>CM061277.1:10867500-12067500 GCA_030848825.1 Tadarida brasiliensis | reverse complement strand
GGGGCACATCTGTGACTGTTCTTTTTCTTATCTCCGATCTGTACCCATGAATGTTTTTGCTTTCAGTCAGCCAGGAGCCAAGATAAAATCCTTTCTACTTTTGAGCTTTTAGCTGATAAAGGCAACTAAGAGCTGGAGAAGGGCCAGCAAAGGATGGGGTTTAAAATGTTTGGAAGGCTGTGTTTAAAGGATGTGATATTTCCATCAATTAAGAGATGTACAGTACATAAGAAGCTAAATATTTCATAATAGAAATTATGAAGCTCTGAAAACCACCAAGTATAAAAAGCTGTGCTTATTAATGGGCACAGAACATTCTTAAATTGTTGAGAGGGACACTAATTTAGGGAGATGGTAATAAGATAACTTGATAATCTTAATCCCCAAGATAATAATAACCTGGGAAGGAAGGAGGGTCATGGGCACACAGCTTGGTAAATCTCCCTGCTCTGGCATGTCCTGCAGTAGCAAGATTCTTTGGGCTTGTTTAACCTGATGTGGGCCCAGTCACATCTGAATATGGAGTATCCTCGCCCAATGTCTAGATGGTGGAGTATGTCTATTAATATCCATTTAACCATATCTGTAGAATACCAATTTGGAAAATGATGGTCTAGGGCATGGGTTGGCAAACTTTTTCTATAAAGGTCCAGCTAGCTTGTATTTTCAGTTCTGTGGGCCATGTAGCTTCTGTTACACCTACCCTGCCACTGAAGCGCAAAGCAGCCATAAATAATACAAACATATATGAGTCTGTGTTCCAATAAAACTTTATTTACAAAAATAGGCAGTGGGCAGAATTTGGCCTGCGAGCCATAGTTTGCCAACTGTGTTTTTCACTAGCCACATGGGTTGTTTAAATAGAAATTTATTGAAATTAAGTAAAATTAAGAATTCATTTCCTTGCCCTGGCTGGTTTGGCTCAGCGGTTAGAGCATCGGCCTACAGACCAAAGGGTTGTGGGTTTGATTCCCAGTCAAGGGCACATACCTGGGTTGCAGGTTTGATCCCAGCCCTGGTCAGGGTTGTACAGGAGGCATCCAATCAGTGTGTCTCTCTCACATCAGTGTTTCTCTCTCCCCCCCGTTCCCTCTCTTCCCCCCTCCTCCTCTCTCTTTCCTCCTTCCCTCTCTCCCTCCCTCCCTTCCTTCCTTCCTTCCTTCCTTCCACTCTTTCTAAAAACTAATGGAAAAATATCCTCGGATAAGGATTAACAACAACAAAAAAACTCAGTTCCTTGGTTGCATTAACCACATTTCAAGTGTGCAGGGCCCACACAGTACCAGTGATGACCGTGTTGGATGACTGTGTTGCACTGCAAATATGGAATAGTCCCATCATCACAGAAAGTTCTATTGGACAAGGCTGGTCTAGAGCAGCACTGTCCAATAGAAATATAATGAGAACCACATGTAAAAAGTAAAAAAAAAAAAAAAAAAAAGGGAAATTAAGTGTAATGATATATTTTATTTAAACCAATATATCCAAAATGTTATCATATTTACATATGACCAGTGTTCTTAAATTATCGATATCTTAAAATTATTTAAGTTCATACTGAGTCTACAAAAACTGGTTTCTATTTTTACACTTACAGCATATCTGAATTTGGACAAGCCACATTTTAAATGCTCAAGAGCCACATGTGGCCAGTGGCTACTATATTTGACAGCATACCTCTAGAAGCTAGACCTTCATAACAGAGGAACAGCATCCAACCAGTTACGTTGAAATTAGTTATAGAACTAGAACAGATCATCTAGCAAACAATCCTACCTTCATTTTACACTTTGAGAGAAGTTACATAGAGGTGTATTTAATGGGTCATAACATCTAGGTACGAACAGGTTTTCCTAGTAGCAGATTTACTGCAATTACCTTTCCTGAATCACCTTCTGGGGCAGCTCATTTCAGCAGCATCACCCACTGTTCTCCTTGGTCAGAGACAATGAAGGTTGACACAGATGCCTGAGCTCTGGAGCACAGAGGCAGCTCTGCCTCCTCCTCCATCCCCTGCAAATGCGAATCTCTTTTTCTGTTCTAGCATACTCCACGATATGGTTGTAAGGGTAATTCACATTGTGATTCACCAGGAGGGTCACATCTGATCATTTCACCATGTTCTTCTCCATTAAGAATATAACAGCATCCATCGTTTCAGGTTTTATTCTCTCTGTGTTACAATCCACTGACTCACTTGTTAAGGCCAGGCTGTTCTAAAGCCTTTCTCTTTAAAAGTACACCTTTCTTCCCCTCTGAATATTTATATGTAATTAAACATGACCAGGATCTTTTAAAACAAGATAGTCAGTTGTTTGTCATTCCGAGATAAAATACTGAAAGTGTATTAACAAGTGATACACTTATTAACAAGTGATAAGTGATAACATTTAGACATGATCATCAAATTCTATAATACGAATAGCTAACATTCATGGGCTGCGCATTGTTTTAAGATGTCTACACATTTTAACTGACTCCACATTCTCTTCTCCATTTTATAGATGAGGAAGCTAGGGCCCTGAGAGGTTAAGCCACTTGTCCTTGATCACACAGCAGTGAGTGGCAGGGCCAAGAATTAAACTCGGGCCATCTGACTCCAGAGTCCACACTCATTACTCCTTATTATTATTTTTTTTTAATCCTCACCCGAGGACATTTTTCCATTTTTTATTCAGATAGAGTGGGAGGGAGAGAGAGGAAGAGAGAGAGAAACATCTACGTGAAAGGGACACATCGAGTGGCTGCCTCCCGCACGACCAACCAGGGCCGGGGACAAACGCAACCGAGGTACGCACCCTTAGCGGGAACCGAACCCGGGTCTCTCTGGACCGCAGGCTGACGCTCTAACCACTGAGCCAAACCGGCCAGGGCTACTCCTTATTCTTTATGCTTGCTTCACATACTGGACACATATTTATAGTATAAAAACAATATATATTTCTTTAAATAATGGTACATGGGAACCTTCCCAAACGCGTCCTGTTCCATTTCTTATCCGGGCCCCTTGTTTACCCAGGTACATGTACCTGCTAGCCCTGGTTTCCATTTTTATCTGTGTGCCTGTCCAGCTCCCTGGTTGCAGCATGAGCTCTCTGTTGCCTGAGACTATGCATTAAACTTCTTTTACCCTCCTCCCCTGCTGTGCTTAACAGAATGGATGTGTGCCCTGTTAAATGTACAACTAGCAGTACATTTGTAGAATTTGTCACCCGAGGGGACATAAGTGCAACAACTACAAGTTGGCTAAAGAAAGATTTTGATGACCTCATGCTGGGGAAATAGACAATAGGAAATTGAGGGAAACTGTTGGTGTGTATGTGTGATTGATCTTTTGAGACCGCCTTGCAAGGCAGCTGCATCCTTACAGCACTCTTGGATGCCTCGCTCCCAATTGGTCAGGCTGAGTTACTTGGGGGTGTGGCTCAGGGTGGAATCCTTGGGTTCCTTGAGAGCCCCCAGAGAAGGCATCTGCCCTCATGCCCCTGTGATGATGCAGTCGTCCCCTTGGAAATGGGAAGTGATGAGTTACAGTAGCATTCTCTTCTGGTATGCTTTTCCTTTGTCTAGAGAATTGTTTCGTCCTGATTTAAACCTCTTCCCAACATGCAGAAAATAACTTGATTCTCTTTTAGAGAATTCTCTTTTGTCCAACTCAGCTCAGTGAGTTTACCTTGGTTGGTTAGCTTCTTCTAAACAAGTGGTTGACATAGGCATCTGTATTTTGAACATGTCAGCCTTATAAAATTTTCTTGTCCCAAAAATAGTACTCTTGAAAGTAAAAGTTTATGAAATATAAATTCTGATAGTAACTTATCTGGTCATTGCTATTGGAGCACATTAGCTAGAAGAGATCACTTTTCTCCTGTAAGTTCTCATTTTTCTTTTTTTCTTTTTTCTGTATTCCATGTATTTTCTCCTGCGTTTTCTTCTAAGAGTTTTATAGTTTTAGTTGTAAAGCTAGCATTTATGTTTGTGATCCATTTTGAATTAATTTTTGTATATGATTTGAGGTCATCATCTTATTTAATAATGTTTATCTCTTTTTCTGATCATGGAAGTAATACATGGTTATTGTAGAAAACCTGGATAAAACAGAAAAGAATAAGGTAGAAAAAATGTTTCTTATGGTTCTACAACCCAGAGGTACATTGTTAACATTTTATTATCTGTCCTCTGGTCTTTTTTTATTTGTATATATTTATGTATTTATATATACATATTTAAATATTAAGGTCATAATAAAGTTGGCCCTTGAACAACTGCGTGAGTCCACTTATACTCAGATTTTTTTCAATAAATGTACACTCGGTCCTCCGAATCCTCGGGTTTCATATCTGCGGATTCAACCAACCATGGATCCAAAACAGTAATGTGTTTTCAATCCAGGGTTGGGAATTCGCATAAGTATTATTCTGTTGTATGCATTGTTCTACATCATTTTATATAAGGGACTTTAGTATCCATGGATCTTGGTATCCACAAGGGTCCTGGAACCAATCTCCCATAGATTCTGAGGGATGACTGTAGTTAAGTGTTTGGGGAATCAAAAGTTAATATGCAGATTTTCAACTGTGCAGATTGGGGTAAGTGCCTGTAACTCCCATATTGTTCAAGGTCAACTGTGTATATATTTAAAATAGCTTGATTGAAGTATGAGTTATTGGTGAGTTATCACTCAGTAAACACACCCATGTAAGTACCACCCCAATTGAGAAATAGAACAACAGCACCAGCATTCCACAGCCTCCCTCCCCGATGTATATAGTTTCTTCTTCTGCCTTTTTTTAAAAAGTTTTTTATATACCTTGAACATTTTCTCATGTCAGTAAAACTTCAAAACTGATTTTTCATAGCTGTGTCACATGACTACTGTCATTGACTCAACCATTCCGTTAGTGGATGTCCCCATTTCAGTCTTTACTCTTTCTAGAGGTCCTGTGGAGCATAATTTCAAGGGATTCGGGGGCGTTGGTAGGGTTGGTAGGTTCTCATGCAACCTATCTAAGTGAGGTGACTTGTCTGTGTCTAGCCCTGTGGTTGCTGCACAGTTTTCAGACAATCTGATTCGGCCATTCCTCGTCCACATCATGTCTGTGCCAGCTCTTGTGACTCATCTCGGCACAGTGACCCCTGAGGTAAGTGGGCCCTGTGAGTCCCCCCAATTCCAGTTTTGCCTTTCTTCTTAGAAATTAGGGCATAAAAGGTTTTCTCTGTTAATTCCCACCTGTTCCCCTGATTTTCTTTCGACATCAGTAGCCAGTGTAGACACACTTCTGTCAGTAGCCCAAAGAAACGGGTTCTCATCTTTGGTCATTTTCTTCTTGGTGATCCTTAGCATGTTTGGCTACTGGGGGGTGATCTGCAGGTGGTCAGGTTTGTGCTCTAGTGGGAAATGCTTCCTGTGAGCTTCCGCTTTAACTGTCTGTGATTGTTTGTAGCGCCTCGCTGTTTTAGAATCTCACGACATGCTTCGTAAGTTCATCACATTTTTAAGAGATGAAGATCGATGCTGTGATGTCTGTGAAAGTTTAGAAGGATGCCATACACTTTGTCTAATGGGTGAGTGTCTGTGGCGGGAAATTGATTGTGTTTCGGGCATCAGGAAAAGCCCAAGTGTTTTGCTTTTCACCTTCTTGGAGATCACAAGCTGTTTTTAGTTACAATTACAAGTGCTTACAATAAAAAAAAAAATGTAGCGCTGGCTAGTTTGGCTCAGCAGTTTAGAGCATCGGCCTGAGGACCAAAGAGTTTTGGGTTTAATTCTGGTTAGGGGCCCTGTATCTCAGTTGCGATTGGGTCCCCGATCCTGTTTAGGGTCGTGTGGGAGGCAACCAGTCGATGTGTCTCACATCGATGTTTTTCTCTCTCTCTCTCCCCCACTTTATCTGAAGATAAATGGAAAAATATCCTGAGGATTTAAAAAAAAAAAGTAATCAGTTAAAAAAGACATGTGAAATTGAAAATCACATGGAAAACAGATCAACTTGGCAAACTGGTTGAGTGACTATAAATTAATGTTAAATTTCAGCCCTCAGCTTCCTCTCAGCCAAGGGAAAATTGAAAAGGTGATGAGTTGCCTGGATATAATTCTCATCTAGGGAGAAGGGAGGGTGCCGTTGGGTGGGGCTTGGATTACAGTAGGGCCTGCATCATCTGTTTTACTATGTTTTCATTGTAGATGAAAGGGTTTGTGGCTAGAAGTGTTTGAAAACAACAGACATGCATAATTCTCTTTGCCTAATTTATTTACACAGAAAAAGGTTCTTGAGGCTAAATTTTAAGGGAGTCCTCACACAAGGCATATTAAATAACTTTGGTGAACTTTGAATAACAATGATTTCCTAGGAAATTCAGATATTCTTCAAAAGGTCATCTCTTATGTTACCCCTTGGTTTTTAAATGTTAGCATAATATTAAAATGTCATACTAGCTAAATATCACATACCTCTACGTGCCAGACATCCTGCATGTTACTTCATACAGTCTTCACATAAGGGCAGGGGAGTGGTCATCATTCCAGTCTCACAGATGAGGAAACAAGATTCAAGAGGTGGGTTGAGGGTCGTGCAGCTGGTCTGTAGCAGAGCAGGATTGGAAGCCAGGTTGTCCTAGTTCTTAGCCCTGCACCGCACTGCAGCCCTAGCACTGACAAGTGCCCCTCTATGTGGGATTTCTTCCTGCACAAAGATGTGGCCGCCTGAGCCCCAGGCAGAGAGCAGGGCTGGGAGGTGACGAAGCGTGTCTGTCTGGGCCCAGCGCACTCAGCCATGTCTCTTTGCAGGCAACCTCCTGCACCTGGGCTCCCTCAGCCCCAGAGTGTTAGAGGAGGAGACGGATGGGTTTGTGAATTTGCTCACCCAGATGCTGTGCTACTGTCAGAAGTACGTGTCCCAGAAGAAATCCAACCTGACCCACTGGCACCCTGTCCTTGGCTGGTTCTCCCAATCTGTGGACTATGGGTGAGTGCTGGGGGCAAAGCCTTGTCTTTCCTGCCTCCTCCTGCCTCTTTCCCACTACCTCTCCCTTTCTTCATTCTGGCTTATGTTGTTTTATTTCCTATCACAAGAGGAATACACACTCATTTTATAAATAGAGTAGGCAAGAACAAGAGAGGACAGAAACCATCTCCTAGGCTGCTATCCTGAGACAACCTACGTGCACATCCTTCCAGTCTTTCTCCTACCAGCTGTTCCCCAGAAGTGAGAACACATTAATTTGTATTTTGTTCTTTTCATGTAGTAAATTATGAACCTTATCTATTAATATTATCTTTTCTTCAATATCATTTTATCGATTGCCTAGACTGCCATATTTTGGAGAGATTAAAATAAGGCACATAATTCAAAGGGAATAGAAGTCACCTCAGATCCTTTTCAAGAGGTGGAATATAAATTTTAAAATTCTAAATCAAGAACACAAAAATATTTTAAAAACCAAAACACTCGATTAGAAGGTAGAGATTAAGAGATTAAAAGGTGACATCCCAAGTTTGAAAATGCACACCCTGGGCTGGGATGAATTGGGTCTCAGGAGCTAAGGTGGCTGCGCTGCTCGGCTGTTTTCCTGTTCACATGGCTGCCTGAGACCTGGGGTTCCTGCCAGGTGCTCTCGAGGCAGAAAACGGAGGGCCAGGGAAGGGAATCTCCAGGTTTTCTCCCTTTTCCTTGCACCCGAGTGACAGCCAGTTAAAAGGACTGATTGCCAACTGACAACCAGTGCGCTGCCCCAGACTGAAGAGGATGCAAGAGAGAGTGTTGGGCATTGGGATGTTGTGGGCAGAGGGTGGGCAGACTGGCACCAGCTGAACAGCCTAGTCTCAGCTGCACTCCTGTTCTCCGGGGGGACCTTGGACATGTCGCTTCACCTCACTTTTCTCATCTGAAATATGGGGGTGGGGATGTCTCTAAGGATGGAATGACATAATACATGTCAGAGCCTGCCACAGGCCTGGCCCATGCTCAGTGGGTGGTGGCTGTTACTGTGATGCGGGAAGGCAGTGGCAGCCATTGCAGGGTTTCGAGCAGGGAGGTGATGAAGGCAGATTTCAGGGTGTGAGTGATGCTGAGGCTGCGGTGTGGAGTGGAGAAAGGAGCACTTGAAGGCAGGGAGCCTCTAGGAGGCTGGAGCCAGCGAGGCTTGCGGGCACGCCGGCAGCTGGCTGTGACGAGGAGGACAACACAGCAGGCATGAGATGGCTTTGTCAGCTGAGTGGGAAACAGGGTGGCCTTAGGATGAAGAGTAGATAAAGGGTGCCTGGGAGATGACTGTGACATTGGAGCACGGGGACCTAGGGAGAGCCGCAGTGCTATTGGCAGCACAGGAAGTCTGGGTGGAGCGACAGGGAAGATAAAGAGGTCAGTGCCTTCCACGTCAGGCCCCAGCAGCAATTTGTGGATCCCCTTTTAAAATTAGTATCTTATTGACCATGTTGAGTGGCAGACCCTAGCTACACCTCCAAGTGCAAGGCCTGTCAGGGAGCCACCTGGGCTCTCCCTGGCCATCCACCAGGTGGAACTGACACACCTGGTCTCCTTTTCTCTCCTAGCCTGAACGAGTCAATGCCCTTGATCACCAAACAGCTGCAGTTCCTGTGGGGGGTGCCTCTGATCCGGATCTTCTTCAGTGACATCCTGAGCAAGAAGCTGCTGGAGGGCCAGGAGCCGGCGGCTCACATGCAGCCGGCCTCCCCACAGAACGTGCTTCCCGTGAAGAGTGAGTGGCTGGAGCAGGCCTGGCCTGTGGGTGGCTCTGCTGGGCTGAAGTGCCGCGTGCCTGCCCCCCTCTGTTCCTGTGACGCTCTGACTTCTCCCACAAAGAATTTGAGACTGCTTAAATCAATTTTACATTTAGCAAAACAGTAACAGAAAATCCTTAGGAATAGAAAACAAGAACCAATAGAAATAGGTGAAATCAAGGTCATGTATAGAGAATGTCCATTGATAAATGTTCCAGGAGGGCCACCGTGGTTTTTGCTGAACTTCCCTTTGGCTCTGAATTTCTAGTAGCCAACATGAAAAGGGCCTTGGGACCCTTTCTTACCTCTCATAAGTAAGAAGCCCTGTTTCTTAGGGGAAGCAGAGCTTTTCTCAGTTCCTAACCATAAAAGAAACCCCCCATGTGGGAATCCTGATAAAAAGGCCACTGGGCCACTGACCGGGCTACCAGCTCAGTTCCCATTGCAGGGTCAGAAGTGGGTTCTGTGGAAAGGTTTTTTGTTGCCCACGCTGATGAAAGTTGAGGAAATGCCCCAACACACACTTCAGTGGCATTACCTGCCAGCAGCAGATTTCCAGGTTCAGGGTGGCTTTTCCTCTGCCGGCCAGTGTGCTGCAACGTCCACCTTGTAGCTGTCAGTGAGCGTGGGCTCAGCAAATCCAACCAACTTAAGCACGATAGAAATGGGAAGCTTTCAAACGAAAGTGGGGTACAACCTCAAGCTGCATATCAGTACTTGAGGTCAACACCCCTTCTTCCATCTAAAAGTGCAACGTTGGGGATGAACCAGGCCCCTGTCTTCCCCCCTTTCCCCTAATACAGTCCTCAGAGTGTTTACCTTTGTGGATTATGAAGTTACGTGGTACAATAAAAGGATCCCACGTAAGAATCGGATTGCCTGAGAAATCTGATTCTGAAGACGTCTTTGGGTTTTACCTAAAAACCTATTGTTAACGTGTTATTTATCCCAAAGAGAAGCAGCCCCACCTTCGGGTTGTGGCTGCAAATTAGGAGTTTTATTGAAATGCTCTTCCCTTTACAGGGTGGGACTTGGCAGATGGCTGAACTTCTGCTCACCCATTCCTTCTTCTCTCCACTGCCAGATCTCCTGAAGCGCGCGTTTCAGAAGTCTGCGTCAGTGCGGAATATTCTCAAGCCTGTAGGGGGTAAACGTGTCGACTCTGCAGAAGTACAGAAGGTTTGCAACATCTGTGTCCTCTACCAGACCTCTCTGACAACTCTGACCCAGATCCGGCTGCAGATACTCACAGGTTTGGAGGCCCGAGGCATATTCTCTCTCTCTCACATTCGGCCAACAGTTTTGCTTGGAACAAGTTGATTTTCTTCTGGCTTCCTTTGAAGGGAGGATATTTTTGAGTCATTCTTAGAGGCCAGTTAGTTAAACAGCTCAAACTAATCTCAATCCTAGCAATTCCAGTTTGTTCCTGTGACCTGGCTCTTTACTTTCATTATGAAGTACAATTTGCTCTTAAACAGTTAGTATTTTTTCTGAGCAGAAAACTAGAAAAGACAAGGAAGCAGAAAAAAGAAAACTAAAGCCACGCTTAATCCCACGACTACCTGTGCTTGAATGTGCTGCTTGTATATATATTTAGGTTGAAATGGTTTTATCCTTCCCTTTCTATTAGTCACCTTATAAGCATCTTATCATGTCAACAATTCTTCAAAAACCTCATTTGTATAGGCTCCGTAATATGTTATTGCATGGACATGCCCAGCATGTTCCTTTTCAGCTGAGCAAGAAGAACATCCTCTGTGAGCAAAGAATTGGGCATCAGGGGCTTTTAAGTGGCAGTGCAGGAGTTCGGATGAATTGGTATCATGAGGACAAGAAGTCTGTAAGCCATGAAGCTGTTTACTACAGAAAGGACTAAGAACTTCTCTGCTGCGCTTTATATTTTTTTAAATCATAAATTGTTGCTGCTTTTCCCTTTCACACTTACTTCTTCATCTTCACATGTTCACAGAACATCTGTGTATCCCAGGCACTGAGGGTAGAGAGGTGAGTGAGACAGCCAAGGGGATTCTATTCTAGTAGGTGGAGACCAATCATAAGCAAGGGAAAAATATATTTAATGTAATGATGGGCACTATGACAGTGAAGATAATGAGAGACAATGTTGGCTTGGCCTAGAGCAGGGTTTCTGAGCCTCAGCACGGTTGACATTTTCGGCCAGATGATTCTGTGTTGTGGGAGACACCCTGTCCACTGTAGGATGTTCAGCAGCCGCTGGCCCCTACCCGTAGGTGCCAGTAGTACCTTCCCCTACCCCTGACCACCATACCTGTCTCCAGATATTACCAAATGCCCTTGGGGGACAAAATCATCCCTGGATGAGAACAACTGAACTGGTGTAGTGCTGGAGATGGAAACAGGGCTGTGATAATGTTTCAGAGGTAGATTGGATTCGGGAGAGTGGGGCCTAAACGAGTCCAAGATGATGCCAGATTTTTGGCCCAGGCCACTGTGAATGGCAGTGCCATTTCGGAGCTGGGGATGACCAGCTGAGGGCGGAGCTTGTGGGGCTTGGAGAGTTCTGTTTTGGCTTTGATGAGTGTAAGGTACCAGCTGGACCTGCAGCGGAGGTGCCAAGCAGCCACTGAGTATACTCCACTGGGGCATGAGCCAAGGGATGGCGTGTGAAGCCTTGGGCCGAGGGCAGGTCGCTTGAGGAGAGTGCAGAGGGAGAAGAGAAGGGGCCTGGACCAGGCCTGGGTACCCCAGCACCCAGTGTGAGGGTTTGGGAAGCATATTGAGTGAGATGAGTTTGCTACCTGTATTCATTTTTTTTAAGATGATGACCACAAATTTAAGCATCCCCCATTGTCCCAATAAAAGAATCAAAAAAGTTTTTTGGCCAACTTGAAAATGTGTACTTTTAAGAATAATAATAATTAAGTAGTTTAAAAGTATCTGTATAATATCTAGCCTATTTAGCTATGTACACATTAGAGAAAATATACCAATTTTTAAAAATACTGCTGTTTTTCTCTCAAAATTTGCATAGCATCTTTGTTTATGCTCCTCGTGTGTGCGTGACAGTCCAGAGCCCATGTGCCCCTCTCACATGGCTCCAGAGCCTGGCATCTGCAGGTCTGCCTCAGCTGCTTGAGATGCTGCCCTTGCTGAAGCGGTGTGTGATGCTGTAAACGAGTGTTCTCATCCACACCACGAGTGCCCGTGCATGTAATGTGAGGGCAGTTGCTTTTCTTCTTTTGTCCTGTAGAAGTATATTTGTGATCGCCACAATGTAACTACCTATTCTATTTCTTTTTCTTTTTTTCTATTCTTTAACCTATTTTTAAATTGTGAAATTGCTGCATTTTATTTTATTTTGTTTTTATTATTATTTTTTAATCCTCACCCGAGGACATTTTTTCCATTTTTTTGTTCAGATAGAATGGAAGGGAGAGAGAGGAAGAGAGAGAGAGAAACATCAACGTGAAGGGACACATCGACTGGTTGCCTCCCGCACGACTCGCAACTGAGGTACGTGCCCTTGACCAGAATCAAACCAACGACTCATTGGTCCGCAGGCCGACGCTCTAACCGCTGAGCCAAACCGGCCAGGGCAGATTGCTGCATTTTATAAACACATCCTCCTACCCCTGAATAGGTGAGGTCAAACCTTTAAGGATAATAACTAAATGATGTTAAATATTTCTTTGCCTTCTTTACAACCCTCTAAACATCCATAGTAGCATTATTTCTGCCATCCTACCCCTGTCCCAGGCTAATAAATCTTCCCCAAACAGTTTTGTTCGAAATGAGGTAATTCTATAAAATGAGAGGTGGTATAAGGACTCAGATATAAGGTGGCTCCCCCTTATCTGAGGAATAATTTCAGGAACATGGCGTATTACATGTTCAGTGGCACATGGAACTTCAGAGCCAGACTTTCTAAGTCAATAGCTGTATTAATAGACTTAAAATATAACAGAGACATAGCTGTGTGTCTGAGGCCTTGTAGCCCTCAGGAAGCAGACTTAAAATGTCCTCTGCTTCAGCCAGGGTTAAACTTTTGTGTAACACTTGAGAGTATCTCTACTATGATGGTTCATTGCTTTTCTATTTTTAATGTAGAATAATAGAAGGAGATGAGAGGAAAGCTTTGCTAAATGTGGGTGAGTCTGCAAGGCAGTTTTTTTTTTTGTTTTTAATTTTTTTTTTCTTTATTGATTTGAGAGAGAAAGGAAGGGAGAGGGAGAGAGAGAGAGAAACATCGATGAAAGAGAACATCGATTGGCCGACTCCTGCATGCCCCCCACTGGGGATCAGGCCCTCAATCTGGGCATGTGCCCTGACTGGGAATTGAACTAACGACTTCTTGGTGCATGGGTTGACGCTCAACCACTGAGCCACACCAGCCGGGCTGCAAGGCAGTTTAAAGTAGGTGTTGATAAACTACTGCTTGTGGGCCGAAGCCAGACCACCCCTTGCTTTTGTAAATAAAATTTTTTTGGAACAAAGCCACATCTGAATTGTCTAATAGCTGCTTTTGTGCTACAATGGTTGCATTGAGTTGTGACAAAGATTGGCCTACAGAGCCCAAATATACTGACTCTGGCCCTTTCCAGAAAAAAATTTGCTCATATCTGATTTAAAACAGTCGCTGAGTCAGATAGACCTGGGTTCTATTCTAGGCTCGGACACTGGCTGGCTGTGTGATTTTGAGGCAATTAACCTCTCTGGTCTTTACTTTCCTCTCTGCAAAAATGGAGATAACATTGGGTTTCACACTGGAAAGGAGATAATGCATGTAAAGTACTTGCAATAGTATCTGACACACAGTAAGCACCCAGTACAACTTAGCTATTACTATTCTCATGCTGATGATTTTCTTAGTAATTACACCTTCTTTCTCTCACACACATGGAATGTTCACTGGTAGATCTGTTTTGTTTTCCTGATGGATAGGGAACTAATGGACCAGATGGAACCCCCACCTGAAGCTTGGGTTTCTCTATCCTTTTTCAGGTCTCACTTACCTTGATGACCTGCTACCCAAACTGTGGGCATTTATCTGTGAGCTGGGGCCCCATGGAGGGTTAAAGCTCTTCTTGGAATGCCTCAACAATGACACGGAAGAGTCTAAGCAGCTCTTGGCCATGCTGATGCTGTTCTGTGACTGTTCCCGGCACCTCATCACGTAGGTTGACTGCTGTGGTCCTGAACTCCTTTCCTGGAATGTGGAGAAACCAAATTACAGTGTCAGTGAGGAAGCAGTTACTGATGTGACTACTGCTAACGTTTGGGCCTGTGTGGCAGGGCCCACCACTTGCTTTTATAAATAACGTTTTAGAAACATTAGAGGAGGAAACATTTTCGAAGTGGGTGGCATGTAGTAGGGGTTCAGCAATTGTTAATTCCCATCCTTTCAGGGGAGCTGGGTCAGTACCACTGAATGTGGGCTTTGGGGTTTCCTGGATCTGGGTCCAAATTACTTCAGCCATTTACTTACTGTGCTAGGTAGTTTACTGGAAATTTTCAGAGCCAGAGAGCCAAGGTACAAAACTTGGTTCCACCACTTACCAAGTACCCTGGGCAGTGGAGTTAACATTACCAATGTGATAGGGAGTGAATGAGAAAAGGAATGTCAAGTACTTAGTACAGTGCCTGGCACAGAGTGAGAATTTTAACAGATATTAGTTCCATTCAATTCCTTTGTTCTTTAAGCTCATGTGTCTACTTGTGCATTGGGTATTCTTTTAATTCCACTTTTTCCCAAAAGGTTGGTAAAGAATGGGAAGGTAGAATGTACCTCACAGGCAGTTAGGTTCAGGCTAGAAGACATTGGCAGGAGGGCAGCAGGGACCTGTAGGTGGCAGATTGGGTAAGAATCATGGAGGGGAGGGCTCAGCGGGCAGTTGGAGCCAAGAGCAGGGTCTGTAGTCCTGGTGCAGATACCCTGAACTGCTGGGTCAGGGATGACCCAAGAGTGATTCATATTCTAAAGTGAATGCAGCAGTTTTATGGTATTTTCAGATAGGGCTGTATCTTAAATGGTTTATTCAAATAGTCTTTCAGACCGTTATTCATTCACTCATAAGTACTTCTCAAGTACCTACTAAGTGCCACTAGGTGCAGAACGAGAGACCACAGCTTTCCTCCGTAGACACAGCTCTCAGTCCGGGTTCCTTGATATTCAGGCAGGATTTCAGGCATGAATTAAGCAAATGTCACAGTCAGATCCTTATAAGTAAGAAAAATACAGAGTAGAGCTTACTGTTTTTTTCTTAATTGTATTTTTAACTTTTTACAATGGACAATTTCAAGTCAATGGAAAGGAGGGAGAATATAGTACAGTGAGCCCTCATGTGCCCATCACCAGCTTTAGCAGCTATCTCATGGCCAGTCCTGCTTCATCTACACCCACCCCGCTCTCCTCTCCCTCGTCATTTTGAAGCAAATCCTAGACATGTGTTACTTTATCTGTAAATTTTATAGTAAACATCTCTGAAAGATAGATCTTATTTCTTGACCTCATTTTGTCTTCTAAGAAGTACAGATTTTGATTTTTCCCCTTTTCTCAGTGGACAACTGTGAATAATTTTCTGTCTGATTTAGGATCCTTGATGACATTGAAGTTTATGAAGAACAGATTTCATTCAAACTAGAAGAGCTGGTTACCATCTCCTCTTTTCTGAATTCCTTCGTGTTTAAGATGATCTGGGATGGAATCGTAGGTAAGGTAGAGTTGGTGGCCATTGTTCGGTTGATGCTACAGGCTGGGACGCCAGAGTCGATGAGAGCAGCGGATTCTTGGCCTTACTGTCTGTCAGCATTAACTGAAAATGCACATTTCTTCACCTAATTAGAAGTTGTATTTCTTCACTCTATCTGTGACCTCTTAAGACAGTGGTGTGGTTAAAGAAGTCTTGTTCTCCATGTGTTTTTCAAGATTTGCTTGTGTCAGGAATTATTAGGGATGATTAATTTTGCCCCGAATCTCCTTTTGATTATTTGAGTTGATTTTTATCTTTGAGAAGATGAAGCGTGTGTCGGCTGACACCTCAGATTAGAGTCGACCTCCTGGTGTGGCCCAGTACGAAGCTACGTAGATTAAAAAGGTCCTTGGATGACATACTAGTGGGAGGCAGCGGAAGGCATTGTGCTAAGAGATACTCAAGTCCTATAGACACTTCATGGCCAGGGTGCCTTTTAATTCTGTTGGTTCCATGTCAAATTCAGAGTGAGGGAGAGGAAGACCTTGATGAGACTTGATGACAAGAGCTGTGCTTTCAGGTCCTCTCCGGTTCTGATCAGCTGCGTGAGTGTGACTCTCCTGCTTGTGCCCCACAGAGAACGCCAAGGGCGGGACCTTGGAGCTGTTCCAGTCAGTGCACGGGTGGCTGATGGTGCTGTATGAGAGGGACTGTCGGCGGCGCTTCGCCCCCGAGGACCACTGGCTGCGAAAGTGAGCACCGGGGTGGGGAAGTGGGTTTATGGAACCAGAGTGCCCTCTGTCACGCTGCAGGGGAGTTGCCGGAGTGGTCTGCACTCATGTCCCAGGGCAGAGAGGAATTTGTCCCTCTCCTTTATCTTTTATTTGCATAAGGAGAGCTGTTATTCTGTGAAGCACCGGTCGGGACGGATCACCTAGCAGTCACTTCTGTTAAGATATGCATGCAACTGAAGATGGTTAGAGCTCATTATAGTGGCAGAGCCAGGTCACATTTAGCAAATGTTTCTTATCCAAACTGGGAAGAAGAAAAGGTTTCAGCTGAACTGAGCAACAGGTTATGTTAGTTAAATGGCAGTTTTTAAAAATCAGATTAGCAGGATAAAAACTACAGCTAGGTCTTTTTGGGGGATAGGGTTGGGGAATCCTCTTGCAGCCACTAAGCATAAGATCACGTCTGAATTGCTTTATCAACAACGCGCCAACCCTTGTGGAGCTTGAAGGTGTGTCGGTGGAGCGGGACTGCACACTGTTTATGCGAAGTCCAGGTGACGGAACGGTTTTATTTAGGCTTTGCAGACCACACAGCCTTGTTGCAGCTACTCGACTCTGCTGTTGTGGAGCGAAAACAGCCAGAGACAATACGTAATGAATATTGAGTGTAGTTGTGTTCCACTAAAGCTTTTTACAAAAACAGGCAGCAGGCTGCATTGGGCCTGCAGTGTGCAGTTTGCCTAGAATGTTTTTTGTTTTGTTTTGTTTTAATATCCCAAAACCATGTCTTTCTTTTTAAGGGATCTCAAACCTAGTGTGCTCTTCCAAGAACTGGACAAGGACAGAAAACGGGCCCAGCTGATCCTGCAGTACATCCCTCATGTCATTCCTCATAAAAACGTGAGTCGCACCCAGAGCTGGGCTCCTTGTGCATCTTTCTGTCCCACCACATGGTTCCTGACTTTCCATCCCTGTTACTGCAGTTGGAAATGAATAAATGAGATCATTCATTCAGCAAATGCACGCCGTGATTGGATCTGACTCTGTGTTGGGTATGAAGCTAAGTGCTGGGGGTACAGAGATTGAAGACAGTATGTACTGGCAGCTCGGGTAGAGTAAGGTGTATGCTGCAGGGATGGATGCTGTGGGAGCCCAGGAAGGGGGTCAGGAGCACAGGCAAAAGTGGGCAGTGTTTAAAGCCCTCGAGTGAGAGAGAATGCAGTGCTGTTGGAGAGCCAGACTTGCAGTCTGGCTGGAGAGAATATCGGTGGTAGTGAAGGAGCTGAGGAGGTTGTAGGAATTGGAATAAGAAGGGCCTTGTCAACCAAGGGCAGGAACTTGGATTTTGTCCAAAGCCATTGGAGAGTTTTCGGCTTTGGAGGCACCTGGTGAGAGCTATGCTTTCGAAAGTTCTTGTGGGTGTAGTGTGGGGCACGGGCTAGAGACAGAGGTGTTTAGGCAATCTGGCCTGGACTCCGGTGGGGCTGCAGTAGTAGAAAGAGGATAAAGTCAAGAGATTTTGAAGGAGGTAGCACCTACAGGCCTTGGAGAATGATGACATTCAGAGAGGAAGGAAAGGAGGGATTTGGATGGTGTTCGTATTTCTGGCTTGAGCACCTGGGTGCCTGGGGGAGCCTTTCCCTGAGGTAGGAACATGGCACCAGCAGGTCTGGGAAGTGCTAGAGAGGTCAGCTTTGAGCAGGTAGCATGGGAGGCATCTGTGACTCCTCACAGCCATTGGACACATGGGTCTCGGGCTCAGGAGAGAGGACTGGGCTGCAGACAGCACCCACGTCTCCTAATTGCATTCATGACCATGGATGAGGTGCTCAGGTAACCAGATGGAGTGAGATCAGGGAACCAAGGCCAGAGCCCTGCAGGACCTGCCCCTTAACGAGCCAGCACCAGAACAGGGGAATCAGGGAGAAAACCAGCAGAGTGTGATATCGCAGACCCAAGGGACATGAGAGACTTGGGAAGGGTCAGCTACTGTGGCAAGGTGTCCAGGAACTGAGGGAGCATTGCGCATGCCTCTGTGTCGTGAGCACTCCAGAATGTCTGTTGGGTACCGTACAATCCTGCGCTTCTTCAGAAGAAGCTCTCACAGGTCTAGATGTGCCCTTTCATTCCTCTTTCTTTTTTGACCAAATAGATATTTTTAGAAAAGCATAAGTCACAATTTTTTTTTTTTATGCCACGTTTTTACAAATTACATCTCACTTTTCAGACACTCCTCACAGCTCTCTGATACTGTTTTGACCTTGACGGTAATACTTACGGTCGTCATTCTTCACCCTCCAGCAGTGATTCACAAATGAACAGTCCTGTTTACATTCTTACTGCACTTAACAGCAGAGCCTCTCAGAAATGAGGGACCTCCTGGAGGTGACTTAGTCACCCACGCCCTTGCGACAGAGCCCCTTCAGCCGTCTCCCTGACCTTGCCTCGTAGAGAACACTCAGCTTTTCAAAGCAGGCCATTCTGTGGCTGTCTCTCTCCAGTGATGGAGCATTCGTTCTCGTCATAAGCTGATTTACTTCTCTGTAACTTCTGCCCTTTGGCCACTGAAGGTGGAATCGCTAATCTTAGATTTGCAGACAAATCTCATTACCTTCTGAGTCTCCTGTTTTCAGAGGTTAGCAGCCTTCTCCAACTATTATTCCTCATTGAAGTGGTTTTCAGCCCTTCTTCTCCTGGGCCTAGTCCAGTTTGGTAGAGTCTGACTTGAAACATAACACCAGCCTGGCCGGTGTGGCTCAGTGGTTGAGCGTCAACCCATGCACCAAGAGGTCGCTGGTTCGATTCCTGGTCAGGGCACATGCCCAGGTTGTGGGCCAAATCCGCAATGGGGGGCATGCAGGAGGCGGCCAATCAATGTTCTCTCTCATCGATGTTTCTCTCTCTCTCTCTAAAATCAATAAAGAAAAAAAATTTTTTTAAAAGAAACATAACACCGCATCCTGGTCCTGTGTGTCTGTGAATTCAGCCCTGGACCATAGCACTCCCATGTGTTATAGTCTGGAACCTCCACTCTGTCTACCTGCAGCTCACGCACAGTGTGCTGGGCGCCCTGGGTTGCCACAGGATATTTTCAGTGTTATGGGGAACACAGTGAAGTCTGTTGGACACTATATGAAGTACTAGCTCAAGGTCAGTTTTAGCGTTCTTTTCAATAATGTCATATTTGTTAAGCTGGCTTTTAAAAATGAAATTTAAAAATCTTTTAGTGTATGTATATTTTTAAAATACAGCTATTATTTTCTTAGCACACAAATAGTGAAGTTGTTAACTACTGAGTACATGGAATTGTTAAGTATTTCTTTTGACTTAGGAGTGCCATGAAAATAATGCTGGGCCGTTAGGGGCGCTGTGAACAAGAACATGTGGGAACTGCTGAGAGTAGTTTGCGTGACTTTTGAGTCCAGGCTATATTCTAATCCTCACCATTTTTTTAGCAGGGGGGAATTTTGCTTAAGATTGTCATCAAGTGTTTTTGTCCTTGACTCATAAAAATCTCTTTTTCCCTCCCTTGGGAAAGTAAGGCCCTCCTCATCCCCTAGCCCATCCTGCACCCTGCGATGGCACCAGCAGGTCTGGGAGAATGTCTGAAGCTTGGTGTGTCAGAGCGGCAAGGACGCTCATGTTGTCTCCCGTCTCGGGCTTCACTGCCCTCTGAATGGGCTATGTGCTGCCTCCCATTGATTTTTTCCTGCCAGAGCGCACTGGAGGGTAATAGGATCTCTCCAGTCCTGCTTTCTCTGTCATCTCTTACACTACGCTGTTTGTCCCTAAACGCTGAACCTCTCCCTTATTCTTGATCTCACTCAAGTGGGTGTCTTGTAATGCCTCTTGCTTTCCTTTACATCTTTGAAGGCCATAACTGCCTGCTTCACACACAACACTTCATTCTCTGCGCTCTGACGTTGCTGTTACACGTTTATGT
Organism: Tadarida brasiliensis; assembly: GCA_030848825.1. Lineage (NCBI taxonomy): Eukaryota > Metazoa > Chordata > Mammalia > Chiroptera > Molossidae > Tadarida > Tadarida brasiliensis. The sequence goes on along the minus strand of CM061277.1, from coordinate 12,047,421 downwards.
GCAGTTCATGTCCTGACCAGGACTACACTTCTCTCTCTTGTTTTACCGTAGAAGGCTTAATGACATGTGGGATGGGCAAGCGGCGGTGTGGTGTGGTGTTCTGTGCATAGGCTTTAGGTTTGAATCTTGCCCCCCTGCCCACCAACTTTGTGACCTTGGGTGAGTCCGTTTCTTTATCTGGGTAAGGATAGTGATCCTTATTCAGATGTCCTCTGCTGTTGCTGAGGTCTCTCCGTCCCTTGAGAGCTGGTTTCCTCAGCCCTTCCTCACCCCATGGAAATCCAGAGCCCCATCCGGTCTTTCCTTGATTCCCGGAGGCTGGCATTCTTGTGGTCGCCTTTGCAGCTCTGCTTCTGCATCGTGTTCCGTAAAATGGCACCCCTTGTTCAGGAGATCATGTTAAAGATGTGGGGTCACAGGAAGCAGTCATGCCACATGGGCCCCCACAAGTTTAATACCTGTTTCTGAACGTCTCCAGTTTCCCCGCCATAGAAGAGGGAGGCGAGGATGCCCTCCACCCACATCACTGTCCTCCCCCTGGCTTTCTCCCGCACACATGGGCCTGGAACCCCAAGAGCATCTGATATGTTCAGAGCACTTCAGTCCTTATTTCTAGTCTCATGAACCAGCCACAGTGAGCTGCTTCACTGAAAAATGGCACCTCCCCCAAATACATCCTCTTTTTTAAGAGGCTATTGTCAATTACTTTTTCTGTTACAACCATATTCATGTCATAGTTAATATAAACGATCCAGTGAACTGCACTAGCCTCCCTTTGTGTATAGTTAACCCTTATTACTACTGTTATTCTTAGTACTGTTCTTATTTGTATTTAACAAAGCCTTTGACTTTTGGGGGGACTCCCAGTTTTTAAAAAAACAGCTGCGGTTGGATTTATTGATTCATTCAGCTGACGTTATTTGAATGCTATTTACAGCGGTGATTCTCAAACCCAGGATGGCGCAGAGGGTCAGTGCTCGCCTAAAGCAGCTCACCCGAATCTTGAGAAAGGAGAGAGAAGGTTCTTTTCAAACAATAATTGAGAAATATTACCAGTGGGACCACGGTGTGCTTGAGGGCACAGAGGAGGCAGATAAAAGGTCGGGAACCTTTATTCTATATGGTCATTTAAAACAAATTCTGACAGTGAGAAAAATGACCTTTGAAATGTTTCTGTTTTTTAAATTTATAATATTGATTTCCTTTAAAGCAGGCCCAGCTATATAAAGCCGCCTCTGTGACTTGTCTTGCTGCCAGGTTTTTATGGTGGATTATTGACTGAACGAGGAAAATGATTTCTCCGCCACTGTTCTTAACTGGACTCTAGCTGCAGCCAGATCACCCTCTCTGGAACCTTCATTACTTGGCATGAATTCAGCTATATTTCTAATTCCCAAGAGTGTTTTCGGGAATGTTTACTGTTCCTTCAAGTCACTTTTTAACCTACGGAAGCGTCCCATTCTGATTGCGTCTCGTGTATCTTAAATGTCACTAATTTTGTACGGTGTGCTGTAGGGAATCATTTGTTGTTGACCCTGTTTCTGGTCTTGCCTTTGCTCGTTTCAGAGAGTTCTCCTGTTCCGAAACATGGTGACCAAGGAGAAGGAGAAACTGGGGCTTGTGGAAACCAGCTCCGCCTCACCACACGTCACTCACATCACTATCCGGCGGTCCCGGATGTTGGAGGTGAGGAGCCCACACGAAGTGTGTGCTGTGGCCCTGGCTGGTTCGGCTCCGCAGTTGGAGTGTCGGCCCGCGGACCAAAGAGTCATGGGTTCAATTCCAGTCAAGGGCATGTACCTCAGTTGTGGTTCAGTCCCCGGCCCTGGTCAGGGTCATGCAGGAGGCAACCAGTTGATGTGTCTCTCTCACATCGATATTTCTCTCTCTCTCTCTCTCTCTCTCTCTCTCTCTCTCTCTCTCCCCCCCTCCCTCTCTCTCTCTCTCACTCTCTCTCTCTCTCTCCCCCCGACCCCCTCTTTCTTTCTCTCTCTCTCCTTCCCTTCCACTGTATCTGAAGATAAATGGAAAAATATCTTCGAGTGAGGATTAAAAAAAAGAAGAAGAAACGTGCACTGTGAAATGTAGGCGTTGTAGTGGATGAACTGTTGCCTCTGAACTGTTCTTGTCACTCCTTGATCTAATGACACTGAAATCAGGGCTCTGAGAGCAGGAAAGTGGCCATTTGTCTTGTTTCCTGCTTTGAGAGCTGCTTGATTAAACATGTCCTCAGTGCTGGGGACCCGGCAGGGGAATATTTCTTTCCCTTTTCACCAGGAGGGCCCCTGGGTTAGAGCATCAAACTCTTGGTGCCTCTTTAAATGAGGACAGGAGGTGCAATGTGCAAATATTCTCATGTCTGTGCAAACTCCATTTGTCCCGGGAGGCGCTCTGCCCAGACTCCCAGCTGGGAATGTGGGGTGTAGGTGTTAAGCTGACTGAGCCATACTGGGAAATGCATTTATCACAGAGCGAGAAGTTCTGTGTAGACATAAACTTGTGAGATGCAAGGGAAGTGACCCGCTGTAGCCAAAGCCAGCGCCCAGGGTTACCATGCTGTGGTGACTTCATGTGAATTAGAAATAGGTGCCTGTCCTCTGAACACTTGACCTCTTTGTGTCAGAAACTTGTCATCATATATTGATTTTGTTGGAACAAAACCATCTGCCAGAACATCGTCATAGTAAATGCGAGTACCTGCGATGTCTGCTGTGTGCGTGCCACACCCTCCCCCGGGGCTGTGCAGGGTACAGCCTGCCTGCACGCACTGGTCCTGCCAGCCGTGGAATTGGTGGCCGAGCCCCAAGGACTCGTGCCCAGGAGAGGCTTGGCCTGATTTGTTTGCCCATCCTGCTCCTTAGACCTTTTGTCACACTCCAGCCACAGTTCCTCATTAGAAGGTTGTGCAAGGTAGGATAGTCGTGGGGCCTCAGGACAGCACGTGGCCATGTGGCCGGCAGATGACGATGGCTGTAGGCTTTCATCCTGTGTGTTTTCATCTTCTCCCTTGGGTGTTCACGGTCTTTCCTGGAAAGCTCGTTTTAGTTCCCCTGACCACTGGTGATTGACACTGAAGTCTGCCTGGGAAAGGCAGCCGGTGAGAAACAGATACGATTTTTGACATTGTTAAAAGCAGGGATGAGAAGGGGAAGTGCCCACAGGGATCCTGCAGGTCATGGGAACAGGTCAAGCTGGCTAGCATGTCTCGCAGGAGCATCTGCTTGCGTGCTGGACAGACGGAACTCTTCTTCACTGTCACTGCTCCCTCCTACTTTTCCTGGAACAGCCCCAGGTCTAGGTGACTCTCCTTAGGAGAAACAACCCCACAGATGAGTGGATAAATGGCAACTGACGTCCAGCCTCAGTGTTGGGGAGCAGTAGAGAGTGGGCAGGTGGAAGACACGTGCCCTCCTGGAATGCTCATCTCCACCTGATGGGCTCCATGATGCCCTCATTTTTTAACAGAAGGCCAAAATTCAGGGTTTGGTTTTGTTTTTAATCCTCACCCGAGGATATTTTTCTATTTATCTTCAGATAGAGTGGGAGGGAGGGAGAGAGAGAGAGAGAAATATCGACATGAGAGAGACACGTCGACTGGTTGCCTCCCACACAACCTCGACCAGGGCCGGGGACGAACCACAACCAGGGTACGTGCCCTTGACCAGAATCAAACCTGCGACTCTGGTCCGCGGGCCATCACTCTAACCGCTGAGCCAAACTGGCCAGGGCCAAAATTCAGGGTTTCGTGTGAAATCCCCAGATCTTTTATGTTGGGAACTAAGGAAATTTCATAAAGTACCTGGAAGGTCAGATAACACCTGTCTTCCAACCAAATTCAACCTGTGGGCCGTTGGCAACCTCCGCTTTGACTGGAAGAAGAAACAGCCTAGTTGGGTTATAGAAACTCACTTCTCCAGCATTTCTTCAGATTCGCCTCTGCTGTCAGAGTTGTCAGTCCCACCACCCATCAAACTCCCTCCAATGTGACCAGCACCCATGGGAAGTCTGGAATAGTAGAGACTGATGTCTCCTGAGAGTGACAGTCCCCAACTTCCTTCTCCAGTATCATTGCTTATAAGAAAGTCATTTGACACCCTGGTTACTCGAGCCTGCTTTTTAAAACGCACCACTCACCCTGCCCCGTTTTGCTCAGTGGTTAGAGCATTGCCCTGCGGACCAATGAGTCGCAGGTTTGATTCCAGTCAAGGGCACTACCTAGGTTGCAGTTCGTCCCCAGGCCTGGTAGGGGTCATGCAGGAGGCAACCAGTCGATGTGTCTTTCTCACATTGATGTTTCTCTCTTTCTCTCTCTCTCCCCCTCCCTCTCTCCCTCCCTCTCACTCTATCTGAAGATAAATAGGAAAATATCCTCAGGTGAAGATTTAAAAAAATAAAAAATAAAATGCACCACTCAAGGACGTCAAAGGAGGGATGTCTCTTAGGTTTTAGGCAAAGTCTGTTTTCCTCTTTATGTCCCATTAGAAATATCTTGTCATGAAATTGATCACTGGAGTTCCTATTGAATCAGGAGGGGAAGAGTGTCATTTGTTCAGTTAGCAGTGTTAAGATCTGGTAGTTTGATTATTAGAACATGAAAGCCCAGTGGCCTTTGCCTGATTTGGACACAGGGGGGCATCAAAAAGCTGATATTAGACCCATGGTATCCAAGGCTTTTTTTTTTCTGTTTCCTCTTCTATGGTTTGTATTGAAGGTGGTCTTTCTGTATTAGGCGTCCAGGAGTTAGTCCTACAGGAAGACATCCCCTCACAGCGGGTGAACTGAAGCTGGGACTTCAGCATTTCAGAACTGGGAGGAACTTTAGACATACTCGGGCTCAACCCTCTCCCCTCGCCCTGTCAGTGGCAGAACTAAAGCTAAAGAAATTCAGATTTCTCAGTCAGGGTCACTGGATATCAGGCCTCGAAGGCACTGAGGAACAAAGCCAGTTCTCCCGCCCCCAGGTCAGGGTTCTGCCTTTGCTCACTGAGATGCAGTAGGGAAGAGGAGTGCTGTTCCACTCACCTTCCCAAGGGCAAGTTCTAATCCTCGGTAGCGACCAGAGCCCGCCGTGCAGTGGGGTGCGGCAGGAAACACGTCAGGAGGCAGGTGGCAAATCCCTCTACTGCTTGTCAAAGAGGAGGCTGATGTGGGGCTAATGAGGCCAGATGGAGATTTGAGTCCAGCAAACATTCCCTGGGCACTTGCCGCGTGCTCATCTGCTTTCACATGTACCTTCTCATTGAATCTGCATAGTCCAGGCACCTGCTAACGTATGTTAAGGTCAGGGAGGCATCATTTTCAAGCAGAGTAGAGGAAGTCCTGCAGGCAAACAGGAACACGTTTGTATTCTCCATTGGTCCCCAATTCAGCGCCAAGATAATTGTCTTAAATTTAGGCAAAATGGTTTCGGAGCTGCAGCAGCTGCATGGTGACTTCCTGTTTATCCCTTCTTTTCATCTAACGTAATGGTTCTCCAACTTCTTATGCAAAAAAGTACTCTTCAGGGTGGCGCACTCAAAATCATGTTCCTGTTCCTTCAGATGACTTAAGGGACTTCAGAGGTCATTTTTTCTTTGCTCACTAACTTGGAGCCTAACCCCGAGTAAGACTGGGAGCCACCACAGGGTAGTCTTTTGAATCACTAGGTGAGCACAGAGGAAATGTGATCGGCGGAAAGCCAACAAGGGTTCCCCAAAACAGGTCTTGCCAGACTGGCCCCATTCGCTTTGTGACAAGTGACAGATGAGTGGATGTTATGGACATGGTGTCTCTAATGTCAGCAAAACGTCTGAGCACACTGCAGTTGTGACTGAGGGAGAAAGGTGGGGTGGCCTCAGTAGGATGTTGTGGTTGATTTGCTGCTTATGTGACAATATCTAAAGACATAGATACCCTGGTGAATGGGCCTCGTGTTGGGCGAAAGGACTCCTCCCTGGGTCCTGTCCTGTTCAGCGCTGTGTTTTATAATCACTGAAATGAAAACCGAAGCAGCTTGCCTATCAGCATCCACGTGCCAGAGGTATGTACATTAGGTGACAGAATCAGGAGCCAGGAAGACCTCAGCAAATTATAAGCCAGAGACAAACTAGACAAGACGATTTAGCAGGAAAATCCTGAAGTGTGTCCGAGAGTTCTGGGAAGGGGAGATGTGCTGCCAGGCTGCGTCTTGAGGGAGCTGCTTATGAGCCAGAGGCGTGCTGAGGCTGCTCCCCTCTGCTCCTGCCCTCGTGCAGGCCCCGCGTCATTCCTGCACCCGGTGTCCCTGCTCTCTGCCTGTCCCCTGCCATCCATCTGCTCTGCTGCCAACAGGAGGATCTTTCCAAGACAGACAGCCAGCCATGTTCTCCTTGCATAAACTTCTGTGGCTCCCCATTGCCCTTGGGGTATAATTTAAATTCCTCAGCATGACTCACAAGGCCTTTCATGATCTGGGAAAAGGTACCAAGAGTTGAGGGTGGAGGTTATTTTTATTTTTCATCTTCTAGCTGTCTGTAAGTTTGATTGATTGATTTTTACCATGAGCTAAAAGTTACTCGTAGTATTAAAATAGAGAGGGTGAGATCTTGTCCAGGTTTCTCTCATCCCTCGTCTGATGGCTGAGAGCTTATCATGACTCATTTTGTCTAATTTCCTGTCTCACTGCTCTGCATCCTCTCAAGGAAAGTCTCCCCTTGCTGAAGAGTGGTAAGGTCACATCCCCTAAAAGGAATTTTCCTTTTAACAAGACTCTCATTTAAAAACACGTGAGGCCCTGGCCAGTGTGGCTCAGCGGTTAGAGCATCAGCCTGTGGACCAAGGGGTCATGGGTTTGATTCTGGTCAAGGGCATGTACCTGGGTTGCAGGTTCAATCCCTGGCCCTGGTCGGGGTCGTGCAGGAGGCAACCAATTGATGTGTCTCTCTCACATTGATGTTTCTCTCTCTCTCTCTCTCTCTCTCTCTCTCTCTCTCTTCCCCCTTTCCTCCTCTCTCCCCCTCTCCCCCTCCTTCTACTCTCTCTAAAAAAAAATCAGTGGAAAAATATCTTCCGGTGAGGATTAACAAAAAATTTTAAAATGAAATAAAAGCAGGTGAAAACTGCTCCTCTCCTGCACCCATGCGTCCTGACTCAGACGTTCATTACGCTGGGAAAGCTTTGCCAGGGGGGAGGGAGCCCTGAGTTGTGCAGCTGGCCTTGGCTTCCTAATGGGCTATAATTCTGCCCTTGGCAGGACGGCTACGAGCAGCTCCGGCAGCTCTCCCAGCACGCCATGAAGGGCGTGATCCGCGTGAAGTTTGTCAATGACCTCGGGGTGGACGAGGCAGGGATTGATCAAGACGGTGTTTTCAAGGAGTTCTTGGAAGAGATCATCAAGAGGGTATTTGACCCGGCACTCAACCTGTTCAAGGTATTTAAGGGGAGCGAGAATGGGGTTGACAGCAGCCAAATTTGAGGTGACAAATGAGAAGTGAAAGACTGGGCTTGCTCGTTACAAGGCTTTTAACCTCTCTGCCTCTGTCCATCTTTTTGCCTTGCAGACAACCAGTGGGGACGAGAGACTCTACCCTTCGCCCACATCTTACATTCATGAGAATTACCTGCAGCTCTTTGAGTTTGTGGGCAAAATGCTGGGGAAGGCCGTGTATGAGGTAGGCACGTTGAGGAGCATTGAACTGGAAAAGAAAAGAAAATGTGAGAAGTACCATGGGCTTTGTATGCATTTATGTGATCAGACCTAGCCATGTAAACTGCCTGTCAGTAGGCTGCAGTCAAGGAAGGAAGGACAGGAGCCAAGGTTACAGAAATACTTGCTGCTTCCCATGTGCTGTCTCATTTAACCCTCTCAGCAGCCCTGTGGCATGGCTGCAGCTGTCCTGCGTATACAAGGATGAGAGCGCTGAGGCTTCGAGCAGTCACTTACCAGTCTCATTGCTAGTTAAGTGGTAGGATGCAGATTTGAACCCAGGCCAGCCTGAGTTCTAAACCAGCCCCCTGCTTCCCTGAGGGGTGAGGGTGTGTGCCTGAGCCAGGGCTCCACGTGCAAGTTTGCTTCTGGTTGTAGGAGCATTTTACGGGGTTTGATAGTGTTATAATTGTTACAAAATCTCTTGTTACTTGAGTGCTTCGAAGTGAGCCACAGGTGCCTGGGAGATGCCTGCAGACAGAACATGAAGATAGGACGTAGCCCATAGCAACTGGTCTGGACTGGTCTTCCCCAGCTAATTATGTGGCCGAGTTTGCATTGCTTTCCTTCTTTATTTTTTAAAAAAATTTTAACTAAGAGATATGTACTTTTTAAAATGGTTTTATTGATTTTTTTAGAGAGGAAGGGAGAGAGAGATAGAAACATCGATGTGAGAGAGAAACATCCTTTGGCTGCCTCCTGCACACCCCCTACTGGGGATCGAGCCCGAAACCCAGGCATGTGCCCTGACTGGGAATCGAACCAGGACCTCTCAGTCCATGGGAAGACGCTCAATCCACTGAGCCACACTGGCCGAGCGCTTTCCTTCTTTAGGTCGCTGTTCTCATCAGTAAAGTGGGGGTGATGCAAGCTACTTTATTGGGTTATGTAGATGGTAAATGACATAATACAGGTAAAACATCTATGTTGCCTGTTACCTGGTCAGGGGGAAGTGCAGCTGCCATCTTTGCTGTTACTAAAAGGAAGGGTGTCTGGACTTCCTCTTCTCAAGGTCAGGGGTCAGGGCCATGTGGACTTCTGCAGGCTCTGGTAGGGCCCAGTCCCTCTCCACCGAGAGCTGAGCTGGCAGAACTCCCGCCTGGTGGCACTTGACCCTGTACCCTGAGAGCCCTGCTCCTCGGGAAGGAAGTCAAGCTACAGCCTGAGCTTGTCTGTGGCCAGTCTTCATGCCCTTCACTGTGGGCTCCAGAGCAGCAGGAGACCTGCCCCGGCTCAGGCAGCAAGGCAGTGAGCCACCCGGGCACCTCTCATCTCAACATGCTGCCAGAGGCCCTAGAGAAGCCAGGATGCCTTCCAGAGGCAAAGAGCCAGAGCTGGGGCAGGTGGAGGGAAAGAGGCCATGTGGGGTGAACATCCTTTGACTTATATAGTCCATTATCCTGTCTGTGTAAACAGCCTCTGTCCACGGCCTCAGCCCCTGGCCATGATGAAGTCAGGTGCCCCATCTGAGTCCCTGCCCAAACACGCTCCAGTCCTCGTGCTCTGACTGGTTGGGTAGCCCGGGCTCAGTTTCTGTGCTTGTTTTCATATCTTCAGAATGGAGACAATTTCTCAGTTGATTCTCATTAAGTAAGAAAAATCCCATGAGGACCTACCTGGGCATATGTCATGTTTTTCCTTTAAATGTGGAGCTATGCTGAGACCCAGCAGCGTCAAGGCCAGCTGAAAAGCGTGACTTCCTGGCTGTTGCACATGTTCTCCCCTATTTCCTGGGCCTCGTCTCTGCTTCCCCCCTCTCCAACAACAGTAACAATGATACAGATGAAAGAAATTAGGACATCCTGGCCCCACGAGGAGCAGCACGCATTAACTCGTGTAACCCTCATGGTCCTCTGGGACAGGCCATCATTGCGTTTCATTGACTCTCCCATCTAAGTCTCTAGTGCACACACCTCTCCACCCTCTCAGCCGCTGCCCAGGTACACTCTGCGGGCAGCTCTCCCTGGTTATACAAATGTGCCACTTCCCTGCTCAGAGCCCTCCCTGCTGCCCTCAGGGTAGAATCTAGACTCCAGGAGGCGCTATGGGGTCCTTTCTGATCTGGTCCCGTCTGCCTGCCTGTCTGGCCTTATTACTCACCTCCCTTCTATCTCACACTGTGCTGTGACCAGACAGACCTGTGTTTTGTCCCTGGAACATGCCTGTGGGCCTCCCACTAAAGGCCTGTGCTCCTTTAGGTCTGGTTTAGATGTCTCTTCCTCCTGGAAATTTCCCTGCCCTGCCTCCAGGTGAGAGCTTGTCCTCTGTGCTCCCCCACACCCTGCTCCTTTAATTCCTGCAGCTGTGAGGCCGCGCTGTTACCCCTTTGCAGATGGAAAACCGAGGCCCCGTGGCCTGGCAGCAGCAGAGCTAGGGTTTGACCCCTGAGCTGTGTAGCTCCAGAGTCTATGTCCTTTTTTTTTTTTTAATCCTCACCCGAGAACACTTCTGCATTTATCTTCAGATAGAGCAGGAGGGAGAGAGGGAGGAAGAGAGAGAAAGAAACATCGATGTGAGAGAGACACATCGAATGGTCGCCACCCACACGACCCCAATGGGGGCCGGGGACAAACCACAACCGAGGTACGTGCCCTTAGCAGGAATCGAACCCGGGACTCTCCAGTCCATGGGCCAATGCTCTAACCGCTGAGCCAAACCTGCCAGGGCGAGCCTATGTCCTTTACCACCATGCTATAATGTCCCCAAGATATACTCAGTTGTGTTAAGTGATGGGGAGTTATTGTCCAGATTGAAACTGTAGGAAGTGCCTAGAGAGGCTGTTGGCGCCCTCTGCCGCCTGAGCTGCCCAATGAGATTATTGAGACAGAATCCTGGACAGACAGCAGATGGCAGGCTTCTGTCTCTCTCTCCCAGGGAATCGTGGTAGACGTGCCCTTCGCATCCTTCTTCCTGAGTCAGCTGCTCGGGCACCACCACAGTGTCTTCTACAGCTCAGTGGACGAACTGCCTTCCCTGGACTCTGAGTTCTACAAAAACCTCACTTCCATTAAGGTCAGTGTGGAAAGGAGGGAGGGCTTAGCTGGACGCTAGCGTGAAGGCACAGAAGTGAAGCCCCACGGGTGTGGTGTGGTGGCAGGAGGTTTCCTGCCGTGGGAAAGACACCCACTTTGTAGCCACTGCAGCCCCCATGCCCTCTGGGAGCTGCCTCTCAGGACTGATGCTCACAGCCTCCTTCCTCGAGGTGACGTGTGGCCTTCTCCTTGACTTCAAGCTGTTAAGTGGCCACAGCAGTTTCTGTCCAAGTAGACCTTGCAGGCAGGAGTGTTCAGTTCTTCAAGGATGTAGCCCCCTGGGTCCCAACACTTTCCCCTTCTCTGTTGTGTTAGCGCTACGACGGGGACATCGCCGACCTGGGCCTGACGCTTTCGTATGATGAGGACGTCATGGGTCAGGTAGGTCGGCTTCTGTGGCTGAACTCTCTCTCTCCCTCTGTGGCTTCCTGAGCCAGCCCTGCTCTTGGTGCTCTCCCCAAGAGGTCCACAAGCAGAGGCTCTGTCTGTCGGGCCTCTTTCCTGCGTCCGTGCCCTTTCCCCTTGGCCTGCGTTGCCAGGAGGGAGGGCGTCACTCCTTCCATTCCCAGTTGACCTGTCCTGTGCCTGCTCGACCCTCCCTGTGCTGAGGTTCCTCACTTTGCCGAGGTCGCACTCTGGGTCATTCTTGATGGGAGCTGTAACTCCCTGTTTGTGACACTGCTTCTTGTTACCATGGTGAGGACTAGCTGTCATGCAGGAGGATTGTGACTTAGAAGGGGGAAGGCACTGAGAAGAAGTGCCTCTAACAGAGTCCTGTCCCTGTTCCAACTCATCACAAAGAGCAGAGCAGAAGGAAAAGACCCTTGAAGTCGTGGCGGCAGAGTTTCCTCCCCGAGTTCTCCCTTTCGGCTTTTCTCGGAAGTGCCCTCCATCCCTTCCCGTTGTGCCCAGTGGACCCTGAACGAGCCTCTGTGTGCACGTGGTCTGAGGGCTGCTCTGGAGAAGCCACGCCGTGGCTGAGTAGTGCAGGGCTGGCCTCTTGGAGCTCTGCCCGTGTTGCCTCAGAGACGTCACCAGTCTCCCCAAGCCACAATTTCCTTATCAAAAAAGTACCACTCGCTGAATGTGAACCCTTCCTGAGACCAGTGTCACTGGCTGCCCCGTCAATGCCCGCATGCCCTACCCTCCTGAAGAGACACCAAGCATGTTGGCATGTAAGGGCTCTCTCTGAGAAGCCTGTGAGAAAGAAGCCAGCATAGTTATGTTAACCTCAGCTTGCCCAGTGTATCTGCTCACAGAACTCCTCTTTCAGGGAGAGAGAATGCCGTCTCACAGGGTGAGCCTCAGAAGCATAGCTCCAGGCAAGGTGTTCCCTGGGACCTGTTACGGGAAACACCAGGCTGGGCGGCTCCTAAGGGCCCTTTTAGCTTTAGAATCCTCTAGTGTGCCCCAAGATGTACACAGCATTGGCACTAGAGGTCACTGTTTTTCAAGCTTTTTGTATCTTTAGAATTATAGTAATAGAGTTTCTATTAATGTTAGCTTTAAAACGATGCACTCTCTGATTTTTTAGGTGACCCACAGAAGTTCTTAGATTTGAGGAAAGCAGTAGATTCTATAGCATTATCAAATCTTGAATCAGATCTTGAGCCTTCCTCCTGACGTTGTTCATTTTCTCTCCTGACTATAAAAATAGTGCAAACTCCTAACCAAATGTCAGCTATAACCTGAGCATACAGATGAAAATGAAAACCACCTATAATGCTGGTGCCGGAGAGTGCCACTATTAACAGGTGGCTGTGTCCTTCCAGATTTTCCTTCTGACACACACACAATTTTTTCTGCAGAAACGAAACCATGGCGTGCATGCTCACCCCCCCCCCCCCCATCTTTTCAATAATACACACTTTTGTCATTTTTTTAAAATCCTCACCCAAGGATATGTCTTTTTATTGATACAAGAGAGAGAGGAACATCGGCGCGTGAGAGAAACATCGATTGGTTGCCTTCTGTGCACGGGATGAAGCTCCAACCAGCTGAGCCACACCAGCCGGGGCCTGTCATAGTTTATAATAGCTGTACAGCATTCCCGGGTATGAGTGTGCCAGCACTGATTTAACCATCCTACTGTGCTCCTGAATGCTGACATGTTCTCCTCCACGACATCCCAAAGCCTTAATACAAAGGTTTGGACAAAGCTCAGATGAGAAGAAACCTTTCATGTTGATCGTGTAGGGTCTGCCTGCTGATATGTAAGCCCAGGCTTTTTGTGAAAATTATTTTTCCCAAACATGTCCCATCTTAATTCTGTCATTATTACTGACGTTGGCGCCGGGCCCTTTTGTCTACAGGAAACTTTATTCCCCCATTAGAATTCTCTCGAGTAATTATTCCCCGTCTTCTCCCCCAGCTTGTTTGCCATGAACTGATTCCTGGAGGGAAGACCATTCCTGTTACAAATGAAAATAAGTGAGTCTATAGCAATTTGATTTTTAAGGTCACCACTTGCAAAGACTTCATTCTGGCTCTCCGGGCTTACTTTGAGAATTTATTAAGATTGATTGAAGTAGAAAGAGGCCATAAATATTATAATGGAATTTACTGGTTACAGTTCATAGGCCAAAATCATATTAAATTCGATTTGCAAAATAAGAATTGACAATTTATTTTTTGCAGTGGCACTTCTAAGGTCAGAGGCACCCAGGCCGCAGTGTTCCTGGGATTTAATGATGGCTCTAGATGCGGACAGATGGATTCTGAGCCCCTCAGGCACGCAGGCCTGAACCCAGAGGGCGCCGAGGCAGAAACACACTCAGAGGGGCAGATCGTTTGGGAATGATAGCGTGTGGCAGTTGTATAAAACACTGTTCTCGAGAACACACAGGGACGAATTCAAATGCCGCAGATAGGTCCTTAGACGAGGGGAGATTCTCAGGCCTGGCAGCTATTGTCACAGATACCAGGCTTTTAGGACTCTGTCATAAATGTCAACCTCTTTGGTCCCTAAAAGCAAAAGCCCTCAGTGTGCTGTCTACCGAGCCCTATTTTCGCCTAATTAAAACAGTAGAACCTGACATGAGAAGTAGATATTGGCTCTTTGTCAATCTGTCTGTCTGCCACCAGGCTTGGCTGAGCATCTGAACTGTAATCTGAGTGTCACTCTCTCCAATGACAAGTGAGAGCTCAGTCCCAGCCAGCGAGCCATTCGGACCAGATGCACGTTACAGCCGTGTTCCTGAGCGTCCTGTCTCTTGGGTTGGATGGTTCGGTCAGTCTCATGCTTGGGAGCTTTTATTCAGGCTGTCTGAATAGCCAGAAGAACAGACCCAGTTCTCATCAGGATTGAAATACACCAGTTTGACTCTTGACTCTGAGACGTTTTTTGACAATTGAGAAAGAACGGAGAGCCTGGTTGAGAGGAACTGCCTGGAGGCGTCAGAGCCAGCGGATCCTGTTCCTGCCGGCCACGAGCCTTCCCCCCCCCCACAACCATCCCCTCAGAGAGCTTCACGGGAGATCACGCATGCAGAATGCTTTCCAGGATGTCTGGCTTAAAGGAGGGCCTTAATAAATGACAGCGGTGATTGTTATCATTGTCAAATATGTGACACGTCACATACAGCCGGCCACCCTCAGATTGGCGTGTGTTGTGTGTTTTTTTTGCCAGACATGATGGCATAGGGGTTACAGTAGCAGTTGTCTACATAACAGCCAGAGGAAGTGGGTCAGTGCAGCCTGTGTTGAGGGAGATTCCTGCCCTACCTGGAAGCCTCCTATGTAGAAAGTTTTCCACAAACTCCTACATGTTCTCAGTGTAAATCCTCAGTATAAGAGCAGGTTACTCAGTTCTGCAGACTATCCGAAAAGGCCTGTCAGTGCCTTTTCTCCCTCCTTCAGGGTGATAATTTGATCTTGCACTTCCTAGGTGTGAAATGGGGAAGTCCCTCTTTTCTCTGGTAAAATGGAACAGTATTCGTAACTGGCTTCCAAGAGTATAGGAAAGGAGTAACAATAATAGACAAAGTCATAATTGAAGTGCGTTAATGTGCAAATTGGCTGCTGGGTAATTTTTTTAAATAGGGATATTTTCAAGGTCAGCAATTCAGATCTGAGTGCTGTGGGATAAGAGATTTACTTGGACTGTACTAAGCTGGAATGTTGAGAGTTGTACCTGGGCTGGGCTCGGCTTCTTTCATCTCTGAGTAAATGGTTTGCTGAGAAATCAGCAGTGCTAGCGAGCCTGCTGGAATGTACTTACCCTGTTCCAAAGAGTTTCAGTATACTGTACAGCTGCACATGTGATCATGGTGTTTATAAAAACAGACCAGAAGACCATCTGCCTGGAACCATTGTTAGTGCCAGCTGATTTGATCAGAACTTTCTACAGGCTTACCTTTTCATGGCCTCTCTCTTGGTCCAGATTAGCAAGGTTGGATTGAAGTTTCAACACACAGCTATTTTTCTATGCTTTAAAGCTTATTAGAGGCTGAATTATATCTTAGTTGGTATATGTCCAAAAGGATGAAATTAAATACAAGTCTGGAAAATACCCTTTGTGCCCAGAAGGGTCCTCTCCTTACCTGGAGAATGCCTTGCTTTGATTCTTGACACACTGGGGTATTATCCTGATTCATGACCCACTGTTTTTGTTGTTGTTGTTGTTGTGTGTTTGTTTTGTTTTTGGAGGAGTGAATGAGGTAATGCCCTTGAACATTTAACACCTTCATAGTGGCACACAGTGTACCGTTCAGGAGAGCTATCATCATCTCATCTCCGTTGTTCTGGTGAAATGTTCTGGTACTATTTGTGTTTTTATAAAATGGAACAGAAATGACTGAACTCATCTTCCAGCCCATTGGGAACAGCCTGCCCTTTCCTGTTAATTTCCATTGTTTTCTTTTGTTGGCAACAGAATTAGCTACATCCATCTGATGGCACATTTTCGAATGCACACTCAAATAAAAAACCAGACAGCTGCCCTCATTAGCGGATTCCGTTCTATCATCAAACCCGAGTGGATCCGGATGTTCTCAACCCCTGAGCTGCAGCGTCTCATCTCCGGTGACAATGCTGAGATTGATCTGGAAGATTTAAAGTAAGGAGTGAGTGAGAGGGCGAGGGTGAAATGCTTAGGCCTCCTAGAAAGTGAGCTGCTCCCTTGCTGGGTTCTTTTGGAGAGTTATTCAGAAGCCCATCTCCAAATGCACTCCTTCCTGATGGTGGGTGAATTGCCTTGGAATAAAAGCTCAACCACTTGTCTGCCCAGAACTGAAGTGGAAGCAGACCTTGAGGACTGCTGGGCTCTCTGGAGCTCTAGTACTGCGGGCTCTCCTGTTGGCTTCTGCTTGGGAACAGCAGGGCCAGCTCATGAACTTCCCGCCCATTTCACTGCCAGGAACATGGGGTTATTAAGGCACGAGCTCCTGGCTTTAAGAGGACTCAGTAGTTAGTGCCCGTGTATACATTCTGCGATTATATGTGTCTGTGTGGCTGAGCCCGTTGTCTGGATTGTTTTCAGGAAGCACACAGTGTACTACGGTGGTTTTCATGGAAGTCACAGGGTCATTATCTGGCTCTGGGATATTCTGGCCTCCGACTTCACACCCAACGAGAGAGCCATGTTTCTGAAGGTATTGTATGTGTTATTTATGCATGCGTTCGTGCGTACATAGATAATCTCATAAATCTGGAAGGCCAGTTGATGTAATAATTTGCACTGGAAAAAAATTATCAAGAGGACCTCATATCATCAGCATATCCTGTCCCATAGGCAGACCTAGATGGTAGGTCAAATAGTAACCAGGGAGGGCCTCGAGGTGAGGTGAAGCTGAGTCCCATGAGCGGTGAGCCTGCTGCGGACCCTCTGAAGGGACAAGCGTGCTTGTTGGGCTCAGCACGCCACCTGCCCTCACTGCTGGTCTTGCTGGCACCAGCGAAGGTACCTCTTTCGTACTTTCCTTATAGAAGTGAGTGGTGCTAATTACCTTACCTTAAGGAAATAGAGACAGGCAAACTTTTCAACAATCCCTGTTCCTACAGTGTAGGATTTAAACAGTCTCCATTTCTACTCACCAGGGACTACGCCTCTGTGTAGCTTTTTCTCTGTAGTCTGAATGTGCAGTATCACACATACAATGTCCCAATAAACCGCACACCATCAAGTAGGCAGATATTAATGTGTATTTTGCAAATAGAGTGGCTGACATTAACCAGGACCCCTGTACTGGTGTCTTTAAAGTTGTGAATTTAAAATGTTCCCCCAATACCACCGTGTTGTTTTTTGTTACTAACATCGGCAAAGTGTTTTATAGGACATTGGAAGACACGCTTCTCTGTGTGTTCTGTACATGCAGAGATCTAACCAACTGAGCTACCCGGCCAGGGCTATGTGTGTTTGTTTTTATAAAAGTGGAACCATATCCCTTTGCCACCTGCTCCTCTATTGGCTGTTTCATCATGAACATTTTGCTATATCCTGGGGGTAAATTTAAGTGCCTTGAAATATTTTCCTTTGGACATTTGGGTTTCTAGAATGGTCTCACGTGACCTCATGGATAATATCATCACCAATTGAAATGGCTTCGGGTTTTCTTTCTCCTTGGTTTGTCATTCCTAGGAGAGGTCCTTCCTGTTGGAGAGGTCCTCCCTTGAGTCCACAGATGCAGACATGCACTGGTCATCCCTGCAGATGCCGAGGGACTCAGGGTGGGCGGGCAGACATAGTTCCAGAAGTTGATTTCTTAAGAAAATCAGTTCCATTTTTCCAGTAGTGTCTCTTATGGGCAAAACAGTCTCTGTCTCTCCTAGAGAGAAAGGAAAGCCAGTGTCTCCCAACCGTACAATCCTGGCCCCACGAAGTGGGCAGGTGTCTTTGGAGAGCCTGTCACCAAACCTGCAGTTCCTGCCATGAGCTGCCCTTTTCTGCGGCTGCAGACAGGCCCCAGAGCCTGGTGGAAGCCACAGAACTGTTGTACGGGAGTGGATGTGACTGTGCTTTCTTTAAATGTAAGGACAGCAGAACATCGGGGCTTCCCTTGCCCTCCGCGCCTCCTCCGGTCCCGGAAGGGGAGAGCGCCTCTCCCTCGTACCAGCCCCGGCTCGTGGCAGGCAGCAGGTCTGAGTGGCCTGAGTTGGGATGTGCACAGACTCTTCAGGGTCTGTCTCCTCCTTAAAACAGGTCGAATCACACAGCATCGTGGACTGATGAAATGAGGTCAGGTTCATGGGGCACTTGGCAATATGGAAACTCAGCCGTGTTTTCTAGACAGGAACTATTCTACGGTTTTTATGGTGGGAAGGAAAATACATTAGGACGGTAATCTGTCTTGTCGATACTTTTTGTAAAAAAAATGTTTTTATGTTAAAGATTTATATTTTCCTAGAGGGTTTTTTAATTTTTTTCAATTGATTTTAGAGAGAGAAACATCATCAATCGGTTGCCTCCCCTAATTGCCCTGACCGGGGATCAAACCCACAACCTTCTGGTGTATGGGAGGATGCGCCAACCAACTGAGCCGCACTGGCCAGGGCATAAAAAACTGTTTCTGAATCATGACACACACACTGTCTTTGGATGGTCCCAGGAATGTCACATTCAATTATAACATTGTTTAAACGGTAACATTTTAAGACCCACGCACTGAACTTGCTGAACTTACCACAGAATTTTGGAGCAAGCTCGTTGTAAGTAGCAGGTCCCTGTATCCCCTGGAGAAGGGAGAGCGGTTCGGGCTCATGTTGAAGTAAAGGAAACAATGGTTTCTTAGGATTTTCCTGGGCAAGTTATCACTTGGTTTCCAGGTTGGTCCGATGTCTCTGCCAGGGGAGCTAGCGGCACATCTGGGGAAATGACAGGTGCTGCCGTCTGGGTGATGCAAGGAGTCCCAGAGTGCAGCGGGGGAGTGGGGCTGGCTGCCCTTAGGCCCTATTTGGTGTGCCGGCTGCCTCGGTCTGCCCCTCCGCCTTTCTGGCTCCAAGGCCTGATTTTTGTCAGCGTGCTTAGGACGGGTTAGTCTGTCAGAGAGAGGCCCCCCGGGAACGAAGCTCACAGAGACTGCGCTGTGAATCAGCAGGCCAGGGCTCGGTGAGTGCACCTGCGCGTCCGCCCTGTGGCTAAGCTGAGCAGGACGCCAGGTGCACAGCAGAGTGATCCGCGCTGGGCCCTGCACCCGAGTCCCAGGCCCTCTCTGCGGGGCCCTCATTGCGAGGTGTCTCTGAGGAAGGGTGTCAGCAGCAGTGATTCCTGCTGCCTGCATGACAGTCCACTGGAGACCATTCCCCTGGTGGGAGTTGGCATTGTTCCTGACTCTTCAGCCACTTCTCCACCAGACTCCCACAAATGTCCCCTCTGTGACCCGTCCTGCGGGCCGAACAGGGGTTGGTGATGTGACTGGAGAAACAAGCGCGCACCTGACGGTGAGGGCCGTTCTGAGGAGCGCGGGCCCCACTCTGTCCCCTGCCCCGCCTTGTGTTGCAGTTCGTGACCAGCTGCTCCAGGCCCCCGCTCCTGGGATTCGCCTACCTCAAGCCTCCTTTCTCCATTCGCTGCGTCGAAGTGTCCGACGATCAGGTACAGGAGGGCTGTGTGCGTGCCCACCACAGGGCAGGCGGGCGGGTCCTCAGAGCCAGGCGAGAGGCTTCCCCAGTGCGGCAGGGAGAGCAGGCCGGCCCTGCCTCCTCAGCTCGCAGTCCCTTTCTCCTTACTCCCTCAGGGAAGGGGACTTGGGGGCGTTCTGGGTTGCTGCTGGTCTGGCCAGGCTCCAGGTCTGAGGGGGAGTGTGAGGGAGAAGGGCAAGGACATGGGTCTAGGGATTGAACAGGCACAGGCTCGAATGCCGACTCCTCCAGCTGCCAGCTGCACATCTGGGCAGGCTGCTTGGGATTTTCATCTGTAAAGAGAATGAATGCCTTGGGGTTATCATGCTCTGGGGGGTTGGTGCTCAAATAGTAGCAACCCAGTGGCCTGTGCGTGGCACTGCCTTTCCAGGTGCTGCAGTCAGGGCTCCAGATCCCTCCTCCTGTGTGACACTAGTTCTTGACCTTAGGAGGGCTGCCCCGTCAGTCTGCCATGGGCCACAACACTGGCAAGGTCCCAAATGGAGCGTTAGGCTGCACGCAAAAACCTTTGGGGACCTAAGGTGTTCTTAGAGTATTCTGGCTCTGAAAATTGGTTACACGATAATTAGTAGTTAACCAGAAGGCCTCATTTCCTGGTGCTTGCTTAATACAGGATCCCTCTGTGCAGGGTCCGAGGAGCGGGCTTGCTTCTGTGCACTCGCCTCTCGAGGCTTGTCCTGCCTGGGGGCTGGCCTCGTGAAGTGTGCACACTCACAGGCCCGGCCGCACCAGGGCAGTGGGCCAGGCCCCCGCACCAGGCACCTCCCAACCCGAGGCTGTGGTGTGTGCTTGCAGGACACTGGGGACACCCTGGGCAGCGTCCTCCGGGGCTTCTTCACCATCCGCAAACGGGAGCCAGGGGGCCGTCTGCCCACCTCCTCCACCTGCTTTAACCTGCTCAAGCTGCCCAACTACAGCAAGAAGAGCGTCCTCCGGGAGAAGCTGCGCTACGCCATCAGCATGAACACGGGCTTTGAGCTGTCCTAGCTCCCAGTCCTGCCGCCTGTCCTCACAGACGCCCAGCCTACCAGAGACCTTCCGCTCCCGAGGCAGCGTTCCCGGGAGTGTGACCAACCTGCCTGGGAACCGCGGCCCCAGACTCTCTATAGCCATGAGACTCCCCCTGTGGCCTCAAGAACTTTGGATGCACATGACGACGCTACAAAACATTCTCCAGGTGACACTAACGGGAAAGGGTGTCCGGAATAAACCTCCAGATTCCGCCAGCATCGGTCCTTTTCCCTACATCCCGGTGGCCTGCAGCCCAGGCCTGTGACTGCAGACGGGCTTCTCTTTTTGACAGTTTGGTCTTTTGTGAGTCTGTATTTCCTTCCCTTTCTGAGTGAGCTGTGCATGAACAAGGCCCAGGCTCTGCAAGGCTCCTGAGTGGTTCCCTGGCGTGGGCCTGTGTGTGCAAAGCCTAGTACGCGTGCGACACTCTCCTTCCCTTTCTGAAAGCTCTACTCAGGTAAGGCCTTGCCAAGCCTCTATGCACCCAACCAAGTCTCTGCCTCCCTCCTGTCCACAGCAGCCTCTCTCCAGACAGCCACGTCCACCTGCTCCCCAGGGAAACAGGTATCTGCTCGGGAGGTCATGAGCACAGGAAACCACGTGGCAGCTCCCTTCCCCTACTCTCGCATCAGATGCTCTGAGTCCTCAGCAGGCCACACTGGCAGGGAGCCTCCACTGGCTGGTCCCCGAATGTGCGTTCACACTGGCATCCTGGGTTTGCCAGAAGAAACCTGTCGGCCCTAAGAGCAGCTCCGTTTGTAGAAGGCACTGGCTGTTACCAAAGCCTGCTGACTCCCAAGGAGCAGCTGCCTTTCTCCTGCTTGTTTGCATGCCTGTTATCTAGGAGGAAGCAAACACTAGCCGAGCCCTGTCCCGTCTGGGCGTGGCTTTATGCATAGAGTGTAGAATCCCAAGAAACTTGGGTCTCACCCACTCTTCCCCAGCACAGGGAACCCAGGAGACCTTTGCACTGACTCGGCTCACGAGGCTCAGGAAACCACGGCCCTCTGGGTTGGTTTTCTTCATTGTTTTTTTACTCTATTCTCTCTTTCAACCCATTGTGCTCCTCTGTCCTCATTCTTCACCTTCATCATGAGAACTTGACTCTAGATCCAGGGAATTGAGGCAAAGGCCGTACTAGTGGTCTGTGTTGACAACCATCCACCCTCGCCCAACTCCTCGTACCCCTCCAGTCTCCCTACCACAGAGACAGAAGCCAGACTAGAAGCCAGGAGTGCCTGGTCCCCTCTGCTCTGTGCAGCGGCTTAGGGCTTGTAGCTCCCATCCAAGCAGCAAAGCCCTTCCAGCAAGAACATCCACGTTGGCAGCGACGTGGGCAAGACTGTCTCCGCGGCTTCCGTCCGAGGGTTCCTGCTGGGTGCCAGTGTCCTGTCCGTGTTCGCCTGGCTGTGTCCGTCCTGGCTGCTGCAGAACGGCACGTGTTTTACCTGGATGCAAAGACAAGGAGTTTAAAGACAGACAGGAATTTACTATTTACGATTTGGTAGTATCCTCTGATTCTGTGGGTTTGCCACTTTAAGGGCTCAATTCCCTTGAGGATCTCTTTTGCGCGCGTGTGTGTACACTGAGCAGGTTTGCACATTTGTGCTGGGCTACACAGTCGTCAGCTTGCACAGAGAAACGTGATCCCATCCTGACTTTTACCACCCGAGAACCATCCTGCGTGGGAATGGGGGGAGAGTGGTTTCTCAGCATCAACTCTGGGTTTCTGTCGACGAGGAGGGGCCGTTTGTCATTTCATTCACACTCTTCAGCAGCTGGAAATATTGCACTATCTGAAACACTAAGTCTGCTTTTATAGCTGGTGTTCAGTGACACCTCGATGGCTCTTGATGGCTCTAAAACGCTGTAGGTTTTTAAATAAATAATACAAGAAGAATGTGTGGGGTTTTTTGTTTGTTTTCACAGATCACTTGTGGATTAAAGCGTGATCAAAGGCTTTATTAAATTTGTACTTCAACACATGATGGCTGTGTTCTCTGCTTTTTATCTGAACAAGCGTTTTCCAGCCACATGCCCGGATGGCTCAGGGCAGCTGGGTGGAAGGAAGATGTGGAGGCCAAGGTACAGACCTCCAAGCCTCCCTGCCTGGCCACAATCAAAGCAGCTGGGTGTGTTTCCGATTTTGTTTTAAGAAGTCACCTGTACCGTCCATGCTCCCGTCCCTCTCACCCGCTCCCCAGAGGCGGCCGTCACTCTACATTGCATGTTCTTGACAGTAGTGTATAAAAGTGACAGATGCTTGTTGAGAAGAACCCAGACAATTCAAAAGTGTATGAAGTGAAATTCTGCATCTTGTCGGGACACACTCGGCTCTTCTCCCTTAGTGAGGATCGGACTCAGGACACAGCCTCGTCTCCTATTCGACAAACCCGGCTTTACTCTCAGCAGAAAGCCCGTCTCAAAGCCGCCTGCTTTCCCAACTCCACCTTGCGGGGCTTTTCCCCTCATCCTGAGTTCTCGCTGCCTCCCCTGGCCTGAGGGCACCCGAGGGTCAGAGCAGGACACCGGCCTGTCTGAATCCAGAGATTTGGGAAGGGACGGCCACGCAGATTATCGCCCAGTCTGGGTGCTGTGTGGATCCAGCACTCCCTTAGGCCTCAGACTTATTTCCTGGAACTTCTTAAACTGGTAAGAGTGTCTGAAGAACTTGGGGAAGTAGTTTGTTCAGTCCGCTTTTCCAGGAAGCGGAGCAAGGGCTGTGGACTGGGGTCCCACGTGAAAACCCAGCCCCTCACTTTCTGGCTGTGAGACACACGGGGTCGGCCTCTGTGCGTGTGTCCCCGGAGAGTCCCGATGCCTATCTCGAGACAGAATTGAAGGAAGTAATGGGTGAAGTGCCCCGGCTCAGCTCCTGGCTCCGAGTCAGCACTCAGCACTCTTTCCACATTCCCTCGCTTTTCACTCTGAGAAAATGGGGCAGCCACCACCTGTTGATCTGGCTCTGGCCAAGCTTCCAGAGTAGCTTCTGCTGACACCAACAGCCCTAGCAGGGCGATGAGAAATGACATGGAGAAGGGTCATCTGTGAGCTGTGGAACTGATGCGCCCCCAACCACCACACACCCCCACACACTCGTGTTGGACTGCGATGTAGAAGAGGCTGCGAGACCCAGACGGAATCCAGGGTCCTCTCCAGCCTCCGGAGCACAGCATGGAATAGCTTCCTCCTCCTCCTCACCACCGCTGACGTTGGTTGCAAGCGTGTGCTTAGATTGCGCCAGACTCCGCAGTCCGAGCTGGGTCCTCGCAGATCCAGCGGAGGGCGCTGGACAGCAAGGTGTTCGGAGCATCTGGAACTGGGTGTGGGGCTCAGCCCCTCCACTCACTAGCCATGAGGCTGGGGTCCGGTCCTCTTGCTCTCTGGGCTATAGTTTCCTCTTCCGTAAAATAGCAACAGCAGCACCCACCATGCATTGTTGCCTGAGAAACTCCAGCCTGGGCCTGGGCCTCCGGGGCAGTGACTCGTGGCTGTTACAACTCTCCATTATTCCAGGGACCTAACTGACATCTCTGGAGTTTCTTTGCTTTTCAGACTCCTTGCTAGGAGGTGTCCACTGGGTTAGCAGGACACCCCGAGGACCTTCGCCCTCAGCCCCAGGGTTTGGCTCCTTTGCCTGAGCCCCCACTACACACATGGCTCAGCGTCTCCCCGCCAGGACCAGCAGCTGCATCCCCTTCGTGGTTCCTCAGCCCTGGGCAGCTGGGTGTTTCTGAGCCATAGGGAGACTCAGACTGGGGTGCACCAGGGTGGGGTCTGTGTCAGTTCACGGCCCCACCCCCAGGAGAGCCAGACTGCAAGAATCCATCAGTGACAACAGAAGCCTCGCTGAAGATGGGCCCCACATCTCTGACCCCAGGGCAGCCTGCAGAGGAAGCTGAAAGTGGAACCCCAAATCAGAGCTGCCCCAGCATTCAGTCACCAGGGAGACCCTGACTCAGCAGGTCCAGGTGGGCCTGGGACCCGCCTTCCTGACAGGCGCGCACAGCACCGCGCTCTAGACCACACCCTGAGGAGCACGGGGAGAGCGAGTCCGCCAAGCCCAGCATTCAGGTGGGTGGGATAAGACCCTGAACCTAGGTCAAAGACGGGCTCAGGTCAGCTGAGTGGGCAGATCTCCAGCTCCCGGAACCATCCTTCCTCTTCAGTAAAATCATTCCAATAATAACAGTCGTCCTGATTTGTGCCCAGACAGCTCAGGGCCGAGGTGGAGACGGGGGGCTGTGGGGTCGGACTGACGTGGGAACCCAGCCCAGCCTGGCACTCAGGGGCTGCGAGAGCTTGGCCACCTCTCCGAGCCTCTCGTCTGAGCCGTGAGCATCGAGTCCCACCTTAAAAAGCATCTTCGTGGTGATGGGACAAGTACTACATGGCGGTCAGAGAAGGGGGTTCCCGTTTGTTTAGGGTTTCAGAAAGGGGCCCAAGAGGATGTGTTGTTCTATGTTCACCTGGAAGGAGAGTTTCCACTTTGGAGGTGGAAGGGAGCCATTCTGGCAGAGGAAGCAGCCAGACCAGAGGTGTGGGGGTGGTGAAAGGGGTTAATTAGAACACGTGTCACCGAGGACAGGAGTGGGGGCGTCCTGCCCCAGATGGGAATGGCGGTTCAGAGAGGTGGATTCCCTTGCACGAGACCACACAGCTGGAAAGCGCCAGCACGGGGATTAGGCCCTGGGTCTCTGTGACTCTGATGGTCCCCCTTCGACTTCCATTAGCTTTGTTGCCATGGGGAAGGGTCTGTGCCTGATGTCCCATTCGGTGGGGAGGGCTAGAAGTCATTTGGGTACAAATAGATCAAGGGGAGCTGCAGGAGAGGGCTGCAAGGGGAGGTGGGGGGCAAAGAGCGGGAACAGAGACACGATGACGCCCTGTCCTCTTGACAGTTTGCCTGGTCTAAGCACCTGTACCAGACATCAGGCTCCTTTCCCCACAGGGACTGGCCCCATTGACTCTCCCCGACCTGCTTACGTCCCACCAGGGACACTGTCCAGGGAAGGGAGCATATCACCCTGCCTGGGGCAGTGAGGGGCTGCACGGAGCCTGCCGTGTGGCCCGATGGCTTTGTCACCATTACAGATGGTGCCAGATGGGCCTGGCAGCTGGCAGGTGTCCCAGCCAGGAGCTGGCCCAGGAAGCCAGCCTGCCAGGAAGTGAAGGCTCATGTCCATTCCTCCAGCAAACAGACATGCAGGACCTACCTATGCTCCAAGCTGGACTGGGTGCTGGGGGTACAGGCGGGAAAAATATGGACATCACTCTGGGGGCTGGGGGGGAGTAGGGGAAGAGGCAGAACCAATCCAAGGAGATGTATGATCACTAACCAACCCCCCCAGTGCCTAGTGCCACAGTGTTAGCGAACCCACTTCATAGCTGGGAAAACTAAAGTTGCCAGATGGTAAGCCCCTTGTCCAAGGTCCAAGTGGGTACATGGAGAGCTAAGATTCGCAGCCCGGTCTGCACACTCCAGAGCCCCCTTCCCAGGTACTAGCAGGCAGAAGAGGGCTGGGGAGCCTTCTAGGCAAAGGGCAGACCCTAGCAAAGCCCCAGCAGCTGTTCTGTCCCTTGTCCAGAGCCTGCTGCACGTGCTGCTCACCCCGTCCCATCTCCCCTCCCGGGGCTGCTGGGAACAGACCACACTGCCCCCACCTTGCTCAGAAGGGCCTGCAGCGTTTTAAGGACTTGCCTAGGACCCCAGAGCTCTTGTGAGCCCTGCCGAAACCAGGAGAGGTGCCAATCTGTAGAACAGCACTGGCCTCGGCTATAGAACTAAAAGGCACGGTAGGATTTGGGGTGGAGGTGGTCCCTGAGCCCAAGGTGACCTGCTCTGCTTTATTACCACCCCCCACACACCTTATCGAAGCTCCCCAGGTGGGGGGAGTCTGCAGGAATTTGGGGACCCCCACCACTTCCTTAGCTCACCACTCCTGTCCCAGCAAGCTGCAGCCCCTCCCTCTCCTCACCAGCTGAGGCGGAGACGCAGGTGGAACGGGATCAGTGCCTGTTCAGGGGCCACGCCTTCATGCATCCGGGAACATGATCCACTCGGGACTGCCCTGTCTTCTTTATGACGGCCTTGTCCCTCGGCCCCCAAAACATCTTAACAATGACCGTGAGCTTGCCACAGCGATGGCCAGAATTCCTGGGCCATCCGCCTTGGTTTGAGCAAACCAAGTGGCCCCAGGTGAACAAGCTGGGTGGCTTCTCCCAGCAGCTGCTCACACTGTGAAGCTGGGAGGTTGCAAACTGCCCACCTCCAACCACCATCAGCGAGGGCTCCTGAGCTGTAAGCAACAGAAGCCAGCTCGGCCTCACCTGGACAGGAAAGGAATTTACTAGTTGGTGCTGAGGACTGGAGGGCCAGGCCTGAGGCAGAACTGGAGAAGAGTGCCAGCATCCTCAGCTCTGCGGGAGACAGCTGGCTGTTGGGAGTGTCGCCCCAGGCAGCCTGAATGTGGATGTGGACGTTTGGCTGGCACCCTCTCACTTCTTCGTCAACTCTCGGAGAAGTGGCCACGCCCTCCGGACCACCTGTCCCCTGGAGATGGAAGCCCAGGGAGAGGTGGGTGCAGGAGGCCTGCAGACACAGGCTGGCCGGGCGGTTGACAGCAGCCCCCACCTCGGTGGAATTATTCTGATGAATTTGGGAGCCCACGGTTGTTCAGCAATCAGAGTTAAGGTAAAAAATGGTGTTGGCTGGTCCCAGAGGCTGAGGATGGCTGAGGTGGTTCCGAAGGTGGTGACTGGAAAAGGGGTTGGAGGGTGGACGGAGGCTGGAAGAAGGGGCGTCCCTGGGTCTGTTCTGTCCAAACACTGTTGAAGCAAGACACAGATCTGGGGGACCCCTGAGGACACTGCCTACACTTGTCAGTTTCTTTTGTTTCATTCATGTTTATTACGCAAGTAAGCCTTTGTCAAATCCAACCCAAACTCACTGTTTAAAAGAATTGGAAAGCCCTGGCCGGTTTGGCTCAGCGGTTAGAGCGTCGGCCTGCGGTCCAGAGAGACCCGGGTTCGGTTCCCGCTAAGGGCACGTACCTCGGTTGCAATTTATCCCCGGCCCTGGTTGGTCATGCGGGAGGCAGCCACTCGATGTGGCCCTTTCATGTTGATGTTTCTCTCTCTCTCTCTCTCTCTCTCTCTCTCTCTCTCTCTCTCTCTCTCTCTCCCTCTCCCTCTCTCTCCCTCCCACTCTATCTGAACAAAAAATGGAAAAATGTCCTCGGGTGAGGATAAAAAAAAAAGAATTGGAAAAACCAAACAAAAATGAAAATTAAAACACCCCGTAATCCCATGACTTAGAGATAAGTATGAAATATGGAACGGCTCCGTGTTTCTGTGGTGTGTATACACACAGGTGTATTTCTTTTACAGGGTTTGGGTCCACTATATACCATTTTATACCTTGGTGTGTGTGTGTGTGTGTGTGTGTGTGTGTGTGGTGTGTGTTTACTCAATAGATTGTGAACAATTTTCCATAGTAATAAACCTATAGGCACCATCATTTTCAGTAGCTTTATGATATTTCTTGTAGTCCCTTATTGTTAAATATTTTACTTATTTAATAATTAGCTCCCTATTGTTGGATATTTGTTTCCAAATTTTCACTGCAATGAGCAGCACCGCCCTGGAAAAAATTCCTAATGACGTATCTGACCATTTCCTTCGGAGAAATGTTCCGCTATGGAATTGCTGGGCCATAAGGATGCATGTTTCTAGGACTTTCGTCTGCATTGCCAAATTGCCCTCCTGAAAGGTCATGCCAATCTCGAATCCCCCCAGCAGTGGCAAGTCAACATTTCTGTCTCCCCGCTGAAGTCTGCAGGTGGAGAGCCACAGGCTTGGAACTCTCTCCAGCTGCCTGGTCCCGTGGCAGGACCCCTGGGGGCCATCAGAATCAAGCTCCTCCTCTCCCACTGCCCAGCCCGAAGTCCCCCGACAGAGTCCATTTGCAGGATCCCGATGCCACCTGGCGTGGCCACTGGCAGACCCTAACTTCCGTTCCCACATAGGCACCTGGATGTCTTTTCTCGCAGCCTGCCGCCCACACCTGTGACGGGACAGCTAGCTCGTGAGTTATCGTCAACCTTATTTCCCTCTACAGCTCCTACAGAGTTAACAGATGTACGCACGTCTGAGGCAGTCATGCGGCAAGAGACTTTGGGGCCAATCCTTCCCGTTTTGACAGTGTGTAATCGAGGTGAAGCCATAAATTTTATAAACAAGAATAAACGACCCTTAGCAACATATGTCTGCTCGACCCTTCCAAGGTGATCGTAAATAAAGGCACCTGCTTTCTGGGGAGGGATGAGGGCCGAAGGATTCGTGCCTTGGGAGCATCCAGTGAGGGGGAGAGGTCCCCCAGCCACCTCCAGGTCCTGGGTCAGCTGGATGCCTTTCTGCCATTTATTTAATCAGTTCCCTGGGCTGCCTTTGCCCCGTGTCCCCTGAACTGGTGCCGGCTTCTCACCCTTCCTCGGAGAGGTAGCTTGTATTGGGGTCGGGAGGGTCCTCCTGAGCTTATGGTACCCTCTTCTCCCTTGCCCCACCTAATTGTCAATCATGTCCTCATCACCACTGTCCCGAGATGGCCCCCGCCGTGGGAGTCTGAATACTGGTGTCTTTGTCTTGGCTCTGCAGCTGCCCACAGGGAGACCTCGAGCAGTCTGCGTCACTGTGGAGAGCTGAGAGTGCCGGAGGCAGACAGATCCGAGTTCAAATCCAAGTTTGGCCTGTTACTCGCTGTGTGACACTGGCCAAGGCACCGTCTCCCTGTGCTTCAGTCTGTGTATCTAAAACAAAGATTCCAATATCTACCTGATGGGCTGCTATGGGAGTCCACGTTAAGCGCACACGGAGGTCACCCTTGCATTGCCATGCTGATATGGTTTAAAAAGCTCTGCATGTAAGAAGAGTTCAGTAAATGTCAGCTGTTTTTTATATCATTATAACCATCATTACCATCCCAGTGGACACTGTGTGATTCTGAGCAAGTGATTTCACCCCTCTGAACCTCAGTTTCCTCACCTGTGAAATGGGGAGAATAACTGTACATACCTTGTAGGGTTCTGAGAACTAAGAAGACATAAAAACCCAGCATTGTGGTACAGTTGAACGTGTAGCTGAGTGTTGAGCAAATGCCAGTTGTAGGGTTTGGAGGCATAGAGCCTGGATTTAAAGCCTAGCTTCACCTCCGAGAGATGTGTGACCTTGAGAAAGTCATTGCTCCTCTCTGGGCCTGTATCCTTATCTGTAAGTTAGGGATGATAATAACAGTACCACCTTCATGGGCTGTTAAGAGAATAAAATGAACTGTTGTTGCATGTAAGCTGCTTAGCAAGATGTTTGGGCACAACCAGTGGTCAAAGTGTGGTTACTAATATTTACTTACTAAATTCTCCTCCCAGCCTCAGTTCCCTCATCTGTAAAATGGGGCAGTGATCTCTGAGATCCCTTTCTGCTGTCATTGCTCTGTGACCGTCACCTCTCCCTTGCATGTTGGCATGGTGTTCCTAGAGCCCTGTGCCCCATCTGACCGGGACCAGACCCTCTGGAGGCCACTTGTCTTTCCTGCCCTCAGCCAGTCTAAACACACCAGAGGCGCCGCTCAGTGGTCCTCTGGGCCCCACCTGGGCCTGAGCTATTTGGAAGTGCTTTAGAAAGGATAAAATGTGATTCAACAACAATAGCTACGTTTTTGTTTTTTGAGCTGCTACCATGTGCCAGGCCCATGGACCTATTCCCTGACCCCTTGGAAGCTGGTGAGGATTGAGGTGAGATTCCCAGGCCTGGTCTGAAGGGAGGGGTGGGCCACAAATCCTCCCAGGCACTGATTTATGTAGCATTCATGCAGAATTTATTATACAAAGAATTTTATTCAATTAACTTGAAATGCGTCTGGATTCTTAAAGGTTCAGTAGTGATAACTGGGACAGAGCGATCATAAAACTGGATGGGCTGTCGGAGCAGGGTGTTGGGGAGGAGGCGAGGGTGACATTGCAGCTGATGGGGGATTTGGAACCAGGGACGTTTGTCATTGGGATGTGTTACAAGTTCGGGCTGTGAAAATTACTCAGTGAAAAATGCGCATTAACAATAGCCATGAAATATCAGTTAAGGGAAACTAGGTTGAGAAATGAGACAGCAGAATCTATTAGCGCCTGACATTGTTCTCGGCGGCCCAGGACGTGATTAAAATGACTGTCAAGTGAGGGTGGGGGGGAGGCCAGGAGTCACAAGGCCACAACCTGGCACCAACTCCTTGAGACAAGTGGGTTCCTCTGAGCCTCAGTTTCCTCACCTGCAAAGCAAGAGCAGAGAGTGGCTCCTTCAGGGTTGCTGTGAGGATTAAAGGAGACTGTGGAGTTTGGGGCGTGGCATGATGCTGGCTGGCATCCTTAATATGGTGGGGTTCTCTCTGATGGGATGTCCAACCACCAGCTCATCTCTGGGGTTCCTGAGAGCTGGACCTGAGCTAGGGTGAGGCAGGTGAGGCACTTTCTTGGGTGCAACATGTATGGGAGTGCCCCAAACCCCAGTAATCAAGGTAATATTTTCACCCAGTATTTTTAAACATCACATTATGCAAAAAATAAAAACCTATGATCAACAAGTTACTGGTTTTAAATAAAAGCCTGCGTTTCTTTCCCAGGCCTGCTCTGCTCTGGGCAGTGGGGACAGTCATTCGTGAGGGCTGTCAGTGGTGTGCACACAGACAGGGCGGCACGGGCCTTTAGATAGTTGTTCTCACTGCGGAGCTCTCGCTAACTTCTCCCACTGGGTTCAAGACACAGGGGGCTATCTTGGTAAGTGTACGTGGGGTGCACATTTTGCCTTTTGCCTCGGGTTCCAATATGGCTTCGTAAGGCACTGCGGAAGACTTCCAGCCAACCCATCCTCAGGGCCCCCAAAGCAGAATTCCTGGCTTTCCCAGGTTAGTGGCTCAGGACACACCTCCAGAGATGCCGAGGCTGCCCTGCACCTGGGCTGTCTCCCGGGGAACTCTGCTGGTGGAGGGCAGATGCAGAGGGGCCACAAACCCAGGTTAACATCTGGCCTGTGACAGCCCCTCCCAGCAAGGGCTGGTGGGGACGGGATTGGCAACAGGGAAACTGCCTTGTTTCAAAGAGCCTCCCACGAGGACACTGAATTTACTCAAAGAGCTTCTCTCGGCCTTTGTGGGGTACGTCTCATCATGGCTAAGAGCAAGGGGCTGTTCTGCTCCTTCCTGGAAGATTTTGAGGAGCAGGCAGAACTGAGTGCGTGAGCCATTTGCTGCAGCCCCCGGTGGCCTCTCCTGGAATGTTCATGCTTCTACTGTTTTCAGTTCTGCTCACAAACACCGAGCACCTGCTGCGTCCAGACCTGGCGCTCACTGCGGGGCCCCAGGGGAGGGACCAGGACGGCTTTCACTTTCACTCTCGGTCACTGGCACCTCAGCCACTCTGCCCAAGGCTTAAGGGGGCCACTGCAGCCTGCTGGGAACAAAAGGACCCAGCAACACTCACAGGGGAGGTGGTGAGAAGGAGAGCAAAACTATGCACGTGACTGATGGTTCTGATGCTGGCGGAGATGCTGGCTGTGACCTGCCTTCCTGAGCCCCGGGAAGCAAGCCCTCAGCAAATAAACCACTGCTGGATGGAGCTCACCAGGCATCCCCGCCTGACAGTTAGCAAGAGCCTGCCCTTCTGAAGTCATTTCCTGCAATTAGCAGCGTGGAATCTTCAGGTTCTCAGGGCCGCCTCCTCGCCCTTCATAAATATCCCCCTTCCCAAGGACACAGCTGGCACTGCAGTGTCGTTTCCTAGCGGGAAGGAGCGGTGGTGACAAGTGAAATAAAATGCAGCCATGGCATGGATCGGAGGCATACAGCAGCCAAGTGCAACACCAGGGAAATAAGTCTCGTCTGTGTCGGCCTCGCTGGCAACGAAGATCTCACGGTCTCAAGCTGAATAAGCTCCACCTCAGCCCCCTGGCACCATCTGCCTGGGCAGGACATGCCTCCTTTAAGTGGTGGTGTTCCTCTCGCCAGGACCTTCATCCCTGCAGGGAGGATCCCCTTTGGAGAGGATCCTCCAGGCTGCACCCCTGCCATGCACACCCCGGCCCACGCTGAGTGTTTCCGAGGCCTCACCTGTCACTCTGCAGCGGTCCTTCCCCCACACTGAGGTGATGGGTGGCTCAGAGGTGACTAAACTTCCAAATCCTATCTGCCTTCCCCTTATAAATGTGACATATAAAGCCCCTTTGGCACAGGTAAATCACAATTACATTTCCAAGAGCCTCTGGTACCACTCCAAATCCTTGAGCAAGCCGAGTTGGCAGCGGAAGGGTGCTCTCTCTGCCTCTCTGTCTCTCTCTCTCTCTCCCTCTCTCTCTCTCTCTCACTCACACACACACACACACACACACTCTCTCACTCAGTTCAAGCCTTTCCCACTTTTATTCTTTTTTCTGTGTGGCTCCTTCTCTTTACAACAATCACTTTACCTTTCTTCTCTGCAATACTGAATTCATCCCCACGCCCTCCAAGCCCAGGAGAGCCTGGGGGAGCGGGGCAGAGTTCTGCAGCAGCCGCAGCTCCTGGAGAGAAGTGGCAGGGGTCTGAAAGGCGGCCAGGAGTCTTGACAAAAGACCAGCTCCAGCGCCCCTGGGTGAGAGCTTCGGGAGTCAGGACACAAAGGGCACACTCTTCTCCCCGCTGGGTCACCATGGAGGGGTCTACAAAGCTCCCCCTTTCCATTATTTCCCAGGGCCTCAGGTTCAGTCCGACGGGTCATTTTTCTTGTATATTTTTTCTTGATTCCCCTCCTTCATGGCTGCGTATCTGGCTAACGTGAAGAGATAGTCGCTGAGTCTGGAGGGGCAAAGAGAAGCAGACGGAGTGATCCGAAAGGAGCAATCAATGCTAACTAGGTCTTTCCCGTGTTAGCCTTCGAGGAGGAAGTATAAATCATGTGCCCCAGGAGCATCGGGTGGGACAAGAGCAGCAGCCAACTTGGGCTTGATGGATGGCACTTGGAGCCAGCTTCCGTGACAGCCAAGCGCCCAACTCTGGCGCCAGGGCTGGGTGGTTCCTATAGGACAAGGCCGCTACCCCGCCCAACCTCACAGGGCTGGTGACTTTGGGCCACTCCCTGGGCTGCTTTCTGCACCTTCCAGTGACCAGGACGAGTACCTCCCACACTGTAGCGTGCACACAAGTCCCTGGGGAGCCTGGTGATGTGCAGAGTCTGATTCGGGGGAGCTGGGGCAGGTGATGCTGGCGCTGCTGGTCTGAGGACCTGCTTCGCGTAGAGACGTCTAAAGCAGGGTTCTCAACCTTGGCACTACTGACATTCTGGATCCTTCTCTGTTGTGGGGAGAGGGGGCTGTCCTGTGCATTGTAGGACACTGGGCAGCATCCCTGGCCTCCACCCAGATGTGCCAACCAAATGTGACTCCAGACACTGCCAGCTGTCCAATCGAGAAGCTCTGGCCTGGAGTATTCTATCGGCCAGACTCTAGTCCCTCTCCCTTCTTTCTTTGAACACCCAGGGATGGGGCCTCTGGGCAGGAGTTGGGGTGGAGAGGGACACAAGAGGAGACCCCCAGCCTGCCCTGAAGGTGCTTGCAGTGAGTTCACAAAGCTCTGTCTAAGCTTCCTGCACTTCTTCTCATTTTCATGCTGAGCACTGAGCACCACCTCCTCCATCTCTCCCTGCCCCACTCCTACCCTCTGAGGCCAGCTCCACGCCAGGTCCTGCAGGAACCTTCCCCACCCCGCCACCCCTGCAACCGGGTCCCCCCCTCCTCACGCCAGGCAGCCTGGCCAGGGTTTGTTTCTCACCCGCTCAGGGACACCTTCCTTGCTGAGGGAATGAACTGACTCGGCCCTTAGAACACTACGGGACTGCCGGGGAGAGGCAGGATAGTCAGAGGCCAGGAGAATTCCTTGGCCAGTGGAATGAGGGAAACTGAGGCAGACAGTTAAACAATGCCAGGAAATAAATAAATAAACAAGGCCACGCAATTAACAGCCTGCTAATAAACCGTAAGACCTTATCTTCCCTAACCAAGGACACTAAGGAGCAAATGGTTTACACCTCTCCTCCCCAACCCGAGAGTGAGCAGCTTAACCACCCTGGTCAAGCAGGGAGCTAACCGACCCAGTGGTGCCATCAGTGCCAGCATGAAGCTGGCCAGAGAATGGTCCGAAACTCCCCGTGGGCTCATGTTGTGCATCAGCCTATTGAAGAATGCACCTGGGAAGCCCTTGAAGAGGCTGTTGAGACCCTCCCCTGGGACCTTCCCTAACACTCTTGCCTTTAGAACAGATAAAAACCCTTAAGACAAAGGATGTCAGCACACACCACTCCCTCTAGAGCAGTGGCTCTCAACCTTCCTAATGCCGTGATGCTTTAATACAGTTCCTCAGGTTATATGTGGGTGTGTCTGCATGTGGGCGGACCCGCCTGGAGACGGATAGAGGAGCGGTGTCTCGGTTCCTAAGACCATCAGAAATATGTGTTTTCCGATGGTCTTAGGTGACCCCTTGTGAAAGGGTCGTCTGACCCCCAAAGGCATCATGACCCACAGGTTGAGAACCGCTGCTCTAGAGCAAGCCTGTGGCCCCCTGTCCTCGGGTATACTTTTGATCTCTTTCCCCGAAGCTCTAAGGGTCCCGAGACTTACAACCAGGGGAGCAGTGGGCAATGGCAGCTCCTCCTGGGCTCACCCCCGAACCTGGCTCCAAGGGCCCTCCTCTTGCCTCCGTAACTTGTTTCCTGAGTCCACACAGCCCAGTACGGCTCACTTCTGTTACTGTGACTTTCTTTCCTGAGCCTAGGCAGCCCAGTGTGGCTCACTCCTGTTGCTGTGATCTTGCCTCTTCTTCCTAAGCCTTTCCTTTGTTTCACTGTCCCCAGCTTTAATAAAGGTTCTCTCAAAATCACCTGGAAAATCTTTCCTGCACAAAGTCAAGAACCCACACATTGCAGACCACCTCAGTCCACACACAGGGCAGACTCACCTCAGTCCCAGTTCCTTTCTAGTGACAAGGGCTCCCCCAAGGAGTCATTGCTATGACCACGAATGCAACATTCCTCACCCCGCTGAGGCCTATGCCCCTCGCATGAAGAAAGGAGTTGGTCAAGACCCATCAAAACCCCGGCCATGTCCCTGTGGAGTGGGCCACAATAAGGGGCCACTCCAGATCCTGGCTGAGGCCACTTTCTGGACACCCAAGACAGCTCCCAGGAGTCCCCCAGCTCTTGGCTTGACCCCGGGTGCT
Organism: Tadarida brasiliensis; assembly: GCA_030848825.1. NCBI lineage: Eukaryota > Metazoa > Chordata > Mammalia > Chiroptera > Molossidae > Tadarida > Tadarida brasiliensis. The sequence goes on along the minus strand of CM061277.1, from coordinate 12,011,852 downwards.
GGCCTTGGCCACACTAAAATTGCACAAGTCAATGCTGGAGCAGGACCCAGGGAAGAAGGCCTTGGGCCAACTGTGGCCCTGGCCGTGGAGGCCTAGTGTGGGGCTGCAGGGGCCCTCCCTGGGCCAGCCAGCTAATTGGGTCCTGTGACAGGGCCCTGAGCCTGGATGGTCCTCAGCTTGCTTTGCCTGGCTGTCTCCTTTCAGCTCACAGTGCCCAGGGGCCACGAGGGGTTAGGACTGGCTGTGAGAGAGTCTGACTCCTGCCTGGGCTCCACTCTGACACCTTTTAAGGCCTCCCCCGTTACCTGGCCTCCAAGCAGGCCCCCTGCAACGGCACTGTCCTTTTGTTCTGAAGTACAGGGACAGTATCTGCCTTGTTCTCAGCTGCATCCCTGTGCCCGGCACAGTGCCTGGCACACAGCACGTCCTCAGTGAATATGACGTGAATGAGTGAGGCCCATTCCGTTGTTGTTACTTCCCATAATGTCGTTTTCCAGAGGAGAGAGATCTCCAAATTCCATCTAAGTACCTGTTTAAGAACTTGGCCACGTTTGCATCCGTCTCACCCATCTGGACAAGAGGCACCACGCTGGAAAGGGAGGATTCACAGCATCACACAGAATCAATATTACGGGATCAACACACTGCAGGACCCAGGGCTGTGTCCCAAGCCTGCATGTCACCAGGACACCACTGTAGCTTGACCTGGTGTCCTTGCCAGTCTATGTGGACATTCTAGACAGTGGACTGCTGTCTGCTGAGCACCAACGACAGGGCAGGCCCTTGCTAGGCCCGGCATGCACGTCACCTCTGTTGCATAACCCTTGCAAGGAGATGCTCGCCCCAAAGCTGAGGCTCTGGGTTTGTGTCCCCTGCCCGAGGGGCTTTTTTGCCTGCTGGTGTCCCACATGCACGCCTCCTGTCTCGTGGACTGAGGATCCATTCGCTGCTCGGCCATTGCCCACCACTGGGCCTTTGGGTTGTCTCTAGTTTTTTACTATTATAAGCATGGCTGATGTGGATGGCTTTTTACAAATGACTACTTTTTCTTTAGAAGCCAAAGCTCTTTCTGTTACCCAGGATCCCTTTAGGAACAACTTGGCCCCAAGAGCCTTTCATGAAGGATAAAACCCTATGATGCAGGGCTGTGGACAGAGCTCGGGTTTGGACCAGACACACCTGGGTTCAACTCCAGACTCTTGCCATGAACCAGTCAGGTTCGTAACGTCACCTCTCTGAACTCCAACTTCTTATACCTATAAAGCAGGGGCTGCCACCACCTCTCCCAGGGTCATGAAAAATCAATGAAATAGTGAACATAAAGTGCCCGGCACAACCCTGACCTGTATCAAAGTAGGGCTTTATTTCCATTTCTCTGTAAAGCTGGGTAGCAGCCTGGTCTATGAGTGGTGTAAATGGAGAGTCTGTAAGTACTTTACAAAGTTTCCTTTAAAAGGCTGTCAGTAGCTTTTGGGGGTCTCTCTTCTCCAGACTCTGAGTTAAAGGGTTGGGGTAGCAGGTGACTGGTCTGTTGAGAGCTTCCACCTGCACCCCCATGGCCACGAGGGTCCCTCTGGGCCCTTCTCTACCCAGCAGCGTCCTTTCATGTCACCCCATGGCCTAAAACCCGTCACTGGGTTCCTGGTACTCTCAGGGTGAAGGCAGACCCCTTTGGGCTTGAGCTCAGCCTCTGGCCTCACGGTGCTCCATGCCCCTCACTCTGGTTCCAGACACTTGGCCTCCTTCCTGTCCTTTCAATGCAGACTGCTGCTTCTGCCCTTGCCATCCCCTCACTCTGGACACTCTGTTCTGCCTCCTGCCCCCTGCCCCAATCCTTCAACTCTTGGCTCCCACAGTATGACTGAGAGAGACCTTCCCTGTGCCCAGGCTGGATCACCCTGGCACAGCCTCCCTCACAGCCCTTTACACAGTGTGGGCTCCACAGTCATTTCCACTCAGCTCAGACTGTCCCACTGAAATTAACCCCCAGGAATGGGGGAGCTGGGGCACAGGAGAGGATTGTCACTGAATACCCTTTGGAATTTCATACCATGTGAGTGTTACAATAAACAGCCAACTAAACTCACTAGGCCCCTCCCCCCGTAACTGCCTGTTTCTCCACAAGCTCCGATCTCGATGTGCCGTCACCTCGTCTGTCATGTGTCTGGTCACAGATCGTTGTCTCCCCTCCACAATGTAGGGCTCTGTAGACAGGGACTGGGTCTGGCCTGGTGTCCACCTGGCACAGTGAAGGTGCCAGGAGGTCTGTTGATGGGTGGCTGGATGACATGGAGGTGACCCCACTGGCCGGCCTGCCTCGCGCTCTGACCAGGCTCCCCCTCCCCTGGGCCACTTACCGTCTCTCAGCTCGGCGACACACGGCCCGACAGAAATGCAGTGCAGAGCTGCTCTTGCCTCCCGACTGAAAGGAGAACATGGGCGTTGGCTGGAGCAGAGGGGTGGACAGGTGTGCCCACTGCAGACAGGTGGACAGACAGGTAGACCCTACCTCCCACCCTAGCAGTGTTCTGCATGCAGGGTGCCCTGCCAGGGTGTACCCACTGAACACCCCCCTTCAGAGTGGACAGGGCTGGGAGGGCAGGGGACGTGGGGGACAGCCCTGTCACTGCAAAAAATTAAAGAGAACTTATTCAATGTCCTGGTGTTTTTGTCAAGACACTTGGCCTGCAGCCACCCGCCAGGCTGAGGCTGCCCAGTACCTACAGGCAGAATGAAAGCGGTGAGAGGGGGAAGCTGGCTGGTGTATTTGTCGATCCACCGCTCCAGCTCCAGGATGGGCCCCGTCTCAAATGTGGTGTGTCCTGAGGAGTCAAGGAGCAGGACACGGCCATGAGGCCCATCACCCGCCAGATCATGGAGGAAACCGCCCTCCATTCCTCCTGCCTGTGCCTTCCAAACCACTTCCATTATCGCGAAAGGTTCCTTCCCTCTCAGGGTCTGTGGGCCAGGCTAACTGGCGTCCCAGGTAACACCCAGGAGAGTCCCCACCCTCAGGCCCAGCCCCAGCTGGGCCCTCTGAGTATACACAGGTGGGTTCGGGAGAGAATTACTTAAATGAGCCTCCCTGGCTGAGGAGCGAGGTGTCGCCAGGGCAGAGCCGACGTCCTGCAGGGAGCACTGGATCTGGGGAAGCAACAGAAGGTGGGAATGAAGATCTATTGTTGGGGACCAAGCAGAGACAGCTGGTTCCTGCAAAGGTACCACCTGACTGAGCAAGGTGTGCAGGGCTGGCCTGTTGGGGACTGTCAGAACCTTTAATTAACTGGAATTTAAAGGCTAATTAGCAAACTCTGTCTGGATCTTTAGCATGCTGGACACCAGACCTGTTGAGGGGGGACCTGGCTGCCCTGGGGACAGCTGGGTTACAAAGACAATGAGTGTCAAGTGCCTAGTGATGGTCAAGAGGAATCTTCTTACCCTGACCCTCATCTCCCATGTGTCTGGGCCCAGTGAGGTTCTTTTTCTTTTCTCTAAACTGACAGCTTTGTTTTTCTAACCTGTAATAGCTGAGCCAAGAGACCACGCCTGGCAGTGCTTTCTCAGTTATGAAGGACAGGACCTGGGAGAATATGGTCAGCAGAGGCGTGTGGAGTGTCTCAGGGCAGGAAGTATGCTGGGTGAGGCCTGTGCTCTGAGGGCCAGGGGTGCTTACAACAGAGGTGGCCTCCTGAGCTCTGCTGAAAGGACTCCAGGCCCCTGCGAGACAAATGACTAACGAGCTCCTGTGCCAACAAGACCCACAAACACCTCTAACTTGTGCCTGGCCAGGTGGGGAGTGGAGCTCTGTGACCTCTGATAAAATGGCCCCTGAACGTGACAGGAGCAGGACACAGCAGATGGGTGCAGAGGCTCCCACCCAGCAGTGGACCAGACCCTCCCTGGGCCACCGGCCAGCAGACCCTGGGTGCGTCACTGACTGCTTGAGGTCTGTGGCTTCTGGTGGAAGGGGAGTAACAATACTGCCTGTGGTTGGCAAACACAGCGATCACCCCAGGTAATGCTGGATCGAGTTTGCCCTGGTGGGGAATGGGATCCCAGCTCCGCTGATCTCTGGCTGTGGGGCCTAGGGCAAGTCACCCTCTCCGGGCTTCTGCGAGGATCAAATGGGATGATGTGAAGAGAGCAGCAAATAGGCTGCCTGGCAACCTTCCACAGGCCCAGTGAGCAGCCCCTGGGTGAACGAGTCACAGTCTGAGCCCTCACGGTGACCCGGCTGGGTGGGGAGAAAGGGGACCAGGCAGTCCGACACTCCTGGTGATGTCTGCTGTTAAAGGGGAAGCACAGGAGCTGGGGGAAGCTGGGAGAGGCAGCCTTGGCCAGGGAAGGCACTGGAGGAAGTGACGCCAAAGCTGTGACCCAAAGGACAAGCATGGGAGGGGTTCATCATGTCACTGCCCCAGCTCTCCCTCTGCAAACCCCGCTCAGAGATGAGCACAGCAGGCAGAAATGACCACTGTGGACGTGAACAGTTCCCCATTATGAAGCTGGAAACCATCCTCCCTCACCCAGGAGGTGCCTCACTCACAGCATGTTCCAGCAGTTGAGGCCTCCCATCCTTCTGCAGTCCCCTCACTGCCCTCGGTCTGCTCCCAGGAGCCCAAGTGAGCCCCAGCCTGGCCTGGAGGCCTGAAGCGGGCTGAGGGCTGACCCTCCGGAGAGCAGTTTCTAAAGACGCAGGTCAGTATGTGGACTGAAGCCCTGGACACGTCCTATGTGTCCTAGGGAAGGCGTCCCTGTCTCCATTGCTGGAGTCTCTATGGATCAGAGCCTCCGGTGCTTTTGGAGGACAGTTACACTAATAACCATAAGCTCCGCTGGCTGAGGGCTTACTGCAGTCTGGCTTCTGGCTTTCCCAACTTGGTGCCACTGACATTTTGGGCCAGGTCGGTCATTCTCTGTGGTGGGGCTGTCATGTGCACTGTGGGATGTAAGCGGCATTCCTGGCTTCTACCCACTAGATGCTAGTAGAACCTCCACCTTTGGTTGTGACAACCAAAAATGTTTCCAGACATGGCCAAATGCCCCCTGGAAGGCAGAGACCACTACCCTTTACATTTCCCTCTCTTGCCTGTGAGGGAGGGTTATCTCTGTGTGTCGCCGTTTTACAGATGGAGAAACTGAGGCTCAGAGGAAGTGTGACTAGTCCCAGGTGACACAGAAAGGAAGCCATGATCAAATGGCAAATGCAGTTAGGGTCACCAGGCCTCAGGGATTAAAAAAAAAATCCCAGCCTGGGGCAAGACAACGTTACTCACTTTCTCAAGCTCCTCCACAAATGGGTGGCCCTTTTCTGCGATGAATTCCATAGCAAACCTATGAGGCAAAAGGAAAAAGAGTCTGCCTCTAATATAACGTCCCCAGGCCCTGTTTTGCTGTAGGCAATAGATTCTCAGGTGATGGCCCATTTAGCTAATTTGGCTATAATAGCCACAGTGTTATTTCTTGCTAACAATAAGAACATTATAACCTTCCATTTGGTGAAGGGTATTTGTTACTCAAAATGCCTCTTCTTACACTAATGACTCATCCAGTCAATAATTCCTTTTCCAGTGCCTACTCTGCCAGGTCCAGGCGAATCAGTGGTGAGAGGAGGTGACACAAGCTCCGTTCAGCAGGAGAGGAAGACCTGAATTGAATAGCACATGACTGAAGGCGATATTGCAAACTGAGGTCAGTGCTCTGAAGGAAAGGGCTCGATTCTTGGGAAACCTGGCCTTGGCGAGGGTTCAGGGAGGCTTCCTGGAGGAAGCAATGCTACAGGGGGGACTTTAAAGGCTGAATAGGAGTTTCTTACTCAGAGGCTCAGAGAGGCCAGTGATTTGCCTGAAGTCACATAGCCAGTAAGCAGTAGTAAAGAATTTGAAGCCAGGTCTGTCTGATTCCCATGACCTTCACTCACAGAGCTCCTGGACCAGCACTTGAGATAACTGCCACTCAGACTGTCAACAGCTTGCTGAGCTTGGGGGACTGGACAATTGGTATCAAATACTTGCTGCCCCTCCCACCGCACTGTGGTGGGCGTGTCCACGTGACTGGCTCTGGCCAGTGAAATGTGAGCAGAAGTGCCGTGTCACTTCACAGAAGCTTTCAGAGCCAGTGTGAGCTTTAGCATGATCACTCTTCCCTCTGTCACAATTGCTGATGTTGTTCCAGACAGAGGCTGTCCTGCCAGCCCAGGTCCCAGAGTGACATCACGTGGAACAGAACACTCCCAACCTGCGATTCGCTTGACATGAAAGCATGAAATACACCTTTGGTGTTGTAAGCCATGAGATCTGGGGGCTGTTTGCTATCACAGCATGGCCTGGCTGATCCTGATTAATTCCCTGAGTCCTTCTAAACTCTGGCTGTGTATATACTCACTTAAAAAACAAGACTCACGAAAGAGATCACATCTGATGCAGTGTATACTGGGCTCAACTCACCTCTTTCACTTAATATATGCACCTCAACAGCACACATGTACTCACCTGAAGAGTGAGGGGGCCAGGGATGGGGGACAGGGCAGCTTCACATCGCGTGGGACAGATGCCAGCACAGGAGCAGGCAGCGCCAGAAGGGAAAGGCGCCTGTGGCCTGGCAGCCTTGTGGAGCTGACCAGATGCTCCTGTGCTTCCAGGCCGAGGCAGGTTCATCAAGGGTTGGCAGGCAGCCTCTGAGACTAGCCAGCAGTCTCAAAGGCTTCATGGTAATTACATTTACTGATGCCCATTTCAAACTCGGCCTCAGGACCAATCTCATCTCCCTTACCCAATGGCTGAACTTAATTCATCTGTAGTTCCCAAGGCTTCAAACACCTGGTCATCTTTGGATCTCCTTTCTCCAGTGAAGGTGCTAGAAAACCCTGTGAAAAAAAATGTTTAGCTGCCCAAGATAAGATTTTTTTTTCCTTGATAGGCACTTTTTAGAAAAATTTCCATTTCATGTACAATATATACACAGAAAAGTGCTCTGATCATAAGGTTACAAGTTGATGAATTGCTGCTAACTGAATATACCTCTGTGATCGGCACCCAGATCAAGAAACAGAACATGACCAGCACCCTAGAAGCCCACATGATGTATCACAAAACCAATTTCACCAGAGGCTAATTAATATAAACAAGAGTTAAGTTCCACTGCATCTCATCAACCTAATAAATGCCATTGAACGAAACAACGATATTTGAGGGCATGCTGTATATAAAAACAACATATACTAGTGCTCTACCTGTTTTTAACTTTAGAATATGGTATTATACTGATATAATCTTTTTTCCTATACAACATTATGTTCTGGTATTTTAAAAATAATTTTCCTTTATTGATTTTAGAGAGAGAGGAAGGGAGAGGGAGAGATAGAGAAATAGATGAGAGAACATCCATTGGCCGCCTCCTGCATGCCCCCACTGGGGATCGGGCTCACAACCTGGGCATGTGCCCTAACCAGGAATCAAACTGGCGACTTCTTGGTGCATGGGTTGATGTTCAACCGCTGAGCCACACTGGCCGGGCTGCTCTGGTATTTTTTATATTATCAAAGTGATATATGCTCATTAGAAAAAAATAATAGGATAAAAGTATGTATAGTAAATAATGAAAGTCATTCTGTCCATTCCCTTCTCTCACAATTCAGTCTCTCTCCCAGGTTATAATAGTCCAAGGTGTAACCTTTCAGACTGTTTTATGCATACCTGAACACACACACGTGTGCGCACACACACACAAAACCTTTTATCCAAATGATTCTGAATATTTGGATTGTTCTGCAACTTGCTTTTATCACTTAATATATTTTGGACCTCTTTCATATCACATCATACTTTGGTGATATATACTGAGATCTGCCACATACTTTTTTTTTTTTTTTTAATCCTCACCCAAGGATATGTTTATTGATTTTTGAGAGACAGAGAGAAACATCGATCAGTTGCCTCCTGCATGTGCCTTGACCGGGAATCAAACCCTCAACATTTTGGTGTGCGGGAGGACTCTCCAATCAACTGAGCCACCCAGCCAGGGCTGCCACACACTTTTTAATGGCCGCAAATAATTTGGAAGAACTTTAAAATGGAGTCTGCCATGTTTCTCTTTGCATTGTTCACCTGTCCCCACCCTACCTTTGTCTCCTGTTTTGGTGTAAATCTTGGGGATCTTGGGTGTCTTCGAGGAAGGCCGTGGCCTAATGAGAAAATAGACATCAAGAGGTGGTAAGTGGGGATGGCTTACACAGTGGGGCACGTCCTTCTGTGGGTCCCAGCATGCTGCTGGTAGCCTCGGAGGCAGCACTTACCCTCCCTCACCCCCGTGCTTAATTATCTTGTTGACATCTTTCCCCTCTGTATCCCTCTTAGTTGTAAGCCCTTTGTGGGCAAGTTCTGTGTCTTGCCCACAACCACATTTGCAGAGTCGCTGATGTCGTGCATTGTTCAATGCAGAAGCTCAATAAATATTCACTGAAAGAATTTATCAGTCACTTTTCCAGTCTCTGTACTGCGCTAAGTGGATTACTGGCATTATCTTCTGAGATTATCCCTGGAGTCTTCCCACAGCCCTAAAAGTAGGCACTACCTATGACCTGCATTTTGTAATAACTCCATTCTGACCCTCAGTTACTGCACGTACACACCCTGGCAGTTTTTCTGTAAACATGAGGGCCTTGAGACACCCAAAGAAAACTGTAAAGATAAGGTGTTGAGGATGGCCTTGGGAAACTCAGAGAAACCATGAGAAAAAAGAGATTAATAGTTGCCCTGCTCCTCTCCCCCTTCTCTGTATCAGCCCCCCTTAACGGTGCCAAAGAATGTAGTTTTTTTTCCTGTAGTTTGTGCCTTTAAAAGCGAGCAACAAAGAAGGCTCGGGGCTGAGGATTTGGGGAAGCTGTAGCCCCCCAGCCCGCCGGTGTAATAAAGTGCTCCTTTACAATTCGGCCGTGCGTCAGTTATCTCGCTGACACGTTACAACACATACTACTGTTAAGGAAACTGTAGCTCATAAGATGAGACCCACCTTCCTAGGCCACCCAGGGAGGAAGAGGCAGGGCTGGGCCTCATGCCCAAGGCCATCTTACTCCAGACCCCAAACTGTTGCTTCTACTCTACCCAAACTCTTACCCTCTACTCCACCAAGTCAGGGCCTCTTGGGGGCAAAGAACCACGGGCCACTTCCATTCTATGAAACTTCAAGGTACTCAGAAATAAAGAATGGCCAAAACAAGGTTCAAAAAACTGGCGTTTTTCAAATAGCAACATAACACCTTTACTACAGACATCAACGTTAAAATACGACGTTACAAGGTTATTCAAGGTTAAATGATGGGATCTCTGAATAATATACGACTCCATCATTAATTCATGGTACTCTACAGGTTCTGAAGTCCAAGAACCGGGTGCAAGCCTCAAGGTACACGATGACAGCCATGTTTAGGTCACGTGGTGTATGTCTGTGTCTGAAAGTATAAACTGCTTTGGGGACAGGTGAAAACCCAATTGAGGCCCCTCCTGGGCCACCTGGGATATGCCCTGCCCTGAGCTTCGTGTGGACTTTTCTTGTGCAAAGAAATCTTGTTCTCTGGCTTCCCTGGTGCCTACATTGCCGTGGTGACGTCAACACAGAGGGCAGCACCTGGCAGGTGCCCTGGTTACCTCACAGCGGTGTGACGTCACTATGGCGACGACACCACAATTCCAGGTGTTAAGATATCCTCCCAGCCAGGCACTTACCTGTCCCCGTCTTCCACGCCCGGGGAACCGCGGCTCTGGAAACGGGGACAAAGTAGCCTGCCGGCCCCGAGGCACCCGCGAAAGCCAAGTCGGCCTCCTAGGACCCACACAGCCATGCGCCAAGCCGCCGGGCAGGGTTGACCCCGCCAGCCTCCCGTCCAGGCCCGGGGTGACTCCGCCTACCGCCCGCCGCGCCACCGCTCAACCCCTATTTTCCATTGGTCCGTGGCTCTCGGCCCAGGGCGGGACACTCTCATGGGTTCGTTTCCCATTGGTTAACGGAAGGAGCTGGGCGGGGAACCCCGTGACGATGTGGTTGCAACGCCGATTGCCTATGCGCTCTGATTGGCTGGGCGGAAGGGAGAGGCTCGTGCGCCCGGGAATGGAGTCCGGGAGCGACTCGGGCTTAGGAGCTGAGTGGCGGCGGCGGCGGCAGGTCAGAGGCCGGGGTTGTGGGGCCGGGAGGCACGAGGTCCTAGCCGAGACCCAGGACGACCCTAGGCTGGCCTCCCGGCTTCTCTGGCTGTTTCCCCAACTCTGAAAATCCGTCCCGAGGGGCCGGGACCTCGACTCTGACAGACGTGATTTTGAGCCTCGGTTTCCCCTGCTAAGAAACGGGTTCGCGGTAGCACGTAGCGCATAGCGAGGTTCAGGTCTTATTATACCGAGGTAATTAATGCAGGAATGGAGGGTAATTTTGCATTATTTACAAAAATCTAACATGCGCACACCCGAAGACCCAGAAAGTGACTTTCTAGGACTGACTGTGTTGCAGAGATCCTGACTTTAGTGTGCAGAAAGGGGCGTAGTAGCCGTTTTCTGCAGCCTATTTATAGTTGTGATGCATTGGAAATAGCCTCAATGCCCAGAAAAGAGTTCTTTCTGGTCCATGATTTCACTTCAGTCTCTGCCTTTAATAGTAGTACTAATAAAACCTGGAACCAAGAACCGAGCCGGTAATAAGCAGCAATCGGGAATCCAGTCATTACAAATTGCCAGACACTGCTGAGTGTTTCCTTGTATCATTTAATTTAACCTTCCCCAAACCTACTGAGGTTAGTACAGTTATTGCTCTCGTTTAACGTGGGAGGAAACAGGTTCAAAGCCATTAAGTGAGTTAACTAAGATGACCTGGGGAGTAGAAGATCTGGAGTTTGAACCCAGATCTTTTGACGTGTTTAGTTAACGGCTACACTGCAGCTGCCTTTTAAACTTATTTTTCTTTCATTCTAATGATGAGCTTGAATGAGATATTTTATAAGTTCTCTAACATCTGAGGACCGTCCATCCCCTGGCTTTCCCTTTCAGGATTCCCAGGAGCCATGTTGTCAGAAGTCCTGCTGGTGTCCGCTCCCGGGAAAGTCATCCTGCATGGAGAGCATGCTGTGGTCCATGGCAAGGTAAAAGGCCCCCAGAGCCTTCGAGGTTTGGGCACCATTTCTCTCTGACACTAATCTTAAAAGAAGCTAAAAGGAAGCCTTGAGGCATAGCCTCGTAGTAGGTCAGAGAGAAGGTCAGTTTCTCCCCAGCCAAGCAAGGAAAAGACAGGTCTTACGCCCACTGAAGGGCTTCTTTGGCCCACTCAGTGAGATAACAAAAATATGATATGTACAACTCTGTGAGTGGAATAACATCCATCACTTAAGCAGTGAGCTTTGGTGGAGAAGAAAAGAGGTTTGAGGATTGAATTCTGGGACGCTTCCCATTTAGAAGTTGGGAGGATGAGTAGGGTCCAGCAAAGGAGTCTGAAACATGCATCATCTCATTTCACTCTTACAACTATCCTCTGGGGTTAAACTTTTATTATCCTGTTTTACCAGTGTGGAAGCTGAGGCTCAGGAGAGGATTGGTAACTTGACCAAGGTCCCATATACCTTGGTAGAGCTGGGAGGGAATCTTAAGTGTGTCTGAACCCAAAGCTTATGCTTTTCCACTGTCTTTGTCATTCTGTATGTTCTTAACTTACCCTTGAAAACATGGTGGTTGTGGGGAAGCCATTCTTTGGTGTTGCAAACCTCTGGAGTTTTGCATGAGAAAGGAAAATATAAGTAGACATTAACTCCTAATTGATTCGTAGTGGTAGTGGTTGTGCCCAGGCTTAGTGGGAGGGTGTGCCAAGAGCCTGGGTGGAAGTGACCTGTGTACTAGTATTTGCTCTCTCTTCTTAGCGTGTTGTTGACACTGTCCCCATTTTCCCAAGACAGCAGCCATGCTTGTTGCCACCCACCCTCAGGCTAATTGGTTTTGCCCTTTGTTCTATAGGTAGCACTGGCTGTGGCCTTGAACTTGAGAACATATCTCCGGCTTCAACCCCACAGCAATGGGAAAGTGGGCCTCAACTTACCAAACATTGGCATCAAAAGGGCCTGGGATGTGGCCAGGCTTCAGCTGCTGGACACGAACTTTCTGGGTAAGTGCAGGGAGGAAGAACCAGGTGTGGGTAGAACCTGGACCTTGAAGGGAGGGGGTAAGACGAGGCTGGGCAGTTATTCTAAGCTGTTCCGAGGGAGCCAGAAGCCAGCCACTCTGGAGGTGTTTTCTCTCCGGACCCCATAAAGTTAGCCTCACATACTAATTTTTTTAAAATTCAAAAGCAGAAGATGATGCACTAGCTAGATCTATGTGGGCTGTTGTGGACAGATCATCAGGACCTACTGTCGACTGCAAAAACACAAGTTACACGACAGCAGGTACAGTGTCATGAGGAGTGACACCGATTAAGTATCAGTGCGTATGTATGTGCATAGAAAAGGGCTGGGAAGATAGCCATCCAGTTGACAATGGTGAGTAGTTACCTCTGGGAGGTTCCTAAGGTCCAGGAGTAGACAAATGGTGTATTGGCATTGTGTATAATTAAAAATCACTTAAACCAACAAACAAAAGTCACTTAAAATCAAAGTAACTTATGCTTATTATTGGAAAATACAGCTAATACTGGAACATTGTGAGTAAAAAAAAAAAAAGTCACCTATTATCACCACCCCCAATGACAACTCTTAAGCATTTTGGTGTTAATCCATCTGGGTTATTTTCTGTAGATAGTTAGACTGATTGAGACAGGCAGATAGCTTGTTTTGTAACTAAAATTGGACCAGGCCATATACACTCCTCAGAAGCATGTGGGTCTTTCTTCCGGATATCAGGACTGTCTTCCAGTAAATAAAGGCCTCCATGCCAGTTTTTGAGAGCTGGGGGAATGTCGTGTCCACTCTTATGCAGGCAAGGTTTCTTCGTCTGCAGAGTCCCCACGTGCGTCAGAGCTGAAGCATGCCTGCTGTCCTCAGTTGGCTGTCTCCTCTCTGGACTGATGCCTTGTTGTGTAGAACAGTGTTTCTCAGCCAGAGTGGGGCAAATGAGAACCCTCCAGGGGGTTATCCCAATCAGTCCATAGCAAGCCACTCTCAAAGACTGGAGGGAGATGGAATAAGAGTTGAAAGCCCCCATTTTCGAGCAATTATTTTCAACCTTAGTCCTGTCTTGAGATCCTCTAGGGAGGTTTTTTTTGTTGTTGTTTGCAAGAATACAGATGGATTCCTGGCCGTACCCCCTCCTGTTGAGAATCAGTAGTGGCAGGTAGTGGTGGTAGGGGACTGGGCATGTGTATTTTGAAAGGAGTTCCATCAGGTGATCTCAGGAAAACCTGAGTTAAGAGCCACTGCTTTCGAGCATCCTCAGAAACCAGCCATCCAGAGCAACCTGGACCTTGCTTTTCATGGTGCACAGGGCCAGGTTGGAAATGTCCCCTGAGACCTGGCTGCTGCTTCTGTATGTCAGCAGCATGGAGAGAAGCAGCCAGGTGTGATGGGATATGTCTCAGACCACTTCTGACGCCCTGTGAGAGCCTGGGCAGGTCACTCAATGCTTTGAACCAGAGCTCTGTTGTCTGGGAGGGCTGCTGTGAGGATCTAGCAGGATCAGAGGTGGGCCTAGGTCTGCCATGCAGAGTGCAGTACATACACGAGGGCTTGTTAGTTATTCTCCAAGGAGACAAAGAGAATCTGAGCCTTTTGGACACTAATGTATTTGGTTGCAAAGATCAGCCTTTTATTTTTTCTTTCAGTGTTTTTTGGGTCCCTCCTAGTACTAGTAATAAACACAGTGACTATTTATTGGGTCTTTATGTGTGCCAGGCACGAAACTGTGTATACTAGAGCTCCTAGAATTCCAGCCTTCCCTGGAAGTAGGTGGTGTTATTCACCCCCACTTTATGTATGAGAACATTGAAGTTCGGGGGCCAAGTGGCTCAGGTCATGCAGCTTATCGGTGATATGGAAGGGATTCAGACCCAGATCTTTCTATATATATATATATATATTTTTTTTTTTAATTTTTGTTAGAGAGAGAGGAAGGGAGAGAAAAAGAAACATTGATGTGAGAGAGATACATCAATCAGCTGCCTCCTGCATGTCCCCCACTAGGGATCGAGCCCACAACCCGGGCGTGGGGCGTGTGCCCTGCAGGGGAATCGAACTGGGACCCCTCAGTCCATGGGACAGTGGTCAGTCCACTGAGCGACACTGGTTGGGCCAGACGCAGCTCTTCCTAAAATCAAAGCCCGGGCTCTTAATGAACTGTTCCACCTCCATCAGAGTTCTGAGATGTCTGGGCTCGCAGTAGCACTCTCCTTGGCTTGGCTGCCTTTAATACGTCGTTAATTCAGTCAATATATAACATTTAATACGTGCCCCACCCTGAGGTGTCCTAACACAGGCACACCCAGCTCATTTTCATGTCCAGACTCGGAGTGGTTTGTAAAGGTAAGCTCGCCAGACTTGTTCTGCTCCTCAGCCTCTCAGATGAAGGTCCCAGCTTCTTACGTACACTTGAAGAGAAACTGCTGCCTGGCCTTTCTCCCCTGCCCCAGCAAATCTCCGTATTTCTTGTTCACTGGTTTTATTTGAGTGTCCTGTTCTCGCCAATTATGTTTTGGGAGAAGGAAATTTTTTAGGAGTAATGTAATATTTATTGCCTTTGGTACTTGTTTTGTACAATGAAGGTCAAACCCAGGCCTTTGAGTGATTGACCTAGCATCATTCACTGTGTGTGTGTGTGTGTGTGTGTGTGTGTGTGTGTGTGTGTGTGTGTGTTTTAAAACTACTAATTAAGCACTTACTATGTGCCAGAAGCTGTGTTAAGGATTTTATGTGCTTTATTTTACTTTATTTCATGACAATCTTGTGAGGAGGTACTGTTGTTATTCCTATTTACCAAGGGGGGAAACTGAAGTTCAGAGAGGTTAAGTCACATGCTCAAGGCCAGAGAGCCAGTCAGCATCACAGTCAGGACCCAAACCCAGTCTACCTGCCTCCAAAGCCTGAAGTCCACTGACAGACTCGGCTGTGGTGCTCAGATCCTGAATCCACATCTGTCCCATTTCCAGTTGCCATGACCATGCAGTTCTTTGTGTTCTGTTGTCTCTCTCACTCATCTGCGGGTACTTGTTTGCTTGTGTGGCAGAGCAAGGTGACATCACACCAGAGAAAGTGGAGAAGCTGAAAGAGGTGGCGGGCTTCCCTGAGGACTGTGCCAACCATGAGCGTCTGGCTGTGCTGGCCTTCCTTTACCTGTACCTGTCCATCTGTCGGAAGCAGAGGTGGGTGCATGGCCTGGGGAAGGCGTTCTCATTCAGCTTCTCCCGGAAAATGGGTGAGGGTTTCTCTAGTTTTGGCTGCTGGAGAAGGCACACGCTTATAGCAGCCATCAGCTGCCTCGCCATGTGCCAAGGCACCGTGCTAGACACTTTATGTATGGTCTGCTTTTCACCACAATCCTACGAGGGAGGCACTGTCCTCATTTTGCACGGGGAGAAACTGAGACTCAGAGAGATAAGGTCACTTAAGTCCGTGCAGCTAGTTAGTGAATGGTAGAGCTGGGCATCAACTCAGTTCACTTTCATCCTAACGCTCACCTTCTTAACCCCATACTGCCTCCTGTGCCCTCCATTCAGTAGACCCCAAGCCACATTCCATTCTTGACACTGTGTGGCTTCTCCCACACCGTGACCATAGAGGCACCCTTGTTCCACAGCCTACAGGCTCCAGGCAAACGCCATGATGAGCAGAGGGATGTCTGTACCCGCTTTGTACCTTATGACAAGATCTGGGTTACCTGCCCTTGGGGAAGCCAGCTCCTAGAAGGTGACAGTCCTGTTGAGGTGTTGTCCCATGGTGATAGAGAAGCATGGATTGAGGGTCAGACTGCATTGGTTCAAACTCCAGCATGGCACTCAGTGGCTTGCTTGAGGTTCTTACCCATCCTGAGCCTCAGTTTTTCCATCTGTACAATGGGGTAGTAATAGTACCTACCTCACAGGGTTCTTGAGGTTAAATGAATTCATTTATCTAAGGGGCTTGATATAGATCCTGGCATGTTGCTTGATAAATGTTAGCCATTATAATAATAATTATCATTATTATTTTCATCAGAAAAGTATTGGAGGATTGGAAATATTATGCAGTTGACCCTTTAACAACCTGGGTTAGAACTGTGTGGGTCCACCTATATGTGGGTCCACTTATATAGGGATTTTTTAAAAATAAATATACAGTTGGCCCTCGGTTTCACACCCGAGGATGCAAAGGGCAGATTTAATTTATACGTGGATTTTCAGCTGTGCGGAGGTCAGTGTCCCTACCCCTCCCATTGTTCAGGGGTCATCTGTAGATGAAATGGGCCAAGTGTAGTATCTGGCACACAGTGAGTTATCACTATGATTTTTTTGGTCCAGACCCAAAGGGAAAGCCTCAGGGGGCTGCCCTTCACTCGTGCAGCAGCCACAGCTTAAGTGGGCACTGGGTGCCGGGCGCGTGCTGAGGACACATCTGTAAATGTCTCAAGGCTGGCTGTTTGATGCTGGGATTTTCAGCCAGAAGGCGGCATGTCCCCTTCCAGAGGGGGAGGGTGCATTTCAGACTCTCCTGATCTGGGTGGGGCAGCCATGTGTAGTTTGCAAAGGCAGGTTGAGTTATGACCTCTGGGTGTCCGGGGGAAGCTTCCCAGTAGGAATGACACCCGAGAAGGGTCTTGCAGGTTGGGTAGGAGTTTCCCTGGGGGAGAAAGGTACAAAGCCATCCTGGGCAGGGAGAGCAGCCTATGCTACGAGCAGGGCCAGGAAAGAGCCTCGCTTGTGTGGGGAACAGGAAGGAGTTTAGAGGAATGGTTGGTGGTCCATGAGGCACTAAGAGCTCTTCTGGACAACGCAGCGGTTTAAATGAATCTTGTACCCACCCTTCAAGAGACTCACGCTGTGCGCCCTGCTGTATGTTTCAGCGCCCTGCCCAGCCTGGACATCGCAGTGTGGTCAGAGCTGCCCACTGGGGCTGGCTTGGGCTCCAGTGCCGCCTACTCCACGTGTCTGGCAGCTGCCCTCCTGACCTTGTGCGAGGAGATCCCAAACCCGCTGAAGGACGGAGAGGCCACCAGCAGGTACTCATGGCCCTCGCTATGCTCATTACCCTTCCTTCCTGTGGGCTGTGACCTGAGCATGGGTTCTCTCGCCAAGATGAGAGGTGTCACTTGCATTTTACAGAGGAAGCTAAGGGACAGAGAGACCAAACAGAGGCTGGCCTAGGCCACACAGCTAGTGATAGCAGAGTGGGATTTGAACCCAGGCATTCTGAGTCCAGAGCCTGAGCTCTTTGCCCCTGTGCTGAACCACTTTAGTTCCCCAACCCCTACCCCTCACCCCCACCTTGCCTCTTTTGGGTTCAAGTGCCCAGAAAGAACCTGAGCCCAGATGTAGAAGGCAATGGGGTAGATGAGGCATTGGGCCACCTCTGCCACCGACTCACTGTGGGACCGTGGCCAGGCCGCTGCACCCCTTGACGCCTCACTGTCCTTTGTAAATGGTAAGACTAATACTGAGGTGGGTGTTGCCAGGTCAGATCAGATGGTTACGGAAAAAATTACGATGTGCCAAGAAATAAGCACAGAGGCGTGTCTATCAGATGAGGGCATCTCCCCTCCTGCAGGTCCTTGACCTTGTCTCCACTGAGGGAGTGTCATCCGTGAGGCTTGTCAGGACGGCTGCGGGTGGACGTTTCTGGGGCTTGGGAAATACACCTCAGCACAGAGGTGATGCAGTTTACCCTGGGCCTCGTCCCAGGAGTTGCAGGTACGACCTCAGAAGCCAGCTTGGCAGCTTCTTGTCAAAGCTTGTCCCTGGACCTATGGGGTTTGAGGGAGCCCTCCCACTGGAGTCCCAGCCATGTGGAGCCCATCTGGCCTGGTTGGTCTTTCAGGGTAGCCAGCAGAAGAGAAGGCTGCTCAGACCGTTCTGGCTGGCAGGCTGGACACAGCTGTGTATGTCCACCCAGAGTAGTGTCCCCGTGCCCTCTGTGCCACGCACAGTGTGCTGGCCTGTGGCTGAGGCACTTCAGCCCCTTCCTGAATTTGGCTCTGAATTGAGGTTTTCTTCCTCTGCCCTGAAGGCGCTGGGGTTTTCTGTTTCCCCAGGCCCTGTGCGGTGCCTGTTAGAGTTCTGCCACTGCCAGAAATTCCTCTTCTGAGACATGGAAGTGAAAATATAGTTGAAGTCAGACTGAGCCCTAAGATTGCTTTGGTCCTCGTGGCCACAGTGGATTTGGGGGCTGTTGATGTCATAGCTCTGTCCCCGTTTCCCAGAGTCGCACTGATGGTTCCTGTGTGTGGAGAGAAGGCGGAGGGGTTGGGTAGCAACAGCTCCTTGTCGGGGGAAGAATCCAGCAGGAAGTGAGAGCTTGCCCCTGTAGGTACCAGGAAGTGGTTTTCAGGAATTTCAGTAAGGTTTGCCTGCTAACTCGCTGTGTGGCCTTGGGCAACCCCTTTTACTCTCGGGGGCTCTGTTTCCTTACCTAAAAGTGCAGCTGCACCATATGATCTCTTGGGGGGCCTTGGGGGACATTTGGTGATCCTGTGGTAAGATGGTGAATCAGAGGCTTCAAGACAGCTGCTCATTACTGCGTGCTAATCGCTGCTTATAACCCAGATTAATGAAGGCCTGGTTGCCCTGGGTCCTCTGAGTAGACACCTACCCACAGGCCAATAGGTTAGAAGGCATAGTGTGACTTGTGTGTGTTGTGTGTCTATGTGTGTATCAGGGGCTTTTCCAGGCTGCTTCCTTCCCACCGGTTCACCGCCCCACCCGCACATTTCCAAAGTAGAAGGCCCTGGAATCCGATCTCCTGGTTGGGAATCTGAGCCCCCTGAAGAGCGAACTGTGTGCAGAGTGGGGAAAAGACTGGCATTCATTGAGAGGCCCAGGCCGAGAGCTAGGGTCACCTGCCTTCTCCCCTTTCCCCTCACTCACGTTCTGTTCCTGGAAGGAGGCAGCTCTTGTCCATTTCCAGGCACCGCGCAAGCTGCACAGCCTCAAGCTGGGATGCTCTCCCCCCCGTCTTGCCTCGCTGACCCCCCTTGTTCCTCAGCCCTCCCTCCCTTTCAGAAGGGGGTACACTCCTGCCTACATTGCATTTCCTGGGGACATAGTTAAATACTGATTGTTTACCAACATCCACTGTCTCCATCAGACTCCAAGCTTGAAGCAGTCAGGGGCCATGTCTGCCTCAGTCCCTGCCATGAGCTTAGTCGTAGGCACTTGTAGGTGCTCAGTATCGAATGAATGAGTGAGCATGTCTCACTGGCACCATAAAGGTGGCTAGTTAAGAGCTGCGACTCCGGTCAGGAGATGTGGTTCTGATTGTAGCAGTGAGCAGCACTGTGATCTCGGGGATGCCATTTTACCCATCTGAGCCTCGTTTCCTCCTCTGGAAGAAGGGATAGTAATTGCTCCTTCGCTGTAGGGCTACTGTGGGGATACAGGAGACGGCCCGTTTGAGAAAGCACAGTGCTTGACACTTGGTCATCACTAGCCTTGGGCAGTGTTGACTTGTTATTAGTCATAGCCTCACAACCACCATGTGAGTAGCAGGCCCCTAAAGTCCTCTTTGACAAGTGAGGAAAGAGGCTCAGAGCAGGTGATTGACTTGCCTAAGACTCCACAGCAGGTGAGGGTTGAATAGGGTTTAGAGTGAATCCGTGAGTTCTGATCGCAGGTGGCCTTTTTTTTGAGCACATACTCTCTCTCAGGCATTTTACAAAGCATTTACATGTTCTTTCCATCTCAGAGTATCCTCTGTGAGGTAGATACTATTACCCCCATTTTATAGATAAGAAAACTGAGGCTCCGGTGGGAAGCAGTTGCTTGGGGGTGCCCAGTGGGTCGGCAGCAGGATGGGGTTCAGACCAGGCTCCCTGCTTCATCCATAGCTCTGCCACGGAGTCCCCACACTCTCAGAGGCCGCCAAGCCGCTGTTGGTTTCTGCGGTTTCACAGGGAAGGGAATCAATAGAAGGAAACACGCTGGGGGAATGGGGCTAATCATTGGTCCTCCTTGGATCTGCATGTGTGGGGGGCCTGTGCAGCTAACGTGTCAATGAGCTGACACCTTCCGAGGAAGGCGGTGTGTCTGCATGCTTGGGAGAGATCAGAGGTGGCCAGTGCAACCTGGCTCACCGGGCTCTGAATTCGTAACAGTTGCGCTTTGGGCCTCTGGGCAGGGCTTTGGGAAAGTCATCCCTCTGCTCGCTCTTCAAGGCAGCCTTGGTTCAGGAGCTGGCGCTTTTGTAAGGATCTGTTATTCCCATAGCCACTGCCTGCTGCTTGCGGACACCTTGCCAGGTGCTCGGTGCACTTGGAACTAGCCTCTGAAGAGGATGGAGTTACCCTTCTACAAAGGAGAGTGAGGCCCAGAGAGGTTAGGTCATGGGCCCAGAGTCACTCAGCTAGCAGGAGGCAAGTAGGACTGTGTGAGCCCAAAGCTGGGGCTCTCTCCAATGTGCCAGGCCAGAGGGTTTCTGAGGGAAGGGAAGGTATGGCATGTGCTTTAGCTGGAGAGGTTCCGAGCGGTTTTTCTCTTCTTTCTGAGTTCGAGGGCCCAAGCCCCTCTGCCTCTGGTCTCCGCCAAGCCCAGCCTGTGGCCCTTGCATCTGCTGCCCGTGGAGACCCCAGGCCCCCACTCAGCACTACGGTAAAGATGAATTTCTGGATCTTCTTTAGGTGGACGTCGGAGGATTTGGAATTAATTAACAAGTGGGCCTTCCAGGGGGAGAGGGTGATTCATGGGAACCCCTCCGGAGTGGACAACGCTGTCAGCACCTGGGGTAGGTGTTGCCTTGGCCTTGTTGTCTTTATTTTTATCATTTTTGAGATTCTTATGACAATTGTAGATGCGCAGAGTCTGTTGGTTTGGGATGAACAGAATGAGTTCATCTGTTCTGAGAAAAATAGTATTTTGCTGTTTTGAAGGGAATGGGAGAAATCTCAGCCTCACACCTCCTGAATGCAAATCTCTGGGCCTGGGCCTGGGCAGCCGCGGTTCCAGTGAAGTCCCCAGGGGAGTCCGAAGTTACAGCTGCAGAACCATAGCTATAGGGTTTGCAGACCACATGAGTTGAGTTCCCCTCTGGTGAGGACTCCTGCCTAGGGGACCTAGACACAGTCCTGGATCCCACCTTCACCACATCACCACGAGGACTGTCAGAGTGGAGCTGGGCAGCCTGGAGGGAAGGGAGTGACCCTGGAGCCCAGGGCCTGCCAAGAGCCTTTGTAGCTGAAGCTGAAATGATAGTTATAGTGTTTAGTCTGTTCCCTGGATGGGGCAAAACTCAAACCTACCCCAAAATCTAACTTACTTCCAAGAGGCAAAGATGCGCTTTTCTGACCCTCTCTGGTTTTTCTTTTTAGGAGGAGCTCTCAGGTACCAACAAGGAAAGATTTCATTCTTAAAGAGGTAATCCCGGGGCATCCAATGGAGGAGCTCTGCATCTTTGTTATGTAACATGGGGGGCGGGTGGCCCTGGCTCTCCCCTCCCCTGTGTGGCCCTTACAGGCCATCACCGTGAGAATGCCCTGCTCTTTCCTTCTCCACATCAGCTCTTAAATTGCCTGGAGATTAAAGGGAAAGTCACGCATGGCTGTGCGATCACCTTCCAGAACGTGGCTGCTCGTTTAGTTATTCATTCACTCAGCAAACAAGAATTGATATCTTCTGTGTTCCTGATGACACTGTACTGGGAACTAGGGAAATGAAGATGAATCTGGGACACCGTTTTGGGCAGACAGGGACAGACATGCACACAAAAGCCACCACAAGTCAACGTGGAAGGCAGGCAAGGCAGAGCCAGGACAGGGGCAAGAGGCCAGCTTGTGAGAGGCTTAGAACAGAGGTGACACTGGGCAACTTGGAGCTTGTTTTATGCGTTTCCTTATACCGTCCCTCTGGAGTAACTGGAATTGCAAACATGCATATTACATTTCGACTTCCTCTGTTCTATTTGCGCTCCGTGCAGATGTCAGAAGCAGGGAATGCAGCATGGGGCAAGCAGGAGCTGGTGCTCTTTGGCTGTTCCCTGAGCCCTTGATCAAGTCAGGTGGTGGTGATTGTCCCTGGACACTTTGCTGCCTTGGTGGGCCTTTTCCCAGCTGTGAGGGCCCCAGGGCTGGTTCTCACCTCCTTTACCCAGGGCTGTCTTCTTTGTGAATGGGCAGCAGGTCCTGGACCCCTGCCCTCACCAGCTGGGCCTTTCCATTAGTGGCTCAGTGACCTGGGGTGACATGGCACCTCTGGGATCTGCCTGTCCCAGCTGTGTCAACTTCCAGGAGCCAAGCCTCCCTTTCTGAGGCTCTGCATCAGGATTTCTTAAGCTCACACTGTTGACATCTGGGCTGGATAATTCTAGTGGAGCTTTCCTGTGCAGTGTAGGATGCTGAGCAGCATCCCTGGGCTCTACCCGCTAGATGCCAGGAGCACCTCCCCCATCTCCCAGTGGCGACAACCAAAAATATTTCCTGACATTGCCACATGTCCCCTGGAGGGCAAACCCCCCTGGGTAACTATCTCTGCTCTACTCAGAGGAGGAAGCAGGGCCATTTAGGAGCGGGGGAACAGCTTTCTGTGGCTGCTTGTGGAATCATGGCAATGGAGCCTCAGGGCCCAGGTGGGGGAGGGGAAGGGGCTGCTGGGTATACTGAATCTGTGTGCAGTACTGAGTCGGTGTGCAGTGAGAGCAGGAGCCAGCGAGGATTCTGAGATGTCTGGGCCCGGGCCCACCCTCAGGGCTCACAATCTATCAGAGGAGGCAATCACAACTGTAATCTTTAGAACAAAGGTACCCAAAGGGTTCTCGGTCTGCTATGGATGACAGTGAAGAGTGTCAGAAGTCAGGCTGCAGATGCGGGTTCCTTCATGAAAGCAGTGGCATTTCATACGCTCAGTGTTTCCTGAGAGCCAGTGATATCCTAAGCACTGAACTAGGCCCCAGGGATAGAAAACCAATTAAGACTGGGCCTGTGCAGGTGCACAGTGTACTGGGGGGAATCAGGAGGTGAGGGATGGAGTGTTTCTAAGGCAGGAGAGGCCCAGAAGCCCCGAGGCGTGCTCAGGCCAGTTGGTGGCGGTGTGGATAGAGGCCCTTCGGTCCACAGGCCTGGGTGTGAGCCCAGCTCTGCCACTTGTTAGCAAGGTGCCTTTCTGAGTCATGTCTTCCGAGGCCCTCACCTCCTCATTTATACAGTGGATCCTTAGCATGAAATCAGAAACAGTATCTGTAAAGTTCTTAGCTCTTTGCTGACCAATTTATTCATTCGTTCCACAAATTATTATTGAGCAACTACTGGGTGCTGGGGCCTTAGCAGGGAACAAAAGGTCCTGCCTTCATGGAGCTCACATTTGGTGGGAGGAGACAACCAACAAATACATTGCTCTTTACCAGCCTGTCGGGCAGTCCTGGGTACCTTCAGGAAACAAAGCAGGGTGAGGGGCTCAAGGTGAAGGAGGGAGCTAGGTGGATGAGATGACATCCGAGCAGATACCTGAATGAAATACAAGAGTGAGTCATGGAGCTGTGGAGGACGGAGGCAGGTCCCTGGCAGAGGAAACGCAAGTGCAAAGGCTCTGAGGCAGGACAGAGTGTGCCTGGCGTGTTGAGGAACAGTCAGGAGGCCAGGGCGGCTGAATAGAGTGAGCAGCCAGGGAGGGCAGAGATGAGATGAAGTGAAGTTGGGGAGGTAGCCAGGCCGAGTACCCACAAGCACTTCCAGGGCAAAGCCCCTGGTGGTAGTCACGGGATTGCCCAGGAGCCCTGAGTTTTGTGGGGCTGGCAGAAGGCCCGTTGGTAGAGGACTTATTAAAGAAAGATGAAGAGCAGTACCCAAACCCCTCCCGACCTTCGACCTGTGCTGCTGGCGGCGGGGCGCTGTGGTAAGCAGATGGCAGATTCTCTGAGAAGCAGAGAGGCCAGACCACATTAATCCCACCGATGGCTTAAAGAGGAGCCCCTTTGCCTCAAACCACGCATGGTGCTTCTCCGTAAAAAATGCATTGTTTGTGAAGTGGATCAAGACGCGGCCTCCCAGAACGCTGCCCTTTTGAGGAACGGCTTGTCTTTCAAGGGAAGAGAAAAGCCAAATAGAATGTTCATCTTTTGTAAAGTAAAAAAAAAAAAAAAAAAAAGCCGGCCTCCAAGGCTGAGAATCGATATTAATTTCATGGGCTTATGGGCGGTGAGATCAAGCAGGTCTCTGGCAGCCTTTTCCAGCCCTATTGTATTTTACAATCTTGAGCTGTGAAAAGAAAAGGGAATAAAGGTATCAAGGGGTCTGCCTGTCTCCAGCTGTCTCGGGCCAGGCTCATCCAAATTCTCCACCCTCTGTCCCCGGCCAGCAGTGCTCTGAAAGGCACATTGGGAGGACAAGAAATGAGGGTTTGAGTCCCCAAAGACAGCTCACCACAAGGACAATTGGGATTGTGGCTTTAGGAGGGATTATAAAGTTCAGAGGGCAGTTGAGGACAACAGTGTCACACTGGAGAGCCAGGTTACTGGGACCTCCCTAACCTGGGGCAGCCGGGTGGGAGCGACTGACCCCAACACATCTGGTTTTGGAGCAGGGCAAGAGTGGGCTCAGCATGCTGGGAACCCAACTCTGCAGGCCTGCCCTCTCTCATACCCCTGTGTTGACCAAACCAACTAAATGGGCATCTTCCCTCCCTGCACGCCTTCTGTGTGGTCCATCCTAGGACCTGCTGCTTTTTCTTCTTAAATGTCCAGCACCCTTCACTCCAGCTCCCTGGAGTGGAAGTCGAATGAATGAATGAGTGATGAGCCAAGGGAAGTGTCCATCTGTCCAGGGGTTGAAGTGAAGATGCAGCTGTGGTTGGTTGCAAGCACACAGGGCTGGACGTCAGGAGCCTGTGCTTCCTCTGACCCATGTCCAGCCTGCTGTTGATGTCACCTCCCTGGGTCTCTGCTTCCTGCTGTGTATGGGGAGGGGGATGGAGTCCACTATTGCCCCCAGCCCTGACTCAGCTCCTCCATCCTGAGCTCACTGTGGACACTCTGTACCCTGCAGGCCACCGGCTCTGAAGATCCTACTGACCAACACCAAAGTCCCTCGAAGCACCAAGGCTCTTGTGCTCAGCGTCAGGAACAGACTGCTCAAGGTGCTTCTTGTCCACCCCTGGGCAGGTGTCAGGCAGGGTCACAACAGTCACGGTTATGTGTTAAGAGTTCTGCCTCTGCCTCATGGGTTAATAGAAGGGTGAGATGGAGTTGGGGACTTGGGAAGGCAGTTTT
Organism: Tadarida brasiliensis; assembly: GCA_030848825.1. NCBI lineage: Eukaryota > Metazoa > Chordata > Mammalia > Chiroptera > Molossidae > Tadarida > Tadarida brasiliensis. Next base: position 11,986,522 of record CM061277.1, on the reverse strand, counting down.
GGCAGAAAAGGGGGTGCTATCTGTTCACACTCCAGCTGGGAGGTGGGACAGGGATCGTCCGTTGTGCTGGCTTTGCAGTGCGAATCCCCCGCAGGTACTGGGCATCTAGGCAAGGCAAAAGCAGCTGTCCAGTGCCTACTTGTCCCTAGGCTCACATGCCCTTGCTTCCTTTCCCTCCAGTTCCCAGAGATCGTGGCCCCCCTCCTGACCTCCATAGACGCCATTTCCCTGGAGTGCGAGCGAGTGCTGGGAGAGATGGTGGCAGCGACCCCAGCCCTAGAGCACTACCTCGTGCTGGAAGTAAGCACCTGTCTGCAGGATCCGGGTCGCTAACTGCATTCGTTCATTCAGTAACTATCACCTACATGCTTTGGATCAGACTTAGTTTAACATTGCTCTTTCATCAGTTACCCCAGCCCATAACCCTTTGCGTAATTCTAGTGTAGAGGTTGAGACCTCATGCTTGGGATTTAATCAGGCTCAGGTCTGAATCCTGGCCCCACCCCCTGCAGTGTCTTAAGAATGCAGAGAGGTCTCATGGGTGATGCACAAGGACAGTGCCGGATGAGCCACAAGCTCAGTAAGCCAGAGGGCCTGGGCTCATCCTCAGACATGGTCCATCTGGCCTGGCGTCTGTGAGCTGGCATTCAAAAGCCTTCTGGCTTCCCTGGAAGAATCACAGCATCAGGCAGCCCCAGCCATCATGGCTGTGCAGCAGCAGTTGGCTAGAGGTGCAGACAGGGCCCCCTGTGGTGCCCACTTCTCCACAGTCCCCACCACTCCCTGAGTATTGCCCAGTCTTTGCCTGGTGCCTCCCTGTCCTGCTCTAAGCATTTGAGTCTGAAGCCCCCGTAATGACTGGAAACTGCTACTCTATACATCTTTCCAGAAATGACTTCTCATTTGATACCTGCAACAACCTACCTACAAAGTATATTGCCCCCATTTTAAAGGTATAAAAACTGAGGCCTGAAGGGAGCAACTTTCTCCAAGGTTTTCCAGCTAGTCAGTGGCTGAGCCAGGGATCAGACTGACTGACATTTCTTCAGTCAACAAATCTTTAATGAGCACAAGGACACAACCTAATTACTGTGCTTCTGCCCTCATTCCCCCAGCCTTTGCCTGGCTGGCTCTCAATTCCTTTCACATGGAAAGGAGGGAACACAGTCCTCCTGAGTAGGAAATTAATAATGATAGAGTACTGCCTAAAATACACCCTGTTGAGCCCCTGGAGAATGCCCCAGAACAGCGCGTTGATTATACATTGTGTATATTTTTGGCTGTGGCAGCCGCTGAAATGTGTAGCTCGACTCCCGGACAGCTTTGCGCTCAAACCAGCGAGCTGTTCTCCCGTGTCACAACCTGTCATCCAGTCCTTGACAGATTTTGGATCAGAATGTGACAGGTGTCTGGAACCTGCCTCGGCAGCGTGACGCCTGGTGCTCAGGCGCAGAGAGGGGCCCCCAGAAGTTTTCCCTCACATCCTGCCCTCGGGCCCAGGGAAAGGCACCCAGGGCTGCCACGGGGCCATCACACCTGTCTGCTCCTTTGTCAGAAGTGCTGGGGCATGTGAGGCAGGCGTCGGGGGAGGGCTGACCCCACCCTGCCAAACAGGTCTGGGCAGGAGAACCAGGTGGGTCTCCACAGACTGCTGGTGACTGGCAGGTTTAATGGCGCACGGGCGCTCCTGGCACCCTGGAGCAGAGCTGCCAGCCCAAGCCACACGCTGCGAGTGGGTGCCAGCAGGAATGTGAGGGCCCTTCTGAGGCAGGGTAGGCATGAGCTTTGTGTCAGGCAGATCTGGCTTCTGGTGCCAGCTCAATGCCTTACAAGTTCAGTGACCTTAGGCAAGTCATGTTGCTCTCTGAGCCTCAGTTTGCTCCTCTGTAAAGTGGGGATGATAGTACTGGAACAATAAAAGTACTAATGGCTGCTGATGAGCACTGACCTCGTACCAGGTGTCATATGGAAGACTCACCTCATTTTATCCTCACAGCAATGACACAGATCCTCTCCCCGCCCTGTTTTAGAAGGCAGACTGAGGCTCAGTGAAAGACCTCACCCAAGGACACATGATCATGAAGTGGCAGAGCTGCCACTGAAACCCTGGCCCGCCTGACTCCAGCTCCCACACTCTAACTTCCCGGCGGCAAGGACCATAGCTGGGTGCTCATTCTTAGAGCCCCAGCATCCGGCACAGTGCCCAGCACACTGTGTATGTCAGACACTCACAGAGTAAATGAAACGTAAACGCAGGATGCCTGGGCAGTGGTAGCTGTTCGTTTTGTTATTTCCTCAACCTGCATCTCATTTGATCCTCAGAAGAGAAGAGATTTTAGTATGCACAGGCAAAGAAAGCTGAACTCCCCCCCCCCCCCCCCCCCGTGTGTGATCTTGCTGGAACTGCAAACCAGGTTTTATTCTGAATATCGGTACCTGAGGCAGCTATAGGATGGATTATTACTTGAGACTTCTGTAAATGACAAAAGTCCATCTCAACCAGGCTTTAGCAGAAAAGGAATTTATTGGCTTATAACTGAGAACACCAGAGGGAGCACCTTCAGGCATAGCTGGATCCAGGGACCTAAACAACCAAGTCGGAAATCTATCTTCCTTGTAACCTCTGACCATGTGCAGGGTAGGTACCTCTGGTGGCCTACCTCTGAAGTCAACCAGTTTAAGCTGTTCCAGTGGAAAGAGGCAGAGAAAATCTTGGGAGGGCCCTGATTGGCCCACATGCCTATCCCTGACCAATTCCCGTGGCCAGAGGCATCTGTGGCCAGGCCTAGGACATGTGCTCACTACCAGCTCCATCCCAGCCCCATTGAAAGTCCTGCAGGAAGGAGAGACTCTTTGTACCAGCAGAGGGACTGTGTGCTGGGTAGTCAAAGCCATTTGCTGTCCCAAACCAGTATTCTATCAGATGGATGGGATGAGCACAGGACCCCAGCCTCAGTCAGGCCAAATGGGAACAGACTGAATCTTCTTCTCCAGGAGCTCATCGATATGAACCAGCACCATCTGAATGCCCTCGGTGTGGGCCACACCTCACTGGACCAGCTCTGCCAGGTGACCATGGCCCATGGACTGCACAGTAAACTCACTGGCGCTGGTGGCGGTGGCTGTGGCATCACACTCCTCAGGCCAGGTACCAGGGGGCTTGCCGGCAGGGCTCATACAAAGGTTCAACCTGGGCGTTTCCCTTGGGAGGAGGAAGAGGCCTATAAACACGTCTCAGCTCTGCTGTGTGGCCTTGGGCAAGTTAATTAACCTCTCTGGGCCTTTGTTGTCACATTGGTCAACTAAGGATGCTAATCTCTAGTTTATAAGATTCCAGGAGAAAAAAATGCATTTAGAGAGCCTGGCACAGGGCTGGGCTCACATTGTGAATGCTGTTTCTTCCATCTTACCTGTCAAGCCTCTCACAAGCTTGAGAAATAACCAGGATATTGTCACCACTCACCACTGTCACCTCTTCATGTGGCTGTTATGGCAACTGGCCTTGCTACAGACAAGGGGATGTCTTTCCCCTTAGTCTTCAGGGAAAGAGCAAGGCAGAGTAATGGGCTTACAGAAGCCCTTGTGCTGGTGACCAGGGCCGGCAAGGGGTTCCTGGTGGTGGTTAGTCACTAACACACCACACTGCCCTCAGGACCTGCAGCTAATGCTCCCACCCGCCTGCATTTCCATCTGCTCTTTGCCAGCTCCTTTGGTCTCCTTTCTCTCCATCTCCCCTCTGCGTCTCCTTTCTTTTTTGCCCTGCCTGTCCCCTTTGCTTTGCAGTAAGCCCACAGTGACTCTTGAGGAGTAGGTATTATTAGTCCTCTTACCAGATGAGGAGAAATAGCTCAGAGAGAAGTCCTTTGTCTGAGGCCCCACATCTGACACATGACAAGGCCAGGTCTCTGACTCGAAAGCCCACCTCTTTCTTGAATGGGGCAGATATTCTCCAAGGGGGCAGGTGGTTGACAGAGGTGACCTGTTGCTTTCCCTCCCCCCAGATCTGGAGGGGCCAGAGGTGGAGGCCATGAAGCAGGCGCTGACCAGCTGTGGGTTTGACTGTTGGGAAACCAGCATCGGTGCCCCCGGCATCTCCATCCACTCAGCTGCCTCCCTGGATGTGCCCATCCGGCAAGCCCTGGATGGCCTCTGAGATGAGCCCATGCTGCTGCAGCCCTGCCAGGAAGGCCCTTCCGGGACTATTCTGCAAGCTGCAGTTGGCTGACAGAGAGGCCCTCAGCCCCCTGTGACGTCCCCTCCGCTGACCGAGCCTCTGCAGTCCCACCAGTGGGACCTGGAACCTGCAATGGGCTGGGCTGCCCGGAAGATGTGGTCTGCGTTCTGCGTTCTCGAGCCGGCTGGGCAGTGGGGCTGTGCGTGGTCCTCTGAGACGTGAGGTGCTCTTTCTTGTCCTCCCTGAGGCTCCCCCAGATCCATCTGCTTCGGGCCTCAGACTCCCTGTCTGACCTGGCAGAATGCTCAGATGCAGGGGTCTGCTTCCTGGAGCAGTGTGCCTTCCTCCTCCACCTCTCACTTCCACCTGCCTCTCAGGGCCAGGCCCCACCCACCTCCTCCAGGAAGCGTTCCCTGACCCCTGGCAGGGCGACCCTCCCTCCACACCTTCAGTCTGTTTAAACTGTCAGCGTGGCCTGCTCTTCTGTCCGGCTAGACTGTGGGCTCCCCTAGGCAGTGTCCGGGTGGTGGGCTTTACCTTCTGTCCTGTGGCCCAAGGGTTGACCCAAGGCAGGGTTGATGTGTAGTTTCTTCCAGTCTGTACCCGAGGGGTTTGCAGAAAAGATGGCAAAGGGGGAATAAAAAGATCTTGAGTAAACAGTGCTTCACTCTGTGTCTGAAGAAAGGATGAGGGTCTGGTAGTCTCCAGCCCCCACACACCTGCCTCCTCTATCCCTGTCCCTTCTCCAGCCACTTTCTCAATGGAGTCTTTAGGAGTTAAAGGTAGAAGGCTCTGGGTCACGTGGTTGGGTGTCTTGGGGATGGGGTGGGGTTCTCCCAGATGGCCCTGGTCAGACAGGGATGGATGCAAGACATGGCTCTCCTTCCACCAGCACGGCTCTAGTCTGTTTTTCCAGAAAGGGGAAGTTTAAGCTTCCTAGCTCCTAGAACCATGAGCACCCACTAATCCACAGACTTTTGTAAGCTTTGGAAACAAAAAGCTGCTGTGGGTCCTGGAATGTCCCTTTCTTTCTGAAATTAACTGTATAGGTGGGGAAAACAGACTTAACAGGCTTGTAGCTCAGTGCCTGGTACCAACTTAGCCAGGTTTGAACTTTATATTACCAGTCAAGGAAGGCTCTTTCTGAAAAGGCAGAATCCATCAAAACCCCATGTAGCTAGCACATTGCCAACAGAAGCTCCAGGAATTGGAGGCCTGAGAGATGGACTCAAGGCAGGAAGGTGGGGGGCTAGGGCAGGGGTTTCAGGATTTGGTTAAAATGGCTCAGTGTGCTTCTGCCCTTGGCCACTAGGGGGCAGCTAGCGCCTTTCCCAGCGTCTTCACAGAGGGAGTGGGAGCTGGCCTGAAGAGCAGGATCTGAGCTTCCCTTCCCCCACCCCCACGCCAGGCCTCTTGGGGTCTGCCAGGAACATAGGGCAATAGGAAGGATGCATGCCCCCAGCTTAACTTGTAAAAATGGGCCCAGCATCACTGATGGGGAGTTCCCTGCCCCCACCCTTTAGAACAATGTATAAAACAATAATATTAATACTGAGCACTTACCATGTGCTGGGCACTGCTATCTACCCCAGCCTTGGATTGTAATGGCTAGTCTCAGACCCATTTTACAGATCAGGAAAACTGAAGCTCAGAGAGGTTGAGTAACTCATCCAAGGCCACACAGCTATTCAGCATCAGAGGCAGGATTCTAACTTGGATGCTCCAGCACCCGCCCTCAGCCCCTACGTGCTTCTGCCTGGATGCAGGTTGGTTGCGATTTCTTGCTCTTTTCCACACTCGGGCTCATTATTTCCTCTGGCTTCTGATATACTTGGTTAGAGTGGGTCATGGGCCTGGGTGTTTTTTTAAAGTTCTCCACATGATTTGAAGGAGCAGCTGGGGCTGAAAGGTGCTTTCTTGGGGGTGATGCTAGTTGACAGCATTTCCAACCTGAAGGAGGTGGGCCTGGGAGCCTCCCCAGGGCTCCCATAAGAGAACATGGCAGGTGTAGAATCCCGGGGAGGGGACATCCAGAGGCTCAGGCCCCCAGAACCTATCTGCTCACCAAGACCCTCCCTCTTCCTGACTCCCTGGGGACTGGGTGTCACTTCTGGAGCAGAGGCCAACCTATGACCCTTGCTCCATAAAGCAGCCACCTGCATGCCTTGTCCAGCATAATGTCACACCCTAGCCCCTGCCACCAGCCCCCATATGGGCTACCTGTCTTTAAATTACATTTGCAGATAATTTGCATTTGCAGCATTACCCCTTCTCATTGCCTACCTTGGTGGTTCTTAGTCCCAGCTACAGAGAACCGCCCATGAATGCCTGGCCTCACCCCCAGATATTCCGATTTAACTCGTCTTAGGACTCCTGGCTCCCAGGTGATTCTAATGTGCAGCCAGGGCTGAGGACACTGAATTAGATGACCCCTGAGGTCGTTTCTGCATGTCATTATGGCACTTGAGAGCTCACCTGTGCCTCGGCTCCTATTCAGCTCTGCCGCCCACGAGCCACATGACCTTGGGCAAGCCAGTCCACCCCTGGAGGCTGACGTCTCTACATCTAGAGGATGGAAATAATAACAATACCCACCATACAGAGCTTTCATGAAGACTGAGAAAATGCACGGACAGTCCTTGGCACAGTGCCTGGCACATAATAAGTACTCAGTAGCTGCTCATTTTTTATAACTGTCCTGTGCTGAGAAATTAGGTATCTCTGAGAGCCCAGAAATTTCGGAGTGGTGCACAGAGCTGGTTAGAAGCACCCAGCCCAGTTTGTCTAAACCCCCTGGGTTGAGATCCCTAGGGTCAATGTTTGAGACACACAGCTAATGCTGACTGGCTTTCCAGCCCCTGGCTTCCTCTGCCAAGAGCCACCACAGAGCTCTGGTGCCCTCTTTGCCAGCCGGAGGACACAGTTCCTCACGTCAGCATTTGGAGCTGCTCCCAGCCTCCGCATCCGATTGTGGATGCAACACCCACCCTCACAGCCTGAGTTCTCAGAGAATGTCCCCGGTCTGGCAGAGGTCTGTTAGGAGACAGGCAGCAAACACTGTGATTCTTACCAACCAGAGTAGCTGCTGTGGTTGCACTGGTGTTCATCCCATTGGTGAGGACTTTCTCTCTGAGAACATCCCCCACGGACCGCTGGCAGCCTGTTCAGTTTGGCGACTGGCTGCAGGACAGCCAGCAAGACCGAGTCCCAGCCCTTCCAAGGTTCCAGCTAACTTGGACCAGTTCTTGGCTGTCTCTTAGCACCTACTGTATGCCAGGCCCGTCATCATCTTAGATGAGGAGACGGAGGCCCAGAGAGGTTAAGCAACATGCCTGTAATATGTTTTCATGTACAATGTCACAACGCCAGGCCATCGTCACATTTCCCCTCAGTTGTCCCCAGGATGCCCAGAATCCTGTTCAGGACCTTATATCTGGCTGTAATGGCCCTCAATTCTTTTTTATTTTTTTATTTTTTCCTTTATTGATTTCAGAGAGAGAGAGAAACATCGATGAGAGAGAACATCGATTGGTCGCCTCCTGCATGCCCCCACTGGGGATTTGGCCCACAACCTGGGCATGTGCCCTGACCGGGAATCGAACCGAAGACCTCTTGGTGCATGGGTCAACGCTCAACCGCTGAGCCACACCAGCCGGACTGGCCCTCAATTCTTTTAATCTAGGACAGCAGCCCTCCACACATATGTACACACACACATCTTTTTTCCCTCTACCACCTGGCTTACTCAGGACACCTGCCAGTCACCCTGCAGAACATGCCATCTTCTGCATTGGTCGTTCGGCCGAACCCCTTCCTGTGGCTTTGCCAGCTCCTGAATTGTTCATAGCCAACCTTCCTGAGCACCTGCTTACATGCCCACATGGTGCCAAGTACCTTCTCACTGTGAACTCCCTCAGTTCAGTGAGATGAATAGCATTCTGATGCCCATTCTGTTGATGAGTAAACTGAGGCCCAGGGAAGGGAAAGGACTTGCCTAAGGTCACAAGACAAGTAAGTGGCAGAGTGGGATTTGAACCCAGGTCTGTGTGACTTCAGAGCCCTGCTCTCAGTCACTGTTTGGGGCTATTTGGGAGATGACCAGTGACCTTCCAAAGTCCCCTCTCCAATCCCTGCCTAATTGTCATAGTTGTCACATCCATCCCAGTGGCACCTGCCCAGCTCACCCCTCCTGCCCCCTTCGTCCTCATTGCTGCCCACACCTTGGACGCCCATGGCCCTGCCAACACAACAATCAGGCAAGCTGATTGACAGCCGAAGATCACTAACTGCCCGAGCCATCGTCTCCCCACCTCTAAGGAAAACCTAGGTGTGACCTGCTTCCTTTGGGCGGATGTTGAATAAGCCCCACACCCCATGTCTTCTCAAAACTGAAACAGACAGGGACAATTGTCTCTAAAGTCAACCAGACGGTTGTTTCAGTTGCTTATAATTAGAATCCAAAAGTGTCAGGGTCAGGAGGACCCTCAGAGATCACACAGTCCGACGTCTCATTTGCTGTTGATGGGGAAATTGAGGCCCAGAGAGGGCGAGACCTGTCTAAGGTCACACAGCGAGCCACCTTTGGGTTTTCTCACAGCCAAAGCATCACAGAAAGAGCACTGTACTCAGAGTCCAAAGACCCATCTCAGAGCTTGGCTTCTGTACCTACTGACTGCGTGGCCTGGAGCAGGGAATTCCCTCTGGGCCTCAGTTTCCTCAAATGTAAAATGCCAGGCAGGACGCTCAACACTTCAAGTGCTTTCACATTTAATTCCCATAAGGACTCTGGTGCAGGTAGGACAGAACCACCGTCCCTTATCTGAATGTCGGGGGCCAGCGGTGATCTGGAATTCAGAAGCTGGCAGTTTCGGGATAGACACCCTAATGTTCCATCCCTCGTGGCGTCTGGGGCAGCGCCACCCCAGCCTCTGCAGTGAAAGGTATGAAGAGTAAAGACATCATGTGTCCACCTCTGTTTCATTTGCTGCCAAATGCGTTTTGGTGCCATGCTTCTGGGTCTCAGAGCATCTTGGACCGTGGGTCTGAATGATTCTCCCATTTTGCAGAGAAGCAGACAGATGCTGCTCAGAGAAGTTCAGTGATTCGTCCAAGGCCACAGAGCTAAGAGCGGGAGAAGCTGAGGCTTGAACCCCACCCATCAGGCTAGACATGGCCTCTCATGCTGCAGGGACTGACCAGGGCCTGCCTTTATCCATTGGGGTGGGGAGGCTCTGCACCGGCCACTTGGGGCTGGACACTGTCCTACACCGTGCAGGCTGAAGGCAAGGGGCACCGGGCCCTGAGCACACTGGCTCCGACTGGTAAGTCGAACCAGAATTGTCCACCTTATTTATTTTCTTCCAACCATACTTGCAATGTGATAGGACTGTAGGAAACTGGCCAAGGGATTGTCCCACGCCTGCAGCTACCGGACCCTCTTGGGGATCAGCTTTCTGAAAACAGGCAAGAATGGGGGGCCACAGCCCAAGGGAGAGAGAAGGGGCCTCTCTTTCTTCCTGAGCCACCCCCACTGCCTCTAAGCAGCCAGAAGGGGTGACGAGGCCCCATATTCACGGGCTAACAGAGAGGGCAGCCCTAACTGCACACACACAGGAGAAGAGACAATCGGGCCTCTTTCACAGGCTGTGCTGCCAAACTCCCCCTGCTCAGGAGATTAGCTGGGTCTGTTCTCACACAGTGTTTCAATCTGATAAGGAAAACATCCACTGCATTTGCATAATGTACCGGTGGAGACCAAGGTATCCCCCCGAATGCTGACAGGCACAGGGGCTGTGCTGGGATGCATTGCCCTCCAGGGGCCTCCTGGGGGGCCTCCCCACCCAAAGAGAAAGGAGCTGTTGTCATCCCTACAACTGCCAAGGCCTGCAAGCAGATCCTGGCTCAGTTCATGGTCACTATTCATTCAGCAAATATTAAATGTGCAACAACTACAGGCCAGGAACTGGCTGGGCCCTGGGGAAGTGAGATAACAGATAGGGCTGCCCTTACCTTTGTGGGCTCATTGGCCTGTGCTCTGGACACTTTCTCTCCACCCGCACCCACAGCAAGCCCGTAAGGAAGGGATGGTTAGCCCCATTTGACAGAAAAGAAAACTGAAGCCCAGAGGGTAGTCCCTGCTCCAGGCCACACGATCAGCAGGTGCAGAAGCCTGGGCCCTGAGATGGGTCTCTGGACTCCAATTACAGGGCTGTTCCTGTGGCACCCCAGCTATGAGGAGAAAACCAAAAGGCATCTTACTGTGTGACCTTAGGCGGGTCTCTTGCCCTCTCTGGGCCTTGGTTTCCCCATCCATAGAAATAATGGTGATAGTTCACTGTGCCAGAAGCTTTGCCCTCATGCTCTAGTTTCATCTTCTCAGTGGTCACTGTCTTGTGGGTCTTGGAGTCTGAGCTGGGATTGGAACCCAGCAGCATCTGACTCCAAGGCCTGGGCTCCCTTCCCTCTCCTTAGCAGGCAAGGCTGGGTTTTGCTGACACATTCATGTGGCCCAGGAAGGAGAAGGTAGGGCAGGACTTGGGGTCACCAGGCAGGTTTGGCTGAGCTGCCTCAGACGCTGGTCCCCAAGTGCCCGGTGCCAGCCAGTGATTATGATGGGTCTAGGAGTTGGGGATGTGACCCTGGAGGAGGAAGCTTCCCTGGAACTGAGCGCCTGCCTTCTGTTGCCAAGATGACCGCATCCACTCCATGCCCCACTTGATTTTCACGGCGCAGGGGCTTCTCTGTCACACCGGGCGTATAAATGGCCCTCCTGCAGGCCCACGTCAGCACCCATCGGTGCGTGCACTGGCCTTGTCCTTGCAGGCACTGGAGGGCTCTCACCCCAGGTCCCCTGCCCATGTTCAGCCATCTGCCTCCGAAAGGCCAGTCCCCCATTTAGGAAGGGATGCCCTTCCATCAAGAGCATTCCCTGACAGTACCACAAGGACCTACACTCTGCAGATGGGGAAACTGAGGCACAGAGAAGCGAAGAGACCTAGCTGTGGTCACACAGCGTGTTTGTGGCAGAGCTGGGGTTCAGGCTGTCTGGCGACCAGCTGAGCGGGCTGGGTGGAGCTGGGGCAAGCCAAGGCCGGGAGAGGAGGCAGGAGCACCGCTGACCTGCTGAGTCCTTGCCCTGGAGATGCCAGTACCTCTGCCAACGCCCTTCGGGAGCTTTGACTAGAGCCTGCTCCCAGGAGGGCTGATGGCACCCAGGTGCAGGAGCCTTAATGACTTTGATGGGGAGCCAGGAGGGGAGGCAGGGCAGGGCCACAGTCAGGCTGGGCTCGAGGGGGCAGGGCCACCCCTCCCCGTAGTGCTCTGGTCAGCTATCGTGGGTGGTAGACCCATGATTGCCCAACCTTTCTATCTAATTTAAAAGAGAATTCAAAAATCTGGATATTTAGGTAAAACACTACGGTTTTAAATACTGTCAACCAATAAAGAAAAATCAATTTAAAAAAGGAAAAAATGGCCAAATCAAGCTCTCCTGCAGACAGAAAACCGCCCAGGGTCGAGACCTCTGTCAGAGCCCATCTCCCCCAGCTCTGGGGAGTGAGCATGGGAGTGGGGGCACCACCTGTGGGAGGGCACCCCGCCCCTGGTGGAATCTGATCACCCCTGGGCGCCCCTTGAAATGGCAGGCGGGCAGGGGCGGGGGCAGGGGTGGCGCCAGAGGCTGGGTTGAGAGCTCTTCCCTGTGAGGCACAGATGGTATTTTTTTTATCAGTGTCAGCATTGGCTTCTTTCTGCTCTGATGAATAGATTCTAAAGAGGCAGTGACATTATTCGAGATAACAGAGAACAGAAAAAGGGTCAGCGATGGAGAGAAAATGGCAGAGCCAGCAGATAAAGGGGAGGCCGAAGGGGGTGGATCGCCCTGGCTCAGGTGCCCCCCAAGCCCAGCCCCTGGACCAGGGCAGGGGAGGCCCAGACAGCTGCCCCGCAGCACCTGCTCACTCCAGCATCCCGCCTCCTCGGCCAGGCCGCCCATTCCGCCTTTTCAATTCGATTCAATTAGGCCTCCCCGCTCGGAAGCTTGTCTCCTCTGATATCCAGTTTAACTGACAGGGGATTAGAGCTGTTTGTATTACACACACACTTTCCGGCTGCTCTACCGCCAGCAGGGCCCAGGGACCTGGAGCCCGCAGTACTGTCCCTCTTGACCAGCTTCCTCTGGGCGGTGCTGGGGACCCTGCTGTCTGCTGCACCCACACACACCCCAAACCCACTTCCAGCCTAGGCAATGGAGCAAAAGCACCCAGATAGCACTGAGTAGGAATCCCAGGTCTGCTGCTTGCTGGCTGTGTGGCCTTGGGCAAGTGACTTCACCTCTCTGAGCCTCAGTTTTTTCATCTGGAACATGGACACAACGAACTTGTAAGGTGATTGTGGGGATTCAGTGCGGTGACAGCTGCAGGGCATTCAGCACATTGATTGCTGAATCGGTTTTGCATATTCACTGTACAGATACGATTGGGTGGCAGCTCTGTGCCAGGCGCCGGTCTGAGTCACCGAGGAAGTCATGGTGGCCAAGCAGACTTCGTGACTGTCTTCGGTCAGGAAGCTTACATTCCGGTGCAGGAGACAGGAAGTAACCAGGGACTCGCTCATAGTGCCGCGTGAGTACACTTAGGGAGCACAGGGCAGGTGAGAGCGGAGAGGAGGGGGATGCCAGGCGCCTTTATGTGCCATCGAAGGGCCTTTGTCTCTGCTGTTCCCTCTGCCTGAAACACCCTCCCCGCGTCTTTCCTTGGTTTTATTTCCCAGCTGTGCCATCACCTTTTGTCACATCGCCTGTCTCCCCAGTAAGTTGCCAGCTCCCCGAGGGCAGGTGCCGTGGCTGTCTTGTTCACTATGGTCTCCCCAAGTCTGGCACAGTGCCTGAGGTTTTCTGAACGATCGAGGGAATGAGAAAGAAAGTAGACAGAAAGCGGCCCCTCTTGCCTGCACTGTGGCTCCCCTGCCCAGCTCAGGAGTCCTGGCTGCCCAAGCCCACCTCTCCAGCCCTCCAAAGGAGTTGCTGGGTGTAGGAATGGGTGGGGGTCAGGGGCTTAGTCAGAAGACTGACCAAGAAGGTCAGTCTTTCTCCTTCCTGCACTTAGGGAAAGAAGGGCCTCCACAGACCCTCCCTCTGCCAGCAGCCAGTGGGCTGGTGAGGCAACGAGCATTTCTAACGTCCTTTGAAGTGATGGCTGGAAGGCCCCCGCACAGGAAGTGTCCTCATTGTTGGCAGAGGAAGTGATGCTGCCAGCACCCACCTGCTCCCCCTTCTTCACTCCATTTATCAGACCTTGGTGGGGGGGCCCTAGCCCTGGAGGAGTGCAGGTCTGGACATTTATAAAATTTAGTGCAATAAAATAACCACCACTTACTGTGGGGCGTGCCCGACATTACCCAGCCAGGAAGGAGTGGAGCTGGGATGGAAACCAGGATTCTGAGGCCAAGTACTGCTCATCTGTCTAACATCGGCCATGTGCCAGGCACCGGTATAGACATTGCTCTGGCATCCTGAGAAGTGGGTGTTCTGTCCCCCATTTTTCAAAAGGGGGGACCGAGACCCAGAGAGGTGAAATGGCTAGCCCTCAGTCTCAGCCTGTTAGAGGCAGAGCCAGGAGGAAACCCAGGTCTGCCTGACTCCACATGCAGCTTGCAATCTCTGTCCGGCAGTTTGGTCCTCGTCTCAAGTGCCCAGATTGTTTCAGATTTGTATTAGGCCCTGGGTGGGTGATGAGGGCTCAAATCACTCAACCAGCACTATGGAGTCCCTCAAGAGCCCCTAAAGTATGACACGGTCCCTAGTGGTAAGGGAGATATCATCCATTTGGGAGGTTGATATATAAATATATAGAGTTACAAGAATGAACCGACACACAGAAACTTTGGGTACTTTCACAAGGTGCTTGTATGATCCACGATTCTGAGAAATTAGGAAAGCTGGACTTGAGCGACACATGGATTTTGGAAACAGAAGTCCACATGATATCCATTATTATTACACTGAATCGATCATCATTATAATGACAAAGATGATCAACAATGACTACAGTTAGATCCCATGTTACAGGTTTTGCTGTTCCCATTTCACACATGAGGATGCTGAGACTCAGAGAGATGAAGTGATGTCCCAAGACCAACCAGCTGGTAAGTGGGACTCAAGCCCAGATCCTTCGACCCCCAAAGCCAGTTTCCCTTCCCTGACCCTGGGCAATATTACAGAGTGTCATGAGCAGGAGACTGGCCCAGGTCTAGATGGCTGAGCCAGCATTTGTTTTCAAAGCCAGCTTCTTGGCCAAGGCTTGAGTTTGCCTGGGGCCGAGATAGCAAATGAACATCCTGTCTGAGCTGGAACTCTGCACTGGGGTCATGGGTGAACAAAACCTGACTCCAACCTCCAGGACTCACACGGCAGAGCCAGCTAAGCGAACTGACAACGGCAACTGCTGGTTCCGCGTTCCCACGGGAATCTAGGGAGGAGGTGGTGCATATCCCAGCCTGGAGTGTAGGAAGGTGATCAAGGAGGGCTTCCTGGAGGAGGAAGTGCCTGGGTAGAATTTTGGCTGAGCTGGGAGGTAAATGAGGGCATTCTAGGCAGCAAAGGCACTGAGTGAGCAGTGCTGGAGCAGGTGCAGGCTAAGCCACAGACGATTCAATGTTCAGATAGTGCCTATTGTATGAGGTGGGGCCTGGGCTGACATGAAACGGTTTATCTTGAGGGCCCTGGGGAGCCAGAGAGGATGTTAGGCACATGAGGGCAGGTCACGGTTGGGCTTCAGAAAGTCCTCTGGCTGTGGCATGGCGGGTGGAGGAGGAGGTGAGAGGTGGCAGTGGCTGGAACAGGACAGTGGCATTAGGGAAGGAGGAAGAAAAGGCAACAGGTTGGAGGATTATGTAGGTGCCTGGAGAGGCCTTCCAGTTTTGGAGTCCAGCTTGTCTCCCCTGTTCAGGGACCAGTTACGCCCCCTTTTCAATACTCCCCTGCCAGGGCTGGGGCCTCTTGGCTGACCCCCTAGTTGGCATGAAAGCCCTTGTATCAGTTCCCCGGGCTGCTGTAACAGTGCCACACACGGGGAGGCTCGGAAGAGCAGACATGTGTTCTCTCGCAGTTCTGGGGGACAGAAGTCTGGAACCAAGATGTCAGCAGAACCATATTCGTTCTAAGACTCGGTAGAATCCTTCCTGGCCCCTTCCAGCTTCTGGTGGTGGCCGGCGGTCCTTGGTGTTCCTTGGTTCTCAGCTGCATCCCTCCAGTCTCTGCTTCTGTCGTCACATGGCCATCTTCTTCCTCCATGCGTGTCTCTGTCTTCACATGACGTTTCCTGTTCTTATAAGGACACTAGTCACGTTGGATTAAGGCCCACCCTAGTGACCTTGTCTTAACTTGCTGGCATCTACAAAGACCCTATTTCCAAATAAGGTCACATTCACAGGTACCAGTGGTTTAGACTTCAACACTTCTTTTGCAGGGACATCTGAGTTCATAACAGCCTTAAGGGGACAAGTTTTCCTGGGTTGTTTCTGCATCTGTGGCCCCAGTACAGAGCCTGGCATATGTCACTGCTCAGAGCGGCGTCGTGGGGTGAACAAATGAGTGGGTAGAGTTGAGGCAGCCAGCTTGTCCCCCGTGGCGGACCCTGCTCCTCCGACAACCACAGAAAGTCCCGGCCCGAATGGCATCCGGACAAGGCAGGTCTCCGGGGCCGTCTTTCCCGCGGTTCTTCTCCAGAAGAAGCGGTGTTGATGTCAGCAGATGCCTGTCACTTCCCTTCCCCAGCAAAATCTCAACTGTCAGAGTAAGTGAAATAGTCACTGCCTATCCTTGCGTTTGAGATTTTATTGACAGTTTCATTGTCACCCAAAAAAAACTCCTTTTCTTCATTGGCATTTTCGTCAGGTGAGTCTGGGGGCAGGAGAAGGATTCAGGGCTGGCTCCTGGAAATAGGTTTTGGCAGGTGTGGGCACTGGTTCTGCTGGCCTGGGGCTGGCAGGGCAGAGACCCCCATGGCGGGCTCCACCACGCCTTGGCTCCAGCCCTGCTCGACACTCCCTCCAGGGGGCAAGAGGGAGATGAGGGCCAGCAGAAGATGACAGCCAAATGGGGCAGCCCAGACCCTACCCTGGATCCTCAGGCCCTTCTCCTACCCTCCCAGTGGGCATTCGGGAGGCATCAGGGTGCCAGGGTGAGAGCACGGGCTACGGAATCAGACCATCTGGGTGCAGTTCTCAGCTCAGTGATATGCACCGTAGGGCAAGTACTTCGCCCTGCAGAGCCTCAGTGACCCCATCTGTCAAATGGGGTGGTGACAGGTAGCTTCCGTTAGTCGAGGCTTCACCTGGGCTGAGCGCTCATTATCCTGTTCCGTCCTCATCAGCTCCCGGACGTCACGGTGCTGTCAAGGTCCTCACATTGATGATGCAGAGACCGAGGCTCAGAGAGGGGAGGCAGCCTGGCCAAGGCCACCGTGGCCAGGAAGTGGTTTGAACCCGGGCTTAGCCTGGCTGTGAACCTGCCTCGTAAGATTTGTGGGAGAGCACAGACAACCAAGCGTCACACGGCCTAGCATGTAGGGAGAAGCTGTCTGCTGTTATTGTTGTTGTTGTTATTGTTGTGAAACTGAGCCCCTTGGCGGCCCCCCAACCCCAACCCCGTCCCGAGAACTCTCTGGGCATCACAGGGGGCTCCGAGGGCATGGCGTGGCTCGGCTGCACAGGGGCTGAGGGCCTGCTCAGGGATCGTGCCCTGTTCCGTGCCCCAGCAGGGCTGCGGGTCGGGCGCTCAGTTGCCAAATGGGCAAGGGCAAGGTCATCGGTTGTCAGCCTGCGGCCTTGCCAAGCTGCACTGAAGGGAAACGAGGCCCGAGAGCCAGCCCCGCTCAGAGCTGCCGCCCAGGCCCGTGAGTACAGGCGTTGAGACCAGAGACTCTGCCGTCAGCGAGATCAGTTTGAGTTTTGGTGTGACCACCAGCTGGCTGGTGACAAATCGTCGAATCTCACCGAGTCTCACTTTCATCCTCTGTTCAGTGAGATAATAAAAGATCCCCCTGAGAGAGTCGAGGGGCTCAGTGTGACTATGTGAAAAGCGCCAGAGCAGGGTCTGACAAACAGGGAAAAAGACAGAATGATCGCACATAAAAGCTCCTGAAAGATCTCAGACGCTACAGCCCTCCAGGTGCACAGGAGGGAACGGAAGCCCAGAGAGGGGCCGCGTTTCCTTTCCGCCACCCTGCTGAGCTGTCGCTCACCCCCCAGCTCTGGACTCCTGGTCCGGTGCTCCAGCTTCCTCCACGCCCAGCTCGTCCGATGAGCTCCCCTCCGTCCGGCGCCTGCCCTCTCCCTGGGTCTCTGGCCCCCGCGGCTTTGAGAGTCCGAGCCCCGGGCCCGCAGCAAGGAATGCCATTCTCCCTCTCCCTGGCACACTGAAGGTTTTGAAAGTTAAAGTATTACCGTCGGCTTTGTTGTTGCCTAACTACGACAGACAAATTGAGAACCAGTTGTCAACATGTCAGCGCACAACAAATCAACATGCAGAACGAGTCACAGTGCTCGGTGGTGTATAATTAAACAAAAAATCCCTTTTAGAAATTTCAGCGAACGTTGGTTCCACTTTATATTTGTCTGTGTGATTAATAAAGGCAGCTAATTTTCAGACTTTAAAAACAGCTAGAAAATAGCTCCTAATTACATATTAGGTTCCGAGCGGCCCCCGCTGAGCTCCGCTGGCATTGGTGGGCCGCAGAATTTGGCAGAGCCTTAATTGCATTCTGAGCATCATCTAATTTTAGTTAAATGTAATGTAATCAGCAGCAGATGTCTGAAATAAAATATGAATTATGAATATGATGAAATTTCATTCTTGAATAAAAAAGTAATTTGCTATTTAGTTCATTAAAGTCTCAGAGGTTTATTGGGAGCAGGTATGTGCAGCCCAGCGAGATGATACATGAAATGATATCTGGGAGAAAGGGAGAAACCCCAAAGGGATGGAAACTTTATCCAGGAGTGTCCAGCTTTGATGAATTACGGAGGGATCTGGGGGAGACCCTGGGGACCCCGAGTCCGCCCCAGCCCAATGAGTCCCTCAAGGCCTTGGAGGTGGGCCCAGGGTTTGGGTGAGGGGACTTGGAGGGGGAAGCCATGGGTGCCTCTGGGGCCTGTGCCATTCCTAGCATTCCACCCCCATCTCCTTCCCACCCTGTGCTAGTGTCCCCTGGCTTCTGAGGTGGGCATATAAAGGGCTTGTTCCTGGTGGCACGGCTCTATGCTGGGCGTATGCCAGGCTTGGTGACACCACCTGAGGCGGAGATTGGCATCCAGGATCTGAGCAGGGATTTGGTGTCCGCCTCTCACTGTCTGTGCAACTTCAGTTCCGTGTCTCAGTTTCCCTTTCTATAAAATGGGAATGATAATAGCACCTGTCAGACACACGGAACAGTACCCGGAATGTGGCAAAGCCCTCGTTCAGTGTTGGCTGCTGTTGTTGGAGTTGTTGCTATTAGTCATAGAGGTCATAGTCCATCAGCGTTAAAATGCCTTCTTTTGTATTGTCTTTAGAGGCAGCCAATGATGTGGAGATTATAAACTCTCTATTATTTTTCATCTGAGGCTCAGAGAAGTTAAGCTACTCGTCTAAGGTTGCACAGCTAGTAATTGCCAGAGCTGGGATTTGAACCTGGAACCAGTGTTTCCCCCTGCATCCCAGAGTGGTACAAGAACTGGCCTGGTGGCAATCCTGGACTGAGAACACTGGAAAGGGGCTGGGCATGGGAGAGGAGGAAGCAGGGCTCATCTGCCCTATGTTCCAGGAAGAGGGAGGTGGAGAAGGGGTGGGAGGCTGGGCAGAGGCTCTGCCAGAAGCCACTCCGGGTAGGTGGGGGGGACAGAAGCTGCTTCTCCATCCCCACTTCACACCAACCAATAATTTCCTGCAATTATCTGGAAAAGATTAATTAGCAAAGTGCACCATATTGACTTGAGGCTGCCCTGGAGATCGATAAACTTGGGAGAGTCTCCCAGGTGCCTACAGAGAGGGCCAGAACCTGAAAGTGGGGCAGGAAGCCTAGCTTTGGCTGGTCTGAGCTTCATTTTCCAGCCCTGAGGAAGGCTGGCCAGCTTCCTGGGTTGGGGCCAGCTCTGTGTGACATCTTGTTGGCGTTGAGCAAGTCCCTTGGCTTCTCTGAACCTCAGTTTCCCCCCATGTAAAATGGGGGCTGGGCAGCCCTGGGCAAGGGGTCTTCCTTCTGCTCCCGGATGTTCTGGGAGGGGAGCAGCCTGTCCTGGGGGTGTGGGCCAGTGGGGCGGCTGCTATGGAGGGCTTGACTTCCCTTTGCTGACGTGGCAGCCTGCTGAGGGCCGAGGAAGCATAAAGGATTCACCCTGGCTGCTTTCAAGGGCAAGGAAGAACATCTGGTCCTTCTAAAGCACCATCAGCGTACAGCCCCAAGGAGCTCTCCGCTGGCTCTGATTGCAGGTCGGGGCAAAGAGTTGAGCGTGTGCAGTGTGTGTGCAGTGTAGGGGTTAAGAGAACAGGGCTGAGGGTCAGACGAACAATGGTCCAAATCCCGACCCCCCTCCTCTCCGCTGGGTACTCCAGCTGGTCTCTTGGTCTCTCTGCACCTCAGTGCTCCCCTCTGGAGACTATACACCCCTCTGAGCAGTCAGGAGTTTCCAGTGAGCGTGTGGCCCAGCTCAGTGCCAGGCATGGGGGATGGGGGGAGGCTGCTGTCACAGTGAGCTCCTAGATGGCCCCGTCAGCACCCTGTAGGGCACGGCACTCCACTGGAATGCCCCGGTGGAAACAGTTTGGTCAAGGGCGTTCTAGAGAGGTGTAAGCCAGCCAGGGGCGCTGAGACCCAGCCATGTCCCCTACGCTGGAAGGGGCAGAAATGGAGCTCAGAGACCCCAGTAATAAGGGAGCCTCAGAAGGAGCACCTCCAGGCAGGAGCCGTGGACTTGAAGGGACACTGGCTACTGCCAGGAATGCCACGCTGTGGCAGGCAGGGCTGGGCAGAGGTACCCCAACCTCTCCCTCAGCCTGCGATCCTATGATCCCTTTGGAAGCCAGAGGCTGGGGCAGCCTGTGGAGGTCAGCTTCCCAGGGCACAGAGCTGGGCGGAAACAGTAAGGACTGGACAGGTGGTAGGAAAAGAGACAAGCCCCCCACTGCCCCTCTTCCCAGGACTTTAGATAAGTATGGGGGGGAGAGGGAGGCTTCTGGGTAGGAGTAGAGAAAAGGGGGTGGCATGGACTTGACCCCAGGTTGCCAGTGCCACATCATCTCTCCCCAGCCTTCTCCCCTTTCTCATGGGGCCTCCCTCACTCTGCCCAGAATCTCATTTTGCATCCTGTGCTCCCGAAACAGTGCTCCTTGGGAGTTGTAGAGGATGGCTGGGCAGGCCTGAATTCTCCAGTTCCCAGCTTGCTCCTGTCCTGGACTTAGCAGCTTCACCTCTGAGATTAAATGAGGCCACATCAGCAGAGCCCCTAGCGCCGTGCTTGACACATAGTAGGTGCTCTGTAAAGCACTTGCTTCCCTCCTCTCCACCCTCTTTCCAATGCGCCACCCGTGGCTTCCCCCATTCATCTAACAGTGATTGGGCTGCTGCCATGTGCTAGGCCCGCGCCAGGCCCCGACCCACGCTGCAGCAAAACTGAGAATCATTTGTCCTACAATGAAAACTGACAGGGCGTCTCCTCCAAGCTGAGCTCTGGGGACACAGTGGTGATAAAACAGCGCTGGACTCCGCTCTTGTGAGGTTCACAGTGTCTCAGGGAGGCAGGCCCAAAGCTGGAGTTTCCAGAGGTTCAGGTGACCCAGAGGGCTGCAGGGTGAAAAAGAGCCCCCTCCTGGATTCTCAGTCCAGGACCTGGGGAGCTGTCCCCATAAGGGGTACCCAGAAGGTGGGTCCAAGCAGCCCTAAGTCCCGGCCATGAGGGAGCCAGGAAGGCTGGATGGCTCAGGTGCCACCCCCTGTACTCACCTCTTGGTCTCCCCCACCCCAAAAATGCCTCACCTCCTCCCAGGCCCTGAGGCCACACCTGCTGTCACCCCCTGGCCACTCCCCTGGCTCAGGTCAGCTGCCTGTCCCTGCTCTATTCATCAAGGGCATGACAGCTAAAATTCATTTGAAGATGAAGAAAGTGCCCGCTAATCCGTTCTGCAAGACATTGATAGACTCGCAGCTCAGGGAGAATTGCACAGCAGTAATGAAATTAGGCTAAAACTGCTGGCGGATTGCAGATAATTGCCCTTGTCTGTCACTAGGAATAACATCTCCCAAATCCAACACAAGGATTGTTCAACTTGCAGGAATTTCTTTTCTTTTCTTTTTAAAGAGAAGCAGAGCCAATCCGCGGCTTGGAATCTTTGTCCGGGCAGCAGCCTGGGATGTCCGCCACCCTGCCTCTGGAGGCCCCCCAGGAGCCACAGCCACAGCCAGAGGGACCAGGGGGCAGGAGGAGGGGACTGAGCCACAGTCCCAGGACATTCCTCCCATGGCCCTTTATGGGTCCTGCCCTGAGCCTCGATTTCTCCTCGATGCGCTTTCCCCCCACCAGCATGTACCAGCAGGCAAGGCCCTGGATGGAAAGCAGGGAGCAGGGAAATCTTAGAGAACTGGGGCTACAGCAATGACACTCTGGAATTTTGGGGTTGCAGGATCTGGTTGGAAGAAGGATCATAGGACTGCATTAAAGCTACATTTGCATTATGTCGAGACCACATCAATTCTTCATTTAAGAGTCTTTGAGGGATGGGGACAGGTAAGGTTCCCCCTAAGCCACTCTTTGGTGCCACCATGGGAGTCTAGATTCCTGGAAAGGAGAGCCCTAAGAAGGGACAGTGTATGGACTCAGAGGCTGCCCGGGCAGTTAGTGTGACTGGCACAGAGCTGGCATTCAATTCACACTGATGTCATAGAGTGTTCAGCATTCAATTCACACTGATGTCATAGAGTGTTCAGTGTTAGCAACAGCGTGTTAGAATGTCAGCATAATGGGTCTTTTCACGTGTTAGCATTATAGACTGTTTGATGTCAATATCACCGGGTGATGTCAGAGAACATTTGAATGTCACCATCATGCTGTATTCAAATGCCAGTGGACCGGAAAGCTTGAATGTTCCTCTCATGGGTGGTTGGAGTGTCAACATCATGGACTGTTAGCTTGTGAATATCACTGACTTGTAGGATTTGGGAGCTGTAAGGGGTCTTAGGGCTTGGTCTAAACTCTTTAGTTGATGGATGAGGAAACTGAGACCCAGAGAGGTTAAGTGATTTGCCAAAGATAACACAGCAAGAAGGACCCTGAACGTAAGTTTCATCAAGGTCACGATTTATCTAGGTCAGTCTTTAGAGAACTTGTAACCCCTTTCTCTCCTGCAGGCCCACCTGTCCCAGTCCCCCGGGGGTGCTGGTTCCTGGCACTCAGCTCTTGGGGTTATCCCCATGTTCTGGGATTCATAGTAGGATCTCCCAGAATCCTCTGCCCTGCTAACCAGTTAGCCCGTGTCACCCATCAGCCCCAGCCATTGGCCAAGTCCCATTTTCTCTCATTCCCCTGGATCAGCCTGACTCTGTGGAGAGTTTATTATGTTTGAGGCAGGGTGCTGGGAATGAAGTTAGGCTGGAAGGGTGCTGAGTGGACAGGAGGTTCCAAGGAAGGGGACAGGATCCCTGCTGAGAGCTTATGTTCAGGAAGGTTTCAGGAAGAAGTTGACTTTGAGCACGGTTTTGAGGGAACCAAAAGGTTTTCATTGCATCCTCGGGCAGAGTTGGGATTAGGGGAGGAGCTGAGCATGGGGACGGGGACATCTGTCCCTGAATGGGGAGGAGGCCCTAGATGATGGGGGTGGAGGGTGGTATCTGATGATGTAGAGCAGTTTGTTAAGGTCCTTTCAGCTATCAGATTCCATCCGTGTCTTCCAACATCCCTGGGACAATCACCCTGGGTCGGTGGCTCTCAAACTGCACTCCACAGACCTCTGGGGTCCCCAGGACCCTTTCAGGGTGTCTGTGAGATTAAAGTTATTTTCACAATAACACTAAGACAGTATTTGCCTCCTTCCCTGTGACACTGACGGTGTGAAAGTAATGGGTGAATAACACTACAGGCCTCATCGCATGACACAACAACCGTCACAGACGTGGGTGCATTCTTTACCTTAAACACTCGTTAAAAATTTAAAAGCCACTTTCACTTAAGCAAGTCCTTGATGAAAAGGAAAAATTATTACTTAAAAAAAAATCTCAACCTATGAGTACACATCTTTTATTTTTTTTATTATTATTTTTTCTTTATTGATTTTAGAGAGAGAGGAAGGGAGGAGAGAGAGATAGAAACATCGATGAGAGAGAACGTCAATTGGCTGCCTCCTGCATGCCCCCCTGGGGATCGGGCCCACAACCTGGGCACGTGTTCGATTCTCAGCGGGAATCGAACCGGTGATCTCTTGGTGCATGGGTCAACGCTCAACCACTGAGCCACACCGGCCGGGCGAGTACACATCTTTTAAATATTCTGGGTAACACAACAGGAAGCGCTCGGGAAGGCCCTCAGCCGCACCGTTCTGGGCGTCAGGAAAGCGCCCCGTGGCTGAGATGTGAGCGGCGCTCACCCCTTTTTCACGGAACACCGTTTGTACTTGAAATAACAACTGACAGACTGACGATAGCCTTTCAGCCTTGGCTACTGGCAGATATTTTCTCGAAAATGAACAAAGTTGCCTGTCAACTGATCACTGTTACCAATGATGAAATTTGACTTTCCAGCAAAAATTAG
This sequence comes from Tadarida brasiliensis, assembly GCA_030848825.1. NCBI lineage: Eukaryota > Metazoa > Chordata > Mammalia > Chiroptera > Molossidae > Tadarida > Tadarida brasiliensis. Next base: position 11,962,575 of record CM061277.1, on the reverse strand, counting down.
AATTTTGGAGAACTTGAATCTGCCACTGTGGGTTTGACAGCTTCCTACTTAAAGGCTTTCCTGAAGATAGTGGTAGGAATATTAGTGAAGGTGACTCTTTTGAATGTTGTGTAGTGAAATATGTCAACATTGGAAAGAGCTGCATGACTCAGTAAAACAAGTTTTCCCAGTGACCAATGTGCAATATTACAAAATGAGTAAAAGGTCCATTCAAAGTGCAAAATAGCCCAGGCCGGTTTGGCTCAGCGGTTAGAGTGTCGGCCTGTGGACCAGAGGGTCCCGGGTTCGGTTCCCGCTAAGGGCATGTACCTCGGTTGCAGTTTGTCCCCGGCCCTGGATGGCGTCGTGTGGGTGGCAACCACTCGGTGTGTCTCTCTCACATCGATGTTTCTCTCTCTCTCTTCCTCTCTCCTTCCCCCTCTATCTGAAGATAAATGCAAAAATGTCCTCAGGTGAGGATAAAAAACAACAAAAAAAAACAAAGTGCAAAATAGACTGATTTTTTTTTTAAATCTTCACCCAAGGACGTGCTTAGAGAGAGGAAACGGGGGGTGGGGGGGAGAGAGAGACAGAGACAGAGAGAGAGAGAGAGAGAGAAACATTGATTGGTTGCCTTCACCGGGTCAAACTGGAAACTGGCAACCTTTTGGTACATAGGATGACACTCAACCAACCGAGCCACTCCGGCCAGGCTAGGCTGATGGGTTTTATTTATTTATTTATTTTATTTTATCCTCACCCAAGGACATTTTTGCATTTATCCTCAGATAGAGCGGAAGGGAGAGAGAGAGAGAGAGAGAAACATCGATACAAGAGAACACGACCCCGGTTGGGGTCCAGGGATGAACCGCAACCGAGGTACGTGCCCTTAGGGGGAGCCGAACCCGGGACTCTCTGGTCCGCAGGCCGACGCTCTAACCGCTGAGCCAAACCGGCCAGGGCAGGCTGATGGCTTTTAAATGAACACAGGATGAAAGCTGATGGACACGGTTTCAGGTACCCTAGTGTAGCTAACTGTTAGCAAACTACCGCATGAGCAGTGTGGGTTTGGTATCCAAGAAGAATATCTGTAGCGATCTGAGATGGCGATTAGAATCCTCCTCCCTTTTCCAGGTACATATCTGTGTGAGGCCATATATTATTCCTCATCTACTTCAACCAAAACATGTCGCAACAGATTGAATGCAGAGTCCACCGGGCAAGGGTCTGCTCCTGTCTCTTGCCCAGGCATCTGGGAGGCGGGGTGGGAACAAAGCCAGGCCCGGCCCCCTCGGTCTGCTTCTCACCCTGCTGCACGGGGTGGGCAGGGCCAGGCCTGGGCACCTGGCAGCTGGTCCCACGTCCCCGGGGCTGGTGAGGAGGTGACCAGGGCTGTTTGCTGTAATGGATTGCGGATGGGTGGCGGCCCGGGGAAGGAGTGCGCGGCCGCGGCCTGTAATGCCTCACGAGCCAGCTCTGGCACGGGTAATTTACTGCTGCCGACAATAACATATTTCACTTCCCGTCGCCCCGATGAAGATTAGTTGTGTTTGAAAGTGGCTGAGTACACAGTCAATTCCGCTTAAACGTTTACAGTCAACTGAGCACAGATAATGCCCCCTCAGAACATGTGTCTGGGCCTCCTGCGGCTTGGGGAGGGGCTCGGAGCAGGGGCCCCACCCAGGAAGGGGCTGCAGCTGGGAGGAGGGAGGGATTCAGGAGCTGAGAGCTGGGCAGAGAGATCTGGCTTCCTTCAGTCCCATGTTTTAGATTGCTTTTTAAAATCATTCACTCAATGAGCGCTTCCCCAGGACTGGCTGGAGATATCTGTGTAGCCTTTGGGTACAGGGAGAATTCAAAGCCATGATTAGATTTGATCCCAGCAACATCCCTAGGAGACAGGCTTTATCTCCAGTTTTCTAAAGAATGGAAGCTAAGGGTCAGAGAGTCTCGCTAGCTCTCCGGATGTCACACAGCTGGTATCAGAGTCAGGATCTGAACCCAGGCCTGGCAGAACCTCTGAGTCTCCTATTCCTGGTGACCCTGCTTATATGAGCTTGAGCCCTTGGCTGAGTGGGATCGTCTGTTCAGTCCCGAAATAGTCCAGGGCTCGGTTTATGATGCCTGGGTCCTCTAGGCGGGGGTCCTATGGCAGAATTGGGTTGCCATGAGCCTGATGGGATTTTAAGCTGGAGAGAATCCCAGAGTCTAGATCAGGGTGCAAATGGGGGCCCTAGCACCAGACCACCAGGGCTTCTCTTCCCAGCATGGGCGGTGCCCAGATAGGAAGGGCCTTATGCACACACCTGGGCACCAGCCTGCCAGCCAAGCTCAGTCCACACCGACTCCCTCAGCGGCCACCCCTCCACTGCCCCCTGGGCCTGGGGGTGCTCACATGGGTGGCAGGTTTCTCTGGGATGGTGGACCTCAGATGGACTTTGGGAAGGTGCCCTCCAGGCCTTGGAAGTGCACTCAAGGCTGTTGGAGGAGGGGATTCTGGGGTCCTGGCTTCCAGAATGCGAATGGGATAGGCACAAGCTCCCAGAGGGCACGTCCCCTTGGCCTGGACGGATTCCTCTTTTGGTAGATTCCTCCCCCTACGGGGAGGGGCGTGATGTGCCAACGCATGCCACGGTCACTGTGTCTGTTGGGGTTACACTGTGTTATCCATGACTCTAGGACACAGCTGTGTGGCTCCACATTGTCTGTGTGACACCATCTATCTGTGTCTTACGACCTGTTGGGTACCCCTGAAGTGTCCAGGTGGTGCTTCCCCTGAGCGGGGCTGTATTGGAAGAGAAGGAACTGGGGACGGGATGTGTGAGCCTGACTGGTGACCCCTCACTGTGTGACCTTAGAGGCATTACTTAAATTCTCTGGGCTGAGACCTGAGATGAGCTAAGAAAGCGCCTGATGATTTGAAAAGGCAGCAGAGACCGCAGAGTGCCTGCGTGACACAGAGCTCTGCCGTGCTCAGAGGGCTGCTGCTGTCACCACGGGGAGGACGGAAATGGCGACTCCGGCCTCTTAGCGCAGGCGCGGGGTCAAGCACTTTGCATGCTGTGTCTCCTTGGAGGTAGGCTCTTATTTTCTTTTATTGACTTTGCAGATGTGGAAACAGGTTCAGAGAGGGCAAATGACTTGCTCAAGGCCACACAACATGAGACTCGCAGAGTTAGGACCACATCTGTACCCAGAACAGCCTCTGCATCCCCTGCCGTTGTCTCCAGGACGGATGAGGTATGGCAGGAGTGGGCCTCCCTGTCACCGACAGGGAAACAGCCTCGGACAGGAGATAGGATGTTTTGGGGTCTCCGGACTCCCTAGCCAGAGCTCTATCCCACCCCTCCCCAATCTTTCTACCATCCTGAGTGCGAATCCCCAAGGCTGGGGTGGGGGGAGGGCTGGGCAGGCAAAGAGAATGAGCCTATCGGAGACAAAGGGCTGCTGTAGCCCCACAATGGTGACAGCCAAGTCAGATGTCCGGCACTGGCTTCAGGAGCAGCTTGGAGCCCACCTGCAGCCCCCAGACAATGGGGAGCCTGTGCTCCGGGGAGGGGCACAAAGGGCACCTTGTGTTTGGGGCCTGCCTCTCCCTGCACCGCTCTGGGCACAAGAGATGCCCTGGCAGCCAGTGCCCTGCCAAGGAGCAGAGGGCGAGGGCTGGGCGAGCTTACACATGGCAGTGGTGGGAGACGGAGAATGAGGAGCCCACCCACATGGCAGGATTTGGATGGTCTCTCTTTCCTGGACCAGATTCTCTACCATAAGTGGCCTGTCACCATCCCTAAAAGTGTATAAGGAGCTCTTTACTCCCCTGCCTTGGGGCAAGGGATTTAAACACCTCAGAGCCTCAGTTTCTCTGTCCGTAAAAGGGAGATGAGAGGCCTTACTTGGCAGAGGTGCCATGAGAATTCCATGAGGAAGACACATAGAGTGACACAGAGTAATGCTGGAGAGGCGTTAGTTGTTTTGTTTTGATTTCTGGATGGATGGATGGATGGATGGATGGATGGATGGATGGATGGATGGATGGATGGAATAATAGTTGAGTGGAAGGATTGATGGATGGATGGATGGATGGATGGATGGATGGATGGATGGATGGATGGAATAATAGTTGAGTGGAAGGATTGATGGATGGATGGATGGATGGATGGATGGATGGATGGATGGATGGATGGATGGATGGAATAATAGTTGAGTGGAAGGATTGATGGATGGATGGATGGATGGATGGATGGATGGATGGATGGAATAATAGTTGAGTGGAAGGATTGATGGATGGATGGATGGATGGATGGATGGATGGATGGATGGATGGATGGATGGAATAATAGTTGAGTGGAAGGATTGGTGGATGGATGGATGGATGGATGGATGGATGGATGGATGGATGGATGGATGGATGGATGGAATAATAGTTGAGTGGAAGGATTAATGGATGAATGGATGGATGGATGGATGGATGGATGGATGGATGGATGGATGGATGGATGGATGGAATAATAGTTGAGTGGAAGGATTGGTGGATGGATGGATGGATGGATGGATGGATGGATGGATGGAACAGTAGATGAGTGGAAGGATGGATGAGTAGGTGGATGAATATGAGGTGAGGATCTGGGTAGCAGGTGGAAAGAGGACTAGGAGGTGGAAGGAGGAATGGTGGCTGGTGTAGGCAGGGAAGGCTTCCAGGAGGAGGTAATCTGCAGAGAAGCAGAGGAGGATGCTACATGCCCCTCAAGGGCAGGCACTGTGTATCTCTCAGCTCTGAATGCCCAGCTCCTGGCCCAGCTTCCCACACACAACAGGTGCTCAGAGATTCCTCTCCCTGGGTCCCACATCTGCGCTGATCCAGGCCCCGGGGTGTTCTGTCCCTCACCAGACCCTTCCAGCGGATGGGATGGGGAGCCAAAGGCCAGAGACTTGGAGTCAGCGGGCCCTGTATCTGAGTTCCAGCTCTGCCACATACTTGCTGTGTGACAGCTGCCTGGCCCTGGCCCTCTCTGAGACCTGGCTTTCCCCACTTCGTCAAGCAGGCATCCACACGCTGACCTCACGCTGGTTCAGGGGTTGGTGAAGAGATGGTAAAGATGGAAGCCTCCGCACACAGTGAAGAATCTGGCTAAAGTGTGGGGCAGGGCAGAAACGGGATGGCAGGGAGGGGGCTTAGGGCCCAGAGACCCTGTGAGGCCTGACCTGTGGCCTCCTGAGTCCTTATATTCCCCGACTCCCCTCAGCCCCTGAAACCAGAAGGGGCCGACGGAACATTTCATAATTTAAAGAGAACAAGTGAGAGACTCTCAAACCACAGCCGCCTCTTAATGGAATTACTGAAAAGGGCTTTTTAATTAAAAACAAGAAGTTGGGGACAGGTTCATATCCATAATTCAGGGCCCAGCACTGCGGCTGCCCGTGGTTTCATTTCCCTCTATTTATGTCTCTCTCTCGGCGTGATCTATATTGTTAAAATCCTGCCTGAAAAATGGGCCCGGCTTTTCAGGTGGGGCCGTAAATATTTACCCTGCCTGACACAGGTCCCCCTGTCACGGAGCGCTTAGAGGCTTTTAAATGCAGCTTCAGACATCCCAGGGATGACTCATTAAAATTGAGTCTCGCCTTTTCATCTGCTGTGATTAAGGCTCACGGGGCATGGGAGAGGTGGCAGGGAGGAGGACCTGGAGGTGGGGGTGTGGGTCAGGGGGCCCAAGCTGTGTGGGCCTGGGCACCTTCCCTTGTGGGGTCTCAGGCACCCCAGCCTGAGAAAGGCCGACAGGGCAGGTGGCCTGGAGTTGGCTCTGCCTCTGGGAAGCAGATACGCAGAGGCCAGGATAGACTGTGGGCCTGTGGGCTGCTCCCTCTCGTCCCCTCCCAGCCCCCTCTTCACAGAGCAGGGGTCCTCCTGAACCCCCTTCCTCCCTCCGCCCTCCCTTTTTCCCTCTGAATATGCCACACTCTCTTGAGGCCCTAGGCCTTCGCCTCTGCTGTTCCCTCCGCCTGAAATGCTTTTCAGCCCCCGAGTTGCTTGATTTCTTCTCCTTCACTCCTAAGCTGGGTTAGGGGCCCTTCCTCTCTGTGCTTGCCCCGATGATAGCAATGTCACACTGGGCTCTCATTTCTGCCTGCTTGTCAGCCCCACCCTCCCCCCACCACTCATCAGTGTCTTCCTGGAGTTGGGGCGCGGTTCTTGCTCCCTGCAGAGACCCCAGCTCCAGCACAGAGCCTGGAACACTGAATGAACTGTGAATGTCAGACAAGGTTCAGGGTTGGTGTCCAGTGGCAGGTTCCTGTGTTACTTCCTGGGCTGTGCCATGTGGCCCTGCCCAGCTTTCCGGGGACTTCTGAAGGGGCGGGGGGGCAGCTGGGCTCTCCCCTCAGCACAGGCGCAGGGTGTCGATCACAGAGACTGACCAGGGCATGCTGCTTTTCGTTTTTTGCAACAACTTTAGTGAACTATAATTCGCATACCATGTAATTCACACATTTGGAGTGTATCATTCAGTGGTTTTTAGTATCTTCACAGAGTTTTGCAACCGGCACCACAATTTTAGAACATTTTCATCGTTTTCCCCCAGAGGGAAACTCCCTTCTCAGTGCCTGGTGTGGATTGATGTTTTCATGTCTGGGGTAGATACCAAGGAGGGGAACTGCTGGGTCCTGTGCTTGGGTTTCCTGATGGCACTTTGGCAGCTTTCCTGGTTGGCGAGGGAGGGGCCTGTGCTGAGAGGTGGGGGAGGGGAGAGGCATGGTCTAGTAGAAACAGCAGCAGTTCTGGGCTACCTGCCGTGACATCTGGGCAAGTTGCTCCATCTCTGAGCCTTAAGCAGCCTCCCCTTCTGCCAAATAGGAACAACCAAGGCGCCTCCCAGAGTTGCTGGGGGCCCGCCTGCAATGACAAGGCTGGAGGGAGAAGGTGCACTAGGGATCAATCCCTTTCGCTGGCTGTGCTGTGTCCACTGTCAGATCCTGCTGTTCCTGCCCGCAGGGCGCAGGGTGGGGAGAGGCAGGCTGCATGGGCACCGACTTTGTTGCCCTGGGAGGGAGCGGTCATGAGGACACCCATTTTGCAGATGAGGAAAGTGAGGACTTGGGAAGCAAAGTTTCTTGCTGAGGTCACAGAACCAGCCTGTGGCCTGTTGGATTAAGTCCCTTCCCCCAACCTGCTCCTAGCCTGGTCCTGCCTCCTCCTGGCTGCGTATGAGATTGACCAAGAAGCCAGACTCTGTTTGTGGGTGTGGGTCCTCCATGTGCTGGGAATTTGTCCATTTTGTCCCTTGATGTGGCCCCAGTGGAGAAATCAGCTGACAGTCTTATGTGAGCTCCCTTGTAGGTAACTAACTGTTTTTCTCCTGCTGCTTTTAAGATTCTCTCTTTGCCTTTAACCTTTGGCATTTTCATTAGGGCCCAGCACAGAGAGGGCACTCGTAGTTTCACCGGAAAGACGCATGATTTGGTGACTTCGTTCCCTCAGCTGTGAAATGGGGATGACATCTGGCCCTTCCAGTTTGTGAACGCGCAGGGCTCAGATAGAGTTCCCTCTTCTCTCTTATTCCCCAGGGGATGGGGGGGGCAGCCCCAACCTGGGTCTGGGTCTCCTGGGGAGAGACAGAGGTGACAGTCGTGGTCGATGGCAGGTCCTGCCCTAGCAGAGTTTGTGAGGGCACCTGGCACACCTCCTGTTGCCCTGGGCGTCTTCCCAGCCTTGGTGCTGTCAATCAGCTCCTCACACCTACCTGGGGGTCTTGGCCCCGCAGTCCCGCCCATCCAGTGGTGCCACACGAGTGTCTTTTGCACAGAGATGTCCTCGTTCATTTTCCAGCTGACAGGGCCCATTAGTGGTGTCAGGAGGTCACCCTGCCTGTGATTTTATTACAACAGCCAGATTTTAAAAGTCCAGTTATTAGGTGCCCAGCGTCGCCCCTTGTTCTCCCAGAAATGATATCAGAGGGAAGGTGTCCACATGGGGCGGGGGTGGTCAGAGGCCTGGTTTGGAGGGGGGTTGCCTTCTCTCCCCCATCCCCAGGGACTGTTCCGCCAGGGAGTGGCCCCTGCCCTCTGTGGGCTAGTGAGGAGGGGAGGGGGCATGAGGTCTCCCCATTCCCAACTGCTTGCCTTTCCCCGTAGCAGCTCACACAGCCTCACAAAGGCAGCCGGGTTGATTGTGGAGCGGAAATCCCCCTGGGGCTGCGAGACCCAGAGCTCATGCTTTGTCAACCTCAGTGACAGGTCCTGGCTGTTATTGTGTTATTATTATTGTCAACATCCCCCACACATGCGCTTTGCAAAGGCTGTCCCGGTGGAAAAAGTCACTGAGTGTGAGTGGAGGGTCTGGGTCCTGGCCCCTCTCTGCTGTGGGTGGCCAAGCGACCTTGGCAAACCCGACCCCTCTGGGCCTCCAATCGCCATCTGTGCGGTGGCTCAGGCCCAGGCTGGGAGCTGGCGGCCTACTCTGCCCTTCAGGTGACCTGGGGCAGGTGACTCCAACTCTCCAAGCCTCCATTTCCTCATCTGCAAAATGGGAGCATGATAGTTGTCCCCTGGCTGGGTTGTGAGGAGGCGCTGTGTCCGGGTCACGTGGGCAATGCTCGACTGGGAGCAGGACTCAGTCAATATTAGCAAATATTTACTTCAGCCTCGAGGCCTGAGGTGGGAGCCCAGGGAGGTGAGGGGGGAGGGTGCACGACGCCTTGCCTGTGACAGCCACACAGGTATACGTGTGGGAGGGGCTGCTCCACACATGTCACCCAGGAGCTGCCGTTGAGCCACCACCGTTTGTGTCATTTTCTAATCTGCCAGGAGAAATCAAAGGCTCTGACGGGCCTGTTAGCGCCCATTCTCCCGGGATCACTCAGACAATTTCCCCCGCGCTGCGTGACAATGGGCCTTAATTAAGGTGTCAGCATATCATTTAGCCCTTTCAGTGCAGAGCCCAGAGACAGGCTGGGGAATCCGCAGCCTCTTTAATGAGAGGTGCGCGGAGGGAGTGGGAAGGTGGGAGGCAGAGGTGTGCTGGACGAGAGGGGCGCACAGGCTGCAGAAGCCTTAGCGGGCCCAAGGGCGGGGCGGGCCCACCCAGGAGGCAGGTGGGTAACCGGGTAGTGGAGGTGGGCAGGAGATGAGAGGTCCTGGGTGGTAAAGAGGGGCACAGAGGACCAAGGACACGCTGGCCCTGCTGCACTGAATGTGCCCACAGCTCCTGTGAGCCTCAGGAGGTTGCTGGGCGTGCGGCGGCCTCACTCTCCTCTCTAGATGGTGAGCTCCTTGCAGACAGGGACTGTGTGTGTCACCTCTGTCTCTGTGTCTCCAGTTCCCCAGGACAGAACTTGGCAGAGAGTAAAGCCTAATAAATGCTTTAAAGGTGCAAGAAAGAAAGAAAGCAGAGAGAAACAGACAAGGTAAGAGGTAACCCGTTTCATAGCACAAGGAATGGAGTATGAGAATGATATAAGCCTGAGACAAGGTGCAGAGAAAAAGGGGTGTGTGTGTGTGTGTGTGTGTGTGTGTGTGTGTGTGTGTGTTAGGTTGAATTGTGTCTTCCCCTGACCTCCAAAAAAGATATGTGAAGTCCTAACCCCTGGTACCTGTTCATGTGATTTATTGCAAAATAGAGTCTTTGCAGATGTAACCAAGTTAAGATGAGGTCGTTAGGGTGGGCCCTAATCCACCCCATGTGTCATTTTAAGAAGAGGAGGAAAGACACATAGGCACACAGGGTGCCATGTGAGAACAGAGGCAGAGACTGGAGGGAGGCCGCCGTACGCCAAGGAGGGACATGGATGGCAGGCCACCACCAGAAGCGAAGCAGCAAGGAAGGATTTCACCCAGTGTCTCAGAAGGGTGACTGCTGACTTCTTGATTTTGGATTTCTGACCTCCACAACTGTGAGAGAATACATTTCTGTTGTTTTAAGCCTCTGAGTTTATGTGCGGAAGACCTAGAAGACTAGGATAGTGTGTATACACAGGCATGTGTGTGAAAGAAAGAGTGGAAAGATGAGAGAAGAGAAGTGGAAATGCAGAGACACAGTGGGTATGTACAAGAATGGGGAAATCTGAGGCTTCAGCATAGCCTGGCCTAGCACACTTTCTGTGTGGAGAGACTCTCTTAACAGCAGCAAAACATCTCCATAACCATCACCACCATCACCATCACCACCACCATCGTCACATACCACCACCATCACCATCACCATCATCACATCCATCATCAGCATCATTACCACCACCATCACCATCACCACCATCAACACCATATCACCACCACCACCACCACCATCACCACCACCACCACCACCATCACCATCACCACCTCCATCATCATCATCACTACCACCATCACCATCATCACATCCATCATCAGCATCATTACCACCACCATCACCATCACCATCACCACCATCATCACCGTCATTACCACCACCATCACCTCCACCACTACCACAATCACCACCATCACCATTATCACATTCATCATCAGCATCATTACCATCACCATCACCATGATCATCACCATCATCACCACCATCACCATCACCATCACCACCACCATTATTCCCACCATCATCATCATCACCAGTATTACTGTCATCAACCCTACCACCATCATCACCATCGTGACCACCATCATTACCACCACCACCACCACCACCATCACCACCACCATTATTCCCACCGTCATCATCACCAGTATTACCGTCATCAACCCTACCACCATCATCACCATCGTGACCACCATCATTACCACCACCACCACCACCATCACCATCATTACTACCACCATCACCATCATGACCACTGTCTTTACTACCACCGTGTAGGGGAGGCGCAGCAAAGCCGGAGAAGGGCAGAGCCCTGGGGAACACCGGCATGCAGGAGGCTGGCAGAAAAGGAGAAGGTGCCACATGCAGAGAGCCGAGCAAACAGGAGGAGAAGAGGAGGCATCCCAGCCTCAGGGGAGGAGAGAGCTGCAGTGGTGCCCCAGAGAGGCCTGTGGAGTGGGCTGGGGCACGACCAGGGTTGGGGAGATCATTCTCAGGGATGGCAGACCACAGTGGACTGCAGGGGGCTGAGGCGTGATGGGAGGTGGGAGTAGAGTGAAGGCACCGAGTTGGGAGTTGGAAAGACCCCTGGCTGCTGGTTGGAGAATGGATGGAGGGGACAAGCCTGAGCCAGGGAGACTGGGGAGGGGCTGGGGCAGTCCTCCGGGTGGGGCACAGTGGCAGCCCCACCGAGGGCAGAGGCCTAGGGAAGAGGACTCGGGAGTCTCAAAGGAAGAAGCCTCGGCTGACTGGCCAGCCGACCAGCTCTCCCTCACTGCCATGGTCTCAGTTTCTAGGTCTGCCGTAACAGTGGGCTACAGAGTGGGTGCCGTACATGCACACCACAGAAATGTACTGTCTCAGAGTTCTAGAGGCCGGAAGTCTGGAACCGGGGTGTCCACACTGCAGCTTCCTCTTGGAGGTTCTGAGATCAAAACCGCTCCCTGCCTTTCTCCTAGTTCCTGGTGGCTGCTATAAATCGGTGTCCCTTGGTGTCAACACTCCCGTCTCTGCCTGTCGTCACGTGGCCTTCTCCTCCCTGTCTGTGTCCAAATTTCCCTCAGCTTATAGGGACACCAGTCGCTAGGTCAGTGCCCACTGGAATCCAGTGTGATCTCATCTCAGCGCGATCACATCTGCAAAGACCCCTTTCTCCAAATACAGTCACATGCACGGGTGCCAAGGTTAGGGCTTCAGCCTCCCTTTCTGAGGGGGACCCAATGCTACCCGCTGCAGCCAGTCACACTGTCTGTCATCCCATTCGCTTAAGAAGCACCTCATGGCCGGGGAGCTGGCCAGGCGTGAGGCTCCTGGTCACACGGAGCTTACGGTCTACGACCGGGACTCAGGCTGGAGGCGTTGACACGTAGGGCTGGGGCTCAGCAGGGCAGCTGGGTGTTTTAGGAGTGGGGCGAGCACATGTTGGATGCTGTCCTCGGAGCTGAGCGAGGGAAAGGAGGCAGGCTGGAGGGAGGGCACTGCAGCCTCGGCCCCCAGCCCTTCCCCCTCCTTCCCTGGCATTTGGATAAATCCACAGAGGGGCCCGTGACATCTGGAGCCTGTGTAAACGGAGCATAAATTAGCTCTAACAATCACATCTGGAACCAGCACGATGCAGTCTGTTTCCTGCTGAACCCGGGATGGGCTTGGGGTGCAGAGAAGGGCAGAAGCTAGTCCCATCCACGCCTGAAACTCCTGACGTCAGCATCGCTGTGCTTAGACGCTTCTGCTGAAATGTGTGTTCATGACACATGGGACGCAGGATTCTTTTCCTAGATGGTGGAATTGGGTGTAAGAGATGTGGACATGGAAGGGACACGCTTTGCAAGGTGGAGGAGCAGGGGTGGGGCACTCCTGGGGGTGAAGGAAAGTGAGGACAGGACCAAGTGGCCAGGAGGACATGGAGGGAGAGGCACAAGCATGACTATGTGTGGCCACAGAGCCAGCTCACATGCTTCTCCGTGCCTCCTCCCTCCCCCGCACCGAGATGGGAGCCCCAGAGCCAGCGGGGGAGGGCTGGGTGGGGGGAGAAGGAGGCAAGGGACCATAAACGATCTCATTGCACTTCATCTAATCTTGCCAGGTCTTTGTGAGGGGTGCTTGTATCATCCCCATTTTACAGGTGGAGAAACTGAGGGGCTGAGACCGCACCATTGAGAGCTATCTGAGCCAGGACCCAAACCAGGTGCCCTGACCCCCCTTCTCCCTCCTTGTCTCACCCTACACCTGATCAAGAAAGGGTGTTGCAAGTGTGTGCATGTGAGCATATGTGTGTGAGCATATGTGTGTGAGCATATGTGTGTGAGCATATGTGTGTGAGCATATGTGTGTGAATAAGTGTGTAAAGGCACATGTGTGTGTGTATGAGTGTCTGGGTGTGAGCATGTGTGTGAACCCAGTGTTAATGTGGGAACCAGGACCTCCTCTCCGGCCCCAGACCCAATCAGCAGGACCACTGTGGACTGGAGTCACCCAGTATTGAGCACCTACTGTATATAGTTCATTTACCCTCACCCACTCATTCATTCCATTTAACAGGCCATTTCTTGAGCACCTACTACATGCCAGGCCCCATATCAGGCAACGGGGAACATGAGGGGAGTGAGACACAGTCCTTGACCCCAAGATGCTCACTGCCCAGTGGGGGAGGCAGCCGTGGAACCGCTGAACTTGGCAGAAGGCTGTGGTAGGCGTCCTAGGAGATTAAGGTGGCCTCACTGGGAGGTAGGTGTCCTGGAGGAGGTGACATGTGGGAGTTTGCTCCCTGAGCACAGAGACTGTGTCTGTCTGGTTCATGCTGAACCCCGCTCCCAGCACAGTGCCAGGCACACGACAGTTGTGCCATACATGTTTGTTGGATGACTGTTGATTGCAAGATGGGCAGGGGACGTGGGTGGTCATCTTGGCTGACGGCCGGCGGCACAGAGGTGGGGAAGCCCCGAGATATTTAGGCAAAGAGCTTTGTGAGGAGACTTGACGAAGGGGAAAAGCATGTCCCTGCGAATCAGAGGCCCAGGGGAATCCTGGCTCCGGCACGTAGGAGTTTGCTGGGTGAGTCTAGGCAGCTTCCTCGACCTCTCTGATTCTCTGCATTCTCGTCTCCAGAGTGCAGCATCAAGTAACCTATATTTGCAGGGTTCTTGTTTTTTTTAAGGATTTTTTTCCCCTTTTTATTATGGAAACTTTAAACGCATGAAAAAATGGTAAGAGTAGAATCATGAACTTCCATGAGCCCATCATCCAACCTCAGCACACCAACGTTTTGCCATTCTGGCTTGAAGATACTTGAAATGGTGATCACACTCGGTAGACGAGGGACGACGCCAGAACAGCTCTGACCCACTTAGGGCACACGGGCGATGACAACTCCACCATCGCTGCCACCCGGCCGGGGGGACTGGTGTGAGAAGGCAGAGTCCCACGCCTCCCCTCGGAGATTCTGTTTCGGTGAATCCGGTTGGGACCCAAGCCTCTGCCATTTCAGCTCCCTAGTCGATCCTGATACTTCCTGAGGCGTGAAGCCCCGGGTCTACACTCTGCTGCTTGCAGGGGTGTGAGAGGTGGGGCTCAGAACCCAGAAGTTTGAGAGCAAGAGCGACCTGGTCCCTGCCTCCCTGGAAGTGGCTGGTTCCCGCCTCCAGGCTTGATGGGGATCCGGGCTTCCGCCTCTGTCCCCTTCCCTCCACCCGGCTGCTGCCAGGGAGTGTGGCTTTGCTGGTAAAGTCTTTATCGGGAATGTCGCCTAATGCATTCATATCAAACAATAGCGCCTCATACATCATCCCTGCCAGAGGCCACCTCCGCTAGGACAAGCACAGTCCATTACCCTGACGGGCGCAGGCCGTGTGCAAAACAGATAACGGGTCTCGGGTGCGTGGGGAGGGGGGGAACACGGGCGGGGAGTTGTCACGGGCCCCAGTGAGCACCAAGGGGGCCCTGGGCAACTGCCACCCCAGGGAAGTTGGGACAAAGGGCGTCTGAGGTCCCCACCTTACAGAGAAGTAGATAGAATATTGGTTGAGAGCCTGCCTCTGCCTCCTCAGAGAAGTGACTCAACTTCTCTGTGCCTCGTTTTCCCCATCTGTAAGAGGGAGCCAAGAGTGGCGCCTGCTCCACGCAGAGCTGCCGGGAAGGCTCAGGAGGAGGAAGCCAGGGACGTCTGGGCACAACGCCTGAGGAAGAGGAAACGTTTTATCAGTGGGAGCTGCAATTATTGCTTTATTACCAGGACCCCGTTCACGCTGGCCCGCCCCTCTCCAGGGACAGTCTTCATTACCTCCGAGCTGCACGGAGGCACAAGCCGTCCATTCCCAACTGCCGGCTTCCCAGAAGCGAACCCCGAGACAAGGGTTTGAGAGCAAGGGTGCAAGCAGCGTTTGTTTGGGAGACGAAGCTGGCCCCAGGAGGAGAGTGGGGAATGGGGCAGGGAGGGGGCGGCCGGCAAAAGGAACACGCATCAGCTCAAGAGGCTGGGAGCTGGGGTGTTTCCAGATCAACTCTGGTCGCCGTGGGGTTGCTCGGGGACACGGATCCCTTGACACTGCCAGCTTGGGGCGCGGGTGGCAAAGCCAGCTTCAGGGAAAGCCCCCGGGCAGAGGAACGTCGGTGCTGGTAGCCAGAGGCTGGACTAACGTGCACCCAGCTGGTAAGGGTAGGAGAATGTGGGTGTGGCACCATTGTGGGCTGAATCATGTCCCCCTCAAATCCATGTGTTGACGTCCTGAACCCCAGTACCTCAGAATGTGACTGTATTGGGAGTTAGAGTCTTTAAAGAGGTAACTAAGGGAAAGTGAGTTAGGTGGGGGGGACCCACTCCAGTATGGTGGTGTCCATATAGGAATGGTTGGGGTGCAGACATGCCCGGGGGGAGCCCGTGTGAAGATACAGGGAGGAGAA
Organism: Tadarida brasiliensis; assembly: GCA_030848825.1. NCBI lineage: Eukaryota > Metazoa > Chordata > Mammalia > Chiroptera > Molossidae > Tadarida > Tadarida brasiliensis. The sequence goes on along the minus strand of CM061277.1, from coordinate 11,947,160 downwards.
GACTGCTGTCTACAAGCCAAAGAGAAAGGATCCCCCCCCCCAAAAAAAAACCCAAAGCTGCCACCTTGAACTTCTAGCCTCCAGAGCTGTGAGAAAAGACAAATAATTCTGTGGTTTAAGCCACCCAGTCGGTTGCATTTTGTTATGGCGGCGTCAGCAGACTACTGTCGGCACAGGACAGTGTGCCATCACGCCACCCTCTGCTGTCTCTCATTCCTGGCCATTCGCCCTCTTTACTGGCGAGAGTCACAAGGCCAGTCTAAGCGACAATGGACTATGCTTGTCCCCTGTTCTTGATCCAGCCTTCCCAGCCCCCTCTTGGCTCTCCAAGCTTCCCCAGGTCCTTTTCACCTCAGGCTCTTTGCTGTTCCCTCCACCTGGGATGCTGTTCCTCCAGATCTTCACAGGGCTGGCTCCTCATCCCGCATCTCTGCTCACTGGTCCTCTCCTTGCAGAGGTCCTTCCTGACCCCTTCATCACTCTCTTTCACAGAGAGCTATTGGGAACGCTTAAGAAGAAGAAGCCAGCCTGGCCGGTGTGGCTCAGTGGTTGAGCATCGGCCCATGCACCAAGAGGTCGCTGGTTCGATTCCCGGTCAGGGCGCATGCCCAGGTTGTGGGCTCCAACCCCAGTGGGGGGCATGCAGGAGGTGGCCAATCAATGTTCTCTCTCATTGATGTTTCTCTCTCTTCCTCTCGCTTCCTCTCTCTCTAAAATCAATGAAGAAAAAATATTTTATTAAAAAGAAGAGGAAACCAGTAAAATGCTTTATTTCCTTCTGTACACCACAGTGGCCCGTCTGTATTTGTTTGTGTATTGTCGTCTCCTTCCACTGAAGACGGGAACCCTGTCTATCTTGTTTTCTGCTGTGGCCTCAATGCCCAGAGATGCCACGTTCACGACAGGGGCTCTGCACAATTCAGTGAGTCAGCACGCGTCCAGGAGTGGGATCCAAGCACCCAGGTCCCCAGGTGGAAGTTTTGTCCCCCCGGCACACAGTGCTGCTGACTGGTTTGCACGCCCCCCGCCCCCCGATTCCTCTGCTGAAGCCCTGACTCCCAAGGCGATGCTATTTGAGAACGAAGTCCTCGTGATGGGATTCATGGTCTTAAAAGAAGAGACACCAAAGCTTGCTCTCTCTCTCGATTTCTCCGTCACGTGAGGACACAGTGAGAAAGAGGCCATTTGCACGTCAGAAAGAGGTCTCCACCCAGAACCTGGCCAGGCTGGCACCTCGATCTTGGACCTCTAGCCTCCAGAACCAGGGAAAACATAAATTTCTGTTGGTTAAGCCACCTCGCTGATGGTCTTCTGTTTGCGCGTCCTCCTTGCCCTCAGCACAGCACAGGCACACAGTAGGTGCTCAGTAAAGCACTACAGAGGAAGGACAAGGTCTGTGGGGCAGTTGTCTTTATTCGCCTGCAGGCCTGGTGCGGTGTCCCTGTTTCCCACCTGCAAAGTTGAAAGCTTTTTTCCATCTCCCCTCTCTTTTAGGAAGGGGTGACCGGGTGGGTGCCTGAGGGGCAAGGAAGCAGATCCCTCCACAGTCCAGGACCAGGAAGTGAAAAAAAGGCCACTCGATTCTGCCAGAGGAGTTGGAGGGAGAGAAATGGGCTGGATAGCCGCTGAGAGCGAGAGGAGATTCTGCGGACGCTCCCAAGAGGGGCTGGTGACATTGGTGCCCAGGTCACGAACAGGAAGAGACCTCTGTGCTGCTCGTTCCCACTGAATCTTCACCCTGCTCTGGGAGGCAGCCCGGGGTGGTGGCTAGGGCAGGGGCTCTGGAGGTCTGTCCCCTGGATCCACATCCCAGCCCTGACTGTGTGTCTCTGGGCAAGTTTGGGAAACGCTCTAGGCCTCAGTCTGCCTAGCCTGTGAAAAGGGGTAACGGTAGCTACCTCTAGTGATTTCTGTCAGGACCAAAGGTGAGCCCTGGGGGTGTGAGTTTGGGCATAGCAGACTCTGTCCCCTGCTGGCTGGCTCCAGGCGTTTGGTTAAGGCCACGTGTGACTGGTTCTGTACGCGGCTGAAGACTCTGGCCCCAGTTTTAAACGTTGTGACAGGTTTTGCCGCACATGAAGCATTGGCACGGTATATGTAAGCGTTAGCTATGATTGCTGTTAATCCCATCAAGGCAACACGCCTCGTGCCAGAGCTGGCAGCCGGCAGAAGCCCAAAGGCTAGAGAGGGCATTCCGGTGCTCCGTGAGGTGTGAGGACCGGGCCTCCTTCCTCTGGACCCAGAAGCCGAGAGTCCGATGGCCACTGGCGACCAGCCCCGGTGCCCAGGAGAACCCAGGAGGGCTTACCTAGAGCCAGCAGGAGTGGGCCGGGCTAACAGCATGTGATTAAAGACCCTAGTAATTGTGTCTGACGGGGGACCCATCCCCAGGGCTGGATAGGAGGGGGACCCCAAAGCCAGATGTGGCCCGGGGTCAGAGGCTGACGGGGATTGGGGAGCACCCCCTCGGAGCCCCTGAGCAGCGAGTCCTGTGGCTCTGGGAGATGGTGCCATACATCACCCGACACGCCTTTCCGTGGGACCGGCCTGGCTGACAGCAGCCATTTATCTGAATGTCACTGGCAGTAAACTGGCGAGGGAGAGGGTGGTGAGAAAGGGGGGGACCAGGGAGGGGCGGGGGGTCTCCTTGGGAATTTCCCAGAGGCCAGTCCACAGCCCCAGACTTGGGTGGGAGGGGGGAGGCAGTCACATGTGGAGTGTGGGTGCTGTCCGTGGTGCTGAACCCCACAGACCCCTTCTTTTTCACAGAGGACAATGTGGGTGGAGGTGGGGGAGGCTGACAGAGTCACTACCACCCTGGGGGTCCGATGGGAGCTGGGGGCACCTCCAGTGAGATGCTGTACCCTGGGGGTCGGATGGGAGCTGGGGGCACCTCCAGTGAGACACTGTACCCTGGGAGTCCGATGGGAGCTGGGGGCAGCTCCAGTGTGAGATGCTGTACCCTGGGGGTCCGATGGGAGCTGGGGGCACCTCCAGTGAGACACTGTACCCTGGGAGTCCGATGGGAGCTGGGGGCAGCTCCAGTGTGAGACGCTGTACCCTGGGGGTCGGATGGGAGCTGGGGGCACCTCCAGTGAGACACTGTACCCTGGGGGTCGGATGGGAGCTGGGGGCACCTCCAGTGTGAGACGCTGTACCCTGGGGGTCCGATGGGAGCTGGGGGCAGCTCCAGTGAGACACTGTACCCTGGGGGTCCGATGGGAGCTGGGGGCAGCTCCAGTGTGAGACACTCTGGCGGGGAGGGAGCTGATAGTTATATACCCTCGTGGTTATGGACGTGGAATTTGGACCCACGATCCTGGTGCGTTCATTCATTTTAAAGGATATTTATTTATCAAGAACAGCTTCCCCATGACATAGTCCCTGCAGATGTCAATCAAATAATCACACAACCTAAAGTAAAAACATTCAACACTAGCTGTGTGACCTTGGGCAGTTACTTAATCTCTCTGTGCCTCAGTGTCCTGATCTGTAAATTGAGGGTAATAACCATAGCCTCTTCAGAGGGCTGTGAGCGGATTAAGTGAGCTAATGTAATTAAAGTGCTTGGAATAGTGCCTGGCGTGTGGAAAGTGCTCAGTAAGTCTTAGCTGGCGTTACTGTCATTATTAATACTGGGAAGTGTACAGGGCACCAAGAGAATAACAGGGAGAGCCAGACTTTGTCCAGAGGGCCAAGGAAGACCTGAGGGATGACGAAGGCTTGCATGGGGGAGGGTGTTCAACACTCCAGGCAGAGGGGACAGCACGAGCAAAGGCTCTGAGGTAGGAAGGGGACGGGATACCATCAAAGAGCGAAAAGGAAGCCAGGGGCACCGGACCATAGCGAGTGATGGGAGAGCCTCAACTTCTTAATCTGTTAAATGGGCAGAATAGTGGAACCTACTTCCTGCGAAGCTGGGAGAGTTCACTGGCCCAGCCCAGTTTGGCTCAGCGGTTAGAGCATTGGCCCTCGGACCAGAGAGACCCGAGTTCGGTTCCCGCTAAGGGCACGTACCTCGGTTGCAGTTTGTTCCCGGCCCCGGTTGGGGTCGTGTGGGTGGCAGCCAGTCGATGTTTCTCTCTCTCTCTTCCCCCCTCTCTCCCTCCTGCTCTATCTGAAGATAAATGCAAAAATGTCCTCGGGTGAGGATAAAAAACAACAACAACAAAAAGGAAAGTTCCCGGCCCAGAGCCCGAGCCCTCAGTAGCACCGGCTTGCATGATGGTGGACTAGATTCCTGGTTCCAACCCCAGGGAGGCCAAATCCCATTTGCCACACCCCACATTAAGGCTGAAAAGGACGTCAGAGGCCATTCATTGTACAGATTGGAGCACTGAGGACTTTAGAGAGACGGGCTGGAAGGGAGGCTCCCGAGGCTGCCTCTTCTGGCCTCCTCGGGTGGGAGAGGGTGTGTGGCAGTGGCAACGATACGGATTTGGGGGGCTGAGATGTGGGGCGAAATCCTGACTCCAGTGCTCACCCGTTGTGGGGTTGGTGTGATGGGTGCAACCTAGATGACTTTAGTTTCTTCATCTGTAAAATGGGGACAATAACACCTACTCAGAAGGCATTCACGGTTACAAGAGGGAGTGGGCACTCGGATGCCCACAGGGGCCAGACAGGCAACAAACGGAGACAAGAGGGCTGGGTGGGCACTGCAGGGCTGGGGCAATTCCAGCCCCACTGAAAGGGGCAGGTGCACCCAGCAACCCTCTGGGAAAGGGGGCTCAGCATTGCCTGGAAGTCCACCTTCTCAAGAGAACCCTAAATCCGGCTTTTATGTAGGATTTACCTATTTTCAAGTGTTAGAAACTAATTCAGGCCCTTTAAAAACACAAGGTTTGGCCCGGCTGGTGTGGCTCAGTGGTTGAGCATCGACCCATGCACAAAGAGATCGTCAGTTCGATTCCCAGTCAGGGCACATGCCCAGGTTGTGGGCCAAATCCCCAGTGGGGGGCGTGCAGGAGGCGGCCAGTCGATGTTCTCTCTCATCGATGTTTCTATCTCTCTCTCTCTCTCTCTCTCTCTCCCTTTCCTCTCTCTCTAAAATCAATAAAGAAAAAAAATTTAAAAATACAAGGTTTGCCAAAGAAATCCTGTGTGTGGTCTGAGTTTGATCGGTGGACTACCCGTTTTCAGCTTCTGGTGGACAGTAAGGCACTTAGTAGGTGCAGTGAATGAGGCTCCTTTTACCTGGGGAGTTGCTCTCTGCCCGTGTCCAGAGCCTCTCCCTCATCTGTCGCTATGCAGTCACCTGCCTGCTTCGAGTTCAGACCTTCCTAGACTAGGCTGAGTCTAGGCCCCAAGACCTAGAGTCCTCGAGTTCAGGGAGGGGCTGAGCCCTACCCAGATCTAAGCCTCCGGCCATCCTCGCCCCTCCACTGTCCCCATCCGTGGAGGTTCCATCTTGCCAGGAAGGTGCCACCTGGACTGGGGACCCAGGATCATGAGGCACGCAGGTGGTTGGTGTGGGAGGTGCTTGTCACTGCTCTGTCACCACCACGGCTGCTCCCTCCTCCAGTCTGTGGAATCAGGAAACCCTGGGAACGAGGTGACACAGCTCCCTGGGTCTGCACCTGCCTGGGGGAGGGGCAGCGGTGACTCAGAAGTGGCACCAGGCTCAGATGCTGGTGGACACGTTGGTAAAACAGGCAGAAACGGAGCGGCAATGGGTCAGAGCTGCGTGGCCTGGGAAGGCAGCCCACTCGTGTTCAGTGGGGAAACTGAGGTCCAGAGAGAGGAAGGTCACACAGCAAGGTGGCGGGATCCGTGTTTCTGCTGACTCACAGTTGAATGCCCTTTTTCCATGACACCTTCCTGCCAGACATAGGTGACCTTCTCTATCCTCTGGGTCATGGGAAGAGGATGGTGCTGGAAGCCTACAGACTGCGTTCCCATCCAGGTCCTGCCACTTACTGTGTGTCCTTGAGCAAGTCACATAGCCTCTCTGAGCCTCAGTTGCATCATCTATAAAGTGGGAATAAACCCTTTGCCACGATTAAATGAAAACATGTGTAAAAGGCCCAGTTTGTAATGGATCTTAAGTCTTTTCAAAGGTACGCACAGCTGCACTCTCTTCACACAGGCTCAGAACTGGTTTCCAAATATACGCCGCCGTGCCAGCGCAGGGGAGGCGGAGATGGGAGGACCGGGACGGGACGGCGGGTGGGCCCTGCGTGGTGTGGGCACTGGGCTGCTCCTCTGGCCCAGAGTTTCCTGGCTGCCGGGACAAAGAGAGAAATGCAATCATTATGTGACCTCCTGGTGTCCACAAACTGAGAAACCCCTAGTTTCTTATGGACAAAAAAATCTTAAAAGCTTTTCTTGGTAATGAGAGGCGAGCAATTTCTCATGTGATTTTTCAAAAACGGGCCCTGTGGGAAGAAATGTTCATTTCTTTTTTCCTTTCCACTACCTCAGCCCCTTCTCTAGCTACTCATCGGAGTCACCCAAACCCTACCACCATGGCTGATGGCATGATGGTTAAGAGGCCCAACCCTGCCCGGCCGGTGTGGCTCAGTGGTTGAGTGTCAACCCATGCACCAAGAGGTCACCTGTTCGATTCCCGGTCAGGGCACATGCCCAGGTTGTGGGCCCGATCCCCAGTGGGGGGCATGCAGGAGGCGGCCAATCGATGTTCTCTCTCATCGATATTTCTCTCTCTCTACCTCTCTCTCTAAAATCAATAAAGAAAAATAATTTTTTTTAGAGAGGCCCAACCTTGAAGACAGCCAGTCTCCACCACTGTGCAGACTTGGGCTAAAGCCTCCCCCTCTCTGAGCCTCAGTGTCCTCATCTGTACAGGGGGAGGGGTAGTAGTGATAACCACCTCATCAGATGGGAGGACTGAGGAGGTGTCTTCCGGAGAGAGCTGGAGTGATGTCCGGCACTCAGTAAGTGCTCAATAAACGGTGGCCGCTCTTCTCACACCGGGAACTCAATACGTGCTCCGCAAAGGAACATCACAGGGCAACAAAAGCATTTTATCTCCCAAACCATCCCTTCCGTTCCTCTCGGCAGCAGGCTCTCTCCCCAAGCCAGCTGAAACTGTGCTGTGTGTTTTAATCAATTCCATGGTTTGTGGGAGGCAACAAGCCCAGGTTAATAGAACGCGGCCGAATCCCCCGTGAATTTCAAACCCTCCTTTGAAAGACCTTCGCTATCCTGCTCAGCCACTGGGAAGCCGAGGCCTCCAGTCGGGGAGGAGAAATTGAATAATTGATGCAATTTGAATAACACTAGGATTTGTAATGATATTGAAATGTAAAGATAAGAAGGGGCGTGAGCGGGTGCTGATAGCGGAAGGGAGAAGTTGTTAATAGGCACTTAGGGGTTCTTGGAGGGGGGGAGGCTCCCCTGGAAAGGCTGCTGAAAAGGCATTTAAGAGAGGAGGCTGGGAGGGGGTGGGATGGAAATCTCCACCGATGAGGGGGAAAAACCATATTCATAAATAAGATGCGGAAATTTCTCCCGACTCAGCAGCACTAACAGTTAGAGAGTGGATAATTATTTAAATGCAAATCATTCCGTTCATTAGAACCCCAAATCATAGCTGAAGAGACTGATTGCCCTGGGCAGGACTGAGGAGGGGGCTGGGGAGGAGGGAGGTGGATGGGAAAGCAGGAAATTGGGGTGGGGGTCTCCCCAACTTCTGGTTCAGGCCATGGGGGAATATGGGCTCGAAAGGAGGGCAGGATAGCAGGAAAGGTAGCTCAGAAGTCAGACAGACCTGGGTTCAAGTCCAGCGTGTGATACTTCCTGGCTGTGGGCCTTAAGCATCTTACCTTAACTTCTCTGAGCCTCAGTTTTCCCAGCTGAAAAATGGGGTTGATGCCAAGATCTACTTTGCAGGCAGTGAACGTTGGCTGCTATGATCAGGGAAGGATTCTGAAAGGCAGGACTGAGACGGGTCAGGGAAGGAAGTGGGCTCTGACTGGGGGGTGGGAGAAAAGCCTCAGTGAGCCCCAAGTCGGGCCCCTTTTTCCTTCCCACCCCTTGTCATAGATATAGGAGCTGACCTGAGAGATGGCGACAGAGTCCAGACAGGATAAGGGACTTGGCCAAGACCATATAGCAAGTCGGAGGCATAGCCAGGGACCCCAAGTACACACACATCCTGTAATTGCCATGAGCCCCCAACGCCCAGACTGATCTGGTCATCCTCTGGGGTGCCAGGAGGTCTGCAAGGTGGGAGCAGCTCCGCCCCTGGGAGCATTATCATGTCTGTGGACGAGAGTCACAGGGCAAGTCAGTAACAATTCAATTACTCTGAGGGATTCTGGTCTGGCTGGCGCCCCTCCCGTGGTGGATGGCCACGCCACCCCTCAGACACAAATGAGTGTGTGTGCTGGAGCGGGAGGGCCACAGGGGTGCTGGCTGACCTTACTGGGACCGGAAACCCCCAGACACGTAAGCAACATGCTCCCATCTGCTCTCAATATAACAGAGTAGCAGTAAGAAGACAATGGTGATAAGTTAGCAAAATAGTGTCTGTTGGCTTTTATCCTGTCCCAGGCCCTGTGCTGACCTTTTTACATCGTTTAACCTAAGAGCCCTGTGACCAGGGACAATGGGGAAACAGAGGCCCAGAGCGGTGAGAAGACTAGTTCATGTAGCCCAAAAGCTGTGAGGCGAGGGTTTGGACCTGCCTGACTGGAACCCGAGCCTCTCGGGGTAACTCTGCACTGCACCCAGGACTCCGTCTGAGCCAGCGCCTCGCGCTCCCCCCACCGCGGCTCTGGGAGCTCCTTACGTGCCCTGATTCCAGGGGCGACCCCTCATAGACCCCCAGGGAGCTGGAGAAGGAGCTCAGACAGGCAGTACTAATCTCAGCCTCATGCCTCCCTCTGTCTGGCTGTCTCTGGAATATCAGACCCTGCCACGCTCTAGCCCACCTTGCTGATCACCCTCCACCCTACCCCACCTTCGTGGTCTCCTGGTCACCACAGAGAGCTGCTAAGATGCCCCTTACCCCAGCCCTTCACATAGAACTTCTGACAGCCACTGCCTGGCCCAAGAAGCCGGGGGAACGAGCCACAGGCTCCTAGCTGAGCCCCCATCTGCTTCCTTAAGATCGCCCTGGTACTCACCGGCAGCGGAGGTTGGGCCAGGCCTGCCAAGCTGCCCCAGTTGATAACTGAAACATTAGCTCTATTAATTTTTCAGCGGCCCAGAGCTGGCAGGCAACTCCTGCTTCTGCAAGGCCTGGTCCTCTCTCTTGTCCCAGGGAGACCAGGTGGAGCCAGCTGGGAAGCCCTGGGGGGACCAGGGACGATCAGAGGATCTGGGTAGTAGCCTGCCTGCATTGCTGTGTGGCTTTAATCAAGTCTCGTCCCCTCTCCGGGCCTCGCTTGTGAATCAGAGATATCCGTCCTTGCCTCGGAGTGTTATTGGGGTTAGCCTGGGGCCTGGTATACAGTAGATGCTCAATAATTGTTTGATAGTATTCACATGCTATCTGCTCCAGAATCATATGGGGTACTTGTTACAAATATAGACTTCTGGGCCCCACCTGGGCCAGCAGAGTCTGGATGCTGGGACCCTGGAGTCTGCATTTGTGACAAGGGCTCCCAGTGACTTCCCAGAGGGCGCTGTCTAGCACCCCTGATTCCTAGTCAAGTCAGAGGCGCCTGGGCTCTGGGGCAGGCAGCTGAGCCTTGTTCCCCTTGTATGCAAATGGGACAGACATTCACCTCGCAGGGCTTCTGGGAAGAAGGAATGAAATTCAGGGTCTGGCGTGTAATAGGTACTCAATAGATGAGAGGCCTTCGGTGGAGGACCTGAGAGTCAGCTCCCTGAAGAAGGGGTGCCCTGCCCCTCAGGAGCCTTGTCAGCGAGGGCCCGCTGTAAATCGATCTTTCCCCCCGTTTTCGCACACTGCGTCAGCATCTCTTGGGGCAGGTGAAGAAAATGCCAGCATCAGCAAACTGTGTGCCCCAGCCAGACACCACTGCTCTTTATTAATTAACCGCCAGATGTTAGCTTTGCATCTTTTATCAGAGGGAGGTTTATCACTGGGACCCTGTATGTCAGGCCATTAGGGAAAGGCAGAAAAACATCCCTTGGGGGGCCCGGGGGTTGGCAGGGAGCCGAGTGCCCAGCCCTTTCCCCTCCAGGGCACACAGCTCTCAGCCCAGAGCACCCCTCTGTCCTAGCTGTCCCCCTGCCACTTGACCTTCCACAGGGCACCCACAAAGCAGCTGGTCGTACACCGGTTCACGGGCCACCGTGGTGAGCAAAACAGCCTGCTGGAGAGACAGCCCCAGTCCAGTGAACCCTCAGTATATAACATGATGTTATACCCAGTAAATAACATTATGACAAATTGTGATTGGCATCATGAAGGAAACTGACAAGGTTCCCAGAGAGGGTGACTAGCCGGCAGGGGTCCTAATTTAGATGGAGTGGCGTCCCTGGGGAAGTGACATTTAAGTGGCTTCATGGAAAAGGAGCCAGGGGCAGAAGGTCCCAGACAAAGGGTACACAAGGGCAAAGGCCCTTAGCAGGAACCAGCTTGGCATATTTAAGGACCTGGAAAAGGTCCGAGAGGCTGGAGCAGGGTGAGGGAGGCAGCCAGGGGGCTGCGGAGGTTGGCTGCACCCAGACCAGGGGTACTCATGGGACGCAGGGAGAGTGTGGATTTCTCGTCTCAAGGGCACCGAGAAGCCACAGCAGGCTTTTAAGCAGGGGAGCGATGTGATGATGGCATTTCAACATGAGAAAGAGTCCTCTCTGCTCTGAAGGGGAGGAACAGATTGGAGGGGATGGAGAGAAGCCCACGAGGGGATCAGTCCGCGAGCGATGGTGAGACCTCGGCGATGACTGAGCAATGACATAGCGTTTATCAGCCACTTACAGGGCACCAGGCAGTGTTCACATTCCAGAAACGTTTAGGACGCAGAAATGGTGGACGAGGAAGAGAGGAGAGTCTATGGTGACCCCCAGTGCCCTGCTCTAGACGCCCGCATCTTCTCGTGCTCCCAGCATCCTCCAAGGCTGGAATTAGGATTGTTTTCTTTTCTCAGGTGAGGAAACGGAGGCGCAGAGAAGTGCAGCAGCATGTCCAAGGTCACACGGTTAGGAGTGGCAGATCCTGCAATGAGCCAGGTCGGCCTGCCACCCGTCGTCTGTCGTGCAAACAGCTGCCCAAATTCAGGCCAGCAGCGGGCACCTGCTCCTCCTGACCCCGCGGCTTCGTGAATCCCTGGGCTGTCCTCCCCTAATGACAGGCAAATGCCACTGGGCAGAGCAGAGGGGTCCTGGCTGACCTGACCAGGCAGAGGGTCCAGAGTCCGGTAAATCCAGACACAGGTCTCTGTCACCTCCTTTCCAGTGGATGTGACACCATTACCCTGGGTTATTATGTTCTGCCCGGTCCACAGGCCATCTGATAAATAGGTGATTACTTCTCTTCCCAGTTCAGTTTCTGATTTGCATACAATAAATATCACCCCCAGGAAGTGTGTGCGTGCGTGCGTGTGTGTGTGTGTGTGTGTGTGTGTTGAGGGGTAGAAAATAGGGCGGGCTCATGTCTTATTTATGAGAAATAAACAGGAGTGAGAGCTTGCATAATCAACATATTTAATCCGGTTCTTACTCACCCTTTTGACTCTAATCAGGTCAGGCCTGTAAGTGGCTGTGTGTGTGTGTGTGTGTGTGTGTGTGTGTGTGTGTGTGTGTTTAAACAACAACAACTTATTTAGCACGTTGACCTAGGCAGGACATAACAGGGACAGCTTGTGTTTGCTCACCGATGACTGGGTCCTGGTTTGAGGTGGTTTGAATGACTAGAAATATGTCTGAGGGTCTCAGTTCTGGCTGTCAAATGGGTTCTTTGGGTCTTCTCCAAGCTGCATATGGTGGGGCCGAACTGTGGACGATGGTTCTTTCACTCGCGTATCTGATGCCTGGGCTCGATGGCTGAGGCAGCTGGAGCTGGCTGACACCTTCCCCCAGGCAGCGTCCCCTCTCGGCCGGCTTGGGCTTCCTCACAGCACGGCATCTCACAGTGATCAGACTTCTTACCAGGCTGCTGACCCCCACTGGAGTGAGCATTTCAGAATCTTGGGTGTGTTGTTGTACTTGGGTAGGCTTGTTTGTTTGTATGAATACCTTGTTTTTGCATCAATGCAAATGATGGGTGTGTGATTAGAAAGTCAAACAATAAGGAAAAGTGCAAAGATTAGAGAGAAAACATTCAAAATTCCACTATCTAGAAATTAACATTGGGTGAACCTGAAGGATGGGTGGATGATGGATAAATGGATGGACGAGTGATGGGTAGATAGATGGATGGGGGTGGGTAGACGGGCGGTGGATGAGTAGATGGAGAAAACAAGAGATAGAAAGAAGAAAATAATTCTAACTGTTGAGGACTCTAAGTTTTGGAGAGAGACCATTAAGGTTCTGGATATTGGTGAGAGGCCCGTCACCCCAGACTTCATTCCCTCTTTCAGCAGCCGTGACTGGATCTGACTGGCTGCAGAGTCCAGTTTCCAGGAGGTGGTGGGACATTCAGGAAACAGACCACTTACCTTTGGTGAATTATAAGAGGAGATGGTCGGGAACGGGGGCCACCTCTTCACAGAGCTAGGACAGGGTTCCTCTCAGCACTGCCTCCACACTTGTCACCTGCCTGCGTCTTCCAGGACCTCAAACTCTCACCCTTCCCTTCTCTTCGGTGGCTTCCTCTGCCTACAAGGTGGAGTCCAAACTATTACTAGTATTACTAGTACTATTACCACGATTGCTATTACTACCTCTGTTACTACTATTACTACTAGTAATACTACTCTTACTGTTACCATCCCATTGATAGTAATAGTAACCACTGTTGTTACCACCATTACCATTATTTCCACTATAAATACTGTTATTACTACTACCATCACGATTACTGCTATTACTATTACTGCCACACGATTGCTACCGCTATTGCTACTGTTACTATCACCACGATTACTACCATTACTATTACTGCAATGACAACCGTGATTGCTACTGTTACCATTACTGCTATTATTGCCACGATTGCTACTGTTACCATTACTGCTATGATCACCATGATTGCTACTGTTACCATTACTGCTATGACCGCCACGATCGCTACCATTACCATTACTGCTATGACCGCCACGATCGCTACCATTACCATTACTGCTATGACCGCCACGATCGCTACCATTACCATTACTGCTATGACCGCCACGATCGCTACCATTATTATTACTGCTATGACCGCCACGATCGCTACCATTACTATTATTGCTATGACCGCCACGATTGCTACTGTTACCATTCCTATTGCCATGATTATGAGTATTACTACTTCTCTGCCTTCTCCTTTTTTTTCTTCTGCAGTAATTGTTATTGTCGTTTAAAGGTAATACATGTTCATTATAGAAAAATTAAGAAATTAGAGATCATTTCGAAGACAAATTAAAAGTCACCCTCAAATACCACCATTCAGATGTATCGATCTCCGTTAGGTCCCATTCCTCAGCGGGGTCTGCAGGGCTCTCCATGGCCAGCCACTGCCCATCTACCCATCCCATCTCCTCTCTGACCATGTGCTGCAGTCAGACCAAACCTCTAACACCCCCAGACCTGCCTGCCCTCCCTCTGCTTGCCTGTGGGTCTTTGTATGTGCTCGTCCTTCTGCGGGGTATGGCCTTCCTCCTGTACTTCATCTGGCTGACCCCCATGTACCCTGGGCTCTGAGCACAGACACAGGCCCTCTAGGGAGCCTCCTCTGAGCACCCCACCTCAGGCTGGGTCAGGGGCCCCCTCAAGACCTCAGTAGTCCCAAGTATCCCCTGCTAAAGCATACCCCACTTGATCTCTCTGGTGAGTTTCTATTTACCTGTCTGTCTGCACCACTGTAGAAAGCGGGGACCATGTTGAGCCACCTCTGTGTACCCAGCACAGACCTGCCACATAGTAGGGGGTCTCCATATGTGTTTGTTGAATGAATGAGTGAATGCATCCATCTGGAATTGTTTCCTAGATGTGACATTCAAGCTATGTTCTCATGGTGGTGACGGGAAAAAAGCAGTCAGAGTGTAGGGCCAGGTAGCTTTTTCTGCCCCAAACGACAGGGCATTTGCATTGGCCTTTGACCTGGGTTGTCACCTGGGCCCAGGAGTAACATGTCTGCAGACCAAGCAGGCTCCCAGTGGCGTGTTTGAGGAGGCCAGGCTGCTCCCCCTCTCCCCATCCACACCACTAAACAGACAACATCAGACAGGAGGAACAGGGTTCTTTTGTGTGCTATTGATTTTTCATAACCACCCGCTGACAGACAAGGTGAACAGTTCACTTTTATGAATCCTTATTAACGGTGCGGCAAGAGATATTTCACTTTAAGTGCCCCCTTTTTGCTGAAAAAGAAAAATAACAAAAAATGTAAATGATTTCATCATGGAGAGATGCAGAGGGCTCTGAGCTGGACCTGCAGAGGAAACAGAGCAGAGACGAGCTGAAATGTGAGGAGGGGAGGCTCCTTTATGCCTCCCCAACCCCCAAGTGGTCACAGCTGGACCAGGGGCCTTCCCAAAGCAGAGGTTGGTGGGAGACCCAAACTTGGCAGAGGGAGTGTGGCCAGGCAGCTGAAGGCAGCGTAGCAGGTGCTCACAGTATAGAAGCTGATTCTGTGCCTCCAAATGGGCAAAGAGAAAAGTACAGGGATGTTTGTGACCATCTTAAAAAAGAGCATAAAACTGTAAACAACCTCAGTGTCCATCAACAGGGGACCGAGAGCATGTAAATGATAACATGTCCATTTAAGTGGAGTACTATGCAGCTGGGAAAAAGAATACGGCAGTGCTGTGTGGACCAGTAGAGAAGAATGTATGTGAGCTATTACTGGCTGGGCAAAGTAAATAACAGGACAATTGATAGTGTGCTGCCATTTATGTAAAAGAAAGCATGTGTGTGCTCGATGTGTAGTAAATGTATGTGGAAAGTGTTCCATAAACATCTATTCACCGTAGTTCTCTCTGGGAAGTGTTGGCAGTGAGAGTAGACTGTGTCCAGTGAACCTCAGTAAGAATGCAGCTCCAGACAGAAGACAGTCTTCATTCACTCATTCATTCACTCATCCAGCATTTGCCATGACCCAGGAACTAGACTGAAGATCCCACTAGCTCTCAGATTAGGTCATTTTATAGATGACGTCTTGCTAAGGGAGGAGGGACACCTTCTGCCTGTTTAGGGGGCTGTTTTCATTTTCAAGAGGACCAGGTGTCAGTGCTAAGGCTAAGGAATGGGTTTCTAATGGGCTCTCAGGTACCTGGGCAGCTTCCCAGGGCGTAGAGATGGCAGGTAGCCCCTCTCCCTTATCCCATCCACATTACCTGGCCCAAGTGGACGGAATAAGGGAGAGGAACACACCCCACCACCTCCCAGGTCGGGGTTCAGATCATAATAACGTGACCCGCTAAGCATGTGACACGTGAAATCTCGTTTCACCTCAGCTGCCCTGGACAGCTGTGGGGCTCTCCCAGGCAGGCAGTTTGGCCTCAGACAGGCCTCCGCTTTGTCCCCACCACCGCCCACTGGAAGTCCTCCGGCTCCTCCCGCCCAGGGTGGGCAAGCAGGCCGGCTGGAGCGAGGACGCTGGCACCAGTGGCGGATGGCGGATCAATCACATTGCCGTCTTGCGCATCAGGCAAGGGGTGGAGAAAAGGCAGGGTGAGAGGAGTCTAGAAGGCCCTGGAGGGCCCTAGCTCCCTGGACGAGAATAAAAGCTCTACCCGTGAACATTTTCTGTGTGCTAACGAAGACAGCAAGAACAATAGCTGGCATCTGGTAAGTGCCCACCGTGCAGCACGCCCGATTTAGTCTTCCTGGCACCTCTGTGAGGTGGCACTCTGATCTTCCCATTTTCAGGTGAGAAGCCTGAGGCTCAAGAGGCAACATGTCTCGCCCAAGGAGCGGGCCTGTCTGGCTTCAGAGTTCCTTCCCTGCCCACTCACCCTGCTTCCACAACCCCATAGTCCTCCCCAGACCTCCAAGGGTAATGTGATGCCCATTTCACAGGTGCAGAAACAGAGGCCCAGAGAGGCAGTCACTTGCCCAAAGTCTCATGGGAGTTGAGCCAGACCTTGGCCCAGTTTCATCTGACCTCCAGTTCTGGGGGTTCCCCTTTCCTTGTGGCCTGTCTCAGCGAGACCTGAAAGAGAGTGGAGTGCATGAGTGTATTTCTGGCTCTGGGGACTGTGGGGGGATCCACGCCGCCGGTGCATAACCATTGACCAACCCCCTTCCTCTGCAACCCATGGAAAAAACTCACTGCTGACAGGGCTGCTAGCGTAGCAAATAAATCTATATGTTTCTCCTCTAAATGTAAATGGCAGGCGAGTGGGATGTTATAGGTTTTGGAAAAATAAAAAGCAACAGAAAAGTGATTTGCATTAGAAGCGTGTGTGTGGCACTTGACAAAAATCTCCAGAGAAGGATTCCCCAGCTCTAGGTTAAATTCTGGGCCTCCACCTTAGAGGGTGGTGAGCGCTCATGGGGGAATGACGGGGCCCTTCGGTGTCCCACATCCCTTCTCTCCCTCTCCTGCTCTTCCCTCCCCCTTCACCTCTCCTTTTGTTTCTCTCCCTCCCTCACCTCTCCTTTTCCGGCTCTCTCTCGGATTTCTCTCTCTCCAACCCGCAAGAACCCCACTGGTGCGCTGCACCGAGAGGCAATTTATAAAGCAGATGTTTATTGCAAGGTTTCACACGAGCTTGGTGCCTCGCCAAACGTTATAGTAATTGGAGGCTTCGTTTAATTACTGATCAATGTAAAGTCGGGACGAGACAGGCCTAGAAACCGCTTTTGGTCTAGCCTCTCCGCTCTGCTTCAGAGAAGGCAGGAGCTCCTGGGCCCCCACAGCTGGCTCTCCTGAGCCAAAGCCTGGTTAGTGGCAAGGAAGGGTCCACGTGGGCTTGCAAGTAGCTACTGGGCCTCTAGGAAATGGCTTCGGGGACAGGAGACCCGATTCTGCTACAGTCATCCCATTATTGTTGATGCCTATTCTGTGCCAGGCACTGTGCTGGGCACTGGGGTCACAGGGGTTAATGAATTCCTCCCAGTGCCTAGGATAAGAGCTTTATATACATTATCATTCAATCCAGCACAAGCCCAGGCTGCACGTTGGCCCCCAGTGATCCCTGCCTCCTGCTATTCACCTGTTGCATAGTCCTCTCCCACGTGAAGAGACTGCCCTGGTAACCAACGTTGCAGAAGTGACAGCTTGTGACTTCCAAGGCCCAGTCATTAAAGACACGGCAGCCTCTGCCTTGTTCTCTTAAGTCACTTGCTGTAAGGGAAGCCAGCTGCCCTATCATGAGGACACCTCAGCAGCCCTATGGGGAGATCCACATGGGGAGGGACCAAGGAGCTACCTTGGGGAGTGGAACCTCCAGTCCATTCAAGCTTTCAGATGAGACTGCAGCCCTGGCCGACATCATGGTTGCAACCTCATGAGAGACACTGAGACAGAACCACCCAGCTAAGTCACTCCAAGATTCCTGACCCACAGAAACTATGAGATAGTAAGTGGTTATTATGGTAAGCCACTAAGTTTTGGCATAATAGACAGCCATGGGAAAGAAGAAAACATAAGACAGCTTGATAAATAGAAAACACAAACAAATGTGGCAAGAAAGAGTCCAGCCATATAGTCACATAGTTATATAATCTCTCTATATATGGATATAGATTTTTTGATATAGTGATGATATATTTTTATATCATCACAATAAATGTGAATGAGTTAAATTCCCCAATTAAAAGAAAAAATATTACTTCATTCTTTACTCACAGACTCCCATGAGAGAGGCATTATTATACCCACTTTAGAGATGAAGGAGTTGAGGCTCAGTATGGGGAAGAAACTTACCCTAGGTGTCTCAACTCAATAATGGTAAGACTAGGATTACAAACCCAGGTACCTCTGACTACAAAGCCCATACTGTATTGTTAACTCCTTTAGACAGAGGAGGAAGCTGAGACTCAGAAAGGATGAGTGACTTGCCCAAGGTCACACAGCAAGTCATTTCAAAACTGGAGCCAGAACTGGAGCAGATCTGTTGTCTGGTGTTAGCCCATGACCTTTGGAGCTCTGCCACCAAAGCGCAAGGATCTCGTGCATCTTCTATCTTCATTGGTGCTTAAGACAGCTGGAGACTTTGGCTGCGGCCAGAGAGACCCTGGGGGGTTGAGTGGGGGAGCCTCCTCAGGAAAGAACACCAGCACAAAGCAATGTGCAGGGTGGGGGTGGGGGTGGCTCGATGCATTGAGCTGAACTCCAGTAATTACATCAGGGCCAGCAGTGTAATTTGTATCTGGGTGATGAATGTCTGTGTTTTCGGGCCTGATTGCCCTATTTACATTTGGAATTTGCTGATCTATTATTAATGTTTCCTGGAGGCCAATGCGACAGGCATGAGCAGCTTGGGAGTCCCCTCCCCCTAATCCAGGAAACACTAGCTCTTAGGCCCTAGCTACCCAAAGCCCCACCCTACCCTGCTTTGTGTGTCCCTGGCTTTCAAGGGGCCCTTGCACCAATTGGCAGAGGGGCTGACCTGGGATGAGGTTTCCCAACCTCTTATAGACTTATGAGCACACACTCAGAGGTACATATACACAGGCACAGCACGTGCCTACATGCACACAATCACACATGTATATACATTACATCCTTATATATTCATAGGCACCTTCACACAAACACATACGTGAAATGCATGCACAGACAAGCAAGCACACTCATGTGTACATGCACACTCACACATGTACTTGTGAACACGTGTACAACATACATACTGTTATGAACTGAATGTTTGTGTCCCCGCACAGAAAAATTCATACCTTGAAGCTCTAGCCCCCAATGTGATGGTATTTGGAGATGGTGCCTTTGGGAAGTAATTAGGGTTAAGTGAGGTCAAGAGGGTGGGGCCCTCGTCCTGGGATTAGTGCCTTTATTAGAAGAGACACCAGAGAGAGAGAGAGATCTCTCTGCGCACCTGAGCTGAGGAAAGTCTGTGAGCACACAGCAAAAAGGCGACTGTCCACAAGCCAAGAAGAGCCCTCTCGCCAGGAACTGAATTGGCTAACATCTTGAACTGGACTTCCCAGCCTCTAAACTGAGAAAATAAATTTCTGTTGTTTTAAGTTGCCCAGTCCATGGTATTTTTTAGGGCAACCCAAGCTGACTAAGACACACACACACACACACACACACACACACACACACACACCTACCATGCTGGGATCAGCACTGCAGCTTGCCAAGGTCTCCCAACTTGAGAGTGGTCTGGCTGGATCCGTGAACCGTGGGCCCAGATGGCCTGGGTTTGAGTCCCAGCTCTGCCACTTACTAGCTGTGTGACCTTGAGCAGGTTGCTGCACCTCTCTGTGCTTCTCTGCCCCCATATGTAAAATGGGGACGATGATGTCACCGTCTCGTAGCGTTGTTGTGAGGATTAAATGAGTTAACAGAACTCACTTCCCTGCTGCGCCATGAGCACTAAGTACATATTTGCTATGTCATTCTTATTACCGCTGTTTGTGTGCCTGTGACATAATAGGCTCTGAATCATTTTGTTGAAAGATGATTAAACACACCCTTCCATAGCCTTGTACTTGTAACAGACGCAAACGTACAGAGTCCCCCTGGCCCTCCCCCGTCTCTGCTTCCTCAACCCTCCAGGGCTCCACGGCTGCTTGTCCCCCTGAAACCTCTCCTGGCTGCTCAGTCCTCCCTGTCTGTCTGCCTCAAGGCTGCAGGCGGGATGGGCTTAGGGACGGACCACTGGATTCGGTGTCCCAAAACCAAAAATCAGATCTGCGCTCAGCCACCTGCTGGCAGCATGGCCCTGGCCCAGCAATTCTAGGCCTCAGTTTCATGATCTACACAATGGGGGCAGTGATGGGAATGACCTCACCGAAACTAACCTCCATGGATGGCCGATGGTGGAGTTACAGGCAGCGAAGGAGGTCAACAGGGCCTATTCCTGGGCCAGGCTGGGCCCTGCTGAGGGTGTGGCTGCACTGTCATGCAAATGAGCATGCAAATTGAAGTTCATTCCCTAGGATTGTGGGAAGCCAGACAGTCCCCAAGCTGAAAGGCTCCAGTCTCCAAGCAGCTCTTTGCTGAGAGGCACTGGGTAGGGGCAAAAAAGCACTGGGTAAGGAGTCGGGAGATGTGCTCCATGGATGAATGCACAGGCACAGCGAGCATACGCTTCCATGTGTGTGCACACCCACCTCCACACAAACATGCACATCCATAGGAATGCATTCATATGTATGAACATGCGCACACACGTGGTGCTGCCGTGTGGAAGGGCCCGGGCCCGGAGGTGGCTGGCACTGTGTGACCTTGCCCGAGACTGTACCTCTCTGGGCCTCTGCTTCCCTCCTTTGTAAAATGGGGTTAGGCAGACCTGGTCCATACTCGGTTGTGGTGAGGACTGGATGAGACAACAGATGACAAGCTGAGACCATGGTGCCTGGTGTACAGTAAGCATTGCATAGGCGGCAGCCATGCTATGAGCACCGCCATCTGTGAAGCGTGAGGCTGGAGGAGATGCCCTCTGAGCTCTCTGCCAGCTCCGGGGTCCTGGGGTTCCGTGAGCTGCAGCCACCCAGGCCGGAGGGCCTTGTGTAGGTTCCAGAAATTGACTTTAAAAAGTGATTCTGCCATCCCTCGATTTTCCTGGAATCTCTGACCTGTGACAACTATGAGTACTCTGTTGGCCGGCCCTGTGACAAAGGAGGAAACTGAGGGAGGGACGGGAGCGAGGCCAGCCCAGAGCTGGAGGCCGGATGGAGCCGGAGCCCAGGCTCCTGGCTGCTCGGTGCTCGGCTCACGTCACCAGCATCTTCTGCAGCCCTCTCTGCACAGAGCACAGCAGGTCTTGGGGGCTGAGCCGGGTGCCCCACCTCAAGGTGTGGCCCATTCCCGCGTCACCGGGACCCGAGCAGTGGCTCCCCCAAAATAATAAAAGTGTACATAAACCCCCACAGCAGTGATAACCACCAGTCTATATTGAGTATTGACTACACACTTAGCATCTGCTTTATCTCATTTCACCCTGTTAACCAGGAGGAAGCTGAGGCAGAGATGCGCACATGCTTAAGGTCAGACAACTCACAAGTAGCAGAGTTGGGCCCTGGCCGGTTTTGCTCAGCGGTTAGAGTGTCGGCCTGCAGACCGATGAGTCGCTGGTTCGATTCCGGTCAAGGGCACGTACCTCGGTTGCAGTTCATCCTCGGTCCTGGTTGGGGTCATGGGGGAGGCAACCAGTCGATGTGTCTCTCTCACATCGATGTTTCTCTCTCTCCCTCTCTCTCCCTCCCTCCCACTCTATCTGAAGAAAAATGGAAAAATATCTTCAGGTGAGGATTAAAAAAGGAAAGAAAAGAAAGTAGCAGAGTTGGGACTTGAACCCACGTCTTTGCTGCCTCCAGAGCGTCTGCCCTTAGCTTAAGTTCCAGCACCTCCCCAGAGAAGCAAAGTAGAGACAAATGGGTCTGCACGCTGCAGCAGGACAGTGAGCCTGAGGGCGGAGGCCTCACGTTCTCCTGGGGACAGGAGAGGACATGCCGTCAACGGCTGTGGTGGCGAGAATCACCTGCTGCTCCCTCGAGAAAGGGCCTCGTCTCCCTGCGATCCTGCGGAAGGTCGGGCCGCGAGCACATTAAATAAGGTCATAAATTTGTCATGAAGGTCTGGAAATGAGCGGGGCTCATCATTTATGGATGGAATAATTAAGCCCCTGCGCTCGGCGCTTCATTGAGACCTGCACCCAGACACCAGGCGTTGCCAGCAGCTGAGCCAGGGACCGGTCTGGGGTCTTCACTGTCACCCTCCACCCTCCCAGCATCTCAAATGAGACCCTGGGGTGTGTGGACTCCACCAACAGCCAGGACAGTGGCCTCTTCGAATAGCAGTGGCAATGGCCCTGCCCTGGTCCATCCCAGGGAGACCTCTCTCAAAGGTCCGCCCAGAGGCGGTGCCCAGCCGCCTGAGATGAAGGTGGTGGGCCTACCTTCTCTTTGGGTTGCAAAGAGGCCTCCTCCTGTGGTAGAAAGTAGGAGATTTGGACTAACTCGGGTTCAAATCTCGGCTCTCTCACGCTGCAGCTGTGTGCTTCTGGGCTAATCACTTCAGCTCTCTGAGCCTTGGTTTTATGCTCTCAAAAATGGGCAAAATGATGCTTTATGGGTTATGTTGTGGATCAAGTTAAATAATAACTATAAAGTACAGTAAGTGCCCCACAAGTCCAGCATTTCATTCCTTACTCCCAACAGAGCGATCAGACAGGCAGATATTAGAGGCTCAGAGAGGCAAAGGGTCTTGACCAAGGATGCACAGCAAGTGAGCAAAAAGTGGGCACCTACTTCCTTCCCCTGGAGTTCCCTGTCATCTATCCCTTGTGGGAAGACTCAGCCCATTCCCCAACGAAAGGCTGAGGCCCCTGTCCCCTCCTTGGCCCCAGCTACTTCAGGTCAGTGGAGAGGAGAGATTATAAAGGTGATCATAGCCCGGCCGGTGTGGCTCAGTGGTTGAGCATTGACCTATGCACCAAGAGATCGCTGGTTCGATTCCTGGTCAGGGCACATGCCCAGGTTGTGGGCCAAATGTCCAGTGCGGGGCATGCAGGAGGCGGCCAATCAATGTTCTCTCTCATCAATGTTTCTATCTCTCTCTCCCTTTCCCTTCCTCTCTCTCTAACAATCAATTAAAGAAAAAAATAATAATAAAGGTGATCATAGCCACTAACATGTATAGAGCTCTTACAGTGGCCGTTGTAGGTGCTGTGCAGTTATGATTTCACCTTATTCTCCAGGCAACCCTCAGTGGCAGGAACCATTATTATTCTTCCCACTTTAGAGATGAGGAAACTGAGGCTTATGCTCAGACCCTTGACTTGGGCCACTGGGCCAAGAAGTGGAATTTGTGTGTGACTTCCTGGTTCCCAACAATGCTAGGCGCCTTCCAGCACCTTCCAGAATTTCAGCTTTCATATTCCATGTTCTCGAATGGGTTCAAGCTCTCATTTTACAGATGGGAAGACTGAGGCCCAGCCTTTAGCAGGAGGAGCTTGGGTCTTTCCCACCAGTGCCCAGGGCCTGTCCCATTGGTGGTGAACTCCGTGGCCAGCCCATCTAGAGGGGCCCGTGGCACCTGCCTTGGGGAGGAGTCTGGACCCTCCTCCACTCCCTACCCCACCCACCCTCTGTCACCATGGCAACCAGGCAGGTGAGCCTCATCACTGCTAATCCTCTAATTACCAGCCACCTCTTCAATCGGCTGTAATTACTTTGGGGACACAGTTAACCTCTCATTAGGAACGCACGGCCGCTTTCTCCAAAAGCGCAGCGGTGACATGCCTAGTAATTTACCGCCCCGGCTCGCAGGGCCGCTTTGTGTTTAACTCGGGTGCCATCCCATCCCTGTCATTACTCCAGCCCGGTTGTCATGACGATTAATCATTCAATCCCTCATCAGCAACTTTTGCCAAATGTCACCCCACTCATGATCAAAATCCATCCTGCAGCCCGACGCTGGGGACTAATGACTTGGAAATAGGCTTCTCCGTTCCCGAGAGCTTTTCCCCACGACTCCTCAGCTTCCTCCAGGAAAGGGCGAAGAGGGACTTTCCAGTGTGGTGCTGGGGGGTGATGGGAACAGAAAAAAATGACATGTATGGGGGTGCTTCCTCTGTGCCAGGCACCTGGGGGGCCTCGATGCCTTTAACCTTCATGACACCCCGCTTCCTGGAAGGGGAGACTGAGGCTCAGGGAAGCCCGTGGTTTGCCAGCAGGGAAGTATGGCGAGATTCTAACTTAGACTCGTCTGGCTCCAAAGCTGGGCTTTTAAAAAACCAAACCTCGAGGATAACGAGCATGCCCAACTAGCCAGGATCCTAGAATGTCAGCGTTTGGGCAGCACTGTAGAAATTAGCTGGCCCATTAAGTTCAGGGCAGAAAGCCTTCAGAGACAAACCTGGGCACTTTATGATAAGGAGCCCAATCCGGAGGGAGCAGGTAATTGTCATGACACCTACGTTCCAAACGACAGGGCAGCAACATCCAGCAGACAAGAACCTCAGAACCCAGATGGGGAAATAGGCTGAAACATTGGTCCATGAAATGATCTAGACTGAGACTCTTGACCGGGGCTCCTCGGAACTTCATGATGGAATTCAGTGGCCCGTGAGCCCCCCTGAAAACTCAGGCTACATTGTGATTGGATGTATGTGCATTTTTCTAGGGAGAGGCTACAGAAAAGGTTAAGGACTGCTCTAGTGCACGTCTCTCCTCTTTCTCTATATCCTTATTTTACAGAAGGGGATACTGAGGCCCAGAGAGGAGTCGTGACGTGCCTGAAGTTGCACAGCAATTCAGGATGGTACCACTGGTCCAAGCAGGGGGGAGCTCTTTCTCAGGTGCCCAGGGCAGCCAAGAAGGTCTGTGCAAGGGGAGGAATCCTATCTCCTTCGCAATGGCTTCCAACCCCCTGGTCCCCACCCCAGCCTCCCCAGAAAGCCCAGCCCCCACTCTGCTAAAGGAATCTTTCCGAGGCCCCTCCCAGGGACGTTCCCGCTGGCTGGGCCGCCAGCATGTGTGAGACATAATTACTGCACGTTGTAAATGGCATTAACAGACTGTCACAGCAGCCACATGGTATTAGCAAACGGCTCTGTCTTCATCATGCAGTCCCCCGCAGCCCCTGGGCTGGAGCACTTCCCAAGGGGTCTTCTTCCAAGTCCGGGTGGCAGAAGTCTCCTGGCAGGGGCTGGGGGTGGGCAGTGATTCAGCTCACAGAGGCCTGGAGAGACTCTCCCAAGGCTTTCTGAGGTCTCAGCACAGAAAGTTAGGAAATCTGATTTGTAAACCTGGTTCAGCCTCAAAGAAGTAACCTTCGTCAGGCAGCTACTTATGTGACAGGTATACTTGTTTAAACCTCATAACCACAACCTAAATATTACATTCTTCACCGCTTTGTAGGTGAGCTAACCGAGGCTCAGAGGGGAACGGTGGCTTGCCCACGTCCCTTCAGCTAACGAGAGGCAGTTGCAGGATTCCAACCAAGTCCTGCACTTTTCCATGTATCATGTTGCCTTCTTGGAAAAGTCTTTGATCAGTTTTCTGCCATGACACACTGTAGCCTTGAAGGTAATCTCCTAAAGCTACCAGCCCACCGGAAAGTTACCAGCCCCTGAGCTCTGCTTACTGGGACTTCCAACATAGTAACAACATAGTAATAGTCAAGATTATAACAAATATTGTGTGTTGCAATTTCTCCTATGCTCTTTGCAGCAAACCCATGAGGGAAAGAGGAACAATTCATCTTATTTGAGAGGGTTGAGAACTAAGGCCCAGAGGGGGAATGCCACCTGCCCAAGGACTCCTAGCAAGTCTGTGGTGCAGCCAAATGAACTTCCGGTCTCCTGATTCCCAGTCCTGGTTCTTTTCCACAAACCACTGAGAAAGTGTCCCCTGCAGCGGGGGACTGAGCAGGACATTCACTCTTCCGGGTGCCTCCTGCCCTCCCACCTGCCCTGTGGGCTCTGGTGATTTATGCTTCATCCGTGTGGCCTCCAGGCTGCGGGCAGCAGGATGGGCTGCCTCCCGACTGGTAAGCAAATCCCCTGCTGAGCAGGTCATATTTTATCCGGGCCGCCACCTGCCAGCTCATTTGCTTACAGATACAGGTGCTTCATCAGGGAGGGATTAGTGATTACTTAGCCCAGAGACCCTGGCAGACGGAGAGCAAGCCAGGCCATAGCTGGGGTGGAAAGCCAGGAGCCTATCTGTGAGGTCTCTATCTCCTCCCAGGACCCTTGGTTCTGGAACCAAAGGGTAGAAATTAAGGATAGAAGGAAGGACATCTGCTTTGGGGTTAGATCACTTTCCACTCCCAACCCCATTCATATTCTACCGGTTCTCTACCGGTGCCAATATCCCTATTCCCTGAATCCCTCCAATCTTCCACTTACCCTGCCAAAAATAATGATATAGTAAATTGAACAGTCCCAGGGTGTTTATTGGTGCCTAATGCTTTAAATACATCGCCTTATTTAATCTAAATCAACTAATGGTTGGCATTTTAAAATCCCCATTTTACAGATGAAGAAACTGAAGCCCAGAAAGATTAAGCAACTTTCTCACGGTCACATAGGCTTCTCTGATTTCAGAAATCCCTTCCTAACCAGGGCACAGTGCGTCCCCCAGGCTGTTCCCCAAACCATATACTTGGCTTGCTTGAAATTTTATTTACTCATTAATCTATTTACTTATTATTCTTATTTTACTTTTAGAGAGAGGATGGGAGAGAGAGAAACATCCAACAGTTTCCTCCCATGTGTGCCCCGACCAGGGATTGAACCTGCAACCTGGCATGTGCCCTAACCTGAAATCGAACCCGCCACCCTATGGTGTACGGGATGATGCTCTAACCAACTGAGCCACACTGGCCAGGACTATTTACTTATTTTTTATTTTTTTCTTTATGGATATTAGAGACAGAGAGAGGAAGGGAGAGGGAGAGAGAGATAGAAACATCAATGAGAGAGAACATTGATTGGCTGCCTCCTACATGCCCCCCACTGGAGATTTGGCCCACAACCTGGGCATGTGTCCTGACTGGGAATCGAACCAGCGACCTCTTGGTGCATGGGTCGACGCTCAACCACTGAGCCACACCAGCCGGGCTATTTACTTATTTTTTAAAATAATTTTTAATCTCAGAACAATTTTAGATGTAGATAGTACAAAGAGTTCTCCTATGTCCTGTACCCAGTTTCTCCATTATTAACATCTTACATTTCTGTGGTATATTTGTCACAATTAATGAACCAAAATCGACACATTATTATTAACTAAAGTCTATTCTTTATTCAGAATTCTTTCTTTCTTTCTTTCTTTTAGCCTAATGTCTCTTTTCTCTTCCAGGATTCCAAATTACATGTAGTCATCACTTCTTCTTGGGTTCCTCTTCTCTGCGACAGTTTCTTAGACTTTTCTTGTTGTTGTTTTTTAATCCTCACCCGAGGACATTTTTGCATTCATCTTCAGATAGAGCGGGAGGGAGAGAGGGAGGAAGAGAGAGAGAGAAACATCGATGTGAGAGAGACACATCGACTCGTTGCCACCCACATGACCCCAACCAGGGCCAGGGACAAACTGCAACCGAGGTACGTGCCCTTAGTGGGAACCGAACCCGGGACTCTCTGGTCCACGGGCCGATGCTCTAACCGCTGAGCCAAACCGGCCAGGGCGACTTTTCTTGTTCTTGATGACCTTGACCATTGTGAGGAGCACTAGTCAGGTATGGTGTAGAACGTCCCTCAATTGAGATTTGTCTGATATTTTTCTCATTAAACTGAGGTTATGTGTTTTGGGGAAGAAGACCACAGAGGTAAAGTGCCATTCCCATCACATCACATCATATCACATCAAGGGTATATGCTGTTTGACGTGTCACTGTTGATCTTAACCTTGGTCGCGGGGCTGGGGTAGCATTAGTCAGGCTTCTCCCCTGTGAAGTTGTTTTCTCTCCTTTCCACACTGTCCTCTTGAGAAGGAAGCCGCCACGCACAGCCCACCCTGAAGGGGTGAGGAGTTCTGCTCACCCTCCTTGAGGGCAGAGTAGCTACAAAAATTATTTGGTATTCTTCTGCACAGGAGATTTGTATATTCTCCCTATTGTTTATTTATTCAGTCATTTATTTAAATCAGTATGGACTCGTGGATATTTATTTTATACTTGGGGTTACAATCCAATATACTTGGTTCTTTCTTCCTTGGTTTATCAGCGTTTCCCACAGTCTATTCTGAGACAATCTCATTCCATGGGATTTAACAGGCAATCTTCTTAAAATGGGTTCTAGGGGTCTGTCATTGGAGGGAAGTGGTTGAACAGGATTGAAAAGAGGTCTTGACTGCAGGACTTTTCAGATCTCTTCATGTGCTGATCATGAGTGGAGGGGGATCAAATAGGCAGCATTTCCCACCTTTCTTTTCCTGACACCCTGGGGTGGGGCAGGGAAGACACAGGAGAAAAGAATCTGTGTTTGTCATCTTCCCCTGGAGACCAGAAGCTCTTAGAGCAAAGGTTGTGCTTTATTCTCTTTATCTCTAGAAATTAGCACTGAGAAGGTGCTAAGGAAAAGTAGTTGCATAGGTGGAAGAAAGGATGGACAGATAGATGGACGGATGAGTGGATGGACAGATGGGTGGGTGGATAAGTGGATGGATGGATGGATGGATGGATGGATGGATGGATGGATGGATGGATGGACAGATGGATGGACGGATGAGTGGATGGATGGATGGATGGATGGATGGATGGATGGATGGATGGATGGATGGATGGACAGATGGATGGACGGATGAGTGGATGGATGGATGGATGGATGGACAGATGAGTGGATGGATGGATGGATGGACGGACGGACGGACGGACGGACGGACGGACGGATGGATGGATGGATGGACGGACTTGTAAGTGAATGGATTGATAGATGTTGACTTTATTTTGGTGGCTGCCTTTGTTAGGACTAAGAATATTTTCTCACATCTCAGTCACCCACAAGCTTCCAGACTTAGGGCTTGAGATAACTGCTCACTGCTGACAGGGCAGTGAAAGTAGTAACCATTTATTATGTCTTGACGGTTCACCAGGCACTTTATATGCCCTCGATCCTCAGAAGAGTCTGTACTGTTATTTCTTACTATTCAAAGAAACTGAGGATCAGAAAAGTCAAGAAACTTGGACAAAGTCCCCTAGCAGTAAAAAGTGATGGAGCTGGAACTGCAGCTGAGAGCTAAGTGTCTTTACTCCCTGGGTGTCCCTGAGTCTACAGGCCCACAGTCATCTCTGCTTCTCTTTGCTGGGCCCCACCAGGCCGGTGGGAAAATGAGAGGCCTTCAGAGACCTGGGGAAGAGAGAAGCAACACGGTAGGATTTATCTTTTAAATGGAGATAGGTTCCAGAATGTTCTAGATAAGAGAGGGCAGAACATAGACAAACCAGAGGCCCAGGAAGCAAAGAGTAAGGAGGTCTTCAGACCAGATGTGTGTGTATATGTGTGTGTATGTACATGTGTTTAAAGATAGGTAATGTATTACACAGCTGTGTTATTTCCAAAAAATTATTTAAGGTAGTTGACATTCAAAAACCCCTAGTTAAAATTATATTGTTAACCTTAAAAATAAAATATAAGAAGGTTGGGAACAGAGAGGTAGCCAGGCTCTGATATCAGAGGGAGTGAGCAGGTGGGGAGGCCTATACCACTGGATGGGGTGCAAGGAGTTATGCACCAAAATGGCTCCATTCTCTGACTATCCCCTCTCTCTGCTTTCCACAGTCTTGCAAGGCACTTATTAGGTCAACATATTCCCTTAAAAATTGCTTAAAAGGCACCTTTTCCCCTGACAGTATGTGAGGAAACAAATTACATCAGAAAACTGAGGGTAAGGTCAATGATAGCAATTAAAATCTAAATCTGGTTCTGAGCTTCCTAGCAGCCATGGCAAAAGGGCAAACAAGTTAGTTTTCCTAGTTCTCCTTATCTACCAAACTCAAAGTTTAAGGGGAATAAAACAGTGGGTTATGCAGAAAGAGAGACTTTTCTCAGGTCTGAATCCGAGAAGGAGTGGCCCCTGGGCCATTCTAGAGTCCTTAAGACATGGAATGAGCATGGGCACCATTATGGATCAGTTTCTTGATAGCATTTCGCATAGAGGCATTCACGTAATTGTTTCTCATATAAACCCTTAGCATCTGTCAAAGGTGCCATCGCTCTGTGGCTCTGGGTGGGCAGTTCCCCTGGGAAAAGGACAATTTGATGTGATTTGATCCAGACACAAAGCCTGGATAATCTGGAGGGCAGAGATGTGGCAGCAGCAGCAAATAGGACTCTGGCATCTAAGGGGGCAATGAGGAGGTACGTGAGGAGTCAGGCACAGAGCAATGGACATTTCCTAGCACTCAGGATCAGACTAGCAAAACCAAGCCTTTGACTCTCTTCCTTCCCCCGGCAAAGGCATAACCAGGGCATCTGCCTGCCAGGAAAAGGCCTCAGCCTAGTCTAGTAGAGCAGCTTTGAAATCAGACAACTAGCTGTGTGAACTTGGACAAGTCTCTTAGCCTCTTTGAGAATCAGTTTCCTTATCTGTACTATGGGAATAGTTACGACCTCACGGGTTGCTAAGAGCCGAGCACCTTAGGTGAGGCAATACATGTAAAGTCAGCTCAGTAGAGGCCAATTTTCTTCCTTCCTTCTTCTCTCCTTGCCCCGAGGAAGAATCCATGCCCTGATGGCTCCTCCTGGGGGAGGGGGAGCAGAGCCTGCTGCTTCTAGGGCGGGAGTTCTTTGGGATCCATGGATAGGCTTTACTGTGTTCATGAACCCCTGAATAATGTGCAAAACCATGTGCAGGTGTTCTGGGTAGAGAGTCCATAGCTTCTACCAAATGTCCCAGGGGTCCATGACCCCCAAAAGCCAAGGACCACTGCTTTAAGGGCTGGGTCTGGTCCCCAGACTCTGGGCACAGTCCTCAGGTCATCTGCCGGCCTCCTTAGTCATCGGACCATAGCCCAGGTTCTTCTTCCGCCACAGGGACAGAGACGGGCAGACCTGGTTCTTAGGGTGCGGCCTGGGATCCGGGCTGGTGCTGGGGAATAAAGGCCCAGAGTGCACTGAGGGGCCCCACGTGCCTGCACAGGTCATCTGTTTCCACCCTGAGTCCTGGGATGGAAGAGCTGCCACGATCACCGTTCTGCAGATGCAGAAACTGGGGCCCGAAGAGGGCCCGGGAGGCACACCCAGAGCCAGAGGCAGGGCTGGGATCGGACCGGCTGGCTGTTCTTCCTGTGGTGTCACAGGGCCCGAGGGAGTCCCTGGGGGTCCAAGGATGGGAAGAGGACTGCAAGACATAGTTGTTCAGGTTGAGCCCTGCTCAGGGACACCTGGTGGAGGGGTGCGAGGAGGGTGGCGCATCAGAAATTCCGCTTGAGGTCCACTGGCTGCGGCTTCTGCCAAGAGCCTTGACTAGCCGGGAGAAAGTGTAGCCCTGGGCAATTACTGCACCCTGAGGGGTGCCTTTTCCTAACTGGTCTGCCCAGAGGGGATGCCTTTTTCTAATTCCAACAAAGCCGGCAGATGGCCTCCCTGCAGTCCCTGTGGAAACACATTTTAAAAGGCAGCACATTGGCGTGAGCCAAAGAGCTCTGCCCAGCTCCTGAGACGACACGTTCCAGGTGGGGTTCCACTGGGCCCACCTGCCCCGAGCAGCCAGCCCAGCCCCAGGCCAACCAGCGCCAAGGAAGAGGGGTGTTGGGAGCCCATCCACTGTGTGCAGCTGCCCTGGAGCACTTCCTCCTACCCCACCTAGCCCCCGGCTCCCACCCACCTCTAACATCTGACGTCCAAGCCCAGGAGGCAAGGTCCCATCTGGGGTCATTTATGAGCCACATGCATCTAAAAACTGGTACTGTGTTTCTAGGGAAGGGTAGACAGGTCTTCCTGGTCCCCCAGAATACACCCCCCACCCCCGCCACCACCACCGCCACTGGCATCTCCCAGGAGCAATGGCTGCTCCTCCCCAGGCAGGCCTGAAGGCCACTTATAAGGACTGACCACCCAGGGCCTCCTGAACTCAGTGCCCATGCTCCCCTTTCCCCTCCCCTTTCCTCCTCCCCCTCTGGCCTGATTAATTCCCCCATATCTGCCATGCCACATCAAGCTCAGGCCCCATCATTGGCACCTCGAGACCTGACAAATGACCTAACCCACCCAGGGCTTGAATGGGTTAACTTCCCACACTACCCCAGGGACCTAAGATAAGTGGGCTGGAGCTTTGAGCAAGGGGTTGGGGGGGAGGGGAGGGCAGACTGAAGGGCGGGCTCTACCACAACTCTCTGATTAACTCAGCTCTGCCGCTTCCTGGCTGTGTGACTTAGAGCAGGTTGTCTCCCTCTCTGAGCCTGGCATTCAGGCTCCTGCACTCTCTGAACTGGGCCCTGTCCCTTCCACTCCATCCAACCTGCACTCAGAGTGGCTTAGTCTCAGCCCTCTGGGAAGAAAAGCGCGTGCACTTTATGTACACGTGTGTGCATAATTATAACCTCTATTGACAGAGAGAGATTGTATCGATATTGATGTGTGGCCCACAATTTAAAAGTAATAGTAAAATATACAACAGTCTTTATAGTAAGTAAATTCCATAGAGTTAATTTATTCTCATAAAATGCTTTTATTGATTTTTGCCAAGCTCTGGTATCAATCGCCAACCGATGGTTAGAATTGATGAACAAGTTTAGTGCGGGTATGAATACAGGTTGATACTTTCATGTAAGTGTTACTGAGTAAGCGGAAAGTGTAACCGTGGAGATGGACGTCAGAATTTCACTCGTTTGGCAGTGATGTGAGCAACGTCTTTGCCGAACTGCAAAATAGTTTTGGTTTTTTTTATCCCCACCCGAGGACAGTTTTGTGTGTGTGCATGCATTTATTTTCAGATAGAGCGGGAGGGAGAGGGGGGAAGAGAGAGAGAGACACATCGATGTGAGAGCGACACATCGACTGGTTGCCACCCACACGACCCCAATCGGGGCTGGGGACAAACTGCAACCGAGGTATGTCCCCTTAGCGGGAACCGAAGCCGGGTCTCTATGGTCCTCGGGCCGACGCTCTAACCACTGAGCCAGATCGGGCAGGTCCAAAATAGTTTTTGAATACTGGAAGAATGTGTCCTCTATTTTTGTGTGCTGTTCACACCTAACGGCTGTAAACACAGCCCACTTTGAAGTTTCATGTGTGTCATTAACATTCTCTCCATTACTTTCTACGTTTAGATACTCAGCAACACAATAAACTGAGCCCTGATTTGTTTCTGTGGTGTCAATAAATACTCTGATTTGAAACTCACGGCCCCATAGTGTAATGGTTAGCACTCTGGACTTTGATTTGAAACTCACCAACATTTTGGTGAATGCGGAGTTGGGGAGAGACGCACAGATGCCATCATATAGTATTTCCCCCATATAGATACAATAGAGGGAAATAACCTCGAGAGTGTAGATAATAGCAAAATACAGTAAAACATTGAGAAATGATGAGTTTGGAGTAGGTATTACTGTTACACTATGATTTACTTAGCTGTCAGTCGATATCATGTAAACTTCAATAATCACTGTGTATTATAGAAAAGGAATGTGACTGGCCCTGGCTGATTGGGCTCAGAGGTTAGAGCGTCCGCCCGAGGACCAGAGTCATGGGTTTGATTCCAGTCAGGGGCACATACCTCGGCTGCAGGTTCATCCTCGGCCCCAGTTGGGGCCATGTGGGAGGCAACCAATCGATGATGTGTCTCTCACACAGATGTTTTTCTCTCTCTCTCTCTCTCCCTCCCTCCCTCCCTCCCTCCCACTCTATCTAAAAATGAATGAAAAAATATATTCGGCTGAGAATTAAAAAAGAATGTGCTGGCTTTGTCCCTGGTTCCCCTGTACTGGGGACTCCTGGAGTAGTAGAAGCATCTTTGTTATCTAGGAGCCCCCTGAGTCACATAAGATAATAAAAAAAATGATATAGAGCATATTTATCACCCCAAATTTTCCTCTTGCCTCTTTATGGGCAATCCCATCCTCCACACTTGGCCTCCAGGCCACCACCGATCAGCTTTCCATCACATAGCTTTGCTTTTTCTAGGATTTCCCGCATGGGGAGGGAGGAAGCTTTGCAGGCAGAGGGCATAGCAGGTATACATATATAATTGTTTTTTGAGATTCACGCACGTTGCTGCTTAGATCAGGCTATGGCTGAGTAGGACCCCATGGTGTAAGGGGACCACAGTTTGTTGATCCTTTCACCAGTTCCTTTCCTTGCATAGCTGTCCACACGCCTGCTCACAGGCCCTGCCTCCACCCAGCCTAGCTTCCCACAGGCCTGCTCCTCACCCCTCACCCTCACACACACGGCCCCCTGCCCTGCACACACCCACTGCCACTCCATCCCTCCTCCGTGACCTTTAAAGGGTTTAAGTAAAGACGGTGGCCTGAGGCCAGCTAGTGGCTATCTTCTCCACTAGCTGAGGCCAAGACTGGGAGAAAGCTGGGCAGACGGGACCTTGGCCAAGGCCTCTGCCTCCTGGGATCCCAGCTTCGCCTCCTCTGGACCTTGAGAGAGGAAGCTGGGTCTGGAGAAGGAGGCAGATGGGACCAACTGACTCCTTCGAGGGCTACCAAGCACCCCACATGCTCCCGGGAATGACCCCATTCAATCCCCCATGTGACCTTGCTATTTTGGAAATAGAGAAGGGAAGCTCAGAGGGGGCAAGGGCTTGCCCAAGATTACACAGCTCAGAGGGGGACAAGTGGAGACTTCACCTTCCCACCTGCTATCGGCAACTGAGGTGCATAGAGGTCCCGCAAGATCCAGAGAGAGTGAGAGAGAAAACGTCCTAGAGAAGTCCTCAGGCCTCCGTCAGTGTTTGAATGGAGGCGAGCAAGGCCAGCCTGTCCATCCCTCTGGCCTCCTGCTGCAGGGGAACCAGGCAGGGAGCAGGAAACAATGTTGCTTTTCTGCACTGTCTACTTGAGTCCCTCACTCCACTGCCCCTGGGAGCTCTCCTGAACCCCTCCAGCTGTCACCTGGCTGAACAGGGGGGAGAAACAAATAGGGGTCCCTCCTCACCAGGCAGGGTAGAAGACCCCAGGGTTAGGAAGACGGGAAAGCCCCCTGCCTCATCAAGAGTTGTTCTCTCTACCCTACCTGCCTATTTACATTCCCTGCCCCCTCCCTCCCAATAAGCCAGTAATAATCATCTATTTCTAAAAGCCTCACAGTCCCCACTGCTGGGCTCAGGGACATGAGCTAGCAGCCTGTGGCTGTGCATAAACATGACAGACAGATGTTGCCAACATCTGGAGGCCAGGGAGGCCCAGTGCTGCCTGGAACTGGGAAGAGTGCCCAGCTGGAAAGAGTGCTGCAGGGGGAGGGAACCCCTACCTGTCACTCATCTGGACAGGGGCCACTTTACCCCAAAGGAGGGCCCCTAGGCCCTGGCCAGGGCTCCCAGGCTTGGATGTGCTTTGGAGGGGGAAGCTGGGCGGGTGCTGCCTGGGAGGAGGGGACTTCAAAGGCTCCCCTAATCCCTGGTGACATTTTCAGACACAGGAGTTTGCTTTTTTATGCTGCGGATCAAAGCCCAGAGCTTTATAAATAACCCTCATAAAAGCCAAGGGTCTTGTAAAGTTAAACAATAAGTCACAAAGAGTGTGAGCATTCAGGGGCAAGAGACAGGCTGGGGGAGTCTGGCTCCTGCCCCTGCTCTGCCCACCAGATGGCCACCCTCCCTCTCCCCCAGTGAGGCAAAAGAGGGCAGGCCCTGTGGGAGGTCAGGAGGCAGGCCTGGAGGGCCTGGCTTGCATTTGAAGGTTCTTCTCCAGCCCCCACCAGCCCCCAGTAGGCATCCTAGAGCTGGCTTTCATTCATTAAATCATTCATTCTTTCAGTCAGTCAATCAACAAACATTTCCTGATGCCATCCATCCCTGTGCTAGGCCCCTGGCCAAGGAGCATAAGCCTAGGCATGTGTTCAAATCACAGCACGGCCACTTCCCAGCTGGGTGACTTCCAGAAAATCATCTCACGTCTCTGAGACTCGGTTTTCTCATCTGTGTAATGGTACATTTTGAACCCGTCCTAGGGAAGTCATCGGGAGGCCTCGGTGGGCATGGCATGTGGTTAAGGCTCAAACGTGGGTCATTATAACTATTAATCAGACAGCAAAAATCATAGTCAGTGGTCTCTCTTTTTTTTTAATTTTTTTTATTTTTTGTTTAGAGAGAGAGGAAGGGAGAGGGAGAGAGAGATGGAAAATCGATGAGAGAGAACATCGATTGGCCGCCTCCTGCATGCCCCTCACTGGGGATTTGGCCCACAACCTGGGCATGTGCCCTGACCGGGAATCGAACCGGCGACCTCTTGGTGCATAGGTCGAAGCTCAACCACTGAGCCACACTGGCCGGGCATAGTCAGTGGTTTCTACAGAGGGCTTCTTTTCTTTGTCTGGCTCCTAGTCCCCCCACCCCCAATAACCTCCCCTTCTGCCCTTATGTCTGCGGGGACCCCAGTTGAGAATGGCTTTTGGTTTATATTTTCTGTGAAGTCACTGGGGCCATGAGCCATCACCCAAGGAAAGGCTGTTTCCAGAGCCAGGGGATGGCAGGGGATGGGGGTGAGTGAAGTCTTCTGCCCAGCACTTCCCAGCTCTGTGCCCAGGTCTCCCTCTCTGAGCCTCAATGTCCTCATCTATAAGATGGAAGCACTGGGGAGGATGCAGTGAGGGCAGGAATATCCAGGGCCTGGCACATAGTAGGTGCTCAGTAAATGACTGGGTACATTTGGCTCTCCTCGCGGGGTAAACTTCCAGAGGGAGAGCTCAGCATTAGTGCAGAAGGAGAGGAAGGGATGGGATTGGCAGATGAGGGTCCCTCAAACCCAGTACACTGGGAGCTGGGAGCTGGGCCCTCCCTTAGATGAAGAGGTCGGGATGTGGGACAGACTGTACCCTACCCCATCAAAGGCCTCCCTAAGCACACACGGCAGCTTCCGGAGGGTGGCAAGTCCATTTCATGGGTGAGAAAACTACATCCCAGGGCAGTGAAGGCCTTTGCCTGTGCTCACCTGGTCAGACTGGAGTTTGAACCCAGGCCTTTCTGGTTCCAGATCAACCTTTCTGCTGCCCCCGTACGTGCCAACGGTGGGCAGCCCAGAGCTGGTTTCTCCCCAGCAGCACCTACCTGACCCGCCATTCCGGAGAAAGCTCCCAGCGCTGAGACCCTGGCTTTGCATCCCCGCAGCTCCTGTTACAGGGGATTCAAATTTAGCTGCTGCCACCCAGCTGCCAGCTTCCTGGTTCCCTGCAAAGAGGAATGAGGGGTGGGGAGCCAGGAGAGGTGGCATGTGTCTGCCCGGGCTGCTATAACAAAACTCCAGAGACTGGGTGGCTTATAAACAATGGAAATGTACTGTTCACAGTTCTGGGGGCTGGAAGTCCCAGATCAGAGGGCCAGCACGGTTGGGTGAGGACCCTCTTCGGTGCTGCAGACTTCTCACGGTGTCCTCACGTGGCTGAGGGGCTAGGGAGCTCTTGGGTCCCCTTTTATAAAGGCACTACTCCCATTTGTGAGCTCTGCTCTCCCAAAGACCCCGCCTCCAAATACCATCACTTGGGTTATTAGGTTTTGAACATATGTATTTGGGGAGGACACGAACATTCAGACCACAGCAGCACGCCAGTGAATTCCATTCATTGATGTCATCATTCACTCACTCCGTGCGCGTGTCAGTCATCGAACAGTTCTTTATCAGCACCTATCGTGTGCCAGGCCCCATGCTGGTCACCAAGGCCGAAGTGCAAACCAGATAATGAGGGTCCCTGCCCCACAGAGCTGACAGAGAGGAAGCAGGTGACACAGTCCGGTGTGATCAGGACGAGGGCTGGGAGCACAGACGTGGAACTCAACCCATATGTGGAGGAGGGTCAGCAAGAGCGTTTGGTGGAGGTGACAATTGAGCTGGGACCCAAAGGAGTACAGGGGCCAGAAAGGGTATTTCTGGCAGAGGGAACAGCCTGGGCAAAGTGAGAAGGCACAACTATAGACACAGAAGGGGCCTCCCCCTAAACACCCCTTTGTCCTATTTCAAGATCAGAATCCTCTGAGTGGCAGGTGTGTCCAGCACCCTGAGATTCTCACATCCATCATGCCCCCCACCCCCATTCCATTATTTCCATTATGGCACCTGAGTCCAGGGAGGCTCAGAGAGGTTGAGTAACTCTCCCAAGGCCACACAGCAAAAGCGCTTTGGATCTGGATATGGGCACAGGGGAGATATTTATCAGGGGTCCTTCCAGAGCCTCCAGGGTTTACAGCTTGTGACCTCAACAAGTTAGCTTTCCTTGCTGAGTCACAGTTTCTCACATGCAAAATGAGACCCAGGTGAAATCCCCCCACCCCTGTCCCACCTGCTACAGCCACACCTCTCACTGACCTCATTAGGGAAGTTGGCCTGGAAGTAGCAGTCGCTGGGGGAAGGCTCAGCCACAAACCCTGTCCCAGCTAGGCCAGGGACAATGGGATCCCCCTATGGGCATCTGGCCTAATTGGCAACAGACCCCTGGGAGCTGTGCCAGCTTCACTATGATCAGTTCACGACCCATGAAACACTCGCCTGGAGCTCCTCAGAGCTGGTCCCAGGACCCAGCTCCTCTCTGCCGGAGGATGGCTTCCTGCCAGGCCCACGCTGGGTGCCTCCCATAGATGCCTTCACTAGACTCCCAAACACCTGGTGAGGTCAGTATTTAAGTCCCCACTTTCCAAAGGAGGAGCTAGGGAGGCAGGGTGGAGACTCCCACAGAGTCCTGGCCACGCTGATGGCGTCCCAGGCCCTGGTTCCCTTGTCCAGAAAATGAGGATGATGAGGCTCATTTCATGGGCAACGGAGGCACTGGCCTCAGTTTCCTCAGCTGTAAAATGGTGTGGATTTACCAGGTTAGCATAAAAATTAACCACCAAATAATAACAGCGCACAAATGTTGAGCACCTGCTGTGTGTCAGGTACTTTTGGGGGGCTCTGTGTGTATTAACTCTTCTTTGTTTTAATGATTTTTATTGATTTTACAGAGAGAGGAAGGGACAT
Organism: Tadarida brasiliensis; assembly: GCA_030848825.1. Taxonomy (NCBI): domain Eukaryota; kingdom Metazoa; phylum Chordata; class Mammalia; order Chiroptera; family Molossidae; genus Tadarida; species Tadarida brasiliensis. The sequence continues at coordinate 11,908,441 of CM061277.1, read as the reverse complement.
CAACATGCATCAGCTGCCTCCTGCACGCCCCCTGCTGGGGGTTGAGCCCGAAACCCAGGCATGTGCCCTGATGGGGAATGGAAGTGAAACTCTTGGTGCATGGGGACCACGCTCAACCACTGGGCCACACTGCCTGGGCTGTATTAACTCTTTTAATCCTCACTATCAACCTCAAGAGGTAACTCCTGCTATAATCCCCATTTTACAGTTGAAAAAACTGAGGCACCAAGAAAGAGGTAAAGAAACTCATCTAAACACAGGTCAAGGCCTTGGCACAGGAGGCCTCTATAAAAGTTAGCTTTTATTGCTGTTCCACTCCCTCCAGCATCCAAAGAACCCTTGCCCACACTCCCTGTCCCTCCCATATGTCCCGCCTCCTTCCAGACAGCGACAGAGGGTGCCATTCGTGGGATCATCTGGGGGACAGGGTTGCAAATGCTTGTAGCTTGATTAAAGTTAGACTGCAGAAGGAACTTCCCAGCCCATGGGGGCTGCGAGCAGAAGAGTGTACCGCCCATGGCCAAGGCTGAGAGACGCTGAGATAACAACCAAGACAGCAATAGGAACAGGCAGCCCTTCCAAGTTTCTTGCAGCCTCAGGATTGTAGAAGCAGGACTGCATGGGGCCTGCACGGTGCCATCCCTCTTGTAGGTTTCTTCCTGGGGTTGGGGAATGCCAGGCTATTGTCTGGCACCGGGGGAGGGGGAGTTCCTTGTTGACAGAATCCTGGGATTGGTGAGAACACCTCCTTCCCCACCCCATGCACGCCGGCCCCCCAGAGCAGCTGGGCAGCATTTCTGCTGTCTGTGGGCTCATTTATCATTCCAAGGGGGGCATTGCCACTAGGAGGTCCCCCGGGATAGTTCTGCTGTAGCCCCGTCTGATTGAAATCCAGGCCCGATGCACACTCGGCCCTGGGAAGTGGACGGCAGAACCTGAAATAAATAATACCATGGGCAGGAGGCACAAATCTGCTGCTAATTACGGCATATCCTGATTAAATGGGGTGCGTAAATAAATATTTCAGCTTGGAAGATGAATAGGCCAGGAGACTACTGTGGCCAGCTCTACTCTGAGTCTCTCTTGTCCTTCTTCCCCAAGGGGGCAAAGGACAGAGCATCGGCCCCACTTGCTGGGTGGCCCGGGATCAGTCTCTCCCCACCTCTTGGCCTCAGTTTCCTCATCCATCAAATGGCGTGTCAATGATCACCTCTCAGCCAAGTTCGCAGCTCTGGGGTGAGAACCTGAAAGGATATTTGAGGTAACTGGGTTTTTATTGGGAAGAGTAAAGAACAGAGAATTGGGGGCTAGGCGGTCTTGGATTTGAATCCCAGCTCTGGGGCCTCAGTTTTTCCTTCTGTATTTTGGGCGGATGCGAAAAGCCAATGAACACTCTGAGCCATGCCTAGCACACAGCACAAGAGGATTATCAACACCACGCACCTGAGCCCTGGCAGTCACTGTCATTAAATGTGGAGGTTCCCAGAAGACCCAGCCCCAGGCAAGGTCCACACTCTCCACCCCCACTGGGAGGCCCTGCAGAGAGACTTCCATGCCTGTCCTCACAGATGCTACCTCCTCATTTCCCAATAATAGAAGGGGGGCCCAGGGGAGAGGAGGAGGAGGGAGAATCATCCTGGAAAAGTTTAAATCAATTAACTCCCTTCCAGAAAACAGGCTGGGAAATGTAATGGCAAAATAATGACTTTTCTCCACAGGATCAGATGACATAGACCAGGGCCCAGTGAGGAATGGAGGAGGCAGGCGTGGAGCCCTGTCTGTGACAGCCTGTGTGGCCTTAAGCAAGTCTTGTTTCCTTTTCTGAGCCTGAGTTTCCTCATCTGTACAAGGAGAGGGCTTAGGCCAGCATCAAGAATGGCTAATAGATGGCATACCCCCTGTAACTCTCAACTCCTTTGCCCATGCAGGCATGGCTAATCGATTGCAGCACTGTAACTCATTGAGCCCAGATGGATGGCAAAACCAATCAAAGCCAGAGCTCCAGGCATTCCCTCCAGATAGGTTAGCGTTGGCACAGAGGCACCAGACAGGGTTCAGATGGTCTGCAAGTCCTCCGCTAGCACGTCAGTATTCACCAATTGTGTTATTACTACCACGATAGACTCAGAGTTCACCGTAGCACTTACAGCAGAGGTTAGCATTCACTGGAGTGTTACTGTGGGCCAGGCTCTGTTCTAAATGCTTCCATACGTCAACTCATGAAAATCTCAGAACCATCAGATACAGCAGTTACTGTAATTATTATGCTTATTTTGCAGAGAAGAAAACCAACGCCCAGAGAGGGGAAGTGATTTGGCCCAAGGTCACACAGCTATAAGTGGGGGTCAAGATTTGAACTCGTGCCCCGGTCTTACCTGAATCCCAGCAGTTCCGATGGCAACGTGACCCTTCTCTTGTCTTTCCATTGGAAGTCTGGGGAAGAGAGCCGCCGTTTCTGCACAACAAGCTCTGTGCCGTGCGTCACCCACGATCAGTTTGGAGCTGCCGTTATCCTCATTTTCCAGATGGGGAAAGTGATGCCCAGTAGGGTGATGGGACCTGCCCGAGTCACAGGGCTGGTTGTTGGCTGGGTGGGGTGAGGTGGCACTGTTCATTTCCACCGTCCCCTCTCCTGCCCACTTATTCTGAAACCGCCAGTGCCCAGCCCAGGGCCTGGCACACTGGAGTCGTGGAATACATGAATGAACGAATGAACGAATGAACAAGCCAGCTAGTACTAAAGGAGTGCCAGGCTTAGGGCACACACCACCCCTTCCATCACCAGCCCTCTGACCCCTAAACTAACTCCCTGTCCCTGTCCCTCACTGACCCCCTGCCCCAGCTGGGTGACCTCTCACCTCTGCTCACAGCCCCAGATGACTCTGAAGGCTTCTGGTTGGGGCCCAAATCCATCATTCCTGAGTGGTCTGTCCCAGCCCTGCCTCCCTCCATCCATCTTCCCAACACAGCTAGAAGGAAAGTGTGGTGTTGTAATGGAGGAGGGAAACTCCGCTGCGGGAAACTCGGCCCCGCTGACGTCCTCTCCAGTGTCCCCTCCATAACCTCCCAATTGGCCATTCCCTACCTGCATAACCCTTTGGTCAAATACCCTGGAGCCCAATAGACAGGCAAAGGCCGAGGGCTCTGGCGGGAGGGTGCCGGACCCACCCTCCTGGCCTCCCAGCAGCCCCCAGGGTGGAGACAAACTGCCCTGGGGGCCAGGAGACCTGGGTTTGAATTCCCGCCCAGCCACTGGCTCACTCTGGGACCTGGAACGAGTCCCTTCCCCTCTCTGAACCTCAGTTTCCACATCTGCAACATGAGAGAATTGAGCTCAGTGTTTTTCAAACCTTTGTTGTTGTAACAATGGAAACTTTTTTGCAAATCAAATCACACGCTGAACTCCAATACGAGAAAGAGGTGATAGTGAACGCTGAAGTTGGCGCGGTGGTGGAGTGTGGACCCCTGCTCCCCCGTCCGCCTGCACCACAGTTAGCAGCCTCTGCCGCATCTTCCCCAAACCCCGAGGTTCCTAGAAAATTTCTGAAAATATACAAATGGAGATTTTTCAGTTATTTTATTATGAAACATTTCAAACATACAGCCAAGTTGAAAGGCATTTACAGTAAACACCCAAATATCCACTCTGTGGATTCCACTCTTAATATTTCACTGTAGTAACTTGCTTTATCAAATAAGGGCACCCTCTTAGTTCTGCAAAATTCCATGACTCAGAGAGGGCCATGCCAGGGGGTCTGAGTCCATTCCAGGAAGCCTTGTGAATTCGTGATGGCAACATCAGCTGCTGTAACAAATAGACCCTGGCATTTTAGTGTCTAACTCCACAGAAGTTCATTCCTCACCTAACAGTCAAAGCCTGTGTTGTGTTGCTGGTCAGCAGGTGGGCAACTCTCCTCCACAAGTAGTTTAGGGACCCAGGCTCCATTCATCTTTGGCCTTGCTCTGATCTAGAAGGGTCGATTGTCTGCCTTGGGGCAGAAGAGACCGCTTAAAGAGAAGAGGCACATCCATTTCTTACGTCATGCTGACTCGCATTTCATTGGCAAAAGCTACTCCTACAGCCAAGCCTGCAAATACAGTCCCTGGCTACATACCCCAGCTGGACTCTGCTTCCTGGCATCCATTCCATCCCACGGAAGGGGGTATGAATTTCAGTGGTGAGTTGGCCACCTTTGCCGTACCCAGTGTGGCTGGAAGCCTCCACAACCATCCTAAATTATCCCAGCCATCCCTTGTCTCCATGCCACCCCAGGTCAGGTCAGAGGGGCCTAGCCAGCTCTCCAGAGGAGTTTAACTTTGTTCAACAAACATGTTTTAAGCTTTTATTGTATACCTGGGCTCTGTACCAAGACTTGATCATAGAAAGATGAACAGACAGCTCTTCCCTCTTGAATCCCCTTTTCCTGGGAAAAAGCCCATGAGCTTTTTCTATTTTTCGTGGGTGGGTGGGTCTGACGTTGGAATACTGGAGGAAGGATCTGATTTGATGAATCTTTCCTAGGCATCTTCAATGTGCCCAGAACATTCATGTGGTTGACTGAGCTCATTTCATTCTCTGTTCACTCTTGCAAAGGCGCTTTTTCCATTTTATATAAGGGAATAAATGCCAAGGCTCAGAGTGGTGCAGTGACTTGCCTAAGGTCACACAGCAGTGGTGGAGCTGGGATTTGAACCCAAATATCACTTCCTAGTTCCCTGCTCATTTCTGTTCCGTGAGGGTGTGTGTTGGAATCTGCAGCAGAAGAGAGGCACAGAGGGTCAGCTCCCCTGCCTGACACAGGCCCTAAGTTGGGAGCTTTACATGTGTCCCCTCATTTCTTCCTCCCTGCACCCATGAAGTTGGTGCTGTCATCCTTGTCATTTTAGAAAACAGGAAGCCGAGCCTCAGAGAGGTGAAGTGACTTACCCAGGGTTGCACAGCCCATTTGGTTTCATATCCTGATCTATTTGACCTCATTGGGGTACATCTGAATATATGGGTGGCTTTTATGGCTAACCATAGAGGCAGTGGGATTCTTCCTCGTCGCAAGAATGGCTGAAGGGGCAAAGGGGTGCTTTCTCCACTAACAACGGCATGAACATATTTTAAGGCAATGGAATGGCGTCTCTGAGCAATAATGGTTTACAAAACGGCTGCAGACAGCTGAGCAGATCCCCTCCCTCCTGGATCCCAGCCAGAAAGGGATTCTGGGGCAAGGGCAGAGGCACCTTCCTGGAGCTCTCTGGGTCTGAGCCAAGGGTTAGGGAGGCAGGAGGGAGCCCAAGGCGACAGGGCAGGAAGCAAGGATCTGGCCTATCGATGACGAAGGGCCCAATCAATGCTATCTCCCCAGGCCATGCCTGGCCAGACATTGATTTCTGCCGCTGTTGTTAACTCCCTGTTTATGTAACGCCTGAACTTTGCACAACTGAACCATTTCATGTGCAGAAGAGGGCCTGTTGCCATGAAAACCAGGCTGCACATGACAGCGGGGATGCGGCGGGATCCCTGTTTTATTGGCCTGCGCTGAATGTATTTTAACCTTGATAAGTCAATAACTTTTTGTACAAAAGGAGATCTGCCAGGCGTGCTTGGGAGGGCCTAGTGGCCTTTCCAGGCCAGAGGGGAAGCAGGGCAGGCTGGGTTTAATCCCCTGGAAATCTCCCTGCCACTCAGAGCCTGGGAGAGCCAGGCCCAGAATGAAGAGACGACCTTGGGAGTCGTGGGGACTACCCCCACATGCAGTCACTGTTTCCTGCAAGTTAAGGCTGACAGCTAAGTCAGAAACCTCTTATGGCAAAGAGACCCCACCAGGGTTCAAATCTTTGTCCCACTCACTCAGGAGCTCTGTGCCACCTTGAACAAGGCCGCTGACCCCAGCCTCAGCGTCCACGTCTAATTCTTCTTCATGGGCTGATTGCAAGGTTTATAAATCCCATCTGAGAAGCGCCTGAGGTATTGCCTGGTCCATAGGGCGGTCTCACTAGATGGATGTGATTGTCATTGTTGCTATATTTTACAAGAATAATCATTGATTATATTTGTAGAGCCCATTAGGCTTTGGGAAATGTTATATTATTTTCTCATCATAGTCCTTGAGATAGGTAGGCATAGGGTAGATTGTCCCAATTTTCAGATGAGGAAACTGAGGCCCAGGGAAGTTGGCTGACTTGTCACATGACAAGGTGATGGCACTGACAGAAGGAACCAAGCCTTCTGACTCCCAGCCCAGTGCTCTTTCTAACTCCATTCACAGGAACAGCCCCGTGTTGTTAGATCCCCCACAGCCAACCCCAGACTCGGGGCAGGCATCATTAATTGATGACAGCACAGCCCTCTTTCCCTTCTGAGCCTGGGTGAGGCCTCAGAATCCTCCTCAGCACAGAGCTGGTGTTTGAAATGAGATTCATATGAAACTGTGTACCCCCTCAAAGGCTCTGGGTTCGTGTCCCAGCTCTGGCACAAACTTGCCACATGACTTTGGGCAAGTACATTCCCCTCTCTGGACCTTGGATCCCCGGTAGTGAAACAGGGGGGCATTTAATGGTTCCCAGATTCTCTGAGGGTTCTCCCTGGTAGAAGGAATCCCTACCACTTCCTGGTTCTTGTCCCAACAACCAAGGCCCCTTGAACCAACCCTTCCCGACTCTGTTAACAAATATTGACATAGAATCTACTCTATGTCAGTGAGTGTGCAAGGTAGTAGGGACACAGCAGTGGAGACAATGACAAAGTCCCTGCCCTCGCCGAGCTGAGAGTTTAGACAGGGAGGCAAAAAATAAACAAGTCAACCCACACGTGCTCAAGGAGTTGTCAATATTAATAAGTGCTGAGAAGGGGAAAGCAAAAGGATAATGCTCTGGGGAGAAACACTTCAAAGGGCGTAGTCAGAGAGGGCTTCTCTGAGGAGGTGACATTTGAGCTGAGACCTAAAGTATGATATTGAGCCAGCCATGCAAAGAGCAGAAGGAAGAGTGTCCTAGGCAGAGGGAACAGCTTGTGCAAAGACCTCAAGGTAGAAACCGTTTGGTACCTTCAAGTAACCAAGAGGCCAAAGTGGATAGAGGGGTGTGAGGGAGGAGTGTGGCCCAGGAGCTTGGCAGGGGCCAGTCCCTGAAGCTACCTGGGCCTCCTCAGTCCCCTCTTTTGGCCTCCTTGCCCCATCCCCCTAGGCCGGCCCCAGAGAGAGGCTCCAGGTACTGGGGGGGTGGGGGAGGGCAGGGCTGGGTGAATAACAAGGTTACACATGCTTCTTCTTTTCCCTTTTCTCCAGGAGGAGCATAAAGAGCTCTTTCTTTTCTGCTTATTAATAGCTCTGATTAAATTATCTCTGAAAAATCTACGTGGTGTGCACCAATGGGGGCCCAGCTCCCTTCAGGCTCTGGCCTAGATTACAGCAACGAGGGCAGGTGAGACAGGCAATTGGGGGCTGGGGAAGGTGGTTGGGGCAGGGCTGCTCCCCCACCAGAATAAAGGCTCAGTGTCTGCCTCTCTGCCTCCCTCCCCAGCCCCAGCTTAGCCTCTGACCCACCTCCACTCTTGGGACATTCACAGCTCCCTCACTTGGGACACTAGGCCTTTGCAGTGGCAGTTTTTTCCGTAGAGAGAGAGCTCTTCTCACCCTTCTCCCCTTAGTCATCTCCTACTCATGTTTCACAGGGCAGCAGATCAGCCTTTTCACCATCACCAGCCCACCTGCTGGGTTAGGGGCCTGCTTTGGGCTTTCCCCTTCCCTGTTACCCTGGATGATAACTGCTTGTTGCCTTCTCTGCCCCCCATGAAATTTGAGTTCCATGAAGTCAGATTCTGTGTCTGGGTCACTGCTGAATCCCCAGTGGCTGGCACAGGGCAGGCCCTTAAGAAATGACGAATGAGTGAGTGAATGAATGAATGAATGAATGAATGAATGAATGAATGAATTAGCAGAATTAAAGGAATGATCAAGACTCAGTGAGTGAGGGCATGACTAACCTTACACACGGGAGCAAAGTTCCAGGCTTCAGGCCCCTTGAGCAGTGCCTATGTGGCACTTAACCCCATTTCACAGATGGGGGAAACTGAGGCATAGAGCAGATGAGGCACAGGGCCAGTAACCTGAAGAGTCAGGATTCATACCAGTCGGTCTGATTCTCCCCCTCCTCCTCTCCCTGCTTTCCCTACCTACAAGAAAACAAAACAAAAACTAAATAAATGGGCACATTCATTCACTGATTCAGAGATTAATTCAACAGACCTTTATTTAGCACTGACTGTAATCCAGGCCTGCAGCCCCTGCTCTCACAGAGCCCTAGGTTGGTGGGGAAGACTGACAAATAAGTGGGCCATTATAACACAGACTGGGTACATCTTTAAAGGTGGAAGTGCTCCAGCATGGAGGGTGACAGTCAGGGAGGGCTTCCCAGAGGAGGTGGCACCCTAGCTGAAATCTGAAGGAGGAGCAAGAATCAACTACCTGGAGGGAGGATATTCTATCATGGGCCTGGAAGTCCAAGAGACTCATGGGAGGATGTGCAGGTATTTTAGCAAGGCTGGTGTGTAGGGAGCATACAGGGGCAGTGAGAAAAGAGGTGGCCTCTGTCCCCCTGCCCCCTCAGGGCCTCTTAGACCCCTGGCTGGAGCCAGCGTTCAGGGGCCTGCCTGCCTGGTGGTTCTGTGGACCATGGCAAATCCATCTTGACGCTGTCTCCATTCACATAATATAGAGTTATTGGACACAACCAAGAGCGAGTGGAGGCCGGATCAAGGCTGGGAGTTGGGAAAGGTGATGAGCGTGAAGCCCAGACCTCAGGGAGGTGGGCATGTGGAGGGTGGTATGGTGGTCACTGTGAGTGTGTGGTGTGGGACATAAGTGAAGGCCCAAGACTGAGCATCTATGGGGGGGTGTTCACCTGCCTGGAGGGGTGTGAGAGATACCTACCTATAAGACACCCCTCCACATACATAGCTACCTTGGAACCTGCTGTTGTCCCACCATTAGCATATCGTGGACTCAGATTTCAGAGATGGTGGGGCCTTTGAGATCTAAACCCCTGGCTGCATACTGGAATCACGTGGGGGGCCTTTGGAAATTGCTGGGGGGTGTGTGTGGGTGCCAGCTCCAGAGTCTGATTGGTAGGTTGAGTTATGAGCCCCACCCTCCATTTCCAGCAGAGGAAACTGAGGAGCAGAGAGGAGAAGAAATTTGCCCTTAAGGTCACACCCAGTCAATTAGTGGCTGGCACTGTGTGTCATAAATCAAGGTCAGGGGCTCTGGTGTTTGGGATGCGGTTCCATCACTGTGTGACCTTGTGCAAGTCATGTGACCTTCCTCAGCTGTAAGATGTGGGTAATAATCAAATAGACCTCACGGGTTGCTGTGAGGGTGAAAGGAGATAGAAATATGTGATATAAATAGCGCTGAGCACTGCCCAGCCCACAGTTGGTGTCAAGTCATGGTAACCTACAACGGGAAAAATCCCAAACTTTGGAAAGGCTGTGATATGGCCCGCTGCCTGCTTCTCCCTTTCCTGCCCTCTTTCTTCCCAGGATTTTGATTGTCGGGATCCCTCTGCCCTGCACCTGGCTTGGGTGCACCATGCATTCTCCCCACCTGTTCACACCCCAATCCACCCAGAACGTTGCCCAGGCAACGTGCCCTGATGTCACTGCCAGTTCAGGCAGCTGGCCCCAGAGTGGAAGCAGCTGGCCGTGGGATCACGTTCCCAGGTAAATCCCCACCCCCATCCCAACTCCCAAGGGTGTTGGGTTGGGTGGGGCTACAGAGAGAACTAAAGGGGGGGGGGGGTGTTGTGAGTGTGTGAGCTGCTGGAAATTGTGCACTTGGCGGCTGCTCAGCAGCCAGAAACAGGGCCAGCTCCTGCCCTAGATAAGGCAGTAGGTGGCCTACTTGGGCTGGCCCTGGAGCTCCCCCGCGGGTGCCTCTCCCAGGTTCTGGGGTGGGTTGTCTGCTGGAAGTAGGCCAGGGCCAACTATAATCAGCTCATCCCACAGAGTACATTCAAGCAGGGTTTCCAAAGCCTTCCATGTCTTGATAACTACAGCTGGCATTTATTGAGCACTTATTGTGTTCTGAATCCTTTCTACACAATAACTCACTTTGCGCTCACAACAACCCTGTAAAGTAGGAATTATGATACACAAACAAGAAACTGAGGCACAGAGTCATGAAAATAAATGTTCAAGGCCAACAGCTAGCAAGGACAGGACTGGAACTCCACCCAGGTTCTGTGGCACTCTAGGGGGTCACATGGACATAGACTGAGGGTGATGGGAGGAGTTCTGGCTGCTGCTTTGCGTTTCTTTTTTTTTTTTTAATCCTCACCTGATGATATTTTTTTCCCCACTTATCCTCAGATGGAATGGGAGGGAGGGAGAGAGAGAGAGAGAAGCATCAATGTGAGAGAGACAAATCCATTGGTTGCCTCCTGCAGGACCCAGACCAGGGCCTGGACAAACCACAACTGAGGTACTACCCTTGACTGAATCCAACCGGGGACTCTTTGGTCCGAGGGCCGCTGAGCCAAACCGGCCAGGGCTGCTTTGCATTTCTTTAGTGATCCTGAGGTCTTTCCTGGAAACCTAGCTTCCCAATTTGCTGTGTGATGGACACATGGCAACTGAGGGAATTGTTCCTCCCCGGACTCAATTTTGCCAGTTGTCAAATGGGACTGTTAAATGGGCCATTCATGGACTCTCAGGCAGACCTTTGAACCTATTTAGAAAGTAAAAGGCAAGCTTCAGTATAGTTTGATGGATTCAAAATTTGGAACCCAGCTGATACTGTGCCTCAGTTTCCCCATCAGTTAAGTGGGGTAGAATAACAGTGCCTGCCTCCCATGTGGTGAGGATTCCATGAGGTAGAGTTTATAAAGAGCTCAGCATGGTGCCTGGTTATATAGTTAGTGCTCCGGAGACCTCAACTGTGATACAAAAAAATCCATCACTGCCAAAAATATGCCCTGGGGCAAAGCACTCCAGATAAAATGTCTCATTACATCTCTTAACCTCAATTTCCTCTATAAGTTGAGAGTATAATAATAGTACCTACCATAGCAGTTTTCTTATCTGTGAAATGGGAGTGATAACAATACTTAACTCACAAGGTTGTGTGTGAAGATTAGGTAAAGTACTTCGTTACATAAATGTTAGATTCTTTTATAGTATTTATTATTTTTAATAATTAGCTACTAAATATGTGCTCAATAATGATGCTGGTTTTCCACCCCCGTTCCCGACAAGGGGACTACAAGTACCAGCATGTCCCGCACCCCCAGTTGTGGCCTCTCCAACCAGTGCCTGCGCGCTGCATACCGGGAGTTGCAGTCCTTTCGAGGCTGGCCCCGCCTCGCCCCAGCTTCGGGGAGGAGGTTGGAGAGCCGCCCTGTCGGCCTTTGAATTTTGCCGCGAAAAGCGCGCGTGGCGGCCCTTCGGCCACGCCCCCCGCAGGACGCGGCGCCGCGTCACCCTGGTAACCGCCTCTCGGCCGTCGCTGATTGGGCCGGACCACGGAGGGCGGGCGGGGAGCGAGACGCCGCGGCAGCTGCGGACGCTCGCGCCTGTCAGTCGGGCCAGAGCGGAGCAGCAGGCAGGACAGCCGGGCAGGCGGCTCCGCTGGGAGGCTGCGCGCACCAGCCGGGGCAGGCGAAGAGTCGGGCCTGCCACCTGCGGGGCGAGACGCTCGGCACCCGAACTTGAAGCGAGGCGAGGCGCCGGCGCGCGCCAGGCGGCGCGAGACTGAGGTCCCGGGAGCCCCCGCGCGCCGCCCCGGGCCATGGGCGCGTGAGAGCCCGGTGCGCGCCGCCCCTGGTGCACCTCCCGAGGTCGCACTCCCGGTGCACCGTCCTCCAGGACGTCCCCACGTCCTCCGTGCTCTGTACGGACCGGTTATTTCTCGGCGCCGAGGCCCCCGGGGCTGCATCCGAGCCTCCGCCGCCCGCTGCCGCCGCCTCGGCAGCCGCTGTTCTCCGGCTTCCCCTCCCCCCACACCCGGGGCTCGGAGCAGAAGGAGGAGGGGCCGGTGCATTCTCGCCGCCGATCTTTGCAACCTGCGGAGGCCGGTGCATGCCCGCCGAGGCGCCCGGACCGCTGCAGGTGCGTGCAACCCCAAAGGAGAAGACCCCTCCCACCCCCGGGCGAATCTGGGGGCTGTAAGCCGCCGGCGGGCGGTCGAGCGAGAGGAAGCAACAAAGACAGGCTGCAGCTGGGGCCGGCGAGAGGGGCCGCGGCCGCCGGGCTCCCGGTGCGGGCCGGAGAGGGCGCCCCGGGGAGCTGCGCGGACTGAGCTGCATCCCTGAGCAGGACCCAGAGGGGAGCCGCAGCGCCGCCCGCGGGACGCGGTGAGCACGAGCCCTGGCGAGGATGCGCTGCTTGAGCGTCCGTGCGGCCCGGGTCCTGGGCGGGCGCGACCCCCACTGAGCCGAGAGATCCTCCAGCCCACGACTTTGGAAGGCGCGGGCCGGCGCGTGTATCGCCTCACCGACGGCATCCCTTTCCACCTGGAGAGAGGTATCGGCCCCCAAGGGGGGCTCTCTCAGGCAGCCTCTGTCACCTCTGCATGGCTGCAACCCTGCGAGCGGAGAGTCGTCGCAGCTGAGACCTGGCTGATCCGGTGAGTTCCGCGAGGCGGGGTTGCGGGTTGGAACTGGGGGCACCTCCTGGCATCGGGGCAGCCCGGATTGGAAATAAAAGGACCCTGGACTGTTGGGGATCCCGAAGCAGCGGTGCCTCTTGACCTCCCCTCTCCTTCCCACACACAACTTGTGTGGACTCGCTAGCCGGCCGGAGTGGAGGTTGGGGACCCGTTGTGGGCACTCTGCTGGGCCCTGGGCCAGATATATGGCAGGGGTCACCCCATCCCTAAAGCCAACAGACAAGAGTAGCAAGGGTAGCCGCTCTGTCTTCCGAAAATCCCCGGGAACTCTCCGTCTTGGAGTGTTTGAGGAGTGGGGCACCCAGGATGGGACAGCTTGGGGTTCTCCCAAGTAGCCTCTAAGATCTTCAGGGAACATCAGTTCAGAATGGTATGTGGAGTCCCGGTTACATGCAGGTGGCTGCTTTTGCGGATTGTGCTCTCTTAGGCTAGATTGTAACAAGGTCCCCTCACAGCCGGTATTCCTACAAAAAGCTCGCAAGTACGGCTGGTACCCAATGCATCGCGGTATGATGTCAACTACCAGGCCTCTGACGTCACTGGGGTTGTGGTGGAGACACGACTTATCTTGATCCAAGGCCAGAGGGGGCGGGAGTCCTAACCAGGGGCCCAGCTGGATGCCTTTGGGTGGTGGAGGGGTGAAGGCAGACTCCCCACCCTCACTGCAGTCCTCTGACCTAAATCCCCAGTGCGCTGATGAGGTGGGGGAGGGAGGCAGCACCAGCTGTCTCTGATGATGCTCCTCCCCCCAAGGACAGGTGTTCAGCTTTGGTCATATAGCCTGGCAGTGCCTCGGGGCTTAGGACTCCCAAACAGAGCAACTTCCTGCTTTCAGAAAAGATGTTACAGAGACCACCTTCCTGAACCCCACACCCAGCCAGCAAGCTGAAGTTCCCTGGAGTCCCCAAAGAGCTGTGGGCCCCCTGCCTTAAAAAGAGCTACTTCAGGAAAACATAGGTGCCTTACCCCCAGCGAGGGAAGGTGCAGAGGAGCTGCTGCCTGCTGCCTCTGAAGTCCAGGGAGTCCCCTGCTGTTCTCTGCCAAGATGAGGGGCCTTGGCCAAGCCTAAACTGACTGCCCCACTCCTTTGGTCTTTAAGATGATTTTGACAAGCTCCATGTGGTGCTCATTAAGTGAATGGAGGGCAGATCAGGCCCATCAGTGCCAAGGTCTGAATAAAGCATGTCTCTGCCAAGGGGCCAGCTTTGATGGGGGTCAGGCACCAGGCCTCTCCTCCCCACCACACTCTAGCACTGGCCCTGTTCCTTGTGAAGGCCCAGAGAACCCCCAGGCAGCATCCTGCTGCTGCCTCTTTGATTCCTCTTCTAAGTTCCTTCCAGCAATTGCTGCCAGTGTCGGATGTGGGTGAAACTGCTGTGATCACATTTCTAGGAAAAGGTTAGAGAACTGTGTCATTGCTTCAGTGGGGTGGGGTGAGAGCAGAGGGAAGTGTATGTGAGGTCATTATGAGAAGCCAGGCCCCATTTCTATGCAGCGAACATTTATTTCTGTTCTCCTACCCGGCTCTCTAGCTAGATGAACAGGTCAATAAATATCAGTGGAGCTGCTTTTGGGGGCTTTGCAGAGAGATGATATTTCCAGCTGAAATGGTGTCGTTAAACACACAGGCTTCCAAGGACAGAGGAGCAATAGCAGATGTGGGGAGAAGTGGGAGAGGTGGGCAGAAGGGCTGTTTGTGCTGCCTCTCGAAGCTTCCCAGTTTAGAAACAAACTCGGAGTGTGCCAGAGAGTCACAAACACAGGCAGTTGGAGGTCCTCCATGGAGTATTTACAATTCCACAGCCAAGGCGAAGGGAAAGGCTGTCAGAATTGGGCGATTCCTTCTGTTCGCTTCCCTGGGCTTGGCATAACAGCAGGTGCCGTGCAGGAGGGAGTGCCAGCTTACCCAGCATCTTCCTATGTGCCAGGCATTTTATAGGATCTGTTATTCCTTAAAGTGACTCATGTGCTGTGTGACCCATTATACAGATGAGGGAACCGAGGCTCAAACAGAGGAAGTGATGAGCTATGGTTGCCTGAACAACTGCAGAGGTTCAGCTCTCAACTGTGCTGGTTTCAGAGTTCCCAGGTCTTCCCACTCTCTTCCATGGGTGGACGGGAGGCATTCCCACTTGTTGTACAGGGTCCCTGCAAGAGTCAGGGACTATTGGCTGTAGAGGAAGTCTGGCCTCACCAAGATGTCTTGCCACACTGAAACCCAGGTTGGGATCCTGCTTCCCCCCTACATACAGGACAGATTGAGCAGAGTTGCCACTTCTGCCCTGGCCTTGTGGGCAGCCTGCTCCCCTCACCCCTGGCACCTCTTTCTCCAGCACTGGGGAAAAGAAGGTATGGCATGAAACCTGCCTGCCAGGAAGGGATGACAGAGCTGGCCCTAGGCTCCTTGTCATTTGCCCCTGTGGGCTTACCTGGGGGTGGGGTGTGAGAGTGCCCCTAGCCATCCCAGGGACCCTCTTGGAGGCACCCAGCTGGTGGGGAAGGCAAGGATATAGATGGGGCAAGAGCATCTTTGGTAGATGTGGCTTCCTGACCCAGTCTGACGGTGGGATAGGGCCCTATAGAAAGGGTGCCATGTGACTCTCAGAAAGAACAAATAAGGATCTGCCAGGCAGAAGAATGTAAAGAGTGTTCTGGGCTGTGGGAGTGGCCATGTAGTGGGCCTGTGATGTCTGGGGTGTGCTGAATGAGGTTGAGGGGTGTCCTGGGGTGGCTATGTCCTGGAGGCTTAGGTGGATGGGGAGGTTTAAGCAGGGGAGAGGATCCAGTTAGGGTTCCCTTGCTAGAGATGGGACCCTGGACATCCCTTCCAGTCAGGGTGGGGAGGGCCTTCTCAGCTCTCTGAACAGTCCTCTTTCTCAAGGTTAGCTGTCCACCCTCCACCTCCAGTAATCCTTATCACTTACCTAATTCCATGTAAGCTCACCCATCCCCTATCCCTTCTGAGCCTCACGGTTGCTCTGGACCTGGGCTGGGTTACTTAAACCCCCAATAATAGTAAAGAGCCAAGCTGTTGAGTGGGTCCACCCCTTGTTGGCTGTGTGACCTTGAGTGAGTAGCTTTGCCTATCTGAGCCTCAGTTTCCTCATCTGTGAGAAGGAGCTGATACTAGCACCCACTCCCCAAGGTGTGGTAAGGATTCAGTGAGGGTTTAGCACAGGTGGTGGCATACAGTAAGCACTCCATAAATGCACGTGCTCATAGCCACTGTTAGCCTCAGCCTCAAAACAGGGCCTTGAAAGGCTTTCCTCAGTCCCTCTTGGAGCCAAAGATCAAAGATCCCCGGGCAGGTCCGGTACTTTCACCCTTCCAGTAGCCTCTGCTGGGTCTCCCACCCACCCACCCCCGGCACCCCACATACGTGGCTCCCCATCTGAGCTCCTGGGGTGGGTGCTGGGGCCTGGCCGGGGGGGGGGGGGGCCTCCCCAACCTCCCTCCTCCCCCCTCCACCTTCCAATCCCTCACAAACCGGAGGAAGCAAGCGGAGCAGCTTATATTCATGAACCGTAATTCAATCAGGCGGCGATTCCTCTGGGCTTGGGGCGGGGGTGAGAACGAGGAGGCGCGCACAAAAGGGCCGCTTTATTACCTCCCGCGGGCTGGGAATTGCTGCTCTCCCCCAGCAGCGGCCGGAGCCGCCTTTATTGTGTTAACCCATTTGCGTGTCAAGAGCTATTGTGCGCTTTCTCTGCCTCTGCCGGGCGGGCTGCGGGAGGAGGGCTACGCGCCGGCCGGTCACCTCCGCGGGCGCCGCCCACCGCCCTGATTGGTTGCTAAGTGATTTGCATCCAAGGTAATCACTTTTATCTCAGAAGGATGTCGACTATAATTATAAGCTACTGACATCTTTTGAAATCTGCCTAATGACTATTTTAGTCTGCACAGAGTGGGGAGGGGGGAATTCTGGAGGCTAGAGGGGTGGGGGTGGGGAGAGAGGAGGCTGGAAGGTGGTTGGATTCCTTCTACCTGGACCATTGATTCGTTAGTTGAGAAATATCTGAGTGCCTACTGCGTGCCTGTGCCTGGAACAAAAGATGCTGCGGAGGTAGGGGTGTTGCATTCCTGTGGGCGGAGCTAGTACCATTTCAGAGATGGGGAAATAGAGGCTCTGGGGAATGAGCCACCTGCCCAGAGTCACACATCCAATAAGTGGCTGGAAGCTGAGTATCTCTAACCCCCCAAATTCCTGTGTCCGCCACTGGAGTGGGGTATAGACAGAAATAATAATGGTAATCATTCCTGAGTAGAGGTCACCTGTCTGGTACCTCCCAGGGCTTATGTCATAGCCCTAAGAAATGCTGGTGCTACCCCATTTTACCAGGGAGGAAGCGGGACACAGAGAAATTATGTCACTACCCAAGGTCATACAGCCAGAGAGTGGCATAAATATGAGGTCTGTTGGTGGCCAGAAGTGGGGTTCCAGCTACCCCCTTGTGGTTCCATTCAGTAAACACCTGGCATCAGCCGACGCCAGGGCTGCCCTTGGGTGGCAAAGCTCTAAGGAATCAGATGGCCCACAGCCTCCATGGGGAGTAAGATGAGTCTGCAACTAACTCAGATTCTGGACAGAGCCAGAGCAGGGCTGGAGGAGACCTCAAGGAGGGAGAAACTACAGCTGATCATGGAGGGCTTCCTGACAGAGGGGGCTTTTGCTCTGGACTCTGAAGACTGGGTGGATCTGCCCAGCAGATAGGGATGTTGCTGGCAGAGGGTGTTTGAGAACCTCAGGGCATGACCAGGAAGAGCAAGGGAAGCTTATAAGAGGGTGGAGGTAAAAGAGAGATAATCGAGGAGGGAGTGCAGGGGCTTGAGGGTGATTGAGGTGGAACCCCAGCTCTGTGTGTTCAGACAAGTCACTTTACCTCACTTTCCTCTTCTGTTCAAGGGAATCATAGAAGTTTTCTCACAGGCTTGTGGGTGGAACAAGCTTGAGCGTGTGGAGTACTCGTGTGAGCTTGACTGAACCCCTCAGAGCTGGGTGGGCAGGGCTCAGGCCCCAGCCAGTCATCCTGGCCCCAGAGCAAATCAGCATCCCAGCCACAGCAGCTGTTTGGGGCCCTGGGAGCCCCTGCCATTGTGCAGAGGGCACAGGGGACAAAGGCCTGAGAGGTCAGGGGGTAAGGCTGAGGCTGGCTGTGAACAGGCGCCTGGGGATGGGGACTTAATGACGCAAAACTTAATGACCCAGAGTCTGTGGGGAAGGGGCCTCCCTTGGAGGAAGAGAGAAGTCCAGCCACCAGCTGTCTGCTCCAAATATTTGCTGCCAAGGGTCAGCTGCCCCATAGGGTCCAGGTCAAGCTTGGCACTGGGGAAGCAGAGGTGGCAGGGCCTCCAGGCCAAATTCAGTCCCCAGGCCTGAATTTGGGGCTTGTCCCTGTCTCTAGCATCTGAGTAACCTCAGTCTCATCATCTGTCAGATGAGCCAAGGGTCTACTTTGGAGGGCAGCTGTGAGGCTTGGCAGTAACCCATAGCAAGTGGGCAGTAAACAGGAACTGCTATTTTTGCTCTTATTCATCCAGTCATTCAGAGAGATTCAGTGTTCTGTGCCAGGTGCTGGGGACGCAAAGATGAACAAGCCTAGTTGCCTTGAAAGCTGGTAAGGCCTCCAACACATCAGTACAGTGGGTGAGTCGCCTGCATACAGGAATACAGGAATTCAGTCTGCCGGCACTGTGCCAGGAGCTGGGGGACAGCAGTGAACAAGCCAGATATGGCCCTTTGGGGCCCCTGTCTCTCAGAGTATGCTAGGAAATCAGCAGTGGAAATTATTACTTCCAGCTGAGGAAGCCAGGGAGGGCTCCCTGGAGGTGGAGGCATTTTCAGTTGCTGGCTTTGGGGGCTTCTATCTAAACACCTTTGCCTATTATGGGAATCACAGGACACTAGTGGCATCTGCTATGTGCCAGGCTGAGCTTCTGGCTTTGGCATTTTGTTCTCTCATTTAATTCTTATATGGTTCCAGGAAGGATATTTTCATCCCTGTTGTATAAATGAAGAAACTAAGGCTCAGGAAGTGAAGTGACAGCTCAGGGCCATGTGGCAGGTCAACACAATCCCCTTCCTTATCCATGTAAGCTTTGGCCTGTCCTCTGTCTGTAAGGACACTGGGCTGGGTGGGGCTGTCACTCAAGAATCCTTGGGCAGTGGCTGAGAGGATCCAGTTCTGGGCCAGCTGTTGCCTTTATAAGCTACACAACCTTGAACAGGTCACCCCCCATGCCAGCCAGTCTTCAGCTGCATCCTCTGTAAAATGTCAAGGATGGCAAATCCGTGGCAGGCCTGGCTTACTTTATACTGCTGTGCCCTTGGCAGACATCGCCAATCAATTGCTGCCCTCTTCCCCTGCTGAGTTCTTCTCCTGACCTTGGGTTCTTTCCAGGGCTCTGGGCAGGCAGCATGAATCAATCAGCAGGGTTCTTTCCAGGGCTCTGGCCAGGCAGCACCAATCAATGAGCTGAAGCCTGCTTGCCTGCATGGCCTTGAAGAGCTCAGGGGTCCCTCTGGTCCTTCTTTGTGTGATTTAGAGGACCAGGGTACCAGAGTGAGGAATATTGGAGAATCTTCTCTGAGGATATGGGTTGTTCTGCAGCCACTAGAGCTGTGGAGGTATGAGAGTCTGTTACCTTTCTTCATTTCCCAGAGAGACCTGTGTCCCCATCCATGCAGCCCAGCTCACGCTCAGTGTGAGTGCTCTGGGCAGATTCCAGTTGCTTTCAGTCTAGATGATAATAGCATTCATTGAGCTCTTCCTGAGAGCTAGATCCTTCATGGGTACCCTCTCATTCATCATTCTGCAGAATCCCTGCGGCACGCCTCTCAGCCCCTCTAGGAAGAATCCTTAGCCCACTTTAGAGAAGAGGAAACCGAGGCTCAGAGTGGTTGAGAAGGGTGAGGTTATGCACTTGCTGAGTGGCTGAGTTGGCATTCACACTCAGGTCCACAGCCTGGAGCAGGGCTGAGAATGGCAGACAGGGCAGCTTTCCTGGAGGAGGTTTCATTAAAGACTGGTTGACTTCTGACGGGCAGAGCTGGGCCTTCTAGGAGAAGTAGGGAGGACCTTCTAGGTGGAGGGAACAGCATAAGAAGCAGCTCAGAGGCAGGCAGGCAGGCAAGAGTGTTTAGGTTGAGGGACTAGTGTGTGGCTGGATTTGGCTGGAATGTGGAGAGAAAGGGAACCACAGAGGGAACCAGGGCTGGTGGTTGCATTTGAACTTTGCCCTCCCATAGTAGGGAACTGTGGCAGCTCTTTAAGCGGATGGACAACCCAATCTTGTTGCTAAGTGTATTTATTCAACATCTCCATCATCCTGGGGTGAGGTCAGCTGGTACTTGGGGCTACCTCTGGTCTACTGGAATCTTTAGCCTAGAACAGTGCCTGGTACACAGTTTGCTGGACTAATGTTTGTTGGACTAAAATGCTCCTGACCTCCTCATGGGTCCAGCTGCAAGGAAGAGAGGCCAGAGTCCTTTCCAGGAAAAGTTGAACATCAGGTTGGGGTTGGGGCTGGGGGAGGGAGCCAGGCAGGTACCTGGGACTTCCCTCTCAGCGCTCCTGTCCCTGCTGCCTGTCCCCAAAACCCCTCTTAGACTTTCTAAGGGATGTCCCCGCCTCGCTGCCATGCTTGGCGGGCAGCCTGGACCCAGCGCTTTGGGGGATAAAAGATGAAGGTTCATGACCATTTTTTAACTCAATAAAAGGAGAGACAAGCTGCAGGCTGCAGGCCGGAGATATAATTAGTTCGCAGCAGTGGCGCTTTCTTGATTTAGCTTCTGAGAGAACAAGACAAGGATGTTATACCCAATTAGCAGTAACATCCAGGCGGAGCCTCAATAGGTGAGATAACAAGCTATTTTTATGACTTTTCTTTCCCAGCTTGGAGAGGTGGGGGGAAGGGGATATCATCAGGGCCTTATTTCTTTTCATCAGGGAATAATTATTAGCGATCTCAGGATTTCCCAAAGGCCAGTGATGCATTTGTGAACCCAAACAAGCAAGCATCTTGAGTGGCAGGCTGGCTTTTTGAGTCCAGGACGAGTGGAAGGGGTGCAGGCCCCTCAGCCCCATTTTGGAAGCCTTCTGGAAACACTCCCAAATGCAGAGAGCCCATTGGTTTGGCAAAGGGGAAGCCCAGGCCCTTGTGATGTTCTCATTAATGGTGATCTCCCTACCTGCTTCAAGGAGGCATAAGGGCCAATTCCCCTAGGGATGAGGAAGGAGCTGGTTCTGGCCCTTGGCAGCTCTTCTTGGCACCACCCTAGATCCCTTTGCCAACTGGGCCAGAGGTTCTGGTTCCTCGGCCTTGAACCTGCCATTTGCACTCTGTCTGCTGGATCCCCATTATAGCTCACATTGCCTGACCACCCTCCTGTCTGTCCTGGGTCCCAGAACCAGTCTCTGGCAGGGGCTGAGTGGTGATTAGCTCTGCACTGTCCACCCTCATTACCCCCTACCCCATTCAGGGCACCTGGCACCGGCTAAGTCTCTGCTGGGCAGGGAAGCCCTGCCAAGCTCCACCCCAGCTGCCTGGCCACACTCCGACTCCTGGCGAGGGCTAGGGGATGCCCAGAGAGATAGCTGGCATGGCTGTCGTGACACCCCATCAGCCGGGCCCCAAGCCCAGAGCGGGTTCCTGGGCCTCTGCCCATCCTGTAGCATCTGGCCCCACCCTGCCTCGAGTTCCATCTCCCTGTCAGTGTGGAGCCCCACACTTGTGGTTCAGACAACTGACAAATCCAGCCATGCAAAGTGGGAGTTTAATTGCAAACAGTTTTTATGGATCATGGGCCCATCTGTGCCACCATATGCAAAAGGAAAAAAAAAATCCCCATTAAAAAAAATTTTCTCCCTGCCCCACCCCCCAAACTGACTCCAAAAGAAACAGTTGCCAAGGTTTTTCTGACTGTAGCCAAGCACAGAGCTGGGACCTGTCCCAAGGGCTCCCTATAGGGTGAACCTGGCAAAGTCAGGGGGCCAGGTGGGGCAGGGGTGAGCGGCCCCCATGGAGCCTGACAGCTGAGAGGAGGCGATGGCCTCAGCAAACTGCTAGCAGTTCCTGTACCCACTGGGTTCTCTCTCAGCTCCGGGCCTTTGCACATGCCATGCAGCTGTTCGAATACCTGCTGTTCTTTCCCGTCCACCTCACTGATGCTGTTTGTGTGGCCTCTAGAGCAGGACTTGGCATGAAGTGGGCATTACACAGCATTGATGGAAATGTGAAAATGAGTGTATTGTAGGGCCCACAGAGCAGACATTTTCTCTCCCATTTCTAGCCAGGAAACGGACCCCAGGAGGTATTTGATATATTCATTGACTGCCTTGATTTCCCTTCCTGCTTCAAAGAGGCATAAGGAGGCTGGGCCAGTTCCCCACGGGGCTGCCCAGGCTCACAGATTCCCTATTCCCAGTGGTCCCTCCTGCCGTGGTGCCTGGCTCCCAAGATGAGCTCCACCCAGGGGTCAGTCTTCCTCAGGCCCTCGGGTCCACCTGGGACCCGAGTTTGCTGGCCATAAGGGTTCTGAAAGGACTCACCTCCTAGGCAGCCTTCCAGGGTTCAATTGCCGTGCCACCTCATCCCAACCACTTCAGACTGTCGTTTCTTCCTCTCTGCACCTCAGTTTCTTCATCTGTAAAATGGGGATAAGTTGATGGACTACTGCGTGTGAAGGTCTGTTATTTCTCTTCCCCAAGGGAGGGTCTTGGTTTTGTTCACTGATGTCTTCTCAGCATTTGATGTTGAATGAATGAATGAATGAATGAATGCATGCATGCATGCATGAATGAGGCATTTGGAGGACTCCAGGGAGGGAATGAGACATAGCTCTTGGCTTGCCAAAAATTCAGGATTTTTACACCCTTTCTATTGAAGTCTAGAAACCACTGGACAACCTGTGGGGATTGTGAACTCCATTCTCCTGATGAGGAAAACTGAGGCTCTGAGAGATCAAGAGACTCTCCCAAGGTCATGCAGCTGGAAAGTGGCCAGAGCTGGGGCTGAAACCTGATCCTGTGACTCCAGCTGACCAAGTTCCTGCCCCTCACATTATAGGTGAGGAAGTTTAGGCCCAGAGTGGGGAAGGGATTTGGCCAAGGTCACACAGCAAGAAACTAGCAGCCAGCATTTGTGGGGTGCTTCCTACCCCCATTATAAGATGAGGAAACAGGCCCTCCAGCCTCAGAGACAGGCCAGCCAAGTCCACGGCTCTCCCTCCATCCCTCCCTCCCTCTTTCCCAGGTCTGTGCTTGGGATCACTGTGCCTGTGGGTTTCCCCATGAACTGTGTAAGCCAGCAGCTCAGTGTGTGTCAGGAGCCAGGCCCCATGCTGGGGGTCCCGTGCCCAAGGCCCCAAGGCATGGTACTTGGTGCAGCTCTCCCGCAACAGGTAGCAGAGGACAGTGGGACCCCTGAGACCTGGGCAAGCACAGGCTAGCCAGGCCCCTGGCAGGATCCCAGGCCAGGCACCAGGCAGCCCCATTCCCCGCCTGGCGGTGATCACCAGCTCCCGTTGTAATCATTAAAACTATTAGAAGGAAACGTTCGCTTGAAGCAAATGTCAGGCGCCGAGCTGTGCTTTGTAAACGCTCACAATTAATGCCAATCAGGCCCGGAAAAAAGCCGGCCTGGAATCCTGTCTGTTTCGTCTCGTTTGTCAGCTGGTGCCGCTTCATGTTGCACATTTTCATACAATTGCTATAAACATAAAAGGGAAACTCCACAGTGTTCCCGGGCGCCCGGATGGTGTGCGCCGACTTAATTACTTGGTATTCCGCTGTTCACTTGGCCGCCCTGAGCGGGTGGGAGGGAGAGAGCGGGACTTTGTGTGGCAGGATACAGTTCTCCTGGGGGTCAGCCAGGGAGATGGGTCAGGCTCCAGGCCTGAGTCTCCTACCTCGCCCGCCCTGGGCCATGGAGCCCACGGAGCCAAGGATGTCTGTGAAATAAGAACTGCTAAAACGTTTGCAAAATCCTCGAGGAGAAAAGAGGGGATCACAGTCCATTAGACTTGGCTTCAAATTCCTAGTCCATCTCCTAGAATGATCCACCAGGCTTACTGCCCGCCTCCTGCACACCAGGCACCACGCCACTTGCCAGCTGGGCCTCAGTTTCCCTATCTGTGAGTTGGGAGTAATAGCCCAGTGGTCAAGATTTCAAGCTGGCTGGGGCTGGACTCGGCTGAGGGCACCAGGCAGGCCTTTTCTCATTTGCCTGTTGCACAGACTTCGAGGATCGACAGGGAGGGTGAGGCCCGGAGTCCCACTGCTGCAAGTGGTAGAGCTGGGATTGGACCTGGGTTCCTGGACTCCAGAGCCCACAACCATTGTGCCACCCTGCTGTGCCCTCCCTTCCCGGTGGGGTAGCCATAGCGTTGGAAGGAGATGAGGGAGCTAAAAGTCACAGCACACATTAGGTATTCCATGAACAGTAGCTGCTGTCATCCCGCTGCCAGCAGACAGACCAGGGGCACTGGGGGGCTCAGGCCGTGGCCTGGGGGGCAGCACCAACACACATGGACTTTGCTGGATGGAGAGTGGAGGAGTCTCCAAGGGGTGCCATTCCCCCTCCCTCCCCAGGGGGCTGGGCCCCCCAGGTTTCAGGGTAGGGCTAAGGAGGGAGAGGCTGAGAACATGCCTGGCCAAACCCTCGGACACTCCTGCCTGCCACCCCTCCCCCAGGTGCCTCTAATCTGGCTCCGAGGTGCTGGGTGCTGACTATATGCCAAGCCCCACGTCACTTCACTGAACCCTCAACATCCCAGAAAGTTGGGCATCTTATCATTGTCTCCATTTTATAGATGAGAAAACCAAGGTCCAAACACAGCTAGGAGGAGGGGAAGCTGGAGTCAGATTCATGTCCAGGTTCATCCACTCCGAAGTCTTTCTCATGCCTTCCCAGCCCCTTCCCCATCGTGACCTGGGTGTGGCCTTTCCATACACTACGAACCCTCCCCAGGACCCTTTTGAGCTCTGGCTCTCCATGGACTGGTCTTCTAAGGCCAGGCTGGCTCTGCAGGGACACACCAGTCTTTGTGTAGGCTTGGGCCAGGCGGGGCAGCCATCAGGGTGGTGAGAGGGCGGGGCAGCCAAGCAGCCTGGGATAAATGCTCAGAGCCAGGAATAGAGGCCCCTTTGTGTGGCGCTCGGTGGGGGAAGGGGTGCTGCCAGCTGCCACCCTGTGTGACCAGGGAGGTCTGAGCCCTCCACAGAGGTCTGCTGCCACCTCCAGGGGACTGGCCAGGAGCTTGTCATCTCCCCTGCCGCTTCCTTCCACTATTATTTGTCTTCCTCTCATTTCCTGGGGACCTCCGGCTCCTATGGAGCCATTGGCAGCCATTCACCGGGTTTGTTGTGAGCCTACTATGTGCCTCCACTGGGCTGGACACGCCCTGCAGGTAAAGGGCAGTAATCCCATGTGATAGATGCAGACCTGAAGCTCAGAGAGGACAGGTGACTCACCATACTCCCACAGCTGGGCATGGGTCCAGGATCTGTGCCTTGCTGGTCTGGGGGTCCCAGGACCCAGGGCTGCAACTTGAGGTGCGCACCTCATTGCCTAGATGGCCTCAAGAAGGCTGCTGGCTGTCTCTGCTCCCTGGCTGGGCCCCAGGTGTCCATTCCATCCCTCTGTCCTGGGTCAGGCTCTGGACTGGTGGCTGCAGCTTTAGTGGGGACCAAGCACGGGACTCTGTTGTGGGCTGCCCTACCCATGAAACCTCCTCTGAACCTCGATCTTCTTGGCTTCAAAATGGGAATGAAATAGAATCCAGCATTGGGGGACGTGCCGGGGCACAGATAAAGCACTGAGCTCAGTGTCTGCTGTGCACACTCAGGCTTCACAAGTGTGGCCTGGGTTTCCAGCATCCCTATTATGTCCTGGGAGAACTAAGAGGACAAGCTGAGGCAGTAGGTGGGTGACAGGGTGCAGGGGTAACTCTTAGGAGCATAAGCATGTGGCAGGGGTTGTCTCATTGGGTCCCTGCTGCAGCCCCATTTTACAGGTCAGCAGACTGAGGCTCAGGTAACTCAAGTGACTGGTCAAGGGTCCCAGGGTCCCCAGGAGCCAGGAACAAGGAAAGGTAGCTTCCCAGAAGGCCCCGCCCTTAGTCTCTTCCTGACGCCCCGCCCTGGCTCATTGGGCAGCTGTCCACTGCAGACACTGACCAAGTCCCTTTGTGAGCCCAGTTCTGTGGGAGGCCCAGAACCACCCCAGGAAGCCCCCAGAGGCTGCTTGGTTCCCACAGCATTTGCCAGCCACCTGGGACCAGCTCACACTCAGCAGGCCATTCCCTCCTCTGGGCCTTTGCTCAGGCTGGGGCTTTCCCCGTTGTGCCTCCGCTGTCCCCTTCCCCAGTTCACTCACACATGCGCACACACACCTTCTCTGTGGGGTAACTCCGACTTGCCTCTTCCCTAAATACCCCCTGTCTAGTTGAGGCCTGGAGTCCCCTCTCTGGGTCTTGAACCCTGCTCACCTCCACCAGAGCCCCAAGCCTTTTCATCTCCCTCCCAGCTCTTTCGTGTGGCGCATAGTAGGCCTTCAGTGAAGTCTGAAACAGACACAGCCCTGGCCTTCAGGCACCTAGACCCCACCTAGCGGGAGAAGCAAATACAAACAGATCATTGACAAGGCTGCATGTCCAGGAATGGGGTCAAGTGCAGGACACCCGGGGAGCAGGAAGCCCCACCCTGGTCTCCTTGCTCTGCGGAAGGGAATGAACACTCGAGCCCTACTGTGCTCCTGAAAACTCAGCCATCCTGTTTTAATCCTCCCGAGCAAGGCGGGTGGACAGATGGGACAAGAGGCTCAGGAAGGCAGGTACCGACTGGCTGAGGCCACACAGCTTCTGAGGGCGGAGACTGTGCCTTTCTCCAAGGCAGAAAACTCAGGTGCTCATGGGGCCAACCAGGTGGCACAGTGAACAGAGCGGCTGCCACGGCCTCGTGGGTTCCAGAGCTGCCAGTTTTAGTTTGTTTTCAAGAGAAACCCGACAATGAGAATTTCAGGTGGAATTTTGGTTTTGTTTTTCTTTTCTTTTTAGTATTGGCAACCATGTCACAATTATTTATTTATATTTATTTATTTATTTATTTATTTTTATTTACTGCAGCAAACTGGGCAAAGAAAAGATGTTTGCCCAGCTTGGGCGGGACTTGCACCCTTCACTGATGTGGAACCGTCTGGGTGGAGGGCATGATGGGAGTCCCGGGATGTCTCACCTTCTGCATCCCAGGCCAGCAAGAGCCCCCAGAACCCAGAGGCAGCTCCACACACCCCTCAAGACACCCCCAGATGCCGCCTTCACCGCCAGAGACAGGAGGCAGGGCCCGAGCCCCACGAGGGCACCACCCAAATAGCTATAATCAGCAGCCTCGCCAAGACTTCAAACTCACCCAATTATCCTGTGAGGGAAAAAAAAAAAACACAAAATGAAAACAAATTAACATGTTTGCATAGAAGCTGCTGCAGCAACACAGCCGTGCGCACGCACATGCTGGCGCGTGCCCCAGAGAGGCTCAAGATATCACTGCCACCCTCTGCAGGCCTGGCACCCACCTGGCAGGGCTGGGCTAGGTGCGCCAGGTTGTGCCCACTGCCCTGGGCCAAAATGTGCACTAGGCCCAGCAACTAGATTGTCCCCAAACTTGACTGGGCCTTGTCTCAGTCTACTAGCTTTCAGGGTTTGTTTGTTTGTTTAATTTAGTAAACATATAATATTCATTATGTGCCAAAATTCAACCTCATTAGTCTGACCCCCTTTCTTTAGATGGGAAACTGAAGCACAGAGCGGTTAGTTGACCTGCCCAAGGCTGCACAGCTGACAAATGGAAGAGCTGGGGTTTGAACCCAGATGGGCCAACTTGAGTCCTGTAACCATGCCGTCTCTGTGGCTCCCTCCTGTCTGTAGATGATGTGCCAAGATTTCAGCCTGGCCTTCAAGGTCCCTCCCAACCCTGGCTCCTCCAGCCTGTGTCCATTCTTCTCTCGCACACCTCCACCCTGCCCTGCATGCTCTCTCACGCTGAGGGGCTATGATAGGTGGGTGGTCATGATCACGGAGCCAAATGGATGTGTGTTCAGATGCCTGATATACCAGTCCCTCACTGGACTGCCTTGGGCAAGTGGCTGCTCCTCTGTGCCTCAGTTTCCCCTCCTGGAAGATTGGGATAATAACAGTCCCTACCTCAGGGAGTTGAGAAGTCAGCGGGTGACCCACGGCAATGCACTACATCTGGTGGCTACGCATGGGTGAGGTCCCTCCAGCGGGATGCCCTCACCCTCTCCACGTGCTGTTCGGTTGGCCCTAAAAGACCTGATCCACCAGACTCCCTGAGCCCCTGTTGGGTGCCCTTGCTCCCAGGAGCATGTAGCCAAGGGGCAGATTTTCCCTCTTCCGAAAAGCTTCTCCTCCTGGGAGTGACCCCTCTTCTCTGGGATTGTCCTTGGGAGTTGAAGGATAAACTGTGCTAGGAGGAGTTGGGTTTTAGTCCTTGGAACTCAAGGGTCCTCAGGCCAGGGCTGCAGACGACTCCCCAGTCCCTTCCCCCTACTCTCGTGACCACTGACAAATCCCTTCACCTCTCTGAGCCCCTTGCTGTCATCTCTGGCCCATGACGGTGAAAGCTGAGGGTGGCCATTGCTGGCACAGTGGGCACCCAGTGGGCAGTGGATTTTAAGGAGCTAAGAGGGCAGCAATGAGAGTGGCCACTGCCACCGAGCGAGTGACTGTACTCAATGTGAACATCTTCCGGCACAGTCCTCACCACGGCTGGGGAAGGTGCGGTTTCTAGTCCTGTTTTTCAGATGGAGAAACTGAGGCCCCAAAGGACTCAGTGACTTACTTAAGAGAGTCTTGCTGTTAAGTGGCAGAGGCAGGGTTGGAACACAGCCATTCGGGGTTTGTGCTTTAGCCGTGGTGCTATTTGGCCCTTTCTGGGTGCTGCCGGTCAAAGGCAGGCAGTGCGTCGAGGACCTGGAGAGTAAGGACCAGTAGCAGGACGCCATCCTAGTGGTGGTGGGAGAGGGCTAACTTCATTGGCCTCAGGACGTCCCCTTTGGCATCCACCTCCTGGCCTATAGTCACACTGACCACTCAGGGCCAGGGTGGCGCCTGGGGTAGTTGACCCAGTGCCCACCCCAGGAGTGGCCAGTCCTTTAGGACATTGGGTGCCCACTTGGCATCCCAGCCTTCCCTCGGCATGGCCCCGCCCTAGGCTTGAGAGGCCCACAGACCTGGCTCCACGTCCAGACCCCAGCATGCGGCCTTGGACAAACCCTTGTCCTCTCCCAGCCTCTGGTCCCCCTGCAGAACGGCAGCAGAGGATAAGCCCACACCTCTCAGGATGAGATCAAGGCTGAGATGTGGTGCCCAGCATGTGGTCGCTGCTAGATGAAGCAGCCCCCTGCCCAGACCTCCTAAGGGCCCTTCCTTCTCCAGAAGCTCCCAGCCCTTGAGCTTCCAGGACATGGCTGGGGGTGGGGCTTGCCTTGCCTCTCAGACCCTACCCCACTGGCATGTGGGCCTAAGAGGAGGCTTTTGCCTACTTACCGCCAGCCCTGTCCCTCTGCCCACTCACCACTGTGTTGATGAACAGTCACTTGGTTCTCTGGGGTCCAGATGTTCCAGATGTGTAGAGAGAGTGTTCAGGTTGAGGTGGTAAACTGCAGTGAAATGAGGGGAAGAGACCCCAAGGCTGATGAGCAGAGGAGAGGAGACCTGTGAGCCCAGGGCCATGCAAGGAGCAGGTAAGAAAGAAAGGCCCCAGTGCACCCCTCTGTTCAGTGGGGTTGACTGAACATATACTCTGTGCCTGGCCTTGGAGTAGAAAGAGACTAGAGATGGGTCTGTGAGAACCCAGCTGGGCCACCTTACTGCTGTGCACCCTGGGCAAGCTACACTCCTCAAACAGGGCTGTGGAGAGGGTCACAGTAAGATGACATTCAGTAGTAGTTGGTTGAGGGCCTGGGAATTGCACTCAGAGGTTTAAACCCCGCCCCCCACCCCACTCCTTAGGGGGTAGGGTAGGAGCCAGTTCCAGTGACTGTCCTGGAGCTGTGAATGGCAGGGGGCATGGCTCCCTCCTGCCCACCATTCTGAGGCTCAGAGAGCAAAGGTAGGGGCTGGTGGTGTGCAAGAAGGAGGGAGATGTTTCCTTTTCCTCCCCCATTACAAAAGTAATATTCATCTTTTAGTATTTGGAAATGACAAGTGTGACGCAGAAAAATTCAACCATCACCCAACTGCCCAGAGCTGAATCCTTGGTCTCATGATGGGGACATTCTTCCCAGGTGTCTGATTTTGCCTTGCATAAATGACCACCCTGGTCAAACAGGGCTCACGTGAGTGAATTGCTGCATGGACATGGCCAAGCCCAGGGCCTGACCCCGAGGAAGGGCCTGCTCTGTGCTAAGCCTGTCCTCAGTCCCGCGCCCATCGGCATGTTCTGGCTTGAGCTTCTGGGAGCCACCTGCCTGCCCGCCTGCCCGCCCAGCAGCCCATTGTCTGGCATGTGGGGGCTCCGAGCAGCCGTTGTTCTGCACACATCTGATTCCGTCTTTTCCACATCAGATCATTTGTAACCGTCACCAGGCAATCGGGCCCGTCGCTGATTCAATCTCGGCTTTGTGCTGTCACAGCCGTTTTTCTGCACCGGGCTGATTTTGAAAAGAGGCCCATCTTCTGGGCTCACTTTTTATAAATGGGGGAGGGGTAAGGATCTTTATGTATATGCATGTGTCTGTGTGTGTGTACATCCCCCACACACGTGCGTACACAGACACATTGGTCTCTGCCTCTCGTCACCATGAGGTAGGTGGAAAAGGGCCCTGGGCTGCCACCTCTGTCCCCATCCTCTACCACCTGCCCACCCTGAGCACCTACTGTGTTCAAACACAGCAGTGTGTGCAGTAGAGGAGATAGATGCTAAATCACTCATCAATAAGATAATTTCACAGTGGTAATGACCATGAAGGAACTACAATGGTGATGGGATGGTGGCCAGGGCAGAGGGTTGCTGACTTAGATGGGGTGATCAAGGAGGGCTTCTTGGAGGAGGTGATGTTTATGTTGAGGCATAAATGAGGAGACAGAGCTAGCACAGAGAGCGTTAGTGCTACCCAGTCTGAACTGAGACGTCCTATAAGTGTAAAATCCACCCCAGATTTCAATTTCAAGACTTAGAATGAAAAAAAGAATGTAAAAAATATCGTATTAGTATTTTTTTAATATTGATTACATGTTGAAGCGATACTATTTTGGATATACTGGGTTAAATAAAATAAATTATTAAACATAATTTCTTGCCCTGGCCAGTTTGGCTCAGCGGTTAGAGCGTCGGCCCCTGGACCAATGAGTCTCGGGTTTAATTCCAGTCAAGGGCACGTACCTCGGTTGCAGTTCGTCCCCGGCCCTGGTCAGGTCATGCAGGAGGCAACCAGTTGATGTGTCTCTCTCACTTTGATGTTTCTTTCTTTCCCCCCTTGCCTTCCACCCACTCTATCTGATGATAAATGGAAAAATATCCTCAGGTGAGGATTAAAAAAAATAATAATTTCTCTTGTGGGTACTAGAAAATTTATTATATTTTTATTGGAGAGCATTGTTGTAGAATATTTGGGTAGAAATAAAACTGCAAATGCAAAGGCCCTGGGGTAAGACCAAAGTTGGCCTGTTAGAGGACCAGAAGAAAAGCCCGTGCAGCTGAGCAGGGTGGTCAGAGGAGAAGGACAGCGCAGGGAGGGAGTGGGGTAGAGGTTCATGCAGGGCCTCAGAGGATATTGTTAGAAATGCCATGGGAGTCCGTGGGAGAGTTTTGAGTGGACAAAACTTCCAGTTCCACATGGGAAAGCTCAGCCTGGCCACCGCAGTGTGAGGAATGGTGTGTAGGGGTCGTGGAAGCTGGGAGGTGATAAGGCATATGGTTGGAGCAGGGGTCTGTTGTAGGAAAGTTGCTGACAAGACCTACTGGAGGGCTGGCTAGACAGGATCTGCCCCCACCCCCTCAAAGCTCCCTGCTTCCCTTAGCTCCTGGATTTCAAAGGCTCTGGGCCTTCCTGCCCTCCTGCCTTTCTCCCCACCCATCTCCACCTTCACTGGCTGCGACTTGCCTCCTGGAGCAGCTGCTCCCTGTCATGTCCGTGAATTTACAACACACCCCAGCGTCCTCCTCTCCAGATGGTCAGTGGCTGAATCCCTTTTAAAAAGTTATTTAAGCCCGGCTCAGTGGATAGAGCATCCTCCCATGGACTGAGAGGTCCCGGTTCGATTCCTGGTCAGGGCACATGCCTGGGTTACCGGCTCTATCCCCAATCTCCAATCCCCAATCCCCAGTAGGGGATGCAGGAGGCAGCGGATTGATGTTTCTCACATCGGTGATTCTAAACTCTCCCTTCCTCTCTCTAAAAAATAAATAAAATTTTTTTTAAGTGATACATGTTCACCATAGAGAAATTAGAAATACAGAGAAGCACAAAGAAGAAAAATCAAACATCCCACAGATAAAGTCACACAGCCAGGCTGTGGCAGAGCTGGGTTGGAAGCCAAGTAGTCTGGTCCCCATACCTCAGGGCTAAAACCAGGTGCCTTGTGGCCAGGTGACAGGAGGGAGCTCCTCCATCAGAAAAGGGGTTAGAGACAGTGCACCGCTGAGCCTAGCACTCAGCAAAGAGCAGAAGCTGGAGATCTGGCCCACATATAAGTGGGTTTTGGCTCTTGGGTTCATATATTTTTGGTGCTGTTGCTGGGCTGGAGTGCCCTATTCTGTTTTCGCATCCCTACCCCAAGGCTCCACTGGTTTCTGCACCAGCCTGACTCCCTTCCTCACCCTCCAAACATCTGTTGAACCTTGGCCTCAGGCTAAAAGTCCAGACCAGCATTCTCCAGCCACTTCTATCCATCCCCCAAACCCCACACACACCTCAGCACTCCTGGCCATTCCTACTGGGGCACAGTCTTCTTCCCTTCCTCCTCTCCTCTTGTGGTCTAATCCTTAGGCCCACCTCTTCTATTGGGCTTTCGTGTTCCTTCCACCAACTGGCCTGTGGCCCTTCCCCATCAGTCCTTTGTTTCCTCATGGGTACAGCAACCATAGTAATTGTCTCTTTCTCCTGGGTGTGGGGTGGGTTAAATCAGGTGATGTCCGTAAAGTGCTGAGCCCATGGGGAACACTAAAAATAAAAACTAGCTCCTATTATTGCTCTGATGATTAGATTTTCTCCTTATCCATTGCTGACTTAACCCTGAACTGTGGGTACAGGAACCTGGAGTAGGGAGGGAAGGGGGAATAGGAGAGAGGGTGGCTGGGAGCACCCAGCCCCTCCCAGCTCCATGGCGGGTCTTACCTTTGCCCTTTATCCTGTTATCAGGATTACCTAGTCACTCCCACTGTCTTTTTGGCCTCCACTTATATGTTGCTCCTCCAGGAAGGTTTTGTGACCTCCAAAAATACTGGGTTGAGGCCTTTCTGCTGTGCTTCCCCAGCCCGTTGTAGCATCTGGCACTGATGACATTTGGCATTGACTCCCAACTTCACACACCCCACTTTGCTGGAAGGTGACGATGGAGACTTGATAGCACTGTGATTAAAGAACCAAGGCCTGAACTAGGAGAGGTAAGGTCTTGAATGACTTATACAATTGGCCCTGACCCAGCCTTTCCACCTTGGAGGTGGAAGCTGGGGTGGGGTATGAGATTTGGTGGCTTTGCTCCCCTAGCTAGGGCTTCCTGAAGGCTCATTTGCATGAGAATGAGCCCCCCCACCCATTCACTCCCTAGGTGCTGCCCCTCAGGGGGCTTTGGCTCTGGGATTAGGCCAGCCAGGTCTGTTGCCAGTGGCAACAACTGCCCCCTCACCCTATCACTGGAGGGGGCAGCTTTTGAGTCTCATATGAGCCCCCACCGCACCCACCCATCCACCCAACACCTTCTCTTAGCCCCTCCCTGCCCTGAACCAGCACTTGTCCACAGGAAGTGGCTTGCCTCACCTTGAGGTTGGGGGTCCTTGCCCCTGTCCTCTCTGTCCTGGTGACTCGGCCTGGCCTGGCACAGGTGGGGTGTTGTCAGTTACTCACCAAGAATGTATCTTCTCCAGCAGCTTGGGGCTGCTTCTGGTTCTCCACACACACCAGTTTCTTTCAAGTCTCCATACACTTGCCTGTTCTTGGGACTCCCTTCCCCTGCCTTCTTCTCTTGGCTGTTTTCTACCTACCTGCCTGTAGATAATAATCATACACCTGAATAATGGCTACCACTTAGGCAGTTGCTACTATGAACCTGGCACTTTATCTGTACTAATTCATGGTAAGGAATTAACTCCTTTTTCAGACCAGGAAACTGAGGCTCAGAGAGATGGAGGAATTTGCCCAAGGCTACAGAATTAAGGGACAAAGCTGGGATTTAGTTAAGCGAAAAAGCTCAGGAATCTGGCTCCAAAGGCAGCAGGGCTATGCTTTTGTCTTGACACCCCCAGGATAGGTAGGGTGGCCCCATTTTGGCCTGTTATCCTGCCTTGTAATTGCCCCTCTCCCCGTGAGGGTCTGTCACTGCCTCAGTTTCTATCACAGGCCCCAGTACACGGTAGGTGCTTAATTTGTCATGTCCTCTCCCAGAGATTGGAGTGCTGCCCAGGGCAGATACATCACGGTTAGTTCCCATGGCGACTGACGTCACTGCGCTCCCAGGCTCGGCCCCG
Organism: Tadarida brasiliensis; assembly: GCA_030848825.1. Classification (NCBI taxonomy): domain Eukaryota; kingdom Metazoa; phylum Chordata; class Mammalia; order Chiroptera; family Molossidae; genus Tadarida; species Tadarida brasiliensis. The sequence continues at coordinate 11,874,090 of CM061277.1, read as the reverse complement.
CCCCTTTCTCTAGGGCACTTGCGCTGGGAGCTGGCCGTGGTGCTGAAGGGCCTGAACCAACAGCCCACCTCCAGATGGCAGCCCTGTGTTCCTGGCCAGCCTCTTGCCCATCCTTCCTTCAGCAGCCGGTTTCCTGAGGGCCTGCTATACATGGACACTGGTCATAGCACTGTGAACCCATGAAGGAGGGATCAGGGAGAGCCTCACGGGGAACCCCATTCATTCGATTAATCAGCAAACGTTTATCTAGCACCTTGTGTGTCTCTGAGAAGATCTTGAGGAGCCTGGGCTTCAGCTGAAAGAGTAGAATTTCAAGGGGTAGGAACGTGGAAAGGACCTGCAAGCAGAAGGGATTGTGTGGGCAGGTGTGGCGGTTGAGAGGTGTGTCCTGAGGGATGCCCGCCTCAGGACTCCAATACCTGCTATCCAGAATTCATGCTTATGGGTTCAATTTTTGGTCCTCCCTGTTGCCCAGAACTACCAGCATCTGTAGCTCCAGTGCCCCCACTCAGAGCCGGGCCTAAATGAGGTACTAGGAACAGTGAGTGGAAGGGTGTCCCCTGGGCCAGAGGCTGGCGTTTATATCCTGGGACCAAAGGGAGCCAGGTATGCTCTGTGGCCAGATTTGCATTTTAGAGAGACCTCTGGCTGTGGGGGTGAATGCAGAGTAATCTTGGCAATAGATGAGGCTTCCAGTTGAAGAGGGCAATGTCCTCCATCCCCACCTTAAAAAAAGAGTGAAAATCCCCTTCTGGTGCTGTGGCCCAAATGGCAGTGGGAAGTAATCTCTTTTCACAGGCCCCTTATCCACAGCCAAGCCCTGCGCCAGCTGAATCAGCAGTGCCAGTGCAACCGAAGGTTCCGGGCTTGAGAGACCAGGAGAGGGGTTAAAGAAAATTACCCTCGCCTCCTCCATGCTAATGTAATCTCTAACCAGATCTGCCTAGCTGCAGCTCAAATTGCTTTTTAGATTAACATTTAATTATTAACAGGGTCCCCTGGAAGGCCTCAGGCTTGGAACAGGGATGGGGGAGGGCTTCTCCTCTGGCTGCCTTTCAGAGAGACAGAGTAGGAAGGGAGAGGGAAGGGGTAGGGGAGAGTGGGGTCAGGAAGGGAGCAAGAAAGGCTACAGCAGGAAAGGAGATGAAGGACAGGGAGGCAGATGGAGTAAGAGACAGGGACGGAGACAGCAGAGGAATAAAGAGACAGTGCATCTTCCTGTTGTGGGGGAGGGACTAACTGTTCACCCAGCTTCTCTATGGCCTCCTGGACAAGGGTCCCTCCACTCTCCTGTTCTGGCCAAGGGCAGGCAAATCCTGCCCCTCGATGCTTTTTGAGGCTACATGCTGGCCTGTCTCATGGTAGTAGGGAACAACACAGAAAAGCAACCCATTCAGGGTCACATAGCCAGGCTCTGTGGCCAGGTCAGGGTGAAGGATAATGAGGCTTCAAGTACAGCAGAAAGGGTCCTGGAGGTGAGAACTACAGGAGGACACCTGCCCCCTTTCCATGAAGGTTGTGAGGCCCTGGGAATAGCAGATATCTCCTTTGCAGAGTCCTAACAGTCTACTCATTGCTTTACATGAACTTCTGGTTTTTCCAGCTTCCTGTCTCATCCCCTCAAGATTCTAAATCTCTCAAGGACAGACTGCATCTAGAACCCCCTCTGTGTGCTGATGGGCCAAATCCTGTGTCTTGCATGAAGCTAGTGCACTGGATTGTATGTGAAAACCAAATTGTGACATCCCCTCATCCAAGCTGGAAGGCCCTCCTACCATCGGTTGGCCCACTCCCCACTAAGATTCAGTGAGGGAAACGGAGATTCAGAGAGGTGCCGTGATGGAGAGTTCCTCAAGGTCACTCAGCCATTCAGACTGGAAGTAGAGTGGTCCTTGGCCTTCCTGGGATCAGAGCCTCACCCTGTTGTGGAGCCCAAGTACTCACATTCTGTGCTGCTCCGGGGCCAGCCCAGCCTGGCGAGGGACAGGCTCTGCCCACCTGCTGCTTCCGGGGAATATTGGAGGCCAAAGGGAGAGGCCAGGAAAGTCCATTTTTAACGGGCTAGATTTGGTAGTGGGAAGCCAGTCCTGGTTGGATGTTCCCTTTTGGCAGGACACTCATTATTTTCCTTCTCTCAGCTTCCTTTCTCATCCCCACTCAAGATTCTAAATCCCTCAAGGATGGATTACATCCAGAACCCCCTTTGTGTGCAAGGCACAGGGCTGGCCCCTAAAAGATGCTCAGAGTATTTGCTGCCCGAATGAATGAGTGAATGAATGAGTAAATGACAGCCACTTCAAAGAGGCAGGGCCGAGGCTTTCTTCACCTCAGTATTGTTCTGCCCAGTGGAAGCCCCACACATTGTCCTCTGTGCATGTTTATGGGGTAAGGGGCCTCCTGGGCACTGCTCATCCTCCTTTCCCTCCTCTCACCTTCTCTCTCTCTGTGATTCCAGCCCCTCCTAAAGTAGAATCAAAGTAGATCTGGGCATTGGGGAGAAGCAGGCCTGTTCTTCTGCTCCTTCTTGCCCAGCTGACTGGGAGCTGGGGGCTGATGAGCACCTGCCATGATGGAGCCAGGGAAGGGGGCTGTACAGTGTGAGGCCGAGGGTGCAAGCTCTTGTGGGGATTGACACCCTCGTCTCTGCCACAAAAGCTGTGTGACCTTGTGCAGATTACCTCCCCTCCTTGTGACCATTTCTTAATCTGTAAAATGGGGCTAAAAACAGAAGCCACCACAGAGGCTGCTAGGAAGATGTGGTGGGGTCGCACAGGGGCGTGGCACAGGGAGCATTCAGTAACTGCACTGCTATTCTTAGTGCTCAGACAGGCATTGTTATTTTCGAGTTCCCCCCTCCCACTGGCCTGGGGGGGTTCCTAAAGCCCCCTGCAGCCAGACAGGCAGGGAGAGATGACAAAAGGCAGGCAGGGCCAAAGGCCTCAATTCTCCGTTCTTTTAATAAAAATAAAGACAGCCTTTAGACATCCTCCTCCTATGCATTGTTCTGCCGAGGCAGCAGCACAGACTTAATTCCTCCTTGGACCTGGAAAGTTCCTTCCTTTCTTTCCCCTCCCCTGTCACATTTCCTTTATCTAAATCCTTAGCTATGAAAGGGCATATCGACAACTGGGGGCGTTATCTGGTGGAGGGGACCTTTTCCTAGGGGTGCCTCCGAGATAAGGCGTCTTATCAGCCCCCATGTCAGGGACAGTGCCAAAGCATTCTAATCATTGAGTCTTGCGACATTTTCCCCTCCTTACCCCCCCCCTTTTTATTATTAAATTCACAAAGGACCTTGGGCTTATAAACAGCCCGATTTGTAGATAGGGTTTCAAAATGAGCAGCGCTCCCAGGATGGTCCCTGGCTAGGGGAGTAATGAGTTTGGCTGGGGACTCTGAGGGGCTGTTTCTGCAGATGGGATGATGCTAACTAGAGAGGGGCAGGGTGGTGTCATGGAAAGGTCATGAGTGTTTTAGGTACCTGCCCCAGTCCTGTCTCCAGCTTGCTGTGTGACCTTGTGCAGGGTGCTTAGCTTCTCTGGGCCTCAGTCCTTCATCTGACAATAACCAATGCTTTGATTTAGCCATTCATTCAACGCTTGTTTATTAAGTGGTTACTCTTTGCCAGGCACTGGGGAGAAAGAAACAAATAAGACATGGTCCTTGCCCTTAAGATAGAGTCCAGTGGAGACAGACAGACATGAAAATTGGCAGTTACAACTCTGTGAGATTAGGGCTGTGAGGAGGGGATGCCCAGAGAAGGGGAGCCAGAGTCTAAGTTAAAATAGGGTGGCAGTGCTGTAGGCAGAGGGACCAGCACAGGCAAAGGTTTGGAGGTATGAGGCAGCCAGGTTAGAGGGAGGGCTAGGAGGAAGCTAGGAGAGGTGAGGGAGGCAGGTCACAGGGGCCCTGAGGGCCAGACAATGAGGGTTGGACTCTATTCTGAAGCCAGAGAGAAGTGTTAAGGCCAAGGAGAAGGATCTTAGTCTTATATGTAGATGATGGGGATGATACAGAAGCTGGAGGTGGCGGTCCACTCATGCATGGCTGGGCCCTGCCCCAGCCCCAGCCACAGGGCACAGGGTTCCTAGGAGAACGGGCAGTGAGTTAGGGTAACTGGGGGGTGCAGCGAGAAATCCCTCCTCTCCAAGAGAAGACCGTCTGCCTGCTGAAGGGCACTGCCTGCTGGGCCTCCAGAAGCTGGGGATGAATCCAGGCTGCTGTCCTGGAAAAGGTGAGCTGAGGCCTGCAGGGCATCTCTGTGGCCCTAGCTGGGGCAGGTGACCTCTCGGGTCCCAGAACGGCCTGGGCATCCACCATCAGAGCACTCTGAAAACCAGAGCCCCACTGGGAGGGCAGGTGAGGATGTACGGAGAGGCCCCAGAATAGGCAGCTTGCCCCTCACCTGCTAACAACTGTAGCACCCAGTCTGCCCTTTCAACTGCAAAGCATGCTGGGATGTGTGGCCCCTGGGGACTTGTGAGGTGGGGGCTGGAAAGGGGCTAAGCTTCTGGGCCCCAGGCACCCGGTGAAAGGCCAGAGGTAGAGAGGAGTTCCAGAGACAGGGTTCGGCATGGGCAGGACCCTGGAGGAAAATGAGCTGGGTGGGTTCATGGAGCCAGATCTATGAGAGGGGCAGTAGCTTCCCTGGGCTCCCACAGTGGGCACTGGCTGGGGGAGGTTTCAGGCTTCCAGCCCAGGTTTCCTCAGCAGGCAGGTTGCTGGCCTCCCTCCTCCCTGGCCCAGTGCTGCCCTGGACTTCGGGCAGCACTGTAGCCCAGTGTTGAGAGGGCAGGCTTGCCCCAGCCACTGCTTGCTGGGTGGCCCTGGGCAGGGTGCTGCTTTTTTCTGGCTTGGGTTTTCCCATCTATGGAGAGAGAGGCTTGGGCCCTACAGCCAGCTGGCCTTCTCTAGGTCTCCCCTTTGTCCCCTCATCCCCGCATCACAGCATCCAGTGGTGGACACTGCACTGGGTGTGGGGAGCCACAGCCCTCTTACCTTCCAGGTGTGCACACAATTGTGTGTGTCCATGGACTGCATGCATGTGTGTGAGGGTGCCAGAGGGCATGGAGGGGTGTGTCACATGGCATGGGTGAGGGTGGGACAGCGGTGTGCCCATCTGCAGGAAAGCATACGCAGCGAGTACAGGTACGTGTGGACACCCAGCACCCTGGCTGCATGTCCGAATGTCCCGGGGTGTCCGAGCCGGCCAGAGCGTGCCAGTGTGTGCAGGTGTGTCTTAAAGGGCCCCTTCTAGGCCTGCTCCCACCGCCTGCTCATGTCCCAAGTTCTCAAGAAGCCGCGCCTCGTTCCCGCAGTCAAGGGCTTTCATCTCTGCAATAAGCCCACTTCATTCCCTTTTTAAACTGTATAATTTCTGCCTGATTGTAATGGCATATTTTACAATTACCAGAAATCAAAGCTGGGAAGTGGATACTGTAGCTTTTATTGCGTCGCTGCGTTAAGGCTGTCGATTGTGGGGGAGGGGGAGGATGAGAACCACCTACCCTCCCCATCCATCCCCTTCTCCCTCTCCCTCTCCCTCTCCCTCTCTCCAGTAATAGGAGAAAATTGGTTTTGAAACTGAATAAAAGTCCCTTTCAGTGTAAATCATTTCTTTCAGGGTACCTTTGCTGAAAGTAAAATAGAGCATAATGAAAGGTGGTTACGTGATTGTCTTTCATTTACCGAGAGGCCAGGACAGACAGGAGGCTGCAACCGTCTCAGGGAAATACAAGATTGGAATAATTGCGCGGTAACAAGGAGCTTGTTGTGAAATTAGTATCTTAAGAAAGTAGTGGAAAAAGGCTTTTCCTCATGAATACTTCATTATTAGAAGAAAGCGGCAGAATTTAGGGCTCCAGACACCTGTTTAGTATTAAATAACTTCCTTTTCTTCCCTTTAAATATCCCCCCACACACACACTCACTCTCTCTCTCTTTTCCTCTCTCTCTCTCTCTTTTTTTTTTCTTTTTTAAAACAATTTATTTATTGATTTGAGAGAAAGAGGAAGGGAGAAGGAGAGAGAGATAGAAACATCGATGAGAGAGAACATCGATTGGCTGCCCCCTGCAGGCCCCCCAATGGGGATCAGGCCCACAACCTGAGCATGTGCCCTGACCGGGAATCGAACCTGCGACCTCTTGGTGCATGGGTCGACGCTCAACCACTGAGCCACACCGACTCGGCTTCACTTTCTATTTTAAAACCAGCATGAGGATTGAGTTGGCCCAGCTGGGCTGCTTGGGGCTGCTTGGGGTGGGGTGGGGTGCCAGGGCTGGGTGGACATCGGGGTGTCCAGGGTTCAGCTCATACCTGGGTCTGCCATTGCCTTACTGGGAAGAGAGGAAAGGAGGGACCCGGCAGAGAAATTCCCACCCTGTCCCCATGGCCTCCAGGGCAGGCCTGCCTGTGTCACCCAGCTCCTCGGGGACTCTGAGTTCTTGGGAAGGTGGATTTTGTGAAGAAAAGCGTGTTTCCGTGTGAACACTGGGCATCTGACTGGGTGAGCGAGCAAATGTCCCGTCTGGAGCCACATCTGAGCTGCTGCCTGTGGAGACCTCTGCCCGGCCTGGCAGGGCTGCCCTGGGTGGCCCTGCCCTTTCCATTTTGGGTAGGGAGCTGGGTCAGGAAGCCGTGGTGGCCCTTGGAGCCTGGGCTCAGGGCTCAGTCTAAGGTCAAGGCCAGGCTCAGCATGGGTCAGGGCTGGAGCCTCCCTGGTTCTTCCAGGGACCCGTCCTGGACATCTCCCCTCCAGGGGTTCTGGGAGAATGCCACAGGCAAGGGGCAGTCCACCTTCCATAAGCGGGAACACCCATGTACTCACTGGCAGTTCCTGGGCACCCCTCCCTGCAGGTTCCAACAATGACCAGATGGGGTCTTCGTCCTTGATGAGCTCAAGGCTGGAGTGGGGGGGTGTGTACAGACCCGTTTGCAGGCGGTTGTACGGGAGCTGGAAGGAGAGCCTGTGCAGGGAACACAGCGGGCTGAGAATCGTGAGACTCCCGGGGGCCTGAGGGCATCAGGGTAGCCCCTGGGAGGAGGGGACCCACACTCTGAGCAGGGCTGGGGCATGTCTGAGCAGTCAGTTCTGGCCTCATCCTGGTAGAAGGCCACCACTCAGGAGACTGGGCATCTCTTCCTTCCTATGAGGCCACGGGTGAGCCTCTTGGTGCCCTGGCCTCAGTTTCTCATCTGTCTGATAAGGGAGAAAGGAGTCTGCTTTGGAAGTCTCCGGTGTTCTTCTGGGTAGTGGGAGGCTGCTGGCCATGACTTCCAGCTGAGGGAGGTGGGAGGCGGCCATGGAGCAGCGCATGTGACAAGTACCTCGCCTCCATCCTCACAGGGACCCTGCCACAGAGAGTGCCGCGCCGCGGGCCCCCAGCTCAGCCATGCTGGCCTGTCTGCAGAGGACCCAGAACCCACCCGGCCAACACCTGGCCTGCCCGAGCAAGAGCCTGGAGCTGCGCAAGTGTGAGTGGGCACCCTCGCCCTGCAGGGCACCCTCCATGCCTCCCCTTTCCCCTCCGCTTCTCCCCTCCTCTGCCCACTCTGAGTCCACGGGGCTTTCTTTCTATTTTTGGACATACCAAGCTTTTCCCATCTCAGGCCTTTGCAGGGCATTTCCTGGGCAGGAAATGCCATCCACGCTCCAGGGTGTCCACCCACCCTGACCCTGTCTTGAACTCCGCATGCCTAGGCTTTTACCCAGGCTGTGCTGCCTCCCTGGAGTCCCTTCCCCAACAGGGACACCCACTCCCTTTGTCTGGCCAACTCCCACTGGGTATGACCTCCTTCCTAGCAGCCTTCTCTGACCACTACCAGCACCCTGGCTCCAGCCCCAGCCCCTCCAGTGACCCTACCACGTGCCATGTTTGTCTCATCACCGGCACACTCCTGCGTTAGCAGAGAGTAGGTAATGCGGAAGTAAATAGTCCCGAATGGGATCCCAGCTCAGGGCCTGATTTGCTGTGTGACCTCAGGCATTTCCTTTCCCTCTCTGGGCCTCGCTTTTTCATTGTGTCAAACTTGCATCTGTCCTCCTTGACCACCTAGGACAGGGATCGCAAATCCTCTGATCTGATTATTTTTAACCACCCTAGGGTTGGGTATTTTTTTCTTTGTTTTTAATTTTGAAGTATTTGGAAACATTTAAAAACATGGAGATTTAAATAAAAATATGGATTTTTAGTCTCTCTTGAAAAAAAAAAAAATCAGAGGATCTGGTAATAGAGGCTTGTGTTCCAGTACTAGAGCTGTTGGTTAGAACTGAACTGTTGCCTCTTAAAGGGGCACATCTCCAGAATTTTGCAACCGTCACCACAGTCAATTTTAGCATTTTATCACTTCAAGAAGAAACCACTTCTTAACCATTAGCAGCCACCCCCTTATCCTCCCGCCCCCTTCCTTCTCTATAGAGTCCCCTATTCTGGGCTTTCATAAGAAGGGAATCATATAATAGGTGGCCTTTTGTGACCGGCTTCTTTCACTTAGTATGATGTTTTCAAGGTTCACCCATCTTGTAGTACGTGTATAACACATTGTAACATTTACTGATGCGTGTTGTTCCTTATTATTCATCATCCCACCACGCAGAATTTCCTTGGCTGGTCTCTTTATTCTTCTGTCTGAACTATGGAATCAATTTATCTAGGTAAGAACAAAAATCCTGTTTGTGTTTTTACTGGGACTGCATTACATTTCTAAATTAATGTAGGAAGAAATGGCATTTTTATGATGATGTCTTTCCTTCCAAGAACATGATATACACCTTTCTGTGAGTTCCGACTTCCTGGTGCATCCCTTGGGAATGTTTTAGTATTTGCTTCATTTAGATCTTACACATTTTTTTTAGTTTACTTTTGGATAGTTAACCTTTTTTGGCAAGTTTTTTCTTTCATAAATGGAGGTTATTTATATAAAGGCTATTAACTCCCACCACCTTACTGAAATCTTTTGTTTGTAATGGTTTTTTAATTGAGTCTCTTAGGTTTTCCAGTTATACTATCATGTCATTTGCAAATGATAATTTTACTTCCTACTTTGGAAGTTCTATACCTAAATATCTCTGTCTTGTTTAATAGTGTTGGCTACTATCCCTGGAACAATGAAAAATAATAATGGTGATAATAGACATTCTTGCTTTGTCCCTGACTTTTAACGAGAAGTTTCTAAGATTTTCCCATTAGCAAAATGCTGGGTTGGGGCAGATATTTTACCAGGTTAAATACATGTCCATCTATTCTTGTTTTATAAAGAAATTTAAAAATCAAGAACGGAAGTTGAAGTTTACCAAATGACTTTTCAGTGTCTCTGAAGATGATCATACGAGTTTTTCTTTTGCTCTATTAATATGAATAATGATACAGCTTTCTTAATATTGACCCATCCTTGCATTCCTAGTTGAATCCCACTTGGTTATGGTGAATCTTTCTTTATAATATACCACTGAGGAATTGGATTTGCTCTTTTACCTACGAGTTTTGCCTCAATTTCATCAATGAGAGTAGTCTTCAGTTTTCGTTTTTTTTAGAACCGTTTTTGTTGGGTTTTGCTATCAGTGTTACGCTCACTTCATAAAGAGAATGAGGCTTTGCTTCCTCCTCTCTACTTCGGATTAGCTGTTCTTTAAAGATTGGTTGACCCTCCATTAAACCGTCTGGGCGAGTGCATTTACGTGGGGCGGGTGGATAGCTCTTTGACAATGTTCTGTTTCTTCTGTAATAATTTCTCTCTTTTCATTGTTCTGCTTCTTGAATGAGTCTGATAAATTATATTCCTCTAGAAAAGTATTCATTTTATCCAGGTTTTCAAATGTATTTGCATGAGGCTGAACAAAATGATTTACAATTCCTTTATTAATTCACCCTATTTCTTATATGGTATATTTTGTGGGAGGGGGTTCCCCCTGATTAGATTAGTTAGCTGATGAAGTTATCCACCCCCTTGTCCCAAAGATCCATATTTAGGATGTATTAGTAATTACCCCTTTCTGGTTTCCAGTTCATTAATTTATGCCAGTATCTTTATTAAAATCTTTCTACTTTCCTTGTTTGTTTTTTTTTAATTGAGTTAGAGGCTTAAATCTTTATACTGATAAACAAGAAAAATGACTATTAAGGCTGTGAATTCTCTGAACACTGCTTTAGCTATATCCTATAGGTTCTAATGTGTAGTATTTTTATTATCCTTTTTTCCTAGATATTTTATAATTTTGGCTTTGATTTCTTCTTTGACCTAAGGCTCCTTTGAGTTCCATTTTTCCATCCAGATAGTAGGTGCTTTTGTGTTTTGTTTCTTTCTAGTTTTATTGCATTTTGATCAGAATGTTGTCTGTGATTTCTACTCTTTTGGATTTTGTCAAAGTTTTCTTTATGATATAATCTATGGTCATTTTTTGTGAGTTTTGAGACTTTTTATGGGGACTTGAAAAGATGATGTGGTTTTCAGGATTTAGAGTTTGGTGTATACAATTCTATCAGCCTCATTACTTATGTTAGTTAGGTCTTCTATATCCTCACCTGTCATGGAGAGGGACGGGAATTAGATGCCCACTGCTGATGTGTTCTAGTCTATTTCTTCTTGTAGCACCTACAGCTTTGGCCTTATGAATGGTGATGCAATGTTATTTCACACGAAGATATTAATATGTTCAATCTTCAGAGTGAATGGAATCTTTATTATATTTAATACTTTGGGGGCAGATTTGATTTTATCTGTTCAGATAGTAACCTCTTCTCTTTTGATTCACATTTTTTCTTGAAACCTTGGCCAGTCCTTTTATTTCAACCTATCTGAATCACTTTGCTTAGATGTGACTCATATACCGTAGAGTTGGATTAAGCTTTGTGATTCAATCTGAATGCCTCTTTAAAATTTCTGAGAGCTTAGCCCATTTACCTTTATTGATATGACAGATGTCCCATCCTAGTTCTTTTTGTGCTTTGCTGTAATTGCTTTTAAAAGTCTTTCCCTGTGTGACCTGCGTTCTCTGCTTTGTTTTGCGCACCTACTAATCTTGAGGGAGGTTGGTGCTTTTGTTCTAGTGGGGGAACTTTAAATAATACCCTAATTTTCTATTTCTTTGGAACAGTATCCATTACTTTCCCTCAGATGAACAAAATGATGCAATTAGTGTACAGTTGACACTTGAACAACACAGGTCTACTTATACGTGGATTTTTAAAAATATGTACAGTACTGTAAGTGTATTTTCTCTTCCTTATGATTCTTAGTGACACTTGCTTTTCTCTAGCTTGCTCTGTTGTAAGAATACATAGAACGTACAAAATATGTTAATCAACTGTTTATATTATCAGTAAGACTTCCAGTCAACAGCAGGCCATCGGTAGTTAAGTTTTTGGGGAGTCAAAAGTTTTATGTGGATTTTTTTTTTTTTAGGTAGAGTGGGAGGGAGGGATGAGAAAGAGAAACATCAATGAGAGACAGACACACATCAGTTGGTTGCCTCCTATATGACCCCAACTGGGACCGGGGATTGAACCTGCAACCTAGGTACATGCCCTTTACTGGGAATCGAACCTGTGACTCTCCGGTCTGCAGGCCAATGCTCCAACCGCTAAGCCACACCAGCCAGGGCTTATGTGGATTGACTGTGTGTGTGTGTGTGTGTGTGTGTGTGTGTGTGGCGGGGGACCAGCACCCTTAACCCCCTTGTTGTTCAAGGGTCAACTGTATTTACTTTTTCTTTTTACAACATTTCTTTGGAATTCACTTCATACCTTTGAACCCCTATTACCTGACATCAGCTTTCCCTGATGTCCTTTGATCCCAGCTGTTAAAGATGAGGACACCGATGTATTATACTCCTGTCCCCGTCTCCCCCCCCTTCTGTGATTAGGGGTACCATTACTCTGTGCCTGGGGCTCGTAATGTCGGCATCTGGTAGCATCACCGCAGTCGGTTCAGTCTCAGCCTCCCGGATCAGCACTCACCGACAGTTCTTTTGCCTTAGTTTCCCGTCATCTGAAAGTTGCCCCTCTGGCCTGTGGCCTAAGGCCTCGGTGAACGGCGCCCCTGGAGTTCCCGCACGTTCACGATGGCCTGTCTGTCGCCTTTCTACTTGAGTGAGTAAAAAAACCATCCCTGGGTCACTCTGTTTCCTTGAGGACTTTTGTAGACCTTGTTCTGTTGTCGTGTTGACTGTTGCCATGGAGAGGCTGAAGTCTGATTTTCCCTCCTTTATTTTGATCTTTCATGTCATTACTTTACCAGCATGTGTCTGGGGATTGACCGTTCAAGTCTGTTTTTCCTGGAACACAGTACCGTGCCCTTTCAACAGACAGATCCAAGGCTTGTATTATTTCATTTTCCTTCTTTGGGGGACCCCAGTTAAGCCTAGATTGGCTGCCGTTTGCCCATCTTCCCTCTGTACCCTCTTCTGATTAAGCCTTTCTAACTTGTTCTGTTCTTTTTCTTCCTCTTTTCTGGGCCCTTTTTTCCCCTTGTGCTCATTCCATTTTCCCCTTTGGCTCTTATCGTAAGATTTTTCTTCTGTTCTTGTATATCTGCTTTGTGTTTTTGCTTCATAGAAACAATTACTACATTTTCCCCCCTTCACAATGACATATTTAGCCATAATCCTCCTCTCTCCTGTGGCCACATTTTTCTGATGGGAAGTGTTTTTTGTGTGTTTTTTTTGCCAACCATTACTTTACTTCTCTGTTGCCTTTCCTCACTGTTCGTCTAGATTTTGATTAGGTCCTGTGCTGGTTCAATTTTGATTATTTGTCTCTGGAGGAGGTTTGTCCCAGCCCAGCTGTTCCCCTCTAGCTGCCACAGAGACAGACAGGTGCCGAGGGATATGCCACATTCGTGTGATTTCTCATTCAGCTCTACCTCCTTTGCCCTCCGGACCCAAGTGGGGCAGCTGTGCCACCAGCCGACACACTTCTGGTTTCACTCCTGCAGAGACGGGGTTTAGATCTGTCCCCAGGGTGTGTCCCTCACCTCGGGACAGTGTACCCTGCTGGTCTGGGACCTCCGGCTGCGGCCTTCCCTGTGTTTCCTCCCTCAGCCCCGCCTGAGCCGATGCTTCGGGCAGCCTGTCGTTGGGTTCTGTTTGCTCGTTCAGGGGGTTGGCTGTCTCCTGGTTTGGCCAAAAATGGAACTGGTGTTTTTATTCCATGTTGCTTTCAGGGTATCTCCAGGAAGAGAAGGGGGCATCCTCGGATGGTATTTTTTTCAGGAATAGGGGTTTAGAGAAATGTCTGTCTGCCTGAGGACCGAGGGGTCGCGGGTTGGATCCCCAGTGGGTCATGTGGGGGCGACTGATCGATGTGTCTCTCTCACATCAATGTTTCTCTCTCTCTGTGTCTCTAAAAAAAAACACAGAACAGTGACAGATAACCTGGGAGGGCCTTTGGTTTCAAGAAAAAACGCTTTCATGCACAGCCCCCTGCGTTCCTTTATGTGATCTCCAGGGAGAACATCTCATTGTCTTTGATAAAATTCAGTACGTCACTGCCCATGTGATTGTCCATGGCACCCCATTCAGAGAGCATAGGAATTTACAGTCAAAAATAACTCTCCGTCCCAGAGGAAGCCAGTGTGAGCAGTTTCTTAAATGCCCTCCTGAAAAAATGTGCCTGTTGAGGGGCAGTAAGTACCTTTTCCACGAACACTCACACCCTACGCTCTTCTCAGCTCTTTGCCTTTTTCCTAACCTCAGTACAGCCTAGAAGATGACCCCCCCCCCCCCCCCGACAGAAAGCACACTCATTCTAACAACTGCACTGAGTCCATGGCACAGTTAAAGAATGATGACCTTTCTAACCATCCTCCTGTTGATGGCAGTTAGGTGCTTTCTAGTCTCTTGCTACCCAGAACAGTGTTGTCACGGACATCTTTGTACATATGTGTATGTCTGCAAAAAGAAGCATTCCAGAATATACTCGCTGGCTCAAAGGATCTGTGCGTTTTAACCTTGGATGATACCGTGCAGCTGCCAGGGTTTCCTGCCTTGCCCTCTGCTGCCCCTGGCTGGTCCTTCCTTCCTGCTCCAAGGCCGGAACTCGGGAGCGTGGAGGGCCACCAAGGACGTCCTGCTTCCCCTGCCCACTCAGAATCTTTGCACTTATTAGAAAAGACACTGCCTGTAATTGAAGAGCGTGGGGAAGGGGGGGCAGGAAGGGAGATGAGCAAATTGAATTGGGCGCCCTGCCACCAGTCAAGGCCTGGACAGCTGGCAGAGGAGGGTCCTGCCTTTTCCTCCTGGACATTACTCTTAGGCAGTCAGGCCCTAGGCCCACCCTCTTGTCCCTGTGGCCCCCAGGCAGAACCGAGACGGGGAGGGCAGGTCCCAAGTTTCACCACCAGACCTTGAGCTGTGCTTCCCACCAAGGGAGAAAGGTCTCGACTGGGCCATGTGCAGTGTGACCTTGGCCAAGTCGGTCAGCCTCTTAGGGCCTGTGTCCCTCCTCCTGTGAAGCCAAGGGTCAGAGCAGATGGACCTAAGAAGCAGTACAGCTCTGACCATCTGTGATGATAATAAAGTCAAAAGCCCAGTGCGGGGAAGTGGTCCGTACAAGGACTGGCCACCACACGCGCCCTGAACGTGACCAGCAGACCAGAAGTGGCTGCCGCTCACCTGCTAGGATCTGAGGTCAGGCAGGCCAGGAGCTGCGGGGCGTGGATGGCTGGCAGTCGTAGCCTGTTCCAGGTGACCGGAGACCGTGACCTGGAAAAGAAGAAAGGGGAAATGATGTCGGGGGAGGGACAGTCCATTCTTCCCCTCCCCTGCCTCAGGCCTAAGATTGTGGACTACTCCCAACTGGCCAGAGTCCCTGGGTTCCAAACAGGACCTGCTAATAAATGTTTGACTTTCTCATCATGGTACTGATACGTAAACTGAGTCACACCACATGCTGCTGAAAGCGCGGGCTGTGTAGAGAGCTCCAGAGAGGCACTGTGGGGGCCGGGGCAGGTGGTACTCGGGGACCTGCCATCAAGGAGGGCAGAGCTGAGGCAGCTACCTCAGCCCCCATGCGTCCCCAGGGCACAGGCTTTGAGATCAGGATGGTCTGGGGGTCAGATCCTGGCTGTGCCCTGCATGGGTTGTGGGCATGGTCTTGGGCAATTGAGTAACTGGGCCTCTCTGGGCCTCAGTTTCCTCTGCCGTGATGTGAGGAGAAGAACTGAAGGAGATAATCCCCAGGGCCTGGTAGCAGACTCAAGCACTTTATCTGCCCCCACACCCACAAGGGGACAAGAGGTTCCCAACCCATCTCTCTCCCCGAGAAGTTTCACGGGGCTTGCTGCTCCGGAGCGGCGCTCTCCCCAGCTCCCGGCCCTGAGCCTGAGAGGCCGGAGCCCTGTCCCCAGCACTCCTGCAGGTGCAGCTGCTTCCACTGATACAAGACGGAAGAAGCGAAGCGATTTAAAATTCCAATAGAATTCAAACGAAGCTCTGGCCGCACAGCAGATCCCGTGACGGGGCTGAGTGCAGCCTGGAAGGAAGGCCCAGCGCCGCCCCTGCGTGGGAGCTACGCCACGTGGCCAGAGGCTACGAAATGAAGGGCAGGGAGAGGGCCAGATGGCGTCACCCCTTTTATGATTTAACAAATACAAATAAACTCTTAACAAACTAGGAAGTCAGGCAACTCCCTTCGTCTATTACAGAGTATCCAACCACAATCCTCGACAGGCCAACCCGAGTGATAAAATCAGAGGGTGACAGAGGTCCCAATCACTGCCTCTCCACACTGTACAGAGGTCCTGGCCAGCTCAGTAAGACAGGGAACATAAAGAACAAGGTATAAGGATTAGGGAGAAGTAAAATTATCTGCGTAGAAACCCCAAGAGAGTAAGAATTCAGCAAGATCACAAATACAAGATCAATATACGAACACAGTCGTCTTCCTCTACAACAGAAGTTGGCAAAGTTTCTGTGAAGAGCCAATATTTTTGGCCCTGCAGGGCACAGAGTCGCAATGTAACCCCTCAACTCAGCTGCACTGCAGCGTGAAAACTGTCCCTGGCGCAGGGACAGGAATGGGCACGGCTGTGTGCCAATAAAACTTTACCAAAGCAGGCCAGAGCCTTATGCTCCTGCTCTGTACCTATAACAAAAAAATGGAGCCTGGCCGGTGTGGCTCAGTGGTTGAGCGTCAACCCATTCACCAAGAGGTCGCCGGTTTGATGCCCGGTCAGGGCACATGCCCAGGTTGTGGGCCCGATCCCCAGTGAGGGCATGCAGGAGACGGCCAATTGATGTTTCTCTCTCTCCCTTCCTCTCTCTCTAAAAATCAATAAAAGAAAAAAAAAATTTTTGTAATTGAAAAATCTTACAAAAAGATGTTATTACAACTTTTTGGAAACAGCTTTATGTGTATGGCAACACACACACCATCCAATTCACCCATTCAAAGTGTGCTAGTGAATACTTTATACTAAAAAGTCATAGAGTGTGCGAGCAGCATCACTATCAAATTCCTGAACATGTTCTCATCACCCCCAAAAGCACCCCCATACCCATTAGCAGGCACTCTCCACTCCCCCCAACCCCCTCACGGCCCGGCAACCACTAAGCTACTTTCTATGTCTCTAGATTTGTGGCCTTTTACGTCTGGCTTTTTTCCCTTAGTGCGATGTGTTCAAGGTTCATCCGTGTTGAATGTATGTATGTGTGTTCACGCGTGAGTCAGCTCGTCTCTTGTCATTGCCAGACAATATTCCATTGTGTGGCTGTGCCATGTTCTGTTATCCGCTTATCAGCTGAGGACATTTAGGTTGTTCCCACGTGTTTGGCTGTGATGAATAACGCCGCTGTGAGCATTCAGGTACGAGTTTCTGCGTGGGTGTATGTTTTCATTTCTCTGGCGAACACACCTAGCAGTGGAATTGCTGGGTCACATGGTGACTGCGTAACTTCTCTGAGGAGCCGCCAGACTGGCTCGCAGAGCAGCTGCCCGTCTCGGAGCCCCACGAGCAGTGCACGAGGGTTCCAGTTTCTCCACGTCTTCCCCAAACCTTGTCTTTTTTTATTCCAGCCACTCTAGTGGGGTTCATTTATAAATTAGGCACGTACGAGATTAACAGCAGTAACTAGTAATAAAATAGAGCAGTTATAACAATATACTGTCATAAAAGTTATGTGAATATGGTCTCTCTCTCTCTCTCCGACACCAATACAGCCACTAAGTGATTAACGGGCAGGGGGCATCTGTCTGCAGCTCGCAGACGCTGGACAAAGGGACAGTTCACGTCCCGGGCGGGACAGAGCCAGATGGCACAAGGTTTCACCACGCTCCTCAGAACCGCGTGCGATTTAAAACTTAAGGATTGTTTATTTCTGGAATTTTCATCTTTTCGGACCACGGTGGACTGCAGGTAACTAAAACCACAGAAAGCAAAACCACGGACGAGGAGGGACTAGTACCATGGAAAGCTGAACCACAACATTCTTGGAAGAAAATGGCAAGACTGTCATCCTCAGGATGGGAAGTGTTTGCAAACTGAGAGGGGAAAAAACACAAATAAAGGACAAGACAAGCTGGACCGGGTTAAGACTGCGGCTCAGCAGAATCTGCCATCGAAAAGGGGATGAGGAGCCGATCTGAGAGAGGACGGTCAGCAGCACTTGTCATGGACGGTGTCCAGAATCCAGAGCCAGGGTGTGGCTGCAGGAAGATACAGTGGGGAGGGCGGGGCCACAGGCGGGACCGAGTGACAGCTGGAGATGACACAGTAGTGGGGAGGGAAGGGCCAATGAGTCAGACGAGCGTGAGCTCGTGTATGAAGGGGGGAGAGATGCAGCAGTGCCACAGGGCAAGATGCCCCTGTGAAGGCAGGGACAGGCAGCGGTGCAGCCCGGTGAGCTGGAACACGGACAAACCAGGGACCCGGGTAGAGAGAGGAGGAGGAATGGGTTCCCAAACTCAGATCCCAGTCAGGGAACAGGAAAGGGAAACCGAGGCACAGGTGAGGGCCAGGAAAGTCTGCTGGGGAGGGATTGAAGCACCCCCAGCCCTGCCTACAGGGACACCTCGGCTACTCAGAGCTCCAGCCGGGACTTAGTGTGTGTGGAAGGTGTGTGTGGGTACACACGAGTGCCTGTGAACACCTGCTGGTGTTTGTATGCACAAGAAGCCCCTGAGCATGTGTGTGTGAGCTTCCACGTATGTGTGCACACACACACAGAATAAGAGGGGATCCTTTGTGCTGTGCCCAGTGATAACCACTACCCAGCACTGCCTCGTCGAGCCCAGAAAGCTAGAAGGCAGCCAGCCAGCCTTTCCCGTGCACCCACTTGTACCAAGCCTTCCCACACACATCCTCTCATTTCATCTTCAGTCTGTCCCCTCTGGGGCAACGGAGGCCAGGGAGCTGTGGTCACTTCCCTTAGTTCCCCAGCTGGTAACTGGGGTACCTGGATTCACACCCAAGTCTGGTGTCAAGGACCCTTGGGCTGCCACATGGCTCACTGAGCTGGGGGCAGATCAGGGTGGGTGGCAGCCACCCTGCCCCTCGCCACAGCCCTCCCCACGGAGGCCAGACAACAGCTGCACCGGCCCTGGCCCAGCACCTTGCCCTGCCCCCTCCCGGGCGGCCTCATTAGGGATTCTGCCTGTGCCACCAGCTAATTAGTGTCATGTTAATTGAGCATTCAGGAGGCTGCCACCTCCAAGGGCAGAGTGTCAGCTGCCAAGGGGAATGCAGATGTGGGCGGCTCCTCCCTGTGGACTGGAGCCAGACCCTGTGCCCAGGGCCCCTTCTGTCCTGAGCAACCCCGTACCCCTGCCCCCCATCTCAACACGGATCACGCCCACGGTGACTTCCTGAGCCCTAAGGGAGGAGGCAGTAAGTAAAACCTACAACAACATGATAAAGAAATGGCATTTGTGTCCTGGCTGGTTTGGCTCAGCGGTCAGAGCATCGGCCCGCGGACCAATGAGTCGCAGGTTTGATTCGGGTCAAGGGCACGTGCCTTGGTTGCGGTTTGTCCCCGGCCCTGGTCAGGGTTGTGCCGGAGGCAACCAATCAATGTGTCCCTCTCACATCGATGTTTCTCTCTCTCTCTCTCTCTCTCTCTCTCTCTCTCTCTCTCTCTCTCTCCCCTACTCTATCTGAAGATAAATAGAAAAATATCCTCAGGTGAGGATTTAAAGAAAGAGAGAGAGAGAAGGCATTTACTAAATACCTACTGTGTGCCCAGCACACTTAATTCTCCCACCACTCCTGTGGGAAAGCTACAGTTAGCCACTGACAGCCCAAAAACCTGAGGTCCCCTGGGGGAGCAGCCCCTCCAGGGTGTGCCCAGCGGACCAGGGGACGCACGGTCGGCTGCACAGTAACAGTGTTGACCCATATCCGCGGCAGGTGCCTGGGGTCCCATGGAGAACCCCAGAGTGCCGGACCGGGAATTCTGAGCTGTGTCGCACCCCTGCCCCCACCCACCTCCACCTGCCCCCCACCCCCATGAGCAAGAACCACGAGCCTCACAGAGCAGAGTGTTGCACAGACTGCAGCCACAGTCGTGCGCCCACCCCACTCCCCCTACAGATGAGAGGCTGAGGGTCACGTTAAGTGGCTGCCCAAGGTCACCCACAGGAAGGGATGATGCTGGCGTCAAACCGCAGAGCCCTGCCTCTAGCCTGGTCCCAGCTTCTCACCTGTGGTCTCCACAGCACAGCCCCAGCCCCTCCACGCCCCCCTCTCCCCTGCTCAGCTCCCGGAGGGCAGGGTACCCAGTCCTCTCCTGTCTCCCTGTAGCCACATTCAGTCTCACTCAAAGGGCTGCTTTTAATTGGCTGAATATACTCGTTAATAACCGCGTCTACTTAACACACCTGTAAAAGGCTCTTAACGTTAACTTAATGGCAGTGAAGACTGGCCCGTACCTCCAGCCGGCCTTTTAAATTCCCCAGCCAGGTTCGGATGGGGCCACAGCGGGGCGGAGGCCAGGCAGGGGTGGCCCAGTTCACAGAGTGGGCACCTCCATTTCTGCACATGGGGGCCCCGATTCTGCCTGGTGGCCACCCTGTAACCCCAAAACAGGGAATTCTCCAGACTCTTGTCATGCTTCCATCCTGCCCACCAGGTGTGTGGTCTGCCCTGCTGGCTGTCTGCATATCATTTCAAAAGTCAGCGGCTCTGGGCAGGGCACTCCCTTCCCTGCTCACCTCCATCCCTGCCCCCAGGGGCCTTCTGGCTCCTTCCTGGCCCATCTGAGCCCATCTGTCCTCCAGGGGTCAGCAGAAATGTGGGAATTTGCTTTTGCAACCCCTGCTTGGTACCCTGTTCCTTGAATGGCCCGCCTCCCAAGGATGCCGCAGGGACGGACGGGCGGGCAGGGCCCTGAGCAGTGGGCACAATGCCTGGACCAGAGGCAGCCCCCAGCAAGGAGGCACAGGGACACCGTCCAGGGCCTGTGGGGAGGGCGGGCTGCAGAGGGAGGTCTGAGCAACTCCGAGTTCACACAGAGGTCTCCTTGGAGGGTTTTACAGAGAGGCAGCTGGGAGCCTGGAGGTGTCGGAATATTATCTCCCTCTGCCAGAGGGTCAGCCCCATGAGGACGGGGGTTTTGATTTGCTTTGATTGCCACAGCCTCTCCAAGGCCCCGGACAGTGCTGCACCCAGGAGGCTCCGGAAACACCTGGTGGATGAGAGGCTGGAGGGAGGCTTCCGGAAGGCAGCTCTCCATGGGGCTGCCTCTCCAGCTTTGCTCCTCCCAGGACTAATTCTTCCGCGTGTTGTGACTGGCAGTGAACGGGGCTCCCAGGCTGGATGGGTTTGACTGGCCACAGCCTCATCGGCCATTCAACACAACATTCCTGAGCACCCACTAGATGTCAGTGGGGACACAGCAGCCAACAGGCCAGCTCAGGGAGCCCACGTCTGGTGGGGGAGAATGACAAGCCCACGGCAGTCAGGATCGGTGCCCATGGTGAAGCCCGGGGCTGATGGAACCCCTCCCTGGTAGTGTCCCTTTGCCCAGCGGGGGACTCAGGGAAGGCATGGAGGGAGCAGCAGCTAAGCTGGGCCCTGGGCCCCCTCCCCCACCCCACATTAACCCTGTGAGCACTGCCCCCCACCCTCACCTTGCTTAGAAGCACACCGCAGACAGCTGGCTCAGCTGGTTCCTCCGTGTGAGGCCTTCTTCTGTGTCACTGCATTTGCCCAAACAAGGCTGCACAGTGGCACTGAACACGGGTGACCGGGCCCACCTCCAGGGGAAGGTGTGGGGCCTTCAACCTGGGGTCCAGGACCCATGCTGGCCGGAGTGGCCAGGGACCTAAACCATGGCCATGAAACTGGTGGGAAAAGGCTGTTGGAGGGGCCACCGCAGCACCGCAGCCCGGCCGGGTTTGAGACAGGCGACTCCGGTGACCTGCAGTCCACCGGAGTCTCACAATCAAGTCACCAAAGAGCACGAGCAGGCCCAACCAAACAGGTGTGCAGGAGAGACCGGCTCAGGGCCGCCAGCTGGCATCTCGGGCAAAGCAGAGAGCTGCCTGCCCGTGTGGCCTCTGATGGGCCACCTCCTGCCTCTCTGAGCCTCAAATCTGGCTTTATGGCTCCCCCTCAAGATCCTCCTCCTCCTCTTCCTATGGAAGAAGAGGGAGAGCATCATATGTCTCCTGGCTTCCGCTGGGGCCTGCCTTGGAGGTGGGGGACAGGAGATGACTTGGAAAGCAGACCGGGTCCAAATCCCACCTCTGCCCCTTGCCAGTTGTGGGTCCTGGGGAACTCTGAGCTTCCATTTCCTCCTCTGTAAAATGGGGGCCTGTACTAGTTACCTATCGCTGTGTAACAAGATGCTCCAAAGCCCTGGCCAGTTTGGCTCAGCGGTTAGAGCGTCGGCCCGCGGACCAGAGAGTCCAGGGTTCGGTTCCCGCTAAGGGCACGTACCTCGGTTGCAATTTGCCCCCGGCCCCGGTTGGGCAACCACTCGGTGTGTCTCTTTCACGTCGATGTTTCTCTCTCTCTCTCTTCCTCCCGCTCTATCTGAAGATAAATGCAAAAATGTCCTCAGGTGAGGATAAAAAAAAAAAAAGAGAGAGATGCTCCAAAGATAGTGGCTTAAAGCATGTAACCACAATGTAGCGCTCAGGGTCTCTGTGCACCAAGAACTCAGGGTGGCTTAGCTGGGCCGTTCTGCTCTGTGTCTCACGAGGCTGCCGGACAGATGTCGGCCGGGCTTGCAGCCATCCGAAAGCTTGACCAGGGCTGGAGGACCCGCTTCCAAGAAGGCGCACGTGCTTTTGCAGGAGGCCCCAGTTCCTCCCCAGGTGGGCCTCCCCACGGGATCCGAGAGAGAGGGAGCAAGGAGGAAACGGCGGTGCCTTGGGTGGCCTCGCCCTGGAAGTCACACCCCTGCACCTGCGCAGTATCTCATAGGTTGTACAGGTCGGCCCCATCTGGAGTGGGAGGGGACCACGAAGGACATGGAGGTGCGTGGAAGATCCTGGAGGCCACCTACCAAACGCTGTAACCGTCTGCTTCCTCATCTGTAAAATGGGACCACCTCCCACCTCTCAGCTGTCGGGTGCTCCAGAACAAGGGTCCGGGAGAAGAGCCCTCCTGTGCTAAGCCCCCACCCCAGGGTAGCCTCTGTGTTCTGCCACCCCACTGGCTCCAACCAAAGCCAGAGGGACCCACCCACCCTCGAGGAGCCCGGTGGACCTGTCGGGCGGATGGGCCCCTTCCTTCCGCGAGTGGGAACTAGTAACAGGCGTTGCTTTCTTACCCCTTCTCCTTAAGGTTTTAAACACCTAATTTATTCCATCCATTAGATAGATTTTGTAGATTTAATCATTTTCACAGTTGGTGGCTCATTGGATACTCAAGATAAACTCCAAATGAAAGTATAATGGTGAGGACAAATGAGTTTTCACACCACAATGGCAGAAACTTGCTTGGGAAGAGAGTTTAAAAGGCACAAAAATACATACAGATATAATTTTTTTTCCCCGGCAGCTGCTTTTGCTGACTATAGTAGGTTACCACAGTTAATTTCACCAGTTTTGTTCATCTGTAAAATTGCATAAAAGTGACATTTTTGTGCTCATTATAGCAACTGCTGATTTATGGCTGGTAAATGAAGAGCTGGTCCCTTTTTTGCGGGACTCTCCGAGCGGTGCTAAGTGCCCATGAAATTGCTTGTATAATGTAGTTTAAATCCAATCTCAGAGAAAGATTCCCCCGTTGGCCAAAGTGACATTTCCATTCTCCACACTGAGTTTATTTTAGGCCACTTAGGTGGGGGCTGCCCCAGGCAGGGTCAGGATGGGGGCCCCTGGCCGGCTCCACCTGCCCAGCCCAGGTCAGGCCACAGGGACAAAGGCACCGCTCCAGCCGCCTCCAAGTGCCGCCTACCTCTCCCCTCGCTGCCCTGCCCAGGTCAGACCACATCCCTGCACCCCGGGGCAGAGCAGAATGACCGTTCGCACACCCATGCCCACCCCACCCTCCCTTGGCTCCCTTTCCTGGCCCTGAGGCCCTGAGGGCTGGGCCTGTCCCCCCAGCACGGCCGACACTGGGTCCCTGATAGTTCTCTGTGGCGGGAGCTGTCCTGTGCACTGCAGGATGTCAGCGGCCTCTCGGGCCCCTGCCCACTACATACCAGTAGCATCCCCTCCTCAAGCTGTGACAACCAAATACATCTCTGGACATCACCAGTGTGCCCCCTCGAGAACCACTGCCCTGCCGTGAAGAGGACCCCCTGCTGCTCTGGCCCCACGCACGCGCCCCCAGCTGCCTCTCGGGTCTTCTCTGCACGCTGCTCTGGGCCTCTCTGAATTATCACAGTTCCCACCCGGACACGCGTCCTCGCCTGCAGATCTTAGCCCATGCCGTTTCTTCTGCCTGAAATATGTTTCTCTCCTCCCTCCTCACCCCTTTCACCATTGCCTAAACTGGGGTGCCCTTTCTTCCAAACAGCCATCTCTGAAGCCCCGGCTGGGCTGGATCCTCGGGGTCCCCACACGGCCTGCCCTTCCCATCAAGGCATGCGTTTTGCCCGGATTGGCTGCGAGCCCATGGGGGGGTCATGGGTGAGGCTCCGGGAGGATGGGACGGGTGTGTGCACTCTGCCCAGCCACATGCCAGGCCCACCTGTGCACAGGCCCCTGCCCTCCCTCGCCCAGAAGGCCCTCACGTGTGAACGCATACTTGGCAAGGACCCGCTTCTGCTCACACGCTCCACTGGGAACCACTTACTAAACCCTCACAGCCACCCTGGGAGGTAGCAGCAGCCCCATTCTACAGATGTGGAAACAGGCTCAGTGGTGAAGCCCCCTCCATAGCCCCCCTGGCGGGTCTGGGGACGCCCACAGTGCGGGGGAGGCAGTATGCTCCCAAGGGCCCAGACAGGTCACCCTCTCCCAGCACCTACTGTGTGCCTCGCCTGCTGCTGGGCCCCTTGGAACAATCAAGGTCACCCTGCAGACCTGGCATGATCATTACCCCCATGCCACTATTGGGGAAACTGAGGCTCAGCTGGGCAAGCAGACACACAGCCCCACAACCAGGCCAGCCGGCTCCAAAGCCCAGGCAGGACCTTTCCGTCAGCTCATGCAGGCCCCCGCCCCACAGAGGGTCCCGGCAGCACTGAAGTGTCTCAGGACCAGGGAGGGGCTGTGGATGGGAGAAGG
This sequence comes from Tadarida brasiliensis, assembly GCA_030848825.1. Classification (NCBI taxonomy): domain Eukaryota; kingdom Metazoa; phylum Chordata; class Mammalia; order Chiroptera; family Molossidae; genus Tadarida; species Tadarida brasiliensis. The sequence goes on along the minus strand of CM061277.1, from coordinate 11,849,475 downwards.
GGTCAGCCCACCGGTGACCCGCCTCTCCTGTGGCAGGAGCCAGTTGTGCCTACTGACTGGACGGAACGTGAGTGCCAGGAGACAGCCCACAGCACAGCCCCCGGGCCACCACCTCCCCGCCAGGCCCCTGCTGGGCTCTGTCCATAGAGCAAGGCCAAACCACCCGACTGGGGGAAAAGGGAGGCATCGAGAGTAAAGCGGTAGACAGACGGACACCCCCCAGGGCACTGTTACAATGAAAGGCAACAGCAAGCGCTGTGGAGGGTGTGAAGCCCCAGGCACCCCTGAGCTGTGCTGGTGGGCATGTCACCTGGCACGGTCTCTCTGGCATTTTCTCCTAAAGCTCAGCATTCACCTCTCAGTGTCCTAGGTTCTGCTCACGGCCATGTTCCCAACAGAGCTGAATACATGCACCAGGACCAGAGGACATTTGTATCAGCCCCAAACTAGAAACGGCGCAAACGCCGTCAACAGGAGGCTGAGTGACTGTGACATAGTCACACACGGACAGCACACACCAATGCGAAAAGCCAACACCACACACGGCCACCGGTCGGGCCTCCAAACACAGCCCTAAGTGACAGGCTGACACCATGCGTGTGCACAGATGCTCCGTCTCACCACAGACACACACCGGGCACGACCAGCCCGTGCAGTGACCAGCTAGGAGAGCCCCTGGCCTGGGCATGGTCAGTGGCTGGGAGGGTTCAGGGGGCCTCGGGACACTGGCCGTGACCCATCCTTTGACCCAGGTATTGTTACAGGAGTGTGTCCCACTTGTGAAGGTTCAGCCAGCTTCCGATGTATGCTAATTCCTTTATTTACACTTCGATCCCGCCCTTGACAACTTAGAAGTAATGGAGGAGGGAGTGAATGGAGGACGGAGCAAGGGGAGGGCAGCCCGGAAGCTCTGGGAGTCCTTGTGGGGAGCAGTGGGGGTGGCTCCAGGCCTCCCCGTGGCACCTGGTCAGTGCTCACCTGTGCTTTCCTCTCCTCACTTGTCCCCGCAGGCGAGACGGTGGCCAGCTCCATGAATTCCTCCCGCTACCCGAGCCCGGCCGAGCTGGACGCCTACGCTGAGAAGGTGGCCAACAGCCCGCTTTCCATCAAGATCTTCCCCACCACCATCCGGGTGCCCCAGCACAAGCACCTGAGCCGCACCGTCAACGGCTATGACACCTGCGGCCAGCGCTACAGCCCCTACCCTCAGCACGCCGCCGGCTACCAGGGCCTGCTGGCCATTGTCAAGGCCGCGGTCTCCTCCTCCAGCGTGGCCGCGCCCACCGGGCCCGCCAAGAGCGTGCTCAAGAGCGCCGAGGGCAAGCGGACCAAGCTGTCACCGGCCACCGTGCAGGTGGGCATCGCGCCCTACCCGGCGCCCAGCACTCTGGGGCCCTTGGCCTACCCCAAGCCACCCGAGGCGCCCGCCCCCCCGCCCGGCCTGCCCACAGCCGCCGCCACGGCCACCTCCGTCATCCCCCTGCCTGGCCGCGGCCTGGCCCTGCCACCTTCCAACCTGCCCTCCATCCACAGCATCCTCTACCAGCTCAACCAGCAGTGCCAGGCCCCAGGCGCCGCGCCCGCGGCCTGCCAGGGTGTGACGGTGCCCCACCCCAGCCCCGCGCAGCACGGCCCCGTGCCCAGCTTCCCCGGCGTGGCCTACTCGGCCGCCGCCGGCCTGCCCGACTGCCGCAAAGGCGCCGAGCTGGGCCCGGGGAGCACGGCGGCCTTGACGCTGGCTGGAGCCGCCAAGCCTGCCGGCTACGTGGACGGCGGCCTGGATTACCTGCTGTGGCCGCAGAAACCACCCCCACCGCCACCCCAGCCACTGCGGGCCTACAGCGGGGGCACAGTGGCCAGCAAGTCCCCGGAGGCTTGTGGGGGGCGGGCGTACGAGCGGGCCAGTGGGTCACCCCTCAACTGCAGCGTGGGGCTGCCCGCCAGCTTCACTGTGGGTCAGTACTTTGCTGCCCCCTGGAACAGCGTGCTGGTGACTCCCACCAGTGACTGCTACAACCCGGCGGCGGTGGCGGTCACCGAGCTGGGGCCCGGGGCGGCCCGGGAGCTGACGGGGCACCCGGCGGAGGCCCTCTCGGGGCTGCCCAGCAAGAGCGTGTGCAACACGGCGGTGCTGAGCAGCAGCCTGCAGTCGCTGGAGTATCTCATCAACGACATCCGGCCGCCCTGCATCAAGGAGCAGATGCTGGGCAAGGGCTACGAGACGGTGGCCGTGCCCCGGCTGCTTGACCACCAGCACGCCCACATCCGCCTTCCCGTCTACAGATAAGGCCTGCCTTGTGGACGCACGGACAGAGGGCCAGGGCGCCGAGGGGGAGGCAGGCCGAAGGACAGTGGTCGGCGCGCAGGGGCCCACTGGTGCCCACAGGGAAGCTGGGCTGGCTGCGGCCATGTCGGTCGAGGTTTGGCAGGGCGACCCTGCTCACCAAGGCCCCTTTCCCGCATCAGCTGCCCCAGGACACAGGGAGGCTCTGAGCAGCTGCTGACATCCAGGCCTTCCTCCATCCACACTGGCAGAGGGAGGGAGAGAGACCACTTAGAAACAGGAGTAGTTCTTTCTGCTCTCCCAGGAGAGGAGCTCAGGCCAGGGGGGAGGCAGGAAGAAATGGGATGGTTTAGCATCAAGGTGGGGTCAGAGTAGCGGCGGGGTCAGAGAGCTTCTCCCCCCACAGGCTCCCCAGTCGCCTGGAGAAGGAGCAGAGGAAGTCACTGCCCCCTCAGTGCCCCCCACTGGCCAGTCCAGGTGAACATCACTCTGAGAGAGGCTCCAGGGTGGGGGGCTGCTCCCGCTCCTCTAGGTCCCCCCCCATTCCTTCCCAACACAGAAAAATCACACCCCATCCCCGTTCTCCAGACCCTGGACTGCCACCCTCCCTCCCCTCCGTACATCTTACAGGGCTGCTGGGCACAGCTCCAGGCTGTGCCCTGCACACGGGCACCTCGTCCAAGCAGACAGCACTCGCATCCCAGACTTGTATATTTATTACGGCAACTTTCCGAATCTTGCGGAGGGGGTGCCATGTCCCTGTTCGCACAAAGGTACCCCAGGGGTGAGCCGTGGGCCCGCTGTCTCAGACCCGTCGAGGAACCCTACCTCGCCTTCTTCGGGGGCTCTTTCTTTAGAACCAGCGAGAGGGTAACCTACTGGTTTTAACTGGGAGACCCAATGCAACCCCTGTCCTGCCAGCTGCCCTCCAGGGCCTGCCCCGCACCACCAAGGGGCGAGGCGAGGCAGGCAGCGGCCCCCCGTGAAACCCCCAAGGCCCGGATCCCCCCGTCCTGGCCCCTCTGGCGCGCCGGAAGCGGTACTGTATCTCTCCAAGGCCTGTTCAAGCACTAAGTGCATTTACAAATCTCTGAGAATGTTTTTTTTTTTATACTAAAATTGACCATTATATTCTACTGTGAGAAGTGCAGTCTGCACTATATTGTTTTAAAAACTAAGAGAAAGAAAAAAAGGAAACACAGATGGTGTCTCAGCTGTGGGACTGGTTTGTAGCTTGTCTTGTGCTTTCTTCCTCCCCTTCGGAACAGGACATGCTGTCTCCTCTGCAGGCCAGGCGGGGCCCCAGGGAGCAGGCCGGGCACCTCCTGGCACCCGCAGTGCTGGACCCCTGGGCGTTCGGCGTTCCATTCACTCTTCCAGCTCTTTCGAGGCGGACACCGTCGTTTGCCTTGTTCACGCGTCAACCATTTGGTCAGGCCAGAGATCTCTGCAGAGCATCTGCGACAGAACCAACCCAGAGCCCCTTGGCTCCTTCCCTGAATGGTGTGGAGGTGGCCTGGGGTGGCATCCCCCCTGCATCTCCAAATTCCTTCCCAGCTCTTCTGTGCCTCGCATGTTCTAGGCTTCCATGGAGGCAAGTGTGGCTGGGGACAGGCCCAAGTGGCGGGGCTGTAGCCATCTCCCTGGCCAGCTCAGCACACGCGCCCCAGGCCCCGGTGCCCAGGAATGTGCAGGCCACCACCCTCACCCCAAGGGGCTCAGCATTTTTCAGGCACTTCCTGTGCTGGGCATTTTCACATACTCTGTGTTTCGTGAGGGCCTTACCACCCCTTGCACAGCAGTGAATATTCTAGAGGAAGAAACTGAGGCTCAGAGATGTGAAGCGACCTGCCTGAGGTCACACAGCAAGTCTGCGGAAAGTTGGGGTTCGAACCCCACAGCGCGGATTCTTCCTCCCCTCCTGTCCCTGCCTTCTCCAGCAGCCTGCCAGCCCGACATCTGGGCAGAGGAGAACTGGGGTGTCCCCAGATGCGGGCCTCCCCTCCCATACATGGGGCTCTGCCTCAGTGCCTGGCATGGTGAGGTCCCGGCAGAGGTGGGGACAGAGGAAATGCCCGGGATGCACCCCTGCAGGGAGGGCGTCCACCTCCCTAAGCCCAGGCCCCCAAGCCTGGAGGCACACGGAGGAGGAAATGGAGGCTCCAAGCGGAAGGGGCCGTGTCCGGGGAGGGACCCAGTCCCTCCTGAGCTGGGTCAATGAACCAAGCATGTCATCCCGTGCCCGGGGAACGGGGTCCTGCAGAGTGACAAGCTAGGAAGGTTAGTGCTGGTGGAAGACCGGCGCTGGTAGTAAATGGTATGTAAACGGCAGCTGACAAAGTGCTTTTCTGACCTCACGTCATTTAGTCTCACAGCACCCCTCCCAGGTATGTAGTAAAGTCCTCCCCATTTTACAGATGAGGAAGGAAACAGAGAAGGTGAGAAAACAGCCACAGGGATGGGAAGAGGGAGCCGGGCTCTGGCATCAACCCCACGCCCTGCGTTAGGCTGTCTCCACCTTCAGACACAGCTGAAGCCCACCTGGGGGCGGGCAGGCCCAGCCAGCTTCTAGTGAGTGAGACGTGGGTTCGAATCCTTCGCTGCTACTCTGGGTGTCCCTGAACCATTCCATCCCCAAACAGACCAGAGATGGAATTCAAGGAGACAACAGCACAACATGGGTACTTGGGAGGGGGCAGGGCACAGGGTCTACAGCCAGGGTTAGGGCTGGGCATTGGCCTGTGGCTCAGCTGGTCCCAGGGACCACCACTGGGGCCACCTCAGCACCAACACAATGTAGGGTAGCCCAAGTCCCCGTGTCCTGGGCCCACACGGGCATCTGGAGAGGGAAGGAGGGGAGACTGGAACCACCTTCCAGGCCAGGTCCCTCACATTTACAAGTGAGGGCTGAGGACCCACCTCCTATCTGGGAAACCTCGTCCTCTGCCAGGGCGGGGGGTCGGCAAGTGGGGGCACGTGGCACAGCCAGTCCTGCCCAGGCCCCAGGCCCAGCAGGGGTTCTAGCCCTGTCCTGGCCCAGGCTCCCCGGGTGCATTTGCAGGGTTCCTTCTCCCTGGGTGCTGAGCAAGGTGGTCCCAAATGGCCCCCCAGCACCGCGCCACCCCTGCCTTTATGCAGTCAGTCACCTTTGATGACAACCTGGAGGAGCATCGCAGGTGACAATGAGAATGTTACTATCACTGCTACAATTACCAACGGCCCACAGTTACTGCAAGCCGACTGGTCACAGGTTCGGCGCTAAACGGTACAGCAAGTCCTCACGTAACGTCCATAGAGTGTGGCTTTATGCAAAACGACATCTGACAAAACCAATCTTACCACGGGCTAATTGACACACACGAGTTAAGTTCCTACAGCAGCTCATCGACGTTAAAATGAAATGTCGTTGAACAAAACGACCTTACTTGAGGACCAGCTGCATTTAGCTCTCACACCTTTGCAGGTGCTTGCGATGAAGCTGAGGCGAGAGCGGCCCAGAGAAGGGCAGTCACTGGCTCAAAGCCACACAGCTGAGGCTGGAGAGCGGCGCGGCAGCTGGGAAAGACACAGGCCTCCTGGCTCAGTCTGAGCTCTTCATGGCCGGGCTGTGACCAGAACATAAAACCACCCCCAAGTATGGCCCACTGGGCTCCAGAATCTTGGTCCAGCCTTGGGTCCCACAGCCCTGGCTGTGAGGACTTGGTGCTTGGTGAACGAGCAGAGAGGAGAACCTGCCATCCCGTCCAGACCCCCACCCCCAGCTGCAGTCCCTCCCCTAAGTCTCTCCTGGGGCGCTAGACACCCCCCCCCCTCCATTTAGCTGTCCTGGACTCACCCCTCGCAGAGCTGAGCTGTCCCACAGGGTAGCCACTGTGGCGGGCACATAACCTTGACTATTATCACCACTTACTGTCACAACAGCCAGAGGAAGTCCGCCACATCTTACAGAGACATCGGCGCTGCCCCAGAGGGGCGTGGGGGCTTCGGCGAATATACCGGAGGGACCGATAGAGGACACTGACCTTCCAGGGTGACTCCTTGTTTTCTTGACTCATGTCCCAGGCTGTAGAGCACTCCCCAGTTTCTGGGAAGGGGGAGCTGAGACAACTTCCACCCCTGACTTGCCTTCAGTGACTTCGAACTCCAGCCGCTCAGTTCCCAGCTGCAGCCAGGATTCCACGCCCACGCCCCACGCGGGTTTCTCCCACGCCTAGGTTCCACTGCGCCTGCGCGTCCGGACTCTCTTAAGGGGCCCAGGCGGTCCCCCACCCCCTGTCGGGGCTGCTGGTAGGTAGAGTCTGGCCAGTGCAGTGGAAGAACCCGGTGCACGAAAGGTTTTCTGTTTAAATCACCATCACCACCAGCTCGCTGGAGAGTGGCAGGAGGAGAGGAGGAAAAAAACAAAAAAACAAAAAAAACCTAGCCTCAGTATCCCAGACTCCATGTGTGACCCTGGACCGTCTGTGTGGCCTCACTGAGCCTCAATTCTTGATTTGTCAAAAGGGGGTAGTGACACCTGAAAGGGGAATGGCACCAGGTGATATGTGACCAGGATGACAGGGCAAATTAGTCCTGTGAGCGGCCACTTCCCTGGGGGACAGTGGGGCCTAGTGGTTCCAGTCCTGATACTGCTGGTCACCAGCTTGTGGCCTTTGGCAAGTGATTGCCCTCTTTGAGCTGCCTGCTTCTCAACTGTGAAGTGAGGTCGAGCATAGGAGACGAGTGATCAAATCCCCCAGACAGCACAGGGCCTGTTCTGTAAGAGGCCCCAAAAGTCAGGTGTGTTATTTCTGTCATCACTTGGTCCAGCTGATTTTTACCTCCAATAGTGGGTTTCCAAGTCAAACAAGTTTGAGAAACAGAGTCAGATCCTCCCTCCCTCCCTCTTGGAGTGGCACAAATTACCTTGGCATAGTAAAGGCTCTGAGAAGTCCTGCAGGCAACATATCCTTCCAAATTAACCCAGCTTTCCCTAACTTTCTGATTACTTAAGTTTTTGTTTCTATTAACTTCCCAAGCAACAAACCAGACTTCAGGAAATACTGAATCCTACCTCTTAAGTCCCTTCTCCTCTCTGGGCCTCAGTTTCCTCAATTGCAATACAAAGACTTCTCGTGAGTTTGCAGCAGAACAAGGACTGGAATCCAACCCTGACCTGGAGTTGGGCCTCAGTTCTGGGCCCATCACATCTTAAATGGTCTTTATACACCTGTCAAACTAGGCCCAAATGAAGGGAAAGACCCCTCCCCCAGGGGTAGAAAGGGAGCCCTCAATGGAGAAGCGGGGATGAGTACCCTCTTTTGGAAAAGAAAAGTTCAGAGAGGGGAAGCAACTTGCCTAAGGGCACACAGCAACTAGGTCCTAGATGCTCCAGAGGCAGATCTAAGCTGCCTTCTGTCCTTGTTGAAGGGGATGGGGCAGGGGCGAGGGTGGGGATGGGGATGCCCTGAGTCTTACAGCGTTGGGCACACATAACTGGGAGCTCAGCTAGGGTCTCTTCCCCACTGTGTTCCCTGGTTCCAAGTTTCCCTCAGGCCTCCTCTATGACTAGGCCCTGGGTGTGACTACGTCGACCCCTGGTGGCCAGTCTCCAGGATCAGCCGCCCCACCCTGCTCAGGCCAAAGGCAAATCTTTGGGATCCAGCGGGTGCATCCCAAAGGTGGGTGGCTAAGAGCAAGGGGGACTCTCTGATGTCACTGAGTACCGTGAGGTGCTGAGAAGACTCTGAGCTGTGATCTGGGGAGCTGAGTTCGAGCTCCACCCAGCCTCTCCTGTCCTCACCTGTTAGAAGCCATTGCAGCCTGTTGCTGGGTAGAAATGGACTGTGTGCATGCTCTGGAGAGGCCAAAGACACTCAGTTTAAAAAATCCTGCCACCGTCCAGAAAGTTTCTCCTCTTAAGACAAAGTGTACAAATCCTGGCTCCACCATGTCCAGGCCAGGTGTCCTTAGGCAAGTGTGTGTACTTCATTAGGTCTCACTTTCTTCATCTGTAAAATGGGGGGGGGGGGGGGGGATTTGTTCCTGTATCTGCATGAGTTGGGCAGAGTAATAGGGAACCCTGACCTTTAAACAAGAAAGGAAAATCATCTCAAACAATCATAAGAAGACCAGAGTTGGTTAATTCGCCTGCTCGATGGTGTCATCCAGGACCCATGTCCTTTTCATCTTTCTGTTCCACCAAGTCCTTTCCTGGTCACAAAATGGCTGCTGCAGTTCCAGACATCACATCCAGGCCCGACGGTGTCCAACAAAGGAGAAGACAGTACCTTCCCATATTTCTCTTATTTTCCCAGACTTCCCCTCTTGTCTCGTGGGTCAAAACTGGTTCACATGGTCATTCCTCTACCAATACCTAGTAAAGGAAATAGAGTCACAGTGGTTGCCTGAGCCAGTGAGAACTCTAAACAAAAGGAGGTGCTATGGATAAGGAAGAGGGGCCATGACCTCCGGGGAGGCATCAGCACCAGCCATGGGCTCCGCACATGGTTCCCGAGATATGAACGCCTGACACTCGGTAGGTGCCTTACCCACGTTCACTTGCTTCCTCCTTTCTGTGATCCCTCCAAAAACAAGACTCCCAGCCTGGCCTCTCCCGACCCAGCTGCCTTCCCTCTATCCCAGGGGCTTGGGTCTCCACTGCCCAGAGCTCCGTCCCTCCTGTCCTCTGGTTCCGTCACCCCACCTTCTGTTTCCGCCTCCATGCTCGGGACAAACAAAGATCTCCCCATTGTCCCCAAAGACTCTGGAATCCTAAAAAACAAACGGTAGGGAGTGCTTGATTCTCATGCAAATGTTTTCATCAGGGAGTCCAAGATTAATAACTACGAACAGAGATCTGGAATATTTCACTGCCCTGTCCAAACAGCCAAAGTGAGCAGAACACAGGAATCGCGAGGGGCGGAGACGCACTGCCCACGACCACGTTCGGGAATGGCAGAGGCGCGCGTTTGGGGAGACGAACAATGTGGCTGAACACGGCTTTTGATTTTAAAAAATCCCCAGCATTCATCTAAAACAATAATAACAGCTAATAATAACAGGGCATGTAATAATGAACCGTTCGCAGGCATAAGAGGTAATTGTTCAATTAAGATCCGAGAGTTTCCGAGACTGTCTTTTCTGATGGGGCCCCATTGTTTTTGACTCCGGTAGCGCTAATTATTTCCCAGTAGTGCTTTAAACTTGGGATGAAAAAAGCCCTCCTGTCAAATATGACACAGAAGTGCTTTATCATTATGAAATACACACACACGCACATAAAAAGGAATCCTTGTCAGAATCAAGTTAGGGGCAGGTTCAAAGGAAGAGGGCTGGAAATGGGAGCTGACAGTCTCAGGGGCTCAGCCTAAGTGGCAGGCGACAGCCCGGGTCTTGATCACACAAGTGACCTGGCCTCGTCACCTCTCACCCCTCAGGGCTCAGGGTTTTCTTTCCAGGCTGGACTCTGAGGACAGAATGCCTGGGTTCGAATCCGACCACTTCCCAGCCAGGTGTCCTGGGTGGGAATTTTCACTTCTCTGAGCCTCCGTCTCCTCGTCTCTAACATGGAGTGCAGCAGATAATTCAATATTTACCTACCCAGGTTCTAGTGACTGTTTCTCCTAGGGTCTGTTTCCATTATTGCCACAAAATTGATACCTGCACTTAAAAAAAACACAACTCAGTGGCATAGGAAACCAGTTCTTTCTCATGCATCTGGGGGATTCTTCTGAGCTCAGCAAAGCTTGCCTGGGAGACACAGCTTTGCTCCAAGTTATCTCCCATCCTCCATGGGGGGGCGGGGCTAGGCATGTCTGCTGACATCCCATTGGTTAAAAACAAGTCACATGGTCAAGCCCAGGGGTGTGGCATTATGCTTTGCCCACAGTGGGAAGACACCGCGAAGTTTTAGGGCAAAGGCATGGATAGAGGGAGGAGTTGGGAATTGGGGCCCCTGGCCCAGGCATCAACTTAACACTTTTCCTCCGGAACTGCCCTCCCCATCTCGGTCCCTGGGAAGGCACTGAAAACAGAACCATCCGACTGAGACCTTGTCGTGATCTGGAGGAAGAGAACTGAAAAAGGGGTATGTTTTCCTTGAAGTGATTCTGTAGCCAACGTGTCCCCTGGAAATATTGTGGCATACCACCAGTGTGTGTCCCATCCTGTGAGGGACACTGGAAAGGTCATCTCTAAGATCTTACTGGAACAAACAGAAAATCTCAACGACATGAAAGCATTTTAAATCACCCCTAATCCGCTTTTGAGTTATAAAGAATCAATACCCAAACCATCAAATATTTAGAGAATCACAGTTGAAAAAGTTAACTATGTGTTGAAAAGTTTTTATTGATTGATTGGTTTTAGACAGAGAGAGGAAAGGAGAGAGAGAGAAACACTGATTTGCGGTTCCACTTATTTATGCATTCATTGGTTGACTCTTATACGTGCCCTGACCAGGGATCGAACCCGCACCCTCGGCATAGTGGGACAATGCTCCAACCAACTGAGCCAGGGGAAAAAAAATTATTATGTATTTAGATAAAAATGTACTCAGAGGAAAATTCATGTAGCCTACAATTATTTATTTTTATTGTTTTTTTAATGAATGAATTTAGTAAACACCTCAGTCAGTTGTGGGGTGCCTTTGAGTTGAGAGGGTGTTTTGATTTTGTGGGCAGGCCCATCCCATAACCCCCAGGGTAGTGGGTGACCTCTTCACAGCCTCAGAATGACCCAGAGCCATTCTCGGTGACCATTTTGTCCATTCCCCCTGGAAAGTTGGCGTGGAGGGTGGTAGGTAATATTGATTCCTCCATCCTCTTTTCCCGCAGAACCCCAGACCTGGCTGGGGGACCACCTTCCTCCATATTGCCCTCTGCCTCTTTAGCCCCCTGCTGCCCCCTGCCTGCTGGTTGGCTGCAGCATGGGGCATGGGACACCAACCTGGCTAATGACACAAGAAGCGAGTGAGCTGGGGGACTCGGGGAACAGTTGCCTCCCTCATAAAGAGACATAGACCTGCCTGGCCGGTGTGGCTCAGTGGTTGAGCATTGACCCATGCACCAAGAGGTCGCTGGTTCGATTCCCGGTCAGGGCACATGCCCACACTGTGGTCCCGATCCCCAGTGGGGGGCATGCAGGAGGCGGCCAATCGATGTTCTCTCTCATCGATGTTTCTATCTCTCTCTCCCTCTCCCTTCCTCTCTCTCTCAAATCAATAAAGAAAAGAAAAAAAGACATACACCCATCTGTCCTTCCTCTGGATGTGGCTGGATCTGGGTCTGATGCCTAGAACAGTGGTGACATCTTGCGTCCTAGAGGGAAGCCAGTGTGAGGAAAAGGCAGCACACCTGGGTGGGCGGTGCCTAGCACAGTGCCTGACAATGGCATGAATGAGTGGCAGGAGCCTTAATGAATCACAGAGACTGAATTCATCAGCCTTAGTACCCTTCCTAACCTGAGACTTCCTGCCGAGACAATAAATATTCCTTTCCCTTTAAACCAGTGTACATTTTCTGTTACGTGCTGCCCCAAACATAACTGTAAGACACTACACCACAATCCTCTCCTCTTTGGAAAGCCCGGAGAATCACTTGATCTTTACAAAGGCTGTGCCCTATTTACAGGTGAGGAAACAGGCTGAGTTTATGACCTCCCCACAGTTACCCAGAAGGCTTGGCTCAGCCAGGAAGGGCACCCCAGCCCCTGGCCATGGGATTGGCTCAGACAGGACATGTGACCCAAGTCCATCAAATCAATGGCTCTTGGGACAACTCGCCCTGCCCCTTGAGAACACTGGATGCAGACCCTCTCTGTGTGCTGGGTTGGAATGAGGACGCATGCAGCCCTGTGACAAGCTGGGGCATCACGGACCAGGAGAAGGCAACAGAGGAGACGGAGAGAACGGGTCCTTGGGAAGGATGGAGTCACCCAGCCACCTTGATAATAGTTAGTCCCCCTTTCTTCTCAAAGAGCTGAATAGACTCACGTCCTTCATGTCACTGATTCTCATTCTTCCAATAGATGGGGACACAGAGGCTCAAAGAGGTCAAGTGACCCACGCCCTGTGCTTTTCCCACTGCTTCTGCCCTTGGCCAGGTCCTGAGGCCCATGGTCTTCTCAGCTGAAGCTTCAGAGGGGACCAAGGCCCCAGCCCGAGCCAGGCCTGGGGAACAGGGAGGTCAGAGGGAGACTGCAGGTCCCCCGGCTCCAGGGTGGAGCAGCAGGATGGGGTGTTTGTGGGGAGCCTCTGATGCCAGGAGGTTGGCATTACCCAGGCTGGGGCTCGATCAGCAGTGGTGAGTGACCCCGCAGTGAGCGGCTGCCCTTGGAAGGGAAGTGGGTCAGCCTTCAGCTCCAACTCACATTCCCAGCCCTGATGGCACGTGGGCCCTGGAAGAGAGAAGCAGGGGTCCCATCCCCACCCCAGAAGCCCCAGCACGCTCTCCACTCCAGGAGCCACCGCCATCCTCACCAAGGCCACCGCATCCTCTCCTGCCTCTGACACTTGGGGGCTCACCCGTCTCCATGGCTGTCATCTCCACCTCTGCTCTGCTCCGACCTGGCAGCTCTCCTCCCCCACCAGCTCGGCAGGACCCCCGACCAGCATCACTGTCCTCTGGGAGCATCACTCTCCCCACCAGTGTCACTGTCGTCTCCCAGCACTTCGCTCCCCTGACCAGATGTACTGTCTCCCCACCAGTATCATCCCTCAGCTGGCTCTGCCAGCCTCTACTGACGGTCCCCCCAGCACTGCTCATCCTCATTACTTCCCCCAGCACCCCCCCCAGCACTGCTCATCCTCAGTACTTCCCCCAGCACCCCCCCCAGCACTGCTCATCCTCATTACTTCTCCCAGTACCCCCCCAGCACTGCTCATCCTCAGTACTTCCCCCGGCACCCCCCCAGCACTGCTCATCCTCAGTACTTCCCCCAGTATCCCCCCAGCACTGCTCATCCTCAGTACTTCCCCCGGCACCCCCCCAGCACTGCTCATCCTCAGTACTTCCCCCGGCACCCCCCCAGCACTGCTCATCCTCATTACTTCCCCCGGCACCCCCCCAGCACTGCTCATCCTCATTACTTCCCCCGGCACCCCCCCAGCACTGCTCATTCTCAGTACTTCCCCCGGCACCCCCCCAGCACTGCTCATCCTCATTACTTCCCCCGGTACCCCCCCAGCACTGCTCATCCTCAGTACTTCCCCCGGTACCCCCCCAGCACTGCTCATCCTCAGTACTTCCCCCGGCACCCCCTCAGCACTGCTCATCCTCAGTACTTCCCCCGGCACCCCCCCAGCACTGCTCATCCTCAGTACTTCCCCTGGTACCCCCCCCAGCACTGCTCATCCTCATTACTTCCCCTGGTACCCCCCCAGCACTGCTCATCCTCAGTACTTCCCCCGGCACCCCCCCAGCACTGCTCATCCTCAGTACTTCCCCCAGTATCCCCCCAGCACTGCTCATCCTCAGTACTTCCCCCAGTACCCCCCCAGCACTGCTCATCCTCATTACTTCCCCCAGTATCCCCCCAGCACTGCTCATCCTCAGTACTTCCCCCAGTACCCCCCCAGCACTGCTCATCCTCATTACTTCCCCCAGTACCCCCCCAGCACTGCTCATCCTCATTATTTTCCACAGCATCAGTACCCCATCACATAGCTCTGCCCACCAGCATTCTCTCCTCCCCGTTTTCTTCATCTCTACCTTCCCCATCACCACTGCCATCACCCGTGTCTCAGGCCACAAGCACCACCACTTCCTGGCCAGCACCCACCCATCACCCTCACCACCTTGGCCGCTACCTGCCCTCATCCCCACCCACCCCACAGGCAGTTCTTGGCTCTCCCACCTCCCTGAGTCATCCGAGCCTGTTACCACTCCCCCCACCGTCGTCCCCGCCATCACCACCGTCAGTGAATGAACATTTATTGAGCACCAACAAACCCCAGACCCTCGACAGAACACACAGGAGGTGCAGCCCCACCCCGAGGTCCTGGCCCTCGGCAAGGCCACCTCGCTGCGGCTGGTGCTGTGGGCTGGGGCTTGGCCGGGTGGTGCACCAGGAGCGGGGTCCTGGGGCCTCTGCCAGGTTCTGTGGGGGTGGGGTCATGCTGCTTTCCTGAGAGCAGAGCGAATAAATAATGGAGGGGCCTCTGTGGGCGGAAAGGACTGGCTTTGGCTTATGTGACTCCATGGGAGTGAGACAGGCGGCCAGGAGCCCTGTGCCCAGGTGGGGAGGCAGAGCCGGGGGCAGGAGCCTGGGGACCAGAGGGTCCTAGGGCCATCCCGGCATCTCAGCCTGGCCCTCACCTCTGAGGTCAAGAGTTTGTGGCTGAAATGCAGGTGGACTAGAAATGGGGGGGTGGAGGGGGTGGGGTGGGCTCCAGGCTGGAGACTGTGCCCCAGCCTGTAGCCCCTAGAGGGGGGCGTCGTCAGTCCTCCATTTGGGGGGGTAGCCCTGCTGGTGGCCGTCGCAGCTGGGGTTCCCCATGTTGTCCAGAGGCACCACCACCTCGTCTGGGTTCGAGTTTTTGTTCAGTTCTACCACGCGCGGCACCACCGAGGACCAGCGATCTGCAGAGAGCATGGCGGAAGTGAGGGTTGGTAGTGACTACATGTGCATATATGAAGCGCCTACTGTGTACCAGGCCCTCCCCAGTGATCGAAAGGGGGAGGTCTAATTATCATTTTTCAGAGGTGGAAACGGGGGCTCCGGGAGGTCAAGGTGCTTGCCCAGGAGCACACAGGAGTAAATGGGACAATCAGACTTCAAGCCAGTCAGATGCCCGAGTGCCCCGTCCTCCCCACTGCGTCTCATACACTTGGAAATGAGGTGCCCCAGGGATGCACAAGCAGCAAGAAAAACAGCGGTCAGCTCATCCATCCCTCCCACCCACAGACAGGAACACTGAGTCTCAGAAAGGGGACAGGACGGCTCAAAGCCAGTGAGTGATGAGACTGGCCCAGGGCTCCCCCTCTGCGCCCTTGAGTGTGCCTTCCGAATGCCCCCCGATGTGTCACTCACCCCTCCGGAGGCGGCCCACAGTGTGCGAGAAGCCGTAATACTGGTAGTTCTCGTTCTTGCCCGGGTCCTCGTTAATGATGCCCAAGTTCTGGTTCCAGTGAGACCAGTTCACCTCGTCCACCCTGGCAGGGCCACAGCAGAGAAAGGTCAGGGGTCCTGAGGCCTCTGCCAGGCTCCGCTGGGGGTGGGGGTCACCCAGACAGCACCTCTTCCCCACCCCCAGGCAGCCTACTGGCTCCAGCCTCCCCAGCACACCCTCCTCCTTATTTTTATTCTGGTGGAATGTAGTTAACATAAAATTTGCCATTTTAACTATTTTTAAGTATACAAGTCAGTGCATTAAATATATTTCCAAGGTCGTGCAACCATCACCACTCACTAATTCCAGGGGTTTTTTTGTTTTGTTTTGTTTTTTTATCCTCACCCAAGGACATTTTTGCATTTATCTTCAGATAGAGCGGGAGGGAGAAAGGGAGGAAGAGAGAGAGAGAAACATCGACGTGACAGAGATACGTCGAGTGGTTGCCACCCACACAACCCCAACCGGGGCCGGGAACAAACTGCAACCAAGGTACATGCCCTTAGCGGGAACTGAACCCGGGACTCTCTGGTCCACAGGCCAACGCTCTAACCGCTGAGCCAAACTGGCCAGGGCCCAGGGTTTTTTTTTTATCACCCCAAACAGAGATTCTGTGCCCACTCCCCCTCCGCCAGCCCTGGTTACCTCTATTCTACTTCCCGCCTCTATGAATTTACCTATTCTGGACATTTCATATGAGTAGAATCATAGACTATGTGGCCTTTTGGGTCTGGATGCTTTCACTTAGCATAATGTTCTTGAGGTTCAGCCATGTGGTAGCAGGTGTCAGGACTTCATTCCTTTTTATGGCCAAGTAATATTCCACCGTATGGATGGACCACTTTAGGCTTGTCCACACATCTGCAGGTGGACACCCTCCTTCTTAATACTCTCACCTCTTATTTTTGGGACACCCTCAGAAAGTCAGGTTACAGCCTCTTAAGCCCAAATTGGCTCAATGTAATTTGTCCTTTTCAAAATTATTTTTATTTTTTTTATTTTATATTTTTATTCCTCATCCAAGGATATTTTTCTACTTATTATCAGATAGAGTGAGAGGGAAGGAGGGAGAGAGAGAGACAGAGAGAAACATCAATGTGATAGAGACACATCAACTGGTTGCCTCTCACACGACCCCAACCAGGGCCAGGGAAGAACCGCAACCGAGGTACACGCTCTTGACTGAAACTGAACCCGCGACTCATCGGTCCACGGGCCGACACTCTAACCACTGAGCCAAACCGGTCAGGGCTAAAATTATTTTTATTTTTATTCAACCTCTATTTCTTGAGCAACTGCTATGTGTCAGGACCCAGCAAGGAAGATACATTCGCCGTTCCCATTTTACAGACGAGGGAACTGAGGCTTGTTAAACTGCCCAAGGTCACAGAGCTGATAAATTCGTCGGGAGTTGAATTTGGGGTTCAAATTGAACAGGATTGGCCTGCTGGCCTATGAGCTGGGTGCTATTAGTGTCCCCGCTTCACATGAGGAAACTGACTTTGCCCGACGCCAAGCATGACTGGCACTCTGTGCTGTCCATCACTGTACAAAGAATGATTCCGTTTAAGAGAAAAGATGGGCCGGGGTCCCCGAGGAAGCTGGCATTCCCTGGGCCTCTGGGTAACATCCGAAGCCCTGGAAGCTGCTGACCCTTTCCCCTTCGAGCCGATGCACTGAAGCCCACCCGGTTGTTTTATCAACCGAAGTGATGCCCTGAGACGAACACTACCTCCAAGTCCCTGCTTCCCCCCGCAAGGGACAGAGGAGCAGTAACCCCGCTGCCGTGTGGGTGGCCCAGTGTGCCTGGGGCCAGCTGTGTCTCACACACTAACTAACCCATCCAGTCCGCACAGCCGGCCTTCAGGGTGGGAATGTCATTGTCCCCACTTCACAGATGAAGAAACCAAGGCTGAGAAGTGAACCAACTTGCCCGGTCACCAGCAGAACAGGACTTTGGTCGGGACCATCAGGGCCTCAGCGGCTCGAGACGTTGCCATGGTTGGAAAATGGAAGGGGGCCTGCTCTTGCGGGACGGTTCCACCCCGCGCTCCCCACCCACCTGAAGCACCACCTGCGGTCTGGGGTGCCGTCCGAGCTCTTGCCCACGGTCACCATTTCGCCGGAGCGGAAGGCCTTCCGCAGGAACACGGGGAAGGAGCGCTCGATGTCCAGGATGGTGGTGGCCCACTGCAGGGAGGGAGAGGCGGCCAGGCCTTGGGTGAGCCTCTCCCCGCGAGCCTGCTGCCCTAATGGCAGGAATGATGCGACAGGCTGCAGCAGGCAGAGAAATGGGCTTTCCAGCTCCCAGCGACCCTGGGAACAGTTACATACACTCGAGTACCCCCAGGGGCCCAGCAGAATAAATGAGTGAAGCAGGATCAGATGCAGAAAGGCTGCAGCCCCAGGCCTCATGCACAGCTGTGGCCACTCAGTGTCGGGAGGCACTAGGGAAGGGCAGGGACTGGGGCAGACCAGGGAGCACAGCCAACCCCCATCCACCTGGGCACCAGGCAGGAAAGCGGGCCCAGCTCGCCAAGCTTCCAACATTTCAAGGACATTTCAAGGAAGGCCAGAAACCTGGATTTTTATATGAAATCTCTTCATTTTTTAATTTTGCGTTAAGTTTTTTTAAATGGTGATACAGAAAAAAATAAATCTTTGCTTGTCAAATCCAATCCATAGGCTGCCACTTTGCATATTATGAGTTACACCCGTGGGGAAACTGAGGCCCGGGGAAGTAAGCAGTATGGATAAAGACTCAGAGCAGGTCTGGATGTCTCCTGGAGACCGGCCTGGGGAGGATGACCTTGGGGTTTCTCTCTATCACTGCGGCATCTCCTTGACATGCGCGGAGTGAAGGTAAATGTTGGTGCCGCAGGCCTGGGCCTCGGAAAGGCCCTGTTTACTGTGAAAACCCAGGTTCGTGACTGTGGTGACCCAGGCAGGCTGAGACCCCTAGGGCCTCTGCTTCCTAGGATTGCACAGAAACCTCTGGGAAGCAGAGCAGCGGCCCCCTGCCCCAGCCCAGCCCCCCATCCCAATGAAGCTCAAATCCACACAGGACGGTGGAGCCTGAAAGCTGTCCCTGGGCTCAGCGTGGACCCCTGGGCTTAGCGTGGACCCCTGGGCTCAGCGTGGACCCTGCTGCAATGCTGACACTCTGAGCATTTCCTGTGCCCAGACCTACTCAGTGGTGCCAGGTGAGGCCGCCAGGTGCGAACTGGGCCACAAGGTGGATCTGAGACCACTGCTGGTGGGCACGGAAGCACTGGAAACGCAGTAGGTGGCTCTGGGGAGTGGGCAGCAGCTTTGGATGCCCATTTGACAGACAGAGAGGTGGAGGCAGGAGATGAGGTGGCCTGCCCGGAGCGGAAGGCTGAGAGGTGGCGGGTCAGAGGTCCCCATCGTGGAAGGAGACGGTGGCCGGCGGGGCGGGGGCGGGGGCGGGAGTCCCGGGGCTCACCTGCAGCTTCCAGATGTGCTTGCTCTCCTTGGAGACCTG
Organism: Tadarida brasiliensis; assembly: GCA_030848825.1. Classification (NCBI taxonomy): domain Eukaryota; kingdom Metazoa; phylum Chordata; class Mammalia; order Chiroptera; family Molossidae; genus Tadarida; species Tadarida brasiliensis. The sequence continues at coordinate 11,830,596 of CM061277.1, read as the reverse complement.
GCCCACCGTCTCCCCCATGAGGGCGATGAGCATGTTGAGAAGCAGCACGAAGGTGAGGATGATGTAGGTGACCAGCAGGATGATGAACACCACAGGGTACTTGGTGCTGCTCAGCATCTCCAGGTCGCCCATGCCGATGGTCAGCTTGAAGAGGTCCAGGAGGAAAGTGCTGAAAGTGTCGCTGTCGCGGCACGAGGGGTACGTGGGCACCGTGCAGTTGGTGTGGTCCTCGTCGCACGCCTTCATGTTGGCACACGGGTTCAGCAGGGATACCAGGGCTGTGGGAGGGACAGGGGTGGCATTCGCTGAGTGTGACCTGAGAGGTGGGGAGAATCATTCCCATTTGATGGAGGGGAAAGCTGAGGCTTGGTGACAGACAGCACAGGCCCAAGGTTCCCCAGCATGTAAGCCAAGCCAAGGGTCGAACCTGGGTTTTCCCGAATCCAAAGCCCTTGATCTTCCCACAAAATTTGCTGACAAGGAAGAGGTTCCCAGGACCTAGTCAGCGGTTCTCAGCCTGGGGCAATTTCCCCCCAGGGGACATCTGGTAATGTCACAACTGGAGGGGGGTGCTACTGGCACCTACTCAGCAGAGCCCAGGGGTGTTGCTAAACCTCCCACCATGCACAGGACTGCCCACCATTGAGAATTATCTGCCACAGATGTCAACGGCGCCACGGCTGAGAAGCCCTAACCTAGCCAGTGTTCCTAGAGGTCTGGGGAGCCTGGAATGCCCACATCCCGGGGGCAGACTCTCTCATGTTCCTGTTGCCTGCCCACACCAGCTCACAGCGGAAGGGTAGGAGCTGAAACCAGGTACTAGTCCTGACTGTCCCAGAAGCCATGCTCACTAAAGCCCTGACCCCCTCCAGACACCTCAAACTGATCATGGTGCTCATCCCTCCCCAGTAAGCCCAGACAAAGCTTCACAGTCCCTTTCAACGCAGTTTAGCAACAACGACTGTCCCTACACCACCCAGGGCAGGGAGCCTGGGGGACTGAGCCCCTTCAGTCAGTGGGGCATAGAATGCCGTGGTGCCTTCAAAACCTGGGATTACAGGAATAAGGTTTCAGCTCATAGGCGAATGCTATTCAGTTGTGTAGTGGCTGCTGAAATGTGTCGAGAAGGATTCTGAGACCCTGTCTGGACTCATCAGAAAAACCGTTCTGTGATCCATTAGCAATGTCTGCCACGGGCACAAAAGTGGAGGACAGGAGCACATGTCATGTTCGTGTTACATCAGCCTCAGAGGAGGGATCTAGTGTCCCGCAGCAGCAGAAGCCCTGGGACCAAGCTGACCACTGAGCTGCTGCTTTAACTGTAAGCTTCTGCCTCAGTTTCTATAATTAGCACTGCAGTGGGGCTGGACTTGACCTGGAACCCCTGATACTCTGTCTAGTTCTTCCTAGCAGCTGCACCCTGTCCCTCTCTCCCCCGCTAAGTTCTAGTTCCCCAAAATAACCCACACAGAGCCTCGGCACCAGCTGGGTTAAAATATCACTACCATCAGACTCCCTCTTCAGTGCTGGTCCCCAGACCAACCTCCTCAAGTGTGAATGTGGCCGGGTGAAGCCTGAGTTGGCCACCCCCTTTTGGATGCTGGGCACTGAATGGCAGATCACCCACCCCTGAGGGACCAGCCCAGTGTCTTGGTCAGTTTCCCCATCCCTGGTCCTTCCCCCATAGCCTGTGCCAACGAGGTCCCATGGCATCATGGCATCATGGAGAAACCCTATTGGAGGGAGCCAGTATTGAGCTTTAAAAAAGACCTGGGCTGATAGATTAATTGTTAAAACTCACTCGCCCCTGTATTCGTGCCCCTTCAATGTGGCTTTTGCGCTCCTTCTATCAAGCGGTTTAGTCGATCTCCCCACCCTCTGAACCAAGGCTGGCCCTGGGACTTGCTTTGGCCAACAGAGTGAGGCAGAGGAGATGCTGTACCAGGGAGTGACCTTGAACACTTCCACTCACATTCTGAGACCCCTCGGACCCCTGTGACCAGGTCCCAGCTAGTTGGCTGGAGGAGTGACCACGGGGAAGAGAGCAAAGTCACCCCCACTGTGCCATCCTAGCAAGACCAGTCAGATGACAGCCAACTGCCCACTGAACTCAGACACAGGAGCCTGTCCAGATTGGCCAAATCTGGCCCTGGCCGGTTTCGCTCAGCAGTTAGAGTGTTGGCCTGTGGACCAAAGGGTTGAGGGTTCGATTCCTGGTCAAGGGCGAGTACCTGAGTTGCAGGTTTGATCCCTGGCCCTGGTAGGGGTTGTGTAGGAGGCAACCAATCGATGTGTCTCTCTCACATCACTGTTTCTCTCTCTGTCTCTCTGTCTCTCTCTCTCTCCCTTCTTCCCTCCCTCCCTTCTACTCTATTTAAAAATCAATGGGAAAATATCCTCAGGTGAGGATCTGGTCTGACTCAGCACAACCACCTAGCTGACCCATGGACTTGGGAACAATAAACAAACGGTGGTGGTTGTTTATTTTTTTCCTCTATTGATTTTATTAAATTTTTTTTTCTTTCTTTGTTTTTTTTTTATCCTCACCCAAGGACATTTTTTCATTTTTTGTTCAGAGAGAGTGGGAGGGAGAGAGAGGAAGAGAGAGAGAGAGAAACATCAACGTGAAAGGGACACATCGAGTGGCTGCCACCTGCACGACCAACCAGGGCCGGGGACAAACTGCAACCCAAGTACATGCCCTTAGCGGGAACTGAACCCGGGTCTCTCTGGACCACAGGCCGACGCTCTAACCGCTGAGCCAAACCGGCCAGGGCTTCTCTATTGATTTTAGAGGGAGAGCGAGATAGAAACATCAATGACAGAGAACACTGGCCGCCTCCTGCATGCCCCCAACTGGGGATCTGGCCCACAACCTGGGCATGTGCCCTGACCGGGAATCGAACTGGTGACCTCTTGGTGCATGGGTTGACACTCAACCACTGAGCCACACCGGCCGGGCAGTGGTGGTTGTTTTAAGCCACTAAGTTTTAGGTGGCTTCTTTGCAATAATAGTTCATATGGCAGTTATACCATTTCCTGCTTTTGAACTTGGGCAAGCTCTTTAACCTTTCTAAGCGTCAGTTTCCTCATCTGTGAAAGGAGATAACAAAGGCACTGATGTCCCAGACTTGTTGGGAGAATTAAGAGGCAGGGATGGGCAAGGACTTAGCCCCATGCCTGGCACGCAGTGGGAACTCAACACACGCTGGCCGTCTTCCCCCACGCATCGTGGCTGCTGTTCTAGTCAAAGGCCACCCCCCGGGCCCCCGCACCCAGAGCTTACCTGAAGCGTAGCCGATCATGAACAGCAAGTAGACCAGCAGGAAGCGGAACAGGTCCTTGAAGAGGATCTAAAGACCCCAGAGGGATGACAGAGGCAAAGATGAGACACATCTCGCTTTCCCTAGGCCTCTATCCCAAATCCTTTTCCCAACTGCACCCTCGCGCCTCCCGCTGCCCAGGCCCTGCCCGCTGCCCCCCAGTGCCCTGCAGCCTCAGGTCTACGGGCATAGTCTGTACGTGTAAGACTGGTGTGTGTGCTCCCTCCAGGGCACGCAGTTCAGAGGGCCCCCACTCCATACCTTCTGGATCATGATGCTGTAAGTCCCTGTGAGTTTCAGCCCACGCGTGAAGTAAAGGGCGTTCATCCAGCCCAGGACCAAGGCAAAGACCATGACGGCCAGGTAAGCCTCGATGCCCGCCAGGTAGAGGGCGGCCGAGACAATCACCAGCACAGAGTAGATGAAGCTGCGGGCAGAGACCACGAGAGGGGCCAGAGGGGAGAAGGGACAGTGAGGCCCTGAAGGGGGAGACATGCCCTAAGCCCTCCAGGGTACCAAGACATCCCAATACCCTTTAGAAACCCACAACAGAAAAAAAGTGGATTCCCTGGGTTCCCAGCATTCTGCTAACCAGAACACTGTTAACTGACAATGACCATGTGTGTAATGGCCCTGAGGCCCTGCAAGATCCCAAAGGGACGCCCTTTAGAACGGCTAGAGAAAGAGTCAGTGGTGTTTGGTGGAGATTTTGTGGCTAAGTGAATTTCATTGTTCTCTAACTCTACGGGAAAGGGAAAAGACGTAGCACACTTGCAGTAACTAATCCTGTGCCCGAGGCAGACATCATTAATCAATCACAGCACTCTTTCCCACTAACCACAGACCACAGCCTCAAGATTCTTCTCAACAGGGCACTCCAGGCAGACATTAGCAATCAATCACCAGTATAAGACGTTAAAATTCTTTCTATCCGTGGTGTATATGGTAACTCTCTAGCAACCGGAATCTTGCTTTAATCAGAAGACTCTACTGTTTAACACTGACGGGCCTTGTCCTGATTTTGGCCTACAGATGTCCAGGCTGGGTGAATTCACTCCTAATAGAGTCACACACCCCCACCCCCATCTGGATGATGGCCCAGCTCAGCCCCACCTTCCTCACCCAGGAGCTGCCAGCCTGGGACCTCTACTTACTAGAGTAGCTGGAAGGAGCCATCAATGAAGAGAGAGTTCACCCCAGGGCACTTCTTCATGAACAGGTCTTTGATCTGGAGGTGGGAGGAGGCAGGTGAGAGAGGAACCCCAGGACCGCAGAGGGGAGCAGAAGGGAGGAGGAGGACGGGAGAGGGGAGAGGGAGGCAGACTGATGTACAGAGAAAAGACGCTGGACTCATTTCTGTTGGGAAAGGAGGAAAGAGCAGAGAAGGAGAGTACAGGGTTGGAGAAGGAGGTGAAAGAAGAGAAGGGAAAATATAAAAGGAGGCAGGGGAGGAGAAGGAAGAGAGAGGAGGAGAGGGGAGCTAAAAGAGGTGGAGGAAGGGGAGGAGGAGGATGGGCAGGGTCGGTGCGTTTGGGGGCTGAGCACTCACATTGGTGAAGAAGAACAGGACCCCGGTGAAGAGCGTGATGATCTCACCAGCCAGCCTCAGGTAGTCCACCGTGGTGCGGTAAGGGTATGGCGGCTAGGGACAGGGGACACGCAGGTCCTCACCCAGCCCCGCCAACATCTGGCGCCAGATCCAGATGTTCCATCAACATCCCCAACATCGGGATCCCAGGGAGCCTCCTCCCTCGTTCTCTCCGCCGTGGGTGGTCGGGGAGGCACCTCCCCATCCTGCCCCTAAGCCTTTTCCAATTCCTCCCGCAGGGGCTCACGGTCACTCACAGTGCCCTCCAGGGGCTGGTAGTAGGCGGTCAGGGTGAAGATGACCATGGCACACAGATAGGAGACCACGTTGATGTAGAAGGAGACAGCCCCGAACTTCCGCCACTTGTCACGCAGCAGCTCGTTGATCGGCTCCACTGCCAGCATCTCGTGGCGGTTCTACGGCAGGCAGGGTGGTCAGGGGCCACCCTCCGGGGGACAGGCTGACTCCATACACCTCCCCCCACCCGCCACCCTGAGAGCACTTTCTCCTCCTAAGCCATTCCTCAGCGACACTCAAGGACCCACAGGGGCGTGGAGGGGAGTTCAGAATCAGCCCCGAACTCCTGGGCTCAGCATTCCAGCCTCTGCCTGGTTCTGCCGCAACTTACCTTTCCTGCCTAGACTCATAGAACCCAGAGCTGGAAAGCTATTCTCATGGTCCCCAAACTCCAGTCTGCAGATGGCACCCCCTTGCAGGCAGCAAAATCACTTACGTAGCTTGCCAAAAATAAAAGTCCCCGGGCTTCAACCTCAGAAAGTCTAACTCAGGAAGCAAGATTGGGAAAATTAGCCCGAGGATGATGAATCCTTGGCTAACCACAAGTTTCCAGTTCTGAACCTGGGGCAGACATCAGTAATCGAGTCCTGCACAATAGTTCTCTCTACAGTTCCCCAGGCAGAAACGCCCTATCCGAGTTTGCACCAGAGATGCTAAACCTCCCGCCACCCCTGATGGAAATCAAGTCAGTCCGTAATTTCAAGATGAGGGAAGTAAGGCCGGGCAAGAGAAGGCATCTGTCCAGGCTGGGCTGAGCCAGGGCTGGAAGGAAAACTTTCCACACCCAGGCCCCGGCACTGTCTGCCCCATTTGTACAGCATCCTGTCCCTCTAATGACTGCAGTTTCTTTATAACCACGGATCTGTGCAACAACGTAGCCACAAAGAGGCTATTGCAATATTATTCCTGACAGTTAAAGGCAGAAACAAACCCAAACGACCAAGAATAGAGAAATGGTTCATTAGAATGTGGTACATTTACACGCAGCAATGATACTGCAGAAGAATATTTAATGGTGCAGAACAATGTTCACAAAATACTGCTAAGTGGGGGAAAAAAACTGCTTTCAAAACTTCATATAACATCTACTAATGAGACTAGCTGACACATAATGTTTACTCTGTGCCAGGCTGTTCTACAGTTAACTCATCTAGTCCTCCCAACAGCCCTGTGAGATATGCACTGTCCTTATCCTCACCCTCAGAGAGGCCGAGTCACTTGTCCTGAGTCACACAGCATGTAACTCAGAGAGCCAGAATCCTGACCCAGTCCTGCCTGCCCCTGAAGCCCGGCCCTTACAACCCTCTCATTCCCACCCCCCGACCCCCAGTGCCAGGCATCGTTGTGGGCATTTAGTTGGCACCTTCTTTTGCACTCAGCCCACAGACCCACTGATTTGGGCCCCAGAGTCACCTTCCCTCCTTCCCCTGTCCCCTGCCCCGGCGTCCACCTCAATCTTGCTGTTGTACACGAGGATCTCCAGCACGGAGGCCTCTTCCCCACACGTATCCAGGGAGGAGAGGTCATAGAGCGAGGAATACACAGGTCCATAGGCCCAGTCCTTGAACTTGCGAGACAGGTGTCTGGTGTCCTCATCCGTCACCTCCCGTCGGATGATGTGCTGAAAGACCTGCATAGAAGGGTCAGGGGTCGTGGGGAGGGGCATTACTGGGAGGAGCCCAGGGGCCAGGTGCAGGCCATCAGATGGCACCCCTTCAGAGAGCAGGACAGGGGGAGAGGAAAATATTTACTGAGCATGTGCTGTGTGCCAGCCCCTTTCCTCACATCATCTTGTTTCAGTCTTAGCCTCACTGTCTCGGTTCACAGATGAGCACACAAAGGCTCGGAGGAAAGAAGGGAGTTCTCCGAGGCCACACAAGTTCAGCTGAAGCCAGACTGAACCAGGCTAGCCTTAGAAATCTGAGTTTTCATGAATATCATCTTTATGTAATTAAAACAGTAAATAACCTCGTTACTCTGTTAATTCTGGTAATAACTATCATCCCAGCCCTTCCTGTCCCACTCCTGCTTTCACACAGGGAAACTGAGGCACAGAGAGGGGTGGGAGCTGCCCAAGGCCACGCAATTTAGTAAGACAGAGCCAAAATTTAAACCTGGCCTCTTCCAATGCCTCCAGACTCTGGTATAAAATACAATTGTAGTAATGTTTGCTTTCTTTTTAATAGAGTAATAATGATCCCTGTTTTATTGAGCACTTACTATGCATCCCAGGTTCTGTATTAAGAGCTTTAAGTAAATCTCTTCATCTAGCTGACAGAACAGCACTATACCACAAGGTACTGTTATGACCCCCATTTTACAGAGGAGGAAACTAAGGCACAGACAGGAGAGGTGAGAGGCCTGAGGTCCCACACTGAGAAGTGGCAGAGCCAGGCCTTGGACCCGGGCACTCCTGACTCCAGATCTGCTTCTCTCTCTTTTTTAAATTTTATTTATTTATTTTTTATCCTCACCTGAGGACATTTTTGCATTTATTTTCAGATTGAGCGGGAGGGAGAGAGGGAGGAAGAGAGAGAGAAACATCGACATGAGAGAGACACATCGAGTGGTTGCCACCCACACAACCCCAACTAGGGCCGGGGACAAACTGCAACCGAGGTACGTGCCCTTAGCGGGAACCGAACCCGGCCTCTCTGGTCTATTGGACGACACTCTAATCGCTTCTCAACCAGGTCAATAGTGCCCCCAGGGCACAATTTGGCAATGTCTGGTGACATTTTTGGTTGTCACAGTGGTGGAGGGTGCTACTGGCATCTAGTAGGTTAAGGCCAGGGATGCAACTCAACATCCTACAGTGCACAGGACAGTCCACACCCCAGAACCATTCAGCTCCGAATGTCAGTGGTGCCGAGGCTGAGAAATCCCGCTCTAGGCCCTGTGCTGTGAGGCCACCAGCAGGTTGGGGACTGAGCTGGGCCCCAGCAGAGAGGTACTGCAGGGCTGGAGCCCGGGGGCTCAGGTTACTATCAGTGCTTATCCTGGCTGGCGGGAGTGGGGCAGTGAGCATCCAGCGAGGTGGGACAAGGAGAGAGGCTCTGGGATGACGTTGAGTAGTTTTACTGGACAATAGGGAGCCACAGCAGGCTCTTGAGCTGGGACATCTACACACTAGGGTTGGCATGATGAGAGGGGGTTGTGCGTATTAATAATAATGAATGCAGCAGCAGCCCCTCCTGTGTGTGTATGTGTGTGTGTGTGTGTGTGTGTGTGTGTGTGTGTGTGTGGTGTCTGCAGGGGAACAGGAGTGGGTGGGCCACCTGTGCCCTCCTGCCCTGCACTCACCCCAATCTTGCCCGTCTTGGCAGCCATCATAAGGGGCGAGAGGCCGTCGTTGTTCAGCACAGCCTCCAGGTTGCTGTCAGGGAAGAGGCGGGCACACTTGAGCAGCAGGAGGTCGTACATCTTGGTGACGAATTTGGTGTTCTCCCGGGTGTTGTCGGCGATGGCCACCAGCGCGTGCAGCACCGTGTTGCCGCGGGAGTCCTGCCGCCGCATGTCCGCCTTCTTGTGGGGGTTCTCCGTCAGGTAGTTGACGATGTGGGGCTGGTTGGTGCAGGCAGCCAGCGACAGGGGCAGCTCACCTGTGGATGGGGCGGGGGGGTCAGTAAAGGGGGCCCGGGATGGGGCTTTGCCTGCAGATATTTAGGGGACAGACACTGTGATGCTGGACGCAGCACCAACAGTGGGAACGTGTCCTGTGGTGACCTCACATGTCTGTGGATGATGCTGGGAAGACGGGGTGTGGCTGTTTGGGGGCGTGGCCATGCAATTTGGAGGCTGTGAGGGACTTTGTCCCTGAACCCCACATAACATATGCCTTTTTAAAAAAAATTTTTTTTTCCTTTATTGATTTTAGAGAGTGAGGAAGGGAGAGGGAGAGAGAGATGGAAACATCGATGAGAGAGAACATCGATTGGCCGCCTCCTGCATGACCCCACTGGGGATCAGGCCCACAACCTGAGCATGCGTCCTGACCAGGAATCGAACCAGCAACCTCTTGGTGCATGAGTCAACGCTCAACCACTGAGCCACATGCCTTTAAGCATGACTTTATTCAAAACCTTTCATTGGTCCGACTGGGACATGGTGGTGATGAAGTTTGGACCCCGCAATCTGACTGTTGGCCCAGTGTACACTGGACTAAAGGATATATATGAAAAGGTGCTGGGTGCTGACACCCACCAGGATTCCCATTGTACAGATGGGGAAGCTGAGGCTCAGGGAAGTGAGGTGATGCTCTACCCCTCAAAGGCAAGGACTCAGGGATCAAAACCGACACGTGGCCTGTGTACAGGGTGCCCTCTGAGCCCTGGGTGTTTGGGGAGGGGTCAGGGCTGTGGAGACTACCGTGTACCTCCCAGTCCCTACCAGGCTTTCTCACCAAAGTAGAAGTAACCCCCCTCGTCCTTGGGCTGGAAGAAGCGCCCCCGGGCCTGAGCGTGGACGTCGGCTCCCTGGGCCACCAGGAGCTCCACGTAGTGTTTGCAGCGGCGCTCGATGGCGATGTGCAAGGCGGTCTGACCTGGAGGGAGTGGAGGGGCGGTCACCAGGGCTCCGGCGGTGCAGAGAACAGACCTGTCTTGGAGGAGGTGGGTGCAGAGTGTGGAAATCGGGTGGGCGCTGCGGGCCAGAATTTTGGACTCAGGATATATAATTCACAGAATTTGAATCCTCATATCCGGAAATCTGAAAGGTCAAGTCTGATTCACAGAATCTCAGAATTTAGACCCAGGAGCTGGGACTCGTGACACCTTTGCCTCTTAGCGCTGTTGGCTCCGAGAACTAATATCATAGAGCTTTAGTGTGTCCCGAACCACAGCATCTTAGGTCCAGAATTCCAAGTTCATGGATCACTAGGCTCAGTGCATCTCAGAATCTAGGCACCTTTGATTCTGAAACACAGGATATCGAAGTTCGTTCGTTCATTCAACCATCGGTTTCTAGGTACATGCTGGCACCTGGGGCCCAGGCCGAAGCTCTCGGAGGTCAGAAAAGTGAGTGAGGATGGTGCCCCACTGCCACCCCCACATCACTCCCACCCCACCCAGGACCCCACCTCGGTAGTAGATGTCCCGGAAGGGCGAGTTGATGAACTCCCGCATGTTGCCAGTGCGCTCAGCGATGTCCAGAAGCAAGGGGATGGTGTCGTTACGGCCATTGTTCAAGTTCAGTAGGGCCTTGGGCAGGCAGGTCTTCCCCGTGGACGGCTCTGGCGGGACAGACATACAGGTTGAGGGGTGCTTGGCCTGTGGCCCAGAACTGCTGGGCAGCGGGAGCCTGGGCACTGGGCAGGGAGCCAGAGTTGGTGACTCTGTCGCGCCTCCTGAAACTGGTCCCTATCTGCCCCCATGGAGCTGGAGGTCAAATAAACTCAGAGGAGCTGAAGTTCATTAATATGTGGGAAGCTGCGCCCTGGACGGTTGGCTCAGCGGTTAGAGTGCCGGCCCGCAGACCAATGAGTCGCGGGTTCGATTCCAGTCAAGGGCCTGTACCTTGGTTGCGGTTTGTCCCGGCCCTGGTTGGGGTTGTGCAGGAGGCAACCAGTCGATGTGTCCCTCTCATGTCGCTGTTTCTCTCTCTCTCCCTTTCTCTCCCTCTCTCTCCCTCCCACTCTATCTGAAGGTAAACAGAAAAATATCCTCAGGTGAGGATTAAAAAAAAAAAAAATCTGGGAAGCCACAGCCTATAGAGATTGGTATTTACCAAAGCAGATTCAGAGGGAATTTAAAAAATCAAATAGATGGGGGAAATGCAGGACTAAAAAAGCCAACCATAGGTCCTTACTACAGGACTTCTCAGAGCCTTTAATATGCTAATGAGGGCTGTGAACCTCTGAAAGCCAGACACAGCAGGTAGCCCGTGCTCACCTATTTGAATACAGATTATTTTCCCACGGATCATTTACACTAGTGCCCCTAGAGGGGAGCAGAGGAGGTGCAAGGTCCCCCAAAGTGTGGACTGCTTGCCATAGTGGATGTGAATTACCTTCGGAGGAAAGGGAGAGGACTTTGGGGGGTTCCACAGAGGCAGCAATAATAACACCGTAAGCAAGGTGTCATCTCATTGTCAAATCTCTCATAAAGTCAGTCTCTGGTACTAATGGGTCCTTAACACCTGCCACTAACACTTGCTAATGTCCCTTTGCAATTTTCTTTCCCTTGTATGAATTTTTATGGTTATGAGTTGATTTATACCTTAAAAGAATGAGTCAATGAAAAGAGAACTCCACTGTGAGTCAGGCACGTGGGAAGATCGTGTTGGGGGCTCGGGAATGGCCCGATGCAGGAATGGGACCAGGAGTGGGAGAGGGAGGCAGGTGTGGACTAGGTGCCCCCTCTGGGGTTCACATCTGGCTTTGCTCCCAATTTCTGTGCAAACTTTCCTCTGCTTCAGTTTCCTTTCGAGCTAAATTGAGGCCACACGGGGAAATCAATGAGCTAACAGATGTCTGATGAGCCCAGAACCAGGCAGTTAGGGATCCTCAGTAAATATCACTGTTGCAGCCCGGCCCAGTGTGGCTCAGTGGATTGAGCATGTGGGCTCGATTCCCAGCAGGGGGTGTGCAGGAGGCAGCCGATTGATGTTTCTGCCTCACATCGATGTTTCTATCTCTCTCTCCCTTCCTTTCTCTTTAAAAATTAATAAAAACAGCCCTGGCCTGCCCTGGCCGGTTTGGCTCAGCGGTTAGAGCGTCGGCCCGCGGACCAGAGAGACCCGGGTTCGGTTCTCGCTAAGGGCACGTACCTCGGTTGCGGTTTGTCCTCGGCCCCGGTTGGGATTGTGTGGGTGGCAACCAATCGATGTGTCTCTCTCACATGGATGTTTCTCTCTCTCTCTCTTTCTCCCTCTCTCCCTCCTGCTCTATCTGAAGATAAATGTAAAAAATGTCCTCGGGTGAGGATTAAAAAAATAAAATAAAATAAAAATCAATAAAAACAATTTTAAAATATATAAATATATATATTTCTGTTACAGTTATTCCACGGGAGGTGCTTTAGGAACCTCGCCCTAGAAGCCAGGAATCAGTGGGGAGAAGGCCTGAATTCCAGTCCCAGCGCCCCCAGGAGTGAGGTTAGTTGGACAAGCCTCATTCCTGGCTGCTTCCCGCTGCACCCCTGGAGCCCAGCCCAGAGTCAACACCAGGTAACAATTTCTTGAATGAATAACGGACTCCAGTTCCCCGTCTGCCCCATTGCTGGCCCAGGCCCCTGGGAGTTTTGTCCAGATACACCCACACTCAGTTCGAACCTCCAGGTGGCCACAGCCGTCTTCTAACTGTCAGGCAATTCACAACTCTCCATGCTGACCTCATCTTCTTTCCCTCCCCAATCCCACTCCCACCCTGCATATGTCCCCTTCTCAGAGGATGGTCTCCCCAGCCAGACAAAAACCTTTGCATCACTCTTGTTCTTGTCTTCCCTTCTTCCCCACATCCAGCCCCAGCATGTCATATTGCTTTTACTTCCTATCTCTCCAATCCCTCCACCAATCTCTATCTCTACTGCCACCACCCTAGCCCAGACATCATCTCTCTAGCCTGCCCAAGGTACCTGCCTGGTTTCTGCAAGCCTCTCTGATTTCCTTCAATCCACTTTCCACTTAGCAGCTGGAGTGTAATTCAAGTATAATTGTGATCACAGTGAGCCACAGGGCCTTTGCACATGCTGTCCCCCCTCCTCTTTTCACCTGGTTAACTGCAACTCCTTCAGACTCAGCTCAAGTGTCACCTCTTCAAGGAAGCTCTCCCAGATTTCCCCAACTAGGTCAAATCCTCTAATACAGCCTCTTATTGACACACATTACAGTTTGTACCTGTGCATTTATTGCTGTGATTGTTTGATCAATGTTGGTCTCGCCTAGAAGGACTGTGAGCAATTTGAGGACAGGGTCGTGTCTGCTTTGCTCACCACTCTTTACCCAATGCTAAATGCAGCACCTTACCCATGGTTGGTAATCAATAAGTTAGCAAACATTCAATGACAGGTGAGCTGGGCATCACAGGTAATTCCAAGCCACAGGTAACCCAAAGTGTAAGGCATGGAACTAGACCCTGGATTTGGGCTTCCACATCCCCAGACCTAGGCTATAGTGAGGTTGGGGGGCTGCCAGCCTGAGTCCTGGGAAGAGATGCCAAGAGCAGTGCCTTCACAGAAATGGGAGGAACATGCAGTTCCAGACTTGACCACCAGGTGGTGAAGTGGCTCCGCCCACAGGGCTGCTGGAGCAGGGGCCCTAAGTTCAAGGAGGTTGTCAAACTTTGGTGGTGGGGGAGGGGAGTCAAAGATGAGCTCATGAGCCTCTGGCTGGAAAACATGCAGGGGCAGATCCAGGTTTTGTGGGGCCCAAGCCTTATACAACTTGGGGGTCTTATTTATGAAAACAAACACACAGGTCCAGAGCCTTAGAAGGGGCCAGAGCAAGTGAGCTCTGAAGCTTAATTAATGGGCCTCAGGGTGAGTCCCCCTCTATACACGCACTATTCTCTATCATTTCAAGGACACCCCCCCTCTAGATAGAGTCCCCCCCCCCATGCTCACGCATAGGCACACTGGCTTGGGGCTTCCCAGCCTTGGCTAAGGGACCCCCACTCAGGAGAAGCCAGAAAGCAAGCCTTCCATGGTGCTGGCCTGTCTGCTGAAGGCATAAGCCCCAAGGTCCCCCTTTCACAGGGGTTCGCTCTGCCCCAAGGCTCCCCACTTTTGCCTAATGAACTTGGGAAGGCAGGAGGGGCCATTTGGCCAGAGCTTCTATGTGGGTGACCTCCAGAGAGATTATCTGCACTGAGACCCTCTAAGCGTGTGCACCAAACAAGGCAACATGGTCTCGCCCGCACCATGAATGATTACTTTTTTATTTTTTATTTTTTTTCCTTTATTGATTTTAGAGAGAGAGGAAGTGAGAGGGAGAGAGAGATAGAAACATCAATAAGAGGGAACATCGACTGGCCGCCTCCTGCATGCCCCCCACTGGGGATCGGGCCCACGACCTGGGCATGTGTCCTGACCTGGAATCGAACCGGCGACCTCTTGGTGCATGGGTCAATGCTCAACCACTGAGCCACACCGGCCGGACTGAATTATTACTTTTTATAAATGTAATTTATAAATCTTAAATTTTTCTATTTCTGACAGACACAATGATATTGCATTGCATTGTTTTGATGTTCAGAGAAGCAGGATGATAAAGGTTTGTGTGAATCATATACTACAGATTCGGTCACCCCGCTTTGGCACTTCATTTAAAGTACCTAAGTCTCAAAAAATGGCCCCTTCTGACCTCCCTGCAGCTTCAACAGCCCCACGCTGTAGACCGTGGCCCACCTTCCTGAGACAGACCCTCCTTTGTAGCAGGTAACACACTTCTTGACATTTTACATTGATTTGTGGACTGTTTGGTCACCTGGCACCACACACAGCAGGTGGCTGACTTGGGTCGAGGGGCTCACAGGCCATCTTCCTGGGCTTACAGGGAAGGCCTGGGGCGGCGGAGGGAGCTGCTACCCTGAGGTTTTTGGAGCCTGGACAAGGTTGGAGGGCGAGTTCCCTGGGCTGGGCGAGTCCTGGGCAGTGGTGACTGGGCCTTCGGCCTAGGGAGGGAAGCTGGCGGGGGTGGGGCAGAGCCGGGAGCCTGCTGCACCCCAGCGCTCCCCTCAGAGGGAGGAGGGGCTCCCCAGAACCCCAGCTGCCTTGGGATTCTCTCTTCTCAGAGGCCAGGACTATGCTATTATCATTCCCCAGTTTACAGATGAGGAAACTGAGGCTCAGGGGGCCACACATCCCTTAAGTGGTGGAAGGGGTTTGAACCCAGGTAGGTGGACTCTGCTTACCTACTACGCTGACGCTGTCTTTCTTTTTTTTAATGTTTTCATTGATTTTTTTTTTAGAGAGAGATAGAAACATCACTGTGAGAGAACCATCAATCAGCTGCCTCCTGTACGCCCCCTACGGGGGATTGAGCCTGCAACCCGGGCATGTGTCCTGACCAGGAAGCAAATCGAAACTTCTCAGTCCATAGGATGACACTCAATCCACCGAGCCACACCGGCTGGGCTACACTGACCTTTTCATAAATAAAGGCTGAATATATGAATGAATAAAAATAGCAAAGGCCCAGAGAAGTTAAGTAATATGGTGAAAAACACACAGGACCAAACTCTCTGTCCAATGCTCTTTCCAGCCAGTGCTGACCCAGCGAAAGATGCTGTGGGAACAAGGGACCCCCAATCCCAGGCCTCCGCCATCTCTGGCTGGCCTGCCCACTACCCCCACCTGGATGGCTCACCCCGAAACTCTTCATCAGTCAGGCGCTTCTTATGGGTCAGCAAGAAGGGGAGCAGTCCGTCCAGGTCAGCAGTGGAGCCCCGGGACACGATGTCAAAGAGGATGGGCCGGTTGAAGACTTTGAGGATGGGGGGCGGTTGGGGCGCAGGAGCTTTGGAGCTCTGTGGCTGCTTCCTGAAGTGGAGAAGGCAGGGTGATGGGAGACTTGTCCCCTGTTCACCCCACCATCCCTGGGGGGACAGCCGGAGCTCTAGGGACAAACCAGACTAAGAAGGGAGGGACAGCTGGAGACACAGAGGAATGTTTCATCCAACACGCTATACCTAGTACCTACTGTGTTTTGGGTGGAGAAAGACAGACAGACAGAAACACACAAGCCTGCCCATCCATCCATTTGTCTATCCACCCTTCCATCTGTCACTTACTGAATACTCACGGAGCCAGACAGAGACTGAAAGAGACAAAGACAGTGAGAAAATAAAGGAGGAACACCAGCCTAAACGACAAAGCGACTCATTCAT
Source organism: Tadarida brasiliensis (assembly GCA_030848825.1). Classification (NCBI taxonomy): domain Eukaryota; kingdom Metazoa; phylum Chordata; class Mammalia; order Chiroptera; family Molossidae; genus Tadarida; species Tadarida brasiliensis. Next base: position 11,814,566 of record CM061277.1, on the reverse strand, counting down.
TTATTCAACCACTCACTCATTAACTTATTCATTCAACAAACAGTTGAGACAAATGAGGCCACACACACAGGTGCCTCGTTCGAGGCCCACCACAGTAAATGGTAGCTGATACCACTATTATTATTTAGCGCCTACTGTGTGCCTGGTGCATACAGAGGCACAGTAAGAAAGACTGGCAGAGACTTGTAGGGAGGAGAGAGGAGGGGAGCAGAGTGTGCATGACAGAGGAGACAGACCAGAGGGACGGGGCACCGGGGCTGGGACTGGCAGTGGGCAGTGGGCAGTGGCCATGGGCAGAGAGAGCCCTCCCCAGAGCCCTCCAGTGGTGAGTGCCAGGGAAGGGGAAGAGGTGCTCTTCTGATGATGGGGGCACAGAGACCGGTAGAGCCCCTCATGGCACCTACGCGGCTCCCATTTTATCTGCTCCTGAACTTTGACCTTTGAGCCAAAATATGAAATGAAAAGAACACCCTCGCCCTCAGACCTCACTGAGGTGGCCTTCGGGGTCTCTGAGGACCTCAGCCACTCAGCCACACCCCAGTTCCTCTACCGCTTCTCCAAAGCCACCAGCCCGGACTGCCTGGGGGCTTGAAGGAGGGGATCTGAGAGAGGGGAAGGGGAGACACAGAGCCCACCAGCTTCCAACAGGACCTCAGAGGGAGGGGACACTGAGGCATTTTGCTGCCCTGGGTCTGTTTCCACCTCTGAGCAGAGGTTGTGCGGACATCTACGAGCCCCTGCTCCTTAAACACATCAAGACTCTCCAGCATTGCGCCCTGAAACGTGCACTTCCCTCCACTTGGAACACTTTCCCCCCTACCTCTGTGTGGCTGCCCTTTCTCATCCCCTAGCTTCGGGCTTAAATGTCAGCTCCTCCAAGAAGCCCTCCAGGACTACCTTTCCTGTATCAACTCCTATCTCCTACCTTAGCCCCTCCCCCAACTCAGACTGTATATTCACATGCTTATTTACTTGCGTATTGCCTGTCTCACTCTCCAAAGGGAAGGTGCCACCTGAGTAGGGGCATATCTGGTCTAGCTCATCCCTGGAACCCCAGGGCCAACCCCAATGCCTGGCACATGGTGGTGCTTGAGAAACATTCATTGAATGAATCAGTGACTCAGTAAATAAATACAGGGGACAGCTCCTGATCAAGCAAAGGCTGAGAAGGTAATGGGCTGCACACAAGGGTGTAAATGAGTCTGTGATCCGCGAGGAGGACAGAGAGGGAGCAGTGACAACAGGACAGCTCCAGACTTCAAGACCATCCTCCAGACACACGCACAGGCCTGACAGGAGTGTCCACGGGTTTTCATGGGCAGAAGGCTGGACCAACAGATGACAGATGAATAGCTGCATAGATTAGTGATGATGGATGGATGGATTGGACAAATGGATGGACAGGCAGACAAGATGGGTAGTTGGATGAATAGATGAGTAGCTGATGAAGGAAAAAGTCAAGGAAAGGGGCTGGTTTCCAAGTCTGGGTCATTCAGGGCACATTAGGAACACCGGGGTCCGGACCGAGAAAGGATCATAAACTGCACTGGTTCGTCAGGTGCAGAGGCTGGGAGTGGCTGTGACGATGAGCCACCCTTGTAATGACGGGTGCGGGTTGGCCACTCCCCGATGTGGTTGGCGCCACCCCGCCCTCGCCCCAAATTGCCAAAAGCTTGGGGAATTCCCTGGACTTCCTAAAGGACCAGGAATGAGGGCTCATCCTCGTAAGGCAGTACACGCTGGAAACAGAACCCTGGGAGCCCAAGTCTGCAGAACGCCACACAAACCACAGGAAATGCCTTTTTTCTGGCATCTCGGTTGCAGGACCCAGCTCAGCAGAACCCATGATGGGAGGATGGGGTCCTGACAAGGGATACGGGGGACTGGAGCTCGGGGATTGGAGCTAGGTCTAGCGTAGACTGCATCACTAAGATGGCCATGTGTTGTTACCCCACCCAGGGGTTCCTCTCCATTCTCCTTCTCTTCTTTAGCCAGGCTTCCTTTATGGAAGAGAAAGGGTTAATTCTTCAGCGTTTTGAACTCTTCCCAAGCCCAGGAGAGCCACCAGATGCCCGGGAATAAAGGTGACACTTGGAAAAGACCCAGGAAGGGCAGGTGAGGTGTGTGCCATCAGGAGAAGGTAGATGAATGGATGGATGGGTGGATGGATGGATGGATGGATGGATGGATGGATGGATGGAAGGATGGATGGATAAATGGATAGATGGATGGATGGATGGATGGATGGATGGATGGATGGATGGACAGATGACAAAGTGAATGAAAATATGAGTGAGTCACTGATTGAGCAAATGAATGAGTGAATGAACAAATGGATGGAAGGGAGGGAGGAAGGAAGAGGAAAAGAAGGAACGAAGGGAAGGAAAAAAGGAGGGAAGGAAGGAGAGAAGAAAAGGGAGGGAAAGAGACAAATATGAAAAATATTAGAAATGAATGAATGAATGAATGAATGAATGATGAATATAGTTTGATAGATAACGGACTGGTTGGATGAACAGAGACAGTGGGTAGATGAGAGGGTGAATGGATGGATGAAGAAGTGGTAGATGAATGGAAGGTTGACTGTATGAGTGGAGGGCCGGACAAATAGATGACAGATAAATAGATGGGTAAATAGATATTGAATGATGATGGACAGATGGATTGGACAAGTAGATGGACAGGTGCAAAGACAGGTAGCTGGATGAATGGATGAGTAGAGGATGAATGGATGAGTGGATGGATGGATGGATGAACAGACAAGTATATGGAAGGATGGACAGTTGGGTGGGTGGGTGGATGAATGGATGAATAAATGAATGGATAAATGGATGGGTGGACGGGTGGGTGGATGGACTCAATACAGAGGTGGGAACCATTGGCCAGGCGGCCAGCAATACTCACTCCAAGACCTTCCTCCTCCACCGCTTGTTGTCACTGGGGTGGTGACGATAGGTGCCGTAGTCAAAGAGCGAATCCATGGGTGCCTTCTTGGGCCCGGGCACCACCGAGGACTCGTACAGGGTGGACTCCAGCAGGTCGATGGGGTTGGGCACCCCCTTGCGGAAGGCGCCTTGGAACTTCATGCGCAGGTTGGGTCGCCCATCGCCGGCACTGGTGGGGCGCCCAGCCTCAGTCGCCAGTGAGGGCGAGGGGGATCCGTCCTCCCCCTCAAACAGGTTGGCCAGTGAAGAGAGGGGGAAGGCCTCCCCACCAGGGGTGCCACTCTCATCCCCGGGGGGCTCGGCCACGTCCCCAGCTCCCGCGCGGGGGCCTTCGCTGGGATCCGCCATGCTGACCCCGGACCCGTCTGCACTGCTGGGCCTGCAAGCGAACAGGAGGAGAGTCGGGCGGAGCCAGGCCAGTGGTGGGGCTCCAGGAAGCCCCCTCCCACGTGGGCAAACAGCCCTGCTGCCAGCTGCTTCAAAGCCACCCTTGTAATGACGGGTGCGGGCTGGCCACTCCCCGATGTGGTTGGCGCCAGCCCCAGGCAGGAGCTGCGACAGGAGCCTCTTTCAAGGACCTGGAAACCGAGCGGCCTCAGGTCCAGCTACCCTGGGCGTGAGCTGGAGGAGGAAGGCCTCTGAGTCACCCTGGGACCCAACCTGGAGCTGAGGCTTACTCCTGACCAACCCGACCAGCTTCGGAGCCCCACAGGGCAGGGTCCCGAGCCAGGCTCCACACTTAGCGACTGTGTGGCCGTGGGCGAGCCAACGCTGCACAGCCTGGGGACGTCAAAGAGCAGGGCCTGACACACAGTGACCACCTACGAAACCATAACCGCTAACGCCACGCTTTGGGCACAGCTGGTGCTCAGAAAACCCGTGGGAACCCGGGAGTCCTCGATTTCCCCACCTAGCGCCATCATTCAGGTCCCCATTTTCCAGAACAGGAAAGCAAGGTTCCCAGACTGTAGTTGACATCCCCCAGGCACAAACTCTGCCCCCAGGGCCAGGTGCTGACCCTCTTTGCCTGGTTAACCCCCACCGGTCTGTTCCCATCTCAACTGTCCCTTCCTCTGGGAAGCCCTCCCTGACCACTTACGGGATTAGCTCATTCCCAGGCTGCATGCCTTGTTCACTCCTGCGTCCCCAACACCTAGAGGAATGCCACATGGACACATGGCCTTGTGACAAAGGTATTACTTGTTCCCATTCCTCGATGAGGAAACTGAGTTTCTAGTGAGGCAGTCACACTCACAGATACAGAGAACATTTTCACTGTTGCCAGAAGGGAGGGGGTTGGGGAGATGGGTGAAAAGGCGAGGGGATTAAGAAGTACAAATGGGTAGTTACAGAACAGTCACGGAGATGTAAAGTAAGCATAGGGAATATAGTCAATATTTCCTGTTGTATTATGGTAATACAATAATACAATACAAATGATTGACTGTTGTAATAACTACGTACGGTACCAGATGAGTACCAGTTCTATCGGGGTGATCACTTAGTAAGTCACATAAACATCTAATCACTGGGTTGTACACCTGAAACTGATATACTATTGTATGCAACTGTAATTAAAAAATAAAAAATTATTTAAGAGCCCTGGCCTGGTAAGCTCAGTTGGTTAGAGTGTCGTCTGATACACCAAGGTTTGGGGTTCGATCTCTGGTCAGGACACATACAAGAAGCAACCAATGAATGCATAAATAAGTGGAACAATAAATCAATGTTTGCCTCTCTTTCTCTATCTTCTTCCTTCCCTCCCTCTCTCTATAAAATCTATCAATAAATTTTTTTTTAATTGTTCCTAGGGATAACTCCCCTTCCCTCCCCAGAAAAAAAAAAAATTATTTTAAAAATGAAAATAAATAAATAAAAGAGGGGCTGTCACAGCTTGGAGGGAGAAGAGCTGGATTTGAACCCAGGTCTCTCTGGCTCCAGGCCCAGTGTTTAGCCAGGAGCAAGGGCAGGGAGGGGCAAGGCCCTGCTGGCTGGCTGGCAGCCCCCTGCCCTCAGCGGCGCTCCACTGGGCAGGCGCGGCTGGGCACCGAGGGCGAGTTTCCTGGAACTCCCACCATCCCACCCAGGGAGCAGGGAGATGTCTGAAAGTCCTCTTTGCTGTTTCCCCTCCCGCCCAACACATTAGCAGAGGAGCAAATACTGGTTCCCACCTTGTTTGTTCAGTGGCTCCAAGGAGGGAAGCTCCAGCCAGAGAGGTGGGGGGCTGCAAAAGGCCTCTCTTGGCGGGCACAGCGGGGCACACAGACGTCAGAGCTCCTGCTGGGGACTGGACCCCTCCAGGCATCAATGCGGAAGGAGAGCCTGGACTTTAGAGTCATTCAGGCCTGAGCTCCAACTCCAGCTCTGCTATTTACCTATCACTTTAGCTACCTGAGCCTCAGTTTTCTCACCTGTAAAGTGGGTACAATTGCAGTGGCTTTTTCATAGGTTTGCAGGAAGAACTAAATGAGATCAGGCACGTCCAGTACTGATCCTGGGATTGAACTGGGGGCTGCCAAGGATTATAATCAAAGGGAAGGAAGGGTTAGAAGCACGGGTCCTGCCATCAGATACCCGGTTCCCGTCCCGGCCCTGGTAACGAGCAGCTGTGTGATCTCGGACAAATCATTCTCTCTAGGCCTCGGTCTTCCCCACCTGTAAAACTGGCCGACCACGCCTCCTCCTAGAGTTCTTGGGAGGCGCCAGTGACCTCAGGAATTTGAAGCACCCACTCAGTGCTGGCATCTAGTAGACGGTAGTTCCCATCGACCAGCCAGGTGGGACAGGGAGACCTGGACCCTTGTCCCCTGGCAGCTGCCACATGACTTTGGGCTTTGCTCTGCAGAAATGTGGGGGGCATGCTGAGGCAGGAAGGAGTGTCTGTTGGGGGTACAAGCATTGAGGGGGGGAAATTAGACACCCCAGGAACAGCCCTGTCCCCTTCACTGGGGACCCCAAGGTCCAGGAGGGGAGTCACTGGGCACATGCCTCCGCTGTCCATACCCTCCTAATTTCCACAGCCCTTCCCAAGGCACCCCTTCCCAAACTGCGCAGGGCCGCATGAACACCCCCCCCCCCAGGGAGCTCCCAAGGCCAGAGGAGGCAGCTGGGTGGGCTCCTCCAACCCCCCACTGTATATGCACCCCCTCCCCTAAGGAAGCCCCACCCGGACAGCATCCAGGGTTTCTGGGGGCCCCACAACTGCAGGTCTGCTGTCAGCCTGCCCCAGGTTCAAACTGCAGCCCAGCCACTCACTGGCTGCTCCTAGCCTTGGGCAAGGCACCGTGATCATTCTTAGCATTTTAATTATGATGAAATCATAATTATGAAATAAACCTCCATCATTATCAAGATTCTGTCGCTTCCACTCTGTGCCAGGCCCCGGCCTACGTGCTGCCCACGCGTGTGCTCCCGGATTCTCACCGCAACCCTAGTCCAGCAGCTCCCGGTGGGGCCCCTTCTGCTCCCCAGAGACACCCAGCAATGACTGGGGACAGTGTCACAATGTGCAGGGAAGAGAGGGCTACTGGTACTTAGCGGGTTGAGGCCAGGAATGTTGTCAAGCATCCTGCAATGCAAGGACAGTCCCCACCACAAGGACTGATCCGGACCAAACAGTCTACAGTGCGGAGGTTCCAGAACCCTGTCCTGCAGGTAGGCGCTGCTAGAATCCCATTCTACAGACGAGCAAGTAGAGGCTCAGAGGTTAAGTGTCTGAGGCCGCAGAGCAGGTTAGCGGCCCAGGATCTCCAACTGGCTGCAGCACCGGGGCCACCCTACCCTCCGTTGACTGGGCACAGCCTGGGTGCCAGGCACCACACTGAGTCCTGACAGTACCGTGTTCAAGCTGCAAAACAGCCCTGGAGGTAAGGATCGTTGCTACCAGCTCAGGCGGATCTCGGAGCCTAGCTTCCCACCTGCAGAACGAGGGCTGCATCACAGCGTCCGTCCCACAGGGCCGCTGTGACACTCGGCAGGTCAGGTGTCTCTTGGGCACCTAGTATTTGGAAAATGCTTTAATCGTCATCCTCACCATTATGACACAGTCCCAGTTTACCTGTCCTGCTCGGCCCCTCTCCATGCACACACAGGCAGGACTACAGACTGGCATTCACCACCCATGTCAAAATTCACCAAGACCCTTCCAGCCTCGCCCTTGGTTAGTCCCCCAAAGCCAGGCTACTGCTCCATTTTAGAGCTGAGGAAACTGAGGCTCTGAGAGGCCACCCAGGGAGCAAATGGCCTCTGGATCCTAACCCTGAATTCCTTCCACACCACACCATCCAGGCATGTGTACACACCAATGCACACGTATAAACACGTGTATACACACACGTGTACACACACACACACACACACACACACACACACACACATACACACACACACGGTCTCTTCTGCTGCTCTCTGGCAGTTCCCTCCGCAAACACTACCCTGTTCTCTGTGGTTGGGGAAAGAGTTCACTCCCTGTTCTAATTTGCCCTGTAGGCTGTAATTACACATTCCAAGCCCATGCCAGACTTGGAGGGAAGGAGGGGTGCAGGCGGGGAGAGGCCGAGTCCTCATGTGCGTCTCCTCTGTGTGTGGATGTCCCGTATGCTTCTTCGTGGCACCAGGCAAGCATCAGGGACTCAACCAGGACACTCATGCCTGAGTGTGAACATCCCCACACAGCGTCACCACTGTGTTCCTTTAAAGCAGCAGATTCCGAATGTTTTGTTGTAAGCATCCAAACCCTTTGTTTGAATATAAATACTAGATTGTCGTCCACACACAGATGGTGGTTGTGGCAGCATGGACGCGGGGGGTGGGGGGGATCTGAATCTCAGAGCCCAAGGAGCAGGATTAGAAGCCATTTACCTATTCATTCATTCGACAAATATTTATTGAGCACCTCCTGTGTGCCAGGTACTGGGGACACAGGTGTGAGCAAGACAGAGGAAAATCCCTGCCCTCCTGGGGCTGACCTGGCGGGGAAACAGAGTCAACAGCTAGACATAGCAAAAAGCAGAGCTGTGTCCGGTGTGGCAAGTGCTGTGCAGACCAGAAGAGCTCGGGAGTGGACGAGTTAAGAGGTGCAGGGGTCCTGAGCAGGGTCCCCAAGCCTTCCTCTCTGCCCTGGACAGAGGCTCCAGACTCTCCGGGCACAAGGCCATCTGGAAGGTCATGCATTCTGCTCTGATGGCCCCTGAGGACACCCTTGGGGCAGCAAAACCCACTTCTCACCTGGTGGCAACCAGTGGGGCATGGAAAGAGCAAGCATGTTGACGTCAGAAGATCAGGGGGGCGGCCCCCAGGCCTGCCTCTCATTAGCTGGGCGAGCTTGAGCAAGTTCCTCAGCCTCTCTGAGCCTCACTTTCCTCACCTGCCCACGGGGATCCTAACTGGGCCATTGCCAGAATTACACAAGTTGGGTTAAACCCCTGGCACAGAGAAAGCCCTCAATACACAGCACACTGCCATCTCTCAGAGAATCCTGGATTCAAGGGGGAGGTGGGGGAGGTCTCCTGTTCCACCCACCCCCCTGCCGCCCAACCCTGCACACAGAGGGTGGAAGCAGGGGCCCACCCTCATCTCAGCCGTACCCCACGGCTTTGCCTGCTCTCAAGGAAACGCTGGCGCATGCTTGTCCCATCCTCCTGGTTACGTGATCAAGGAAAGCTGCTTAAAGCTGGAGGCAAGCCTGGGCTCGTGGGGCCGCTGCACCCCAGGGAGAGCATTTCAGAGAGCTGGTTCTTCCTGGTTCCCCCCTCCCGGATCAGTTCTCTCCAAAAGGCACCCGTTGAGTGCCACCTGTTCGCAGGGCACCGAGGGGGGAGCATGAAAGAGTGGGACCTCCTAAAGAAACCTGGGAGGGAAGGCAGATGGCTGTCCCCCTCCAGGCCGGTGCCAGGACGCTTCCTGCAGTGGCTGCCTTTCTTCAGGTCTCATCTTAACGGGCACTGTCCCTGAAAACAGCTTTCCTGGTCCCCCTCAGTCCACAACTCACTCTCGTAGCAACATGCCTACCTTTACTGCACTTGCCATGGGTAAAGGTTTACATTCACGTGTATCACCCTTTTACTCATCTTCTCTCCTACTTGTTCCACGAGGTAGGGACTATTTCGTGTCTGCTGTTCCCCAGCATTGAGTACTGTGCCCCGCTGTCCCCCAGCATCGAGCACTGTGCCCCTGCTGCCCCCCAGCACTGAGCACTGTGCCCCGCTGTCCCCCAGCATCGAGCACTGTGCCCGCTGTCCCCCAGCATTGAGCACTGTGCCCGCTGTCCCCCAGCACTGAGCACTGTGCCCCGCTGTCCCCCAGCACTGAGCACTGTGCCCCGCTGTCCCCCAGCATCGAGCACTGTGCCCGCTGTCCCCCAGCATTGAGCACTGTGCCCGCTGTCCCCCAGCACTGAGCACTGTGCCCCGCTGTCCCCCAGCACTGAGCACTGTGCCCCGCTGTCCCCCAGCACTGAGCACTGTGCCCTGCTGTCCCCCAGCACTGAGCACTGTGCCCCGCTGTCCCCCAGCATTGAGTACTGTGCCCCGCTGTCCCCCAGCATTGAGCACTGTGCCCCTTGTCCCCCCGCATTGAGCACTGTGCCCCTTGTCCCCCAGCATTGAGCACTGTGCCCCGCTGTCCCCCAGCATTGAGCACTGTGCCCCGCTGTCCCCCAGCATTGAGCACTGTGCCCCTTTGTCCCCCAGCACTGAGCACTGTGCCCCGCTGTCCCCCAGCATTGAGCACTGTGCCCCGCTGTCCCCCAGCATTGAGCACTGTGCCCCGCTGTCCCCCAGCATTGAGCACTGTGCCCCTTTGTCCCCCAGCACTGAGCACTGTGCCCCGCTGTCCCCCAGCATTGAGCACTGTGCCCCCTGTCCCCCAGCATTGAGTACTATGCCCCGCTGCCCCCCAGCACTGAGCACTGTGCCCCGCTGTCCCCCAGCATTGAGCACTGTGCCCCGCTGTCCCCCAGCACTGAGCACTGTGCCCCGCTGTCCCCCAGCACTGAGCACTGTGCCCCGCTGTCCCCCAGCATTGAGCACTGTGCCCCGCTGTCCCCCAGCATTGAGCACTGTGCCCCGCTGTCCCCCAGCACTGAGCACTGTGCCCCGCTGTCCCCCAGCACTGAGCACTGTGCCCTACTGTCCCCCAGCATTGAGCACTGTGCCCCGCTGTCCCCCAGCACTGAGCACTGTGCCCCGCTGTCCCCCAGCACTGAGCACTGTGCCCCGCTGTCCCCCAGCACTGAGCACTGTGCCCCGCTGTCCCCCAGCATTGAGCACTGTGCCCCGCTGTCCCCCAGCACTGAGCACTGTGCCCCGCTGTCCCCCAGCATTGAGCACTGTGCCCCGCTGTCCCCCAGCATTGAGCACTGTGCCCCTTGTCCCCCAGCATTGAGCACTGTGCCCCGCTGCCCCCCAGCACTGAGCACTGTGCCCCGCTGTCCCCCAGCACTGAGCACTGTGCCCCTTGTCCCCCAGCATTGAGCACTGTGCCCCGCTGTCCCCCAGCATCGAGCACTGTGCCCCGCTGACCCCCAGCATCGAGCACTGTGCCCCGCTGTCCCCCAGCACTGAGCACTGTGCCCCGCTGTCCCCCAGCACTGAGCACTGTGCCCCCGCTGTCCCCCAGCATTGAGCACTGTGCCCCGCTGTCCCCCAGCATTGAGCACTGTGCCCCGCTGTCCCCCAGCACTGAGCACTGTGCCCCGCTGTCCCCCAGCACTGAGCACTGTGCCCCGCTGTCCCCCAGCATTGAGCACTGTGCCCCGCTGTCCCCCAGCACTGAGCACTGTGCCCCCGCTGTCCCCCAGCACTGAGCACTGTGCCCCCGCTGTCCCCCAGCATTGAGCACTGTGCCCCGCTGTCCCCCAGCATCGAGCACTGTGCCCCGCTGTCCCCCAGCATCGAGCACTGTGCCCCGCTGACCCCCAGCATTGAGCACTGTGCCCCACTGCCCTCCAGCATTGAGCACTGTGCCCCGCTGTCCCCCAGCATTGAGCACTGTGCCCCGCTGTCCCCCAGCACTGAGCACTGTGCCCCGCTGTCCCCCAGCATCGAGCACTGTGCCCCGCTGACCCCCAGCATCGAGCACTGTGCCCCGCTGTCCCCCAGCACTGAGCACTGTGCCCCGCTGTCCCCCAGCACTGAGCACTGTGCCCCGCTGTCCCCCAGCACTGAGCACTGTGCCCCGCTGTCCCCCAGCACTGAGCACTGTGCCCCGCTGTCCCCCAGCATCGAGCACTGTGCCCCGCTGACCCCCAGCATCGAGCACTGTGCCCCGCTGTCCCCCAGCACTGAGCACTGTGCCCCGCTGTCCCCCAGCATCGAGCACTGTGCCTACGCAGATTGGGGCATTCATAAACCCGTGTTTCCTTATAAGACAAGGGGAGCCTGATATTCGGGGAGGGAAGAGCCATTCATCTTGATGGGACAGGGAGAGGAGGAAGGAGAGGGGTGCTTGGACCTCGGCTTGACAAAGTAGAGGGATAAAAGGGCAGAGGAGAAGAAGGCCAAAGTGTGGAGGCAGAAAGCGCAGGGCGCCGAGGAATGGTGCGGCCTGAGGCCCTGGGAGGTGCAGGGTAGGAAGGGAGAACAGACGAGTGGGTGGGTGGGTGGGAGGCAGGCAGACCAGGGGCAAGGTGTGGGGCTCCCAGACAGACCCAGGGCACTTCCTCCTCCCCGTCCTACAGCTCCTTGCCAACCTGTGGGCCCTCACTTCCGGTGGTACCCTGGAATAAACAGTACTGGGCACCTGCCATCCCAGATCCGCCTGGGAGGGGCCGTGTGAATGGGGAAGGGACCAAGAGGACAGGACCCCAAGGCTTGCTGGTACTGGAGAGAAGACACCAGCCCTGTCCAATCCCCCACCTTCCAGGTAAAGAAACTGAAGCTCAGAGAGATGCAGTCACTTGCCTAGAGTTGCCCAGCTCCTGAGTGGGGGAAGCAGGACTGAAACTCAGGTGACTCCAGGACTTGTGCCTTCAGCAGAAACTTGACAAGGACCAGGGGACTCGAGAAGGGAAGGGTGGAAGGAGGGATGAAGGAAGTGGTGCAGGGTGGGTGGTGGGGACCACAGCCTGGGGGCAGACTGCCTGCTGACTCACCAGCTGTGTGGCCCTGGACCAGTCACCTGGCCTTCCTGTGCCTTGGTTTCCTCGCCAGGAAATGGTGATGATCCCCGTGCCCACCCCAGTGGGCCGCTGCCAGGGTTAAAGGAGACAGTGTGTGAAACACTGAGCCAGCGCCCGGCAGAGCGCCCTTAGTGAAGGACGGGTGTTGTCATCAGTGTCGTTATATTATTATTACAGGATGGATGAACACACCGACTGAGGACCAAGGAAGGTATGACTGCCAGGGAGGGCAGAGTGGCTGGCCCCGAGCCTGGGATCCGGCAGCCACCTCGGAGCAGCCGCCCTGGGAGCAGCCGGCTGGGACCTCAGCCCCTTGGCCAAACGAAACTTTCTTCTTGCCAGGCTCCTTGGCTGGCGGCAGCAGTGTGGGGGGGATCACGCCACGCTGGGCACCTTCCCCGGCCCGCCTGTATTTACCTAGCAGGGCCTAGCCCGCTTCCTGTTTGCTGCACAGTGGCCGCCTGTCCAGGGCAGACAGAGCCCCAGTGTCCTGTCAGGGCCCCCAACCGGGGAGGGTGCCCCTCAAGCTCACACCACCCAGGCCGGGTAGAGCTGGGGTGACTCACTGGACCCACAGCGGGCAATGTCAGTGTGGCCATGGCAGAGACTCGGTCATTCTGCAGGCCCTGGCGGAAGGGCTTCCAGCAACACACCACAGACACCCGCCCCCCGAGCTCCCCTGGGCACCCATGCACGTCCCAGGGTCCCCAGCCCAGGTCAGGGGTCACTGGGAGGCAGTGTGGCTCCATGGTTTACGGGCACACACCACGCAACACAAAAGCCACACGTGATGGGGTCCCATTTACATGGAATGTCCAGCTGAGGCAAAGCCTAGGGACGGAAAGCAGATTTGTGGGTGCCAGGGGCTGGGAGACGTGGGGGCAGTGACTGCTGATGGGTACGGGGTTCCTTTTGGGGGCGATGAAACGTTCTGGACTAAATAGTGGTGATGTCTGTACAACTGTGAACACCCAAAAAACCCACTGAATTGTACACTTCGAAAGAATACAGTGTGCGGTATGTGAATTACACCTCAATACCCCTTCTCGGCTCAGTGACCTTGGACAAGTGGCTTCCCCTCCCTGAGCCTCAGTTTCCTCAGTGACATAAGGGGTCTGGCACACAGCCAGGCTCAAGGACAGGCTGTCCCTTCCTCAGGAGGGGCCCGCTCCTCCCCCTGCCTCACCCCGCCTTTGCTCAGAGCACACCCCAGAAGCCCACCCTCTCAGTCCTCAGGGCAAACGCTGCTCAGCCCCAGCCCAGGAGGAGCCCCTTGTCCCTGGTCTGGCCCCTCTCCTGGAGGACAGCCACAGTCACAAAGACCCCCCGAGAGGACTGTGTAGCCTCGGGAACCACAGGGCCACCTGTTCTGTTCCCCACCTGCCACTCACTGACGGGGTGGCCTTGAGTAAGTCGTGTCTCCTCTCTGGGCCTCAGTTTCCTCATCTATAAAACAGGGGAATGCTGCCACCGGGAGGGGTGAGCCCATACTTGCTTCGTAAGCATTTGTTGGACCAAACATTTGTGCTTTAAATTAAAAAATAAAAGGAGAGCTCCGCACCAAGGGCTGTGGTGAGGATTACATGTGACAATTCAAGAGGTTAGGACAGTGCCTGGTACACAGGAAGCACTCAACAAATGGCAGCTGCTTTTGTATTGTTGTTAATAAACACTGACAACCGAGGAGATGAGCCCAGAGAGCACAGGCGGAGAGGAGCTGGGACCCAGACTTCCCGGCTCCAAGGCCAGGCTCGTGACTGCCTGGAGAAGGCTCTTCTCACCTCATCACCACCTCTGGGAAGCCAACAGCACAGGCACTGGCCCATTTCCCACCTGGGAGACTGAGTCCCAGAGGGGACAGGACACCCACCCACCTATGTATACCCCCCTCCACCTCACTCGCACCTGCAAAAACCCCAGAGGAGAGAGCAGATTCTCAGGATGAATGGGTTGGGCAGGAGCCCGCGAAGGGAGCCTGAGGCAACAGAAACAGTCCGAGGTCCTCGCTCTGCCCCAGCCCGCGCCACCACCAGCCTATGCCAACCGCAGGCTGGTTAACCGCCCAGAACCAGGGCTGAGGCCACTGCCTGAAATCCCAGCACCTTCTGTCTGTTTTAATCCAATAATAACTCTAGAAGTTAGATAGCATCGTCTTCGTTCCCAGATGAATAAACTAAGTCCCGGAAAACAGAGGTCGGGGTTGACATTTATCCGACACCTACCATGCTCCGAGCATGCTCACACTTACCTCCCATCTGAGGTAGGCATTACTGTCGCCCCGTTTCAGAGATGAGCAAACTGAGACTTGGAGAGACCAAGAGACCCAGCCGAGGTCACAATTCAACAGGAAGGGAATGTGGCTAGGATTCCAACCATCTGCTTTTAAACCCATTTGAGCCCTGGCCGGGTAGCTCAGTTGGTTAGAGCACCATCCCAATATGCCAAGTTTGTGGGTTCAATCCCTGGTCAGTGCCAATACAAGAATCAACCAATGGCTGCATACATGAGTGGAACAAATCAATGTTTCTCTCTCTCTCTCTCTCTCTCTCTCTCTCAAATAAACAAGTAAAGCTAGGAATTATAAAATAAATAAATAAAAAATAAGCCCATTTGAGTTCATCCCTTCTGGGTCTATGAAGCCCTCTCTCTGGGGCCACCCTCCTAAATGCCACCCCCCGTGGTACTCACAGGAAAGCTGACACAGTGGTGAGGGGCTGAAATGCTGCAGGTAGACTTCGAGTTTGAACCTTGGCTTTGCCACTTAGTAGCTATGTGACCCCAGGCAGATCACATCACCTCTCTGAGCCTGTTTCCTGGTTTCTAAAGGAGTGGACTGTAGCACCCACCGCTGGGTTGCTTGGTCCTTGTGGACGTCAGCCCCAAAGGACTGCATGTGGAATGATGGCAACTCAGACACAAGCTCCGGGAGGGCAGGACGCTCTTCTGTCCCGGTCACCACTGAGCTCCCAGTGCCTAGAGCAAGGCCTGGCGCATAGTAGCTGCTCGAGAGATACTTGCTGAATGACCACATCAGTGAATCAATGAATGAAAAAGTGAACTCATGAACACGAATGAAAGGAATCAAAGACAAACTTAGTCATTCTTCCCAGGGCAGACATCTGCAAGCGGAACCTCTACCCACTAACCAGCCAACTTCCTCCCTCCCACCCTTTCACAGATCATTTACTGAGCACCCACTCTGAAACCCAAGGCCCCCCTGCGAGGGTGGCAGCTATCATGAGTCAATTTTTGCAGATGAGGAAACTGAGGCTCAGAGAGGCCATGGCACCTGCCCAAGCTCATTCAGTCTCAGAGCCAGAGCCAGAATCTGAGCAGGTGATTTTTCTGACATCCCTGCCTTGTTGATCTGTCTGTTCAATCACTCATCCTTTTTTCCTTCCTTCCTTCCTTCCTTCCTTCCTTCCTTCCTTCCTTCCTTCCTTCCTTCCTTCCTTCCTTCCTTGTTTCCTTCCTTCCTTCCTTGTTTCCTTCCTTCCTTCCTTCCTTCCTTCCTTCCTTCCTTCCTTCCTTCCTTCCTTCCTTCCTTCCTTCCCTCTGTCCATGTATTTCCAAGCCTCTCCTCTGTGCCAGGGGAAGACAGGCGTGAGGTCAGTTGGCCCCCGCCTGAGGTCAGTTGGCCCCTTGCCCACAGGGGTCTCCTCTGAGTCCATGGGGCCCATCTGGGGTGTAACGTTGGAAGTGCCCCCACCATCACACACACACACACACACACACACACACACACACACACACATGAAGAGCTGTCCCAGAAGGTGGTCAGCCCTCCTGGTCAGCCGGGTATAACCCAGACCACTCCACCCTCAGGAAAAACAGGCTCCTGGTGAGACTAAGCAGCCTTTTGGGGGGGGGGGGGCTGGCAGGGCAGGCAGCGGGCAGGGCAGCCGTTACTCACCACCAGAGAAAAGAGTATCCCATTCGGTCAATGGCCCGCCTGTCATCCCGCTGCCCCACCCGCCTGCCCCACCTCCTTCTGTGGCCTTTCCTGTCCCCTGATCTCATCTGGGGCAGACTTGTGAGCATTTATGGAGGGCCTTCTATGCCCCTGGCATGGTCTGGGACCCCTCACTGATGAGGAAACCTGCTCAGAGAGGTGGGGTGACCTCCTTGGGTCACCCCAAGGAGATGATGATGATCATCAGGAAGGGGCTCGGAGGCAGAAAGGAAGTCGGAGCCACAATTAAAATAAGGGCTTGGCCTCCCTTCCTTGTTCCTACCAGTCAGGGTGTCAACTCATGAAACGCAAGGGCACCCAAGGTAGGTGGTACCCCGGCTGGGGCAGGAGCAGCAGCTGGAATACCCTGAATAACCCTCACACTGGCAAAGCTCTGACTTCCAGCAAACCCCGGGTGGCAGCCCCAGAAACAGAGAGGTTAAGCCACTTCCTGAGGTCACACAGCAGTGAGTGGCAAAGCGGAGATGTGAACCTAGGTGGGTCAGACTCCACGAGGGGGGAGTCCAAGGTGGCTTTCCAGGTAGGAAGCTAAGCCAGTCACTGGGCTTTTCAGGGACCCAAGGGGACTAGAGTCAGTTGGATCTGGCTTCTAGTCCAGCTCTGCCATGAGGCAACAGGGCATCCCTGGGCAAATTGCTTCTCTCTGAATCTGTTTTCTTGGCTATAAAACGGGCGTAGCCTTCCTGCCCCTGCCCACCTCCAATGGAGGCGAGGCTATGACACCACCACGGTGAACACTGGGTAATAGACGTTGGTTAGAAATTAAACAGTCAATACTGCGCTGAAAACAGTCCACAACCACCCCGTGAAGCCGGCACTTCCATCATCCCTGTTTTACAGATGAGGAAACCGAGGTCTTAGGAGAGAGGGAATTTACTGGAGCTGGGAGCTGAACCAGGTAGCCAGGCTCCCGCCCCAGTGTTTAAGCATTAAATCAGGAAAGTAGAAAATGTTGACGCCCCATGGCACTTCGTTGACGCCCATAAATATTTCATGGCTGAAAAGGCATCGTGCTTTGTCCAAACACAAGTCTAGCTTTGCCCCTGCTATCTTCCGCCCACCTGCCTGGCACAGAGGGGCTCTCAGGGGGCACCCTAGGGATGAGCTGGAGGAAAACTCACCCTGGAACAGGTCAGGGGACACGAAGAGAACGAAGACGGTGTTTTGAAGCCCCATCTGTGTGCCTTGACTTTCCTTGCAAAGTGGGAACTGAGAGCCCATTTGACAGATGAGAGAACTGAGGCTCAGAGAGGCCAGGTGACTTGTCTGAGCTCCCTGGTGAGGGTGGAGCAGGCCTAGGGGTTAAGCCCAGGTGTGTCTGAGCAGTTCAGGTTCTTATCTCTATACTACAGAGCATCTTCCCAACGACTGGGGACCCAGATAAACAGGGACAGGCCACCTTGAAAGTAAAGGTCATGGCCCTGGCTGGTTTGGCTCAGCGATTAGAGCATCGGCCCACTGGACCAAAGAGTCACAGGTTCGATTCCAGTCAAGGGCACGTACTTGGGTTGCAGTTTGGTCCCCGGCCCTGGTCAGGGTCGTGCAGGAGGCAACCAGTCGATGTATCTCTCTCACATTGATGTTTCTCTCTCTCTCTCTCTCTCTCTCCCTCCCTCCCTCTCACTCGATCTGAAGATAAATGGAAAAATATCCTCGGGTGAGGATTTTTTTAAAAAGAAAGAAAGTAAAGGGCATGGGTTTCGAAATTAGACAAATGGAGTTCCGATCCCAGCTCTGCCACTTCCCAGCTAAGAGATCCTGGGCAAGCAACTTCACCGCTCAGACCTCAGTTCCTCCCTCTCAAAAATGGGTACAATCATTGTTTTGTATCCAAATGTGATAAGGGTATTCGGCTCAGTGCCTGGCACACAGTAAGTGCTCAATAAATGCCCCCTATCATAGTCATGACCACTAACACAGCCCAGGCTTGGCGAAAGCCAAACAGAACCTTACACCCAGAGTTCAGAGCGCCAACTGTGCGGCCCGGGATCATAGGTATCTTAAGAGATCTGAATTAATCTTTAACAGGTGAATTCCTCTCCAAATTAGCGATGCAGAGCATTCCAGAGGCCCAGTTGGCATGAAATGTTCCCTTGGCTCCCCAGATCCTATGTGTGACAAGGCGCAGAGCTGTTCCCTGGATCCCTAGGGCTTGGGGAGGAACCTAGAGTATCTTTCCCAGAGTCAAATGGGGGAAATGAGGCAGGCAACAGATCAGGGTCCTGTGAGGGGTAAAGATGCCCATTTCATGTAGACCCCCTTCCAGGAACAAAGGACTCCCTCCCGTCTCTCAAAATGATGTGGTCAGTCACTCAGCTGGGCCATAGGGGTTTACAGAGCACCTACTATGTGCCAGGCACAAAAAGCCAACCATATGTGTTTCTCTTTCCTACATCTCCTTCCAGTGGCCCCTCTCCAGTTCCCACCTGGGGCCTCACATCTCTGACCTGGACAACTTCCCCAGCTCGGGAACGGGCCTCCCTGCCCGGCCCCTACTCTGCAACCAGAGAGACCTTTCCAGACCACAACTGGAGTGTCCCTCCCAGGCTGGACTTTTACGGCTTCTGAGTCTGACCTAGCCCCTGCCTATCTGATCCCTCCCCCCTCCGGTTCCCGTCACACACTCCAGACAAACGGAATGACTTCTTGGCTCTACAAGCCCAAGATTTACTCACCTTACTCCATTTCAACATGACCCACCTGGTTTTACAAACATGAACCTGACTGGCCCATGAATGCCATGTGCCATCTGTAAGCCCCCACCCCTGATTTACCAACAAAGGCGGGAAAGAGGGATCCCGAGCCTTTCTGGTCCCCACTGTGACTCGATAAGAATGAACTGGAGAAATGTGGAAATGGTCAATTACCTTTCTTCACCTCTTTCAAGAATCAACCAATTAATGTACAGATGAATGGAACAACAAATTGGTGTTTCTCTCTCTCAAATCAATCAATCAACCGATCATCAATCAATAAAAAAGCAATTTAAAAAAGAAGAAGGTATCTGTGGCAACAACCACCAGCACAATCACAATAAAGGCTAACGCTGAGCTCTGAGTGTGTGCCAGGCACCACACCGGGCTCCTCACAGGTCACCCTCCTCACGACAGGCCTGGGGTGTCCTCATGCTACCCCGTTTTAGAGAAGATACTGAAGGGACTAGCTGGAGATCACACAGCAGGGTGGTGGCAGAGAGCAAATTCGGGCTCACACAGCCTCTACCGAGGCCCCACTTTTAACCTCACAGATGGCCAGGGCCTGACCCTTCTCTTCCTCAGGAAGTAGTCACTGAGTTGGACCCCTGTCCTTGTCCCCTAGCGAAAGTGGCAAACCTGAAATCCTCGAGTAGTTCTTAGCATCCCAGAACAAAGCTCACTCATGACATCTGCTTAGTATTCCAGGGGTTCATGCCCTCCCCACCCCGACCCAAGGCCCTTGTTTTAGAAGCTGAGTAGCCATGGGCTCACCCCATCCCCATCCCTTCCAGGGCACGCCTGGGTGCCAGGCAGGAGGGCTTTGGGACCCGGACAGCCCTGGGTTTAAATTGCACTTGGCTACATCCTGACCTGAACCTCAGTTTCCTCGCTTGCAAAATGGGTGGTTAAGTAGCAACGAGCACGTCTGTGGTTGCACCCAGTCAAGTGCGGGGTGCAGGAGATCTCTCCCTGTCCTCCCCACCTCCCCACGTCCAGAGAGTCTCTACTCGGCTGCAGGTTAAAGATTTTCCTGACTCTTGCGAGAAGAGCCATCTCTCTGGGACTCAGTAACCAAAGGTGGCCTTTGAAGTTCCAGACTCCCAATTCCCTCCAGCTTGCTTAGAGGTCCAGGGTCAACCTCAGGCCCTCCAACTCCCTCCTCCAAGCACCCCCAAATGGGGATGCCCGCCGAAGTGGGCTGCGGGGCTTCCTCGGGGACCGGGCCCTCCCTCCCACGGACCTGCAACCCCCGGAGCCCACGTCGGCTCCCCTTTCACCGGTGATAAAACGGATCCCCAGGGAAGTGGGGCCTGGCCCAAGGGACCCCAAAGGGGAACCTGGGCGCCTCCGCGACGTCCCCAGCCCGCAGCGCGAGAGGACCTCACCTGGGCCGACCCTCCCCGCTCCCTGCCCCGCGGGCAAGGCTGCACTCACCTCCGGGACCGCGCGGCGCCGGCGGCCGGGAGCGGGGCGCTTCCTGAATCCCCGCGGCCGCCCGGCGCCCGCCCGCCCGCCCGCAGCGTCTCTCCTCCCCCGGCTCAGGTTACTGGCCGCGCCGCCCGCGCCGCCCCCGCCCCTGCCGCCCGCCGGCCCGCGCCGCGCCCCAGTGGAGGGCGGCCCTGCACCCCGGCCGGCCTTCTGATCCGCCGCCTCTGCGGGGCCAGGCCTGGAGCCTCAGTTTCCTCGCCTAGAAAATGGGCATCATGATCCCTGGAGAGAGGGGCAGGCGTTCTTGGAGAGGGCTCTGGTTGGAAGCCTGGGATTGCGGGCTCCTGTCTTGGTCACCTTGGCGCTGCTTGCTCATCTGTTAATAGACCCATTGATCTGCTCGTTCATTCATTCAGCAGACAATTCAGAGACAGGTCTGTGTGGGTCCCTCTGGGGCTCAATAAATGTGAGCTTCTTTTCTTCACCTTTTTACCAGCGCGTAGCACCGAGCCTGGCACCAAGTAGGTGATCAATGTCTGTCTTTATTGGATGGTGATGCCCACCACTTACTCATTTTCTACCCTGGCCACTTGATTACCTCCATAGACCAGGCAGCTCATTTCTGCCCAAACCTCACAGTCACCATGAAGATGCAGAGTCCTAGGAACACTTTTAGCCCTTTTTGTCGTTACTGTTTTTATTTCACTGAGGGGCTGCCCCATTGGTAAGACAGTGGAATTTTATTTTCTGTTTTTTAATATATTTTTATTACCCGGCCGGTGTGGCTCAATGGATTGAGCATCATCCCATGGACTGAGAGATTCCGATTCAATTCCCGGTCAGGGCACATGCCCCGGTTGCGGGCTCATTCCCCAACAGGGGGCCTGCAGGAAGCAGCCAATCAATGTTTCTCTCTCACATTGATGTATCCATCTCTCTCTCTCCCTCTCTCCCTTCCTCTATCTCTAAAAAAAAAAAAATCAATAAAAACATTTTTTAAAAATATTTTTTTACATTGATTTTTAGAGAGAGAGGGAAGGAGAGAGAGAGAAACATCGATGTGAGAGAGAACATTGATTGGCTGCCTCCTGCAGGCCCTCAACCAGGGATTAAGCCTGAAACCTGGGCATGTGCTCTGACAGGGAATCAAACCTGAAACCTTCCGGTGCCCAGGATGATGCCCAACCAACTGAGCCACACCAGCCAGGGCAACAAGTGTAATTTTAGAATTGGAGAGAAAGAGATAACCAGAACAAAAGTGGTACGTTCAAACATTTTGTAAATGTGAGACATTTACAAAAAATAAACCGTAATGATTAACTCACTGAGCATGTGTGTGTGTGTGAGTGTGGTGGTGGTTGGAGGTGGGGGGGGGGGTCAAGTAAACCTTCCTCCCAACCAAGCTGTGAGGTAGGGATTGCTGTGTCCACTTTACAGATGGAAAACTGAGGCTTGGAGAGGATGTGGCCTCTCTAAAAGCTGCTCCCTCCACGGAGAGATGGGGAAGAGAAGCTTTTCCCTCAGGGATTACAGGACCATAAACACAGCACACCAGCAGCTATCTGGCTGGTGAGGAATGTAAACAGAAGGTCCCTCGTGCCTCTGCCTTCCTGACCTCTGAAGAAAAGCCTGTCTGCTGGAGGCCTTCCAGGCTGGGGCTGGGCCTGGCCAGGTTGGGAAGCAGGGGAGTAATGGGCAGAACTACTCTGGGGCCCATTTCTGCTGAAAGGCCCTTCTCAAATGAAAAGAAAATGACAAGGATGACCCAGGCTAACAGGAGGTTAATGGAGGGGACTGGCGGAGATGGGGCTGGGGGTGGTGCCTACTCTTCTCCAAGGTCAGGGCGATGAGGTGTGAGCCCTCAGCATCACCATAGTTAACCCAACTCCTTCCTGACCCCCATTTCACAGACTGGGCAACTGAGGACCCCAGTGGAGGAAGTGACTCATCTTGGGTCAGGTGGCTGGATCTTGGCCTCTGTTCCAGACGCCTGGGTTCAAACTCTGCCTTGCCTCTCCCTCTCAGCACCTCAGACTCCTCATCTGAAAAATGGGTATCAGTTTCCAAGAAGTAAGGACCATAACCATTTCGTTTGCAGCTGCAGGACCAGCTCCTGGCACTTAGTAGGTGTTTTAAAAAAATACTGCTTGCCCTGGCCGGTTTGGCTCAGCGGTTAGAATGTCGGCCCAAAGACCGGAGAGTCCTGGGTTCGGTTCCCGCTAAGGGCACATACCTTGGTTGCAGTTTGTCCCCGGCCCTGGTTGGGGACGTGTGGGTGGCAACCAGTCAATGTGTCTCTCTCACATCGATGTTTCTCTCTCTCTCTCTTCCTCCCACTCTATCTGAAGATAAGTGCAAAAGTGTAAGGATTAAAAAAAAAAATACTGGTTGACTGAGCTGGAGGGAGAAGGAAATAGAAGGTATTGTTTAATGGGTACAGAGTTTCAGTTTTGCAAAATGAAAAAGAGTTATGGGAATGGATGGTGGTGGTGTTTGCACAACATGAATGTACTTAATGCCACTGAACTCTACACTTAAAAATCATTTAAGATGGCAAATGTTGATATGTGTGTTTACCACCACAACAAACAATGGGGGAAATGGTGGGTGATTAAAAGCACGGAAGAGGTGAGTCGGAAGAGAAGGTGAGGTGCTCAGGCCACCCGGCAAACACTCGCTGCTTTTCCTAGATGGGGACAAGGGCCCCTGCTGGATGTGGCCGTGATTACCTGACTGTTTGGGTCACTGGTGAAGCTCTCCAGCCTTTGTCCTAGAAGGGCAAGAGACTCTTGACGGAAAACGCTTCCTCGTAGGGAAGGAAAGAAATTCAACACAGGCTGAGAGTCCTGTGGAGGCTGCAGGCGGCCGGGCCTTGGGCCCACACAGGTCCCAGAGTGCCGCAGGGGGCTCAGCGATTGCCACTAAAAGGGGTTCCTGGGCCGCACCTAGAGTCTGCACTTAGCAAGCACCTACTGTATGCCAGACAGTGGGGAGAGATGGTGAGCCAGATGGGTCAGCCTGTCAGGGACTTTACACCTGGTGCACCTGCCCCCACCTCCCAGTCACCCAGTTACATAAACAAGACATAGGTACCTCACTTTGCACTTGGCACAGATCCAACACTGCCACCAACCCATTTCATCTCCTGACAGCCTGGAAGGCAAGGATTCTTGTGCTATTTTCTAAAAAAAGGACACAGAGAAGCCACTTGCCTGAGATCCCACAGAGGATAGGATTTGAACCCAAGCCCAGCAGACTCTACAATGTAACACCGTTGGTAAGAATGTGGTCTCAAAAAGACAGACAATAGCAAGTGTTAGCAAGGATGTGGAGAAGGCAGAGCCCTCTTCCAGTGCTGGTGGGAACGTCAAGTGGGCAGCCTCTTGGGAAAACAATCTGGCAGTTCCTCCAGATGTTAAATATAGTCACCAAATGACCCAGCAACTCCGCTCCCAGGGACCTAGCCAAGAGAGATGGAAACATATGACCACACAAAAACTTGGACATAAATATTCATAGCAGCATTATTCATAATAGCCAAAAATAGAAACAACTCAAATGGTGAACGGATACACAAAATGTGGTCTATCCATATAATGGAGTAGTACTCAGCCCTCAAAAGAATGAAGCACTAATTCTTGCTACAACGTGCATGAGCTTTGAAAACAAATGTTGGGTGAGGGAAGCTAGACATCAAAGGTCACATACTGTGTGATCCCATTTATATGAAATGTCCTGAAAAAGCAAATTTGTAGACACAGAAAGTAGATTAGTGGTTGCCAGGGCTGGGGATGGGAGGGTTTAGAAGGGTGGTAGTTACAGGGTTGGGGTTTCCTTTCAGGGTGATGAACATCGACTGTGGTGATGGCTGCACGTATCTGTGAGTGTATGAAAAACCATTAAATGGTACACTTTTGTTGTTAATGCTCACCCGAGGATATTTTTCCATTGATTTTTTTTTTTTTTTTTTTTTAGAGAGAGTGGAAGGAGGAGAGAGAGGAAGAAAGAAACATCAATGCGAGAGAGACACATCGATTGTTTGCCTCCCTCCTGACCCTGTCTGGGGCCTGGGATCGAACCTGCAACCCAGGTATGTGCCCGTGACTGGAATCGAACCCGAGACCCTTTGGGCCACAGGCCGGCGCTCTAACCACAGAGCCAAACAGACCAGGGCTGAATGGTATACTTTAAATGGGTGAATTGTATGGTATGTGAATTATATTTCAATAAAGCTATTACAAAAGATTTTTAAAATTCTGTTTTTAAACAAAATTAACTGAATTTTTATTTCTGTAAATCCAAATAAATATAATTGAAATATTTAGAACATTTTTTAAAAGATTAAAAAAACCAAAAACATTGTCTTTGGAATCAAAAGGATGTGGGTGTGGCTCTATCACACGTCTAAGCTGTGTGACCTTGGGCAGGTGACTGCTTCTCTGAGCCTCACTTCTTGGTCTATAAAATGGGGCTAGTAACTGGCCCCAGTGGACAGCAGTCCCCCTGAAATCACATCTACCGCATTTACCAAGAAGCCCTGGAGACAGAATACAAAGAGGCTGGAGACAATCAGCTGGTTTGTCTACCTAGGCCCTGCAAATAGCTGACCTTGGCCAGGAGACCGGAGGCCCTGCCCCCGCCAGGGACCTTCAATGAGGCTCTTCTGGAATTCTCCCTGGGGCAGAAACCTGAGGCCAGGTGGAGAGGAAGCCCTTCTCCTGATGACTGTTGCCATGGGCACAGCCACTCTCAGCTGCTCAGCCACTGGCCGTGATTCCAGTCTTCTGGGCAGCAGGCCTGGTGGCCGGTGGGTGTGGCTGGGCCACAGCTGGCCATGGGCATTTCAAAGATAGCCTTCATCTGAAGTTGTGGCTGAGAGAGGGAGGGGGCGTCTAGGCTTTGGTGCCAGCGGGGTCCCAGTAATTCAGAGCTTCCTGGGTGGGCTGCTGGGTGTCCACGGAAGCCCCTAGAATGATGAGTGAAAATGTAAGAGGGTCAGGATGGAGACAGCCCCTTTTCTGAGTCCAGGATCCTAGCCCACAGCTTTTTAAACTGTGAATTGGGCCCTGGCCGGTTTGGCTCAGCGGTTAGAGCGTCAGCCCGTGGACTAATGAGTCTTGGATTCGATTCCGACCAAGGGCTTGTACCTCGGTTGCAGTTCGTCCCCGGCCCTGATCTGGGTCATGCGAGAGGCAACCAGTTAGTGTGTCCCTCTCTCCTCGATGTTTCTCTCTCCCTCCCTCCCACTCTATCTGAAGAGAAATAGAAAAATATCCTGGGGTAAGGATTAAAAAATAAAAAATAAACTGTCCCCTTAGCTTTGTCCCCTCTACTCATTGAGGCTAATGACTTCCCCTGCTCTTAGAACAAAAACCTGACTCACACTGGCCTCAGCATCTCTAGGTGTCATCTCTCACCATCCTTCCCCCTTGATCTCCAGGCTCCATCCATTTTGGCCTCTGTCCTTAGAACATGCTGCTTTCTCTCCTGCCTCAGGGCCTTTGTACTAGCTGTAGCCAGCCGCTTCCCATAGCCTGCTCTTTCCCCTCCTTCAGGTCTCAGCTCAAATGTTACCTCCTCAGAGAGCCCTCTGGCCTGTCCTCTCCCATCCAAACATCTTCCAGTGGATTGAGAGCCCCTTGGAAGATGGGGCCTTACCTGTCTCGGCCCTGCAGGAACCCTGGGCGTAGCCTAGGGCCTCTCATGTAGAGGGCACTCAGAAAACAGGAATATGGGGCGGGTGGAGGCGGGGGGGGGGGGGGAATCGGGAGGAGGGTGTCAATGGGGGGAAAAGGAGAAACATCTGCAACCAAAAAAAAGTTAAAAAAATAAATTAGGAATGTGACTCTCCTTCTAGACAATCTTCTCTAGGCTAGATCCAGAGGTTATCAGGGTTACTCATCTTCATAGCTGCCCTTCATCAAGCACTTTCTAGATGCCAGTCCCTGTGCTAAGCGCTTTGTACATGTGGCCCCATTAGGTGTCTCAGAGAGAGACCAATGTCCCTGCTTGTGAATGGAGCGTTGATTTCAGAGGAATTTTTAATACAAACCAGGGGCTGGTTACAGTGATAAGCAGTGTCTATTGTAGATTGTCAGAGCTGGGAGGGAGCTTTAAACAGTCCAATCCCCTGATTTTATAGATGAGAAAACTTAGGCTGGGAGGGGAGAAGGGACTCGCCCAGAGTCATACAGCAGATAAGGGCGGAGGGAGGAATAGCAGCCAGATTGCATGACCTTTCCTGGGGGGTTCCTGTTTTTGTGTTGACATGGGCCCCACTGTATCTTTAACCACATTTGGGCTGGGTTGTCCCTTCAGAAGCCCCTGGCAGGCCGTAGCATGATAATAAAAACAAATTAATACAAATATTAATGAAAGCCATTTATTGAACATCTTCGATGAGTCAGGCATTTTCGTACACATTGTTTTATGTAATCCTGCAAAGCAGAGGTGTTCCTGTCCCATTTTACAGGTGCGGAAACTGAGGCTCCGAGTGGTGAATTGACCTGCCCTGGATCACACAGCTATAAAGTTATAGCACCTGCACTTGAACATAAAGATTGTTAGGTGGTGCCCGGCCGGTGTGGCTCACTGGTTGAGCATCGGCCCATACACCAAGAGGTCACCAGTTCAATTCCCGGTCAGGGCACATGCCCGGGTTCCGGGTTTGATCCCCAGTGGGGGACATGCAGGAGGCAGCCAATCGATGAGTCTCTCTCATTGATGTTTCTAACTCTCCCTCTCCCTTCCTCTCTCTCTAAAAAATCAATTATAAATATACATATTTTTTAAATTGTTAGGTGGTGGTGGTGATGGCAGCAGTGCTAGTGGTAGTAATAGAAATAGTAATTCATTAATAATAATAGTAGTAGTAGTAATAGTAATAGTAAAACGGTACACCTTTCATCTCCACACACAGAATACCAGAACTCCAGACCACCCATTTGTAGAGGCTTCAAAGTTTTCCAACAGTGCTCAAATGGCACGCTCCTCATTTAGCCCTTGGAAAACCACTGCGAACCCGTTAGGGTGGGTAACGCCCCCCAGCACACACACATTTGGGCGCGGGCGGAGGCTGGAGGTGCTGGGAGCCGGGACCAGCGAGGCTGTCGCCGCGGCGCAGTGACGACAGCGCCACCTACCGGGTCCTTCAGGAGCTGCAGGAGGTCCGCGTGCGGGCGCGGAGTCGGTGCGGTCGCAGTCCGAAGAGGGGGCGGAGTGAACCAGGAGAACTCATCAACCAACGCACAAACCCAAGGATATGTTCCTCTTCCATTCTTCTGTCCCACTAGCCCCTGAGAATGATGATTATCGGGTCAACACTGAACTGTCACGCAGCCCAGCGCCTGCCCAGGCAGCTTCACTGACTCACAATGAGCCAGGACCGATTAGGGTCCCCATTGCACAGAGGAGGAAACAGGGTCAGAGGTGAGGTGATTTGTCCAAGGCCATTCAGCTACTAAGTAGCAGAGCCTCCAATCCTCGATCGCATCACCACACACCCCACATCACACACATATATCCGTGCAGTTTCATTTAACACTAAGATAATGTCCTAGGATCAGGCATTTCTAACTGCTTTACAAATAGTAACATTTAAGCCTCACAATCTGTGAGGTGGGTATTAGCAAGATGCCTATGTCATTAAAAAACAACAACAACAGAAAAAACAAGCCTTTTTTACAGTGAAGTGAGCTTCAGTCCTTTGTCTATAACAGAGGTGATTATAACGTTTTTGAACTATGGCTCAGTGAGGTTTAATGGAATGAATCAACAAGTCAGTAAATGAGTCAACTCTTGTCAAGTTTTAGGGCTCCTTCTGTTTCTGTGCACTATCAGATTAACCTGGGTCAGTGACTGTCCTGGCAGGAAGGTGTGCTGGAAGGCGGGCTCAGTCTGTCCTCTGGCACAGAAGTGGACATGGAGGACATGGAGACAGATGTGAAACCCTGGTGCCCCTCAGTCGTGGCTGGGTCACCCTGGCTGAATTCTCTCGCCCCACCCCTGGAGGGTTCAGTTCCCTTTTCTGATACATGGGGCTCCTGATGCCCACGGCTCAGGGTGGTCGTGAAATGAAATGTGTTTGTGCAGGGCCTGGCATACAACCCAGGCTCGATGTGTGTTCTTCCTCCCTGCCCCAGGCAGAACTCAGTTCCACTTTGACAAGAGTAAAATAGGAAGGCAAAGATGCCTGCTGACTTTGTCTCTGGGGACCCAAAGTGCTCCCAGGGGCCTGGCAGGTACCAGAGTGAAGGATGCTGTCCTGGGGAAATTCCAACCTTCCGCAAAGAAATTGCCTTCCCAGTCTCATTCATGTTACAGACACGAAGTTCTTTTTTTTTTTTTTTTTTAAATACAGTAATATGTTTTTAATGATTTTAGAGAAAGAAGGAGGGGGAGAGAGAATGAAGCATCGATGTGAGAGAGAAACATCGATCGGCTGCCTCCCACATGCACTCCAACCAGGGAGCTAGCCCACAACCTGGGCATGTGCCTTGACTGGCAACAGAAACAGCGACCTTCTGGTGCACTGGACGGCGCTCAACGAACTGAGCCACACTGGCCAGGGTAAGAAAAGTTCTTTTTTAAAGGAAGATGCAGAATTCTTTTAACTTGTTGGCAGAATTTTATATTTCTAGGAAACCCAAAGGGGAAAAAACCTAAAGAGCCATTGGAACTTAAAAAGATCAGTATTCCGCCCTGGCTGGTTTGGCTCAGCGGTTAGAGTGTTGGCCTGCGGACCTGAGTCTCGGGTTCGGTTCCCGCTAAGGGCATGTACCTCAGTTGCAGTTTGTCCCCGGCCCCGGTTGGGGTTGTGTGGGTGGCAACCAGTCGATGTGTCTCTCTCATATCGATGTTTCTCTCTCTCTCTTCCCCCCTCTCTCCCTCCTGCTCTATCTGAAGATAAATGCAAAAATGTCCTCAGGTGAGAATAAAAAAGAATAATAAGAAGAAAGATCAATATTCCTACTACCAGAAATCTTAGGAAATATCATTTATATCAGAGACAGTAAAAACAGTTCAAATGTCCATCCCCTGGTGCTAACAGAGGAAGCCTTCAAAACTGGGTATTTGATTGGATTTTGCACAGGACCCTTCCATAATTTTCAAGGTCAAGTTCAAATCCCTTGGTAGCATCTCACACACACACAACCTACTCTAGGTCAAGCCACCAGGTCTTTGTCTTTGCCTTGGAGTGTCCCCTGCCCCTTCTCCTCTGCTGAGCTCCCAGCCCCCTTCCATCAAGGCCCTAAGATGCATCCCAGGATGTGGCCCCTCAGTGGTCCTCAGGATCCCTTTGGGCACTGACCACTCTATATTGTCACTGTTGATTTACTGGTCCACCTTGCCCACTAGACTATTAGCTATGTAGGAGCAGGAATGAGGTAAAATGAACATGCCCTCTACATTTAACCCTAGGATCAGAAAAAGCATCAGCCCATAATAAAGTGCAAATACCAATGGATCACAGGGTTGAGGGTGCAACAGGGATTGGTAGGGACTGAGGCAAAGTGGAAAAAATATCCGTCCACTTATCCTGTCCAACCAGGGTGGCAGTCATCTCTCAGGTCCTGCCAGGCAGTCTGATCTTTCAAAAGAAGCTAGAAATCAAGACTTTCATGTGAAATTTCCCCAGTTCCTCAATGTGGAAACCACTTCTATTTTCTAAACCACAAATGCTAGAAGACAGGTCCTTGACTGGTCCCCAGTTCTAACCTCTAATCTCGGAAGAAAAAAACTCAAGAACTAAAACAGCACACAGGTGTGATTCCAAAATAGAGATTTATTTATTAAGAATTATTTAGTTTCTGCATAAAAATCACCAATTGTTCCTCATTGGGTTTTTAACACACATCAATTCTTTGGGGGTTCCTCTATTCACCCCAACACTTTCCAAAAAAAAAATACAGCTCTTGTTAGCGCCAGGAAGGACAGTTAAGGCAGCGAGGTGTCTCCTTGGGTCCCAGCTTCTGGAGGGCTCACTGTCCCCGCTGAGAGAATACACCTGGTAAGTAGTTTCTTAGGTTGGAAAGGCTGTCCCTGAAGAAAATAATTATGCAGAAGAATGCAAATTCAGTCATCTCTGGTCAATTATTTGTACCTGATAGCTTTAAAATAAAGTCCCCTTGGTCATGGTCATCGAAGGCTTGCTGGTTGTTTTCAACGATTAAAAACTGTCTGGAAGAAGACAGTGAGAAAGAGCAGGGTCGATAACGACAGTGCTGTGAGGCTGGGCTGTGCGACCACGAGGACAGTTTGCTTTAAAAAAAAAATGCACAGCCCAGCCGGTGTGGCTCAGTGGTTGAGCATCAGCCCATGCACCAAGAGGTCACCGGTTCGGTTCCCCGTCGGGGCACATGCCCAGGTTGTGGGCCCAGTCCTTAGTGGGGGCGTGCAGGAGGTGGCCAATTGATGTTCCTATCTCTCTTTCCCTTCCTCTCTCTCTAAAATCAATAAAGAAAAAAATTTTTAAAAACGCACAGCAGGGGTCCTGTATAATTTCAAATCAAACTCCTCGTGGTCCTTAAACTTATCCAAAACATCACTGCACCACATCCTCATTTTTAAATTGAGGTGCATGACAGGGCTCCCCCAGAGTCACGTACCATGTGGGGGGAGAAACCAAAAAAACCCTAGGACTTGACTTATTAGCAACATTAATTGATTTTTACCACACTGAAATGAAGGTATAGTCAGTCTGTGCTGTTGTGAAATTCAGAGGTGATTCAGAAGTAGGGCCGTTACTTATTGCTCCGTTAGGGTAGACCCCAAAAATGACTGTTAAAAAACCAGGGCCGTCCCCTGCAGACCCCAGTCAGACGCCGGGCCGCTCTGGGGGACACAGGCCGAGGGCGGCCTGCCGGCTTGATTCACAGTGATTCTGGTTTGTCTGTTTCTGCGAGTGGCCGCGCGAGGGGCGGCGGGTGGCCCAGGTGTGCCCGCCGCTGGGCACGCCTACACCTTGTAGTTGAGCTCGGCGTTCATCTTGGTGTACATCTCGTAGATGACGTCAATGGTGGCCGTGTAGTTGACCAGGAAGAGGCGGACCTTCTCCAGGCACTCCTCCTCCGTCACGTTCTGGCCCTTGGAGAGCGCTTTCAGGAAGTCAGACTTGTAGGGCGCCGCGTACAGCGCTGCCTTGAGACGGGCAAGAGGAGAGGGGGCAGCATTAGGGGGCCCTGAGCCACCAGGCCAGGCACGATGGGGTTCTGGGAGGGGACTTCCCCAAGGCCAGTGTGGGACAGGGGTCTGTGCTATTTGTGATACTGAAAGGCAAAGCCAAAGGGAAATGTGTATTCCCTTCTACCCCCGTGAAGGACAGCAGGAAGGACTCCAGCTTTGGGGACAGACAGACCTGGGTTCAAATTCCAGCTTGTGCCACTGACTAGCTGTGAGCCTTGAGCAAGTTACTTAGCCTCTCTGAGCCTCAGTTTCCTCATCTGTGAAATGGGCGTAAGGATGGTTCCCACCTCTTGGTATACTGGCAGAGATTACAAACCATGGGAAGCCTGTCCTGGGCCAGCCACACAGGACATGCTGTCATTACTGAGTGGTGGTTGTGAGGGCCTTGGGGAGAAGGGGGAGGCGCGCACTGGGATGGGCCCTGGCCCCAGCCCTGCCAGGGCAGATGGCCCAGAGGTGTCCTTATTTCCCACCTGGTGAGTTCCTACCCACGGCCTGTGCCGAGTGGGAAAGAGACCAGCCCGTGAGACCCCAGCTCCCACGTGAGTGAGGTTGGGCAGGTGGCAGGAGATGCAGAGGAGGGGTGACCACGACAGGCTGGGTGAGATGAGAGGCCGTTAGGCTAGGTGGCCAGTGACAGCGTGCAGGGCACCCTGCGGGCCTCGAAACATCTCCCAAGTGGGCCACTTGGCCAGGTGACCCTGGGGCCCTCAGGTAACAAGCCTGGTGCTGGAGCCTGTTTCCAGGAACAATGGCCGTCACCCCAACACAAGCAACCAAGAGCCCCGTGGACCAGCTTCCTTTCAGCCGATGCCCAGGGACACAGGGGTCCTTCTTCCCCTGCCCGCCCAGGGTGAGGATCTAGGCTGAACTTGAGGGGCCGATCAGGCCCGCCCATCATCGCCTTGAGGTCCCCAGAGTCTCAGCCAGGGTTTCTCCCACGGCCCCCCAATCAGGCCTCCTAGGACGAGGCACCTCAACAGAACACCACAGAGAATCTAGCATGACACCCTCCATGGCCACAGGTAGGTGGAGAGGGCCCCTCAGTGCGCCAGCTCCCCACAGAGACAGGGGAGCCCTTCCTGAGTCCTGGGGACAAGCGCGGGCTCCGAGGGCGGGATGGGCTGCCGGCCTACCTGGAAGATCTTCTGCACGATCCAGCCGTGGTACTTCTTCAGGGCCATCTCGTAGGCCTTGGTGGCGTTGACACGGATGAGGTTGGGGTGGTTCTCGTCCCGCTCCCCGTCGCAGATGCTCTGCAGGAAGACCTGGATGAAGCGGAGGCCTCTGCAGCCCGGAGAGAGACGGAAACTCTTTAGAACACTGCCCGCTCCCGCCGGCGGGCCAGCCAACGCCCCCGCCTGGCAGACCCTGGCCACTCTGGATCACCGACTGTGAGCCGGGACATGTACACACAAAGGGGGTGGTTACTTATTCCCCAGATTTTATCTTTACACGTGGCTCCCATGTAATGTGACCACTGGCTCAACACAGCATCTCCCGAGCACCTTGTCTACACTGGGCCTGGTGATGGCCCCTGACATGGCCCCTGACATGGCCCCTACTGGGATGTAAGGGGCTGGGCCTGCCTTGTCCATGTCCTCTGCAGACACATCGTGCCTCTCCTGTCCTCCTGCCTCTGCAAGGCCTGGCCTGCTCTTCCTGGGGCTCTCCTGCTCAGTCTTGGAGACTCTGCTTGGCCAACCTCCTCCTCCAGGAAGCCCTCCATGACCTCTCAGCTCCAGGCTCTGATAGCCTGCTGTCAGGATCCACCCAGAAGCCTGACACCCTGCCCAGACCATGACACCCTAAGAGGGTCTGTGCCTCATTGAATGTGACCTCCTACTCACCCCGTACCCTGAACAGCACACAGCAGCCACACACTATGCGCTCAACTAGTTGGCATCCCCCTGCGACTGCCCTCCAGCAGCCTGACTCTGTCCACACCTGATGTGGACACAACAATCTAACTGATCTCAACATCATCGTCTGCTTTGTTCCTCCTGAGAAGCTCGCAGATCCTGCGATAAATGGACCCGAGGGCATTCCTCATTCCAGGGTTATGACTCTCCCTGACAGCAAGGTGAGTAGCTTGGCGGTGTAATTCCTTCCTAAGACGTGATGTAAGGGTGTTAATTACAGGCCACTTACCCCAGTGACCACACGGCCACACCTTGGGAGCACTCTCCCTGTTCCTTTTTACTGAAGTGCATATTTGGGGGAGAGGGGTTTAGATTGTGGGGTGGGGGGCAGAGGCAGGGAGGAGCACCCGTGGGGCAGGGAATGGGTCCCCGCTTCAGAGTGGCTGCCAGGGGCTGTGGTGTCTGCACAGCCAAGGGAGAATGCTGTGGCTGGTACAGGGCAGCGGCTGCCAAGCAAGAAAGCTGCCTGGCCTCTCTGAGCCTCGGTGGCCTCATCTGTAAGATGGGAACAACTATATGTGGATTCAAGTATTTGCTATATGTGTAGGACAATATGTGCAGTGGCTACAAGCACTGTCAACTCTCGGGTGAGATCTGGATTCAAATCCCTCATCAGGGTACCCTGTTCCCAGACCATAGGACGAATCTGTGCAAATTAGGAGTTCCTTCTCCTCGAGATTCTGTATCTCGGTCAAAAAGCTGTCAAAATACACAAATCTACCACGTGCGTGACGTGACCAGCCCTAGGCAGGACATCTCTGCGGTGCACAGCCTGCGCAGTGCTCAGCCACTCGGTCCCGGGCCCTGGCACCTGGGCACAGGACTTGGCCTCCAGAAGCCCCGTGGCCTCCTCTGTGAGATGGGATCGCACCACACCTAACTCCCAGCACGTGAAATGCGATCAGGCTTATCAGGAGCCCAGCGTGTGCGCCAGCCTGCTAAGCCTCTGACAGGTCTGGGACCAGGAAGCCTCGCCGCCAGGCAGCCCTCCGCTCCTGGGGTGCTTTTTCTCAGCCACTACCTGGCGTCACATGCGAAGAGCGCCGTGTGAAAGAAATGAACGACCTTCCTCCCACCAGAAGGCTCGGTGGGGCAGTGGCAGGGATGGATGGCCCTCCTTGGCAGTGTGGGCACAGGACAGACAGCCGCGCACACCCTGCCACCCAAGCTCATCACCTCTTCAGCCACATCAGCGCCAGCGTGGCCCCCACTTTGGGCCACTCTGCTCCGTACATCTCCTTCTCCGCCTCCAGGATGTTCTGCAGGGTCCGGAACTTGGCCGGGTCGGTGTCATACACGGCTTTGATTTTCTGAAATGGAGCACACGGGGCTTTTCTCATTGGGAAGGCTATCCCCACAGACGAGTGGCCGGCACGCCACCAGGGCCCCCCCCCCCCCAACCAGTGCCAGGAACGGCAACAGGGCTCATCGTAACAGAAACTGCCGGGACCGTTCACATTTACGGAGCACCTCCCTGCATGGGGACGTGCAAAGTGCTTCTGGGCGCTGCCTTTTTTGCTGCTCACAGCCACCCTGATGTTGCTCTGTCATTATCTCAATTTGCACATGAGGAAACTGAGACTCAGGGAGGGGCAGTGATGTGCCCGAGGTGACACAGCTGGTACCGGCCTGCTGCTGGCATTGGAGCGGGTTCCTGCACAGGCTGGCTCCAAGGCCACGTTCTCCACCCACTACTGGCAGCACCTCAGACACCAAGTATCTGAAGTTTAGGGTTCAAAGACATCCAGAAACAAGGGTCCTGAGCGGAGCCAGGTAGTCTGGGCCTGAATCCCACCTCTGCCACGTCCTTGCTGTGTGACCTCGGGTGAGTCCTGCAACCTCTCTGAGCTTCCTCATCTGTAAAATGGGGATGGCAACGGAACCAGCCTCTAAGGCTGCTGGGATGAAGAAAGAAGGTGATGCAGTGCGGCCAAGCCCCAGGCCGGGCCTAAGAAGATCCTCACAAGGAAGGAGGATCAATAGCTAGGGGACAGCGCCAGGAACTCCCAGGCCTGAGGAAGGGAAGGGCCGGGCCAATGCACCATGGACTTCAGAGTTTAGTTATTTGGTGGAGTGGATACAAGAACCAGTAGGTTCCCCCTCAGGTCAACCTCAGACTGTGGTCCCATCCAGGCTGTGACTAGATGGCATGACTGCCCCAGTCCCGATTCAGATGAGCCAGGGGCCGAGCCCGCTTCCCATGCCTCCTTCCCACCCCTCGGGCTGGGGAGCCTGTGGCAGGGAGCAGGTTCTCGGTGACCGGGGCAGGTTCAGAGTCCCGAGGTGGTACCAGGGTTGCAGCTGCCGAGCCAAGTACGTACCGTGATGTTGCCACTTATGTCCGCCTTGATGGGTGTAAACACTGGGGACCCAAGGCAGTCTGGGGAGAAAATGCAGAGAGATTTAGATTCCCAACAAGGGCCATGGAGGTCTGTGGACAGGAGGGGGTGTCACTTGATGTGTTTAGGGAAAGACAGAGCTGCTTATAGGTGTTAAAAATGTTCCTAGGCAAGTAAATTTGGTGTGCTAGGCTCCAGGTGAGACCCGTTTTTTACTGCAGGACTTGTCAGAGCCTTTAAAATGGAACTGGAATACCTGGGGGAGAGGCAAACCCTTTTGTCTACAGCACCCCTCCACACGAGAACAGCAGTATCCCACAGAACTTGCCGCAGTGATGGAAACATTCTATGTCTGCAATGCAGGTCACATGTGGCCACTGAGCACTTGCCGTGGTGAGATGGAGGAACTGAATTTGTAATTTTATTTAACTCATTCATTTGAATTTAAATAGCCACATGTGGCCGGTGGCTACCATATTAGATCACATAGCTGTGCAGTATCTTGCAGAACGAATGGTCTGAGAAACCCATCTTGGCCAACAAGACGGAGCACTGCTAATTAACCAGCTGTCCGTGGGGCAGACTGAGGACTTCCGAGGCTGGGGAAGAGGGACCAGATTAAAGATGACCGTCTCATTCGCCCGCTTAGAAGGAAGAAATGAGCTGATGGTCCTGAGACTCTGCATACAAGCCCAGGAGAACACACCAGCAGTGGCATCAGTCACCTACCAGAGCATGAACTTGGCCCTGACACTCCACTCTGCACGCCCTGGTCACGTGGGCGTGGGTGTGGATCCCTTCACTCTGAGCCTCAACTTTCCCATCTAGCGAACAGGGCAACAGAACTGATCACAGAGGTGCTACAAGGATGACTTAAAATAATCCACTTCCGAGGCACACATTTGGTTCATCTTCGGAATCAGAATGTTCTTAATTAGAGGCATTTTTCATTTCTTGGCAGCTCATAAAACAACAGGTCATCTTAAAATAGGTGACATCTTTGAGTTAATGAGATGTAGGCCTGGAAACTGGCCGTGCCTGGAACTCCGGACTCCACATGAAATGTGAGCAGCCCGTGGCCCGCCTCTGCTCCTGTCCTTCCTTTGTGACCCATTTGGCAGGCGCTCACGGGGACCAGACATCCCAGGGTCAGAGCTCCTTGCTAAGGGCTTGGCACAGAGGAGCTGTACCGGGAATGGCTGGTTCTCTCCTGGACAGGCTCAGTGTGGACTTCGCCCTCAGAGCCTGAACACAGACGACACCTGCCTCTGCTGAGTCCAGAGCCCAGGGGACAAAGATGCCTGAGCAGGCCACAGTGGGTACCAAACCCACAGGAGGAAAATGCCAGTGTCCACTTCCCCTTGCCCGCAGGCCTGCCAGGGCCTCGGTGTGCACTCCTATTAAAAGAGGTATATTGGAGAAACGGTATTAGACACTATAAATGAAATACCCCACAAATGAATGGAAAGAAGGTGGGTTAGGGATCCAGACACACTAAGCTTGACTCCTGGTCCGACCACTCCCCAGCTGCGCAAGTCTCTTCGCCTGCGTGCCTCAGTTTCCTCACAAGGCAAATGCGGCAGCAACGGTACTTATTTCATAGGCTTGTTGTTGGGATTGAAAATCGTGCGTTGGAGGCGTTCGGCAGAGTGCCCAGGGCGTGCACACTCAATGAATGGCCTTTGATCACTTTTGTGACTTCATATTATAACTAGAGTCAGGTTCCATGGTCCAGCAAATGTCACCCGGGCGTCACCAAGCTGTGTGTGGAAGCTTCCGGGTCCCCCAGAGTTTCTCCTGAGTGGGAATATACCTGGCCTGCGCCCCCTGACACTTATACTCTCCTCCTAGCTGAGGCCCCTCGTGGGGACCCAGGCTCCCAGTACAGAGCCCTCGGGCCGAGCAGTCAACCCTCTCCCCTCAGGGACGGGGTCTCTGGCAGGCCTGTGGGATCAAATGTCCCTCCACAAGGCCACACTGGAGCCTCCCCTAGGATGGCCGGGAGGAGCTGCCCCGAGATGCCGGGCTGCAGCTGGCCTGAGCCACCTAATCCTGGGCGCTCTGGCCTCCTACACGGGCCTGCCAAGCGCATTCATAAGGTAACTACTCCCACCCTAGAATCTTGCCTGATGTGTCACTGACCTCATCCTGCAGAGGCCAACCTTGGGAGGTCGTGCACTCTGCTGGCCCTGGAATGTGCTCTCTCCTGGACACTTACTGCTGGCTCCCCCAAAGGACGACGCATTCTAGACTTCAATAATCATGTAAGGGAGCCAAGATGTCCTCCCCCAGTAATCATCCCCCTCTAGACTGTGCAGCCCAGGGCCATCCATTCCAACCCTCCCAGGGGCCAGGCCGGTGTCATGACGGGCTACCTGGGGACTGGAAAAACCCTTCCAAAGGGGTAGCTGCTCTTAGCCCCAGCCGATGGCTTTACATCCTCACCTTTCTTTTCTTTTTTTTTAGACAGAGTGGAAGGGAGAGAGGGAGAGAGAAAGAAACATCGATGTGAGAGAGACACATTGACTGGATGCCTCCCGCACGACCCGGACCGGGGCCAGGGATGGAACCTAAAACCCAGATACGTGCCCTTGAGCTGGAATTGAACCTGCCACCCTTCGGTCCACAGGCCGACACTCTAACTGCTGAGCCAAACCGGCCAGGGCTACATTCTCACCTTTCAAAAATGTACAATGGGCCCTGGCCGGTTTGGCTCAGCGGTTAGAGCGTCGGCCCGCGGACCAGAGAGTCCCAGGTTCAGTTCCCACTAAGGACACGTACCTCGGTTGCAGTTTGTCCTGGGCCCCAGTTGGGGACGTGTGGGTGGCAACCAGTTGATGTATCTCTCTCACATCGATGTTTCTCTCTCTCTCTTCATCCCTCTTTCCCTCCCACTCTATCTGAAGATGAATGCAAAAGAAAATGTCCTCGGGTGAGGATTTAAAAAAAAATTTTTTTTTTAAATGTACAATGGCCCTGGCCAGTTTGGCTCAGTGGTTAGAGCCTCAGCCTGCAGACCAAAGGGTCTCAGGTTCGATTCCCGGTCAAGGGCACGTACCTGGGTTACAGATTCGATCCCCAGTCCCGGTAAGGGTTGTGTAGGAGACAACCAGTTGATGTGTCTCTCTCACTTCGATGTTTCTCCTCTCTCCTCCTGCCACCCCCCGGCCCCAACCCGCTCCCAACCACTCTGTATAAAAATCAATGGAAAAATATCCTCAGGTGAGGATTAACAGAAAAATGTACAATGTCCTTAGGTATAAGGTGGATGGATAGGGGGCTATAGGGATGTACAGGTACAGTAAGATATTAATGGTAGAATTTAGGTGGCAGGCGTATGAATATTCATTGTACAATTCTTTCAACTTTGTTGTATGTTGAAAATTTTCATATGAAATGTCAGAAAAATTATGAGGAATTTTTTTTGCTCATGAAAGTCATACTTCTTTCTTCTTTCTTCTACTTTTCCTCCACGTCCACTTCGGTGTTACAGCAATTGTCATTACACGCGTGGCTCTTTGTCTTCCCTCCACGTGTCCCATGGACTTCAGCTGTGAGACGACAGGGACCAGTCACCTCAGTCCCCCGCTGTGTTCCCAGCTGCCGCCACAGAGCTGGACCCCAGTGGGTACTTACATATCTGTGGCACGAATGAGTAATGAGATTATGAAAAATGTGAACCGAGAGCATCTCTCCGGCCGGGCAGTTTCTGTCTCCCTCTCACAGTTCAGACGGACCCAATGCACTGGGTCTAACCACCCACACAGTCAGGATGGCAGAGGCCATGGGAAGGGGCTGGGGCCTCGGTTTCCCTTCTGTAAATGAGAACACTAGTAGACCAGACGCCCTCAGAGCTGCTGTGAGGGGGAGCCACTCTATGTGCAGCGTGAGTGCGCAGAGCTCTGGCCTGATCCTTACTGCTATAGGCTGATTTTCTTTCTTTCTTCGTTAATCCTCACCTGAGGATATTTTTTCCACTGATTTTTAGAGAGAGTGGAAGGAAGGGAGGGAAGGAGAGAGAGAGAAACATCGATCTGAGAGAGACATATAGATGGGTTGCCTCCCGCACAGAAAGGCGGGGGGGTCAAATCTGCAACCCAGGTATGTGCCCTTGACCAAGAAATGAACCCATGACCCTTTGATGCGCGGGCCGATGCTCTAACCACCGAGCCACACCGGCTAGGGCTGGGCTGATTTTCAAGTAAAGCCCTCCAACAGAGAAGACATGGAACCGAGGCTTGGGAACAGCTCACCATCCACCATGCATGGCTGGTTTCTTAGCTTTTCCCAATAATTCAGGTCACTCAACATGCATTTTTGAGATGCAGAAAAATGTTACTTGGCTTTCTTGGTTCTGAAAACAGCTCTTCTGCAGTTCTGAGTGGCCCTGCACTGGTGACAGGGAGAAAGGCCTTTTGTTTTCCTGACTGCGCTGCTTGGGTCACGAGTCACCGTGGTCAGCAGGAGCTGGCCTGACAGCAGCTGTTATTGTGTGTGTGGCCACCACAGAGGGACAGAGTTTCTGCTCAACTGTAGGGCAGGAATGTGGGAACTAAAGAGTACTTCCGGAACTGGGAGTGGGGCAGAAGCAGAGAGGGGTAGGCAGTGGCAGCGGGGGGAGAGCAGGACCCCAGAATTCACCTCCATGCTGGACCCAGAGGAAGTCGCTGGCAGGAAAGGCAGCTCTCCGTACACATAAACGTGCACACTGAGGTCAGTCTGGGAGCAGCTATGCACGGCCGCTTGTGATCAGGGGAGAAGCAGTGTCGTGCTCTACAGTCGGCCAGTCCTGGAATTTCAGCTCTGATGTGACTTTGGACCAGTGACTTAACCGCGCCAGGCTCCGGTCCCTCCCTCTCTACAGCCCAGAGGTGTTGTGCAAACAGGAGGTGCTCTGGGTGCAGCTGGGCTGAAGTCTGTTGCAACGTGACCCACCAGAGGTTCTGGTCCTGTTTGTCTTTGGTGCAATCCAAAGCCAGCAGGCCCGGAAAAGCCAAGTGACCTGCCCAGGGTCACACAGTGAGAGCCAAGGCTGGTTCCACTGCTCTCTTTCCAGAATGTTTCCATCTGTTCATGTGAGTTCAACAAAAACAGGAGGACTCTGACAGAAAAGACGGAGGATTTTAATCCCCAAGCACATGGCGGTCTTTCTTAAACTCGAGCTGGCCCCCGCTGCGGACAGAGCGGGACAGTTCCCAGCAGACTGTCCGGCCTTCCCTTTCCCACAGAATCAGCTCTGCCCCAACATTACCTTTCTTGTTTTACCAGTTTTATAGTTTCCCCAAACTTGTTTTTTTATTGTCAGCAATACAGGCTCTTTAAAATGCCACCCAGAACCTGCCGGGAGGGAGGGAGGGGGTGGGGCTGGGATGGTTTTCTAGTTCTTCGTCTTTCCTCCAGGAAGAAAGGAAGATGTGTCAAAAACAGACAAAGTAAAAACCAAAAACAAAAGAAAAATCAGATACGATCCTACTGTCTTCATAGATCTAACTCTCACAGGCACAGAACCTAAACATGGGCACGCCTTGTTTACCTGGAACATGTTTACATGGCCCCTTCTGTTTAGTATAGAAGGCTTTTCTAAGCATGCTCCTCTACCCAGAAGACGTAAGGAAAAGATCAATAAATCTGATTACAAAACCCAGAAACCTATATGGGGAAGTCCCAGCACCAATCAAAGCCAAACCACACACTGACGGGGGGTGGGGCTGATCTGTGTAACAAATATCACAGACTAAAATCCACCATCCCTAATACTGTAAAGAGCTCTCAAATCAGTAAGATAAAAACAACCCTGTACAAAAAAATAGGCAATTCACAGAAGAAATGAAGACACTTGATCTCAATACTAAAAAGAAAAGAGAATTAAAACGGAAATATTTTCCATCTACCACATTTTATGAATGCACCAACCTTCCCTAGTACAACCTTTCTGGATGAAACTCATCAGACTGGAACAAAAATGTCCCTGTTTAGTACAGCAAACCATTTAGGTTTTCTAAACAGGGCCGTCATCAAAACTATGAATGATAAATGTATGACCCGGTGATGTCACAAGCCCCCTCAACCCCTCACTAAATGGCTTTACACAGCATGTCTTCAGGTTTTTAGTAAAGCTTTACATAATTTTTTAAAAAATTCCTCCTTAGCCCAGCTGGTGTGGCTCAGTGGTTGGGTGCCAAATCCATGTGCCAAGAGGTCACCAGTTCGATTCCGGGTCAGAGCACGTGCCCAGGTTGTGGGCCAAATACCCGGTGGGCGTTATGCAGGAGGCAGCCAATCAATGTTCTCTCACATCGATGTTTCTATCTCTCCCTCTCTCTTCCTCTCTCTAAAATCAATAAAGAAAAAAAAATTTTTTTAAATAAAAAAA
Source organism: Tadarida brasiliensis (assembly GCA_030848825.1). Taxonomy (NCBI): domain Eukaryota; kingdom Metazoa; phylum Chordata; class Mammalia; order Chiroptera; family Molossidae; genus Tadarida; species Tadarida brasiliensis. The sequence goes on along the minus strand of CM061277.1, from coordinate 11,772,588 downwards.
TAAAATAAAAACTCCTCCTGCTTGGATTCTGCTAGATGCTTGGAAAACAACTAGCTGACTGTGTCAGCGTCACCCGCAAAACAAAAGGAGACAAACACCAAGCAAGCATTTTGTGCATGACCTCTGTGACAGTTCTGGCTGGACAAGGGACACCTAGCACTTCCTGCCTGGGTCTCTGCCACAGTTCAGATTGGCAAGATTGCCCGGAAAGCAGAATTCCCCGTGAGCCAGCAGTCACCACATGCCACCCAGAAACATTCACTTCCTCTTTTTCCGGCTTCAACATAGTTGGAAGGCACTGGCCGTCATGCTCTGAGCTGGACCACAACTCATATCTGGAAGTTCCATCTGAGCTGCCCCTCAGCACCTGCCTCGTCAGACAACCGTCTCCTACAACCGTCTCCTACAACAGGGGACACTCCTGACACTGGGCAACTAATCAGGTGACTTCATCACCGACCCTCTCATTTCATCGTGGGAACAGTTTTCATTCTAGAACACAAAGCATTGTTTTTAACATGCACGGCTCCATTTTCAGCCCGTGTGATTCAGGATGGCAACACCTAACCTGACCCATGCATACTCATTCCAAAAAGGAAGACCATAGGATGCCTGTGTCACAGTGCTAGGAGCTTGGTTTGGGGAGGTTCTGTTTTCAAATTCAATTTTTTTTTTTTTTTTCATATAGCTGGATAATAAGGTTCCATTGTTAGACACATGGGGACAGATTATCTTTAAGTCCTGAGTTACAGGGATCATAATGGGAGGCACTCAAATTACAGCTCATGGAGATGAATCATTTATTATCTGCGGGTATGTGGCGGTGCTGTGTGTGTGTGTGTGTGTGTGTGTGTGTGTGTGTGCGCCCACATGCACGCATCATGGCTGAGTTTGCAATAAGGCCTATTTTGAAGGATAAGAGCCCTGAGAATGCCTACCTTCCTAAAACAAATTCCTCCTCTAAATGCCACTATCTAAAGAGGAAAGAACGTTCACAAAACAATCCAAAGTGTTGCTTTTAAACATCGCCCCGTGACACGCAAACTCTCTCTGTCCACAGTTGCCCCCTTCGGCAAAGACCAGCCTTGAATTGGGAATGCAGTGGGAAAATGATTTCTCTTGTGGTGGCCTGGGAGAAATTAACCTCTCTGAGCCCCACTGTCCCCATTTGCAAAAAGAGGCTAAACCCGGACCCCACCTCACAGTGTTGTTGTGAGGCTTTAGTGAGATTCTATAAATGAAAGGCTAAGCAGTTTCTGGCACCTAGTAAGTGCTCAATTAAAAAAAAAAAAAAAAAAGGTATTCTTTATGCTTATTACTATTATTATAAATTACATCATCATGTTTTTGTTGTTGTTAATCCTCACCTGAGGATATTTTTCCACTGATTCGCAGATAGAATGGAAGGGAGGGAGGGAAGGGGGAGGGAGCGAGGGAGGGGGGAGAGAGAGAGAAACAGACGTGAGAGAGCCCAACTGGCCAGGGCTATATCATCATTTTCATCTTTCTCAACAGATAAAGCTTTTCTTTAGAGAGGAAATCTAGAAAAGAATGATGCCAGTGATTAAGAAATCAAAGGAAAAAGAGCGGAAGGGAGGGGAGAGGGATAGGGAGAGGAAGTGGTAGCTACTGGTTGATTGGTATGAATAAAACTAGCAGGAATCCTCCAGTCACAAAATGATGACTTCAAGTGTATTTCAGACACCAAGAAAGAGATCTCAGGAGGGAGTGAAACAAGGAACTCGGGGAAACAGCAATGCAGAAAATGAATCATTTCTCGATATGGGGAAGCAAGAGTTGGCTGCCTAACTGCAGAGGTGGAAAGCAGGTTTTTATAGGACCCTGGAGAGGGCTGATCCACTGCAATCAATGACTTTTAAAAGCTCGGATACTGTTAACACTATAACAACTTAAAAAAAAAAAAAAGGCCTGGATACAAGTAACACTGGAAGAATGTAACAAAAGAAGTTAACATCCACCCAGGCTATTTTAAAAGTGAAACAACTTTGGCTGGTTTTGCTCAGTGGTTAGAGGGTCGGCCTGTGGATCAAAGGGTTGTGGGTTCAATTCCGGTCAAATGCAAGTACCTGGGTTGCAGGTTCGATCCCTGGCCCTGGATGGGCTCGTGTGGGAGGCAACCAATTGATGTGTGTCTCTCTCACATGGATGTTTCTCTCTCTCCCTCCCTCCCTTCAACTCTCTCTAAAAATCAGTGGAAAAATATCCTTGGGAAGGATTAACAACAACAACAAAAAAGTGAAACAATGAAACCCAAGACTAGATAGAACTTAACATTTCCATTCTAATAAACTCATTGAAATAAGCACACCATGTCAGATAGGAATTTCCCATCATTTTCCCTCCCCCATAAACAGCATGAAAAGGCCTTTTCTGTCTTGGAAGAAGACTTCCAACATCTTTGAGTGTGCTGGCCTCCCTGGTTGCAGGGCCAGCCTGCTTCAAAGCCCATGGGCCACTTTCTAGCTGCATGACCTGATCAAATCCCTTCACCACTCTGAACCTCGGTTTCTTCATCTATAGAATGGTGCTAATTCCTTCTCATTCATAAGGTCATTATAAGGATTAGAAATCTGATATCTGCTGGTTCAATGCTTGACACATGGGAACCACTCAAAACAGGGATTATGCAAGCTCCAAAAGGGGTTGCGTATTATATTTTACAAGGCCCTTTGTTACGCATTCTTTCCATTCTCTTTCAGTTGGACGCTGGCTGGGCACCTGCCAGGCACACTGCTGTGCCCTGAAAGGGCTCGACTTCTGCCTCAAAGGTATTTGCATGGGGGGCACTGTTGCGCTGAGCAGTTCTGTGCAGTGGACACCACACAGATGAGGAACGGAGGCAAGGGGCTAGATTGAACCATTAAGTGACAGAACGCACGCTTGGGTCTTTTCCCTCCTGCTTTTCCATCTATTCTCTCCAGAAGTAGAAGCCAGACCTCAGGACCAGACTTTTCTCAACACGGAGGATCAAGGGGATCTATCTCATCACCATCATTGGGGGACAGAAAAGGCAGGTGCCATTGGTCTGTACTCTTGCACCGGCCTTTGGATATTATAAATAAGGGTGCCAGAGCAGGTCTCAGACTTCAGCAGCCAGGCAGCTCAGCTGGCAGTTGGTTACTAAGACCAGGAGGCAAGTTCTTGGAAGATCCGTCTTTCCCAAGGGCTGTGTGGCAAGAGGGGCAGTTTCTACAGGCCTGAGGCCATGTGTCCTACTTGTGCAAAAATGGAGTGATTCTGGGCATTGAGCACCACAATCATTTTGGGAGATCACCTCCCTCAGCCCTCCTGGGAGGCCCTGTTTTGCAGAAGGCTCAGAGAAGGACAGAACTTGCGTGTGGACACACAGCTTTAGCACCATAGACCCAGGACTCCAACTCAGGCTCTCTCCACTTCATGCCAACACCCATATCTTCTTTCATCCCTCTAGCGTTCCGGGCATGGACTGCAGCGGACAACAGACCCAGGTTCAAAGTGACTTCTCCCCACTGAGACCTCGAAACATTCCACTCATGGGCTGTCACAGAGACGAACAGGCAGGACCAGTAGCAGCCCTCTCAGCAGCTGTTACTCAGACCTTGCTCAGGCCCCATGAGATCATGAGCATGAAGCACCACGGGGCATCAGGCACACAGTAGGTGCTCCTACAGGCTAATGAAGCCTCACTTACTACTTGCAAATGCACCTCCAACTGATGACAGGAGTCTGCAGGCAGTTTCAATTGCAGAAAGTATATATTTGGCTTCTTTGCCCCACAGGACACTGTTTCTTCCTAGAAGTGTCCCTCCTCGTCTATAACCCGTGCCTACGGACTCCAGCTCTCAACAAACGCCCAACCAAAACGATAACTGACCTGCTACAGAGAGAGGGTTAATACAGTTTCTTGTTTCTCTTTCTTAGGATATTCTATACAAAATAAAAAATAAACATGTATTTGTATAAACTTAAAAACAAAAACATTGCACACACGTAACTGGTGGGCCCGCGTCCTGGGTGGTGCCTGTTGAAATGGGGAAAACAACTTCTCTTGAGCAAAGGGAACCTCTTACTCACAGACCAAGGGTGCTGCTGGGGCCGGTTCCCAGGAGGCTAACGCAATGTCCCAATTAAAGGAAAAACTGACCTGTTTGGGGCCTACCCACGGATGACTTCCACACCCCAGTTATTCAAAATTGCATTCAAATAAGCAGGAGTTACGGGCCCGGCTTGGCAGGCCAATTATGAAGCACACGCCTCAGAGGAAACCTGCATATCTGGTCTGTGCTCCCAGCACAAGTCCAGTTGCCAAGTGGGCCGGCTCCACTAGGGGTTTCCTCCTCTACCAGACATGAAGCCAGGGCAGCTGGCAGGCACGCGGGCGAAAGCACTCACAAGATGAGTCCAGAGGTCTGACGTCTAGTCTGGCTCTATGTTCACTCACTGGCTGTGTGACCCTGGGCAAGTCACCTAACTTCTCTGGCCTCTGTTTCTTGGCTGTAAAACAGAAGGTGATTCTGTGCTTCTGGGCTGCCGTTGGTCCCCCAAAACAGAGCAAGCACTGAACCAAAGTGACAGAATACCACTCTTTTGGGGGTTATTCTAGGACTAATTGAGTGCCAGATACCTGTAAGGCCCAATTCAATGGACATCCACTTAATTAAGCTAAGAGGCCTAAATGAAGAAAAATCAAGAACTGAGAGGTGCCCTGGCTGGATAGCTCAGTTGATTAGAGCGTTATCCCAATACATCAAGGTTGTGGGTTCAATCCCCAGTCAGGGTACATATGGGAGTCAACCCATAAATAATACATAAATAAGTGGAACAGTAGGTTGATGTTTCTCTCTGTCTCTCTCTCTCTCCTCCATCCTCTCTAAAATAAATTTAAAAATTAAATGGAAAAAAAAGAACTGAAAGGTGAAAAATATTACCTTCAGCTCCTGCATCTTTGGTTTCTCCCTAAACAGTGAGAGCGAACAGGTATCTCATGCATCAACTCTAACTGACCTAGAGTGGTCATGTTAAGAAAGACACCGAGGCTGCATCTAGACTTGAAAGGGGAAACAGTATCATGATTGATTAATAATGTCTGCCATGGGTACAGGATATGAATTATGTATTGTAATTTGATCATGTATTATAATTTAGAAAGAAAGAAAGAGAAAAGCAAAAACACTTTTAGAAAGAACCCAGAAAAAATGGGAACGGAACCAAAAGCATTCACTTGGCAAAACGGGCACTGGAATAACTCTTAAGTCTCAGAACGGGATGGGTTCCATGGGAGTCTCTGAGAGTCCGGGAAGACTTTCTGGATGAGGTGACTGCTACACTGGTTCCTTAAGGATAAGGGGAACCCAGCCAGGCAAAAGAAAGGTGGTGGGCTGGAGACACGTGGTGCGCCAGACTGACACCAGTAAGGCTCCAGAGGGAAGTGATGGCCTGGTACCATTTGTGGAGCTTCAGAAAGGCTGCAACACCGATTTTAAGTTGGGGTAATAGGGAGCCACTGAGGCTTCTGGCAGGGAGTGACAAAACTAAGTGATCTAACTCTCTCCCTCCTTCTCTCTTTCCCCCTCCTTCTGCCCTCCGATTGTTAATGCTCTAGAACAGCTGGAAAACTGACCTAAAAGATGAGAGAGCAAGCCTCACAGAAGTCAGCTGCAAGCTGATCAGTCAGAGATGAGATCCAATTACGGGGTCAAGGTGGAGAGAGAAGATGAACAAAGGGCTGGCCTCTAAGTGGACACAGAAAAACCTGCACAACTTGAGCGATTCAGGCTGGAGAGATGGAGGAAGGGCTAGCCCAAGATGTGGGTACTCTAAGTCACATCTGACCTGTGTCCAAAGAACCAGCATTCATCCAGCCCCACCAACACTATCACAAACCGTATCTGATGAAGTTTTAAGAAATATGGTTGCTCTAGGGATGTCACTTCTAAATATTAGAAATAACAAAAGAAGTATGCAAAAAAAATAAATACAAGGATGTTCAGTGTAGTGTTGTTTACTAGAGCACAAAAAATGAGGAGTAATGTGAAATGTCAAACAGCAAAGGGGCTGGTTCAATGAATTACGGTCACATTCAAAGAACGGAATTCTAAGCAGCTATGAAAAAGGATGACTGACGTGGAAAGACAGTCATGCTGTATTGTTAGGTGGAAAAAGCAGCTTATACATTCTTCCTTGAAGAGTGATAAAAATTAGTCTGGAAAGAAAACACTTTGAAATGTCAGCAGAGATTTTCTCTTTACAAAACCTTAACTCAAAAGGGTGTGAGAGGATTAAGTGAACTACTCCACCTAAAATACTTAGCATAGAGTAAGTGCTCAATAAATGATAGATTTCTATTTATCATTTCTCTTTGCTTGATTTTCCTTCAAGAAACAGATCTTCCTTGCAAAATTAAATACTTTTTAAAAACACAGCTTTCAGCCCATTGCCATATTTAGTTAGTTAGTTAGTTAGTTAGTTAGTTAGTTAGTTAATCCTCACCCGAGGATATTTTTCCACTGATTTTTTGATACAGTTGAAGGGAGGAAGGGAGAGAGAAACATGGATGTGAGACGCATCGACTGGCTGCCTCCCGCATGAACCTGACCAGCTCCGGGGATCAAACCTGCAACCCAGGTACATGCCCTTGACCGGGAACCGAACCCACAACCCTTCGGTCCACAGGTTGACGCTCTAACCGCTGAGCCAAACTGGCCAGGGCTCATTGCCATATTTATAATGAGAACAGTCGTTCTCACCCACACGTGATTTTGTCTCCTTACAGATAATTTTTGGTTGTCATAACTTGGGCAGAAGAGGTGCTACTGGCATCAAGTAGACGGAGACCATGGATGCTGCTAAACATCTTACAAAACACCGGACAGCCCCCATCACAAAAAATGATCCAGCTCCAAATGTCAGCAGTGCCACAGAACAGAAACCCTGAGTGGGAGGGAACCGTCACTTCAATGGCTTTCAGACTTCTTGCATCCATTATCCCAGACCTCCTCCATTCAAGAGACTCACCACCCAGATCATCCAGGTGACCAGACACTCCCAAGATCTAGACAAAGCCCCTGTGTTAGAGCTGACAGGAGATCTCCCTCAGCCCCTGAGTCCCAGAGAAAAGCCATTGGTGGGAGCATCCTCTTAAAATGTAAACCCTCAGGAGAAACTCTCCCCTCAGAAGAGCATAATGGTTCAGAATAGATTACCACTTTTTTTTTTTTTTTTTTTTTTTAGAGTGCTAAGAATTATCCTCTGTGGGCAAACCCACTGAGGCTTCTGTATAAATGGCGCTTCTGTCAACAGATGTGACGGGCCACAGCACGTGACTCAAAGCAAAGACAAGGGTCCTTTGAGATCAGGGAAAAGAGAAGGGAATGTTCTTCAACCATGACACCAAATCACTGCTGGCTCCAGCTGCCACCATCCGCTTTCCTCTAAAATTAGCCAGGTAATCGCATTAAATGAAGGTACCCCCAAATGCAGAACTGATGGGCAACTTGCAGAGATAAGGGAGGAAAAGGCCACAGAGCTTAACTCAAGGTTTCTCCACCTTGGCACTGCTAACATTTGGGGCTGGATCAATTCTTTGTGATGAGGGCTGTCTGGTGCACTGTAGGATGTTTTGTTCCATCCCTGGCCTCTACCCACTAGATGCCAGTAGCATCTCATTGCACCTTTACCCCCTGCCCTCAGTTGAGAACCACCAGCTTAAACAGATTCTGAATCCTTGTCCAGGGCAAGTTGGCTGTCCTGCAAACGTTCACAGAATCAAAGAGCGGGGGGGGAAACTATCACAAAAACAAACTCAATGCTAAAGCCAGTTCACTCCCAAAGCCCTGCCTGGAGATTCAGTATTATTGCAACACTGTGATACCGACAATAAGAATGTTTTGTACATTTAGCAAGTACCAAGTGAGCACCTACTATGTGCCAGGCACTGTTCTGGTACTGGGGACACAGCAGTAGACCAAAATGACCAAGATCCTGCTCTCAGGTTGCTTACGCAGGTCTGAGAATCATCCAAACTAGGCAACTGCACTCATTCTAACATTGATTGATCACCTACTATATGAAGGAATCAAAACTGGATCCAGGAACTTAAATAATAACACCTCCCCACCTACCCAAAAGAGATTTATTTGGCACTAAAGGCCACACGCCTTTACATACACCACTTCATTTACTCCTTGTAGCTAGTCCTGGAGATCAGCATCCCCATTTCACAGATGGGGACACTGAGGCCCAAGAACTAGAGGATACGACTCCAGGTAACCATAACCACCCCAGAGCTCACAGCACTGTACGAACCACTGCCCATAATAAGCCCTGATCACCCACTAGGGATAAAGTGAGTGACCGCCCTGGGAGCCAAATCTCTTCAGTCTCAGTCAGTGTTAAGGTTCTGTCAGTTTGTAGGTTTCAGCTGGACTCTGGCCTGGGGACTGGTATCTTCCTACCAGGCCACTAAGTGAAGTCACAGGTCAGGGCACAGGACAAGTCCACATGGAAGAGAAGAAAGCAGAGGCTCAGGTTGCATCCTTTACCCAGGACCCGAAACACAAAGAGCAGGGGCAGACGGTACTGTCTTCTATTTCCCATTTTCCATCCAGGGCCTGGGCTGGGCTGAGGGAGGGGCGGAAGGAAGGTCTGACCGCTTTCCCAGTGCTCCTAAGACATTTCTGGATATGCCATATGAGGGAGGGGTCTTTTTTTGCAGCCCATGCCAAGCACTCTGTGTCTGACATCACCCCACAAAGCAGCCCCATCCCCAGTCCTGACCTCTGTTCTAAATGGAGGAAAAACTTTAGGTGGTTCCCTCTAGAAAGGGCCCTAGAGTTTTATGACTCATTTTCAAAACCCCCTTTGTCACCCTGCCAGGTTTCCTGCCCTTGGAGTGTGTGTGTCCGTGTCTTTGGTCTGGAATAGGGGCATTCTGAGAGAAGAAGGGTTCATGGGTCCCATGTGGGAGAGGCTGAAAGAATTTAAGGAAAAGAGAAGGTTCATGAAATGGGAGGATTCATTTTAAGGGGAGGGAGTTGAGAGCCATTCTAAAAGGGAGGGAATGATGGGGGGTGAGGGATAAAGGAATTTGAGGGAGAAGCAGTGGGATGCTTTCCGGGAGATGGAGAATTGGAGAATTGGGGATTTGGAAGAGGAAGAGGTGTTTAGGGGAAATAAAACGACTGGGGAGCCCAGGGGCACAGAGGATTGGGGGTCACCTGATGGATATGGTGGAATGTGAGGTGTCTGGGGATATGGAGGGTTGGAGCTGTCTGGAGATGAAGACTCGAGTGTCTGGGGGAGATAGAGGATTTGGGGATGTCTGGGAAGAGATGGAGGATGTGACATGTTGAGGAGGGAGGATTTGTGAGTGGTTCGGCATAGGAAGAATTTGGGGTGCACGGAGAGAAAATGGGTCTTGGGTGCCTGGGGAAATAGGATTTGGCGTGTCTAGGACAGGGATGGTTTGGGGATACAAAGAAAGAGGAGGGTTCGGGTGCGTCTGGGGCAGGGCTGCGGGCTGGCTCCCCCCTTCACCCCGGCTCACCGAAGAAGGGAGGCAGGTGGGACACCGCCTCGAGGAACGGCCCGGTCTCGATCTGCTTGTCCGCGGGCAGCGGCTTCAGCAGGTGCTCCGCCAGCAGCGCCATTTCGGGGTCGAGGCCGGCGGTGATGCCCCAGCCGGCGCCGCGGGCGTCCACGCCGCCCCCCCGGCCGCCGCTGTCAGCGCTGGGGCCGTCACTGCCGCCGGCAGCAGACTCTGGGGACGCCAGCGTCGCCACTTCCGCTCGCGCCGCGCCCGCGTAGCCGAGCGCTCAGCGCCGCCCGCCGGCCGAGAGTCTAAGGAACCCGCCGCGCCGCCCCGCCCAATCCTCGCCAGCATGGTGCCCGTCTGTCCAATCCGCGCCCGTCGCCGCAGATCTCCGCGCCTCCATTGGGCGGGGGGCGGGACCCGTCAGACCCAGAGCGGAAGCGCGCGAACTGGTGGTTCCAGGTGCGCCCCAGGTGAGCCGCTCCCAGGTGTGTTTCCTGCCCAGCTGGCTGGCTTGGGCCGGGTCCTCGCCTGATGGGGGCGTGAAGCTGCCCAGGTCATAACTCGCAACCCACACACCAGCCCAGGTTACAGCCCAACCCAGCCAGAGCCTCCCAGGACGCCTGTTTCCCCCAACAGCCCCGAGTGACCTGCGGGACACTTACCCGGTCACAGTTCTCAGCTACAACCAGGGGGGAAACTTGATTCTTCTCCGTCAAGAATCATTCATTGCTCAAGTCACAGGCCAACTCAGCCATGCCTAACTAGGACTCCTGAAACCTTGGGTCCAGTCTGACCTCAACAGCCCAGTTCACGCTTCAACTCAACCACCACCTGACAGGGAGCAAGTTTCCCCAAACCTAATCTCACCTCCCAGAATACATGGAGCACAATTCACCTCAGCCACACCCACCTAGATGCTTGTGTCCTAAAACCCAATGCCCACCTTCTCCAGAAATCCAGCCAGTCACGGTTGTGGGGAGCTTCTTATTCATTTCAGAATAAATATTCATTGTGCCCCACTATGGGCCATGCACTGTCAGGGAGTGGAGTGGTAGGAGTTGAGCAGGAGTGTTGGATTCAATAGGGGATGGTATAGAGTTTGGATTTTATCCTAAGGGCAATGAGAAACCACTAGTGCCAGAAAACATAATGGCCAAACCTTATTAAATAGTTTCAATGTAATGTGTCAGGGGGCAGATGAGAGAAGAGGTTGTTCCAAACCAAGGGCATGACCCAAGTACCGTCAGGAGGTGAAAAGGTCTGGGGGGAGACAAAGCTATCATCTCTTCTTGCTCATAACCCAAACCCTGACATGCCCCATCAAGCAGCTCTCCCACTGATAGGCACCCAAGTCATCAACTCTGGCTTTTTCCCACCACACCCAACCTCACCACCTCAGGCATCCTAAGATACCATCTTCTTGAAGCATCACCAGCCCGCCCAGCACCATGACTAGTGCTAGAACTCCACCCACCTTTCAGACACCTCCGTCAATTCTGAAGAGATCACAACCCACATTGGGACCTCCAGCATCAGACGACACCCTGATTTCTCAACTTGCACCACCCCAGCCAAACCACCAGAGACCATGGCTGATGCAAGAAATTCAAGTTGAGAAGAATTCTCTTGCCACAGAATGTAGTTTGATATGCTGAGCTAGGTCATTGCTCTGGGTTAATGAAATGTCTTTAAAATTCATCCATTCTTGCTTTCTCATAGTTTATGATAGGGATTGGACTGGTACCAGGGACCAGGCTGGTAGTATAAATGGATGCTGTGAGCTGGGTGTTATCTAGTCAGGAGTGGTGGGAACTGTGCAGTACTGGGGGATCACATGCCCCATCTAAAGGGCACTATGGCTATTCACCCGGCCATTCATTGCCCAGAGTTGTGAGCATTTCAGATTTCTCAGAAGACATAAGAAACCTAGATTTGAGGGTAAAAATCTCTTGATTTTTAGATGTTGGCAACTCATTCAAATTTTAAAAAAAACACTAGGTAGCTCAGCTGGTGTGGCTCAGTGGTTGAGCATCGACCCATGCACCAAGAGATTGCCGGTTCAATTCCCAGTCAGGGCACATGCCCAGGTTGTGGGCCAAATCCCCAGTGAGGGGCATGCAGGAGGTGGCCAATCGATGTTCTTTCTCACCAATGTTTCCTCTCCTCTCTCTCTAAAAATAAAGAAAGAAAAAAAAAAACACTAGGTAAGCCATATAAAACATTTCCTTTTCTTTTGACACAATCTCGAAGTTACAAAGAAATTACAAGGACAATTCAAATAACTTTTTATTCCTGAACCATTTGAGCATAAGTTGCTGACACAATGCCCAATACTTGTTCGTGTATTTCCTCCAAACAAGAATGCTCCCCTACAGAATCACAATGCATCCACCAATGCAGGAAATTAACACGGATACATTTTTACCATCTAATACAGTACTCAGACCTTCTCAAGCTTCACCATTTGTCCAAATAGTGTCCTTTCTAGCAAAAGAGTTCCATTCAAGATCTCATGTTGCATGTAGTTGTCCTGATGCTTGAGTCCCCTTTGGTCTGGAACATTCCTTGGTCTTTGGCTCTCGTGACCTAGACACTTTGGAGACTGTCCCTCAGTTTAGGTTTGTCTGATGTTTCCTCTGGGTCAGGTCATGCATTCAGGTCATGCATCTTAGATTAGGTAAAGATTGTGGATTCTGTGCATTGTGAAATATCCCAGAAGTGATGTTCTGTCCTCACTGCATCATAAAAGGTGATACAGGACTTCAATTTGTCCCATTATTAATGATGTTAACTTTGATCACCCCCATAAAGTTCTGTCTTCCAGGCTTCTCCACTGTGCATTTGCTCTTTTCCTCTTTGAAATTAAGAAATATTTAACATCAAAATTACAACTAAACTACAGCACAACCATCATTCAGAACCGCCTGAAATCGAGCTGAATGGAAGTCCTACAACTACAAAATTAAAGAAGAAGCCACATCGAGACTGGTAGGATCGCAGAGGCGCGGATGGGCTCATCCCACACCCACGTGTGGCAGATAAAAATCAGGAGGATACCTGGCTGTGAAGATCCTCCCTGAGGAGTGAGGAGTCCCCGTCCCACACCAGGCGCCCAGCTCAGGGTTGCAGTGCCAGGTAGAGAAGGCCCCATAACTTCTGGCTGTAAAAACCAGCGGGAACTGAGACTGAGGGAGGCTGAGGCTGCTGGAGCCCCAGGCAGCTCCTCTTAAAGGGCCCACACATGGACTTGCGCAGGGACTTACTCGGACTTGTTCCTTCTAAGCTCAGAGGGGAGGCAGCTTGAAAGGCACCAGAGACATACAGGGAAGAACTGAGCCCTGGCCGGTTTGGCTCAGTGGTAGAGCATCAGCCTGCAGACCAATGAGTTGTGGATTCGATTCAGACCAAGGACACATACCTCGGTTGCTGTTCGTCCCCGGCCCTGGTCAGGGCCATGCGGGAGGCAGCTAGTTGATGTGTCTCTCTCACATCGATGTTTCTCTCTCTCTCCCTTTCTCTCCCTCTCTCTCCTTCCCACTCTATCTGAAAAATAAAAAATAAAAAAAAAATAAAATAATTGAGCTGTTTGGCCTCAGAATGAGGGCTGGAGAGGCAGCTTTCTCTCAGACAGACGTGCTGGTGGAGGCCCTTGTTCCTTTGGTGAGCCCTTCCCCCACAGGCTGGCAGACAGCCAACCTATCTGGGACTCCAGCAACCTGGCTCACACTGTTTGCCCTGCCCTGGTCCTGTCCCATCCAAGCTTCGGGCCCACCCAAGCTGTTTCCAATGGCTTTACCATAGGATTGGCCTGTCTTGGATTCTCTTCAGAGTTTCATAAAATCTCTCAAACAAGCAGCACCTGGTCTCAGCGAGCCCCATACCTCTCGTTAAGTGGCCCCAGACCTGGCACTAGAAGCAGCCAGCCTTGGTTCACAACTTGGCTTTTCCTGGGCACCTCCAAGCCCAGCACAAGAAGCAGCCATCTGCAGATCGCTTTGTAGCTTATGCTGGGTGGCTCCGGGTAGAACACAGGCGGTGGCTGACCTTGCCCCAGAGCCAGCACACCGACACATCATCATCAAAATGCCAAAGCTTAAAGACAAAGAGAGAATCTTAAAAGCAGCAAGAGAAAAGCAGTTTGTTACCTACAAAGGAGCTCCCATAAGACTGTTAGCTGATTTCTCAAAAGAAACTTTGCAGGCCAGAAAGGAGTGGCAAGAGATATTCAAGGTGATGAAAAGCAACAATCTACAACCAAGATTACTCTATCCTGCAAAGCTATCATTTACAATCGATGGACATATCAAGAGTTTCCCAGACAAGAAAAATCTAAAGGAGTTCATCACCACCAAACCAGTATTATATGAAATGTTGAAGGGCCTTCTTGAAGGAGAAGAACAAAAATATGAACAATAAAATGGCAATTAACACATATCTATCAACAATTGAATCTACAAACAAAATGAGCAAGCAGAACAGAAACAGACTCATAGATACAGAGAACTTTTTGTTGCTTGCCAGATGGGCAGGGGCTGGAGGGATGAGTGAAAAACATAAAAGAATTAAGTACAAATTGGTTGTCACACTGATGAACCTCAAAGGGAAGGGGGGAGGAAGGGTGGGATGAGATAAACCAAAGAACTTCTATGCATATATGCATAACCAATGGACACCGACAACAGTGTGGGGAAGGCAGGAGGGGGGCAAGATATGGGAGGAGGGGGTCAATGGGGAAAAAAGGGGGGACATCTGTAATACATTCAACAATAAACATGAGTAAAAAATGTAATGGTTAAAAAAAGGAAATATTTCATAGGGAGTTATTTTGAGACTAGGTAAATATCCTGTCTCTCATCAAATTCTTCATTTATTTATTTCCATCCATTATAGACTCTTGATTCCATGGGTTACAAGCCATTCCTGTTATTATTTTAGGGGGGTGTCCAAATAATCCTAGATTTGGCCTGTGACAGTCCCTTCAAGCTGGCTTCTGTGTCCTTTCGACATGTCACCATCGTTCTTAAAGCACTTCCTTACTGTCTGGCACAAGATATTCCAGGCTCATCTTGTACTTTCCCTACCCTCGTCCTGAAATCAGCCACTTCTCCAAAGAGCCCAGTTTCCTTTTAGCGAAGAAGGCAATTTAGAAACCAAGATCTATATGTGCTTATTGTGCCCTGGCCGGTTTGGCTCAGCGGTTAGAGCGTCGGCCCGTGGACCAGAGAGTCCCGGGTTCGGTTCCTGCTAAGGGCACGTACCTCAGTTGCAGTTTGTCCCCGGCCCTGGTTGGGGTCGTGTGGGTGGCAGCCACTCGATGTGTCTCTCTCACATCGATGTTTCTCTCTCTCTCTTCCTCTCTCCCTCCCGCTCCATCTGAAGATAAATGCCCCCCCCCAAAAAAAATGTCCTCAGGTGAGGATAAAAAAAAACATCAATCTATACGTGCTTATTGTTACTGGGGGTCACTGCTCTAGATCCTCTCGGTGGACAGAGTTACACACATGTGTGCACATTTATATGTATTATAGTATTTGTTTCTGTAGTCATCTATCTATATTGAAAACCATGAGTTCACCCTAATAGATCCAATTTCAATCCAAGTCTCAGGATTAATTCTAGTGTTTCTCTCTTTCCATATTAATAACTCCCTTCTCTGACCCTGAGAAACCTGGTATTCCCATTGATTTTAATTTGTTCACTTATTTGATCAATCCCCAATAAGTAACAATTTTTACTGATGCTGCCGTCTCCCTGACAAGGATGCCTTTACACCCCACTCAAGCTCTGACCCTCCCTTACCAGGCTGCTTTTCCATGAGGATGCCTTCCTCACTCACATGGGCCCTGGTCACTCAACCTAGGTCACCCTCATCACACTCTTCTTATCCCATTTAGACTGGGACAGCCCCCCACCCCCCACCCCCGTGGACCAGCATGCACTCCCCTGCAATTGCCGATGCTTACATTGCTGGGACCACCTAATGGGTTTTGGATTGAATTTTTCAACGGTTCAAGAATAGACAGAAAGGGAAGGGAATGGAAGGGAGGGGAGGGGAGGAGAAACACACTTTTGGCAAGCTGGCTTTAGCTATGGGTCATCAGTGCCTACCTTCAGCTCACTGTAGTGAGGCAGACATTCACACATTCAACTAATATTAATATTGATTGAGTGTTTCCTGAGGACCAAAGAGGACAAAGGATTAGAGCAGAAATAAAGTGTTGTGGGGGGAATACTGTTAGTCACAGAGGAGCCATCTCATCTTTTGGATTGGTTGGGCCATCATACTTGCTCCATCACTTGCAAACCCCTCTCAGATTTGCAGGACCAGCTTGGCCAGTACAGTTCATTCTACTAGTTGGAATTGACTCAGTGCGGGTGAGGTGCTTACCCCACAAAGATGCCTCATTTCCCTGGGCCAGCTCCACCCACTGTTAATAGCTTCTTCCCAAACTGAATCATCAAATCCTGGTTAGTCAGACTGTGTCTCCCCAAGGTTCGTGGTCCTTTTGACATTTTGTGCTAGAGCTCAGCCTCCCCATATGCAACATAGTAATAATATAACAACAGGTAACATTTATTGAGCACTGACTGTGTTTAAAGCCCAACGCCTCTGCTTTCTAGCTGTGCCACCTTGGCAAGTCTTTCCTATCTGAGTTTCCTGTGGCTGCCATAACAATGACTACAAACTTGATGGGTTAAAACAACTCAAAGGTGTGTTAGCCAGAAGTTGTGGAAGCCAGAAGTCCAAAGCTGTTTCACTGGAGCGAAATCAAGGTGTCCTCAGAACTGCACGCCCTTGGAAGGCTCTAGGAAAATCTGTCATGGCTCTCTGGCTTCTGGTGGCTGCAGGTGCTCCTGGCTTGTGGCTGCATCACTCCAGTCTCTGCATCCGTCTCCAGCCTTCTCATCTGCGTGTGACGTCTCCCTGTGTGTGTCTCTTTTTTAAAAATTTTTTTTTCTATATTGATTTTGAGAGAGAGAGGAAGGAAGAAGGAGAGAGAGACAGAAACACCAATGAGAGAGAACATCGATTGGCCGCCTCCTGAGTGCCCCCCTCTGGGGATCAGGTCCACAACCTGGGCATGTGCCCTGACCGGGAATCGAACCGGCAACCTCTTGGTGCATGGGTCGACGCTCAACCACTGAGCCACACCAGCCAGGCACTGTGTCTCAGAGTTATAAGGACATTTGTGATGGCATTTAGGGCTGCCCTGGATAATACAGGATATTCTATCCATCTCAAGATCCTTTGCTTAATCACACCTGTAAAGACTCCTTTTCCAAATAAGGTTACACTGAGAGGTTCCAGGGATTAAGACCTGATCTCTTTGGGGGCCATTACTCAGCCTACCACACTGCCCCTCTCGGAATTTCAGTTGTCTCATCTGTAAAAAGAGGACAGCAATGCCCTGGCTGGTTTGGCTCAGCCATTAGAGCTTGGCCTGAAGACTGATGGGTCGAGGGTTCCATTCCCAGGCAAGGGCACATACCTGGTTCGATCCCCTGCCCCAGTGAGGATCATGCAGGAGGCAACCAATCGATGTGTCTCTCACATTGATATCTCCCTCCCTCCCTCCCTTCCACTCTCTCTAAAAATCAATGGAAAAATATCCTCGGGTGAGGATTAACAAAAAGTAATAAATAAAAGAGGACAGTAATAATGGCAGCTGCTGTCAGGGCTGCCGTGAGGTTCCAGTGGGTTCCCGTAAATCACGCAGTTGGCACGCTGGCAGGCGGGCAGCCCTCGATGAATGGGGCAGTTATTGTGAATCGATTTCTTGAGTTATTTCTACCCAATCCTGGCAATTGTGGGGGTAATTGATTCCAATGATGTCACCTCTCCTCTCAGCTGCCAGGTTCTCAGCAGGATGAAATGTGCCAAATGGGCTTTGTTGAGCCAACTCCTCTGGGTGTGAAGCGCCGCCATGCCAACCCGCCTCGCTGTTTCAGGGCCGTCTGCTGCTTCTCCCTAATTAACTCAAAGGCGACACCCGCCAGCAGGCCGACTTGCTGCCACCCCGGGAAAACAGAGCAGCACGCCACAGCTAAATATTTGAACGTTTTTTTTTCAGTTACTGGATGAAAATAGTATTTTGGGCATTTAAACAGCACAGAGCAGAGATGAGGGAGAAATGCCACCTCATCCTTGTACCCACATGGGCAGCCTCAGGGGACAACGGCTCTTCGGAATCCCAACCATGTCACTGACAATGTTCCACAGACTACCTTTCTTATTAAATTGGAGAATATAAAAATCGAGAGATGGTTTTCTTTATTCCATTCAGTTCCACGGTGACTTCCTGAGCTTCGCCCTCAGACCAGGACTTATTGAATTTAGAGAGAGAGGAAGGGAGAGGGAGAAACAGAAACATCAATGAGAGAGAACATCGACTGGCCACCTCCTGCATGCCCCTCACTGGGGATTGGGCCCACAACCTGGGCATGTGCCCTGACCAGGAATCGAACCGGCGACCTCTTGGTGCATGGGTTGATGCTCAAGGATTCTCATTTTTAAAAGCCATTTCTTTAACATGGCAATGAATACTATGGAGGAAAAACTTAGTGTGTCCTGAGGCCAGGTGACCAGACCTACTCAGAGGGGATCATGGAGGGCTTCTCAGAGGAAGAGGCATTTACACCAAGACCTGAAGGATGAGGAGTTAGAACGAGGGAAGTGCCTTCCAGGCAGAGGAAACAGTATGGTGGAAACGTCGGCCAGTGTGGTGGGTGAGGTCGACCAGGGGTCCAGTGGCTTGTTCACGGAGTGGGCTTCATGCAGAGGGAAATGGGGAGCTGAGGAGGACTCAAGGTTAAGCAGAGAAGAGATCTGCTTTGACATAATCCACCAGTCACCTTGAACTTGGGAACTTAGGAAGTGGAGGCGCTCTGCCATCCAGGGACAGCCAGGGGTGTTCATGTCCAGGAAAGGCATGGGAAACGCAGGGCTGGCTCCATCCCTGTCTTGCGGACTGCACCCACATGTGACAGCCCAGCAGAATGGAACCAGCGTGGGCTTTGGGATGGGGACCCTGACTCACTATCCAGGCCATGAGAGTCCTCTGCCCGACCCCACTAAGCCTCAGTTTCCCCCTCTGAAAAGTGAGGTTGCAATTACCCCACTTTTGTGGAGACACAGTGAGGACAAAGGGAAGTGACACACACAAGGGACAGTAGATGTTCCATAACTACTAAGTGGCTTCTGTTTCCACCTCTAAGACCACCAGCACTCTCACTAGATACACAATCTCTACCACTTACCTCGTGTGGGCACGCCCTCCCTGTCTCTTGGCCTCCGTGCCCCAGGCACACAGCGAAGGATCTGAATGGGGGTGATCTAGCTAGGTCAGATGGTTCTCGAACTCTGGTGAGGTCAGATCCAGCGGGGGAACCCCCAGAGAGAACTGGGGAGGAACCTTTGACATCGGTTCCCCAGATGCTGTCATGGTTGAAATATTACACTTTCATTCTAAAAGTGGGAGTTGCACACACAGTATTTCCAGAAAGCGTACTGTTTGCACGTGGTACAGCCCTAGCTTCAGGAGTCAGCCCCGCGAAGGGAATCAGTCTGAGCCGCAAGAGCTCCAAGGCGGGCCCGCTGCGCCATGGAAAAGCAATCTTCCAGAATTCCCCCGGGTGTGCGACACAGCCAACTGCCAACCTGCCTGGAGAAATGATGGTCTGAAGAGGTATTGTTTTCTAGTGGCTTCTCTTTCCCATACTATCCCCATCATGGAAATATCCATACTCTGATGTGTGATGTTTCCATGGCCTGATTTTTTACATTAAATAATACTTAAAACACACTTTAAGATGGTTGTATATATTGTGTGTACATAATGCCACTGAATTGCACACTTAAAAATTGTTCAAATGGTGGATTTGATGTTATATGTATTTGACCTCCCCTCCTCCCCAAAACTCATATATTAATTTAAAAAAGAAATGTACTTTGAGCAATGCTGTACTTTGAGAAAAGTCTATCAGTGGGAATCCTTCCTGGTGACTGAAAAATTACTTAAGCAATAAGACCCTTTATTTTATCTTCTAAAATGGAATCCTACCATATGTATATGCCATGTTTTCTTTATCCATTCACAATTCTGTACCAGACACTTAAAATTTTATTAAGGGTAGACCTCAAGTTACGTATATTTTTTTACTTTTATATATATATATATATATTTTTTTTTTATCCTCACCAGAGGACTTTTTTTTTTTTGCATTTATCTTCAGATAAAGTGGGAGGGAGAGAGGGAGGAAGAGAGAGAGAGAAACATCAATGTGAGAGAGACACATCGACTGGCCGCCACCCACACGACCCCAACCGGGGCCGGGGACAAACTGCAACCGAGGTACGTGCCCTTAGCGGGAACCGAACGGGGTCTCTCTGGTCCATGGGCCGACGCTCTAACCGCTGAGCCAAACCCGCCAGGGCCCAAGTTATGTATTTTTTACCATTAAACATTTTTGTGTGTGTGTGGTGGTGGTGGTGGTGTGGGGTGAAAAAAAATTTTTTTAATCTTAAAAGGCAAAAGGAGGAAAAAAGGAAGTCCAAGCTATGGGTGGGGGTCTACAGGGTGGGTCAATTTCATATTGTCATCACTGTCATGTACCAAACTCTTCTCTCTTCCTGGCCTGTGATGGTCTCGGAAAGCTGTGCCAGGTGGCTTTCTCCTGGTGAGATGACAGCTGCAGAACCATGGGTCTCCCGCAAACAGGACAACACCCTCAAAACCACCTCCCAGCAGCTCCCTGGGCGGAACTGGGCCTCAAGCACACTCCCAGAGGTCAAGGGCGTGGGGCCACCACAGCAGGTGTAGACACATCCGATTTAACCCCGAGCCACATAAAGGGTCAATACCGCCCTCCAGTCGGGATGTGGCCTGAGCACAGGACTTGGGGGGAATGGCTATGAGTTTTGCAACGGGCAGTGTGCAAATCAGTCCGGATTTCCCAGCCCCTTCCTTAGGAGAGCAGGGACTGCACGCGGCCTCACTGAGGCAGGTGCTCTGCAGAAAACTGCCCGTTTCGGGGCAATTATGACACCAGCAGTTACCACTGATCAAGTCCTGATGATGTGCCTGGCGCTGGGTTAAGGCAACTGTTAATAACAAACGGTTGCTGTGATTCCCATTGTACAGATGAGGAAACAAAAGCTCCGAGAGGTGAGTAATTGGGAGCTAGACGGAGGCTCCTTCCTTCCTAGCAGGCTGGCCTTGAAAAGTAAGATGAATCCCCAAAAGCGTTAGTGCCATTCCATCGGGTAAATGTATTCCAGCAGATGGAAGTAGGATGAGCTGAGGGCTCTGAATGGAAGGTTCTAGAACAGAATTGCACTTTCCAGCTTCCTCTGCACATAGGAGCAGGCCTGTTGGAATAGGTCTCTGGTGAGCTCACCTGGTTTACAGAAAAGGCACCAATGGAGATGCAGTAGGAGGTCCTGGACACACACCTGAAGAAGGCAGGTTTACCTGTCCAGGTCTCTTTCAGGGCAGTGACCTCTGCATTGGGAGGGATGAGGCGCATGCCACAGGCCAGGAGTGCCTGGAAGGATGCCCCAGTCTCCAGGTGAAAAAAACAACAACAAATAAAATTGAATGACAATAACAAAGTTAATCGTGATGCAGGGCGTGTCCCCCGTCCTCCTGTGGTAGGTGGAATAATGACCTCCAAACATGTCCAGGTCCTAATCCCAGACCCTGTGAATGTGTTGGTTACCCTACATGCCAAAAGGGATCTTGCAGATGTGATTAAGGTTAAAAAGCTTGAGATGGGGAGGTTATCCTAAATCATCCAGGTGGGTACTGAATCCTTCCCTAAAAGTGGAGAAGCTTTCCTAGGGGTGGTCCAAGAAGATGGGACTGGGGAAGAGTGGTCGGAGGAGGATGCTAGGCTTCTGGCTTGGAAGATGGAGGAAGGAGCCAGGAGCCAAGGAATGTGGCAGCCTCTAGAAGCCCAAAAGGCAAAGAACCCTATTCTCCCTGAGGGCCTCTAGAAAGGAGTGCAGCCCTGCTCACACCTTGAACTCAACCCCGTGAGCCCCCAGTGAGACTTCCGTCCTACAGAAGTACGTAATGTACACAGTATGTTAAAACACGGGAAACTGGGTGCAAAGTATAAGGGAACTCTCCGTACCACCTTTGTAATATTTTCTGTAAATCTACAAGCTATTTTGAAATTAAAAGTTTATTTAAAAATACAGATGCCCAGGCCCCGTCCCTAACCATTTATTTAAATCAGAAGTTCTGTCTCAGGGATCAAGCATCAAGATTTCAAAATTCTCTAGATGATTCAGACCTGAAGCCAGGGTTGAGAGCCACCCATGCATTGAAAGCACCTCATAAAATATAAAGCATGAGGGAAATGCAGGTTGTTATGATTAACCAACCAAGGCATTGTGTTTTGTTTTCAATTACACAAGTAACAGTGTAAAAAAAACAGTGACCATTGTAAAAAACCCAGAGAAATAAAAATGAAAATCACCCCTAATCCTATCCCCTAGTGAAACCCACTGTTGTTTTTTTGTGAATGCCCTTTCACACTTTTTCCTTTCTCATGGAATACCTAAATGTATTATTATTCCTGTTGTTATTACTATTAAAACACAAAACTGGGGCTCTGAGAGGCAGCCCTATAGCCCCAGGGTCTTTGAGCTCACCTGTCTACTTCTGCATCCTTTATCTTCAAGGGTGGGTGAGCCCCGCCCAGGTAGGAAGTTGGAGTGGCTGAAATGCTTGAAAACCCAGCATAGATACCTGTGCCTTGGCAATGCCACCTGCTAATTAAGTGAGGGCATGGCACGGCCTCCAGCGCTGTCACATTTCAGCTAATGGGGAGCTGCTTCTGTGTCATCTCCCCATTCCTGTTTTCTCTCTCATGCTAGGACACAGCAGGACACCAGGCCAAGCCCCTCGTAACTGGCCCAGGGCCCAGTGTGTGCGGCGTCCACCTGGACGGTCTCCTGCCAGGGTTTCTCCCGTCAGCTCCCTGTGGGCAGCAGTCACCAACCTGTCACTAAATATTTAATGTTCCTGAACCCTTTCTTTCTTTCTTTCTTTCTTTCTTTCTTTCTTTCTTTCTTTCTTTCTTTCTTTCTTTCTTTCTTTCTTTCTCTCTTTCTCTCTTTCTCTCTTTCTCTCTCTCTCTCTCTCTCTCTCTCTCTCTCTCTCTCTCTCTCTCTCTTTCTTTCTCTTTCTCTCTTTCCCTTCCTTCCTTCCTTCCTTCCTTCCTTCCTTCCTTCCTTCCTTCCTTCCTTCCTTCCTTCCTTCCTTTCTTTGGTATTCCTTACCCAAGTATACTTTTTCCATTGATTTTTTTAAAGAGAGAGTGGAAGGCAGGGAAGGAAGAGAGAGAGAGAGAAACATCGATGTGAGATACATAGATTGGTTACCTCCTGCACATGCCCAACTGGGCTGGGGATTGAACCTGCAACCCAGGTACGTGCCCTTGACTTACAATCGAACCAGCAACCCCTCGGTGGGAGGGCCAACACTTTAACCACTGAACCACACCAGCCAGGGCTCATTATCTTTTAAATGAAATAGTTGGTACATAAAATAATACATATAGCACATGTGAGTCATAAAATACACTAGTAGAATGAACACCTGTGAACCTACAACCAATCTAAAACAATAGAAAGTTACCAGTAACTTATATCTACTTACTTACACCAGTGGTTCCCCCAGCTGGTTGTGCATTGACTGCACCTGGGAGCTTAGGCAACCACTGATCCCCTCCTAGAAGCTGATGGATGGACTTGCCTGGAGCTTGGAGCTTGGTCTGGCATCTGGATTTTATTTTTTTAAATGTTTTTATTGATTTTTTAGAGAGAGAGGAAGGGAGTGAAACATCCATTTTGGCTGCCTCCTGCACGCCCCCTACTGGAAATGGAGCCTGCAGCCCAAGCATGTGTCCTGACCCGGAATGGAACCCGGACCTCTCAGTCCATGGGACTGTTTTGTTTGTTTGTTTGTTTGTTTGTTTGTTTGTTTGTTTTTAAGGCATCTGCATTTTTAAGACCTCCCCAGGTGCAGGTGATTTTCATAGGGAGGTGATTTTCATGCGCAGTCAGGCTTACGGCCCTCTTCCCCTAATTTATACCCCCCCCCCAATCTCCCCAACTCTCACTTAAAAAAAAAAATCCTCACCCCACCGGGAGGGAGAGAGGGAGGAAGAGAAAGAGAGAAACATTGATGTGAGAGAGACTCGCCACCCACACAACCCCAACCGGGCTGGGGACAAACTGCAACCAACGTATGTGCTCTTAGTGGAACCGAACCGGGACTCTCCAGTCCGCAGGCAGGCGCTCTAACCGCTGAGCCAAACCGACCAGGGCTCCACCTCACTTTTATCCCCCTAGGAAACTACCCTGAATTTTGTGTAGTGGATTCAGGATTCTTTTACCCCTCCTTGTTTCCAGGACTAGCGACATTCGCGATTGCTCTCCCGCCCACCACGAGGCGGCGCCAGAGAAAAAACGCAGCCTCCTTTGTCTGTCGCGCGGGAGGCCGTTTGGCCCTCGGGGCGCTCCGTCGCCGCTCCGTCGCCCGGGCAACAAGCGGGGAAACGGCCGGCTTGGGGATTAGCGGATTTAGTTGGGGCATGCGGAAGCTCGGGCCAGGGGCTCTTCGGAAACTCCGGGGCGCAGAGAAACGTGAGTCGGAGCTTGGGCTCGGCCGGGAGCCGGCGTTGGGGTCGGGATCCGCAGAGTCCGGTCGCAGTGGCCTCGCGCTGGCGGGAACCACGACGGCGTCCGGGACGCGAGCGCAGGACGCCCGGGGACCGGCCCTGCGCGCTCATTCTGCTCCCTCCGCGCATTGGCCTCGGCACTTTCTTCTGTGACCCTTTTGTCATATGTGTGTGTTGAGGCCGAGAAAGGGATGCAACTGGTTCAGGGAAGCAGCCCAGCTTGTTGGTGGCCGATCTGGAACCGGAACTTTCTTGTCTGGCCCAAAGGTTTATCCATCGGCCGCATACAAGAGCAAGGAAAAAAGCCTGTCAAGCCTGCCCGTCTCAAGACGGAGGTTATAAACGGGCAGCCGCAGGCTAGACTTGGCCCAGAGGTGCAGATTATTCCCCTCGGGTCTGGAGGACTCTGAATTTGAGACTTGGAGCAGACCCAGGCTTTTTTGCTTATCCAGTAGACTTTCCTTAAGCGTTATGGTAGCCAAGCACTTTGAGACCCACACAAGAGCAGCTGTTGGGTAAGGGCAAAGGTATCCGAAGATTGCTCTCTGCTTTCAAGTGTCCATTTGGGTCCCCAGACTGCTCTGTGACCCTGTCTCTGGGTCGCAGTGTTTCCATCTGTACGATGATGGGATCTGTCCCCCAGAACACTTCCAGATGTGACACCTGGGCTGGGCCCCTCCCTGGGGGCTGACAAAGCCAAGGTATGTTGGTCCCAGCAGGCAGCCTCTTGCCCTGGTCTCAGACGGACAGGAATTAGGATCCCAGCTCTTTTATTTCCTCTTCCTTGCTTTGTGATCATGGGCAAGTCACTTTACCTCTGTGAACTGAAGTTTCCTCCTCTCCCAAATAATGGGGTGATAGTAACGAAAAAGGTCATATATATCAAGAGCTTGGCACATAGACACATTCCTTAAGTTATTCGTCACTTTATGCAGGGCATAAAAGTCCCCAGTGTCCAGCATTGCTAGGACTGCTTCCCTGTCCCTGTCTACAGTGCTCTTGATGACGTCTACCGCAGCTGGGTGCAGTTCAGGCTTATGTAAATCTATGATTTGCAGCCCCGATGGCAAGTCATTAAAAAAAGCTGATGCCGGGAGCCTACACCAAGACTTTTGGGGTTTAATTGGTCTGAAGTGGGGCCTAGGCTCCATCGTGTGATTCCAGCATGCAGCCAAGGGGTGAGGATCACTCACTAAAGGGATGAGGCCAAGCTTGAGAGGGTTCCTGGGGTGGCAGCAAGCTCATTTTCCTATCACTGCTGTCCTTAGATGGCACTCCCCACGCTGCCCTCCTACTGGTGTAGCCGGAGGCTCCTGGATCAGCAGGTAGCACGACAGCGACACCGAGAACAGGAGGCCCGCCTTCGGCAGCAGTGGGATGAGACCAGCCGCTACTTCAGGATGTCTAACATCTGCAGCTCCAAACAGGCAGAATGGAGTTCCACGACCTCCTACCAGCGGAGGTAACTGTGCGGTGACGGACATTGGATGGAGGTGGGCGGCCACTTGCTGGTCAGGGGATGTAGCCTTAAGGACCTGGGAGGATATGGCCTGACAGCGTGTTTTCTCGAGGGAGTTGCTGGACAGCATTGATTGCCTGGTGATGTTTTCCCGACTGGAAATTGAAAAAAAGATCATCAGCAAAGTAATACATTTGCACTGGAAAAAAACCAAAATGTGCCCTGGCCAGCGTGGCTCAGTTGGTTGATTGTTGTCCCATGGACGAAGAGGTCGCTGGTTCGATTCCTGGTCAGGTCCCCAGTGCAGGGCATGCAGGAGGAAGCCGATCGATGTTTCTCTCTCTTCCTCTCCATTCTTCTCTTTCTAAAAATCAATACAAACATATTTTTAAAAAAGAAAAAGAAATGTATGTAGAATCTGGAAGTTTCCTTGTAACCTCGAGTCCCCAGGCTGATTGCATATCCTCCTACACGTTCTCCAATTTGTGTTTGTGTATGAATATATACACACACGTACACCCATTTTTATGAAAATACATGTAAAATTATGGAAGTTAAAAGCAGAGGCTTTGGAGTCAGACGGACCTAGGTAGAAATCCCTCCTGTGTCGCTTACTGCTTGAATGAGACTCAGTTTCCTCATCAGTGAAGTAGGGCTGAAACGGAACCTGCTCTGTAGGATACGAGACGAACCATCCCTGGTTTTACCTGGTACATGGTAATTGCTCAAATAATATTTGCTATTAATATTATCATGTGCATATATAAGCGTATTATATGTTTTCTTATTGCAAAAACAAGATTCTGTTATGCATAGTGTTCTGTGACCTGCTCTGTTAACTTGGGCTGGAAGACCCCTTCCCATGTCACCATGTTATACGTACCTCAGCCTCTGTACTCATAGCAGAGGGCCCCATGTGGCTGTAGCACGACTGATTTATGTTGGGCTCCTCCTCGCCCAGCATGCATGCCTACCAGCGTGAGAAGATGAAGGAGGAGAAGAGGAGGCATCTGGAGGCCAGACGGGAGAGACTCCAGCAGCTTCTGCTGGAGGAGCAGGACCTGCTGGCTAGAGAACTGGAGGAGCTGAGGCTGAGCATGAACTTGCGGGAAAAAAGAATCCGGGAGCGGCATGAGAATCTCAAGTCAGCCCGGGAAGAGCAAAGGAAACTGGTAAATTCTCATCGCCCTTAGGAGCATCCGCAGCCTGTCAGTGGTGCTAACGTGGGTCACCCCTGGGCGCTCTGGTCTGATGAGATGGAAGGTAACTCCAGAGACAGCCGGGAAGAGTGCTCACTCTTAAGCTGTTCCTTGCTTGTGTGTTTTGCATGAGTCATCTTTGTTCTCCTTGGCCCTTTAAATCATTACATCTGAGACCTTTTTTTAAATTCCAGTTCTGTGGTCCCACAAGGCCTGGTACTGGTATATTTTATCTTCCAAAGTAGTTGGGTGGAATGGGGAGCCCGTCTGTGTTTTTTATTGTTGTTTTTTTTAATCCTCACCCGAGGATATTTTTCTGTTGATTTTCAGATAGAGTGGGAGGGAGGGAGGCAGAGAGAGAGAAACATCAATATGAGAGAGACACATCAAATGGTTGCCTCCCCCAGGGCCAGGGATCGAACCCACGACTCTTTGGTCCTCTGGCCAATGCTCTAACAGCTGAGCCATACCGGCCGGGCCCAATCTGTGTTTTTAAGCCTGCTTTATATATTGAAGCAGATCTGTAGCATATGTAACATCAGATTCTGGCGCCCTTCCGTCACCATTGTAAAAGTCATTTGTCAGTGCCATCTGGGTCCACTCGGGTGTCTGGCTCCTGGAGCCATGGGTGCAAGGCAAGGCGGTTTGAAGGGCGGTGCAGTGCCAGCGTGGCAGCAGAGGCGCTCTTGGTCTGAGCTGACTTCCAGTGCGGGCTATCCGAAATGTGAGTGGATTTGGAACGCGACCTTGGGCTTCCCTCTTTGTGTTTTCTTGACAGATTGCTGAACAACTTTTGTATGAACACTGGAAAAAGAATGACCCTAAACTTCGAGAGGTGAAAATCAAGGAGATCCTTCTGTTGATTTGTCTAAGTAGATGAAGTCAAGTTTCCTGACTTGTTTTAGACTTGCATCTTGTGCTGGGTTGAGACAGGAGGACACACTCCCGCCATCTGGTTCATTTGGTTGTTTAACCACCGTGTATTGAACATCTGTTGTAATGTCCACCTGTGCAGGCGTGCAGACTAGAGGTGGTCCCCCATTCCTCGGGAGCTCCCAGTCTAATGGGGGAAACAGGGTGCTGGGAAGAACTGGGAAGATGGGCGTCAGGGCAGTGCCCCCAGCTCAGTGGAGATCAGGCAGGCATCCCAGAGGAGTTGCTGGGGTACAGGGGTTTAGAACGACAAGAGTGTTAACTTGATGGTGCAGAGGTGAAGAAAGGACATTCTGGACTGAGGCAACTGTTTGAGAATGAGGCCTGAGTCAGGAGAGCAGCTCGAGTCCAGGGAGCCACAAGGGGCTGGGAGGCTGGGATGTCAGGGAGGGAGAGCCCCAAGAGCTGAGGCTGATGAGGCAGATGGGGCCAGACCTCGGGCAGCCTTGTGTGCTTTTCCTGGAAGCACAGGGAGCGCCTGGATGATTTTAAGCAGGGGTGCAATGGGATCCCAGCTGCATTTTGGGGAGCAGCAGCTCTGGCAGCAATGTCGAGGTGGGTGGGAAGAGGTGATGCCAACTGGGGGGCTGCTCCAGCAGCCTAGGTGAGTGATGGTGAAGGCCTAAGCTGGGGTGGTACGAGAAAGGACAAATCTAGGATCTGGAGGAGGGAGAGAGGGAGCATCCGTTCAGCAGAGTTTGGGCTAGAGGAAATAATCCCATTACTGATCTCACCTTATCTCAACCAACATTTTGTGTATACATTTGGGGGTGTTAAATTTTTTTTTTTTTTTTGGTGTTGATTTCTGTATTCATAATTACATATAGAAATTGCCAGTCACTGAGTAATGGAGCATCTCGGGGCCTTGGAGTATGCGCAGTTAGCACCAACTGTGGGGAGACATTGCTCCCCGGCTGCTGTCAGCTTAGTGGGTCCTCCAAACTCACGTACTCAGACAAGCTTATTCAGAACACTAAGTTAGTTGCAAATGTCCACATTTGTAAGTTGAGAAAGAAAATTTAAATTTTTATGAACAATTTCCCAAATAAAAGCTTTTGGACAGAGCACTATAATTCATTTTCTGATCCAAAAGATTCTCTAAACCCAAATCTTCTATTAACCACCCAGACTTGTTGCCTCTACTAGAGCATGCCACATGTTTTCACAGCTGTTGCTGTGCAGAGGGAGTGATGGGAGCGAGGCAGAGGGTTGGGTCTGTCCCTCACCAGCTCCTGCTGCCCTGAGGCCTGGCCTGTTTCTGCTGAACTCCAGGGAACTGGGAGAAAAGTTTCTGTTCCTTTGTTTCAACTCTTGAGATTAGTTTAGAATCCCGGTCCTTTGGTTTTCTAACTGGCTTGCATTGGGGTGCTCCCTTACCACACCCCCGGGCCACTCCCTGTGAGTCCTCACAAAGGGAAGTCAGGGTCACGTTTCAGTGCATGGCACCGTGCTCCCAGTGGGTATCTGCAGATGAACCAGTTTGGAAATTAAGGGTCTGCTCCTTCTCACCCTCAGATTGAACTGGACCTTCACAAGAAGCATGTGATAAACGCTTGGGAAACGCAGAAGGAAGAAAAAAAGCAGGTGTGGTATATGACCCTGGAAATAGTCCTGGGTGCTGTAGTGGGAGACTGGCTCCATGTCTGAATTTGTTTCTTGGTTTCGATGTTCATGACTCCAGTCTAGGGATAGACTGTCACGTGTGCTAGAATCCTGTGTGACCATTCCCAGGTGACCAGGGCTGGCTGGTGGTGGGCACTGGGCACCCTGAAGGGCGTTTTGTTGCTGGTCGTCTCTCTGGATAGAATATGCAGCATAACCTTGGCTTACAGCTGCGCCTCTGGCGATAAAAGTCCACACCTCCACGAACCCATTGCTTTGCTCCTGGGTTCATTTTAGCAAGTATTTCGTGGAGCCCCTCCTCAGGGCCGTGCACTGTGCTGCACACTTCCCCAGCTTCGTCTCAGGGACGCATGAGTCGCTCCCACAGTGAGCACTGAGCCCTGGGTCACACAGCTGAGAGGCCTGCTCTGGTGTAGACAAGTCGGCGTGGGGACCAGGCCTGTGGCCAGCTGAGCGTTGGACAAGCTGGGGCTTTGCTGGCTGCGTGTTATAGATGCTCATCTCCTCGATTCATGTGGCCCCATGTAGCAAGAAGCCACGGAGGAGAAAGAGAAGAAACGGTACGAAAACGAATATGAAACAGCCCGAAGGGAAGCCCTAGAACGGTTGAAAGCGGAAGAGGAGAGGAGGCAACTGGAGGATAAACTCCAGGCTGAGGCACTGCTCCAGCAGATGGAGGAGCTGAAGCTGAAGGAGATGGAGGTGAGGGCACACCGCGGCCACGTGGCCTCCTCTCTGCTGCTTGGTACAAAGTGGGCATTTCACACGCTGTGCTAAAGAGATGCTGGGGAGGTGAGTCTAAGAAACGCAGCAATGCTGGTTCTCCCTGCTGACATTGAGAGCCATCTGTGGTTTCCCCATACCCCTAGGTTGTACTGTGCGCCCACATTCTAGAATGCTAGCCATAAGGAGATAATGCCTGTTCTCTCAGATGTGTTTTGGGTCCTGCTATCTGAGAGCCTTCTTAGAACTTGGAATTTCCCAGCACTGAGTAGTCTTGACTTGGTCTGATGTTCTAGCACACAGCTGTCCCTGGCTAGCAGGTTTGGGATCTCAAGGCACAAACCGTGAGGGTCTTTGGTCCAACAGGCTATCTTGAGAATACTGTGCAGTTTCCCTGAGGGGGTGGGATCTTCCCATTCAGAGGAGGGAAGCACCCCCCTCCCCAGGCGTGAAAGATTCAAAAACTAGATCTTAGTGCCCACTACTAATGCTAGGTGCTAAGCTCTGGGCTGGGTGCTAGAGATACAGCTGTGAGCAAGGCCCACAGAGCTGGCCCTCACGGCGGAAGCAGTGTCAGGTAGAGGAGGCAGACGGTAAGTCACAGTAAGGCGTGCACAGTGCAGGGTCCTATGGGAGCAAAGAGCATGGGGCTTGTCCTTGTCCACAGTATCGGGAAAGGCTTTTGCAAGAATGGCTCATCTGGCCCAGCCGGTGTGGGACAGTGGATTGAGCATCGTCCTGTGGACTGAGAGATCCTGGTTCAGCTCCCGGTCAGGGCACATGCCTGGGTTGCAGGCTTGATCCCCAGTGGGGGGCGTGCAGGAGGCAGCCCATTAGTGTTTCTCACATCAATATTTCTCTCTCTCCCCCCCTTCCTCTCTCTCTCTCTAAAAAAAAATCAATTAAAAAAAACCCCAAACATATTTAAGAATGAGTGAGTTAAGCTGGCGCAAGGGGTTCAGAGCCCAGAGGTGGGAGGAGATGATGACCAGGTGGCCAGGCCAGCCCTTGTTGCGTAGGTCTGCTGAAAATGGGGATGAGGAATGCAGGAAGCGCTGATTCTCATGATCTTAGTGGGGGTTACTGTCATTGTAACCACAGGCCACCAAACTGAAGAAGGAACAGGAGAATCTGTTGAAGCAGCGGTGGGAGCTGGAGAGGCTGGAGGAAGAGAGGAAGCGGATGGCTGCCCTCCGGCAGAAGGCGGAGCTGGGGTGCGTGGAGAAGGGCTGCCCTGTCCCGCTCTCCCAGAGCCTCCCTTTCTCACGCTGGCCTTGGTATTCCTGCGGCCAGAAAGCATACACCCTGTAGTAAGTAGCTGTCTAGCCTCCCCTGAATTCTTTACAAGACACTGAAGGCAACCTATATTTTGTTCATTTTTAGACGCTTTTTGAGACATCAGTATAACGTGCAACTCAATAGACGCACACAGCAGATCCAGGAGGAACTGGTAAGTCTGAAGGCACAGCCTGGCATTTTTTTCACCCTCTTTGGAAAAACATGTTTCCCATTGCTCGTTAACAACTGCGTCTTGGTAAGAAGTAAAACGCCAAGTGAGATTTCCCCTGGCTCAGCCCCTGCAGTCTCCGCCCCTCCCCAGAGGGGTCCGTGTGGCATGAATCCTCCTAGATATATTTACACCTGCACACATAGGGAAGTGGTGCTTTTAAAAAATGTACTTGAAGTTGTACTCCTCAGCATACATCCAAACAGTAAATCTTACACTTTGTGGTCAGTTACTCAGACCGAGCTTGTTCTTCTCCACTGGCTGCTTGGTATTCATGTCAGGTGTTTAGACCTCGGGTGGCAGCGCCATGTGGCTCTTCCCCTGAGGACGTCTTTCCCATCTCAAGGCCTGCAGAGTTCCCTCGTTCTACAGCGTTCTGCTGCCTAGATGTACATAATAGCTCTTTCCTGCCAGTGGGTGTTTGGGCTGTTTCTGTGTTTTCCCTCTTCCATGACAGCTGCAGTGGGCATTTTGTGCATGTGTGTCTGTAGCCTATGTTCTTAGAAGTGGAATTGCTTTCAAATTGTGTTCTAAAAAGCTGTGCTACCGGATGTGTCTGAGGGTAGGGGCAGGCATGTGGTGGCAGAGGGGTCTCCCTTTAGGAAGGGAACAGCTCCTGGCCCTCCGCGGTATCGTTGTGAACCATCCCACATCTTCCCATCTCTGTGTGGAGAACATCTGGCAGTATCACCAGTGTCTGCTGTCAGTGCTGGACCAGAGAGGAGAGGGGCTGGCAGGATCGGAGGCGTGGCTGCCAAAGGGCTCTGCCCCGTGCCCACTGTGCTTCCTCGTCCTTCCTCTAGGAGGCAGACAAGCGCATCCTGCAGGCGCTCCTGGAGAAGGAGGAGGAGAACCAGCGTGTGCACTTGGCCCGCCGGGAGCAGGCTGTGGCTGATGTGGCGTGGATGAAGCAGGTCCTTGAGGAGCAGCTGCAGCTGGAGAGGGAGCGGGAGGCGGAGCTGCAGACGCTGTTGAGGTGAGAGGCGGCAGCTGTGTGGGCCGGACACTCCTGGCCTCTGCTCTGGTACCTGGGGGCCCGGCAGGTCTCTGTGCGGGGGGTCTGTCACTGAAACACCTGTCCCTGGTTATGTATCTGTCATTCATGAGGAGCACACCTTTGTTAGGACCTGGCTTGTGGAGGTGTTTCCTTTAGGTTATTTAAGATGGAAATCATTAGGGTTTAGAGTAAGGATGTGTTCATCTAAAACCTTAGAAATTTGAAAGGAAAGTATTATAAATTGTGGAGATGTTGCGTGCTTGTTAGGTCTATATGAATGGGTCCACATCCTAAAAATTAACCTAGTAGATTGAAATAAAAAACAGGTAACATTTAGTAAGCACTTTCTGTATGCCAGATACTCCAGCCAAGTGGTAGGTCCTCGGGTCACGGAGACGCGGGGAAGTCCCTCGTTCGCACCCGGCCACGGGCGAGCTCGCGGGGACCCAGGAGCGTGGCAGCAGCGCAGGACGGGCAGTGCTGCTCCTCCCGAGTCCTGACGGTTCCATCACCCCCGTGTTCAAATGGCCCGGGTGCAAGACATCAGAGTGCTTTTTATAAAGAGAGGGAGTATTTAAAAGGTCGCTGAAAGTACTTACTGTAGAAGCACTTTCTGTGAACGTGTCCTTCATCTGTAACAGGTTTGTGTGGAGAGGTTTACTGGAAGGCTGGCCCCCCGGACGTGTGCCGCCTGGTGCTTTGGAGCCCTGTTGGTCCTTCAGTTTCTGTCTGCCATCGGTGGTGGGGAGCCTGCTGTCACTGTCTTGTGTTTCCCTAGGGAGGAAGCCAAGGAGGTGTGGGAAAAGAGAGAGGCAGAGTGGGCCCGAGAGAGGAGCGCACGAGACAGACTGATGACCGAGGTAATCCCCGCTGTGACACATGAGGGCTGGCCGGTCCCTGGGCGGGTGTCTGGGAATTAGTGACCGTGTACTGACCCTGCCACATGTTCTGGGAACAGAGTCTTCTCTGGTTATTTTAAATGGACTTTTAATATCATGATAAATGTGTAATATAAGCTTATTAGAAAAAAACTTAGTATAGAAAAACAGTCATCTAGATCCCCATCATCTACACAGACACTATTACTGTTTCCTTCCACACCTCTTTTTCTATACAGAATATTTTTACCTACATATTTCTTCTCAGACTGTGCTAGTTGATGCCAGGCATTCTTATATGCTAGTACCTCTTCTTTGTAAATATCATTCTGATGGCTGCATGATATATCATCACGTGGTATACCACAGTTTGTTTTCCATTCCCCTTTTGTGAGTATTCCATTCTCTTTCTAGTTTTGAGCCATTAGAGGAAACACTGCGTAAACATCATGGAGTGTGAAGCTTTTCCACACTTAGGATTTTTTTGTTGGGGGGCATAACCAGAAGTGGACTAAAGAATGTGTTTTATTTGCCAGTGTTTAAGTAATGTGTATGAGACACACACCAACTAAGAGGAAATCTTTTGGGGAAAATGCCTTCATTTCTATGTATTGAAAGTTATCTTGAAGGGTTGAAAGGAAGTGTACTTTGTGCACATCAGTACACTGTATTTCGGAATCCATGGGAAATTGGATCCCAGTTGGTGTCATTTCACTTCTGTGAATACCAGATAGTCTCCAGCATCTTTTGATTTTCCTCATTTAAAATGTTCCTCCTTGGAACACTGTGCAGCTGTAAGAAAGAAAGATCTCTTACCCTCTGAGACGACATGGAGGGACCTGGAGAGTATTATGCTAAGCGAAATAAGCCAATCAGAGAAAGACAAATACCACATGATCTCACTTATTTATGGAATATAATGAACAAAATAATCTGATGAACAAAATAGACCCAGAGACATAGAAGTAGGGTACAGACTGACAAACCTCAGAAGAGGGGGGCGAGGGGGAAGGAAGAGATAAACCAAAGAACTTGTATGCATGTACGCGTAACCAATGGACAAAGACAACAATGCCGGGGGGGGGGGGGGTCGGGAGGAGGGTGTCAATGGGGGAAAAAGGAGAAACATCTGTAACAAAAATAAATTAATAAATAAATAAATAATATCTATATATTTTTAAAAAGGTAAAAATATAAATAAAATGTTCCTCCTATGCCCTGGCCGGTTTGGCTCAGCGGTTAGAGTGTCAGCCCGTGAACCAAAGAATTGCAGGTTCGATTCAGTCAAGGGCACGTACCTCGGTTGCAGTTCGATCCCTGGCCCTGGTCGGGGTGTTGCAGGAGGCCACCAATTGATGTCTGTCTTACATCGATGTTTCTGTCTGTCTCCCTCCTCCCTCTCTCCCACTCTATCGAAAAACAATGGAAAAATATCCTTGAGTGAGGATCACAAATAATAATAATAAAATGTTCCTCCTAGTTGTAGCCACTTTATGTGTCTCCTCAGAGACCTAACTGTTGGGTGTGGCAGGTGGCTTCTGGACTTTTCTGGTTCCTGACTCCTGACCACAGTCTGGGCTGGTGGTCGGCTGTTACCCTGCTCTGTAGCCAGGTCTCAAACACAGCAGGCTTCTGTTGCTCGAGCAGTAAATTTAAATCCAAAAGCTTGGGAGGGATGACCCACACTCCACCTCTGGTCATCTGTGTGGCTTGTGGCTTCTTTTGTTTTTTTTCAATATGTTTTTAATTGATTTTTTAGAGAGAAAGGAAGGGAGAGAGAGAGAGAAACATTGATGTGAGAGAGAAACATGGATCGGCTGCCTCCTGCACGCCCCCCACTGGGGATAGAGCCCTGACTGGGCATCAAACCGGGATGACGCTCATTCCACTGAGCCACACTGGCCGGGCATTATTTCTTTTTTCTGGAACCCACTGATAGAGAGTGAGATTCACTTGGTTGCTGTGTTTCTGTGCCCTGTGGAGGGTGCTCCATCCCGCCTCCTTTGAGCTCCTTGGTGCTCAGCTGTGTCTCAAAAGCACACAGTCTGTGGACATTTTGTGTTACGGGGGTGGGTAGGATGTGGCGACGTTGGGACCGCTTCTGCAGTCTGGGCTGCCTTGGTCTGGCGTGTGGGTCTCGGGCTGAGGATGTGGCGGGGTCTCAGTGGAGGTGCAGCTGCAGCCGGTCCACAGCTGGCAGAACAGGTGTCTGTAGGGTCCAACCAAAACCTTCCCCTTTCCTTTCTGCTGAGCTAGGTCCTGACAGGGAGACAACAGCAGATACAAGAAAAGATTGAACAAAACCGGCGGGCGCAAGAGGAATCCCTAAGGCACAGGGAGCAACTTATTCAGAGCCTGGAGGAGGCAAGAGAGTCGGCTCGTCGTGAGAAAGAGGAGAGTGAAGAACTGAAATCAGCCAGGAAACAGGAGCTGGAAGCCCAGGTGGGGCCAAGTCCATGGCAGGAGGCAGCCTCAGTAAGGGGGGACGAGAGCTGCAGCGGCGGGGCCTGGCATTCAGAGGCCTCGCCTCACTGCCACTGCCTGGCGCCACTCACCTTGTCGGAGAAGCCCACATGAGAGCTCAGTGCATCCCTTTCCGTTCCGCCCGAAACCCTGACCCCGCTGATTGTAGTTCAAGCCCCACTCGAGGTCTTCTCGTGGGAGCCAGGCTCTCGTCACTGCCACCATCTCTTCCCGTCTGCGTCGGAAAACATTTCGTTCACTGGGCCACACTCTCTGTTGATTCAGTTCAGTACCTAATAGGTAACGGAAAATAACCTTCCAAACACGTGGCCACGTCCAGAGCTCTTTGTAAGGTGCACGTGGCCACACACCCTCGCCGTAGCATAGGTGCCTTCTCACTTCCCGGCACTTCCCATCACTCTACTTTCCTCTGACTCTCCCACCAGCTAGATCCACAGGCTTCCCTCCCGGCCAGAGGCAGGGCTCTGCCCCGCGGCCTTGTCTCAGGTGACTCGCCCTGTGTGCCCAGGTTGCAGAGCACCAGCTGCAGGCCTGGGAAGCGGACCAGCAAGAGGCGGAGGAAGAGGAGGAGGCGAGGCGGGCAGAGCAGCTCACCAGTGCCCTGCTGCAGCAGGAGGCAAAGATGATGGCCAAGCAGGGATACCGGCCCAAGGTAGGCCGCTGCTGCCCAAGCACTCAGCCCGGCCCTGCTCTCCCAGGACGGTGTACAACCCCGTCCCCAGCTCTGCTTCCCAGCCAGCTCGGACTCTTCCTTGCTCTTCTCTCATATTTTTCCTTCTCTGTTAGTAGGGAACCTTGGCACAGGGTCTGTCTTAGTGTTGGGTGGGGCCTCATTCAGCCCTTGAGGTGATTTCACTTTGGTGTCCATTGCTGCAACCCAAGGGGTGAGGTCCTGAGTGCTAAGCTGTGTGCCTGGTGACCATGTTTGGGGACAAACAGCAATGCAAGAAGAGCGTGGGCCACAGCTGCTGAGACGTGAAGGTGGTGGTTCTAGGCCCTAACTGTCCAGACATGAAAGCCCCTCCCCATTGTCTGACGCTCTCCCCTCCTTCCTTCTCGCCCTGCCTCTCAAAGTACTTCAGTGACCCCGTGCTGAGGGAAGTGATGGGAGCTGACTGAGGGCCCAGCGGGCATGTCCTCTCTGCTCCTCCTTTATCAGGGCCGCGCAGGCGCGCTACAGTGTGGCTCCTTTGCAGTCAGCTAACTCTGGGAAGAGAGCAGTCCTACGCCTGCTGCAGAATGTTAATGTCCTAACTGGCTGGGTCTCTCGAGGTGCAGGGGACAGCATTTTAAACTTACTTGACCATGGATCAGTGAGTGTCTCAGGATTAGGGTGTCACAGAGCACACGTGAACGTGATCCTTAGGTCCAGTACTTTAAAAAAATCATCAAGTGCCTCATTTGTGGCTTAGGGTCAAAGCTTTTCCAGCCGCAAATGAAAACAGCCATTTATACTGTGCTTTTAGCTCTTAAAAGATTACTTCCCAGTGCTCCAGAGAATGCCGATCTGATCAGTCTCGTGTTTTCTTTCTCTTCTCAGCCTTACGGACATCCCAAAATTGCTTGGAACTGACCTCCTTGGAGCTGAGAGCACAGAGAACAAGGGTGCTGAGGCCTTGGATGTGAAGCCGCCAGACAGTTTACAATGTTCTGTTCTAGTGTGGGGGTCACTGGAAGATCGTTCAGCGAGCCTGTTCAGGTCCAGGAGCCAGTGGATCGAGGGTCTGGCCATCGAAGGTGTTGTGGGTATGCAGCACCCGGCAGGAGCCCTTTCCTGCCTTTCTTAGTCAAGAAAGGGGCTGTTATAGTCACGGTGACAGTGCTGTCACTGTCTTGTAGTGTATTTATAAATAATGTAAGATTTGAAATCCACGCTAGGAGTTACAGACCGTCCCACGACAGGATTCACGATCCCGTGGTCTCTCCCTGAACTGTCAACCTCCCGTGAAGCCTCCAGCCAGAGATACGGGAAGGTTTTTAAGTTGTAAAGTTGCCATTTAAATTGAACTGTTCTGTTGAAGACAAACACGTGTAGGTCTTGGTATAAGTTTATTTCAGGGTTTAGTAATTTAATGGTCCGAAAAGGATCACATCTTGTTTTCTGAAGAAGACAACTCTGAACCCTTGAGACAGTCTGACGTGGTCCATGGACGCTTTCCGGGAAGGTGGTAAGAAACGAGTCTCCTCCTTTAGGGAGCATTTTGGTAGAATTTCCACAGAGCACTGCGGGGAGGGTAGTGATCCCAGCATCTATGTTACTGAACCTCAAAAGGTCTGTGGGATGGCTCACCTTTTGGTATGACCCTTTGGACCGCTAGTGTCTTAGGAGGGTCTCAGCTACATACAGTCTTCTGGGATTTGTGTGCCCAGAGGAGGGGACAGTGAACCTGAAGAAACTAGATCAGACTCGGCCACAGACCAGCCAGAAATGTCTCTTCCCACTGTTGCACCGTGTACCATAGTTCTAGATTAATCTCTACAAATAGCCACAAGAAGTTCCTTGCAGCAGCAATAATATTTTTATGACTTACATTTTCATATTCTTTCTGTAAAGGTTCAGTTTTCATTATATTGTGTTCAGAAATACATATCTCAGTGAGTGACAGCTCGTTGCGGTTCCAGGTCATTAAAGACCAGAGTTTGTTTAGACCCTGAGTCCCAGGGCTGCGTCGCCTTCCACCTCCGCCGTGCTGCGAACCAATTGAAGCTGCAGGCTACACCCTTCATCTGTTTTCCATTTTCACGTCTCGGATTTCTTTGGATAGGATTCCCCGAGCACCACTTCCATTGTGCACGCTCATGTTTATTTCCGTTTCAGATGCTCAGTAATTGAAATAAAGTTCTGGTTTGACTGCCTCACTTCCAGGCTTTGTTACTGTTGCTTTTACTAATTGCTGCAAAGTGGGTTGTGTAGCAGGATAGAGTTTTACGTATTTAACCCACATCGGTCGGTTTGGATGTTCTCTAGGACTGGTCACTTCCTAGATTACACTCATTTTTCTTGTAGAAGTTGTGTTGTCTCCCCTCTCATTTCCACTGGAGCCTCTTCTCCAAGGGATCAGCAATCACACCGTCTGCCCGCAAGTACAGAACTCACGTGGACAGGATGCCTGGTAGATAGGCGCTCAAATTGCCTGAAAATGTACAATTTCTTCGAATTTCTTGTTTTTGAAGCCTGCCAGTCAGCTTCCCTGTTAGTGTTAGAAACTGGGTCACACTGCTTCTTACCCGGATGTGTTTAAATGTTCTTTCTCTAAAATGTTTCTAAATTTAGAGCTTCCACTGTCTTTATGGATATAATTAATAGTTTTTCATGATCTGGGTTTGTAGGTAGTTTT
Organism: Tadarida brasiliensis; assembly: GCA_030848825.1. Lineage (NCBI taxonomy): Eukaryota > Metazoa > Chordata > Mammalia > Chiroptera > Molossidae > Tadarida > Tadarida brasiliensis. The sequence goes on along the minus strand of CM061277.1, from coordinate 11,733,224 downwards.
TATAAAACATAACGCATCATACGTCCTGTTTCTAGGTAGAAACATTTAGGGTGGAGAACACTGTTGTGTGGCGATTCCCCACGTGTGGGGCTACGCTTGCCGAGTGGCACTGTCATGCGTGCTGCTGACCTGGTGCCCCTGAGACAAACTGAGCGTCTGGCTGACTCCCTCCGGGCTGACGATACAAACGGGGTTCTTCGGGTACTTCTGCAGACTGACTTTGGCCTTTGCCAGTCACAGCCCCGGAGTGCCAGTGTCTCGGCCCAGGGCTGTGCTCAGCACACCGGCCCTCCCCAGGCAGGGGAGCCAGGCTCCGGCGTCCAGCGCCGTCTCTACGTCAGGGACTCCTGGACCTGTGTCTCCAGGCCAGGCTCCTTATCTCCACCACCCTGACGTCACCGCGTCTCAAAGGTGCCTCAGACTCCGCACAATAAGACTATCAAATGATCTCTCCTGAGCTTCCATAATTACACGAAACCGCAGCAACCACCACCCGCCCTCCTTCAGTGTCCCCAGGTAAGTGAATGGCACCCCGTCCATCCTGCTCACTGCAGGAGCCAGAAGCAGGGGCACTGAGTCCTGCCACCATGACCCGCGATCTCCAAGTCCATCACTTTGTCACTCTCCCCACCATCTTTCTTGGCTAACGCTGACTTCTGTCCGAAGTCACGCATCCACCTCATTTTTTCCTCCGTCCTGCAGTCGGAGAGATCTTTTCACAAAAGTACACCTGAAATGAAAATCTTCCATCTTCAATGGTCTCCTTCTGCACTGAGGACCAAGAGCCAAATGCTTCCCTGTCCTACTGGGCCCTACACAGGCTGGCCCTCCAGGAGCCCTCCCTGAGTCCGCCAACCTGCCTCCTGCCCAGGACATATAAACAATCAGATTGGTACAAAGATGTTGCTCATTGCACTCGTTACAGCAGCGAAAACTGATAGCCTAGATGTCCACTGCTGGGAGGCTGAGTTTGGGATATTATGCAGTGAATTAAAATGAAATGAAATGCTTAAACTTTTTTTAAAGTTCTGGAGAAATGTTCATGCTGTGTTAAAAAGTTTGAAAACAATATTTACATAATTCCATTTTTAAGGAAACAAAATAGCATTTTGTAGGTATTTTTAAAAGTTGGAATAATGGCTATATTTTTTAGGTGCTTCTCTATATTTTACACAGAGATTATAAACTTTGAAATGAGGGGAGAATGTTATTTAAAAAATAAAAAGGCAAATAAAGAGCTACTTCCCACTCCCCAGCAGGGAAAATGAAGTGCCCATTCCCAAATGTGGGTGCGGGAATTTTCCGGTCGGGCCCAGTCCTACAATGGTCTCCAGGGCCCCTCTCTAGGACCTCAGTGTCTGAACAACTTGGATGGGTATTATGAAAAATGCCAGCTTCAAAATGTCACATGTATGATTCCATTTATACATTCCTGAAAGGACAAAATTGCGGAGATAGAGAGCAGATGTGTGGTTGCCAGGGGACGGGGTGTGACTGGAAAGGAGCAGCACCAGGGACCTGTGTGTGGTGATGCAGTGGGTCTGTGTCTTCATTGTGTGACCAAAGGGCATAGAACCACAAACACACATACACATGAGTGCATGTAAAATCCGTGACGTCTGCATAAGTTCTGTGATTGTACCAATATCAGTGTCCTGACTTGGATATTGTGCCATAGTTATGTCAGATGTTACCACTGGGGAAAACGGAGTGAAGGGCACAGGGGACCGCTATGACATGTGAATCTAGGAGTATTTCAAAACAAAACAATAGTAATCATAGAGAAGTTTTCTTAAGACAAAAAAAAATAAAAAGGAATTAACCATAAGGAAAAGACTGATAAATTTGACTACATTAAAAAAGCCTATCTTCAAAAGACACCTAAGAAAGGAAAAAGGCATGTCACAGAATAGGAAAGGATGTTTGCAACATGGATAATCAACAAAGGACTAGTGTTCAGAACATTTTTTTACACTTCTATGCATAATTTTTTTAAACCCCCAGAGAACCTAATGGAAAAATGCCTAAACACTCAAACAGGCATTTCACAAAAGAGGAAAGAAAGCTAAATGGCTAATAAACACGGAAAAGCACACAACCATATAATTCATCAGAAATGCAAATCAAAACACGAAATGCAAATACAAACTCAGTGGACTGGCAATTCTAAAATGGCATATGACACCACTGTTGAAGATGCAGAACAATGGCAAATCTCATATTCTGCTGGTCCAACTCTATGAAAACAGTGTTCCAGTTTGAAGAAGCACACACTCAGTAACCCAGAAGGTCCACACCTAGGTATAGACCCTGCAGAAATAGACTCATACAGGCTCCAAAGGACAACTTTCATAAGTTTTTTTTTTTTTTTTTTTTCATAAAAGCCAACAACTAAAAATAATACACTGAACAATAAAATACTAGATAAATAAATTTTGGTGTATACATTCAACGAATACTACATAACATGGAAAATGTACTAACTAGAGGTCTGCATGTTGACCTAGTGGAATCTCATGATGTTGAGGGAAAGAAAAGAATACATCAGCCCGGCTGGTGTGGCTCAGTGGATTGAGCGTCCTCCCATGGACTGAGAGGTCCCGGTTCAATTCCTGGTTGGGACACATGCCCGGGTTGTGGGCTTGATCCCCAGTGGGGGGCGTGCAGGAGGCAGCCGACTGATGTTTCTCACATCGATGTTTCTATCTCTCTCCCTTTCTCTCTAAAAAAATCAATAAAAACATTAAAAAAAAAAAAGAATACATCAGTCGAGGTTCCATTTACTGTCTGAAAACAGGCAAAATAAAGCTCTTACTTAGAGGTGAACACACGGGTTGAGCCAAAAGCAATAAGCACTAACAAAGTCTACGGGAAGGAAGGGCCCAGGGGACCTGGGTGGTGGGTACACGGGAGGCCCCTACATGGATGTGTCAGATATGTAGACATGTCTGTACTTAGAGTTCACAGGGTGGGAGGCAGAGTGTAGGAGTGAGGAGTGGGGGCTGTGGCCCAAGCTGGTCCCGGTTCTGGTCCTGACAGCCCACTGTGGGCGGCCTTCTTCATCTGTGAAATGTGAGCAATGGTGACGTGCGGACCTACCTGTCCTGTCCTGGCAGGAGGACGCCACCCTGCTCCCGGGAAATAACCTGCCTCCTGTGGAAGCGCCCTGTCTCTGCCCTTGGACTTGGGCAGGCTCTTCATCTCGTTTTCATCAAAAGAAGCAGGTCAGACTCAGGTTACACTCCTCCTCCTCCACGCGGGCTCTCACCCTCAGTGGGGGGACGGGATGGAGCCCCCTACCATGACCATGGCCTGAAGGGAGCCCTCCTGCTTCTAGCAGCAGCCACAGGTCTGCTTCTTCCAGAAGGCCCACTTGGGCGAATCATCACGCCACGTGGAACTCGTGAAGTCCCTGAATCACTGAGCCGTTGAATTGGGCAATGTCCGAGATCAGTCTTGCTTGAGCAGTGGTTACCAAGTATCTCAATTTAAAACAGACAGGAAAGATGAGGAATATTTGTGGCAAAAACAAGGAATTGGAAGACAAAACACAAAGTTGGCCACCCAGGCTCTATTCCTTTAAGCACCCCCCCCCCCCCAAACTTCCAACCCTCCGAGGCGGGCAGAGGACCACACAGAGCTCAGCATCCCGGCCTCCCCGCTCTGACACTCCCGGGCCAGAGAACGTTAGGAGACGGGAGCCACCGAGTCTGCTTCACATGTCCCTCCACCTTACCTCTGCGAGGTCTTGGTCGTGGTTATCCCCCACCGTCTTCTGCTTCCGGAAGTCCTCCCATCCGCCGAGTTCCTCCATCCTGGAGGGACCGCTGTGCCAGCGGAGCCCTGTGGCTAACTTGTGTCACCACTACTAACTGGGCTGTGAGGGCCAAGCCTCAGCTTCCTCATCTGCAAAATGGGGGTAGTTTCCGTCCCTGCTTTGTGGAATTGTACTTAGCCCAGTGGCTGCCAACAGCAAGAGCTAGCATCCCCTCAGCCCCTTGGGTCTGAAAGGAAAAGGCAGGACGGGGGTGGGGGGCAGAATGGAAAGATCTAGGGGCTGTGACCGGAGGGCTGGGAGAGGGACGCAGAGAGCCAGATGTGGCGCAAGGGGAGGCCAAGAGGCCAACCTCAGATGCAGCTTGGAGGTGGGGTCCACATTAGATTTTCAGACTCCCCTCTCCATGAGGCTGATGAGGAAAAAACAAAGGCCTGGGAGGGAGACGGGGCTTATAGGACTAAACCAAGAGAAAAGGGGAGGTGCAATGACTTGGGGGTTCTGAAAGGGAAGGGGAGTGGAGGGGCAGGACACGGGGCGGCCCCTCTACAAGAGCTGGGAGGGGAAGGGTGAGGGGGTCCTGAAGGGAAGGTGTTGGGAAGGGGTGAGGGGGAGAAGAGGGATTTTGAAGGCGAAGCTATGGCTCCTCTGAGAGAAGCTGCATTCAGGAGAAAGGGCTGAGAAGGTCCTGGTGTGTTTGGACAGCTGGGCCCGGGGAGACAGCACAGTCAGCAGCGCCTGGGTGTGGGGAGGGAAGTCGGTGGAGCGGGATGAAACGAGGCTTCACAAACACTGCTGTCCCAGCGGCCCTCCCCTGGGAGCCGCTCTGTGGACAGCCGACACATCACCCCTGTGACTCGGCGAGGGAGTCTGACACACCTCGGGGGGCTCTGGCTTCTGGTTCGGTGGTTGGCTGGTAGCGGTGGGGACCACGCGGTCTCCTCTGCCTGGCGTCTGAGGGCCACAGGACCGGCTCCTGGACAGTCTTGCGTGCCAGCCTGCTGGGCAGCGGTCACCCTCAGATGGTCACTGAGCTGTCCCTGTGGGGAGGCCACCCCTGCACAGTCCCATGGGTGGGAAAGTGCTGCTCGAGGTGCTTGGGAGCCAAAGGACAGTCCTTCCAGTTGGTCACTCAGCAAACGCTGAAGGGGTCCCGGTGCCCAGAGCTCAAGGATGAGACACAGCCTCCACTCAAGGGCCACCAGCGGACTGTGCCCCATTTATCCAGTGAAGCCGTGCATTCAGAGTCTCACGTCACTGGCCCCCCTGAGGCTTCACATCCCAAGGCACATTCTCAGAGACTCCTCCTCACAGACTCTGCTGGGGTCATGGAAGCCCAACGTGGCTGATGGAGATAAACTGGACCAACAGTAACTCCACACGCTCCCCTCTTCCCTCGACATGAGACTTCACCTTGAGGGCAAACTTCCCCATCTGTCCTGCTTCACAGGGCTGTAGTGAGGCTTAAAGGAGTTAATCCCCATAAAGAACCCAGCACAGCCCTGGCCAGTTTGGCTCAGCAGTTAGAGTGTCAGCTCGCGGACCAGAGAGACCCGGGTTCGGTTCCCGCTAAGGGCATGTACTTCGGTTGCAGTTCATCCCCGGCCCCCGGGTTGGGGTCGTGTGGGTGGCAACCACTCGGTGTGTCTCTCTCACATCGATGTTTCTCTCTCTTTCTTCCTCCCTCTCTCCCTCACGCTCTATCTGAAGATGAATGCAAAAATGTCCTTGTGTGAGGATAAAAAAAAAAAGAACCCAGCACAGTGCCTGGCACAGAGTAAACAGTTGATAACTGTTAGCTGTAATTAGAATTATTATAAAAGCATATTTAAAAGTAGAAAGGCAAGGAGCTGTATGGTGGGAAGGAGGCCCTGACAATGGGTCTACAGTAATGCTTCTAAGAATGTGGTCGAAACAGCAGCGTCAGCATCCCCTGGGACCCTGTTAGAGACGCAGCTCCCAGGCCCCACCCCACAGCTGCTGGATCGGAGATGAACTGGAGGCTGTTTCAGTGAGCCCTCCCGGGGCTGGCTGGATGCTGGCTCACTGGAGAAGTCCTGCCCTAGGAGGTGCTTCTGGGTGTGAGCTGATGCATCTGACCTGCTGGTTCTGGGACCTCAGACAAGCTGGGTCACAGTATGGACACTCCATCTTCCCTGGACTTCTCGTTTGAAAAGGATGACCAGGTCCTGCCCCATCTCTTCTTGTTTGGGAGAGGAGCCCCGAGTCACCTCTCCAGAGGACAACTGTTGGGGACTGAGGGTGGCCCCGATGAACCCAGGTATAAATCTATATTCCACAGTCCCTCACGTGAGCCTGCACAGTGGGCCTTGCTCTGAGAGTTAGAGAGACCGATGGCCTCAAGAGACTAAACTAACCCCACAACCAGATCAACTGGGAAGAGGAGGTGTGGGCACCTGTGTTTGGCCAGCTTTCACTGAATTTAAAAAGTTAAACTTAAGGAGTGAATACATCATGATAAGATACCTGGAACTTCTTTTTTTTTTTTTTTTTTTAATTTTTGTTTTTTTATTGATTTTAGAGAGAGTGGGAGAGGGAGAGACAGATGGAAACATTGATGAGAGAGAACATCGATTGGCTGCCTCCAGCATGCCCCCACTGGGGATCAGGCCCACAACCTGGGCATGTGCCCTGAATGGGAATCGAACCGGTGACCTCCTGGTGCATAGGTCGATACTCAACCACTGAGCCACACCGGCCGGGCATATACCTGGAACTCCTATCCTGATGCAGGATTTCTTTAACAAAGCTATATGCTAAGTACAGAGGATGAAAAAGGAAATCATTCCTGTAAACTGAGAGAATGCTCAGGGAAAAAGCACATTCAATACTGTCTCATTAAAGATGGGGAGATATGCCCTGACCGGTTTGGCTCAGCGGTTAGAGCGTCAGCCTGCGGTCCAGAGACACCCGGGTTTGGTTCCCGCTAAGGGCATGTACCTTGGTTGCAGTTTGTCCCCGACCCTGGTGGGTCGTGCGGGTGGCAGCCACTCGATGTGGCCCTTTCACGTCGATGTTTCTCTCTCTCTCTCTCTTCCTCTCTCTCCCTCCCACTCTATCTGAACAAAAAAAAAAATGAAAAAATGTCCTCGGGTGAGGATAAAAAAAAAAAAAGATGGGGAAATGTGAGAACTTTCTTGGAACTTTGAGAGAGTATCTGGAAGCATCAACCAATTGCTGGGAAAAAGAGAATCTCCGGAAAGACAGTTACAGAGCCTGTTTATTGCATAACTAGCAGGCACAACTTCCAAAACAGTTTTACAACGCTTAAAGGGTTGTACAATAATTACAGGAATAGAATGTACAATAAAAATGAAAAATCAGTACAGAATAAAGGGTGACATGGATACAACACACTTGAATAAAAGGCATTTCATTTTTCCTATGCAGCATTTTCTTTTGTAAAAAACAAGGGTGACCTTCAACTGGGACGAGGAGAGAACAAAAACCGTTCGGAAAGCTCGCAGCCGCCGTGGAGGACAAACACACGCCAGCCTCACTCTTGGTTCTGCAGCTTACATCGCTTGAGGAATTGGACAACAGCTCCTGAGTTGTGCGTTTACAGTTCCAATGACATGAAATGCTGTATTTGATCTTTGGGCCCGATTGTTCTTTGGCAAATAAGAACTATTTGCATTCTGAGGCAGGTGACTTCAGGTAACCGAGCTCAGGGGTGGAGCTGTCTCCTCCTCAGCAAGTGCCAGTCTTGTAAAGTGCACCTCTGTCCTACCAGCTGTGGGAGGGGGAGGGGATTTGAGAAGAAAGGGTACAAACATGATGTTAAAGAACACAGACATTAGTGCAAGGCTATGGAACCCATGTGCAAAAAGCGGCGAACATCCGTTCAGACAAGGTGCGACCTGCCAAGAGGACCAGAGAACCCCGATGCCGGGTCTTGAGGGAGGCTGAGGAAGCGTGCAGGGCACTTTCAGAGAGGGGAGCCTTGCAGCCCTCCTGTCACCCTGTGTCATGCCACCTGGGAACTTCTTTCCGGAGTTTTGGCACTGTGGGTTAACAGCAAAATCTGTGGTGTTCCTACAACTTCAGATGTTGGTCCCCAAGTTCCTTGACTTTCTCTAGGGCCCAGAAACAACGTCCTTCATCGCAGGTCCTCGAGTGTTCAAGTGAAGACACCCATCGTAGGTGACTCATTATTTCAAAGTCTGTCCTCCCCGGAAGGCCAAGGTCACCAACTCAAGACTGCTGCTGGGTCTTTCTGGAGGACCCCACATGCGTCCAATAGGAGGGCAGGTGTTTGCAAGAAAGCTGAGGGACAGCTAAGCATGTGCAGCGTGCAGGAAAGGTTTCCAGACGGTGCTTGGACTTCAGTTAGAAGACATCCTTCGAGAAGGCATCCCCTCAGCATCCGACAGAAGCATGGCACTTAGGGTTGTGCAGAGAAGTAAGTGGACAAGTCTTTTGGAGATGTGGACCCTTTCCCCAAGCTACTCAGTGCAGCGAAACCCGGCAAAAGCATCTATGCACAGTGACTCAGTGAAGCAGACACCATCAAGGTGCTCCTTTCACGACAGTTTACGGTCAAGCTATAAAGGTGATTGTGAATCAAACAGTTCTGTGAAAGTACAGACTTATTTAGCATGTATTTAGGCAACTTTGATTATTGTGACTTCTCCACGTGTGTGAATGAGCACTACGGGACAGAATATATGGGTAAAACGAGGACTACCAGCAACTTAACAGAGGATAGGGGGTAAGGCTCAGAGGCTGAACTAGGTGTGACCAGGGAAGCCAGGCCCTCACACTATAGTTTACAGAGCCCCAGGGCAGAGGCTGTGAGCTGCCAGCCCCAAGACCACAGCTCAACCACGTGTGTGCTGCAAAAATGTTCAGATCAGTCGCCAATATTTATAAACAGAGATGGCACAAAAAAACATCCAGATTTCTGGAGTCTCTTGAAAAATAAAAGCTCTGGCGACTCTGGGCTCACTTTTCCACATGGCAGCCTGAGTGGAGCTGGGGAGCTGCCGTGCCCACTGGGTGTGCCCTAGGCTCCCCTGCTGCCCCTACCCTGCCTGGCACCTGGCTCACTTCATTCACCTTCATCGCTACTGCCTGGTCTCTGGTCTAGGTCAGGGTCTGAGCCACAGCCACACAAAACTGCTGCAAGAAGCAGGTACAGGAATACGCTTTAGCATTCAGAACAAGAAAGGTCTCTTTAGCAACTGAGAAAACAATCTCAACATGTTCCAGAACTGAAACCTGGACTCTTTCATAGCTTTGGGATAGCTGGTAGTTGGCCAGAACATATTCTCAAAGGAATTCTTAAAAGTTGATGTCCAACTTTTAAGTACCAGCAAGATAATGAAAAAGAAAGAAACTCAGATGACTGTATACATCTTACAAGAAGTCCTTAAAGGCGGAGCTACGCAAAGCAGGTCGTGTGAGAAGGCTTTGAGCGGTTAAAGGAGCAACGCGTTTTAGAGGAGAGGTGCAATACGAGGTCAGGGAGTAGACCGTCTCTCCTCCCATGGTTCATGGCAGTGACCGAGGAACGGGGTGGCACAGAATGAGCTGCGGCCTGTGGGGCTGATGCTCTTCTTGCCGCGCCTGGAAAGCCTGGTTTCCTGTGGTAAGGCCGAGCAGCAGACTACGTGTGAGAACACGGCGGTGCTCCCACCGGGATGTGGCCAAATGACACGTGATGTGGAGGATGATGCCACAGAGACTTCAGCATGATAGTAAAAGAGAAAGAGACAGAAGATGAAGATAGAAAAATTAAAGAACATCTAATGACAGAACAGTTAAAAGAAGTGGAGCAAATCATTGTTTCCTTCCAAGAGCGATAGTTACACTATTTTTAGAAAGTGGCAAAGTCCTGTCTCTACACACATGCTTGGAGATACTCCAAACTTGGAGATTCTTGCAATAGGTTGGAAAAGTCACTTATTGCACTATGCTTGGTAGGGAACAGATAATGTTGATTTTTTTTTTTTTTTTTTTACCCAACTCTCTCAAGAAAATGTTTTACTAAAACATCTCATTTATAGTTTTAACCATAGGCAGGGAGTTTTAAGGGCTGGATAATGGTAACAAACGTGCAACAATGAAGCTATGCTTTTGAACGTCCATGGTCATTAATTTAAGTCACCCACAGCACAACAGAACATCAGAAAGTAAACTGGCAAACAGTCACAAAATAAGGCAAGTGGGTTAAATTAATAGTTGAAAATTTGTTAGAAAACATGCAAAAATAATACTGAGTTTTTTTTTTAAAAAGTTTTAAACTTTCAGTAAATGTTTCTTTCTGGTAAAAATCGAAGAGTTCAATGTCTAAATTTGTAACCGGACTTTGAAAAGCCTAGAAAATAGAAGGGCCCATTGCTGTTCAGTTGTTGTTCTCTTTGGTGGTAATGGTGACCAGCTGTTTGGCGGCCTTGGCGATGTCGTATGCACACTGGATGACCTGCTGTGTGACCAGCTGGATGTCCGTGGCCGGTACGGAGTCCCCCGGGAGGGTCTTCTTGCACTCTGACTGGAGTCGGTAGGCACTGGATGTCAGTAAGCGAAGGGAAGTCCTCACCATGTCAGACTTGGGTTTCTAAACATAAAACACAGCCGTTGACCATGAAGTGCAGGGTGGACATCCAAGAGCAGGGACAAACATTCTTCTGAAAACAACTTCAGCTGTTCCGTAGTGAACAGTTTTGTCATGCACTTTCTCAATGATGATGCTCAAAACACTGCAAGCTTTGCAACCCACGGTGTGAGAGATGCCAAAGCACTCTAACTTAAAGGTCAAAGTGCATGCAATATCATTTTAGCATGTGTTATTGTAAGGTAGTTTTTGAAAAATATTAATCCACTTGGGTGAAATATTCCAGATAAAATTGTATTCTATTTGCTTTTTAGCACTGGGGTCAAACATTCTAGTCTTATTAAAACCAATATTCATGTAGAACAAAATATTTCAATGCCCTGTAAGACTGTTTGCAGATTTAAGACTCTGTGCTACAACAAGGTTAATGTAATATCAAGGGCATAAAGAAATGTCTTGCAGTTTATTTAACAGGATCTGAACCAAGTAAGTAGGAAGTGACTTACTTTGGGGAATAATGCTGCCATTTCTGTAACAGCCACGTGTATCCTCTCTGAGCAGGGAATATAACTGCAAACATATTGAAGAGGTTACTCAAAGATAGTAAAATAATTCAGAGACAGAGAACACTCAGGGGCTAGCACAGGTTCCATTTATATCCCCTTAATGAAGGGGCTGAGGCCGAGGCTAGCCCACTGTGGATCTCACACCAACAGAAGGCACCTGGTTATAGATCAAGTTCCCTCATCCTTTCTTGAAAGTTCATTCAATCTGAAAAAAAGTCTCCAGGTATGAAACATAGGCAACATACACTACTAGCCAGGTGAGGCCACAAAACAGTCTGTAAAGATATTTACAGCTCCTCAAGTTGGTCATTTGTTTCTCATCTTTCCAATTTCTTGAAAGCGAAACAAGGATTTCCATGCAAAAGGTCACAGAAGTAAAAAATAAAGTACTAAAAAACTTCCTTATCCCTGGCCAGTGTGGCTCAGTGGTTAGAGCATCGGCCAGCACACAGAAGAGTCGTGGGTTCGATTCCCAGTCAAGGGTACATACCTGGGTTGCAGGTTCGATCCCTGGCCCTGATTGGGACATGTGTAGGAGGCAACCAATTGATGTTTCTCTCTCTCTCTCTCTGTCCCTCTCCCCTTCCACTCTCTAAAAATCAATGGAAAAAATATCCTCGAGCAAGGATTCTCACACACACACACACACACACACACACACACACACACACACAATTTCCTTAGAATTGGAGCCTGTACCTCAACACTTAAAAACCAATGGACATTTCTAAATTCCTACCATTCAATGCATCTGAATTGTTGGCATGTCTAAAGCTTTACTTTGGAGGTAGAGGAAACACTGAGATCAGCTTCATATACTTGTTCAATCACTTACCCACTTTCTCATAAAGTTGCCATGACTTTGCAATGAAATGCTATGAGCACAGGCAGCACTTTGCTTCTGGACAAGCTCAAAAGAGACAAAGCGCATGAAATCTGCCTGTCCTCCTCCTTCCTTCTAGGCCGCCTGGCCTCCTGAGGGCCCCTGAGATGACAGCACAAGAGCCGAGGCTTCAGGAGCACGAACTGCTTGCCCGGCTCCATCCTCACTGCTTTGTAGAGACCCACGTTATCCTCCCGACAGTCCTATGAGGTTGGTACAGCTATCACACCCATATTTCAAATGAGGAAATGGAGGCCTGGAGAGGCAGAGAACTTGTCCAAAGTCCTATAGCTGGTAAAAGAGCAGAGCTCAACTCTGGCCATCCAGCCTCTAAGTCCGGGACCCTCACTGCCACACTACAGGCCTCTCCTGGCATCTGAGGCAACAAATTCACACCTTTTTAAAAAAAATTCTCACCTGAGGATATTTTTTTCCATTTATCTTCAGATAGAGTGGGAGGGTAGGAGAGACAGAGAGAGACATCAATATGAAAGAGACACATCAACTGGTTGCCTCCTGCACGACCCCGACCAGGGCTGGGGACCGAACCGCAACCAAGGTACGTGCCCTTGACTGGAATCAAACCCACGACTCTTTGGTCCGCAGGCCGATGCTCTAACCACTCAGCCAAACCAGCCAGGGCAGTTCACACTTTAAAAAAAAGTTTTTTTTCTTTATTGATTTGAGAGAGAGAGGAAGGAAGAGTGAGAGAGAGATAGAAACATCGATGAGAGAGAACATAGATTGGCCGCCTCCTGCATGCCCCCCATTGGGGATTTGGCCCACAACCTGGGCATGTGCCCTGACTGGGAATCGAACTGGCAACCTCTTGGTGCATAGGTCGACGCTCAACCACTGAGCCACACTGGTTGGGCAGTTCACACTTTTTTTTTTTTTTTTTTAAGTTCACACTTTTTTTAATAGCAAGCCTCTTTCCACTGATGACTGGTGATTCTGACTTCTTAGGTGATGAGACCTGGAAGATTTGAGACTTTGGTTCCATTTAGGATTCTTATTCTTAGTATTATGACAAGCAACATATGGGGTCAGTTTCCTGCACCTTAAAATGTTTTATTTCTGCCTTGAGTAGTACGTATTACAAGCTGCAGAGACAAAGGCAAGCTCGAGATGGTATTAAGTGACAGCTCTTAGATACCACATTGCCACCAGGCTTGGCTTTTGCTTCTAGAACTGATCCACAGAGCCCAGGAGGGAAACGCACTTTAGGAGGCTGTTTTAAGCACATTAGGCAATATGGTGTGAATACAAAGGTTTGGCCTTACACAAGAACCCACATGGCTTTGTTTTAAAATTTCCCTTCTAAGACACAAAACCAAATGCCCTTCAGCATCCATCCTAGCACTCAGAGCCTTCAAGTAACAATTCTTTCCCATTTTTAAGTCATGAAGTTGGCTTCTGCTTAAAAATTGTCATCAACAACCTCCATACTTCATCTTTGTAAGAAATCTAGTATCAACACTGTTTTAATAAAGACTGCCTATGCCCTGGCCAGTTTGGCTCAGCAGCAGAGCATCGGCCCGCGGACCAATGAGTCCTGGGTTTGATTCCAGCCAAGGGCATGTGCCTCGGTTATGGTTCATCCCCAGCCCTGATCAGGGTCGTGCGGGAGGCAACCAGTCGATGTGTCCCTCTTGCGTCGATGTTTCTCTCTTTCTCCCTGTCTCTCTCTACCTGAAGATAAATGGGAAAAAAAGACTGCCTACATTTTAATAACTATGCATGGTCCCAGGTGGGTACTACACTAATGGGGGAGGGGAGCACTTTGTAAATTATATAAATGTCTAATCACTAAGCTATACACCTGAACTAATATAAAATAATACTAAAGCCCGGCCAGTGTGGCTCAGTGGTTGAGCGTCGACCCATGCACCAAGAGGTTGCTGGTTCGATTCCCGGTCAGGGCACATGCCCAGGTTGTGGGCCCGATCCCCAGTGAGGGGCATGCAGGAGGCAGCCAATCGATGTTCTCTCCCATCAATGTTTCTATCTCTCTCTCCCTCTCATAGCAATAAAGAAAAAATAATAATAAAATAAAATAATATTGAATGTCAGCTGTAATTGAAAAAAAAATTCAGAAAAAAACGAATGCTTACATTTTAATGAAACCATCACATTTCAAGAAAATGGTTTATATTATTCCAAATGCCTTCAAATGAGAAATCCTCACTTTTACTTTTGTGAGCAGTTAGAACCATACACCACATAATAACAAAAATGCCAACGCATAAGGAATTATTTAACTTGAAATTTTCCAGGGGCAACAACCCATCTGGTCACACAGACACTCAGAGAGAAAGGCAATGTCCACAGCAATCCCTGTATCAGACATAAATGTTTCTTGAACCAGCATGTCTGCAGCTATCATATTAACTGAGAACCACATCTAAGAGTTTTATGTTTTGCTGATGATGATTTTCATATTGATCCAAAAAATATAATTCACCCTTCTCTCCTGCTACATAGAGAAGAAATTTTTCCTAAGGACATCTCTTAAAAACTCATTCATTATAAGATATTTTAGAAAGTCCTCAATAAGCCACAAAAGAAAGCACACACAGATTAATGAGAAAGTCCTCCTCCTTTATCAGAGGGAGATCATGTTCACAACTTCAAACTGTTATCTTTCCTCAAAAAGGCTTTCCTGCATAATAGGTAGTAATCCTGAATTGTGTAATTTGTGTGTGTGTGTGTGTGTGTGTGTGTGTGTGTGTGAGAGAGAGAGAGAGAGAGAGAGAGAGAGAGAGAGAGAGGAAGAGAAAGAGGGAGAGATACAGGAAGGGAGTAAGGCTGGAGGTCCAGGGGATAGAAACAGGCTGAAGGAAGGTCAGGGGCTGAGGGGAGCTTGCTTGGACAAGGGGACCAGGACCAAGCCTGAATGTGGCCACATGGGCTACTCGTCTACTTAGGATAAACATAAACAATGGATCAACACGAGGAGAAAACAAGAGGAAAAGGCATGGGTTTAGTACAATGCAAAGTTGTGAACAAAAGTGTCTTGAATATGTAAGTAACCAGAGATTTTAACAGAACATCAAACAATTTGTAAAACAAATTCTCTAGACCAATTCTGGTTTAAAGCAAAAGAATGAGCTAATTATTAAAAATTTCTGCATTATTTGATCATGGTCTTAAAAATAAATCAGATCATAACATTTATTGAATAAATTTGTACATTAAAAAATACAACTTCCCAAATTGTACCAAAGATCCCATACTGTGATCTTTGAAGCCAGAAATGGCTGCAGGGCAGATATTTATATTTTTGACAACTACCAAAGAGAACAATGCAACCTAAACACATTTTTTTTTTTAGTTTGAAATACAAACATGGCACTTCTGAACTGGGAGAAATGAAAGTGAAGCATGAGCCCTGGCTAGTTTGGCTCAGTGGTTACAGCATCAGCCCGTGAACTAAAGGGTTGCAGGTTCGATTCCCAGTCAAGGGTGCACGCACTTCAGTTGTGGATTGGATCCCCGGACCCCATTGGGGTAGTGCAGGAGGCAACCAATTGATGTGTTTCTCTCACATCGATGTTTTTCTCTTCCTCTCTCTCCCTCCCTCCCTCCCATTCTTATCTAAAAATCAATGAAAAAAATATCCTCAGGTGAGGATTAAAAAAAAAAGAAAGAAAAGTGAAACACGTTGTTAGATGGAGGGAGAGCACTAGGAAAGGAGTTCATCTTGGTATCAAGATTACGAAAGACTGGACTTGGAAAGCTGTGAAACAATTTGCTTTAGTAATAAGATAATGAAGTTGCTTGTTGCCAAAGTCATGTTGTGCTGAAGAAGAGGAACCAAACACCTGCAGCACGTGAGGCATGAAAGTGCGTGATAAAGAGGATGCCCGAGGAAGGAGGAAGATAACAGCCATGTAGTTTTCCTCGAAGGAGGCTAAGAAATTATGCTGGTTTCTGTGTTTCTCTGAGGATCCTCCAGCAGTCCAGCTATGAAGACTAACTCTTATCTTTCAACAAACACTGAATTCTTCCTTTCCTACTGAGTGGGAAACGACACTGGGAGAAGTCTGTGCTGCACTAAAAAAGGGAAAGGTGGACAAGGGAAGGTGAACGTGACAGCGGCAGGAACACAGAGAATGCCAAAGACATGGTGCATCTTGACGTGGAAGAAGAGGACAGACAGGAGAAAGAAGGGGCAGGACTGTGGTCCCCGAACAACTTTTGTTTGTGCAAGGCACGAAGAGCAGCTCGTCACCAAGGGCCCTAAACTTTGCTGACCTAATGAAAACAATGCGATTTTTCTTGGGTGTTGACCAAACCCAATGGGATGATGTTAAACCACATTTCATAAGTGTGTCTAGACTGGGCCAGCCATGTGAAACTAAGATGTTACCCAGAACAATTTAACAACTTAACCAGAAGTTCTCAGAGGAGAAAATGATGAATAAGAACAAGAGCCAGTCCCTTCCTATGCTAAGTGACTCTACTGGTTCTGGTTCTGCTCAGAGTGAGCAGACAGTTATTTGAATGGTGATTCAATCAACTTTTATTTGTAAACTGCTTATTTCTTAGACGTTTACACACATATACCCGTATACATACAAGCACATGCCCATGTGGGAGATTAGAAATCAGGTTCATTTTAGGATACCTTTTATTTATATTTTCTTTATTGATTTTAGAGAGAGAGGAAAGGAGAGGGAGAGAGAGATAAAAACATCGATGAGAGAGAACATTGACTGGCCGCCTCCTGCATGCCCCCCACTGGGGATCGGGCCCACAACTTGGGCATGTGCCCTGACCAGGAATCAAACCAGTGACCTCTTGGTGCATGGGTCGATGCTCAACCACTGAGCCACACAGGCTAGGCTTAGGATACCCTTTACATCAGCCCACTTGTTTCCTACCTAAGGAGATCACAGGGAGCAGCGGTGCCAGAAGAATCATGTCCAAGTTCTTTGGCAGCTTCTTTCCCTTCTCCATCTAGAACTGGGATTATCACTACCCCAACTATACAGCAATTCTATTTCTAGAGATATTTATTTTCAGAGTACTTTATAGGAAGAATGAAAAATTGAAAATACCATGAAAAAAAACAAAAAAAAACCCCAAATTTACAAATGTGTTCTTAGGCCTGTCATATAAACCTGAAATTTTCAAAAACCTTTAAAATCAGGACACTGAGGAAAATCCCTCTTCCTAACTGGAGCAGCATCTCTTCCAGAGCATGTACACATTCTCCCAGGCAGACTTTTCAAGCTCCCTTACCTGTCATGTTTATTTTCTTGGGCTGCTCTTAAGAGTTCCTGGATATTTTTGGTGATCTGTTCAGTTTTCCGGATGACGTCTTCGGTGCTGGGGAGGACAGGGCTTGGGGCCGTGGGGGGTTCTGCCATGTCTAGTACTGAGCCATCGCCTTGCCACACCATACTCCTCTGCCTTCCCTTCCTGCTTGACCTGTGAACATTGAAAACAGGCTAAAATATAACAGGTGTTTATCAGCTGCTTCTCTGCTTCTAGGAGCCACTGCTTGGGCACTTGCTGAATACAAGAGCAGGCTGCTTTTGTGGTTTCCTTTATCCTGTCTGGCAGGAGACTCATGGTAAGGCTGTTTCATCAACAGGCAGCCACAACTCACATGGAGGCTATTTCATTATCACGGGGCTAGAAATTATGACTCTTGTAGACAGGGTGAAGATGGGGAAAGGGAGGGAATAACTGGAATGGGGAGGGCGTGATAAAGCCATCCCTCATTGAGCCAGTCCCATGGGGTAAAAATGCAGAATGCAACTTAACAGTGACTTAGAGTGAAGTACTGATTTGAAGCACATTACAGAGATTTAGAGACATATAATGTGCTGGTAAAAGAAAAAAGGCCCTGTGGCAATAATGTGAGATGAGAAGAGGTGTTGAACTATGGACTTAGGCCTCAATATTTCAAGACTTTCTGGGTCTGAAAATAGAGAAGTGGTGCAGGTGATGAACGACAGCCTGCTAGATCTCTGGTTTAAGAGCCCGACCCCTGGTACATCCTTCCTGCAGCTGTACCCCATGTCATCTGGGTCTGTGTCATTGGGAGTGTTGTCATAGTCACTTTCAGGTGTGCTGTTCTGCTTCTCCAGTCTGGACGTCTACAAGAGAGAAAAAGTGACCCCCATTAGTTTAGAGCACAAGATACTTTTTGGGAGCCTTCTCCAGGAATCATTACGTTAGGCTACATGGCCTTCATGCCCCAGATCTTATTTGGGACAGGAAACAACCCTTTATTGAAAATGTAGTAAAAGATGAACAGTGGATCCAGAAATGCTCTTTCCTTTTTTGCACCATTTCTTCTTGGCTCAGTGGCTACTCCATAAATAGGTCCTTGGTACAAACTAACACAGACACACAAGGCAACTCACCCACATTTAGCTCTCTAAGGAATATGAGTTTAACAGACCCATTTAAATAGCAAACATGCCAGCACTTAACATACCCACAGACCTTCAGCGCTGGAAGCTGTCTGCAGATTATCTAGTCTAACACCAGATGAGAAAATGAAGGGCCCATGAGAAAATGACACACCCAAGGCCACAGTCGGTAGAAAAACAGGACCAAGAATCCAGGTCTCTTGCTACCTCCAACACCCCATGCCTGGGGCTCTGAGGATGATCATTGCTCAAAACACACCTGCTCCAAGAACTGCCTACAGTTTTATATGAGCCACATCAGCAAACCGGGACTGCTCATTTACTGCCACATGTTGTTAGTGAGCCACTCGGTTTCTAAACACTTTTATCTGTTTCCAAAAACACCCAATCCTTAAAATGTAAAGATTTGATGCAACTGTGGAGGTTCAAAAATGGGATGCAGATTTAAGAGAAGAATGCTAAAAATGTGTTAAACAGCCCTGGCTGGTTTGGCTCAGAGGTTAGAGTATCAGCCCCCGGGTTTGATTCCTGGTCAAGGGCACATACCTGCATTCGATGTCCGGCCCTGGTCGGAGTTGTGCAGGAGGTAACCAATTGATGTGTCTCTCTCACACTGATATTTCTCTCTCTCTCTCTCTCCCTCCATCCCTCCCATTCTATCTAAAAATCAATGGAAAAATATCCTCACGTGAAGACTGTCAACAAAAAAAGAATGTGTTGAGTAAATGGCAGCACTGCTAAGCACAGGGCCTTCCAGGTGACAACATTTGAAGGGACTCACATTCCCTTGAAGGGGATTGTGTTAGTTCTGAAGTGTCTAATAAAAATGCACACCACCCCCCCACCCCCCCAAAAAAGGGTTTTCCTCAGTATTTATTTTATTCATAATGTTTGAGAATTTTGCCTGGCTGGTGTGGCTCAGTGGCTGAGCTTCGACCCATGCACCAAGAGGTCACCAGTTCGATTCCCGGTCGGGCACATGCCCAGATTGTGGGCCAAATCCCCAGTTGGGGGCATGCAGGAGGCAACCAAGCGATGTTCTCTCTCATCGACGTTTCTATCTTTCTCTCCCTTCCTCTCTCTCTAAAATCAATAAAGAAAAAAAAATTTTAAAAAGAAAATGTTTGAGAATTTCTTCATCTAGAACAGAAATCGGTGGAAGCTGACTTAAAACCTAAACTGGCCCGGCCGGTATGGCTCAGTGGATTGAGCGTCATCCCATGGACTGAGAGGTCCCAGTTCAATTCCTGGTCAGGGCACATGCCCGGGTTGCCGGCTCGATCCCCAGTAGGGGGAGTGCATTATGTTTCTCTCTCACATCGTGTTTCCATCTCTCACTCCTTTCCTCTCTCTCTAAAAAATCAATAAAAATATACTTTAAAAAAACAACAACACTAATTACTTTGCAAAATACAAATCTAAACTATTTCCAGCTCTATATCTTGAATTTAATCCAAGTTAATAAAAACATGTGACTAAGGAATTTTATTAATGCTGCAATAAAATGCAGCTAAAGATATAGTTGTATAGTTAACCCTTAAAGAATACAGGATTGAGCCCGGCTGGTGTAGTTTAGCGGATTAAGCGCTGTCCCATGGACTGAGAGATCCTGGTTCGATTCCTGGTCAGGGCACATACCTAGGTTGCAGGCTCGATCCCCAGCAGGGGGCGTGCAGAAGGCAGCCTATCAATGATATTTCTCTCTCTCTCCCTTCCTCTCTCTAAAAAATCAATACAAACATATTTTAAAAAAAAACACAAAAAACAAATACAGGATTGAACTGTGTGGTCCACTTACATGCAATTAAAAAAATTTTTTCATTTACTGTCCGGCTGGTGTGGCTCAGTGGTTGAGCGTCGACCCATGCACCAAGAGGTCACCAGTTCGATTCCCGGTTGGGCACATGCCCAGATTGTGGGCCAAATCCCCAGTGGGGGGCATGCAGGGGGCGGTCAATTGATGTTCTCTCTCATCGATGTTTCTATCTCTCTCTCCCTTCCTCTCTAAAATCAATAAAGGAAAAAAAAATTCATTTACTGACTTTTTTAGAGAGAAACATCAATTTGTTGTTCCACTTATACATGCATTTATTGTTTGATTCTTGTATGTGCCCTGACCAGCGACTGAAACCTGCAACCCTGGCATATTGGGACGATGCTCTAACCAACTAAGCCACCGGGTCAGGGCCACAGTTTTTTTCAGTTGATCTGCACAGTTCAATGGACTCATGTAGTTCAAACTGACATTGTTCAAGGGTCAGCTGTTGGTTGGATATCAGCATATGCAAAGGGCCAAATTAATTTATAAACTAATTTTTGAATGTGGGGGCATTGGTAGTGCCCCTAACCCGCATGTTGTTCAAGGAACAACTGTAAATTAAGAACCTTGTTTAAACATATGGAGACCCTATAGTTTCATCCAAAAGAGTAGCTACTTTAGAGTAAATCAGTTTAAGAAAATCTACATGAAATCTAATTATTTGCTCCTTACTGGTAATGCTGCCTGGCCCTCTGGAGGCCCTTATGAGGACAAGCAAGGCAGCCAGCCCTCAGGTGGGGGACTCATTATTCACATCACAGTTTGCTTACTATCTTCCTGGCCTCTTTTCCTCTCCCAGGGCAAATGCTCTCTTGCTATGCCTGCTGAGGCCTTCACGGTCCCCCCAAATGCTCTACTTGGTCCTAGCCACTTTAACATAAGACACTTGTGCTGGGCTCCTACAGTTTGTACTATAAGCACTCAGATTCATCTGGCAAATGATTAAAAGTGTTAGCTTGGAGCCATATGGAGAGTTTAAGTTCTGCAAAATTGACTATAACTTTTAAGATCCCTTTGTTTATATCTCCTACAAGCAAGCAGTTCTGCTTCACTTGCTTTCTTATTTTGATTTGGCTTTATGAATCAATCAGTGAGTTACTGGCTACTGGAAGTCTAGGCAGGCACTGTGTCCAGTGCAGGGAACACTGAACCCAGGCTCTTCAAGAGGTGATCTCAAAAACAAAAACAAAACCCATCTTACCTTTCACAGGGAATGTCTGACCAATCTTTAAATTTCTTTTCCTTTAGTTTTTATATATATATACATACACACATACATATATGTAACTGTACTGTAAAAAGCTTGTATTTAAATAATTATTCTGGAAAATTCATCCAGATCTGCTCCAGTGGAAAAATCTAGAAAATAGAATTAAGCCCAGAAAAACCCCACATTTTTATAATGGATCTTTTTGCTTTCCTTGGTGTAAATTTGATAATTACGAATCAAATGTACTATCCCAAAATGATCAAGAGTACCAAGTTTCATTTAAATATTTTAGAAGAGTATTAACTCATATATCTAATAAAAGTACTCAGGAAATGTTTCTCCAGTACTGAAAACAATATATAGCAGTAACCACCCAGGAAATCAGTTACTTACGAATCAAGTCCTTCATCGTTGTCAACAAAATCATACGTACAGGATTTCAAGTTAGCCAGCATTTAATTTTGTGAAAATTATTGTAATCATGCAGAGGTAAGATCCATTAGTTAAAAGTGCTGCACTCTCAAAGCTGTTAATAGAAAAGTTACTGTATA
This sequence comes from Tadarida brasiliensis, assembly GCA_030848825.1. Taxonomy (NCBI): domain Eukaryota; kingdom Metazoa; phylum Chordata; class Mammalia; order Chiroptera; family Molossidae; genus Tadarida; species Tadarida brasiliensis. The sequence continues at coordinate 11,711,454 of CM061277.1, read as the reverse complement.
GCTGGTGCTGGTTCAGTTTAAAAGATTTGCAAATTTTCAAAAATACAGACATGCCATAAAAACCTAAACTCGCCTGGCCGGTTTGGCTCAGCGGTTAGAGTGTCGGCCCGCGGACCAGAGTCTCAGGTTCGGTTCCCGCTAAGGTCACGTACCTCGGTTGCGGTTTGTCCCCGGCCCCGGTTGGGGTTGTGCAGGTGGCAACCAGTTGATATGTCTCTCTCATATCGATGTTTTTTTCTCTCTCTTCCTACCTCTCTCCCTCCCGCTCTATCTGAAGATAAATGCAAAAAAAAAGTGTCCTCGGGTGAGGATAAAAAAAACAAAAACCTAAACTCATGATGAAGCTTCCAGGAACATTCAGGATTATTAATTTAAATGACTTAACTGTTAATCTTGTATAAAATTCTATCTCAGCAAGCAGTCCTTGCAATGATTCTCAAAATTATCAAAAAAAATTGTTTTGTTTTTCTAAATTTCACAGTGGGCAAAGTTTACTTGACTCATATTAAAATTTCAAACGAGATATTTCATTTCTATTAATTGCCCTAGTTTAACTGAAATACTGTAATAAAAAAACTGCAGTTCCATTTCAGAACTGCTCAGAAGACTTGAAGTATCATACATATATCTAAAATTCTTTTTATTACACGGATTCAAAACTGCAGAAAAGGACCCCCAAAGGGCCTCGATGTGCCATATGGCACTGGCAGTGCTAGAGAACAATTCATTGTTCCTACTTACGTGCAGGAAATGGACAAAAGCCCAGTGCAAATCCCACCATGTCTATAAAGGTGGTCTGGCACCCACAGCCACCTTCCCGCCCCACCTTACTTATACTCCCCTACTGTTAAAAAAGAGTGAGCAGGGACCTGACTGCACGTCTTCAAAGCTTGTGCTCTTCCATGTCTGTCCCAGCTTACTATCATGTCCTCTTCATGCATGAAAGTATTTTTTAAATTGACAGTGCCTTTGGGAGCGGGGATGTCACCTAAATCCACAGGATCACTGACTTACCAAAAAGCTGGGTATGACCCTGGCCGGTGTGTCAGTTGGTTGGAGCATCATCCCGTGCACCAAAAAGTGGCGGGTTCGACTCCTGACCAGGGCACATACCCAGGTTGCAGGTTTGATCCCCCAGTTGGGGTGTGTGTGGGAGGCAACTGATCTATGTCTCACATCGATGTTTCTCTCTCCCTCCTTTCCTCTCTCTGAAATGAAAGAAAACAAAAAAAGGCTGGGTATGGTGCTGAGGAGGTGCTTAATAAATACTTGTTGCCTGGCTATTCTAAATGGAGCTTACCTGAATCATGTACTGTTACTGGGAATGCAAGTTATACATCAGAGAGTTTAACTTGACCAATAAAGTGAACAGCTTCATACTACAGCCTCTGATTCCTCCAATTCTGCTATATGCTGCAATGCTTACAAAAGACGCAGGAACCGCGTTTGTCAAGTATGGTTTGTCAGGTATGGGGCCGACATAAAATATGTTAAGAGGTTAAAAAAAATAAAAGCATGATGTCTTAGTGTTTCATTTAGTTTTAATCTGATAACCGAAGCTCTGAACAAATTTGACACATCTGCCCTACTACAGTATTTAACCAGCAGCCAGCTAGTTTTCTGATGTACGCTCAGAATAAATGTTATAGGGTGACTTGCGGACTTTGTTAAATAGTATGTGAAACAGAGTAATGCAGAGTTAGACAAAAGGGAGGCCGCCTCCAATAGACCTGCGTGCGTGTGTGTCCATGCACGCTGCTGTGCCTGTAACACGCCTACAGGAAGCGCTGCCTCATGCAGGACAGAAGGGCAGTTAGTGGAGGGACAGGAGGGCCAGAAACACAAAGCGCCCAGGAGCACTGCCCCTCCTCCAGAGAGCAGACCATTCAGAGTGTACTTAACCCTTCGGGTGCTTTCCTCCCTGGACCAGGAAAGTGTGGAGGGGAAGGAAGGCAGAGATGAAGAGGAGGTCACAAGCGCACTCCTCCCGATCTGAAAGGGGAAAAAAGAAACACACTCGGGAAAATACAAACAACAAAAACCCTACCTCCTGCTCCGGTTTCAGCCCCGATTTCAGCCCCGATTTCTCAGTAAGAGTCCTAAAAAGCTACTCACTATGTGAGATCAGTGCTGAAATTTCTGTGACAGACGGCTGACTGCCACTCTGGCTGATGACAGAGGCCCAGACATTTTTAATTCCTTAATGAAATGTCTCCCAGAAATCACTTGGAATTTATAAGGCTATTTTTTTTCCATATAAGGGAAAAGATAATACCTAACATAATTTGTCATATTTGCTGATAGTTTTTAAAAAAATAGCCCTAAATATTTGTTTTTAATCAAGACAGATAATATGAAATGAGACACTATATGAATGATTAAAAGTTGGTATGTTATTAATCTACTTTTTAGTAGATATAAAACTTATGCAATAATGAAATAATGACATTCTTACATTCTAAATGTTTCTAAAATTAAAAAGTACACTATGAAAACTAACAAAGGTTGCTTTTCTTAAATTTTGTTTTCAGTTATACAAAAATAAGGTTAACTTAGTTCAATGATATTCCCATTACACCAAATGTATCAAATCAACTGCTTTAGAATGTTGAGCCCAAACAACTTAAAAAGTTGAAGTAATAGACTCCCAATTACAATATAACACTGTAATTTTTCCACAATAAAACTAGACAAAATTAAACTAGGATTTAATTTACTAGACCATACATATCCTTTACTTTGAATTTACTCTGAGAATTTTTTTGGAAACTCTTACAAAATTCGACTGAAAAATAGTAACTGTGACATTCAAAAAGATAAATATTACTCTTGAAAAACATCACTTAAGTTCAAAACATCTGTAACATTTTGTCAAAACAGATTTTTAAAATCTGAAAGAAAGAAATATAGTATTTGAAAACCTCACAATACAATACTTTTCCCATTGTAAAATAAGATGTTAGCAGCCTGTTACAGAAAACAATCTTTGGAATACAACACCTGTAAAATTGATGTAGAGTTTTTACACCTCATTCTTACGAAATGACAAAGCATTGCTTTCTCCACAATGGGGAGGAGGGGGATGCAGAAGCTAAGCAGGCACGCTGACCACAGATGCAGAAGCTTTGGAGGCCTAGAGGCTTCTAGACCTATCCTGTATGTCCAGACCACAGATGCCACCTGCCTACCTGGGAGGAGCAGAGACGGCACCTTGAATTCTAAGGGGCACATACCTGTCCTGTCTACCTCAAAGACAGCACTTACTTCTAGTGGTAACCTTAACAATTTGTTTTAGTTTTTGAAAGTGGGAAAGAAAGTTTGTTATTAAAAAATTCCAATAGGGAAAAAAAGGAGAGGGGAGCTGAGCAAGAACCAGAATCCCCAGCCTTGTTAGACAACTTTTGGCCAATGGCCCTGTGTGCTTGCGGTGTTCCCACAAGCATCTGTCGACATGTTAATACAGCAAACACAACAACTCTCATAGCCCAATTTGGCAAAGCAGAGATGTGGGCATCTACAGGTTCAGAAGAGGGAACGCAGGAGTCAGGCTGGACAGAGTGAACAGTGGAAGCGCCAATGGTGTTACTTACATGTGCAGGGAATGGCTGGAGTCTTGTCCTGCTCTCTTCGGGGTGGTTCACTTCTCCCATTGGGAGATATGGTTTCTGACCTGATCCCGTCTCGTACATGGACATGGGCCTACTGCCCCGGGCAGATGGACGTCGCTTTAAGGAAGAGTGGTTGGAAGTGTCTGTATACTCAGAACCAGTTTGCACCTGATATATATTGGTGGTGGCCTGTTTCCTGAGGTTCGAATTTTCACTCTGGAGTGTTTGAAGCTGAAAGAAATGTTTGGCAGTGGGACTGTGTTTTTCTATAGCAAGCAGAAAAAGCAAATACCAAGTAAATGCATACAACTACCAGCTTTAAACAATAAAAACAACAACAGCTAGCTGGGTTGAAAGTAAACAGCAACGATAAACGAGAACTCTATCTTCTAGAATGAACGAAACACAATCAACTCACTTCATCACTGAGCATATAAAATAGCTTAATTTTTGAATGTGGAAAAGTTGCAGTTTGGACTTTTTAAAAATAAAATGTTTAACCACCTAAAATTTGGTCATGGAGACCTGAGAAATGTTTGCAGGCAAGCTGAACTCTGGATTATCGTAAGGCTGTTTCTAGCAAGAGCTTGAGATCATTAAGACATCGCTTAGGTAACTTGCTTTTCAAATGAGCCCTGAGCAATTTGCAAATGCCAAAAATGCCAGCGGACACCATGGAAGCAGCACAAAAGTTACTGGAGTTGCTGTGCAAAGCAAGAAAGACAGTGAAATTCAGCTTATGAAAAATCAGATCAGCGACTGCTTCCCAAAAAGCCAACAAGAAAAAGTATGATCAACAAGTTTTTATTACACAATATTCTTGATGTTCCAAACAATTGAGCACATTTTTAAAAACAGAGGGAACCGAATCATGGTACGTTTGCTATATTAACATATCATGAAGAAAATTGAAGACCTATTGAACTGTTACATCTTCATCTGAATGCTCCACGTAGCATGCTCGCTTCCCTTTGGTGATTGATCAGCTTTCAGGCCAAGGCCGGAATATGTGGCCTCTCTCTCCTTTGGCTTTGTCACCCCGAATCGCGACCATGGTGTGTCAGCTTTAAACACACTAATCTGCCTGGCACCACCCCATTTTAGTTAGAGGCTGTCACTTGGAGACCCTGAATGCTCTTTCCATTTCTCACATGCAGGCTGCTTCATGGTGTTTGATGAATTAAGAGTTAGGGGATCAGCAAGGAATCATGTTACTCTTTGGCGTCTGGCATTTTAAACACAATTAACTGAGTCCAGTCTGCACAGTGTCCTTCCCCTCTGGTGCTCCTTCATCTTCCATGACATTTTATAAGCTGGGTGTGGTGTGAGTTCAGCTGTCTACTCTTTGACAGAGATTGTAAAATCTGACCCAATTCCCCAACAGGGCCAAGGCTTAGGTCCGCAAGCAACTGTATTTGCACCAGAAGATCATTACTTTTTCAAGAGCAAACCCATTCAGTGTTAGGAGTTACTTTCAATTTTTATTTATAAAGCACCGATCTGTGAAAAATACACCAATAGTGGCTGCTCCTCTTCATTAATTAGCATCTTTTCCAAGCAACTGTTAAAATGTGAAAGATCAGATACAAATCATGCTACTTTGTCAACTACATATATAAATATATATAAACTTTACCTAACTTTGAAATAAAATCAATACATCTTTGCTAAATAAACATATTCCACATACTTTATATTAATAGTGCCAAAATTCTGTGAAAGCCTGACTTACTGCCTCTGCCAGAGAATACCCTCATTCTCAGTTTTCTCAAAGAGTGATCTACTAAGGAATGATAGATTGCTTCTACACCACAAAGGCTTTTAGGATATAACTTATCTCCCTTTCCAAAGAAGGAACAGCTGCGAAGTGACAAGCAGCCACTGAGAATTCTTACATTCCAGGATACAGCCAGGCATAAGGTGCCTGTCAAAACTATGTATTAGGGAATCCATACCCTGAAGTGAAATGGTCAAGGTCCAAAGAGTGAGGAGCATAACTGACACATGCCTGTTAATGAAGGACTGGGGCTATCTGCACATGTCTGTCCATCTATAAACCTTCTCTTAGAGTTTTTTTTTTGACAGAGCCTTGAAATCTGAAACTTTATCTTAACATTTTTTGTGTCTCTGAAACATCCAGTCTGGATTTTGCTTTCATGTGTTTTGATGAACACAAGTTCCTGGTCTCAATTTTTAAGAATTTTAGTATTCTGTATTTAGAGCGATGTCCTCTGATAAATTCGAGTAATGCATATCTTAATAAGAACCAGACCACACTTTTTTGTCTGGAAGGAATATAATAGGAAATGAAAAGTTACAGATAATTCAATAGTTTTAGAAATTAAAAGCTTTTCTAAGAATTGAGGAAATAATCCATGATCAATGGCAAACAATTTCACTCTATAGTTCTTAAAGAAGCTCAAGACATTTGTCTTCAGAGATAGGTTATCTCTGGTGATTTCTACAAGTACTAAAAGGAGCATTAGAGAATAAAAAAGCTAATGCTTAGCAGGTTGATTTACAGTAGTAAAGTCAGCATGTTTCAGAAAAAGGCACCTCAAAAAATGATTAGTTCAATTAATGGGTCAAACTGTAATTCATTAAACAGAAGGTATTTCAGAAAAGAAAGAGGAAGTGCAAGCCCTGTGTGTTATGGCTCCTGGTCTGTCTTGTTCTCAGCTGCACACCTGCCCTAGACAGGGCCAGCGTGGCACAGAACAAGTGTTAGATTCAAATCTGATCTTCAGGCATTCTTGTCCCCTTTTATTATAGGTAGTAGAGCCATTTATCTCAAAAGGTCTCAAAAAGTGATCTAGAACTCAATGCCAAAAGAATCCTAAACCAAGCCCCAGGCCAGGGTGCACTGCAGTGCACTCCCCTGACAAGCAGAGGGGCACAGACCCCTTATTAGTTCTGTGGCCTTCCTTTAAGAAGCATCGTTGAAAAGGGCCCAGCCACAAATGAAATGCACCATGTCCTCTGTTCTGGATGATTCTGAAGCATTACTCTTCAAATGACTTTGTTTTGTTTCTGTTTAAGGGAAGTGTACAAAGTCTCATGTTGTAGAGAATTGAATGATGGGATCAGTACCCACAAAGTCTTAGGCAGGATTTAGAATTTTTCAACTTCCTTTTCTTAGAATGTTCACAAAAAATTACATATATAATCCCCATCTTAAGCAAATTCCTTGCTACTATTAGCCACACTTCTTTTAGGGATTAATATATTCATATATTTTTTACTCTCCTAAAAGGCAGTGAACGAGAAAATGCTGAGCAAATGTTGTTTCTTACTAGTGTACAGCTCTCACTAGTGCAAAGAAAAGGCTTTCTTATATTCATTGAGAACCTGCTCTATGGCAGGCCCTGCTCCAGGCTCTGAGGACATCATACGTTAGTGGTTAAGCACTGGTGAAAAATAAAGCAGAGATGTGGGACAGGGCTGCCAGGGTGGGGGTGAATAACAACTTAGAATAAGAGTGAACAGGGACAGCACCCCTTGCATAGCGTGGGGTGGGGTATGATGTGGAATGCTGGTAAACACATATACCCGTCCAGGGCTTTCATCTGCTCTGTCTTGCCGGTATGATTATTCTTGTAGAACGAGCAATAGGAAGAATGACATCCATGGAGTGGCATCCAGGATTCCAGGAAGCACAGAATAGTGCAAAGGTTATTACAACTGATATAAGCACTTAATAGGTTATATGTTTCTTCCACTGGGAAGCTTACTCTGGAATTATTTCTTATAAAAGCTACTTCATTTGAAATATCCAAATACACACTGCTTCCAAAAAGACAGCTTGGCCCACAGATTTTTAGGTCTGTTATAATAACTGTTTTTCTTCCCTCTGACCACACGTATTGTGCCTGGGGTTCCTCCTTATATTGTGGGATTAAAGCGTCAATCATCCTGGCATTTATTAACATGTTACCTTTTTCTGCATAATTCTCAGCTCGTCACTCAAGTTGTTATTCACCTTCATTAGCTGTTGTATCTTGGCCTCAGAAGCCACTAGAGCGTTTTTGACCTCCATAAATTCCTGCACAGTGACTGGTCCATCTGATAAATCTGAATCTAGGCTCTAAAAATAAATTGGGGAAAATGTTCACAATCTGAGATGATGATAACATTCAAGACTAACAGCTAAAGAATTTCAAATTCTGACCATGCCAGCTGGATTGCAAAGTTAATCAAACTAAATCAAGGCTTCTGAGGATAATGCAAAAATAAAACATAAAGGTGGGGTTACTATAATATTTGAAAAATTTTAACGTCAATATTTTCTAACAGAATAGGTACTGGGGCTATAAATCTACTCTAACAATGACTCTCTAAGTGCATTTGTCTTGTTGCGTCTTCCTTTCCTTGCTCATTAATTTTTCTCTTCTATTCATTCTTTCATTAATTCATTCATTCCAACAGGTTTTTATTGAGCATCAGGCAGTGTTCTAGGGGCTTGGGATATATAAGAAAATAAAATAGACAATGATTCCTATTTCCATGGTGAGAGGGGAAAAAATAAAAATAAGTAACCATATAGTATGACAGAAGGTGATAAGTGTGGTAGAAAATAGATAAAATGGAGAAGAATAGAGGGCTGGGGAGCCAAAGTAGGGCTGAAGGTGGGAGCATTTTAATTAGATAGACAGGGTAAGCCTTTGGATAGGTGAGATGTGAGCAACAGCCTGAAGGAGGTGAGGACATTAGTTAAACGGCTGTCTGGAGGAAGAATGGTTCGGCCATCAGCAGAGCTCAGCTAGAGGGAGCAGGTGTGCAGGGCAGAGAGGAGTGGGAGGCCCGTCAGTCCACAGAGGACCCTTTCATGTAGGGTCCTGCCAAGACTTTTGCTTTCACTGAGTGAACCTGGTGCTTCTGGGGAAACCTGGCAGAGATGTTCAGACAAGTGATGCTTACTGTCCTCTCCGCATTCCCTGCATCTGCCAATGGCACTACCATTCTCATAGAGCTGGACATCCCCAACACATCTTCTTTAAGTCTATCTCTCCCCTTCAAACATCCAGCTTATTGCCAGGGCCTGTCTATTCTATCTTTCTATTCATCCATTCTCAAATGTTTGCTGAGCCCCTCTGTGGGCCAGGTCTCGGCCAAGGTCCTGGGGATTCAGCAGAGGGTGGACCAGCCAGACCCCTGCTGCCCTCTCCCCAGGCTCACACTCTGCTACAGTGATCTCTCTCCCATCCAGACCCTCCCAGCCCAAGCCCTAAAGTGGCCTGGCCAGCTTTTCAGGAGTATCCTAATTGGGTTCCTTTCTTTTACTCTCTGATCCTCCAGAACACTCCTCCCAAAACAAAGGACCCACAAGGGCTGACCATTCCCTCCTTCCCTGCCTAAAAGCTCCCTGGGCTCGGCTCTGCCTGCCGAGGTCCATGCTCTTCAGTCTGGCATCATTGTCCTCCCATGGTGTGACCTCGGCCTCTGCTACAGCTTTGAGTCCCACTCCTTTTAGGCTATCTCTACTCATTATCCGTTTCCCTCCTAGACACCTTAATTAATTTTCTCTTTGCCTAGACCACTCTTCATTGCCTCTCCATGTGCCCAAACCCATGCATCCTTTAAGACACGTTAAGAGCCCTCTCATTTACAAAGCCTCCCGATACTCCTTCTCAGCAACAAGTTGTGTTTCCTCTCAGCCCCCAAACCCGTTTGTGCTTCTTATGACACATATCACTATGTACCTTTTATTGCAGCTACCTCTCCTCTTAGGCAGTGACAGCCTCACGGAAAAGGGACTAGACCTCATTCAGGAGACTATTATCCAGAGAAGTCACTCGGTAAAGATTTGTTGAAAAAATAAAACACACCAGTCCCTCATCACAAGTTGTATAAAGTCACAACTGTAGCAGGGCTATGGGATTCAGCAACTGACTCAGGGACCAAGGACCCCCTCTTTAAAAACGATTTACCTCACTTGACCTTTGCTTGGCCCAAGCTCGTTAGTAAAGCCAACTATACCTCCATAGCACTTTCACAGGGCTAGCCCTCAAGTGACTTACAAAGTAAGGCAATTTTGCAGAAGGAAAGCTTTTACAAAGAAACAATGTCTCCCGTTCTGTGTGTCACCTCACCTTCTGCCTGTTTGCCTTGCTTGCAGTGGCTTCCAGATCTGTGTCTTCATCTGATGCCACACTGTCATAGTCCGGCTGGTCATTGTCTTGACTCTCAATATTGATTGTTTTCAGTATGAGATCCACATTGTCTATCAATAGAAGCAAATAACTTTACTTTAGGTTTAAAAAAAACTTACATTTATTGATTTTTAGAGAGAGAGAGGAAGGGGGAGAAAGAAACACTGATTTGTTGTTCCATTTATTTATGCATTAATTGATTGATTCTCGTATATGCCCTGACCGGGGATCATACCCACAACCTTGAAATATCTGAGCTACTCAGCCAGGGCCTTTAAAAAAAAGTTTTTTCCCCACAAAACTATTGGGAGGATTTTGAGGTTTAGTGATTTAAAGATGGAAAGAAAATGACAGAAATAGCAATGTTATAGTCCCACCAATATAGGGATAACAGAGCAAGTCATCAACCAGACAGATAGCCTACTATAAACTGCACAGAGAGATTTAAGCTACTCGCCAAATGTGGGCAAATTTATTGGATGATTTATGAAAGTGCTACTCAGATGAAGGAGGCAGTTCCCAAGTTTCTAATCATTCAGTGAGATAGAGTATAGCTCCAAATCATGGAGATAAAGCTGTACTAATGCATACTTAGATGTGATTGACAAGGTAACGTCATGTCAGGATAGAAGGAAAATTGTTCAAATGGAGCCTAGAAACTAGATGCTCAAAGAGCAGGTACATTAGTATTTAGTCGGCTGGATGCCAGTGAGAGAAAGGGAAAAAAAGGATGATCCAGTAGACACACACATGTGCATATCAGGAAGGTATGGTCTGCAGGGGAGCAGGGATGATTCTATAGGGGCTAACACATTTTGAACAAAAGAGTTCACAAACTAACCAAGTCTCTCCAATTTCTTTCGAACAATTCAAGCTAACCTCTAACTTCTAATATTGTTTCTGGATATTTTGATGGATTATATCTGGGTGATAAATTATGGTTATGTAAAAAAAATTTTAATTTTTAAAATTAATATAAAAATATACATATCATCTGATTATAGAATAAAGATTCAACACAGAAAACTTGAAACTAATGAATACATTCATGGCCATTGACATATGTTGGTCTATTCCCTAAACATATACATATATTCATTGTTTGCAAGTTGCTGTGAAGACTGAATGAGCAAATACTGAACCACTGTTCTTAGTGGAAACACAGGGTTAGGTTCCCCCAATCCTCTGGTCACAACATTTTCATCAGCTGATTAAGATATAACCTTGTTTTATGTGTGTTGTGTTAAAAGACACCTTTAACACATATCGTTGATGCACTAACACTGAACTCACAGCCAATGGCACTAGAACTCATGCCTAAATGGAGCTTATTTAACACATGCATTATCTCCGTAAGGCATATTCCAGCCTTCTTGTGCTTATGAACCCTAGATGGCACTTCAGCACTACACTTGGGGGGCATTTTAAACAGTGAAATTACCAACAAAAAGCACAAAAAAGTGAAAAATGTAACGCTAAACAGACCTTGAAAAGGACACGTTTACAATATGAAAGTTGAAACAAAAGGCAAAGTGTGGCCTTTTAAATCTCAGCTGGGAGCGTGTTTTCGGTAATCCACATTTTTCAACACTCTGCACATGTCTACAAATTACCATGAAAATGCTGTGAGTACTGGTTTTGGGGTTACAAATACATTTTAGTGAATAAGTGAATTTGCAAATATGGAATCTATGAATAATGAGGACTGACTGTATATTTATACTTACATGTGGTATATTCACTTGTACATATGTATATTATGCTTTTTCTTACAAAATTGGGATTATACTAAACTAAACCTTTATTTTAAAAATTACTACTTTATACTATGTCATTTCATATTCTCTGAAAAAGAAAGTCTGTGCACTACTATTCAAATATGTGACTAAACGTTGCTCTTTTATTGTTTCTAATGTTTTCAGTGTTATATAAAACATATATACATATAAAAATCTCTGATTATTTCTCCTCAATTAACACGTAGAAATGGAACCACCAAATCAAAAGAATATATACATTTTGATACTCCAAATTTATGAAAGGATCCTTATCATTGCACCTTCACCAAAGTTTAATAAACTTTCTTAGAACTTGTCTACTCCTGGTTGAACCAGTAAAATCAAGAACAAATTGTTGTCAGTTAATGAGTACTTACTATCTTTGGGGAATCTGATGCTGACTGAAAACTGAATTGTTATGGTATGTATTTCTTCTGTTTAAATGTTGTACAATAAAAATGTATTATTTTCATAATTAGAAAACAAACAAACAAAAAACACACGAGCATACAGTTTTGAGGCTGAATGAAGTGTGCTCTTAAGCAAAGAGACAGGTCCCTGAGCTACTAAACTAGACTCAACAGGGTACCTCAGAAATAGGCACTCGGTGCTCTCTTTACAATTTTAAACTACAATAATTCTCACTGCAGACATCTAAAGTTTATAGTAACAAACTTTAAATATTTAGAACTCAGTTTTGTAGGTAAGCAACAGTAGATGAGCTGTAATTTCAATCAAGAGGGCTTACTTTCTTATATACTTTTTAACAATATCTAAATCAGACTTTTGGGTTAATTTCAGGATGTAACTTTATAGAAATGAAGACAGGTGACCCAAGAAGAAAAATATCACATATATGATATATAGGAATAGCAGTTAATAAAACACTGAAATATTTATAATTCACCAGGGCTCAAAGGGGTAAACTGTTTGTCACAACATGGTACCAACAAATCTTACAGGGCTTTAACTAAGCTATTCTGTTGATGACTGCTCTAATTACTTTACAACTTTAAATTCAACACTTGTGTGAAATTTAGAAGACAAAAGAAGCAAACATTTGGTTTAAAACAGTTACCTTTTGAACTAGAGAGAGAACTGCCTTGCTGTCTCCTCTTGGCGTCACTGAGAATGTCAATAACCAGCGTGGCAAACTCATGGGCATTAAACCGAGCTAATTTCTGTCTGCCCTGAGGGTGAAAAAATAATTGGAAATACTCCCAAACATAAAAATACATACATAAATAGTCACATAAAAGTAGTAGGACTATTGTTAGAGTTTGGCAAAGGCCTTCTAGCATGATCAAGGTACCATCAATCAATCACAGCCATAATTGAACCAAACATTAATATTTTCCCTTGCAATCAGTTAAAAATCATTTATATAAGAGAACTATATAACATTTAAGCTCTCACAATGCATATTTATTTTGGGGAACAAAAACAGAATGGTTCTACTTAAAGGTTTTATTTCCTAACATTAAGTCGGTTTTGAAATAGACCTAGTAATGAAAAATTAATTTGGGAGAAATTTTTAAATTTCAAAATAAAGTTATAGTCTAGATCAGTGGTTCTCAACCTTCCTAATGCCGCGATCCTTTAATACAGTTCCTCACGTTGTAGTGACCCTCAACCATAAAATTATTTTCTTTACTACTTCATAACTGTAATTTTGCTACTGTTATGTCTTAGGCAAGCCCTGTGAAAGGGTCGTTCGACCCCCAAAGGGGTCGCGACTCACAGGTTGAGAACCGCTGGTCTAGATGCTGAGACTCTACAAATAGCCATTAATCAATAAAAATTAAAAGACTTTCCTAATTTAATCAGTTTTTCTCCTCTTGACGGGTGCTTAGGCTGTTTTTAGTGCTCTATTATTACGTACAGTGCTTCAATGAAAATTGTTGTGCATAGATTTTTGCATTTTTATTTTATTAGAACATACTCCCAAATAAGGAATTCCCATGTGAAAGAATGGATACTTAATTTTGAGGCTTCTGAAATAGATTAACAAGTTGCTTTTCTAAAGTCTGGAACAATTTAAACTCATCTGCAGAGCAAGAAAGTCCATCTAGCCAGATCCTTACCAGTCTGGAGTACCCCTTAATATATACTTTAGTAATTTGACTGATGAAACTTTCAATAATGCCTTTAGGTTGCTTTCTTTGATTACTGACAAGGTTAAATGTTTCTTCATATTTAAAGGCCATCTTTATTTCTTCTGTGAACTGTTTTATGTTCCTGTCCATGTGCCTATTCATATCTATTGCTTCTCTTATGAATTTTGAATTGTGTGTATATAAAGGCTATTAACATTCAAATTAATTTAAAAATTTTAAATACCTGTCCTGGAAAAATAAAATACCAAGATATCAGCTATTCTCAAAATATCACTACTGGTTACTTTTTACACTCGGCCACTTGCCTGGTTCCGTGTTGATGAGTACTCGGGATTGACCGGAAGGAAGGGGACGACGGTTGTCTCAGTCACCAGGGTGCTGTGGTTTTGCGTGGCAAGCCAGACTAGCCAGAGGAAAGAGCCAGAGATAGAATCTTATCACCATGGGTGTGCCACTGCTCCTCTGAGAGCCACAGCCCCCACCTTACTAGGGAGACTCAAGGAAGCACACTCCAAAGCCAACATACATAAAAGTAAATGTCCATACATGTGTTATCAGGACAGAAGACACTGGGCAAGTAAAACACGGAGGCTGGCAGCTTGTCACTGCCCACTGATAACAAGCATATTGGATAAAGCCACATGTTAAGTCACCTGCATCAGTCTCTCGCCTGTCAACTTCATCGTACACATCCATGGCAAGTTCTTCAAACAAATGATTACTTAGCTGAAAGGAAAAAAATAACAGGAACACCAGGGACAAGGATTAACACTAAAAGAATGAGCAGGAACTGTGATTTATTCACCCTTTATCTCCAATGTTTTATCCAAAGCCAATGCTTAGTAAATTCCCACTGTAACACAGACAATAACATTTCCAAATAGTACAGATCCTCTAAAAATATCTGCTTCCCATAGCAGCTTCACTCCTCTGTGGTCACAGATAGGGCTGTGCCGTAAAGGAGGTCAGAGGCATCTAAAGTGCCTATCTCAAACCAGGTTCCAGTTCTCTACTCTTCATGTGATATCACCCTCAGTTTAAATCTTCTCTTTTGCTCTTGAGGATGTTTGCCAGTGCCCACGAATACAAGGGGTCATAGATCCTTGGCAGGATAAAGATGTCAAAACATTCCATTTTGAGAGGATAGAACAGGCCATTGCACAAAAGTATCACCAGTCCTTGGTGAAGCCTCATTGCTATCTTCCTCAGTAGTAGTCCCAATGAGCACCCCCAACAAAAGGACAGGCTGTCTGATCAGTGTGCTGTGCAGGATCAGCCAACAAAATACTCCCCACACAGACGAGGTGCCTGCCTGGCAGCAACCAGGACGGTCAGGGTCTTCCTCAACCCAGACAAGGCTAAGCCCCTGCCAGGCTGTCTCGGGCTCTCTGTGTGCTTTTTTCCTCACAAAGGCACCCTGACACTTGGTGGCTGTTAATTTTTAGTTGACTGCTTCCCCATTCTGTGAGGGTAGACTGAATGTGTTCTATTCTCTACTGTGTTCACCATATTCACATGTAGTACCTGGCACTGAGATGGCGCTCATATCTAATCACACAATAACCACAAGGTATTTTATGCAACAATTTTAAATGCTGTATATATGGACCTCATAGGAACTCATTAAAATGGATACAATACATTGTTGGGTGAAAAAAATCAGAATATAAAATTCTACAATTATGATTGTACTTCAGTTAAAAGAAAAGATATGTGTCTGAAACAAGTATTAGAAGAATTATACCAAAATATTGAGCCTGCATCCATTAAGAGTACAGTGAATAAGGATGATTTCCCTTTTCTATTTTTCAAATTTTCTCGTGTGGTTACATTACATTTATAACAAAATAAACTCTGAGAGTCTTTTGCTGGACAAGGTGATAAAAGATTGAAAACTTGAACTTTCATAAATATCTAGTCTCTTTCCTCTAGGGAGCTATAAGCTAATGTTATTATTACTAACAATAACTATACAGCAATACTGACTAAGGGCTTACATCCAAGGCACTGTGCTAATATCATCATATTTAATATATTCACAACACCTCTCTGAAATAGGAACTACTATTATTCCACTTTACAGGTAAGGAAATTGAGGCACAGAAGTTAGTAGCTTACCTAAAGTCACAAAGCCAATAAATGATAATAAATCTGAGATCCAAGTTTAAATTTCTCACAATGTTAACAATTGCTAATTCAAGGAATGCATTAGTCTTATTATATTTCTCTTAGCTTTTCAGGAGGAATGGAGGGAAGGAGGGAAGGAGGGAAGGAGGGAAGGAAGGAGGGAAGGAAGGAAGGAAGGAAGGAAGGAAGGAAGGAAGGAAGGAAGGAAGGAAGGAAGTAGGTAGGTAGGTAGAGATGGAGGGAGTAGGGAGATATTGTAGGATAAACACTGAATTGGCAGTTATAATATGCTGTGAGAATATTCTCCTCACTTGTGAGGAGGAGACCAAAGGGTGGGGTCAACAAACAGCAGCTCACCCTCACTGAGCAGTTCTGAGTTGCAATCCCTGCTGCATCATTTTCTTCCTGTCTAGGAGAGGACACCAGGGAAACCAAGGCTAGGGAGCTTGTCAGAGCTGAGATCTGTACCTGACCGATCTGACCCAGAGTCCAAATTCTTGAGAGCTGTACTCAACTAGGTTCTAGATATTTACCTAGTGCCTGCCATATGCTAGAGATATTACAGACATAACCCCAGCTTTCATGCAGCTTTCAGCCTAACAAATTAAGATAGTCAAAAGGAACTTGGGTTTTATCTATAATGTTGGAATTACTTAAAATAAAAATAAAGATAATTAATTGGCTTACATAGTATAAGCAATTAAAAGGAAACCACAGAATATACATTGCTACCTGACTCTAAAGCTTATCATCTTAACTATATGACCTCCTTAATTTAAGAAAGGCGATAAAACACAGACACACAATATCGTAAATACAGAACACAGAGACACCAAACAAATTGCATAAAACACATTTATTTCACATTACAGTTAAATACTAGTAAGGATAAATTCATTTTACGTAATATTTAGTACTTAATATTATATGACGTTTTAGTAAAGAGTCTTCTGTAAAAAGGGGAATGAAGAGAAAGTCATAAATTAGATGAGTTGCAATTTCAGTTGGGCTTTGGGAAAACTACTACCTACATTGTGAAGGTGGTCATATTTCAGCTGCTTGAATGATGAAAGGGATGGAAGCTGGGAAAGGGGAACGCTGCAGGAAAGAGAGGAAAAGAGGATTCCTGAAAGAGGACTTGAAGGTGGCAGCTAATGGCCTCAGAGAGTGCTAACCCACAACGAAATATGTAAACATGGCATGTGCCACACACACAATGGGAACTAGACGGGAAGTAGGGCAGGAACTGAAAGGTGAGAGCTGGATGATGCTCTTAAAGTTACGAAAAGAAGAATCTTGGTTCTGATTCAGAGAGCCATGAGAACAACTGAGGAGTGTAATATGGTGGTTAAAACAGCTGAGAAAGTGCCTTGGTGAAGCTTCATTTATGGGGACTAAACAAAGAGAAATCATTCCCAGAGAAGTAGCTTCCTGACTAAGCCTGAGGTGGGCAGGCTGGAAAAAATACTCAGATTTAAAGTGAGGTTTGACCTGCAGAACTGGGCAAACTCTGAGCACATATCCAGGGCAGGATCACCAGCTTTTTAAAGGATATATTTACAAAGCTCTGATGAATGGCATGGGATATATGAGAGTGTTACAATGGAGGCTGGATACCAAGTGAATCTATGGTACTCACCATTCCAGCACCTACTTTTATCAATCTCTAGCATCCTATAAGGCTACAGGAAGTAATCCCAAGAAGCATGTTCCGCTTACTCATTTACACTGGGAGAAACAAAGAACTCTTACAAGGAGAAACAACTTCCTAATGGCAAAGGCACAGTCTTCACATTTAAAATAACTGAGAAAAATGGCATTATCTGAAGCGCAGCCAATAAACTGGATATACTGAACTTATAGTACTTCCAGTCTTCATCGATATGTACTCAATGGTCTGCTTCTGATTTAACAACATCTAAGAGTAAGAAACAGTCATCTGATGCAATAGGTAACAAGCTGTATTAGCAGGATACAGTTCCCATACTGGAGTTCACTAGGAAATAGAGGTACTCACAGATTGAAGTTTCTTCTTAGCAGCTTTTGCCAATTCAGACAAATCCAGGCTGCTAAGAAAATGTACAAAACTAATAAGCAAATAATAAAATCATTTTCGTGAACTCTGTAGAAGATAAAAATAATAGTCAAGGGATCAAGATATTAGAATTCCTGGACATGGTCAGAGCTAAAAATTTTATAGCCAATAGAGTCAGTGAGGAAACTTTGAACAGAACAACTTGGTGAAAGTAACTCCTAGAAATACCATAATCATGTAACATAGTTAAAAGAAAAACAATCATCTACTAACTAAAAGACAAAAACTAACGCATAAAGTCATCATTTTTGAAGTATTAAAAAAGCATGATAAAAGAAAATACAAAAAGGGCAGAATGTGAAAAACCAGAATGGCAAGATTACATCTGGAATAGCAATTAATCATTTCATAAACTCTTGACAGTATTTGTGTAAAGACAATTGGCAAAATTAAGGGTTCATTCCTGTAGCCTTGAACTCATCTGACCTCACAGACCAGAGGTCAGCAGCTTACAGCCCACTTTTTGTTTAGCCTATGAACTAAGAATAATGTTTACATTTTTAAATGACTGGGGGGAAAAAAGGAAGAATAGTATTTCATAATTTGTGAAAATTATATATGAAATTCAAATTTCAGTATCAAAAAATACAATTTTATTGGAATAGGCATGCCCTTCATTTACATAGTGCCTATGGATGCTTTCATCTACAACAGCAGAGTTGAGTAGTTGTGACAGAGGCTGTATGGCCCACAAAGCCTAAAATATTTACTATCTAGCCTTTAACAACAAAAAACTTGCCGATCCCGGTTATAGACAAAGAATATACTCTCTTATAATAAAGAAATATTCTTTGAATATAATCTATAGACACAATATACTGTAACAACTAGCTAAAACTGTGACAATATCACTGACTCCAATTTTCTTATTAGTAAATTTGTTACTTGTGCTCTTTCAAACTTAAGTTTTATATGGTGGTTTACTTACAGCCGTCTTATTTCCAAATTGTATAGCCATAAAAGAGAAAAATGTATGGGCTTTGTTAAACACAAAATATTATACACTTAAACACTATACAACCAAGGAAATATTTGAGACAGATAAAATTGATTGGTATTTCAATGACCTTACCTGTCTGCCATTTGAGGTATTATAAAGTGCTGTCCATTTTTGTGATCTGAAACATAAACCAAGCCAAAGTTTTGTTCATATAAATACTGATAAGATCTGTAAAGGAACACCACCATTATTTTCTCAATTTATGTTTTACAATTAGTATCTTCCCATAATTATGAATTGTGTGGGGGAACAGGAGTTGCCAGATTGACTACAAGTTCCTGAAGACCTGGCCAGTAGCAAGGATCATATTCAGAAAGCCTATGCTCACCCTAATCCTTATGCTGTGTTCATCCCCAGTATAACAACTGATGATGTTCAGCCATGGAAAGAACATTTAGGGAGCTGAATTAGCTCAGAGCAGGCTTCCATTAGCTCTCCATGTGGCATAGGTGAAGCTTCCTCGAGCTTTGATGGCTCACCTTCAAATTAATCAGTTAGTATAAAACAGTCAGGGCTGGGGCAGGTGGTCTTGGCAGATCCAGGCAGGAGCTCTGTTTCTCACAATGCTAGCTGATTCCATTCTAATCCAGCTTCTGGAAAACACTGATCATATGCCAGTGAACAAAGCCACTCTAAGCATTCTCACATAGGTTTTTGTGTAAATGTAAGTCTCTTGGGTAGATACCTAGGAGTGAGACTATTGAGTTATAAGTAAATATATGTTTAACTCGGTAAGAAACTGCTAGACTTTTCCAGAGTAGCTCTATCATTTTGTTTTCCATCCAGCAATGTATGAGAGTTAAAGGTGTTTCCCATCTTCCCCAGCACTTGAATTGCCAGGTGTTTCTTTTTATTTTTTTATTTTAGTAATTCTAATAAGTATGTAGTGATATCTCATTGTGGTTTTAATTTGCATTTCCTTAATGGCTAATGATGCTGAGTTTCTCTCTTCATGTGATTATTTATTTGTCATCTGTATATTGTCTCTGCCCAATTTTTATTGGGTTGTTTTCTTACTGTTGATTTTTAAGTGTTTAGATATATACATTCTGGATACAAGCCCTTTGTTGGATATGTGATTTCCAAATACTTTCTCCCAGCCTATGGCTTGTCTTTTCATTATCTTAACTGTAGTTTTTACAGAGCAAAAATTTTTAATTTTGACAAAACCAATTTATCAATATTTTCTTTTATAGCTTATGCTTTCGATATTACATCCAAGTACTTTTACCAAGATCACAAAGATTATCTCCTATGTTCTCTTTTAGCTTTTAGTTTTATGTTTATATTTAAATCTATGATCCATTTTGAAGTCTGTAGCCCTAATCTCTATTCACTCCAGAAAGGACAAGTAGAAAGCTAGACTTTCTTTTTTTTTAAAAATATCTTTATTGATTTTTAGAGAGAAAAAGGGAGAGGGAGAGAGAAACATCTATGTGAGAGCCAAACATTGATCGGCTGCTTCTTGCACATCTCCTATCAGCAACGAGCCTGCAACCTGGGCATGTGCCCTGACTGGGAATCGAACCAGTGACCTCTCAGTGCATAGGACAATGTTCAACCAACTAAGCCACACAGGCCAGGGCCCTTTAAATTTTTTAAAAATTGATTTGAGAGAGAGACAGGAAGGGGCAGGGGAGAAACATCGATTTGTTGTTCCACTTATTTATACATTCACTGGTTTATTCTTGCATGTGCCCTGACCAGGGATTGAACCCACAACCTTGGCATATTGGGATGATGCTCTAACCAACTGAGCTAGGCTCTTATATCATCATATTTAAAGTGGATATCTTGTAGACAGCATACGGTTAGGGCTTGTTTTTTGTTTTAAATCTGACAATGTCTGCTTCTAACTGGTGTGTTTAGCTCATGAGCATTTAATGTTAATATTGATATTCTTGGATGTAAGTCTATGATTTTATTAGTTCCTGTTTGGGCCTCAGTTTTTTGTTCTCTTGCTCCCTTTTCATCCCTTTAAAAATATTATGAATCAAAATATCTTTTGATTATTTGCATAATTTTTAATATTCCATTTTAATTTATCTCTAGAGTTTTTGAGCATGTATCATTGTATATAGTCTTTTTTTAGTGGTAGTGCTAGAGATTATAATATACATACATTTTTTATAGTCTACTTGGAAATAATATTGTACCATTTTAAGAATGCAATCTTACCTCTGTATTTCTCTTTCCCTTTTTATGTTGCGGTTGTCAAATGGATTACATTGACATATGCTGAAAACCCCACAAAATAATGTTATAACTTTTACTTTAAACTATCATGCATATCTTAAAGAACTTAAGGGGAGCCCTGGCCGATTTGGCTCAATGGTTAGAGCATCGGCCCGTGGACCAATGAGTCGCAGGTTTGATTCCAGTCAAGGGCACATACTCAGTTGCAGTTTGTCCCCAGCCCTGGTCGGCGTCGTGTGGGAGGCAACCAGTCGATGTGTCCCTCTCACCTCGATGTTTCTCTCTCTCCCTCCCTCACACTCTATCTGAAGATATCAGAAACATATCCTTGGGTGAGGATTAAAAAAAAAAAAAGAAAAAGAACTTAAGGGGAAAACATAGTCTGTTATTTTCATCCAGATACTTATCATGGATGTTGCTCTTCTTTCATTCCTGACGTTCCAAGGTTTCTTCCGGTATCATTTCCCTTTTACCCAAAGAACTTGCTTTAACATTTCTATTAGAGCAACTAATTATCTTTTTCCTTCATCTTAAAATGTCTTTATACTGCCTTCATTCCTGAAGGTTATTTTCTCTGAAAGTGGAGTCCTGGGTTGACAATTCTTTTTTTTTTTTTTTTCCAGCACTTCAAAAACATTGTTCCAGCCCGGCCGGTGTGGCTCAGCAGTTGAGCATCGACCCATGCATCAAGAGGTTGCCAGTTTGATTCCCAGTCAGGGCACATGCCCAGGTTGTTGGCCCAATCCCCAGTGGAGGGCATGCGGGAGGCAGCCAATTGATGTTCTCTCTCATTGATGTTTCTCTCTCTCTCTCTCTCTCCCCTTTCCTCTCTAAAAATCAATAAAGAAAAAAAAATATTGTTCCACTTCTTTTTCATACTCATAGTTTCTGGTGAGAAATTTATAGTCATTCAAATAATCATTCTTCTGTGTCATTTTTTTTTCCCTTGGCTGTTTCAAGATGTTTTTGTTGTCTTCGGTTTTCAGCAGTTTGATTTTGATGTATCTGAGTGAGAATATCTTTGAGTTTATCCTTTTGGGGATTCTCTGAGCTTCTTGAATCTGTTAAGTGTATGTCTTTTGCCAAATTTGGAGTTTTTAGCCAATATTTCTTCAAACATTTTTTCTCTATCACACCCTGATCTCTTTCTGGGAATCTGATGATACAAATATGACCTTTTGGTATTGCCCTATAGGTTCCTAAGGTTCTGTCTACTTTTATTTTCCTCCTACTCTTTTTTTTACCTTTATTGTTCAAACTGGATAATTTCTAGTGATCTGTTTTTAATTCACTCACTCTTTTCTTTGTCATCTCCAATCTGCTATTAAGCTTATCCAGTGAATTGTATTTTTCACTTCTAATATTGCTATTTGGTTCATTTCTATATCTTCTGTTTCTCTGCTGAGATTTTCTATATTTCTATTTGTTTCAAGATGTTCACACTTTTTAGAGTATGGTGTTACCATCTGCTTTAAAATTTCTGTCTAATAATTCCAACAACTGTGTCATCTGGGGTTGGCATCTGTTGACTACCTTTTCCCTCACAAGTCTTTGGGATTTCCCTCCCTGGTTCTTCATATGTCAAGCCATTATGAATGGTATCTTGGACATTTTGAATATTATGTTATGAGACTCAGAGTCATCCTTAAGTTCTATGGACAATGTTAATATTTTTATTTTAGTAGGCAACTGATTAGGTTAGGTTCTGCTTCCTGGGACAAGTGGGGAGAGAACAGAGAGAAAAATAAAAGCAATCAGGATTCCCCTCATGCTCGTGGCCAGAGATTTAGGTACCTGTGCTGCCATTGCTGTTGCCACTACTGTAGCCACAGAACTGCCTTGCAGCTAGGGTAGGGGGAAAAGGAAGAAGGAGAGAAAAAACAACCCAAGAGAATCCCTCAATTCTCTGATCCTGTAGGAGTCCTATTTCCTGTTCCTCATACCAGACAGTGAAGGCTTCTTTGCATCTGTTATATAGTTCCAGGTTTCAGGCTGTCATAGAGGCCATATCAGAAGTAAAATAAACAGAATACTCACCACCAGCTTGATGGTACTGAGTTCCCTAATCCACCAGCTAGAGTCCTTAAATAGCTACTCCATGCATTTGGCCCAGGGTTTTAAATTATATTCAGAAGAGACAGGGTGGGGTATGCTTATTCCATCTCACCAGGAACTGGAACCACACCAGGGGCTCCTAACTCTGTGTACAACCAGGGTGGTGAACCACTATACATGTGTATGTGGATATTCTACATCAGGGGTTGGCAAACTTTTTCTGCAAAGGGCCAGATAAATATTTTAGGCTCTGTGGCTATATGGTCTCTGTCACAACTACTCAACCTCCTCAACTCTGCTGCTGTAGTGCAAAAGCAGCCACCGACAATATGGAATTGGTGTGGCTATCTTGCAATAAAACAGTATTTTAGCCCTGGCCGGTTTGGCTCAGCGGTTAGAGCGTTGGCCTGCGGTCCAGAGAGACCCGGGTTCAGTTCCCGCTGGGGGCATGTACCTCGGTTGCAGTTTGTCCCCGGCCCTGGTTGGTCATGCGGGTGGCAGCCACTCGATGTGTCCCTTTCACGTCGATGTTTCTCCCTCTCTCTCCCTCCCACTCTATCTGAACAAAAAATGAAAAAATGTCCTCAAGTGAGGATAAAAAAAAAACAAAAAAACCAGTATTTTAAAAAACAGGCATAGGCTGGATTTGGCCCACAAACCATGGTTTGCCAACCCTGGTTCTACCTCACAAATAAAGGTAGCTAAAGGCAAAGTTCACTTTTGGACTTTTTTCCATTCCTTAGACAGCAGAAGTCTTCAAATAACTACAAAAGTGATTGCTTTGCTCTTCCATTCCTAGTCCCATTATGCGCAAGAACTGTGGTACACATTCAGTTTTGGTTTAATTGAACTCTTTGATGTTTGAAACAGTCACTAATCTAGAGCTAAAATAAAGTTATAAAAACTAAAATTCAAGGAGATTTGACCAACATCTTTTATATATAACTGAAAAAGCTGTAGTTATCATTTCAAATAGAAGTTCTTATTCACAATTTTCTGGAGGATATGTTAAAGCAGAGGTCATAAATAATAGTGTGCCAACTAGTTTTTCCAGAGACTGACTCACTGGAGGTGTGGAGAGGCTGATGTCCTTTCACTCACCTGGTTTCCTGCCACAGAGATAGAAGGCTAGTCTGTCAGTCAGCTCATACTGTATTTCTATAAGGCGTTCTGCCAGCTCATGGTGCCCTCCTTGCCTACCAAGAGAAAACAAAGTACCATTTATATCGCTCACCAGCCACTGGCTCTAGAATAAAAAAGTACAGACATCTCCTGAGACACCTGAGCAATTTATCAAACATGACTTTTTAGAATAATCAACCTTTTTGTGTGAAGTAAACTGTCAAGGTCTACTTTGATTCCCACAGTAGTTCTCACAATATGAACTACTCCCTCTCTTTTATTAAATTTATAAGACAGAATACTTAATAAGGAATTCAAGGACTTATGAGATAAAGAATAACTTTATCTAATGAGGTAGAAAATAAAATTAATAAATGGTCTAGGGGCCCTGGCCGGTTTGGCTCAGTGGTTAGAGCGTCCACCCGTGGACCAGAGAGTCCTGAGTTCGGTTCTCGCTAGGGGCATGTACCTCGGTTACAGTTTGTCCCTGGCCCCAGTTGGGGATGTTTGGGTGGCAACCACTCGGTGTGTCTCTCTCGTATCGATATTTCTCTCTCTCTTCCTCCCTCTCTCTCTCCTGCTCTATCTGAAGATGAAGCAAAAATAAATAAATAAATAAATAAATAAATAAATGGTCTAGGGTAGAGATTCTCAAAAATTAACTACAGTGGTTTAAAAAATATACAAATATTCAGGCCCCATCCTCGGAAATTCTGAATCAGTAAAGATGGGATGAGCATGGACATAAAAATTTTAAAGACAGTCTTTCCCCTAGATGCTTCCGATGGAGCCAGTCTGACTCTGGATGAGAGTTTAATAACCACGTTAAGTCTTCAGTTCAGAGACAGACCAACCCAATCCACACCTGTAGCTACTTTTACCTCCTTATCTTCAATTTCCACAATAGAACATTAAGTTTGCCTTTCTTCATTCATGAAATAAATATATAACCTACTTGAAGTCCCTTTAGTAACAAGGCACATAAATAAATACATTGACAGACTATTATATGCAAGGTGCCCATGAAAAAATTCCAAGGTATCATTTACTGAAGGCTCTCTTCCTCTTAAAAGATGAAGTCTAGTTTCTTTCAGTTTCTCTTCCTACCATTCAAGGCACTACAAAATATTCTCCCTACCACACATCTTTGATTTCTGTGATGCACATCTTTTTCAACAGCTGTGAAATCAGGAAGTATTCTACAACTGATGGCATCTCATCATTTAATTGGCCAAGTTTTTTCTTTTTTAGTGGTATGTAAAATAATGATTACCCGTATAAACAGTGGAGTCTTAGATCTGATAAAATACTGTATTACTCAATCCTTGGCTCTTATTTTCCCAGATATACTCTGTACTATCCAGTCAGGTCCCCAAGCATGCCCTGGCCATTCCTCCCTCCTGAACTTGACTCATATCTTTCTTCTCACCTGGAATGCCTGAGCTTTTCCTTCACACATCCAAATCTAACCCATTCTTCAGAGACCAACTAAAAGAAATTTCTTAATTATGTGGGCCACATGAAGAACTCTATATATGCCTTTTAAGACCAGTTATCTTGGCAACACATTTCACGTTATCTTGTCCTATTTAACTCTTTTATGCATTTATGAATCATCTCCTCCATGGAAGCGTAAATTCTGGAAGGGCAGAGTTTTGTCATTTCACCCATTTTATACTCTGCAGGGCACAGTATAAGTGCTTTGCAGTTAATAAAGTTAATATGGAAGAAGGAAAGATAATCCATCCTCTGTCATTTAAATGATATTTAAGATTAACCTATGGATTAACTTATTCATTTTTCCAGTATTTCACAAGTTTTTTAAACAAAGAAAATTTTAAAGAATTTTATAGGGAGCACATAGATGTCCACTACCTAAAACCTAGAATTAACATTTTACTATAATTGTTTAATCACACATCTACCTACTCATACATATTTGTTTTTAAGTTTAAGCAATGGCTAAAAAGATTTAAAAATTGAGGAGTGGATTCTGCCATTCTTAGTACTTGACCTGGACTTGAACTATGGCCTAAAGGATAGCGTTATAAAGAATCACATGAAAGACTGGAAGCTAAGCAGACTGGTTATGGTTCTACCTTCCCTGACTTTGCCAGGCTCTGAGCTCATATTCATTTGAAAGGTCATCTGAAAAATACCTGAATGTAAATCCTACACAATTTAGCAACTTAACAATGAATCATACACAACACAAATAAGCCCAAACAGAGAGAAGTGACAAGAATCTAGGTCTCTAACCTTGCATAATCAACAGGAGTTTTCCCACTGGAATCTTGTGTGCCTGGGTCTGCTCCATATACTGCCAATAATTCCGCCTGTAAAATCTGTCCTGCTTTGGAGGCAACATGGAGTGGGGTGTTTCCTTTTTCCTAAGAATCATTAATAAAAAGTAGACAAAAAAAGCAAATTTAATAAAGAAAAGGCTACATGAACACAACCCACTTAGTTTCAATTTAATATGTGGATCAATTCATGCTTTCTTACAGGGTGAAAGAAGTTGGCTTGTGCTCCTAAAGATAACAGTCTCAAACAGGTTTCAAGATTCCCTGTTCTCACGCTTGAATGGAGTTGCTGAAAAACACACAAACAAAAAAGAATACCATTAAAAGTGCAAAGAGTGGTATACTAGAGCAGCTAGCAGACCATTTTGATATATGTTATATTAGTAATAAACCTCAGTTCTCGAACATCTCCCATCTCAAATAATTCACTTCTCAACCTGACAACCCTTTCAAGCTGATACCTGTATGATCAATCATGCGTCCCTCAGGCACCAAACAAAGGAGAGAAGCGTGAGTATGAGTCAGTTTACCACTAAAATTCACGTTGCTAACATCTCAGGAAATTGTACTGTGAATATTTTCATGTTTTTTTGCTTTCGTTACTGTCTTTTATTATTGAATTTTCATTTTTTACTGTATACTTCATTTCCTTTTTGTTAAATTTTCATTTACATTTCATGTCTATTTTGTTTTGTTTTGTTTTGTTTTCTTTATTGATGTTAGAGAAAGAGAGGAAGGAAGAGAGAGAGAGAAACATCAATGAGAGAGAACATCGACTGGCCGCCTCCTGCATGCCCCCCACTGGGGATTGGGCCCACAACCTGGGCATCTGTCCTGACCGGGAATCGAACCAGAGACCTCTTAGTGCATGGGTCAACACTCAACTACTAAGCCACACTGGTCGGGTGTCTTTTTTGTTTTTAAAGTGTTTATTTATAGATTATTTATAGACTAACCAGTACTTTAGACATGTATTGTACATAAGAAAGGTTAAAATAGGGAATCTGGAACAGATTAATTAAATTTACATTATTTCTAATGAGAAAAAATGATTCGGTTTTCGAACAGCCTTAATTTGTTCTGGAACAAATTGTACTTAGCTCAGTAAGGTAGGTGAAGCAGGCTCTCCCTTGCTGGTCACAACCAGCCCTGGGCGCTAAGGTGGGGTCAGGCCCTTTTTACTGATAAGAAAACTAGAGCAGGGAAGGCTGACCTGCCCAAATGAAAGACCTGTCTAAGTGGCACAATTATACGTTGAGTGAGAGATAGTATGAAGAGGTGGCCGAGCATGGCTGTGAAGTCTGACAGACCTTAATTTAAAACCATACCCTTCAAGCTGTGTGACTTTGAGAAGTTTCATTAAGCAATCTGAACCTCAGTTTCCTCATCTCTAAAATGGTGATAATAATGCCACCTGTTCACAGGGTTACTGTTAGGAGTCAATAATATAGTAAAGTGTTAGCACAGAACCTGGTACATAGGAAATACACAAAGAATACAGCTGTTATTGTTATTATTATTATTTGTTAGGAAGAGAAGAAGGGAAAGGGGGAGAGGGGGAGAGAAAGGGAGAGGGGGGAGAGAGAGAGAGAGAGAGAGAGAGAGAGAGAGAGAGAGAGAGAGAGAGAGAGAAACATCCATCAGCTGTCTCCCACATGCACCCCAACCGGGACCAAGCCCATAACCTGTGCATGTGCCCTGAGCAGGAATGGAACTGGCGACCTTTCAGTGCATGGGACGACACTCAACCAACTGGACCACACTGGCCAGGGCAGCTCTTATTATAATAATAAAAATTATTATTATTTGTTGTTATCTGACCTAGGACTTTAGTATTATTTGACACTGTGCATATTGCAGGATTCTGTCTTATATTGCGCCCTCTCCACAACACTATTCTTGGCCTTGTATATAATGCTCTAATGAAGTTTTCAGGGTGGGAAATGGGCCTGAGGTATACCAAATTCTGTACTACTAAAGAGAGTGCTTATACATTCAGAAGATGAGCTGCCTTCAATTCTAACTTCAAATTGTCGAAATACGATAACCCTTATCATAGGAATAAAGATGTCCACTCTAACATCTGCATCTAAGCCTTATTTTAAAATTGTATTTTATTTTTAAAAACTGTGGTAAAAAACACATACCAAGTCTTAATAATAAATGGAAGTAACAAAAAACAGAGAAATAAACATTTCTATGCAAAGTTTACAATTCTGAACTGTGAGTGCCCATGTTATGTGTGAGTATTTGCCAAAAGCAGTGCTTTGAAAATAGAGATGCAGGTTTCTTGTAGCATTTCTCAAAAACAAGCAAAGGCCCACATAAAGAAAACCATCTACTCATTTTACAAGTATAATAAACCATCCCATGTACTACAGCTTTGAGTCACACCCTGCTTCCTGAAGATCCTACTTAGTATGCAACTTAGAGACCTGAAGAAATCCCACAAACTTTCTAGTCCATTCTAGAAACTGAGAGGGTTCCTATTTCAAAATTAAACAAACAAAAAACTTACAGAAATAGAATTTTCAAACCATATCTGAAAAACACAAGTAGTTTTCTAGATACTTATTTTTCCTCTCTGCCCTTACCTCTACTAACATGAATGGCTGCTATCTGAATTAAGAATAAAGACAAAATCAATTGTAAAGAAAAGCGGTTATGAGTTATTTAGTGACTAGAAAACAGTTTTTGTTTTGTTTTTCTCTTCCTTTTAAAGTTTTCTTTTCAAACAAAACAATACACTGTTTCATCCAGCAATTTTGGAGATTTTAAAAGATGTGACCCACCTTACTAAGATCTTTGGCAGTCACACTATCGTCATCCCGGCAGGGCAAACGATGGACAAATGCTAACATCTGATACTTGGCTCTGATGAATTCTGCTTTATTAGGACTGGTTGGAAAACAAAAAAGAAAACAGTTCAGTTGCAGTTCAGATACAACATTCCCTATTCTTTAGGCTGTAAAAAGAAGAGGAAGTGACCCACATCCCCTACTCAAGAATAAAATGAACAATACTGAAATAAGTTTTCAGCAGGGGGTAAGACCTGAAGTCTGAAAACATGTATTTGTAATTATAATGGCCAGGACTGCAGAATGCCTGCTTTTTATAGCACCTCTTTTCTCTGTGTAATTTTCTTAATTGACCTCGCAACCTTGTGAGGAAGCAGCATTTTATCCCATCTTCTAGGTGAGGCATCAGGCAGACTGGAGCCCAGAACCTAGATTTCTGGTCTGACAGCCTCTTGTTTGAGCACCTAAGCTTAAATCTGATTACACCAATAGCCTCCAAGCCTTAGTCTCAAATTGGAGAAACCATTCACTTGTGCTGGGTAACCATGCAAAAGAGATGGTCACATGCCTGGCCTTGTTCTGCATTTTTTTCCTTTTTATTGATTTTTGGAGAGAGAGAGGAAGGAAAGGAGAGAGAGAGAGAAACACCAATTTGCTGTTCCACTTATTCATGCATTCAGTGGTTGATTCTTGAATGTGCCCTGACTGGAATCGAACCCGCAACTCTGGCATATTGGGACAACACTCTAACCAACTGAGCTACCCAGTCAGGGCCCTTTGTTCTGCATTTCTAATAGCAAAGAGCTCAATGAACAAATGGGGTAACCACCTCCTGTACTGCCATTGTGGAGGCTGGTCAAAAATAGCTGCACTCCTTTCAGTGGGTCCACGAGTTACAAAGAAATAAAAGTATTTATAAACATTCCACTCACTGTACTTTATCCTGTGGATTAGCTTTACGTCTTCCGCTCATAATAGAGGCAGGGTCCAGCAAAGAATGCTCCCATATAGAATTAGCACCATTATTATATAAGGTTTCAACCATCTAAAACCAAGCATCATAAAATCGTATTTTAATTTATTTCTCCAAATATTCAGTGGGAATTAATGACTGAACAGGAAAAACAGAACCCCATTATAAAAACTAGCACAACTGGCATGTCACGCATCATCATTTTCTGATTGTAGAACATGAAAGATGAACCTGTACATAGAATTCAGGTTTGACCAGTAGGATAGCTAAATATCTAAATGGGTTTGATTATATTGTTCTTACAGATTACAAAGGAAGAGTACTTTGACACTTAGGGCAGTGTTTCCCAAGACTGATTATCCAAACAGTATTTGCAAGATTCTTAACAACCCATTACAGTCTAGACTATTCACTTAGTATTTTTCTTTAAAGCCACTCATTTTAAAAACTTTTACTAGCAATTATGGTTTGATGTGCTATAGTTATAGTTTTCTTATACACATTAAAATAATGCAACTGCCAAAATAAATACTGGAGTATTATCTACATCTGTCTTGCATACCACTGGTGGTTCATGTGCCATACTTTGGGAATTGTTGTTTAGGGTCAACCCTGACATTTTATACTACTCATCTCTAGGCTTTATTCAGATCCTCTAATAAAATCTGTAAACACAGACTTGAGAGCAGTAAACATCCACTTGCACATGAGAATGAGCTGTTGGAAACTTATAAGTTATTAATAAACCATATCTCTCAATTTCATTTTAAAGCATGACTGCTAACAGGGCCCCATCTGTTTTTTTACATTAGTGGAGATATTGTCACATCAGAGACCCAAACCCACTTGTTCTGGTCCCTTGGTTTGTACAGGCATGTTTAAGGGACATGTTGTGCAGCTGCCATAGATTTAGCAAAATATGTACTCAAGACAAACGAAGGGGAAACACATGTTTAATTCTTAGTTCCAACAGAACTTGAAGAATTTGTACACCAAAATAGAAATACAGGTGACATGACACTGAACCGCAAATAAAACAACACACAACACTTAGCAGAATGTTAGGCAATCAATCAAAACATGTGAACTGAATTTGTTCTCCAATTAGTAACAAGAACTTTAAATCAGATGTCTCAGAAAGTTCTGAGGAATTCCAGTCCATGCTTCTATCAAAGCAGGAAAAAACATCCTAAAAATATTAGCGGGTACTCAGGGATAAGTACACTAATGAAAAGTTTCTAAGGCAGTAGCTTTCAGAAACATTCACCATGGTATGTGGAAAAGTTGGACTGTTTAAAACAATTTCTGGAGACATTCTGGAAAGTCAGCAGTGAAACAGTACTGAGAAATGTTAATGACTATTTATCTATCTGTCTACGATGAATTTAAGATGGGCACAGCACCCTATTCAGTTATGATTCAAACATTTTTGTATGATTTAAGGAGTAGGAGAAATTTTAGTTGCTAAAACAATGAGCTCTAAAAACTTAAATTACAAACCATGAGAAGAATTCTTCCTTTACCTGAAGCAATGTTGGAGGCCATGGTGTGTGTTTAAGATGCCTTACTTGAGAGATATGGCGCCCTAGACTCCGATGGACACTGCAGCACTCGTCACATATAAAAGTTCCCCTATTTACTGATGCCCAGGAAGGATCTGGAAAGAAAAATAAAATCTCAGTGAAGAGATATCAGTTGGTTGCTTTACTGCCAGATGGCAAAAGATGACTGAGGTATGGTTTTTCAGAAAAACAAAACATTTTTGTTGTTTTAGTATGCTAATCAACATATCAAACTGGTGAACTTGTCTAATAATACCACCTATCTTGGCTGATTGGGTACAATGTTAATTGAGATTAAAAACATGAACTGAAGTCCTAGATAAGCAGTTATCTCCTTTCTGGCTCTTTCATTCAACATGAGAAGCAAATTGAGAGGACACAGATGAATCATTTTAAATCCATCTCCACAAACAGCAAGATAATAGAATTGTGACAGTGAATAATCCACATAGCATTTATCTGAAGAAAATGGTGAAAAGAGTGCTACAAATCTACATGCCTATGTGTTTAGCAGAAAGCTTCAAGTGACAGAACTGTAAAACTGCTCAGCTGTTGTGGTTCTGAAGACAGACTGGGAAATCTGGCCTCCTCCACTAGGGAGATGTTCTAGGATATCCATTAGTTATTTGAAATAAACTACAGAGATGTAAAAAGCATAGTATTTTTGGTGTATGTAATACTTTTTTCCTATGAAGTCCCACAGAACTTCGTTGGGCATTTATTGAAACAAGGAATAATTCACACTGGTAAGTAAATTGAATACTCAGAAGCCAAAAAAAAAAGGCATTTCATCAGACACAATGGAGTGACAATAGGTATCACTCAAGCTCCCTGGTCTGAGGGTTATATTTTAAAATTCTCCAATGTCCACAAAAATCTCTAAAATGCATGTACACCATCTTTACCATTTTTAACAGTTTATTCAAACTCTTTCCAACTATATAATGAAAAGTTATGGGATTTCAATCAAAGGCAAATCCTAGGAGTCAGAGAGTATAGTGGTTAAGAGGACTGGCTCTAGAGACAAGCAGTCCAGGGTTTGAACCCCAACTCTCCCATTTCTCACACAATGATCTGAGCAAGTTATTTTATTTTTTTGAGCATCTCACCATGGATCAGAGGGGAATAATAACACATCTCAGGACAGCTAGGACATAAAAAGTAAGTAAAGTTGCTTGCATAGAGTAAGTACTCAGTAATGTTAACTGTTACAACTTTTCTAAACTATTTTCTAAGTACCATTCAGATATTTTCAAGAGCCCACTGAAATTCATGACCAGTAGAAAAAGTTTTTGATTGTTAATATTTAAAATGTAGAATGTTTCATGTGAACACTGTATTACTATAATAAAAGTCTCAGTTGAACTTAGAGTAGAATATTTAACATGAATTAGATCCATAAAAAAAAAGGTAAAATATTTTTAGGAAAATGTGATCATGGTTAAATGTTTTCCATGAAATAGAACAGAAACAAAATAATTCAGTACTATTAGTCCATTCTAAAAAGCAAAGATTGGAAACATCAAGATGAAGGATCCCCACAAAGATACATAACATTGCTTTTTGGGACATGGCACCACTAGTAATGACAAAAAAGAGACTGTTTTGAATCACAGCTTTGGTTTTCACATATCTATTCAGTAGATTCACAATGTTCTTGGAGGAAATTAAACAGGAACAAGACAACAAGGACAACACACATTAAGCAACATTCTTGATTAATTACTTTAACATCATGGATCAGAATCCCATGGAAAAAATATCAGAATGTTAACAACATAGTAAAATCGAGTTTGTATGAATGACGTTGGGTGAACCCCTTCCAGTTTATCTGAAGCTTCATGCCAGGGCCACTTAACTTGAGCTCCAGGAACACATCAAATGGGCTTCAGAAATATATGTGACCCCTCTGAGAAATCTTAACATAAATTCTGTATGAAAGATTAAGTATGCATGCATTTTGGGGAGAGAAGGCCTTAGCATTCATCAAAATCTGAAAGGGATCCCTAACCATAACGTAACTCTTTCACTAGGGTTTTGCAAAAAAAAAAAAAAAGAAAAAAAGCAGCACAAATTAATTCCTGGCTGCTCAAGTTCACAGAACATATCAAGGTAGCCTCATTATATTCAAAACAGGAAGGAAGTGACTCAAGTCTCTGAAGATTAGGCATATGAGACAACTAAAATGACACAACAGGAGAGAAAATGTTCTGAAATACACAAAACGCTGCAGAAGTGCAAGGTAGTCTTCAGGGTGGCAATGGAGCCAGCGCTTTCCTTTGCCCATATCATCCATTGAGATCTAAAGAATATGCATTCCAAGAGGAAGTTTGAATCTAGACTCATGTGAATCAAATGCATCACGGACAGTTCAACTGAAAACAGGCAAGAAAATAAGGAAGTAGAACAAACAACGTTTTTAGAGAATACAATGGAGTTTGTATAACCCACACTAACTTGGTTTATAAAACACCTCTTTAAACTCCTCCACCCCTCTCCCTATCTTAAAAAAAAATTTGGCAACATCACGGGCACTACACAAGCTATGAAATAACCACATAAGGTTTGAGTTATTACAGTACTATTTAAAATCGATCTCCACTTCCATATGACAAGATGAAGTTCAGAACAGTTGCAAAAACACTGCTGCTCAATGATTTCATTAAGATTGTTTATTGGATGCTGTTGTGCCAAGGAAGCCATCTTACCTTTGAATTACTTCCAATTCAAAGCAGATAAATCCAAGCACCAAAAACAGCACAGAGACCTGTCAATTCAGTTCCAATTACTAAGATGGATCTGAATTCTAACTCTGAAAATTATGCATGGGAGGAATGGTTTTGGCCTTTCAATGCCCCCAAATGCCTATACTGCCTGAATGCCCGGGAACTTTGTGTTTGTTTTGTAAATTGTAATTAATGTACAATTTAGAAATTCAACTCTAGCTCTAAGGGGCTGCAAAGATTCTGTACTAAAGAACACAATACAAAGAGGGGAGAAAAAAAAACCACTAAACGAGATGATCTTAAGAATATTCATTGATCCTCCTAACCACTGATTGTGGTATTCCTGATTATCCCCATTGGAAAAATGAGGAAATCAAGGCTCAGCCAAACGAAGTCACCAGCCCAAGGTCACCCAGAAGAAGCAAAATCTAGTTTGAACTCAGGCCGTTCAGATGCCAAAACTTGAGACATGCGTTGACTCCCAAGAACCGGTTGCGTCTGCAAGACCCCGTGGAGATTTCCCCCAGTGGCGTGGGAGCCCGAGTGTCAGGAGCGGGGAAATCATCTACGGGTGCGCTGGCTAGTCTTGGTGGAGGGAAGTGGCGAAGGTCGCCCACTCCGGGCAGGGTTCCCGGGCGGAGCGGCGGGGCTCTGGGTGGCTCGGGGTGCAGGGGGAAGCGGAGGTGACACCTGCAGCCTCTGGGGGCCGCAGCGGGGAGGACGTTCGCATTTTACTTCTGTAATTGGCCTTCCTGTGGATTGCCCAAGCCCCTTCCTGTTGAAGAAGCTGCCCCGGCCTCGAGCCCGCCCCCTCTCCGCAAGGCCTGGGACAGAAGGGACGAGAGGGACAAGAGGGACGGGAGGGCGGCGGCCCCCTGCCCGCCCGGCTGTGACAGGCCCGGGACGGCTCCCGCCCCAAGGCTGCCCCAGTTCCTCCTAGTTGCGACCCGGGGCATGGGGCGCGGGGCCGGCCGCCAGGAGCCGCCCGACCCGTGGGGGCGGCCCCGGGGCAGGGGTCCCATCAGGGGAGCGGAGGGGAGAGGGCCCGGCCGGGGGGACTCACCCGGCCCGCTGCAGTCAGCGCACACGTCGCTGCTCCGGAGCCGCTTCGACATGGCTCCCGCCTCCTACCTGCCGGGTCCCTGGAGCCCCGGGACAGCGAAGGCGACGGCAGCGACAGCGCTTCCGCTCTAACGGGTCCCACCGCGGCGCTGGCGGCGGCGCCTCTCCCCTCAGCGCCTCGCAGCCGCGGCGCAGCACGCACGCGTGGGGAGGCGCCCTTCGGCGTCGGGCAGTCATGTGACAGGGAAGGGCACGCTGCCTTGTCGCCGTCTTGAGTGAGGGCAGATACGTACCCCAGCACCGTACGACCTGCTTGTAAATCTTGAATTTGGGTCTCCCTCCCTGGAAGAGAGTCGCTTCATCCCAGCTCTGAATAACACCAGAGAAAGCAGCAAAAATCTATTGAACTGAACTCTGTAGCCACAACCTCAGTGAGGCAATCAATAAAGTCACTGGTGTAACTTTGGCCAAGTTCATTCATTTGTTCAACACATTTATTGAGCACCTACTATGTTCCACACACTGTTCCGGGCACTGAAGAAACAGCAGTGAGCAAAGAAGACAAAATAGCCTGTCCTTATGGAGCTTATATTCTACGGTCATTGTAGACTTACAATAAAATAAAATGAATAAGAAGATGTTAGCTCTTTCTTTCAGCTGCAGTTTTAGTCTCATCAGTAAAATAGAGATACTGTGCTATCTACCTCTAAACTTCGATTTGCTTTGGCATGGCCTGCTACCTAAGAATGATTTTTATAATTTTAAAGGGTGGTGAAGAAGAAAAATAGGAAGAGGAAGAAGAATAGTCAGCAAAACTCATATGTGACCTGCAAAACTAAATATTTCCTATCTGGCTAAGGACAAATGGAATAACTCATAGAAAAGTGTGGTATGCCTGTCCCATAGTAAGCCCTCAATAATAGTAACTCTTATTATTATTGGTATTTGGTATTACTATTATTTTCTAGTCACAATTTTTTTTTTTTTTAGAATAAGAATAGGTAACCTAGAGTAATTTACAGGATTCAGTGAGATAAACACAATGGGATGAATTTAATCAGTATGAAGAGAAGAGATGTGGCCCTAATGCTAATGAATATTTATTGTGTGGGTTATATGTGTCAACTGAGCACAAAAAAAGTTGAGAGGCTTTGAGTACAAATAAATGACAAAGATTTATTCAAGGGTCTTAAGATTTGCAAATCATAAACACTACCAGGTAACACCTAGAATGTTTTAAAGAAAAAAGAATAGTTGAGAGTTCTTATCATAAAAAGTACATTCTTTAGAGGAAACAGTCCTGCATTCTTAGCTTCTGGATTGGTTTGAGATAGTGATCTTCCAGATGTCAGGTGGTCTAGACACCTTCTTCATTCTTTTTTTTTTTTTAATCCTCACCTGAGGATACTTTTCCATTTATCTTTAGATAGAGTGGGAGGGAGGGAAAGAGAGAGCGGGAGAGATGTGAGAGAGATACATCAACTGGCTGCCTCCTGCATGATCCCAACCAGGGCAGGGGACGAACCACAACCCAGGTATGTGCCCCTGACCAGAACTGAACCTGCAGGTCGATGCTCCAACCTCTGAGCCAAACCGGCCAGGGCTCATTCTTTTTTTAAAATTCTCACCCAAGGATATTTTTCCATTGATTTTTAGAGAGAGTAGAAAGGAAGGACAGAGAGAAAGATAGAAAAACATGATGTGAGAGAGACACACCGACTGGTTGCTTCCCACGTTGGGTCGGGGATTGAACCTGCAACCCAGGTACATGCCCTTGACCAGAATTGAGGGCTGATGCTCTAACTGCTGAGCCAGACCAGCCAGACCAGCCAGGGCCTATGTTCTTCATTCTTTCCTAAGTCCTTTAGAGGGTTAACTATAGGAATTTCTATCTACAGGCATTGGTGAGTAACTGAAAAGTTCAAAAGTTTAAGTCCTCTGCCCTGACTTGATCTTGTTTTCTTCACTCATTCCTCATATGTAAACACAACTATGAGCTCCATTCAGCAAATATTGGATGCCTCTTATGGGCCAGGTACTGTTTTGACTTTAAATACTCTGGTAAGCAGCCATTGTGGAGTTTTCCAACTAATGAATGAGAGATGTTCAATGAATATGGGACGAAGAAGAGAAAAGATTAAGTTACACAAGGCTTCTGAAAGGATAGGAAGTCCTGGAAGAGGTTTCAGAAGCTCTGGTCTTAGGTCTATCTCTCCATTTTGATAAATATGTAGTGTGGATATAACCACATAATTCCCACACATTCCACAGTTAGAGCCTCTGGGTACCATCTTGATGCTCCGGCATCCTGTCTTGGATGGCAGACTCACAAATCTGGACTCAACACATGCAGAGAGTGGATTAGGCCAGAATTCTTGAACAGCTGTTGTTGCAGGCATCTGAAAAGCTGGATGTGCACAAGCAGGGAAGGCAGAGAATAAGCTTTCTGGACACATTAAATAACTTCACCCAGCTATGTGGTCTAGCTGTAGACAGCTGTGTAGAAAGCTCAGGCTGGTGGGTTGCTGTAAATTGACTTGCTTCTTCATTGAATCAAGGACCTATAGTGTCTTAGGTTGGAACTCAAAGAATGAACTTTATACTTGCCGACTGTGGTCAAGTCTGGGTATTGTCTATTAGTCCTTTCAGCCATAACCCAAAATTCAAATGGCTAGCTTCAAAAATAAATGACACTCATATGTGGAATAAACCACCACCACAGGTAACTGAATCATAACCTAGTTTGTGGAGTTCAGATAGGGCAGTGGTTTTCAACAGGGGGTGACTGTCCTCCTCCAGGGGACAATTGGCAATGTCTGGAGATTTTGGGGGGGAGTGCTACTGGCATCC
This sequence comes from Tadarida brasiliensis, assembly GCA_030848825.1. Taxonomy (NCBI): domain Eukaryota; kingdom Metazoa; phylum Chordata; class Mammalia; order Chiroptera; family Molossidae; genus Tadarida; species Tadarida brasiliensis. The sequence continues at coordinate 11,672,933 of CM061277.1, read as the reverse complement.
AGTGGGTAGGAAGGCCAGGGATGCTGCTGCTTAATATCCTAAAAAGCACATGACAACCCCCACAGAAAGAATTATCTGGTTCAAAAATGCCCTTCCTTGAGAAACCATAAGCTAGAACTATCTCCATTTGATGCAATTACTTAATGCCACTTCTTCAAGGTTTATAGTTCCCCCTTCAAAACTGTTTGGTGTTGCCCACTTCCAAAATGGAAGCATCTGCCCAGGTCCAAAAAGGCTGCAAGGAAGTCAGTAGCTGGAATGGTTTGGCCCAGGCGCTGCTGTCACCCCCTGACCGCAGAGTCGTTGGAAGTAGCCCAGTTGTGGACCGAACCATATGAGGTTGCTGGAGCAGGGGAAAGGGACTGGTGACGGATAGCCTGAGTTTTCCATGGCCGGATCCTGGGCTAAGAGAGAGAATTTTAACGCCTTTTGGGGATTACATTGTGTCGCCCGATGTGGAGTTGGACGTGGGTGGGGTTGGGTGGACCCTCAGCCGGGTGGCGGGTCTCGCGACCCCCCCCGCCGCGGCGTGCGGTGGTTCGCTCCCGGCACTTCCCGGTTTGGGGCAGTTCGGTCCGCAGAAGTCGGTTCGGGAGCTGTCAGCGCGGGTGGCAGTGCGGCGGGGCGCGGGGTGGGCGCGGCCGACCCGGTCCGGGACCCGACCCCCGACCTCCCGCGCGCCCCGCACCTGGCCCGGTAGGCCGCTCGGCCGCGTACCGCGCCCCTCACTCGCTCGCCCATCTCTCTCGCTCGCCAGCCGCCGGGCGGGCGGGCGGGCGCCGGAGACCCTGCGGGGGCTGAGGCTTGGCAAGCGGGCGGTGAGGGCCCGGCTGCGGCCTCCTCGCCATGTCCTCGGCCCGCGACACCAGCGGCCACTTCCCTTTGCACCTCCTAGTTTGGAACAACGACTACCGGCAGCTGGAGAAGGAGCTGCGGGGCCAGGTGAGGGGCGGGGCGGGGGTCCGCCCCCGGTGAGGGGAGGAGGGGGAAACCCGGGGTCGTTTAGCCTCCCCGAGCCCATCTCCAGCCCTCTGTCATCGGGGCTCCGCAGACCCCCTTCAATTCTTTGGTCATGGGGGCAATAATAATAACAGGACATAGGTTGAGTGCTTACTGTGTGCCAGGCCCTGTGCCGAGGGCTTTATTCCATTAACTCTTTTTTGACTTGGCAACAGTTCTAGGAGGTAGGTACTATGATTATTACATTTGAAAGAAAGGGAAACTGAGGCGCTCGGAGGTTGTGTGCCTTGCGCAAGGTCGCCCACCTATGAAGTACCAAGTCGGGATTTGAACTGTGGCCGGCTTGCTGCAGAGCGCACCGTCTTAACCAGTTAGGTAGGCTCCTCTGCCTCTCCCAAAGAGGTCAGAACAATACACGCCCCTCACCCCATCCACGCTTTTTGTAAGGAAGGGCTTGGTTGGGTTTGGAGTCCAGGTTCTAACTCGCCCTGTGACCTTGGGCAAGGCATTTTCCTCTTTGGCCCAGGGAGACTGATACATACCAAAGTTTGAGAATCACCAGGGCCCAGGATCCTTAAAATCCCTTCCTGTTCTGAATGAAGTACATTGATTGATTCCTTGTCTTCTATTTATCGCCATCACTTTAAAGCAGTGGTTCTCCGTTGGAAGTGATTTTGACCCCGGCTGCTCCAAATGGCAATGCGTTTAGACATTTTTGGTGTTAGGAGTAGGGAGTGGGTGCTACTGGGATCTAGTGGTAGAGGCCAGGGATGCGCCTCAGCATCCAGCTGTACCAAGATAATACCCCCACCCCCAACTAAGAATTATCTGGCCCAAAATGTCAGTAGTGTTTTGCTTGAGAAACCCTGATTTAAAGGCATCTCAACAATTCAAAGAGTTGTTGGTGCCTTCAAGTTACAAGCTAATAAACTTAAATAGTTAGAATAAGGATTTGTAGTTATTTGGTGTAATTGTTCTTGTTGACTTCATTTTATCCAGTCCTGGTTTTTGAATGGATCAGAATTGACACTATACTTGTCAAGGAATTTTAGATGAAAGGAGCATTGGTAGTGTTTTTGTTGGTGAAAATTAAGCAAAGTCAGCATCACCTCGTTGGTGAAGTTACTGCTAAGCCTGTTCTTGCATCCTGCCATGTTTCCTTTAAATCTATTGAGCACCCACTGGAAGTCAAAAGTCACTTTTTTCTTTTTTTTTTTTCATTTAAGTCCTCCATCCAATTAGAATAAACCTTTATTGTAAAGTCATTGGTCTTAATTAGATCATGCCCCCAGAGTAAATGATTCACCATTAGACATCCCAGTATACCTGATTATTTAATTCCCTTTCTGTTACAGAGAGAGTACTCCGTCATTTGCTTTTAACTCTAAGTATCACTTTGGACACTTTAAAAACAACTGGACAGCCCTGGCCGGTTTTGCTCAGTGATTAGAGCGTTGGCCCACGGACCAAAGAGTCTTGGGTTCAGTTCCGGCCAAGGGCTCATACCTCCCTTAAGGTTTGGTCCCCAGCCCTGGTCGTGGTCGTGGTGCAGGAGGCAGCCAGTCGATGTGTCTCTCTCACATCGATATTTCTCTCTCTCTCTCTCTCTGTCTCTCTCCCTCCCTCCCACTCTATCTGAAGATCAATGGAAAAAAATATCCTCAGGTGAGGATTAAAAAAGAAAAAAGAAAAACAACTGGACAGTTCTGGTTTTTAGGTCGGCTGTGTTTTGCATCTGCACTTCCTCAGTACTGGGGCTGTCTAGATTCTTGTGAAATGTCAAGATAAAGTACAGTCACATAACTAATAAGAGAGATTCATCATCATTATACCACACACTATTTCAATACTGATTTCTGAAAACAGCCCACTTTCTAGTCATCGGAGGTGAAAAAAAGAGTTTAAATAAACTGCAGTGTGTCTTGATAGGAAAACTTATTTGATAAGAACAAAGTCTTGGTTTATAATCTATAATGTGACATAGTTGAATTATTTCTTTATCCTGCAAGCTGTGATAAAAAGTGTTCATTGGAAGTTCTCTGTGACTCTTAACTTGAAAAACGTTAAGGACATTTGTGACTAGAAAATTATAATTTTGCAGCATATTTTCCTGGAGTAACTTGGTCCTTAATGCCTTCACTGTCAAGGAGGTCAAGGAAGACTATTTATACTTGCTAGATATTTGTTTTTGACTTTGTTATTGGTTATCGCTGTAGATCATTTCACAGTATACCTGTTCCCTTTGGGGAAGAGGTAGTTAAAGTGTATTCACAAAGAACATCTTAACTGTGAAAGCTTGACTGTCATGACCACACAATCCAGTTTCATACTGAAAGTTGGACATTGAAAAGGTTGAGATGGGCTGGCTTCAAGGGCATGCTACCTTGTGCTCAGAAGGGGCTAGTGATTGATATAGTGCTCTGCTATTACTGTCCTGAAATTCATAACTAGTTTTGGTTTTTTTTGATCCTCACCTAAGGATATTTTTTTCCATTTTTCTTCAGAGAGAGAGAAACATCGATGTGAGAGAGACACATCGACTGGTTGCCTCCCACATGACCCCGACCAGGGCTGGGGACCAAACCTCAACTGAGGTATGAGCCCTTGACCGGAATCGAACCTGTGACTCATCGGTCTGCAGGCCGACACTCTGACCACTGAGCCAAACTGGACAGGGCCATAATTAATTTTTTTTTTCTTTATTGATTTTAAAGAGAGAAGAAGGAAGAGGGAGAGAGATAGAAACATCGATGAGAGAGATAGAACATCGATTGGCTGCTTCCTGCATGCCCCACACTGGGGATTTGGCCCACAACCTGGGCATGTGCCTTGACTGGGACTCAAACCGGCAACCTCTTGTGCATGGGTGGATACTCAACCACTGAGCCACACCAGCCGGGCCATAATTAGTTTTTGAATAAGGGGCCTTGCATTTTCATTTTTCACTGGGCCCTGCAAATCATGTAACTGGTTCAAGGTCAAGAAGTTGATAATTGATATCATTAAAATATGAGGCAGGAAATATATTATTACTTTCATATTTGTTGAAATCCTCTGTTGATTATGAACCAGCTACCTAATTCTGTGACTTAAAGGCATTTGAGTTAATGGCCAGTACTGATACTTTTTAAGTTGTGAGAATGGGTAAGTTATTTACCATTGCTGAATTGTTTTATCATCTGTAAAAATGGGGAGAGTAACACTGAAAGCTTACTGTTTTGCCAGGTGCTGTGCTGAAATGTTTTATGTGCAGTTTTACATTTAATTCTCACATCAATTCTCTGGGGTGGGTGCAATTGTGATTCCCATTTTACAGATTAGGAAAGAGGGGGAGAGGCTCTGTTGTATGCTTAGCCAGTGACCAAACCAGGATGTGAACCCATTGGACTCTGCCCTAATCCTGTATTCCTTTTTTTTTTTAATATGTTTTTATTGATTTTTTCAGAGGGAGAGATAGAGACATCAATCGGCTGCCTCCTGCACGCCCCCCACTGGGAATCGAGCCTGCAACCCGGGCAGGTGCCCTGACCTGGAATCAAACTGGGACCTCTCAGTCCATGGGACAACGCTCAATCCACTGAGCCATACTGGCTGGGCTAATGTTGTAGTCTTAACCCTTCTGCTATACTTCTTTGACTAAAAGTGCCTTCATTTTGGGGTTCTGGAAAATCAGGCAAAGAACCCATGTGAAAATGCAAGCGCATAGTAAATGGGCACAGTACCATTTGCCATATTTGCTGCTGTTATTATGAAGATTATCCTGTGTGTTTAGCTTCTTTTATGTATGTTCCAGTTTTTCTACAAGGAACCCGTATTGGTTGCATAATTAAAAACAAAAACAAAAATTCCTACTACCCCAGCAATAAAACCAGCTGTTTCACTTAATGTTTTATTTGCCAGTAAGTTTCTGCTATCCATTTCTTCATTCCTTCCATTCCACGAGTGAGACTTGAAGCAGGCACACTGGTAGCTGTTAAGAATTTTATTTTGGCTCTGGCCGGTTTGGCTCAGCAGTTAGAGCGTCAGCCTGCGGTCCAGAGAGATGCGGGCTCAGTTCCCGCTAGGGGCGCGTGCCTCGGTTGCAGTTTCCCTGGCCCTGGTTGGTCGTGCAGGAGGCAGCCACTCGATGTGTCCCTTTGACATCGATGTTTCTCTCTCTCTTCGTCTCTCTCCCTCCCACTCTATCTGAACAAAAGATGGAAGAATGTCCTCGGGTGAGGATTAAAAAAAAAAGAATTTTATTTTGTTTTAGGAACAGCAGCACAAAAGAATCAAGTTTGTCCAGATGAAGCTGATAAGTATGTACTTCAAAGTATGTGTGAATCAGCCCCCAACCCACCATCTTGCTAGTAGCTGGAGTTGACTGTTTAGTAACTAACTTTGTCAACTATGAGATTGTTTCAAGCTTTCAACATTTGCTCAGCAGAGGCACTTTATTAAGTGCCTCTTAACCCATCAGCTTTACTGTCTTTAATATTCACTGGGGCCTTGAAGTTGATTGGTGCAGTTGAAATGATTTGTGTTATGGTTATGTCATTTGTCATTTAGCGAGAGAGGTCTGTTAAACGTCTTCGGCCTTCTTACTTATGCAGGGAGAATGAATGAAAACTTCTTAACTGATGCTGAGAGAATGAATGAATGAAAGGGGACAAATATAAAGGTCAGTCAGTGTACCTTAGACAGGGAAGGGAAAACCCTGGGATTGAGTGGAGTAGAGGGTGGCAGATGAGGCCTGACTCCAGGGCCAGCCCCCTGTTGGGTACCAGCAGGTGAAAGTACAAAATTCAGGCAAGAGGAAGAGAGCTGTCTAGGCAGCAGCAGTACTTGTAGCCTGACAGTGAACCATCCTGGGGTGCTCACCCCAGCCTGTGGCAAGGCTGGGTGAGGCCACTGGGCACACATCCAAGTCAGTGCCTGTTGGCCTTCTGTGAGCCAGCAGCCGGGCATCCAAGATAAAGAGCCAAGAGCCAACTCTCAGGTGTTCCCCCTCAGCCCATAGGAACTCAGGCTCACCTTAGGGAACCAGGACTGTGGATACCTTCCTTCCCTGGCCTGGAGTGAGGAACCAGTTCAGGCCACAGCTGGAGAGGACCAGGGCCGTCTGTGACTGCCCAGGAATGAGGGTGGTTGCCCACAGCACCCCCCAAGAGGTAACAGTGATAGTTTATAAAGCACTTACTTCGTGCTGGTACCAAGGCACAGAAGGGTTGAGTAATTCACCTGAGGCTATGAAGGGACCGGAAGTGGGCCTGATATCTAGTTCTGCAACCTGCATTCAAAGCTTAGCCTTTTATGGTCTCCGGAGGACAGCAGGATGGTAGAGAAGGCTTTGAGGAAGAAAAGTTGGTGGGCTTAAAATAACAAATAGGAAGGAGATGTGCAGAAATCTCATTCAATTTCTTTTCTTTTTTTAAATAATTGAAGTTTTTAAATTTTTATTTTATGTACAAAGAGATAGCATTCTATGGTAAGGTAGATGTCTTGAATGGCCCATTCCTGGAAGTTCACTTAGTCCAACTTAATGAAGCCGATGTCCTTCGCGGGCTGACAGAAACACTGGCGGCACATATTGAGGCCGTATTTCCGGATCAGACAGTGCAGACGCGGCAAGAATGAGAACCCTGGCCGAATTTTCTCGGATGGCTGCAGTAGAGTTGCTGGTGACCCATCTTGTTCTCTCTGAAGTAATGAGGCAAAAAGGCTCAATTTCTTATTTTAGGGGGGTGCTATTATAGTTAAAAGGGGTGGGTATTTTAAATTTGCTACAGCTCAGGACTGAAGAAACTTAAAAAATGATGAGCTTCAGAAGTGAATTTCTTGCTCACTGAACTAATGTCATTAGTTGAAGACCCTAAGCCTCACTATCAACCTCACTATCAACTGGAATGAAATTTGAACAAATCCCTTTTAGGAAGAAAGTGACAGCTTATATAAAACTGCATAGTGTGGGTGTATGATAATAAGAGCTAACTCTTCTTAGTGCTTACTATGGGTTTAGGCATTGTGCCTTGACCTCTGTAAGAACTTGGTAAGGTAGGTGTTCTTTATTGTTCTCATTTTACAAGGGAGCAAACTGAAACTCAAGAGAAATTAAGCAACTCATAAAACAGTATATCGATGATACATTGTTTTATGTATTACATAAAACACATACATATATTGATTTTTAAATACCTTTATTGAGGTATAATTCACTTATCATGGAGTTCACTGATTAAAGTGTATTAGTCACTGGTTTTTAGTGTATTCATTGAGTTGTTAAATCATCACCACTGTCAAATTCCAGAACATCTTCATGACCCCCAAAAGAAACCCCTTACTCCTTAGTGACTACCCATTTTCCCAACCCCTGTAGCCCCAGGCAACCACTAATCTACTTGCTATCTCTATAGATTTGCCTATTCTAGACATTTCATATAAATTGAATTGTACAACATGTGGCCTTTTGTGTCTGGCTTTTTTTTTTTTATCCTCACCAGAGGACTTTTTTTCATTTTTTGTTCAGATAGAGTGGGAGGGAGAAAGAGAGAGAAACATCCACGTGAAAGGGACACATCGAGTGGCCGCCACCCACACGACCCCAAGCGGGGCCGGGGACAAACCGCAACTGAGGTACGCACCCTTAGCGGGAACCAAACCCAGGTCTCTCTGGACCACAGGCCGACGCTCTAACTGCTGAGCCAAACCGGCCAGGGCTATATGTGGCTTTTTTAACTTCACATGATGTTTTTGAGATTTATCCATGTATTAGTGTTTCATTTGTTTTTATGGCTGAATAAAATCCCATTGTGTATATATATTTTGCTTATCCGTTTACCATTTGATGGACATTTGTTTTCCCCCTTTGGCTATTATGAATAATGATGCTATGCACATTTGTGTACAAGTTTCTGTATGATTGTATGTTTTTATTTCTCCTGGGTAAATACCTATGAGAGGAATTGCTGGGTCATAGAGTCACTATGATTAACTTTTTGAGGAACTTCCAACTGTTTTTTCAAATTGGCTGTACCATTTTACATTCCCACCAGTAGTGTTGAGTGTTCCAGTTTCTTTATATCCTTGTTAACACTTGTCATTGTCTGTCTTTTGATTGTAGCCATCCTAATGGGTGTGAAGTGTGGTTTTGATTTGCATTCCCTTAATAATTAGTGACGTTGAGCATCTTTCCATGTGCTTATTGGTCATTTGCATATCTTCTTTGAAGAAATGTCTATTTAAATCCTTTGCCAGTTTAAATTGAGTTGTCCTCTTATTCCTGAGTAGTTCTTCATATATTCTGGGTATTAAATGTCCCTTATCAGATATGTGACTTGCACAATTTTTCTCCCAATTCTGTGGGTTGTCTTTTAGTTTCTTTATGGTATCATTTGAAGTATAAAAGTTTTCAGTTTTGGTGAAATGCAATTTGGTGTTTCTCTTTTGTCTATTATGCTTTTGGTATTGTATCTAAGAAGCCTTTGCCTAACACAAGGTCATAAGGATGTACTACGTTTTCTTATAAGGGTTTTATTGTTTTAGCTCTTGGGTTTATGATCAATTTTGAGCTGATTTTCATGTGTGGTATATATACAAAACTTCATTCTTTTGCACGTGGATATCCAGTTGTTCAAGCACCATTTGTTGAAAAGATTATTCTTTCCCCATTGAATTATGATGGCATCCTTATTGAAGATCATTTGCCCATAAATGTCTAAGCTTATTTCCGGACACTCAGTTGCATTCCATTAATTTATATTTCTGTCCTTATGCCAGTACCACATTGTCTTGTGTGCTATAGTGTTGTGTAGTAAGTTTTGAAATTGGGAAGTGTGAGTCCTCAAACTTTACTCTTCTTTTTAAGATGGTTTTGTCTATTCTGGATTCCTTGTATTTCCTTAGGATTTTTTAGGATCAGTTTGTCAATTTCTGCAAAAAGCTAGCTATAATTTTTATAGGGATTGCATTAACTCTGTAGCTCGGTTCAGAGATTATTGATATCTTAAATATTAAGTCTTCTGAACCACGAACATGGGATTTTTTGCCATTTATTTAGATCTTCATTTCTTTCAACAGTGCTTTATAGTTTTCAGACTATAAGTTTTATACTTTTGTTTTTATTCCTAAATGCTTTATTCTTATTGATACTATTGTAAATGTTATCTTAATTTCATTTTTGAGTTGTTTGTTACAAGTATATAGAAATACAAATGACTTTTTAAATTTTATTTATTTTTTTATTCTAAGGATATGTTCATTTTTTTTTTTTTTTTTTCATGGAGAAAGAGAGAGAGAGGTGAGAGGTGAGAGAGACATCAATAGGTTGTCTCCCATACACGCCCCTACTGGGGATTGGACCCATAACCTTTTGGTGTACAGGCCAACAGGCCAACAAATTTAGCCACCTGGCTAGGGCACAAATGATTTTTGTATATTGATCTTGTGTTCTGCAACCTTGCTGAACTCATTTATTAGTTTTAATAGTTTTTAGATGGAGTCCTTAGAATTATCTATATATGAGATGATGTTGTCTATGAATAGAGATCGTTTTACTTTTTCCTTTCCAATTTGGATGCTTTTTTTTTCTTGCCTTATTGCCCTGGTTAGAACCTCCAGTACAATGTTTGGTAGAAGTGATGAAAGAGAACATCTTAATCTTGTTTATTATCTTAGGGAGGAAGCATTTAGTCTTTCACTATTAAGTTATGATGTTAGCTGTGGGTTTTTCATAGACAGAGGCCATTTGAGGAAGCTCCCTTCTATTCCTGGTTTGTTTAGTGTTGTTTTTTTTAAATCATGAAGGGGTGTTGGATTTTGTCAAATGTTTTTTTTTTTCTGCATTGTCTTAGTCTGTTTGAGTTGCTACAGACTGGGTAGTTTATAAACAATAGAAATTTATTTTTCACAGTTCTGGAGGCTGGAAGTCTGAGATCATGGTGCCAGCAGATTCTTTGTGGTGGCTGGTGAGGGCTCTCTTCCTGGTTCATTTCAGGTGCCTTCTCATTGTGTCCTTAGTAAGGCCTCTTTTATAAAGTCACTAATTCCTAATTCCATTCACAAGGACTCCATCCTCATGACCTAAGCACCTCCCACAGGACCTATTTCTTAATACCATCACCTTTGGAGGTTAGGATTTCAACATATGAATTTTGGGGGTACACAAACATTCAGACCACAGCATGCATTTATTGAGATGATCATTTGTTTTTTAATTTAATTTTATTCTATTGATACGGTGTATTACATTAATTGATTATCAGATGTTAAACCACCTTTGCATATATGGGATAAATCTCATCTGGATACCCCCTTTCATATGTTGCTGAATATGTGTTGCTAATATATTATTTTTGCATCTATATTCATAAGAGATAATGGTCTTCAGTTTTCTTTTTTTCTTAATATTTTTATTGATTTTTAGACAGAGAGAAAGGGAGAGGGAGAGAAACATGGTCCTGTACGTCCCCTAAGGGATCACGCCTGAAATCCAGGCCTGTGCCCTAACCAGCAACCTTTTGGTACACAGAAAATGCCAAACCTGAGCCACACCAGCCATGGCTGGTTTTCTTTATTTTTTCTTTTTTAATTTCATTTATTTATTTGGTTAATCTTCACCTGAGAATATTTTTCCATTGATTTTTTAGACAGAGTGGAAGAGAGGGGGGTGGGGAGAGAGAAACATCCATGTGAGAGAGACACATTGACTGGTTGTCTCTCATATGGCGCCAGGGGGGCAGGGATCAAACCTGCAACCCAGGTAGGCATGTGCCCTTGACCAGGAATCAAACCTGCGACCCTTTGGTCCAAGGGCTGACACTCTAACTGCTGAGCCAAACCCGACCAGGGCTTGTTTTCTTTTTTTTATGATGTGCTTTTCATCAGAATAATACTGGGCTCATAAAATGATTGGCAAGTTTTCCTTCTTCTTCTTTTTTTTTTTGGAAGACTGTGAAGCATTGGTATTAATTCTTTGAATGTTTGGTAGAATTCACCAGTGAAACCATCTGGTCCTGCGTTTTTTTCCCCTGGGAAGTTTTAAAATTACTGGTTCGATCTCTTTGTTATAAATTTATTCAGATTTTCTAAAGTCAGTTTTACTACTTTGTTTTTGTCTAGGAATATGTGCATTTTATCTAAGTTCTGTAATTTGTTGACATACAGTTGTTCATAGTATGCCTTTATAATACTTTTTATTTCTATAGAGTTGATAGTAATAACCTCTCTTTCATTCCTTATTTTGGTAACTTGAGACTTCTCTCAGTCTACTGAAAGTTTGTCAGTTTTATTGAAATTTTCCAAGAACCAACTTTGGTTTTACTGATTTTTCTCTATTGATTTTCTATTCTCTGTTTCACAGATTTCCACTCTAATCTTGATTCATCCATTGTTTTTAATCACATTGTCACCATAACATACTATAACATTCTTGCTCCCTTCTTTCAAATGAGAAAGAGGCACAGGAGCCTCTGAAAAGCTATAATGAGCCATGCAAAGTGTGCTGCTACCTATGGCTCACACATATAGTTTTCCCTGTGGTCCAAAATAGGAAAAAGTCAACAACTTAATGTAGTTGTCTTTGATTTTATACATTGCATCTAATGCTTGCCCTGGAGCTTGAGGGTTAATCCTTAGCCCTAGATGTTAGTTTTGTTATGGGTTGTGAACTGCAGTAAGTAGTTGCCTTTTTTGTGTGATAAATATTGTTAAGCATCTCTTGTATATGAGGCAAGGTGCTAAACCTAGCACCTTTCATGTAGACTGAACTTATTAGGTAAGAAAAGTTTATATAACAGACATATAAGAAGATAAATTTGTTAATTATTTCTTTTTTATTAACTTTAAGTTCGTGATTTTTAGCCATATTTTTTTAAAAAAAGAATAACGATTTAATGCAAATTAGAGAGTAGGGTGGCAGAACCTAGGAAATATAAGACCTGGTCCTACCCTTTGTCATTGTTGATCTCTTTGGTGACATAGACAAGCCATACCCTTAGGAAAAGTCAGGGAATCCTGGGAGGTGGGTGGACCCTGTTTGAAGAGACATGTTGGTATTTCAGCACCTGAGGGAACTTTGAGGCCTGAGATTGGTCCAGGAAGACATATGTTCACTTACCAGAATGTCTTCAACCACTTCTATTATTCCTCAGTAACAGTTCCTATCTCCACTGCGCAATAGCCATGATAACACTTATCAAAACAGGGAGGTTCAATAACTGTGGGACAGTAGTTTACCCATAGTGCTGCTTACTTTCCTTCCCTGTGGCTAATAAGTGGAACAGTCTGGAGATCTTTGGAGGCTGCAGTTGATGCATGCGTGCACAACAACTAGCATTTTGAATGAAGACCATGTAGATTTTCTAAGAAGTATTATGGCACTTAAAGTTTTTATATTCCAAAAGTCCCATAGCAGTTTATTGTGTCCTTGGAAGAAAGTTCAGAGCCATCTTTGGAAGGCAGGGCCCAGCCATTCCAACTGAGCTCACACCAGAGAAACAGGCACTTGGCTTTGGAGACCCAATGCAGGTGCCGTAAGGAAGGTATGTCTAGCACCTAGAAGAAAATCCTCGAGGAGGAATGGACTGATGGTGTGTGTGTGTGTGTGTGTGTTTTCTTACATTTACCTATAAATATGTCCACATACACACCTGGCAGATCATGCACATTGCCTGTAGGACCCACGGATGTGACTACTTCAGGCCACTTGAAACTCAGTACACAATAATGAGAATAGTGTTTTGGTGGGAATCCAGCTACAGAATATAATTTTATTCTGACCCAAATTCTCGTCTGTACTTTCAGTTTTGATTAAAGGCCTGCACTTCCTGTTCTACACTTGAATGCTGATAATGTGCTTAAGAAATCCCCTACATTTCAGGTCATAGGGTGGTTGTATTTCATGAAAGAATTATTTAGACTTAATTTGAGTGTGGTTCAGAGCTTAAGTTTGTATTTGATGATCTGATAAATAAATGATAGCCAGCATTTATTTATTAGGCACTTAACTCTATAGAAAGAAAAACTCAGTGACTATCATCTTTATTTATAGCCCCTAAATTCATATTTCAACTGTGTGCACATGCAAGCATTCATTCTTCCACATATTGCTGTAATTAATGTGTAAATATGGTTTTCTGTTTTTATACGTATATGATCTCTCTAACACATTGCCACATTTTTGTATAAAATCCAATTATATAAATACCAGTGTTTACTTTACAGAATGTGGAGGCTCAGGATCCACGAGGTCGAACCTTATTGCATCTTGCTGTTTCTTTGGGACATTTGGAATCTGCTAGAGTCTTGCTCCGACATAAAGCAGATGTTACAAAAGAAAATCGCGAGGGATGGACGGGCAAGTATGCTTTTTAAAATCTTTTACAACCATGTCCTGGCCTGTTTGGCTCAGCAGTTAGAGCATCAGCCCATGGACCAGAGATGCAGGTTCGATTCCTGTCAAGGGCACGTACCATGGCTGTGGTTTGAGCCCCGGTCCTGGCCAGGGTGTTGTAGGAGGCAACCAATCGATGTGTCTCTCTCTCATCAATGTTTTTCTCTCTCCCTTCCATTCTATTTGAAAATCAACGGAAAAATATCCTCGGGTGAGGATTAAAAATAAATAAATAAATAAATAAAATCTTTTCATGCCTTTCATTTCAGTTTCTCTTTCTGAATAAAGGCCAGTCTCAGTCATCATTGTTCTCAGAGTCATCTTTATCTTAAGACTCTTTCTCTCTTCCGACTAGGAGCTGGGGCAAGGAGTAGGAGCCTCGTATGCTGCTGGCTTATCTGTAGCACAGTGTCCTGAATTGTGTCCTGGGCCCAAAGCCCTGGGTAGAGGGTGACTTCTCATCTAGAAAGCAGCTTCAGTGCAAACCCTTTCCACCATACACAAGTGTGAAGGCCAGATTTTCCCCGAAGAATATGATGGTAACTATGGTGAATCCATCAGGACAGGCAAAATCAAAAAGAAATTATAGCTATAAGTGGCCTTTTCCAGTGAAATCCTGGTATTTTATATATATATTTTTGGCAAATTCTCTTATTATTGGTCAGGGTAATTTTATGTTGACTGAGCCCAGGATATGTATAAGCACAGACCTGCCTGCCTGATCTACATGTAACCATAGTTGTGTGATCATATAGGTAAAGCAAGCTCTCTGAAGACATTGTCAGGATTTCATGACCAGTGGTAGAAAAAGAGGATGAGGGAAAGATGGATTTGACCAAGGAGCATGAGGGTTTGACCAAGAGGCTAAGAGTGCTTTGTTTTCTTTTTATCTATTTAAGAGCTAGCAATAAGAAGTCACGGGCATAAATGATAACGTGGGACTGCAACCTCTCTCCCTCCAGGAAGGAGATGTTGGTCTTTGATCTATATAGATATTTTTCAGACTGGCTTTGGAATTTGTCAGAAAGAGTGAGAATACTGGGTGATTAAATTTGACCTTTTTGTTTTCCAGTTTTACATGAGGCTGTGAGCACCGGTGACCCCGAGATGGTGTACACAGTTCTTCAACATCGAGACTACCACAACACATCCATGGCCCTCGAAGGAGTTCCTGAACTGCTCCAGAAAATTCTTGAGGTATTCGTAAAAATATGGCATTGCCATCATTTGAGTTAAATGCTGATATGATAGCTGGAGACACAGAGACACAGCTGTGTGCCTTCCTGAAGAGTTTTGTGAGTGGAGAATACGATATATTGAATACTAAATAGCATTATTTCTTGCCTTTCCAGCTTATTAAATGTATGAGGTCGTCCACATATTATGTTTCTAGGTCACTAGACTTACCCCTTTTTTTTTTAAATCCTCACCTGAGGATATTTTTCCATTTATCTTTATCTTCAGGTAGAGTGAGAGGGAAGGAGAGAGAGAGAAACAGTGACGTGAGAGGGACACATCGACTGGTGGCCTCCCACATGACCCCAGCCAGGGCCAGGCATGAACTGCAACTGAGGTACATGCCCTTGACTGGAATCGAACCCGCAACTCTTCGGTCCACAGGCCAACGCTCTAACCGCTGAGCTAAACCGGCCAGGACACTAGACTTACCCTTTTAAGTGCTATTTAAAAATTAGAACTAAGACAAATGGACATCAAACAATTAATTTGTCTAGGTGCCTGATTTCTAAAAAGTAGCATCCCGACCATAGGTCATCTTGGGGAGGTTGTGTTGGGCATCAGTGACTGGATAACGATTGTCAGGGTTTGTTGAGGTTCAGAGGTCTGTGTACAACTTCTTGTCACTCCTGTCACTTCTAGCTGTTAATAATCTGCGACTTCTAATCCATTGCCTTATTTGATGCACAGTTTTTGGCTTTTGGGAAGTTTACCTGTCTTGTGAATTAAAGTGTATGGGCTCTGTGACACTCAGAGACATTTCTTAAAACATTTTACTTTTAGACTCCTGGATTGTTTTGGATGATGGTTGCCATTCTTCAGATAATCTTTGTTACCTGCAAAAACCATCTTATCAGTCAACCATGTGCCATGTTGCCAGAGCAGCAGGAGATGAGAAAGTACCAGTGGTTCAATTTTCATGCCATTTATTCTCAATTTAAGCACAGAAATGAGCTCCTCAAAATATTTCCAAAGATAGTTGTTGGTAAATAAGCTTTACTATGTTAGTCAAAACACATTTATTGAGAAAAATGAACAGATCTGTTGAGAAAAGGAACCATTTTTCTCAAGTTAGACAATCATTGCTCATTATCTGAACACTCTTTCAAAAAATGTTTCTGACATGCAAAGTAAATCCTACCTGAGATATTAATTGTCCGTGTATTGCAGAGAAACCTCCTATGACATATGAAATAATTGTATGCATTGTTTTTATTTTTTATTCAATGTAAAGGATTTCTTTTTTTTTTTTTTTTTTAACCTGTACTGATCCACAACGGTGACCTGCACTGAATTGTATTTTCTGCTTGAAGTTGTAGACAGCCCATAATTGACCTGTGTGCTCATTGGCACCAGCGGCTGTTGTTGACGTTTTGTGTCATAACATGCTCTCCTTTCTTATCCGCTGCCCTTTGAGAGTGTCATTGCCCATCACCAGAATCCTGGCTAGTTTTAAACCAGGGTAGATTCTTGGTCTTCCTGCCTTGTGCTTCTGTAAAAACCACAGCAAAACCTTGGAGGTAGGAGGGAACAGGAAAACACCTGCAATTTCTAGCATTTCTCTTGGATGGTAACTGTTGAAATTAAGTAGGATGGTACTTAAGAAATTAAGTAGCTCCCCAAGAATCTTCTATAAGAATTCATGGTAGGTCAGAAAATCATCTTAAACGGGGCTGCCATGGTGGTGTAAAACTTCAAAAAGCCAAATTCTAAGAGTTTAAGAGGAAACGGGGGGCAAAAGTCTTTTGCTAACTCGAGGGAAATATCAGCTTCTTGGGGAAGTGATGTCTAGCTGCCTCTTTTTGGTTTCAAAGAGTGTCCGATAAATGTGAAACACTTTTCCAGAACACAAAGCCTTTTACAGTCAAGTTCCTAGTCTGATAGATGGAATTGACGTTCTTTTCTCTTTGCTTAGAACAGCCTGTTATGCACATTGCCTGGCAGTACTTAAGCCCTCCTCCCAGGCTCCTCTTTCTGTTACTGTTATGAACCTGATTGAGCCCCTAAATCAGATTTGACTTTTATCCCCCTCCAACCTTATTGCTTTCAGTTAACTTTATTAACTGTCTAGACATTTTATATCAAGAACAAATCACAGACTGAATATAAAATAAGCATTTATTTTGATGGGTTTGCAATTTGTGTTTCTTATTTTCTCTGTTCTCTCCCCCTTCCCCACTTAAAAAAACCCTATTAACCCTTACTATGTTTGTGTTTAGTTAATAGTACCAAGGGTAATTTCTTTTAAACTTTGTCCTTCAGACTCCAGATTTCTATGTGCAGATGAAATGGGAATTCACCAGCTGGGGTGAGTGGCTGTGGGCTTGTAATTTATTCCTGTTTCCAAATTTATGTAGCCTGAATATAGGTTTATTTTTCTTTTATAAAAGTTACATGTATTGCTCGGCCAGTGTGGCTCAGTGGATTAAGCATCGTCCCATGGACTGAGAGGTCCTGGTTTGATTCCTGGTCAGGGCACATGCCCAGGTTGTAGGCTCGATCCCCAGTGGGGGGTGTGCAGGAGGCAGCCAATCAGTGTTTCTTTCTCACATTGATGTTTCTATCTCTCCCTTCCTCTCTCTCTAAAAAAATCAACAAAAACATATTTTTAAAAAGTTACATGTATTTTGTCTTGCTAAGCCTCATTTAAGGATATTTTTCCATTTATTTTTAGATAGAGATAGAGTGAAAGGGAGGAAGGAAGAGAGAGAGAAACATCGATGTGAGAGAGACACATCAATTGATTGCCTCCCACCCAACCCCAACTGGGGTCAGGGATTAAACCTGCAACCCAGGTACATGCCCTTGACCAGGAATCGAACCCACAACACTTTGGTCCACGGGCCAGTGCTCTAACTGCTGAGCCAAGCCAGCCAGGGCTATTTTTTTTTTTAATCTAGAAAATGCATAGTTAAAAATAGGAAAAATAGTCACTTATAACCCACAACTTGTGTTAATGTTTTGGGTGTTTTCCTTCTAGTCTTTTCCCCACACATAGGACTTTTTCTCCCCGAGCATCCATAACTATAACATATAGACAATTTTGTCATTTCTAGCTGACATTTATCCATATTATTAGTTCTTAAAAGGCTAATATTTTAGTAAGATTTACCATAATTTAGTTATTCATTTCCGTATGTGATTCAGCTTAATTCTTTCAAACTTGTTATTCTGGGGAAGAAGATGAGATGAATATTGGAGTTGCTTGTTTTTTACAAATGGATGTATTTCTCCAAAGTCTTATGTAAGGCAAATTGACTGACAGTAATTTTCATAGATGTTCTACTTTTATTTCTTGTAGATCAGTTAATGACAGCTCCTAATTCCCAGTTTTCAGCCATTTTCACTTCCAGACTTCCCTTTTAGGCAAGAAGTCATACTTGTCATGAAACACTGAAATGAAGTAAAAAGCATATAAAAGAAGAGAACTTCAGATTCTTCTGTGAAGTGAATAAGTTTTTTCTAATGCAAATAACCACTCTGATTCAGGTTTTGTTAAAAAGCAGCACCTTTTAGACATATGATCATTTGAATGGTGGGTATGACAGTATAGTAGGCCGCAGCCATATGGCAAGAGTCGCATATGTGAACAAGAAAGACCAGATGGACACATTCTAGCTCTGATGGCGGTCAGTGAGAGGGGCTCATTTTGGGATCGAGAATACTCTTGGGATATTCATTTAGAGCTTGCTCTATAGCTATGAAAGCTACAGGACAGAAGATCATTTTTATTTTTATTTTTTTTCTTTTTATTGATTTTTTTAGAGAGAGGAAGGGAGAGGGAGAGAGAGATAGAAACATCGATGAGAGAGAACATCGATTGGCTGCCTCCTGCATGCCCCCCACTGGGAATTGGGCCCACAACCTAGGCATGTGCCCAGACTGGGAATCAAACTGGCGACCTCTTGGTGCATGGGTTGATGCTCAACCAGTGAGCCACACTGGCCGGGCCAGAAGGTCCATTTTTAGAGTGACTTCCTGTAACAAAGTGTGGGAGCCAAGTCCAGTTCTGTGTGATGGCCACCTCTTGCTACTCCTATCCTTTCATTAAAGTCAGAATTCTGATATCCTGAGCCTGGGTGTTCCACTTGGCTGTCAGGTTTTTCTCAGCAGTACGCTTCTCTTCTTCAGTGCCCTTGGTTTCCAGAATATGCCCGAATGATGTCTGTCGCATTTGGAAAAGTGGTGCTAAACTGCGTGTCGATATCACATTGCTGGGATTTGAAAACATGAGCTGGATAAGAGGGAGGCGTAGTTTCATATTTAAAGGAGAAGGTGAGTAATTCCATTGTAGTAATCACTGCTCATGCCAAGTTATAGAGTGATTTTTAACCATAAAATGCATTCACATTCATGTGCCTTATCTGATCCTTTCTGGACATTTTTTTTTTGTTATTTTTAATTATTCACCTCTCAATTCCTATGTCTTATTTCTTGTCTATATAGTTCTCTTGTGTGTATTATTTACCTCCCAACATTGTTACCCTCTTGACATATGTCTGTCTTGAGTATAAGCCTCTGGCTTGTATCTCATTATATTCCCTCCATAATCAGGCATGACCCCCCCCCCCCCACCCATGGAGGGTGAGAAATGGCATGGCTTACCCAGTGTTGTGCATAAATAATTTATATTATGTAATCATATATTTTAAAAAGTACACAGATAAATGTGTTGCTAACAAAGAATGCAAATTATTTCAAAATCTGCATCTTTGGGGAAGATGGCTCAAAGCCTCTATGAGTTGTGGAAAGCTGGCCAGATAATTCCTGTGCGTGTAGGTGATCAGTGATCAATAGTCTTTAGGTTTTGTTTTATCAGATGGTACAAGGCGGGGGGTTGGGAGGAGATTGAAAAGATAATGCATTTTAACATATGAGGCTATCTTGTTTTTGCATCTTACTTGCATTGTGCTTAGTTATGCCCTTGCTTTCATTAACAGACAACTGGGCGGAGTTGATGGAAGTCAACCATGATGACAAAGTGGTCACCACTGAACACTTTGATCTTTCCCAGGAAATGGAGCGCCTCACTCTGGACTTGATGAAGCCAACAGGCAGGGAAGTTGAGAGGCGGCTCACGAGCCCAGTCATTAACACCAGCCTCGATACTAAAAATATTGCTTTTGAAAGGTATGAATTTAGGTTCTGCATTTTAATGTCTCATCCCTTTATTGCCATCGTCAGTGGCATGTATGTATTGATTAGAAATTATGAGTGGATTGGGATTTTTCTAATATGGCAGTTTAAGCACTAGTATTTTAAAATTAATCTCTGCTCTCACCAAATGGAAACCATAGCTGACATACTTTATCATATATCATTTTTATAACACATTGGTTAAGTCTTGGAGAAATGTCTTCATATTCTTTTATGGGCCCTTTCTAATGGGTTTTACTTGAATTTTATTTTTGTTTTGGTGTTTGGAAACCCACAAGACTCCCTAGTCCCAAACCATGGAACTTTGAGTTCCCCGAATCTAGAATTGATCCACTGTTGAATGTGGTTATACTGATATTAGTCATATTCGCACCTTTCGTATAGTTAAATGTGATTCTCTCTCCCTAGTTCCCCTACGGTGAGGCCTAATAGTTTAGAGCAAGAGACTAGAGGGGTTTCAGTTCTAGTCCAGACTTTACCCAAAGAAACCTCAGAGAGGTCTGTGTCTCAGTTAACCCAGGTGAGAACATTGTGTCTGGTCATTTGCCTCTGGGCTATGCAGAGGTGTGTAGGGCCTTTGTAATGGAAGCAGACATTGTCACAGTTGTTAGCCTGTGTTTCTGCCATAGAACACGCTGAACCGGGGGAGTCTGTAAGAGCCCTGAGTGTTTGCCTAGGATGTCACATCCAGCTCTCTATAAATCAGCAACATAACATGAGCTAATATGGACAATATTATCCTGGATTTAGGCTTCCTCTTCTCTTCATAAATATACTAACTGTCCTCTCTTTTTCTTTTCTTCATTTCTAATACAAAATTTATCAGTAAAACTGACCTTTCTGTTGAGTCAAATATAAAACTAAGTGCCCTTTTCCTTTAGTTTAGATCAAGCTGTGGAATTAGGGTGTTTGTAGCAGAAGAGAAAACCAAAACACCAGGTGTGCTGCTGCTTTGGTAGGGGCACCGTCCTGAGACAGGGTCAGTGCCCCGTTGCCAGTCTTCTTTCCCCAGCCTCCCCAGATGACAGCCATTGTCTTCCAAGGTTTAGGACTGACCGTGGCTATACCAGTGAGGGTCTTGGGAAGACATCTCCAGTCTTTGGCACACACCTCTGCAGACAGGGAGGACACTTCAGCCTAGGGCTCTGTTTGTAAAGCTGGAAGACAGGGGACCCTGCCCTCGCTGCTGCATCCCAGCAGTAGTGACGAGCTGGAAGAACTGAGCATCCTCAGCTGAGCTACTAACTAACTGTGTGGCTTTGGGCAAGTGGCTTCATCTCTCTAGGTTTCTGTTTCCTCAGCTGAAAAAAAAAAAAAAGGAGTGAAGAGAGTGTGGTGGTTAATGGCTGTTAGCCCCTGAGGGTGGCTGGGAAATGATGGCATGTTCCACTTGTCCTGAGGACTAAGTCGCATTTTGTATTTGTGTGGTCACAGGGTTTTCAAGTAGTTCAAGCTAACCCTCCTTTCTCTACTGACAGTGGGTCACTGAGAGAGAATTTCTAGAAGACAGCTGCCTTTTTTTGTGGTACTCAGAATTAAATTATGTGATCAATGAGCTTCATGTGCATCGAGTAAGGATTTGAGGCACCTTGAGTGAGTTTTGCTACATGGAAAAAGTGTACATACCTACTTCTTACTGGAGGTATGAGCGTTCATGTGATTGAATTTGGAAGATGTGGATCTCATATTATAATAGTCGTTTTCATCCATTTCTTTTTGGTAATCTGTTACTTGGGGCTTGATGATTATAAATCAGTGCCCTTCTCGCATAAATTTTTGGCCTAAAATATACCCTCTGGTTGCAGTTTGGGTTTTTCTCGTCTCTGAAAGATGATGCTCTACTCACCTTAAACAACATTCCCTGCCACCGTCAGAGCTTTTCTCCAAACTGTGTAGCAGCCTCCAAGCCACAGTGCTTGCTACGTGGCCTTTGCCTTGGTGGTCTTGGTGGAGATAGGCAGAGATGAAAATGGCAAAAAAGGGAAGCTGGGAGTTCTCATATCATCTTCATATGCCTCTGCATGTAGTTAATCAAGTGCTAAGGAGTTATTAGAATCTTGGCTTTAAACTAGGATGTAGACATTGAGTTTAATAACTAAACTGTCAGAGGACGTCTGGTCAAGATGGCAGAGTAGTGGACGGGTTTTGTGAAGGAATTGGTGCCGGATTAGTGGGTGTTGCTCTCTGGGTTGGTACTTGTTCAGATTATCCCAAAGGAGAAACCTCTACTAGATGGAATTCAGTGTCTCGCATCATTATTGAAGAAACACCAAAATAAGTTCTTTACTTTTTTAAAAACAAACAAAACTATTAACTGTCAGAGAGAATGAAAAAGGAAGTGGACCAGTCAGGCTTGTGGATGATGGAGGTGAGTGAGAAGTGTGGTGGTTCCCAGGGAGAGAAGTGCAGCTCTGTGTTCTCAGCTCACGTGAAGGATGAAGTGGAGCGGACCTGGTCATCCTTCGGCACTTCGGATGACTGTGTGCCAGAAAAGGGATATTTCCCGTGCTGAAATGTCATGATTTAGTGACAGACAGGAACTGAGGACTGAATTTGTTAACTAAAAGGAATATCTCGATTTTCCATTGTCAATGACTGAGTGGGGGCTCTGGTTTACTAAGCAGTGAGGTGTGGTCCCTAGGCCCCTGCACCCCAGGATTATTTTGTTTCTGAAATGTCACTTGGACATAGCTAGCAGTTTGTGTAATCTCTTTAGGATTTCTTTCTTTCCCTCCAAGGGTCATGGTGTACTAATTGTGGACAACTAATAGGAAAATTAAAGCTTTGGTCCCTTCTTTCTCTGATGGGCTGTGATATACACATAAAACTCCTTATACCCTATCTGGCCTAATTTCACTTACCGAATCCCATTAGAAGAAAAGCACACTGTTTGGAAACATAATATGCAAATGGTTGCCTACTTTCTTTGTGACTTGGCTAACATGCCACCGTTCCTGGAGCTTCCTGTATGATGTCCCACTTCACTCTAGAGTCAGAGCAGAAGGCAGGCAGTTGCCCTACAGAGGGCCAAGTGCAGCAGTCACAGTGGAGCTAGGATGTGATGTCCTAGACAAAGGGGCAGTCTGGCCAGGGCTCCCCTGTGAGTGGGATAGCATTTCCCAGGGTGTGATGCTTTGAAAAAGAATCAGAGCCTCTTGGCTGCTCTTGGTTCCTAAATGCATTTTTTCCAGGAGTGTGTTGAGTGGAATAACCAGGTTTTTGGGCACTTTACCAATGCTGCAGCTGCTGCTGAAATGCTGGGCGACTTTAAAAGCAGTTCCACAGAGCTGGGATCAACGGCCGGGCTGCAAAACTGCTTTTAACATCCTTTCCCTCTGCTGCACCAAGCCTGATAAAATGAGTGACTGACTCCCAAGCCATTTTGCAGGCATTGATGGTTTCTCCAAGCAGTTTGCCACAGTGATAAGTTCCTGCCCCACCTACTCTTTCCCAAGGAGCAAGGTGGTCTGTGCCTCCTTGTTCTAAGAATTCCTTGATTGAGATGTCGCTGCTTAGGGGACAGAGCCGCTGACATCTGTGCCCATAGTTAATTAAGATGACCCAGATAAATGCTCTGACCCAGATACCACCTTGTGGCGAGCCCTTGGACGCTAGTCATCTTCACTCACTTCTTTAGGACAGCTGTCTGATAAATGTCACCACCTTTGTGGCCTATGCTGGCAATTTTTGTAAAGAAACCAAGAATGGAGGCTTTCTATGCCAGGGGTGAGGCAAATTGATTAATAACTGGGAGGGGTGGGCGGGGGATGCTTAAGCCATCTGTCATTGATAACATCCTTTTGTGGACAATGGGACCATAATTTCCAGGTTTCCTTCACTAACGTAAGCTGGGGGAAAAACGATAAAGGCTACAGGGATAAATCTGAATGGCATATTGTACATGTAGAAATTTGTGGTGTTCACTTTTTATCAGAACTAAATCCGGATTCTGGGGCTGGAGGACAGATAAAGCAGAAGTTGTTAATGGTTACGAAGCAAAGGTAAAAGGAAACTCTTAAAATAAGATTTAATATAGCAATTTAGCTTCTATGCAAATGAGGAGTCTGTTCAGATTTTGTCATGCATCTGTGCCATGGAGATGCTCTGGGGACTAAGTACTGTCTAGTGTGTCTCTCACTTGGATTTTTATCTTATTTGACTTTCAGAAAATGGGGTAGCATTCCCAAGGAGGTCCTAATTATGCCAAAGAGAAACACTGTTGTAGAAAAATGAGTACAGGTACCAGCTGTCCTGTTAAGAATGACAAAAAAGAAAGGAGAAAGGATTAGACTTAACGTGATTATTCATCTTTTTTTATAACCTGAGTGGACTATAAAAAAATCGTTAAGTAGCTTTTATGAGTCTCCTTTTTTTTTTTTTAAGTTAGCCTAGTTGTAACCAATTGGCTTACAGCCCACTACGTGACATCATTGAATTTAGAACATAGTTGTCATAGTGGAGACGACAGCTGGCATTTTGTCTGCTGGACAGCCCCGTGTCCTGGCCCTTCCTCGGCCCTGCAGTACAGCAGGGATTGATGGCTCCGGGGGATGGAGCCAGGCACTGCAGAATCCTCTGGTGACCTCTGAGCAGCAAAGAAAGCTTATGTCATGCTCAGCAAGATACATTTAGTACCAGTTATTCCAGTGCTGAGTGTGTTTCCTGAACCTTTGAACGTATGGCAGATACAGTTAATTCTCTGTTAACCTAGATATTTGATTTTCCAGACCCTCACAGTCCCTAGTCAACCTTGATAACAGGGCATCTACTCTGGCGGTTATAATAATTCCTGTCAATATCTGGCATACCTTTTCAATAGTGACTTGCTGGTTGTAAAGCTCATCAGTGTAGAGAACCTTGTGTTCATTCCTTTTTCCCTCTGCCCAGCAGATGGCTGTCTAAGTCAGTCCTATAAGATGACCAGAAATCAGTAGAAGTTCTCAGTGCAGGTTTGGATGTCTTAGTACAATAGAAATCCAGTTGGGAGGCCCAAATTGCAGGATATTCTTTGAGAGTGTTTAGCAACAAGAGGGGCCAGGAGGAAGATGCAACCTGTCACTGTTAACTCCTCAGTATTTAAAACTCTCCGAGATGCAAAGTGACTGCTGATGCATTTCTAAGCTGATCGCTTATGTATTTTCTCTGAAGGATCCTAATGATTGTTAACCATTTCTCATTTTTATTTTGCTGGATTTTTTTTTTTTTTTTGGCTTCAGCATTCTTGCTCTTGCTATGCTTATTTTTTGAGTTTTGATTCCCTGTGTCACTGTTTTCTCTTGCACACGTCTCTCAAGGTTTACACAGTAAATAATGTGAGTGTGATAACCAAAATACGGACAGAACATCTGACTGAGGAAGAAAAAAAGAGATACAAAGGTAATCTTCCACCCCTTCTCTAAGCCTAAAGAGAACCTTTGTTAGCTCTGTTAAGTTTTGGGGTTAATGTGATCGGTTGTGCTAATCCTAATGCTGACTTCCTTTTCATAAAAATTTCCTTAGTCTGACTCATTCTTGGAGATATTTCTCCTTAGTTGGCTTCAGCTGTAATTAAAGCCATTCACAAGGGCTTGTTTATGTGTTATGAAGAACAATTGTTGGCTGAAAAAGTAGATAAGGTTATTGGACAATATTTATCACGGTAATAAGTTATTTGGTCCAAACTATCACAGTGAAAGATTTGGACACAAGTTGGGCTCTGAGCCAAAACATTGCCAATACATGTTTGCCATTTCCCAGCTCTGGCTGGTTCTGTGGCTTTGTGAAGTTACTGACCCTCTGTGCCTCATTTTCCTCAGAAATGAAATAGAGGTGCTCCTAGATCTTCCTTGGAGTTCTTGGGAGGATTAGATGCGTTACTACATGTAAATATTTAGAGCAGTGCCTACAGTATGTGGCGAGAACACGGTAATTGGTTAACACTGCACTGCTTTTGTTAACTATAACTACCACAATACTATTACTGCAGTTTGACAGATGAGAAAACTGAGGCCCAGGACCCACGGACAGTGACCATCCAAGATGAGATTGGAATCCAGATCTGGCTCACTCCCCAATCCAACCTCTTTCCACTATTCTGCTTTAATTTGTGTAACTGTTGTTCATCTAGTTTAGAGACCCTAATAAAAAGTGTCCTACAAAGGATAAATTAGCTGATGGTTATTGTGGATGATTTTATGAATCTGTCCATAAATGGATATCCTAATGCAGGTAGCTTGGATCAGAAACTTTAGGATGAGAATCTTTTTCTATAGTCACATGTAAAGTATAATATTAGACATTAAACTTTTCCCCCCTCTATAGCGGACAGGAACCCACTGGAATCTTTGTTGGGAACTGTGGAACACCAGTTTGGTGCTCAAGGGGTAAGTTGAAGCAACGAGCTTTCAGTGCCGTTTAAAGGAGAGGATTTTCCTGTGCTTGGAGTGGCATTTACTGAATCTTGAACAGGCCACTCTATTTGAAAAGGCTAAAGAGTACTCCCAAGCTGGAATTTGAGACACTTTCTTGGAAGAGAATTAGTTGAGTGAGTCTTTAAAAATAAAGATTTTAGGGGAAGGGTAGTGATTACAGAAATCAGGAACTTTCTCTCTTACATGTTATAAACTAGGATCTCTCTGTAAAAATGGAAATTAAAAAGGATTCAGGACTTTACATTTTAACAGAGCACCTTAACAAACATTTCTCACTTGAGCCTCACAATAACTATATGAAATTGCTACAATGGATGTAGTTGAGGGTCAGAAAAATGAAACTACCTTTCCAGTGTCACAAGCTAGAGAATGACAGAGCTGGGACTTAAACCCCAAGTCTTCCAGCTCTCATGTGCTTTCATACACCTCTCTCTCTCTTTTATAATCAGGAAACAGAAATGCCAAGGAGAAGGGAGAACTATTTGGAAATGGAGAGATTCATTAGACTTGCCATGTAGTTTGGTAACACCTTTGCAGATTTTCTTGTTCTGTGCAGTAACTTAATTTTAAAAAAGGTAATGACTAGAACTTCCTGATCTGTAGCTGGTTAACATGTCCACCTCAGAGACTGAGTGCCATAGGCCTCCACTTGTGAGCATCATTTGGCATTTCTGATTCCCCTGAGTTCTGGCTCGGCAGGACCTCACCACAGAATGTGCCACTGCAAACAATCCTACAGCCATCACACCTGACGAGTACTTCAACGAAGAGTTTGATCTGAGAGACAGGGACATCGGAAGGCCAAAAGAGCTGACAATTAGAACACAAAAGTAAGAGAGATTCAATGGCTATTTTCAATTTATGGATTGTTTCAGAATTGTGCTGTTTTATGGTGTCACGTTCAGTCATTTTTCTGTCCCCTTCCTTTAAAAATAATTTTATTTATTTATTTTTTATTTTTTCCTCACCTGAGGCTATACTTTTTATTGATTTTAGAGAGAGGAAGGGAGAGGGAGAAAGAACGTTGAAGGGTTGCCTCCTGTACACACCCTAACCGATCGGGGATCAAGCCTGCCACCTTTTGGTGTACAGGGATGATGCTCCAACCAACTGAGCCATACCAGCCAGGGCTAAAAATAACTTTCAATTACTTTATTTGACAAAAGCTAACAGTAGATTGCCCATCTTATTAGCCCTTCTCCAAATAGAATATAGATTGGATATAAGAATTCTTTATTTTACTGCCAACAAACTTACTCTGATCAAATGAAATTATTTCCTCCAGCTAGAATTTCTTCATGCTTGCTATCAGTTAAAGCTCCTGCAGGTTGTGGTGGAGGTCATTTCCCTGATTGCTGGATTTCAGAGTGATCTGAATTCCTTGTTGGTCTAGTCCCATCATAGCTCCAAATTAAGATGTAAGGTAACTGGGAAGACTGTAGAGTAAGGAAGCTGGTATTGTCTGGCCTACTACATAGAATTCAATTTTCCTGTCTGGTGGCGATGCCCTCAGTCTTTTCTCGGTCAAATCCTGCAGGTTTAAAGCAACGCTGTGGATGTGTGAGGAATTTCCTCTCTCTCTTGTGGAGCAAGTCATTCCCATCATTGACCTGATGGCCAGAACTAGCGCTCATTTTGCAAGACTGAGAGATTTCATCAAATTGGAATTCCCACCTGGATTTCCTGTCAAAATAGGTACTGTTAAATGAAGCACGGGAGCACTTGTAGGTTCTACTCTTTTTGCGGGTGACAGAATGTGCTTTAGGGAACTGGAGCACTTTATAGTCAAAAGTAGCATGCAGGAGACATAACAGAGGAGGTCAGAGTCCTCTAGTTTAATTTGGCTTAAAGAAGTGTCATGATTCTTGGTCATTTTGCATATCAAAATTAGGAGATTCCCCAGTCATCAGTTGTATTTATTGATGGTGCCGACATATGTAAAAAGGCATAAAAATGTCACACATTCGTTGTTTCAATATCAGGCCTTAAGTGAAACTTCAAATTAGGTAGTTAATTGAGGAAGACAATTGATACTACGATCCTTTGATACATAAGTATGTTTTAGGGCCTGAAGTAGTATGCAAAAAGCCTTATACAATACATGTTACCTGTGAGGAATTTACGTTTTGGATAGTTGTACATTCATAACACTTGAACCCTGGCTCGATCATTTACTCACTGTGATCTAGGAAAAGTTGCTTAACCTCTCTGAATCTCAGTTTTCCTACCTATCTATTGAAAAGGGTTGTTATGAGGGTTAAATGAAATCATACTTATAAGGACTACTTGGCATGGTGCCAGCATAGTAAGCATTTGTAGCTAACCGTTAAATGAGATCTATTATAATTCTCAGTAAAGTTATTTATAAAGGCTTTTATTTTGTTAGAAATTCCCTTGTTTCACGTCTTAAATGCACGGATTACATTTGGAAATGTTAATGGCTGTAGCACTGCTGAAGAAACTGGATCGCAAAGTATGGAAGGGACCCAGGCTGATTCAGGTAAAAGACAGTTGGGTTTTGTGATTTAAAAAAAAATTCATACATTTACTCATTATACTAATTATTGTTTGAAATTGTAGTATTTTATAAAATAGATCTCTGTGCTGAATCAAGAAAATTTTGGATTTAGTTTAGATCAAGTGAAAAAAAAATTGCAAATGTGTATGACCCTACTTGTATTGAAAACACAGCATCTTTTTAAAAAACTACTTCATTCAGGTATACATAATATAGATACAATAAAATGCTCTCCTTTTTAAGTGTGACAGATCAATGTATTTTGACAAATGTATACACTCGTGTATCTACCACCACAGTCAAGATAAAGAACATTTTTATCATCCCCCCCCAAATTTCCTCAGCGTCCTTTGCCATCAGTCCAATTCATATTTTGGATGCTATTGTAAATGGATTTCTTTTCTTTTCTTTTTGTTGTTGTTGTTGTTGTTGTTGTTAATCCTTACCCAAGGATATTTTTCCATTGATTTTTAGATAGAATGGAAGGGAGGGGGAGGGAGAGAGAGCAAAACATCAATGTGAGAGAGATATACCAATTGGTTGCTTCCGGGGCTGGGGATTGAACCTGCAACCCAGGTATATGCCCTTGACAGGAATTGAACCCGTAGCCCTTTAGTCCATAGGCTGACGCTCTAACCGCTGAGCCAAACTGGCCAGGGCTGGATTTATTTTCTTAATTTTTATTTTCCAGTTACTAATTGCTAGTATATAGAAATATAATTTAAATTTTTTCAGTTTTTAAAAATTGTAGTAAAATAGTGTTCTGTGTCTTAAACTAGTTGAAAGATACACAGGTATTTGTTTTATATTATCATTTTTATTTTAGGTTTACAGATATATATACACACGCACACACACACACACACACACACTCTATTTTATATGTTCACTGTATTTCATAATAAAAGGAAAAATTAAAAGACACATTGGTGTGACTGTGTATATATACATCACATTCCTGAAAGGACACATGTGTAACATACTGGTTAGCTCTGGAATTTGGAAATAGGAGAAAAGGTGTAGGGACAGAGATCTTCATTTTCCATTTATAGTCTTCTGTATTTTTTTGATTCTGAATTAATTTTATTACTAAAAAAATAATCAAGCCCTGGCTGGTTTGTCTTTGCAATTAGAGCGTCAGCCTGCAGGCCGAAGAGTCTTGGGTTTGATTCCTAGTCAAGGGCATGTACCTGTCCTGGGTTGCAGGTTCGATCCCTGGCCCTGGTTGAGGTCGTGCAGGAGGCAACCAATTGATGTGTCTCTCTCACATCGATGTTTCTCTCTCTCTCCCTTCCATTCTATCTAAAAATTAATGGAAAAATATCCTCAGGTGAGGATTAACAAAAAAATAATAAGGCAAAAAGAGAAAAGCAGTATTCTGGTACTTTTGTCTGTCAAGATTATTCTTCAAAATCTCTCTGACATAGTAGCAAACTTGGATTTTAATCTTATCATTTTTTTAAAATTTAAAAGTGTATATACAAAGTTGAAGTGGAAATTTATTTACTAACTCAGGCACTGGATTGCCACTTTTTGTTTTTCAGCTTCCCCGGTCACAAACTTTGAGGTTGATCAATCTGTGTTTGAAATTCCCGAATCTTACCATGTTCAAGACAATGGCAAAAATATGCATCTACAGGACGAAGATTATGAGATAATGCAGTTTGCCATCCAGCAGAGCTTACTGGAGTCTAGCAGGAGTCAGGTGCATTTATCAGAATAAATGGCAGGTTTTACCCTCCCATTTGGCCTCAGTTTTTAGCTAACCTGAAAGACTTATTATTATTTTTAATCCTCACCTGAGGATATTCCATTGATTTTCCGATAGAGTGAGAGGGAGAGGGAGAGAGAGAGAAACATCAGTGTGAGAGAGACACATCAATTGGTTGCCTCCCGCATGACCCCAACCAGGGCCAGGGATGGAACCTCAACCAAGGTACATGCCCTTGACCGGAATCGAACCTGCGACTCTGGTCCGTGGGCCAACGCTCTAACCACTGAGCCAAACTGGCCAAGGCTGAAAGACTTACTCTAAATAACTTTGGCATATTTATAGTATTTACAGAGATTGTTTTGTATTTTATACACCTGCTCTTTTCCAAAAGGTTATCATAGTATGAGATATATATCATATACTCTGTATAGCCCCATCAGCGTCATTCACAGGATGTCTCCTATCAGACTTTCCTTTTCTTCATGTTCACCCATGTAGCTAATAGTTATGTATCTTTGGGGGTGCGCTATATAATTTTCTAGTATTGAAACAGTAAATTCATGCTAGTTTATACCATTGTATTTTCCCTTGAATATTATCTATGTGTCAGCAGTCTCATAAATTGTGTGGATTTTCATTTCAACTTCCTCCCCAGGAAGACCAGTCATTGTGTTTGGTTGCTCAATAAGGGTGTGAAGAAAGTGTTGATTGATTCTTTTATTTTTTATCCTCACCTGAGGACATTTTTGCATTTATCTTCAGATAGAGCGGGAGGGAGAGAGAGTGGAAGAGAGAGAGAGAAACATCGATGTGAGAGACACATCGAGTGGTTGCCACCCACATGACCCCAACGGGGGCCAGGGACAAACTGCAACTGAGGTACGTGCCCTTAGTGGGAACCGAACCCAGGACTCTCTGGTCCACGGGCCGACGCTCTAACCACTGAGCCAAACCAGCCAGGGCTTGATTGATTCTTTGTTAACATTTTTTTACTCAGATGTTTTATTCTGTTATAAGGGGTATAATCCCAAACTCCTTGAGTCTCTAGCTAAAAGTAGAGCTCAGGACAGGACAGGACAGACCAGCATTAAGAACAGCTGCCTTTTGTTTTCTTATGTGGTTCTTCCTCCAGACCCCACCTGCCTGGGACAGTCCAGGTCATGAAGTCCTCCATCATCAACTCCTTCTGTCCCCTTCCTCCTGTGGCTTCCCCAGGCTCAGGTTTGTTTTTTTTTTTTTTTTTATCCTCACCCGAGGACATTTTTTCATTTTTTGTTCAGATAGAGTGGGAGGGAGAGAGAGGAAGAGAGAGAGAGAGAAACATCGACGTGAAAGGGACACATCGAGTGGCTGCCACCCACACGACCAACCAGGGCCGGGGACAAACTGCAACCGAAGTACATGCCCTTAGCGGGAACCGAACCCGGGTCTCTCTGGACCACAGGCCGACGCTGTAACCGCTAAGCCAAACCGGCCAGGGCCCAGGCTCAGGTTTTTGACATTCTGCTTTTATTCTTGAGTCTCAGAGCTTGAGTAATGTGAGCCCCACTCTTCCCCTTCCTATGGACTCCTTCTTGGAGCCATTCAGTTTTCTGAGGCTGCTGGGCCAAGGGCCAGACCCCAGAGCAGACATATTCCCTAAGAAGCCTCCTAGAAGACCCAGCCACTGGACATCACTGTCAGTGCAGTACGCCTTTTATTTCCCTATATAAGTGAGCTTATTTTTGCTTCCAATACCTACATAAACCTTCTTGACTATAGTTTTGCAAAGGGGAGTGGCCAGAGTCACAGATGACAGATTTAGTTTTGCACTGCTTAATGATGGGCAGTGGGGACACATGGAGAAATGCATCGTTAGGTGATTGCATCGTGCAAACATCATAAAACACACATAAACCTAGATGGTATAGCCTACTACACACCTAGGCTATACGGTGTATCACCATCATATATATATGGTGTATCATTGACAAACCTTGTTATGTGGTGCATGATTGTATTGAATTATGCATTCTGACCTTGCTCTTAAAGATTCATCTGCTTTGTTCATTTAAACTTAGCCCAAGGTTAGCTGCTCTTAATAGATTGATTTTGTGTAAAGCATGAGAAGCTGTTAAGTGTATCATATACTACCTGGCATTTAGGTGTCATTTTAGAGATAACCTAAGTCCCTGTTAGTTTTTCACACAGTACTATCAGTAATGGGCATGTAAATATTTTAAATTTTGTTCTTGCTGCTTTCAATTCCTTACCAGTATGACACCTATTCCTCCTAATAGGTATTCATGTCCATCACGTTTGTTTTTCCTAGGACCTTTCAGGACCAGCTTCGAATGGAGGGATCAGTCAGACACACATCTACGATGTCCAATATGAGAGGTAATTGACATACCTCCTGATGATTAAAAGGAGGTTGGCACAGCCACTTTGTACACACAATACTGTGCCTGGCAGAAGAGACTTGATAAAGTGTTAGCTCTCCTGCTTCCTCTTGTGGCAGTTACTCATTAAAATAGCTCTAATCTCTTGGTGGCTGAGTTTCCAGGAATGGGTGATAGAGTTGCTGACTTGCTCATAGGCCAGTACCATTGGCAGGCAGGTCCTGAGGATTGGTCTGATCTGCCAAGAATGTGTGATCACACAGGGTCTAGATGCCCTCTGTGGGACGTTTACATAATTTTAAGGATGATGGCATTTTGGGGAAGAGCTACAAAGGTGGTTAGATTTTCTTTCTTTCTTCTTTTTAAAGGGAGGAAACCAGATTCATTTTACAAAGCATTTTCCTAAACTTTGGGCATATGAAAACCTGTTGAAGAACTTGGGTTTTGCTTCAAAATAGATCAAGTTCAATTCCTAGCCCCATCATTTAGTAGCTGGGTGATCTTGGGCAGGTTTCTTAAGCTCTCTGAGCCTCAGGTTTCTTACCTGTATATAGCAGCTATGCCCCCAGAATTATGTGAAAGCGAATGGCATCATGCATACAGAGTACATATGAAGTACCTGGCATAGTGTGTACTTGGTAAGCAGTTAAGAAATGTAGTTGCAGCCTGGCTTGTGTGGCTCAGTGGATTGAGCAGGGTCTCATGGACTGAGAGGTCCCAGTTCAATTCCCAGTCAGGGCACATGCCCTGGTTGCAAGCTCGTCCCCAGTAGGGGGCGTGCAGGAGGCAGCCGATTGATGTTTCTCTCTCACATTGATGTTTCTCTCTCTCTCCCTTCCTTTCTCTCTAAAAAAATCAATAAAAACATATTTAAAAAAAAAAAAAAAGCAATGTAGTTGCTGCTGCCAAGATGATAATGATAAACTCTGTTTCTTTTTCCAACCCAGGGCCATCCAGGAAAGCCTCCTCACCAACTCGGAAGGCCTATGCCCTGGTGCCTCAAATGAGACAAGCCGTTTTGATAGTGATTTGCAGCTGGCCATGGAGCTCTCTGCCAAAGAGCTGGAGGAGCAGGAGCTCCGGCTCCGGGAGGAGGAGGAGGAGCTCCAGCAAGTCTTACAGCTGTCTCTCACTGAGAAGTAGACCTTTCTGCTCACAGGCTGCACAAAGCAGAGGCTCTGGGCTGCACGCAGGTGCTACATTACCAGGGCCCCAGGGCTGAGGGACTGCATCTCGTGTGTGCACAGCAGATGGCAGCTGGACCCTTCTTTACACAGAGGTGCAGGACCAGGGACTCCCAGGTCCATCCACAATACTCCCCGGTGAAGGGGCTGGGGACCAGCAGGCCACATCTCCAGGCTAAGGGGAAGAGAGCATCGTCACTTTCCATGAACTATATTGGCTTGCAGGTCACATTTTTACTACCAGCTTTAGACAAAAACCCCAATCCCCGCAGGTTTGTAGGTTAATTTTTACCAAGGAGTGATGACAAAAGTTACTGCAGAGTCAGGGTGCTTTTATATATGAGAGCAGCAGCCTTTGTAGAGTGTGGTTTATGAAAATTTATTATACTTCTTTATAGTTCACCAAAGAAATGGATAATCTGTGCCGATCTACTCTTTTATTTTTACCTTTATACAGGGTTTCTAGGACACCATCACTGTTCCTCCTCATCTCCACCTTATTCCATTCCTTCCATCCCCAGCTCAAGTTAAAGAGGAGATGTGTACAGGATCTATTTTAGATTAGGATTAACTATTTGCATCAAATTAAAATATACTAATGACCATGGATGTTGCCTTAGCCTTAAAAATTGCTAATAATTTCAAACCACCTCACTTCACTTATTGAAGGACCTGATTTGAATTTGTAAAGGCAGTTCCTTTGAGAGTAGGATCCTCCAGGCTAAATCCAAGGCAGCTAATCCTGGCCCTGAAGGAACAGCTAGGAGAACCTGAGCTTTGTTCTCGAAGTGGGCAGGCTGGCCGAAATACCAGACAGCATAGAACCAAACCAAGTGTGTGTGTGCCACACCTTCTCTAGTGCAGGGCCTCCATGCAGAGGTCCAGGAAGACCCCTCTCCCCCACTCCGTGTCCTCGGCTCACTGGAGAAGGAGTGGACATTAGAAAGGGAGCTACAAATGGAACTCAATGGCTTTGCATTCAAAAGGGAAAGTGATGATTCCATATAGCTTTTTAGAGTTCAAATCAACATCTTTCTGGATAAATATATTTTTTAACAGAATTTTTATTATTTTTAAAATATATAAAAACTATTCCCATCAGTAGCAATACAAGGTTATACATTTTAACCAGATTTTCTCAGGCCTTTTTTGGATACCTTTAGTAGTTAACTATTTTGTCTAACCCTTCTGTAAATAACCACAGCAGAACATACAGAGCCCTGGGGAATACAGCTGAGGGTACCCTCATTCCGGCTGGCTCTGTGTATTCATTCCCACAGGCTGCACTGAAATAACCTGGTAAATAATATCGTCCTCTGTTTTATATCAGTTTCCTATCTGTTGGGTTTCTTTTGGGATGGGAAGAGAAACATAAACTACTGTCCAGTTAAAGTCTGTATACAATTAGCATTGCCAGTAAAACGTTCCTAGTCACAAAGAAATGTGCTTTTGATTCCATATAACCATCTGTCTTTTTTGTCATGGTCTGACCAAATTCCTTCTCTGCACACCAGGCCAGTATATGCAGCACCACATTTTGTTTACTTAATATTTACCCTGAGTGAGGACACTTCTTGGGAATGGCTGCAGTTAGGCCACATTGTAATCTCTTATGTTTGCATTCCATTGTTCTGCTTCCCGATGTCTCTGACTTTCTCCCAGGAAGTCAGTTAAAAAGGGACTGAGCTTCTCGTCAACCTGTCTGCAGCATTTGTCATTTGTTTTCACTCTCTTAAAATGCAAATAAAGACTGCTTCCTTAGAGGGTGCTCATACAACATCCTAGACAGCCTTTGAGTCTTTTTCTTTTCATGTTTTCCTAGTCACGGAAGGAACCCACACTTTCTGTTTTGTGTCACTGGAACATTAGAATGCTCTCCCAATGCTCAGTTGTATATTACAAGGTGACATGTTCCTCTCAGCTTCCTGCCCAATCATATGTAGTCCACACACCCAATGCTCCTGTTTCAAATGGAAACTACAAGCAAGCCAGTGTCAGGGCTGTTTTGAGACTTCCGCAGCCATCCTCTTGGAGAGGGACTGGCTCTTGTAGAGTAAGGAAAACCAAGCTGACATCAGCTCTCTAATGTGACTGAATATGCTCTCTCCTTTGAAGCTGAAGGGCTTTTCTTCTTTTAAATCTTCACCTGAGGATATCCTTTTTATTGCTTTAGAGAGAGAAAATTGATCTACCACCTTCGACGTGTGCCCCGACTGGGGATTGAACCCACAACCCAGG
The DNA here is from genome assembly GCA_030848825.1 of Tadarida brasiliensis. Taxonomy (NCBI): domain Eukaryota; kingdom Metazoa; phylum Chordata; class Mammalia; order Chiroptera; family Molossidae; genus Tadarida; species Tadarida brasiliensis. Next base: position 11,636,768 of record CM061277.1, on the reverse strand, counting down.
TATATGCCCTGACCAGGAATCGAATCCGCCACCTTTTGATGTATACAGGATGATGCTCCAACCAAGCCACACCTGTCCGATTGAAGCCGAAGTGCTTTTTGAGTCTGTTCTTAGAATTTGGGTGATAATTAGGGCTTTCAGACTTCTCCTACACCAAATATGTTGGCATTAAAATAAACAAGGCGGTGAGTAGTAAAAAAATGTTTGGTTCCAGAAATGAGGCCTTGGGAAAATGAAGACGCCGCTTTGCTTTTTGGGGAAAGTAAATAGCAATACTTTGAATCAGTGGGGTACTATGAAGAAAACTGTTCCTCTTGTTGACATGCAATACCTATGGATTATTTAACTAAAAATGAACATTTCCTGCTGAATGCAGGTGACATCAAAGACAACTGGACCACAGCAACTTCAAATGACTATAGCACAGTAAGTGATGGAGTTCAAAGTCCAAACTAGGACCTGGCCGGTTTGGCTCAGCGGTTAGAGCGTCGGCCCGCCAACCAATGAGTCACGGGTTTGGTTCCCGCTAAGGGCATGTACCTCGGTTGCAGTTTGTCCCCGGCCCCGGTTGGGGTCATGTGGGTGGCAACCAGTTGATGTGTCTCAAATTAATGTTTCTCTCTTCCTCCCTCTCTCCCTTCCGCTCTATCTGAAGATAAATGCAAAAATGTCCTCAGGTGAAGATAAAAAAAATAAAATAAAAATAAAGAAAGCTAAGATTAGTGTTTGCTAAAAACCCATTTTTATGATTGGTGTTAATGAATCATATGTGTTCATTTGGGTACTCGGTAGGTATTCTTAGTACAGTGGTTTATGAGGTTTAGGGCTTGGCTACCGCCCTCACCTGTACTCCCTAAAATGGTCAGGAAAATAATTCTACCTGAAAATACTAGTTGGTCAGTCTCTGGTACATAAAGGTTTCCAGTATAATTCTCTCTCTGCCAGAAGTGATGTCTTTACTTGTTTCTCTGTAATAAGCCTCTTTCTACAAAGATTATTATGTCTTACTTTAGCTTGAAATCTCATACTCAACAGATGGTAACACTGGAATGAGGATTTAGGCTGTGTTTTGGATTTGTATGTGGAATAACTAGTGCTGAGTTTTTTCCAGAAAATGAATATGATCCTACTACCTGGCTGGTGATTACCGAACAAACAGCAGGTCACAAGGTTTATAGGGCTGGCAAGTTTTTACTGTTTCCTTTTAAAATCCTAAAAATGGCAATAAATGTTTTGGCAGCATATCAAAATGTGGCATTACAGGTGGGACTTAACCCTGTCAATGCGTCTCTCAGAATCCCACTCACGCCGCCTTCCAGTTAGTAACCACAGATTTCTGTGGGACAGGTAGTAATCCCTTCATTTGTGGTAGTTTTCAAATCATTTCATCTTCACAATACTTAAGATAAAGTGTGTATATCACCATTTCAAAGATGAAAAACTGAGGCTGTGGAGTAGTTAACCTGTTTGTAACTGGAGCGGGGACAAGAATCCAGGTCTTGTGACCCCTGGCCTCGCCTGAGAGATTAATCCTGTCTCAGTTTTCTGAAATAATGCCTTGCCTTGGAGAAACAGTATTATTTCACATATGAATTTAAAATTCCACTTCACAGTGCTTCCTTAAGAGATTCAAACACACACCTGCGTTTTAAATGCTTGGAACATAATTAGTAAAACAGAATGTCAGATTTTACTTTAATTTTAATTGACATTTGCTGAAAAAGCACAGAACAGTTAACATTTGAATGGCTCAATGTCAGGGTTACAAACAAAATCGTTAAGTCAAAGAGTTACAGGATTCCATATTAGTTATTTCACATTAAGTGCAGGTTGTTTAAAAAAAAAAAAATCAGTGCTGTGTTTGAATGGAGCACAAGATAAGCATTTCAATTTAATAACAAAAGTAAACCTAGCACCTTTAAAAATAAATACTGATAACCTCTTTATAGGTACAAAAGTATCATTTCCATAGGGGGAAAAATCCAGTTCACCAACAGTGCAAACAAATAGCAGCATTTTCAAAGTTGAAATTAAATTTGTGTAAACACATACCCACTGCTACTCTGCCTGGTACAGTGAGTGAATCCTCCCCACCCAGGGCCAAAAAGAAAGAGTTCCTGCTGAGTCTCTTAGATTCCAAATCTGAAAAGCTGTCAAGGGCTGGAAAGATTTAAGTGCAGTGCAAGGGAGATCGTATGTTTGAGCAGGAAGGAGTTCTTTTCCAGGTGAGCCAACTAGAAACACTTCCATTCCAACGCCAGAGCCTTCCAGCCCAAGGGCACACATGATCATAGGCCTACCTGATGTGATCCTGACTTCAGGGGGGGCATCTGCATGCAGAGCCCAGTGCTGTATGAGGAGTGATGGCCTACGTTCCCCACAGCGGACACTGCTTTGCAACCAGAGTACTCTAGGCCGACTCAGTATTATTAAAAACATTTGTGATTCTTAACCTTTTGTCATCAAATGATTCTTAAGTAGGGAATGTCTGTCTGCATGTAAAGTCTTCCTCTTAATGTCTTCAAACATTAATGATTAACCCTTTCCAATGTGGTTTTTATGTCACTCACAAGGTTACTCTATTTTCTTTTTCGTGAGCACTCCATCTTTACACTGAACTTTACACTGAGCTTTAGGTCTTACTTTTAACAAGTGTAGCCACATATAAAAAGAAATACTAGAAACAGACCCCATGGCCAATTATTTGCATCACAGTGTTAGGAAAATCACTGCTAGATGTTTTTTCTCAATCAGCATTTACCAACTGTCCAGACCAAAGGTCATTTCCAAGCAGGAAAGTTCAGATTCCAACTTCTCCACTGACCCATGTGCAACACAACTTATTCTGTTCCCAAGTATTCGTGGAAGAACTTGCTTGCTCGGCTGTCATCGACGCCGAATGGGCTTGTAGACACAAAATGCCATAAGGATCATGGTCACCAACAGGATGCTGAAAATGGTTCCCATCAACACTGCAAAAGGAATACAGGTTACCTCCTAATGGCAACTACAGGTTCTGTAAGTCATCCATTCATTAACAATGATGTACCAAATGCCACTCAGTACCAGGCACTGTGCCAGGTGTGGGGAGGGGGGATGGTGGGGGGGACAGTCAAGAACAGATCCTCTCTCTGGAAGTCTCCCTGTATTTGGGGGAGAAAATGTAAACAAATAAGAGCATCTCACATAGCCTGAAGAGCTGCAGTGAAGAAAACTAATGTGACTGTGATGGGGGAGGGGTGGGCAATAGTAGGTATGGTGGTGGAGGAAGCATCTGAGGTGGGGACACACGAGTGGGGCCTTAATGAAATAAAGGAGCTGTGTGAAAATTTGCACTGAGAGCACTGCAGGCCCCAGAATCAGCAAACGAAGGTCCTTGAGGCCAGAGCAAGCCAATAAGCCAATGAATGAACAGAAGGCAAGCATAGCAGACACGGGAACAGTAAAGGAAGAAAAGCAGGAAATGAAGCCAGAGAGGAAGGCTGCCGCCTGTCCATGTAGAAGGAAACTGGTTTTATTCTAAGTTTAAAGAAAGGATTATAGGCCCTGGCCAGTTTGGCTCAGCGGTTAGAGCGTCGGCCTGCGGTCCAGAGAGACCCGGGTTCGGTTCCCGCTAAGGGCACGTACCTCGGTTGCAGTTTGTCCCCGGCCCTGGTTGGGTCGTGTGGGAGGCAGCCACTCGATGTGTCCCTTTCACATCAATGTTTCTCTCTCTCTCTCTCTCTCTCTCCCCCACCCTATCTGAACAAAAAATGTCCTCAGGTGAGGATAAAAAAGAAAGGGTTGTAGGCAAAGAATGACATGAACTGAATAAAAGCAGGGAGCCCAACTATGTTTTTAAAGCCATTTATAAAAACTGGAGATTCAATAAAGTATTTGAGTCTCTAGATGCGTCTTGACAAGGGCCTTCTGATCAAAGAAGCAATTTACTAACTTCACAAACCTACTATGTTTTTCAAAGTAAATTTCACAACTAAAATTTACAATGTGCTCAGGTGAGAAAAGGGACCTACAATTAATAACAAGTTGATCTGTGGTACAGGACTAGATATAAGAACCTGGGCTTTAAACTAACGTAACCAGCAACCTGCCAGAAGTTACATGGACTCTCAATTGTGTGATTACCTCAGAGATATAACCATAAGTTGTTAGGTACACAATATCCATTTGGATAGCTATCTACTATCTTTTTACCTCTCCTGTACTTTGCATGTATTATCAATTGCCTGAATGGCAGGCCCAGGCACTCTTGACTATTTAGGTTCCTCCTATGGTCACTTCCCATTCTTGAGCTTAGTTTCCTACATTTATAAAATGAAAATGAAACCCATCTCACAAGGGTTTCTTGAGGATTAAATATGGTAACCTATGAAAAGCGTTTAACACAGTTCAGAACACATAATAAGCACACAATAAATGAAAGTCATTATTATGAGCAAGACAGGCAACACAGCACAGTGGTCAAGAATTCAGGGTTTGGTGCTGGGCGGTGTGGCTCAGTGGATTGAGCATTATTCCATGGTCTGAGAGGTCCTGGTTCAATTCCAGGTCAGGGCACATGCTGGGATTACAGGCTCAGTCCCCAGTAGGGGGCGTGCAGAAAGCAGCTGATTGATGTCTTTCTTTACATCAATGTTTTCATCTCTCCCTTCCTCTCTCTCTAAAAAATCAATAAAAACATATTTTTTAAAAAAAGAATTCAGGGTTTGGGGTCATGACTAATCATTCCACTGTACATGACTAATCATTCCAGTTCAGGGACCTAGAACTGGTCTCTACTTGCTTGGATGTTGCAACAATGTCAATTTGTTAAACTTCTACACACTTAATCTTAATTTCTTTCTTTCTTTTTTTTTTTTATCCTCATCCGAGGACTTTTTTTTCATTTTTTGTTCAGATAGAGTGGGAGGGAGAGAGGGGAAGAGAGAGAGAGAGAGAGAAACATCGACGTGAAAGGGACACATCGAGTGGCTGCCACCCGCACGACCAACCAGGGCCAGGGACAAACTGCAACCGAGGTACATGCCCTTAGCGGGAACCGAACCCGGGTCTCTCTGGACCGCAGTCTGACGCTCTAACCGCTGAGCCAAACCGGCCAGGGCAATCTTAATTTCTATAGTCATCTCTTTGCAGATAATAAATAATTTGCAGATCCCACTGATATGCAGATAACTCTCTGAACAGTACTATACTACAGCAGTTCTCAAGCAGGGGGATTTAAACCCCAGTGGATATTTGGATGTCTGGTGATATTCTGATTATCTGGACTGGGAGCAGGGTGTGCTACTGGCATCTAGTGGGTAAAGGCTGGGGATGCTGCTAAGGATATTGTGCAGGATAGCGTGTCTCCACTACCCCCCACCCCCATCCCAACAATGAATAATCTGGTCCAACATGTCAATAGAACCCAGATTGAGAAACCCTGTTCTAAAGGATAAAGCAGGATAATGTGTGGAAACCACTTAGCAGAGTGCTAGGTACATAGTAAGTGTTCAATACAGGACAAGGAGTTCATGGAAAGTAAAAATAACCCAGAAATGATACTATGTGCTAACTTTGGAGATATCCAGATGTACCAATGAGGTACAGTGAAAACACCAGGCAGAGTTATTTTGAAGTTTGCCAAACTTTAAGCTCCAGGGTCCCTTCTGTGGCCATGTACACCTGTATGTATATATGTATGTATGTATGTACGTGTTGAAGAGATGCTCTCAAGCAAAACCTAGGTTCTAGTACTGGCCGTCACCACTGTCTAGCTGTGTAACCCTGGGCAAATAATCTCTCCGAATTTCATTTTACCTGTAAAATACTGCTGAAAACCATCCCTTTCTTATCTACTGTGAGATTTAAATGAAATCAGGTATACAAAGTGCTTAGCAGAACACACAGTATACAGGAAATGCTTAACAAATGTCAATTACCTCTATTACTATAACTATTGTCCCAATTAGGGAAGAAGAGGGAGTGGGGTATATACTAGTATGTGCCTTGTTACCTAGCCTGGGCTCACACAGCTAGAGAGGAGGCGACCCAGATTGGGACCCAGGTCTCCATACTCGCAGGTCATTCATGCAAACAGCACATATTAAGAACCTAGTATGTACCAGGCCTTGAGCTGCGCAGTAAAGCTCAGGCCTTCCTCCCCAGGCCTTCGGAGAGGAGGTCGCACCTGCACCCCTAGCCCTCACACTTCCCCCGCCGTCAGCCAGGCTCCCGGTGCCCCAAGAGGCGGAGCGCAGGCCAGATCCCGCCGCCTGTCAGCCCGCGGCCGCTCACCCAGGTTCTGCCCACGCAGCACCGCGTACGGCCGACTCTGCTCCAGCGGCTCCACTGGGCTCTGGGCCTCCGCCTGCCCCACTAGGAGGCTGCACAGTGCGAGGCACAGCCACCAACACACCGCATGCAACATCTTCCCGGGATGGTAGCTGCAGAGTCCACTTCCGCCGGAAGCCCCATCGGTGTCCTGCCGGCGCCCCGCCTTCCGTCACTGGTTCCGCAGGTCAAGCGCGCGCCCTTGCCCGGGTAACTATAGTGCCGCCCCCTTCACGATCCCTCCAGGATCAATGATTCAGCCCAGGCCAGCTTTCCACCGGGGTTCTGTCTGGGGCAATGTCCACGTCTGTCACCGTTCTGCCATGCCCAACTTTCCCCCCTCCTTTGGGTTCCAGCGCTCTTTCCTTAGAGGTCTCTTAGGTCCATTTTGGACCTCAAGATTTTTTACGAATCCGTGCAAATGAAATCAAAGCAATAATTAAAAAACAAAAAACAAAACAAACAACCTCCCAGCTCTGGCCGGTTTGGCTCAGCGATTAGAGCGTGGGCCTGAGGACGGAAGAGTCGTGGGTTGGATTTCTGGTCAAGGGCATGTACCTGGGTTGCAGGTTCCATCTGGGCCCTGGTCCAGGTTCAGTGGGAAGCAACCAATTGATGTGTTTCTCTCACATCGCTGTTGATGTTTCTCTCTCTATCTCCTCCTCCTTCTTCCGCCCTTCCACTCTATCTAAAAACCAATGGAAAAATATCCTCTAGTGAGGATTAACAAAAAACAACAACAAAAAACTGCCAACAGACAAAAGCCCTGGACTAGATGGCTTCACAGGTAAAAAAAATTTTTTTTAATGTTTTTATTGATTTTTTTTTTTTTTTTTTTTAGAGAGAGAGAAAGAGAGAGGAAGGGAGATAGAGAAACATCCATGTGAGAGAAACATCAAACCCATATGCGCCTCTACAAAGGATCAAACCCGCAACCTAGGTATGTGCCGTGACCAGGAACCAAACCCACAACTTTTTTGGTGCACAGGACGATGCTCCAACTAACTGGAGCCACTGGGCAAGGGCTCAGGTGAACTTTACCATTCAAAGAACTAACACCTATACATGTGAAACTATTCCAAAAATTTTAAGAGGGAAGACTGCCAAGCTCATTTTACGAGGCCAGCATTATCCTAATTCCAAAATCAGATAAAGACACTACAAAGAAAGAAAATTATAGGCCAATATCCCTGATGAACATAGATGTAAGAATCCTCAATAAAACATTAACAAACTGAATTCAGCAATACATTAAAAATATCATACACCATGACCAAGTGGGATTTATTCCTGGGATGCAAATTTGGTACAATATCTGCAAATCAATTAATGTGATACACCACATAAACAAAATGAAGTATAAAATCATATGATCATATCAATAGATGCACAGAAAGTATTTGATAAAATCCAGCACCCATTTATGATAAAAACTCTCAGCAAAGTGGGAATAGAGGGAACATAGTTCAACATAATGAAGACCATATATGAAAAACCCACAGCTAACATTATACTGAAGAGGAAAAAAATGAAAAGCACTGCCTTTAAAATCAAGAACAAGACAGAAATGTCTTTCATCACTTTCACCATTCTTATTCCACATAGTACTAGGAAGTCCTGGCCACAGCAATCAGACAAAAAGCATTCAAATTGGAAAGGAAGAAGTAAAACTGTCATTATTTGCAGGTGACATGATATTGTGTATAGAGAACCCTAAAGATTCCACCAAAAACTACTAGAACTGCCCTGGCCGGTTTGGCTCAGCGGTTAGAGCGTCGACCTGCGGTCCAGAGAGACCTGGGTTTGGTTCCCGCTAGGGGCACGTGCCTCGGTTGCAATTTGTCCCCGGCCCTGGTTGGCCCTGCGGGAGGCAGCCACTCCATGTGTCCCTTTCACGTCGATGTTTCTCTCTCTCCCTCTCTCTCCCTCCCACTCTATCTGAACAAAAAAAATGGAAAAATGTCCTCCGGTGAGGATAAAACAAAACAAAACAAACAAAAAACTACTAGAACTGATAAATGAATTCAGTAAAATAGCAGGATACAAAATAAATATTCAGGTATCAGTTGCATTTTCTTTAATCCTCACCTGAGGATATGTTTGTTTGTTTTTAATTAATATTTTTTATTGATTTTTCAGATAGAGAGGAAGGGAGAGAGATAGAAACATCAATGTGAGAAACATCAATGGGCTGCCTACTGCATGACCTGTACTGGGGATCGAGCTCACAACCCGGGCATGTGCCCTGACCAGGAATTGAACTGGGACCACTCAGTCCATTGGATGATGCCCAATCCACTGAGCCACACTGGCTGGGCAAGGATATGTTTCTATTGATTCTTAGAGAGGGGAAGAGGAAAAGAGAGAGAGAGAGAGAGAGAGAGAGAGAGAGAGAGAGAGAGAGAGAGAGAGAGAAACATCAATTGGCTGCCTTCCACACACACCCCGACCAGGGATCGAACCAACCTAGGTATGTGCCCTGACCAGGAATCAAGCCTGAAACCTTTTGGTGTACCAACAACACTCCAATCAACTGAGCATTTATAGATTCAATGCAATTTCTATCAAAATATCAATGGTGTATTTCACAGAACTAGAACAAATAATCCTAAAATTTGTATGGAACCACAAAAGACCCCAAATAGCCAAAGCAATCTTGGGAAGGAAGAACAAAGTTGGAGGTATCATGTTACCTAATATCAAACTATACAACAAGGCTATAGTAATCAAAGCAGTACAGAACTGACATAAATATAGATCAATGGAACGGAATAGAGAGCCCAGAAATAAACTCTCACCTATATGGTCAATTGATATTTGACAAAGGAGGTAAGAACATACAATAGGGTAAAGACAGCTCTTGCACCCAGCTGGTGTGGTTCAGTGGTTGAGCATTGATCATGCACCAAGAGGTTGCTGGTTCGATTCCCGGTCAGGGCACATGCCCAGGATGTGGGCCCGATCCCAAGTGGGGGGCATGCAGGAGGCAGCTAATTGATGTTCTCCTTTATCGTGTTTCTAGCTCTCTCTCCCTCTCCCTTCTCTCTGAAAAATCAATTTAAAATATTTTTAAAAATTAGAGAGAGAACAGATACAGAATAAAGAGCAGAGCAGCATATTAGACTAATTGTGTCATAAAGGCCTTGAACATCCAGGGCCAATGTCCAACATCTCAATCACCATTTTGGTCTTTTTTTTTTAATTTAAGGGAAACTTTATTTAGCCTTCTTTTTATTTATTTATTTATTTATTTATTTATTTATTTATTTTTAACTTTATTTATTGATTTTAGGGTGGGGGAAAGAGAAATATCAATTTGTTGTTCCAGTTATTTATGCATCCATTGTTTGCTTCTTTTTTTTTAAATCCTCACCGGAGGATATTTTTTCATTGATTTTCAGAAAGAATGGGAGGGAGGGAAATAGAGAGAGATGGGAACATCTGATTTTCAGATAGAGTGGGAGGGAGGGAAGCAGAGAGAGATGGAAACATCTGATTTTCAGAGTGGGAGGGAGGGAAGCAGAGAGAGATGGAAACATCTGATTTTCAGATAGAGTGGGAGGGAGGGAAGCAGAGAGAGATGGAAACATCTGATTTTCAGATAGAGTGGGAGGAAGGGAAGCAGAGACAGGGAGATGGAAACGTCTATGTTGAGAGAGGCACATCCATTGGTTGCCTCCCACATGACCCTAACCTGGGCCAGGGATGGAACTGCAAGGAAGGTACGTGCCCTTGATCAGAATCAAAACTGTGACTCTTTGGCGCGGGCCAGTGCTCTAACCGCTGAGCCAAACTGGTCAGGGCTAGTCTTCTTTTTAAAGCACTCTAGTTTCAAAACGTGTTGAGACCAAGAGAGAGAAGAAAGAACATGAAACCTGATCTTCTCTAGCTTGGAAATGAGGTCATCCCAGATTCTGGTCAGTTCATTATTTTCTTTAGTCTTCTGCTCAACGGTCTTCTCCAGCGTGTGGATGTGAACCTGCTCCTTCCCCAGGACAGCCTGGAAGGCCAAAGCCTCCTCTTGGGCCTTGCTGGGGCCTGGGCGATCTCCTTGTTTGCCTGCTTAAGTTTCTCTTCTGCGTGGGCCGTCAGCGCCTGGTATCTCTGGGCTTCCTTCTCAAATTTTATTATATAATTAATCCTCAACGCACTTCTTCATCGATTCTTCATTGTGTGGTAGCTTTCCACCACCTCCTTCTGCTTCTCAAACCGCTTGAAGTGGTTGAAGAAAGATTTTCCCGTGGAATTCAGGTCTGCAGTTCTGGATTCGGCTTTAGCAAGTTCCTTCTGTTTTGGAGCCTCCTCCAGCACCTGGTGCAGCTCCCCTCAAAGTCGTCCGTAATCTTCCCCATCTCCAGGTTTTCCACGTGGAGACCTCAGACCTGCTCTTCAGCAATAGGTTCTCCTTTTGTGTTGCTTCCACCGTCCCTTCCAGATCCATCTGGCAGTACTGTAGCATGTCCACGATGGGAACCCTGGCCAAGGGCACACGAGGGCCGACCCCTGCACAGGAACACCGGAGAGCCAAGGAAGTCGAGTTCCACAAGCTGCTCCTTGGACGGACTTCCGCCTGGGGGGCGTGGGTCTCAGTGAGTTCCTAGAGCAGCTCCTCCGACTTGACTTCCGGCTGGGGGGCGTGGGTCTCAGAGAGTTCCTAGAGCTGCTCCTTGGACGGACTTCCGCCTGGGGGCGTGGGTCTCAGTGAGTTCCTAGAGCAGCTCCTTGGACGGACTTCCGGCTGGGGGCGTGGGTCTCAGAGAGTTCCACAAGCTGCTCCTTGGACGGACTTCCGCCTGGGGGGCGTGGGTCTCAGAGAGTTCCTAGAGCAGCTCCTCCGACTTGACTTCCGGCTGGGGGGCGTGGGTCTCAGAGAGTTCCTAGAGCTGCTCCTTGGACGGACTTCCGCCTGGGGGCGTGGGTCTCAGTGAGTTCCTAGAGCAGCTCCTTGGACGGACTTCCGGCTGGGGGCGTGGGTCTCAGAGAGTTCCACAAGCTGCTCCTTGGACGGACTTCCGCCTGGGGGGCGTGGGTCTCAGAGAGTTCCTAGAGCTGCTCCTTGGACGGACTTCCGGCTGGGGGCGTGGGTCTCAGTGAGTTCCTAGAGCAGCTCCTCCGACTTGACTTCCGGCTGGGGGGCGTGGGTCTCAGAGAGTTCCTAGAGCAGCTCCTCTGACTTGACTTCCGGCTGGGGGCGTGGGTCTCAGTGAATTCCTAGAGCCGCTCCACCAACTGACTTCCGGCTGGGGGCGTGGGTCCCAGTGAGTTCTTAGAGCAGCTCCTCCGACTTGACTTCCGGCTGGGGGGCGTGGGTCTCTGAGTTCCTAGGGCCGCTCCGTGGACCGACTTCCGGCTGGGTCTCAGGCCCCGCGCGGCTCTCTGACAGCCGTCCTACAGGAGCGGGTCTATCTCCAGTATCAGGACTGTTTCCTCAGGGCGACTCCTCAGAAGGTCCCAACTGCTGCAGATACCTACCCCCCCCCCAGCCGGCGCTAGGCCTTAGCTGGGCCAGCAGCGCCCCTCACTCAGGCCGGCTCAGGGCCTGGCTCCTCTGCGGACCGACGAGGCGCTGACTCAGCAGGCGAGGCGCGGAGGGCCACTCACGGCCGGACTGTCAGTGGGACCCAGGCACCCAACGAATTCGCCCTTCCTTCCTGGGTCCCCGCAGGATCTGTGCCACAGGGGTGTCACCATGGAGGCCAGACGGGCCATCGGCTGGGAGGTGAGCATTCTGCGCCATAGGCCCAGTGCTGGGCCCGAGGCCCGGGGCCTGCCAAGGGGCTGCTCTGGGGCCAGGCCTCCCCGCCACCTCCGAATGATTGAAGTTGGAGTCATCCAGCGTGTCCCAGGCCAAGTTGTAAGACTCCAGGGAGGGGAACGACCCCTCACCCGCCTCCAGTCTCCCACCCCAGCAAGACCATCATTTATCTCTAATGAATACATTACATTCCTTACGTTATAAGGTGTCAGCGAGATAACCAGAGACGTACAGCCAAATTATAAAGGAGCACTTTATTACACCAGCGGGCTGAAGGGGGGTTTTCTCCAGATCGACAGCCCCGAGCTTCCTTTGTCCTTTGCTTATATAGGAACAAAAAACAGAAAAAACTACATTCAAAGAAAAAAACCTACATTCCTCCTGGCTCCGCTTAATTGGTATCGGGGCTGATACAGACTGCTCCAGAGGAGAAGGGGGGTCGGTTGCAGGGGTTAGGGCAATCATTAATCTCTTTCTTTTTTATGGTCCCTCCAAGTTTTCCAAGGCCATCATTAACCCCTTATCTTTATGGTTCCTCTGGGTGTCAGTCCCAGGTTTTTTTTAGAAAACTGCTTGGGTGTTTATGTGCAGGAATAACTGATCAGAATGGAGTTTGATTTTTAAAATAGCCCAGTTCACTTACATTGATATCACAGAAAGTCCAGCATTCTCAAGCATCCCTGAGACTGGAAGAAAGATTTAGAGTTCACCTGTTAACCTCAACCCCTTCCTTCTGATGATGGTGATGATAACCAACCCTTATTAAGGACTCACTATGTGCCAGCCCTGTGCTAAGCTTTTTATCTGCATTATTTCAAGTAATCTCCACAAGCCTGAGGCTTAAACAGAGAGGTTCAGAACTTTCCCAACGTTACATCTCTAGAAAGTGAAGGTGCCAGGATTTAACCCTGGTACACCTGACTCCCAAACTGGCGTTCTTCACAAATCTACAGAACTGGGTAACGGATTCAAAGCTGAATCCATCCCTTACAGTTACATTGGTTGTGTGCATGAGTCCTAAATCCAACAGTCAATCAGTGAAAGTGGGGAAAAACACTGATCAAACCAAAAGATTGTCTAGTTCGGTCAATTACTTAACTGAGTTGACAAGTCATTTCACTTAAAATAATTGAGCTAATAATCATATGTATTTATGTTAGCATTCTTAGTTACAATGATGAATAGCTTTGCTCAGTTTTATCACTTAAAAGTCATATTCCTGAAAGCTTTCTCTAAGGAACCAAAGTTTTGCGGGTATTGCGCTATGGTCAGAGACTGGGAAAAGTGGAACTAAGCCCAGGGGATTGCTTTATCTTAAGAATCGCATGACCTTGAACAGGATCCCATACATTGTGAATCTCTCACAGGGGTCAGAAGTGCAAGAGTTCCCCAAATCCTGTCCTGTTCCCATGGGCCCCTCTTTGGGGGGAACACACAGTTCCCCCAACACACACTAGGAAGTCTTGCCACATTCTTCTCATCTGCATGCTCCTCCTGGTTTCTCTCCTCCCAGATTTGGAGCATTTTTTTTTTCCCCTCATCAGTCTGCCTCAATTCAGTTCCCAGAATCCCAGAGTCCCATCTGCAGCACAGCAGACATCAATAGTACAATAGTATAATTACCCAGGGGCATGGACTTCACTTTGCATTCTATAGGCCCAGCCAGCCGCTGCTGAGTACATCAGCTCAAAGAAGTGATTTACAAAGGATAGTAGAACAAAAGAAATGCAAGTACACAGACACACACCTATAAATGTTGCTGGGTTTCATCCAGCAAGATGCCTTTGAACAGATATTATAAACATTGAAAAAATGTTTACGATGGTGAACAATGCACTCTAATGTCTCCTGAATAATCTGTGCTGTCAGGAGCACCCACTGCAATATTTTCTCATTTTTGTCCTCTTCGCTGGCTGCTGACCACTCCGAAAGAAATGAGCTTCCGACCGTATTAATAGCGTTTCCATCTTCCTGCCACGGCTCCCTCGGAATGGCTCGCCATTATCTACTTATGAAATAAATAACTGCCGCCTTTCGTGTCTCCCAGACTCCTCTTGTGCCTGGTGAGATGAGAGAACCCTAATCTCTCCGGGGGGCTCTCCAGGTTCCTGTGTTGCAGGAAAACTTGGTGAGCCTGGCTGTGTGTGACGCTGATGGAAGTTAGGGATGTCTGGACATCTTTCTGTCACAGGAGAGTTTCCACAGGGCCTCCGTGGAATGTGCTTCTGTTCGCAGGTGTTCCCCGGCTGGGTGAAGCCTCAGTGGGTTTGTAATCCTGTCCACCTGTTCCCTGGGAGTTTCATAGCCTCCTCTCTCTGGGAAGCCATGTAACATGACAGGTAGCTAACTAAGGCTTAATGAGGTGTCATGGTTGGTACAAGGATATCCATCTAGCAAGTAGCAGAGCCCAGATCAAAGTCAAGTTGGTCTGGCTTCAAAGCCTGTATGTATAACCACTACAAAATGCTGCCTTCTGTTGACCGTGTCTTATTAAAGTTAGTTGACTTTTATTTTGGAATGGATCTCTTGCACACTGGATAGAGGTTCTTGAGAAAAGGAGCCATGTCTTAGTCCTATGTGTCCCAGGTCCATAATATAAGTCCTGGCACAGTATGGGTAAATAATAAATGTTTGCCAGATGGATGGGTAAGGGTCAGTGAGTGGTGGATGTCATGGATGGATGGATGGATGGATAACTGGGTAGAATATGGTGGATGGATGGAAGGATGGATGGGTGACTGGGTGGAAGATGGTGGATGGATGGATGGATGGAAGGATGGATGGATGGATGAGTGACTAGGTAGAAGATGGTGGATGGACCGTATGGGGGATGGTGTAGGTGGTTAGTGGGTGAGTGAATGGATTGATGGATGGATGGAATAAATGGATGAATAGATGTGTGACTGGGATGGTTGATTGGGTGGGTGGATGAATGAATGGATGATGGATGGATAGATGGATGACTATGGTTAGTGGATGGATGTGGATGGGTGGGTTTGAAAGGGCATGGATGGGTGGAGAAATAAATGGGTGGAGAATAGGGTGGTTATTAGGTGTCACATGGAGTGGGTGTGGTGGAGGGATGAGTGTGTAGCTGGGTTGGTGGTGAATGGGGGTGAGGGTGCAATAGGTGGGCAGAAACAGACAGTAACTTCTCTCCCATCTAATAGTCATAGCTTTCTAGACATTCTCTTTTTCTCTGTAATCATCTTATAATGCCTATATCATTTATCTACACGATTCAGGTTGGCCTAAATTCATCACTGAATTGATCCCCATAAAAGTATATTCAAATTTAGGAATCCATAAATTGCAGGACATCACCGGGTTCGACAGATAGAATGAAGTGAGCTGAGTGGCTGCCTAATGGGAGGATGTCACCAGACCCCCAACAGGCTGATCCTGGGAGAAATCCCCTGCCCACATCCCAGAGCCCTGAATGCTGAGGGATGCTTCATCTCCTACCTGCCTGGAAATGAGAGGAATTTGCTTTTTCAAGAGCTGATGGAATTTCACTGACAGAAGAACTGTGCATAGCCCTCCCGACACCAGGGGTGGGTAACCAGGTCCTGTGGCATCAACCGTAGCATTCTGTGCCAGCCCAGCTCCAGTCCAGAGTCACGGTCTTTACCCTGACATCATCCAGAAAGTGTGCAGCAACAATAATAGTTTAATGGGCGTTAACAAAGCACTGTGCTAAGGGCATTAATGTGTATCCCATTGAATCCTTAAAGTGATCCCAGGCCCTGGTGCTGATATTATCTCTGATCCAGGAATCTGCTCAAGGTCACCCAGCTGCTAAGAAGGCAAGTTGGGCTTTATAGCCACTTCAATCCAACTTCGAAACGCTTGCTCTGCAGTGTGCCAGACTGCTGCTTCCCGAGGAGACCTGGCTCTCCTGACCAGCGAGGCACTTGGAGAGGACAGGATAGAGCTGGGACTCTTCGGAACAATCCTTTGGAACACATGGTTTGCTAAAGACATTGGGAGGCAATATATTTTTAAAAATTTTTTTAAATTCCCCGAATCTCCTTCTCAACCATACTAATCTTGGGAACACCTCTTGCTTGGCTGATGGATTGGGGAGGGGAAACCTGAAATGTCAAATTGTTTAAGGAGACCCTGCTGGATAACTCCACAGGGCTTCAGATCCCAGAGAATGTTCCCAGTCACCAGCCAGAACAAGAGAAAAACAGAGAGACCGAGGAAAGATGTGGGAAGAAAGAGCTGAGGGTAGAGGGGGCTCCTTGCGCAAAGCCCTTAGCGCAGCGCTTTGTTAATTTAAGAGCCCACATGCCTGCCTCCGTCCTTCTCAATGGTGCTGGGTCATCCCCATTCACCTGCCCACATCCATTCTCCACTTTCTCCGCTGTGGCCGTGCCAGGGGGTTGATCTTGATGGCTCTGCCAGCGGATCCCTTCTCTCACCTCTAGTTGACTTCAGCCAATGGGAGGTACCAGCAGGAGATAGGAGGGAGGGAAGAGGGTGGAGGTGAGCCATCTAGTCCCCTGTACCGAGGTCACAGCTCCCATCAGGCATCCCAATCCAGTGACTACACCTCCCTGAAGCCTCCTCAAGAGGCGGGCATTAGTCCGTTTTACAACCAACCTCAACATCTCCGGCTACAGGAGCAAACATCTGGTTTTCTGCTCACGGGTCCGTAGGTCACCTCTGGCACTGTGGGGCTCAGCTGACCTTGGTCCAGGCTGCCAGCTGGGTTCAGATCTGCTCCATGAGTTTCCTCCCGAGGCTGACAGATTCCTGGAGCACATTCTTCTCGTGGCAAGTGACGGACACGCAAGAGGGCGAGCCGAGCCACGCAACACATTTCTGCCCCAGCTCACGTCACTTTCTGCTTCAGAGTCTATGGATCTAAGCACGTCACATGGTCAAGGCCTGGCAGATGGTGTGGGATGTCCATTCCCTCTGTGTTCCTGGGAAGCGCTACAAGAGTGTGTGGCTTAGGAAGAGACGTGCCGGACAGGCATCCTGGCCCTTCCGAGAGGGTGATGGCTCCTCCCGGGCACAGCCCTGTCTTACAGCACCATCCCGTGTTGTTTCCCAGTGCCCTGTCCACACGTCTGTAAACAGTGCACGTGTGTGTAGTTTTAACAGCTATTTTCTTAGTTAGGAATGCTTTCGTGTCTTAATTTTTTAATTAAACTCTCCTCAAATTACCCAGTTGGAGGATGTCATCTGTCTCCTGAAGAACACAGTTACTTCATCGTGCAATTGAGTCCGTGTTCACTGAGGGCCTCCTCCGTGCCCAGCTTGGGATGGATAAAAATCCAATGGACACACGGAATGCCCTCTTCTTGCTGGGCTCACTCTCTGTGCACAGTGCTCATTTATCTTTCTGTGCATCATCTAATAGAATGAACACAGCTGCCTAGGGCAAGGGCTTCTATTATTAGTCCAATAAAAGGAAACGAAGGCTCAGAGGGGTCAGGCAACTTAATCCAAAGTTACTCTGAGAACTTGGAAGTGAAAGAAGCAAGATTTGACCTCAGGTCCACCTGAAAACACAGCCTCTTCATGACCGAACTTGACAGCTTCACGTTGTAGAAAAACAAGTGTTTTGCAAATATGGACTCATTTCATCTTCATCTGAGCAATTGGTTCAGTTTATTGCCCATTGTACAGATGAGAAAACCAAGTATCAGGGAATGGAGTCCAGTTTCCCATAGTGCCATAGGGAGGAAATTGCACAGCAGAAATATGAATCCAGGTCTACCCCTCTGCACCACATGTTCTCTTTCTAACACACCTCACTGCCAATCAAATCCACTCTCTCGACAAGACTCTGTCCTGAGCTGGTCCCAGTGGAAACTCTGGCCAGCTTGACCACAGCCCACAAAACAGAGGTCGGCCTTCTCCACTTTCTACTTCGTCTCTCCCCTAATCACCTGGCCCCTCTCCAGGCCCCTGCAATTTTTCCACTCCCATGTCAACTGCTTTTCGGGGCCATCTGTCACCCATGCTACAGCCTCCTCGATGGAGAGCAAATCTGTATTGATTTCATAGAATAACTCAAGCTGTAAATTACAGGTCATGATTGGCTTGGTCACCCCAAGATGATAATCTATTGACTGTATCAGGGGTCAAACTCTAATTATCATCCCAGGAAACCCAAAGGCAGGGTGGCCCAATGCTTATGTGAAAAGAAACTATTAATTCGTCCAAGAGCTACCTACAAAAATACATGCCACAAAAAAATAATTTACAGCTGGCCCTAGCCTTTGTCTGACAGGTCAAAGTCTAGCGGCCTACTTTGACCATCAAATTAAATATGAGAACTGACCTTGAACCATTTGTGTTAATAATAGTAATAAAAACAATGATACAGCAATAACATATTCACTGGCCACTGTGCATGTATTATTTCATTCTAAAGCCTCACAATAGCCCTGCCACTTACTAGCTGTGGGATTCTGGGCAAGTTACTTAGCTCTTCTGTACTTCTGTTTTCACATCTGAAAAATGAGAATAATAGTAACACCTCCCTTATGTTGAGGGAAAGGTTCAATGAAGTAATTTATATAAATTGCTAAGATCAGGAGCTAGGTGTATTCTCGCCCTCATTATCCATGAAGAAACAAGCCCAGAGATGTTAAGAGACTTGCCCAAGGTCACACAGCTAACACGGGGTTTTGTCTGGATCGTGGTGCATTGATTTTAAATGTTTAATTGCCAGCATTGAAAATGGAGCTTATTGCTTGTTTCTCTTGGACATTTGACAAAACTGGCAGCACTGGGCCTGCATTTCTTTCTGCCACACTTCATTGCTAACCAGATCAATTCTCTCAGGTCAGCTAAGCCCCGCAGAGCCAAAGCCCAGCCACAGACTCTTGAGCAAAACCCCCAAACTCTGGCATTTTGGGGTTGTCTGTAGTGCACTGGGTCAAATGCACGAGCGCCCTGGATCAGATGACGCTGACTAGCAGCTGTCCCTGTTATTTGGGATCGGTGCTCCTGGGTAATGGCAGTCCCCACCACTCTGGTGCCCTGCACTTGACACATTTCTCTTGTTCACCATGCCTGTGTGGCCCCTGTAGGCATCTGAGATTGTGAGGTAGGTTAGCACACTCAAGTCTCATATCAAATCCTGGGGGGTATGTTATCATTCCCAGTTTACAGATGCAGAAACAAGTTCAAGGAGACAGTAACTTGCCCAAGGTCACACAGTCAGCGAGCCTCAGAACAAGGTTTCAGACACAAGCCTGCCTACTCCCAGAGCCCCTTCTTTGTCCTTTGCTGAGGTTCCTTCCCAGACTCACAGGCTAAATGAAGATCTGCAGGCAGAGACGAGAGGAAATCCGTGTCGATCTCACACTGGGGACGAAATATGAAAAGGGAGAGTGCTCAAGTTCGCTTTCAGATCTCACAGACTCTCCTGCAGTGACTTTCCTGAGGACAAAGGGCCGTTTCCCATGGCTGATAGCTCCGGCAATGCAGGACCCTTATCGGTGAGAGCACAGAGCTCAACATCTGTCCCTGTTCTGTGACCATCGTAAGAAGGCTTCCACGTTCAGTTTCTTTTTCATTCTCAGACCTCCAAGAGGCGGGGGTGGGGGTGGGGGGCGGGGACGGTGAGGCTTGGGTGACAGTGCTAAGGTCCTACTGTCCTGTCAGCCCCAGTGAAGAGACAGCCCCCATCCCACCCCAAATAAAGCAGCCCCCATGGTTGGGGGGCCAGGGAGAGAGATTTCACGTTCTCTCCTCTTCTAGAGCTGACAGCTTGGACAGTAGCTTCCAAGGAACAAACTTATTCTCAGGAAGACAGGCCCGAGCTTTAAATGATGCCATGAATATTTGCGGCTTCTCTTCTGCCTCAGAATCACTGCCTGCAGACGCCTCGTGGTTGCTCTGCAGCAGCCGCTTGTCTGTGCTCTGGGCTGAAGAGCCACCAGGTGGCGCTGTTGTCCAGTGAATGACGAAGAGGATAAATCTACATTAGCCTATGCAGTCAATGTATAGAGTGTGCTCAGGGCTTTATATGGGTTAAATCATTTAATCCTCACAACGACCCAAAGAAGGAGGCAGTGAGGAGTAGAGAGGTGAAGTTGCTTATCCAGGGTCACACAGCTAGTAACTATCGGAGACACGATTCAAATCCACATACCAGTGGCAGTTTTCTGTAGCGAAATGTCACTGTAAAGACACCAACTGTCCCTGCCTGGGAAGGGCTATGATTATTATTTTCTGAAGTTAAGTCCTTCCTATTCTTTTTTAAAAATATGTTTTTATTAATTTCAGAGAGAGAGGAAGGGAGAGAGAGAGAAACATTGATATGAGAGCAGAACATCTATCAGCTGTCTCCTGCACACCTCCTACTGGGGATCGAGCCCGCAACCCTGGCATGTGACCTGATTGAGAATCGAACCTGCGATCTCTTGCTGCATAGGATGTTGCTCAACCAAATGAACCACCCCAGCCCAGGTGTCCTTATTCTTTATATGTTAAGATTGTCTTTCTTTTAAGAAACTACAGAACAGTGGATGTGTGTATGTTGTTGCTATTTGCCCTTAGTCAAAATTTAAAAGTTTTGCTATCTCATGCCTTTCTTTCTCCCTCTATACCCCACCAATCTCCAGCCCTGAAGAATCCAAGATCTAGGACCATGTTTCCTGAAGACCAAATGATCATGACATTGAAACCAAGCAGGTGGACATTGCACAAACCCTAGAGTGCAAGGAGTCCAGTCAACAGCTTTGCATCGATCAGCTCAAGGCTGTGACCTTCTGCAGAAGCTGCGGAACATCACCCAAGAAGCCAAGGTTCCCCTTAGTGTTTGTGGGGACTTCAGTGCAGAGCCAGCAGAGGAAGTCTGCAGACATTTTGCTTGCTTCCTCCAGCCCCCACCTGAACAGCGCCTACAAACTGCTGAGTCTAGGGGGCAGTTGGAACCTCCATATACTACCTGGAAGATCTGGATCTCAGGGGAGCGCCAGCACACCCTGGACTATATCTAAACACTCTTTAAGTGTGCGGTCCGCTCTTGATTTGCTCACTGAAGAGCATATTAGAGCCAACCAGTTACCATCCTTCAGTTACCCTTCAGACCACCTATCTCTAGTGTGTGACTTCAGCTTTAATAAGGAACCTGATGGGTTTTCATGAATGCTTATCTAGGTCTTTTTAATCAGAAGATTTAACCAGGAAACTGAAATAGGGTAAGAAGTGGCCTGAGGAAGGGTTCCCAGTTTCTCTCACTTCTCTTTCCAGCATGCCCTCAGGAGGGAATCCCACTAGTTCACAAACCTTTTCCATTAAAACCTGCAGCAAAAAAGGTGTTTGCACTCCAGTGTTGGCTTGTATTGTTTTCTTTCCCTTAGCATTACGTTTAGATCTATTAAGGGCATTAACTCAGGCTTGTTTTGAAGCTTTCAGTTTGATGATGCTATATAGAAATACTTTGTGAGTCTTCCATAATTAACAAGGTTGCAGGAGCAATTTCTCTAGGCAGTATTTCAAGTTATTTGTGGTTTTTAAATGGCAACAAGATATACATGGCAATATTTATTTTTTTATATCTTCATGTAAAATTATAGCATAGTAAACAATTTAAAACTATGCAAAACATAAGTTAGTAGTTTATAGAAATTTTCTTAAGGCTTTAAGATGTTTTAATTTGGGGTCTAACAAAATAGTAGTGTACAAAGGAACTATTTAGCCTGGAGGGTTTTGTTTGTTTTTTCAAGTGGAAATATCAGGTCTTGATAAGCTCTTCATAATAATTTCTGCTGTCCCTCCGCGTTCCCCATGGTTGTATTTCTTGAAGAGATTCCATGGCCAGTCAGTCTTTGTTATTTACTCGCTGTCATGCATTTATAGTTTTCCATTAGAATGCTATTGATAAACACTTGAGGTCACTCAGTGTCATTATTATTTGTATTGGAATGTGCTTTTACAATGGATTGTTTAGGAGCTGTTAGTGAGTGGCTGAGAAAGTCAGTGGGACTTTCTTTTCAGAGACAGGAAACTAGGAAGCCTGCTCACGAGGCTGCCATTGAAGTTTCCTAGGATAGCCAGGTGACTGGTTCAGAGCGTCTAGAAAGAATGCATAAAGAAATATAACCTGGAATTTTCTTTCATTGGAAAACAAAATGGTAAAGATAACAGATGAAGACCCTTCCAAACAAAATCCCAATAAATAACCTATTGGTAATAAATTGATAAATACTTTTCCATGAATTATATGTACTTAAGATTAATAAATGGTCTTTTAAAACTAAAAAACAAACACAATTTTGTCTGTTTTTTAGTATGGTATTCAAGTGTATAGAATTATATATGTGCTTTCCATTTGTGAGTCACATTCTTTGTCTGTTGAGCAGTGTTGGACAGAGCTTGGAAGCCAGAGGACAAGATGAAGGAAGGAAGAAGGGACCATGTGCTCCCACCTCGATGTGCTCCTTTGAAGCCACACAGCTCTCTGTGCTCACGTTCTACTGTGGTCACACCTGCCCATCCTGAACCAGAAGATCCTTTCTGTCAGATACCAGACCACTCCATGTCCAAGTTTTTATTTCCGGAATGCTAGAAAGCAAAGGGGAATCAGAATAAATGACATCACGGAGAACAGAATTTTCTCTCCTGGTCGGTGGAAACCTGCTGTTTCCAAAACAAATGTGCCCTCTCTTGCAGATGATCCCGTATGCTCTGAACTCTGGCGGGGTGGACTCTCTCTGCCCTCTTTAGAGATGAGGAAGTGGAGACCCCCCTAGAGTTTGGGGTGCCTCTCAGCCCCTGAGAATCTTGGGAAAGAGGGGCTGGGCACTGTTTCCGAGTGCATCATCTGCTACGTGTGAGTGTAGACGAAAGTTCTAAGGCCTCAGTCTCATCATTTGTAAAATGAGATAATTATAGCAACTCAGGGTCTTGTGATGGCTGAATGAGACAATGTTTATAACTTGCTTATCACATTACAGTAGCCCTGCCCCATTCACTATTTCACTTTTTCAGGTTTCAGTTATCTACAGTCAATTGTGATCCAAAAATATTAAATGGAAAATTCCAGAAATAAACAATCTATAAGTTTTAAATTGTGCGCCATTCTGAGTAATGTGATGAAATCTCGCACCGTCCTTCTCCATCCTGCCCAGATGTGAATCATCCCTCTGTCCAGTATATCCACACTGTATATGCTAGCCCCACCCATTCGTCACTTAGTAATTATCTGGGTTAACAAATGGACGGTCATGATTTGCTTGTGTTCAAGTCACCCTTATTTTACTTAATAATGGCCCCAACGTTCAAGACCAGTGATGCTGGCAATTCAGATATGCCAAAGAGAAAACGTAAGTTTATCATAGGTATCTATGTGTAGGAAAAACCTAGTACATATAGTGTTTGGTACTATTCACAGTTTCAGGCATTCACTGGGGGTCTTGGAACATTCACTGGGGAGGTGCTGTATCTGTACTCTTTGGTGTTGATTTTGTTTGCTCTCTGTTTGTGAGAGCTGTCCACATGGTTGCGTGCCAGTGTACTTTGCTCATGCTCAGTGCTGTGTAGTGCCCACTGTGTGAATACGCCACACTTGATCCAGTCGGCCATTGATGGATATTTGGATAGTTTTACGTCTGGGGCTGTTAGGGGTGCTGTGGGCATTCCAGCTTGTGTGTATTTGTGAACGGAAGTACATATCCGTGTTGGGACAATACCAAGGAGAAACTGCAGAATACTAGGGTTTGAATGTGTTCAGTTTTAGGAGATGTTGTCCAGAGTGTTGTATCAACTTATCCAACCATCAGCACTGAATGGAGTTCCAGTGCCCCCACCTCCTCAGCAGCACTAGCTATGGACCATTTTCATTTTAGCCATTCTGGTGACGTATCACCTTGGGTTGTCAAATTGCATTTCACTGGAGACTAATGGGGTTGAGCATATATGCATTTGAGTTTTAGCAAGGGATGTATCCTCTTTCCTAAAAAGTCTATTCACGTCTGCCCATTTTCTTTTGTGCTTTTTTTTGTTCATAGACACAAATCCTTTGTTGGATATGTGTATGCAAAAAGCCTTTTCCAATACATGGTTTATCTTTTTATTCTACAATCTTGTTTATTGATGAACAGAAGTATTGATGACTACTTTAGTCAACTTTTGCCCTGGCCAGTTTGGCTTAGTGGTTACAGTGTCGGTCTGTGGACCAAAGAGTTGTGGGTTCGATTCCAGTCAAGGGCATGTACCTCGGTTGCGGTTGGGTCCCCAGCCCTGGTTGGGGTGGTGTGGGAGGCAACCAATCAATGTATCTCTCTCTCTCTCTTCCTCCCAC
Source organism: Tadarida brasiliensis (assembly GCA_030848825.1). Taxonomy (NCBI): domain Eukaryota; kingdom Metazoa; phylum Chordata; class Mammalia; order Chiroptera; family Molossidae; genus Tadarida; species Tadarida brasiliensis. The sequence goes on along the minus strand of CM061277.1, from coordinate 11,612,424 downwards.
TCTGAAGATAAATGGAAAAATATCCTCAGGTGAGGATTAAAAAATAAATAAATACAATAAAATAAATCCAGACTCTTTAAGAAAAATAGAGTAGCCAACTTTTCCCCTTCACGGTTAGCACCGTTCATCCTCGTTGTGTCATCTCTGCCTCCCCCAACATCACGGAAACATTCTTGCTTTTATTCTAAAAGTTTATTGTTCTACCTTGCATAGTTATATCCACAATAAAGCTGGAACTGATTTTTGGCTGTGAGTTTGAGGCCAGGTTAAAGATTCCCATATGGACAGCTGGCCGGCATGATGTACTGAAAAGGATGGCTAAAGTTCATTTCCAGGAATGAGGTTTTACGTGCTTGGAGTCTAACCTGCAGCGGTTTGTTCATTCATTCAGCCGGCGTCACGGGAGGTCATGCTCTGTGCCGAGCTCTGTGCTGGGTGCTGGGGACACATGGGCACTGCCGTCCAGGTTCTCAGGGGCGTGGACACATGACAAATCGCCCTCAGAATGGGTCTGTTGTCCTCATCTATGTGTTCTCCAAGCCTCGCATGGTGCCCAGCACATAGAGCTCATTCATTACCAGTGCTGTGGCACCAAGACAATATTATGTCTCTGGCATTTGGACTTTGTCAAATAACAGCCTGTCCATGTCTGAGCTGTGTGACTCTGGGCAGGTCACATCATCTCTCTGAGACTCCGTTTCCTCTTGTGTAGGATGGGAACTCACATCACAGGCTCCTGGGGCAGTTCGAGGAGTCATCTGTGACAAGAGCCTGGCACATGCTGAGCGCTCAACCAGGCGCAGCTCTTGGAGGCAATGTTGCCCCCGCGATGTCAGGGGGCCCGGTGAGCACGCGTCTCCCTCCACCTTCTGGAAAGCGAGGAGTACAGACCACACCGCCTGAGTCTCGTCCACACTGCGACTGGGAATCAGGGACGGTGGCTGTCTTAGGTGGGTGCAGGGCAGCATCTAGTGGACGAGAGGAGAAGTGACAGTGTCCCGAGGACATTTGGAAGAGAACCGTTGGAAGGCTGGGACCAAAGTTGGCAGAGAAGCCAGGAAGGTGACTCACATGTGCTGGTGTCCTTGGCAGGGGGTGCGACAATGTCCCCTTCTGCTGACTTCTACCAAATATTTAAAATAGAAACAATGTCAGTCTTGAACACAGATTTCCAGAGAACAGGTCCAGAGGGAACACACCCACCCTGCTTTCACTGGATCAGGGGACTCTTCACACCACCCCAGCCACAGACAGGAGAATCACAGGCCAGCTCTTCTGAGTGTTAGTGGCAGAATCTGAAACCAATTTTTAGCAATCTAGACTCAGAGATTCTTAGAAAGGAAAGAAACATGGGTTTCATGGCAGGATGTCTGTGGTTGATGTGCACAGGATCACTGGGTGTTGGTGCTGCCTGGAAGGGCGGCAAAGAAGGGACCGTGCCACTGGGCAGGTGGAATGAACATTTGGTGACAGAGGTTAGGAGGGTCTGGGTGATTATCAGAGAGGGTCCTGGGGTGGGGTCCCTCTCTGAGGACATGGGTCTCTGTCCCCTGCTACTGCGGGGTCTAGGGAGGGGTGAGGAGTCTGTAAACACTGGATTGCAGTGAGGAAGGAAAGAGCAGGGACCGTGCACACAGAGCCAGTGTAGCTGCGGCCTGCTCTCAGCCAGGCCTCAGCCCAGGCTGCTCAGACCTCATATAAATGGTCAGCAGACAGTGGAACGTGCCAACTTCATCCATGAAACTGCCAAAGCACCAGCCTAGCAGCTCTCCCTCCTCACGAGTTAGCACTGTTTATCAAGGTTTGTCACTGAATGCCAAGCTGATGTGTTAGAGAGCTGCCATGTGAACAGTTGGCTTGGAAAGGCCTGGGCTCTCAGCTGCGTGGGAGCCTCCCAGACCACTGGTCAGACCCTCGGGAGCTTCACCTTAAGGTGCTGATGTGTAAAGATGCTGGGGGAGGAGGGACACAGACTAGACCTTCTGGTCCTTCAAGGGACTTCCTTTAAAGAAAGCATCATAGTGTTTACGTCTGGAATTGCATGTGTGGGTAGAAGCTGGGTAAGGCATATGCCCTTCTCTTGGTTCAACACCTCCTGTGTCCCCCAGAAACCTTGGGGCAGGAGAATTTGAGGAATGGAGGGAGCGTGGCCCTTGGTTCAGGAGTCCAGGCCATGATCTAGAGTACTTAGGGGTTCAGGGATCTCTGTCTCCAGGGAACCAACTACATTCCTGTCCTAGGTCCACCTGTCATCAGTTTTGTGACACTGGGAAAGTCACTTAATGCCTCTACATTTCAGTGCCATGAACCATGAAATACAGGTCACAGCCCCTTCTCTGCCCACCCCACAGGGCTCATGTGATCACAGATGGTGAAAGATACTCTCCATGAGCTGTTACAAAGCATCACACCCACGTACAGACTGAAAAGTAGCCTTCCGCCCTCCCTGCCCTGTAGCAACCCAAGTGCCCTCACTGGAGGCAGCTACTATCTCATTTCTTGCTTATTCTCCCAGACACTTAATATTTGAACACTTAGGTGTCATTTATAAAGGACTAGACATTTTTCCTCAGGCTCTGAATTTTCTTATATTTAGCCTCATAATACTAATAAGTAGGCCCCATGTCACAGAACAGGGAAATGTGGCCTCCAGGATGATTCGATACAGGTCATCAGACACCAGCTGCCACGCTCAGTCACTGTGCTGTGCCGACTTTCTATCTTGTCTCATCGAAAAAAAAGCCATGTCCCCACACAACCCGTGTGCTGGGTATTTTAAGTTCATACCACGCTGCAACATAGCTCTTCTAAGCCCATCTCAGAGTCAGTTGGCTGCCCAAGGCAGCTGGTGAGCAAGGAGAAGGGAAGTGTGACCTGGGAATGAATGAATATTTCCTCATGGTCTTCTGCCAGCGACAGAAAGATCACAAAAAGGATCAACATAAGGGATTCAAACTCAGGATTCACAAGGAAATCATCTGCAGTCAAAAGAATCTACTGGCATCCCCAGCAATGGTTCAGCAGCATGAAAATTAGCATCTGCCCAGATGACAGGTAGAGGCACAGATGTCCCCCCACCACCCACTCCATTGAAGGTGCCACAGAAATAACACCAGGAGCGTCTAGTCATCAGATTGTAGTTTGCACAGCAGAGCCTGGGTTTTGATGAGGAAGGACTTGGGCAGGGAAGGGTCCCACTCAGAGCCAGTGCAGCCACTGCCCAGTCTCAGCCAAGCCTGAGTGTAGGCTGCTCAGTTCAGTAGTCAACGAGACCGTGGGGACATGGAGACTTCATCCATTAAGCCACCAAAGCACCAGCCTGCAGACCCCTTTCCCAGGTATCAATGCTAACTGCTCATCGTCCAGGTTTGGACAGTTGAAGACGAAGCTAATTCTTTGTGCAACTGTCACGTGGGCAGTTGGTTTAGAATGTCGTGGGTTCTGAGCCATTTGGGAGTCAAGACTACTGGTCATTCAGGGTGGTCTCCTGACCACCAGGAAGAGTCACTGCAAGGCAGCTGATAGAATCAAGTGCTGGGGGGACACATGTTTGGATCCCCTAGTCTGTCAAGGAGGGGGTGTCTTCAGTTGAAGAAAAGGCATTGTATTTTGGGTCAAGGATTGAAACACAGAGCCAGGAGCTGGGTCAGGATTTGAGCCTTTCTCACGGGCCAGGCACCTGCTCCGGGCACAAGCTGTTTTGCTGCAGCAACTTTGGGGCAGGAGGATGTGGGAAGGCTAGTGAGGAGAGCTCTCAGTTCAGTTATCCAGGGCATGATCTTATGTCTAGGGATCTTATGTTCAGGGATCTCTGTCCTCAGGGAACATTTATATTCCCTGCCTCAGATCTATTACTCATCAGTGTTGTGACTCTGGGCAAGACAATCTCTCCAAATTTCAATGCCCTGAACTATAAAATGTGGATCACAGCCCTCACTCTGCTCCCCTACACTGCTGATGTAAACATCACAAGATAAAACAGCTTTTTTCATGAACTCTGAAACACGTCAATGTGGAAAAGTAAGGTTTCATCCTCCTGTCTTGTAGCCGTCCATGTACCCTCTCTGGAGGCAACCAGTACTACATTTCCTGCTTATTCTTCCAGACATTTCATACTTGAACACTTATGTAGGTAGCACTTATGAAGCATCAGTCATTTTTCTTCAGGCTTCATATTTATTTTGAGCCTTAATAATATTAATAAGCAGGTCCTATTGACATTTCCATATCACATACCTCAGAATCGAGACACAGAGGGCGAAGTGACCTTCTCAGGTACATGTGGCTTTCACATGGGGTTTGCTTTCAGGCCATCAGGCACCCACACTCCCTGTGTTGAACCAACTTCCTTCTTGTCTCATCTAAAGTTATTATTCCTATAGAACCAGTTTGTTGGGTGTATTTTAAGTTCACACCAAACTGCAATATCCATCTTCCTAAGTCCTACTTCCTAAGTCCTCAGGTGGCTTCTCAGGCAGCTAGTGATAAGCAGATCTGAAGCTTGACCTAGAAATATTTTTTTTCAATTACAGTCAACATTCAATATTATATTAGTTTCAGGTGTACAGCATAGTAGTTAGACATTTATATTACACACAAAGTGATCTCCCCCGATAAGTCTAGTACACACCTGGCATCATACATAGTTATTACAATATTATTGACTGTATTCCCCATGCTGTACTTTACACCCCCGTGACTGCTCTGTAACTGCTGATGTGTACTTCTTAATCCCTTCACCCTTTTCACCCAGCCTCCAAACCCCCTCCCATCTGGCAACTGTCAATTTATTCTCTGTGTCTATGAGTCTGTTTCTCTTTTGTTTGTTTTAGGTTGCACATATAAGTGAAATCATATGGAATTTTCTTTCTCTGTCTGATTTACTTAGCATAATACCCTTTAGGTCCATCCATGTTGTTGCAAATGGTAAGACTTCATTCTTTTTTATAGCCGAGTAATATTCCATTGTATCTATGTACCAATTTTCAACTGCCCCAAGAGGCTTCCAGGGCAGTGGAGGAGACAGACGAGAGACTCTGAGAGTGATGTGTGCAGATCTGCCTGGAACCAGTCTACTGAGGGTTGGCAGTGTTGGCTTGAGGGCCATGAGCATACTGACAGGCAGAGGCTCCTGCTTCCCCAGCTGGCCCAGTAGCCATGGCTGGAAGTAACTGGACAGAGATAAAGGGAGGGAGGAGTTCTGTCAAGCTGAAGGGGAACTCCAGGGAGAGGGTCCTGGCCCAGCTGCCCACATACAGGTGGCAGCTTTGGCATCAGCACCTGAGTCCTCCTGCCCTTTCCCCTGGGGACACTGGAGTGGGGGAGAGCCGCTAAGATCCCCTGGAGTGACACCTGAAGTGGCAGCCATTGAAGGTTGGGGGGAGCATACTTAACATATGACCCAACAATTCCACATCTAGGCAATTAACCAATAGAAATAGAAGTTACATTCTTACAAACACCTGTATGAGAATCTTTTAGCTATTTTGTCCACAAATGCTAGATAAAGGACTCTGGAAGTTGTCCAACTTGTCTTGAATGCACTTGTAATTACTTTTCAGTTGTTCTGGAAGAACACTGAGTAGCTCACCAGAGTTCATATTTTATCAGTGACGTGAAATGTGAAGCCTGACTGCCATACGGATTTTTTTTCCCTTGTAGTTGTCATGTGTGTTACCTTCACAGGACATGAACGTCACTCTCTGAGACTGTGGGGTACTTTTTTCCCTTCAAGTCATACATATATTACGTGATGTGAGAGGAGAAAGTAGGCCTTCACCTTGATCCAGATCCTGACCATTGCTGTTGCTCTGCCTTTCTTCCCGTAGCTCCCAGCTTCCCTCGGCGTCATGAAGGCGGGTGTTGCCTGAGCTTGAGTTTCCTGAAAGCAGAGTGTGAGACAAGGGCTTCATGAGGGTGATTTGTTTTGGCAAATGATCCCAAGGGACTGGTGTCGGTGACCGAGAAGGAGGAAACACCACTCCAAGGAATGTTATTCGATTGATCACTACTGTCTGCAGCTAGAGTTTGATCCCACTGGGGATTCTCTGAGGAGCAGTGCAGAATGTGAGTCCCTTGAGAGATGGAAGAGCAGAGGACTGGATCCTGTCTCTCCACGGGTCAGGGGTTGCTCTGTGGGTGATGACTCCCTTGAACATCCCTGTCAGCCCATGACTGAACAGGTGCCTACAGATGTTTCTTTTGTGGCAGCAGCGTACATCCTGATACAGAGCAGAGCTATTTTCCCTGCCACGTGGAGAGAGAGTATCCAAGAACATCTTAAACACTGCTCTCAAATTGTTCCCATGCCAGTATGCAAACCCCTCTGCAATGCTCACTTTGCAGTTTCTTCCATCAAGAGGTGGAGCTTATTTTTCCATCACTGGAAGTGGGGCATGTGACCCATTTTGACCAAGGAGATATTAGCAACAACGATGCAAGCAAAGGCTTAAAAATGTGTGCCTATCAGACACAGAAAGCAAACTGATGCTTGTCAGAGGGGCAGGGAGTTGGAAGACTGGGTGAAAAAGGTGAAGGGATTAAGAAGTACAATTTGTGAACTGCCATTTGACCCAGTGATCCCACTTCTAGGAATATACCCTAAGAAGCCTGAAACACCAGTCAGAAAGAATACATGTACCCCCATGTTCATAGCAGCACTATTTACAATAGCTAAGATCTGGAAACAGCCCAAGTGTCCATCAGTGGATGAATGGATAAAAAAGCTGTGGTACATATACACAATGGAGTACTATGCAGCTGTAAGAAAGAAAGATCTCTTATCCTTTGAGACGCATGGAGGGACCTGGAGAGTATTATCCTAAGCGAAACAAGCCAAGCAGAGAAAGACAAATATCACATGATCTCACTTATTTATGGAATATAATGAACATAACAGTCTGAGGAACAGGGTAGACCCAGAGATGTGGAAGTAGGGTATAGACTGACACCCCTCAGAAGAGGGGGTGGGGGAGAGGGAAGAGATAAACCACAGAACTTATGTGCATGTATGCATAACTGATGGACATGGACAACAAAGCTGGGGACGGGATGGGGGGATGGGGAGGAGGGTGTCAATGGGGAAAAAGGGAGAAACATCTGTAACAAAAATAATAAGATATAACATTCAAAATAAATAAATAAATAAATAAAGGACCTAGAATTAAAAAAAAAAAAAAAAAAGTACAATTTGACAGCCTGGCCGGTGTGGCTCAGTGGTTGAGCGTCGACCCATGCACCAAGAGGTCACCAGTTTGATTCCCGGTCAGGGCACACGCCCAGGTTGTGGGCCCGATCCCCAGTGGGGGGCACGCAGGAGGCAGCCAATCGATGTTCTCTCTCATCAATGTTTCTATCTCTTTCTCCCTCTCCTTTCCTCTCTCTCTAAAGTCAATAAAGAAAAAAGATTTTTTAAAATTTTTTCAGGAAGTATAATTTGTTAGTTACGAAATAGGCACAGGAATGTAAAGTGCAACATAGGGAATATAGTCAATAATATTGCCAATACTATGAACGGTGCCAGGTGGGTACTAGAAATAGTGTAAAGTATATGATTGTCTAACCTAAGCTGTACACCTGAAACCAATGGAAAATAATATTGAAAATAAAATAACAAAAAATTTAAAAATTGTGTTCCTATTGTGGCTTACTTTTTCTCTTGCTAGTTTTAGGACCCTGTAACCGTGAGAACAAGCTCAGATCAGCCTGTTGGGTAATGAGAAACACATGATTAAGGCATTCTTGATCAGTTTGGAAGTTGCTGATTCTAACCCTCATAGATGATTTTGAGGGTTTCAAGATTTCAGTGGAGGAAGTAACTGCAAATGTGGTGGAAAGAGCAAGAGAGCTAGAATTAGAAGTTGAGCCTAGAGATGTGAATGGATTGTTGCAATCGCACAATAAAACTTTAATGAGTAAGGAGTTGCTTCTTATGGATGAGAAAAGAAAGTCGTTTCTTGAAATGAAAACTGCTCCTGGTGAAGATGCTGTGAAGACAGCTGAAATGACAATAAAAGATTTAGAATGTTACATAAAATTAGTTAATAAAGCAGTAGCAGGGTTTGAGAGCACTGGCTACAGTTTTGAAATTTTTACTCTGGTAAAATGCTATCAAACAGCATCACATGCTACAGAGAAATCACTCTTGAAAGGAAGAGTCAATTGATGTGGTAAACTTGAGAAAGAAGAACAAAGTTGGAGATATCTCACTACCTGATTTCAAACTATATTACAAGGCTATAGTAATCAAAACAGTATGGCACTGGCATAAAAACAGACATACAGATCAGTGGAACAGAATAGAGAGCCCAGAAATAAACCCATGCCTACATGGTCAATTAATAATTGACAAAGGCCCAGCCATTGTGGCTTAGTGGATTGAGCATTGTCCCATGGACTGGGAGGTCCCAGTTCAATTCCCAGTCAGGGCACATGCCTGAGTTGTGGGCTCGATCCCTGGTGGGGGGCATACAGGAAGCAGCCAATTGATATTTCTCACATTGATGTTTCTATTTCTCTCTCCCTTCCTCTGTCTCTAAAAAACAAAACAAAACAAAAACAAAAACAACCAATAAAAACATTTTTTTAAAAAATTTGACAGAGGAGGCAAGAACATATAATGGAGTAAAGAGAGTCTATTCAATAAATTGTGTTTGGAAAATTGGACAGATAGATGTAAAAAAATGAAATTTGATCACTTTCTTACACTGTATACAAGAATAAACTCAAAATGGATTAAAGACTTAAATGTAAGACTCCAAACCATAAAACTCCTAGAGGAAAACAGGCTATAAAATCTTGGACATTACTCTTAGTAATATTTTTTTCTGATATATCTCCTTGGACAAGGGAAACAAAAGAAAAATAAACAGATGGGACTACATCAAACTAAAAAGTTTTTGCATAGCAAAGAAAACTATCCACAAAATGAAAAGACAACCCATTCAATGGAAGAAGAAATTCGCCAATGATACATCTGATAAAGGGTTAATATCCAAAATATATAAAGAATTCATGCAACTCAACACCAAAACAAACAAACAAACAAACAAAATCCAATTTAAAAATGGGCAAAAGACCTGAATAGACATTTCTCCAAAGAGGACACACAGATGGCCATTAGACTTATGAAAAGATGTTCAACGTCACTAATAATCAGAGAAATGCAAATTAAAACCATAATGAGATATCACTTCACACCTGTCAGAATGGCTAGCATCAGTAAATCAACAAACAACAAGTGTTGGTGAGAGTGTGGAGCAAAGGGAGCCCTCATGCACTGTTGGTGGGAACGCAGATTGGTGCAGCCACTGTGGGAAATAGTATGGAGATTCCTCAAAAAATTGAAACTGGAACTGCCTTATGACCCAGCAATTCCACTTCTGAGTATATATCTGAAGAAACCTAAAACACTAATTTGAAAGACTATATGCACACTTATGTTCATTGCAGCATTATTTATAATAGCCAAGCTATGGAAGCAACACAAGTGCCCGTCAATAGACAAGTGGACATTTTTTAAATTTAATTTTTAATTTTTTAATTTATTACCTTTGTATTTTATTTTTTTAAGTTTATGTAATTTAATTGTTAACAATGACTGTACTTAACAACTAGCTCACAAAATTTCAGGAAATTTAGCAAATGATGTTTACAAGTCAGTACAAGTCAACTCCAGCACACATCTGAGTGGAACAGAGGTGTATCTGATTCAGAAAGAACATAAAAAGTCTCCTTGTCATTTGAGACTTGATCCCTCCTTTTTCCACACAAACCTCAGGAAAAATTGAAAAGTACATATACGTATTTGGCCTTATGGGAAGATGCAAAAGAATAGGATTTATTCTCTTCCATGTGATTGAGAACTGTAGAAAGAGTTAAAGTTATTCATTGCAAATAAAAATAAATAGGTAACTTAAAATAAGCCAAATGATGCCCTGGCTGGTTTGGCTCAGCGGTTAGAGCGTCGGCCTGCGGTCCAGAGAGACCCGGGTTCGGTTCCCGCTAAGGGCATGTACTTCGGTTGCGGTTTGTCCCCGGCCCTGGTTGGTCGTGTGGGTGGCAGCCACTCGATGTGTCCCTTTCACGTCGATGTTTCTCCCTCTCTCTCTTCCTCTCTCTCCCTCCCACTCTATCTGGACAAAAAATGAAAAAATGTCCTCAGGTGAGGATAAAAAAAAATAAAATAAATAAGCCAAATGAGTCTGCCCGGGATTTATCATGTGGCTACACGACCAGCGAGTTGTTGCTGACAAGTTGGTTTCTCTCCACTGGGGCTCTCCATGAGTGTGCTTGAGGGTCCTCAGGAGCTGGTGGCTGGTTTCCCCCAGGTCAAGTCATCCAAGAGATCAAGGCAGAAGTTTCAATGTCTTTTATGACTTCACTTTAGAAGTCACATCCCATCACTTCCACTGTATTTTATTGGTCACTTTCTCAGACTGCTCTGACTACTGTGGAGAGAATAAACTAGAGAGGAGCATGATTTACAGTAAACGCATCAATTTTGACTCCTTTTTTCTTTCTCTAAAAAATTTTTTTTCTTTATTGATTTTAGAGAGAGAGGAAGAGAGAGATAGAAACATCAATGAGAGAGAACATCGATTGGCCGCCTCCTGCATGCCCCCCACTGGGAATCGGGCCCACAACCTGGGCATGTGCCCTGACCGGGAATCAAGCCAGCGGCCTCTTGGTGCATGGGTCGACGCTCAACCACTGAGCCACACCGGCCGGGCTTCTTTTTTTCTTTTTTTAATTATTTCATTGTACATATGATATGTGTTGTAATGTATTCCAAATGTTTCTTAGAAGTAGGAAGGATTTGAACGTTAAAGGATAACTGTAATGCAAATTCCAGATTGCTATAGAATTGCCAACATGAGGGAAGCCCTCAGTCAAAGATAATATCTGATCATCATTACATGGCTGGGACTGGACTTTTTTTTAAAAAGCAGTGATATGTGGAATATTACTCAGCCATTAAAAAGGGTGAAATCTTACCATTTGTAACTGCACGGATGGACCTAGAGGGTATTATACTAAGTGAAATAAGTCAGAGAAAGACAAATACCATATGATTTCACTTATATGTGGAATCCAAAGAATAGTGTAAACGAACAAACAAAACAGAAAAAGACTCTCAGATACAGAGAACAGACTAATGGTTGCCAGAGGGGAGGGGGATTAGGGGACTGCATGAAAAGAGGAAGGGATTGAGAAGTACAGATTGCTAGTTACAAAGTAGTCATAGGGATGTAAAGTACAGCATAGAGAATACAGTCAATAATATTGTAATAACTATGTACAGTGCCAGGTGGGTACTGGAAATATCAGAGGGATCACTTTGTAGAGTGTAGGATTGTCTAACCACTATGCTGTACACTCGAAACTAAACAAAATTATATAGAATGTAAACTGTAATTGAAAAAAAAATTTTTTAACTAAAAAAAAAAAAAAAGTCTGTTCTGTCTGATTCAAGTTCCCACTGCTCAGCCCAGCCTTGAACAAGTCCCTTTTCTTTCTGAACCTCAGTTTGTATGACCAGATACCACCCAACTCTTCTCCTCTGAGGGCTAAACTCAAGCCAATTTCAGTTTCCAAACGTCATAAAAGGGAAACTCAAAAAGTTGAGAATCGAAACCAATAACAAGAAGGTTGGCCAGAAGACAAGCCTGTTAAGGTGGCCCCAGACCTTCCAGCCTCAGCTCAGTGTCCCTTGGTGCCTCTGCCACAGTGAGGGGTCTCCAAGAAGGAAGCCCCAGATCAGCCCAGTCACTCCTTGTTTCCTCTTCACTATGGTGTTCTATCCGAACAGGGTGCTAGCAGATAACTGAGGAGGAGCTACCTTAAAGAAGGGCGTGTATGCCAGGAGCTGGAGGTGTGACTATATATCTGTCTAGCAGTGGTACTCTCAAGACAGAGATGGCACTGTTCCCGGAGCTGTATGGCACCCCTGCCTCCAGACTGGACTCCTTCGTGGCTCAGTGGCTGCAGCCCAGCCGGGAGTGGAAGGAAGAGGTGCTGGAGGCTGTGCGGACCGTGGAGCAGTTCCTGAGGGAAGAGACCTTCCAGGGGGAGCGTGGGCTAGACCAGGAGATACGGGTGCTGAAGACAGTGAAGGTGAGACTGGTCGTCTCCATCCCTGGGCCAGAACCGGGCAAGCCTACATGGGGGTCCTTATCCCTGAGGATGCTGGGGACCTCTTGCTTCATTATCCCTAGCTCATGCTGCTGATATCTCAGGACATCCCACCTTAGCTGCCTGCACCCCACCACACTGCTGCCTTGAGCAGAGCAATCCAGTAAGGAAGCTAATAATAGTTCACTTCTTTGAGTGCACTAGCCTAACCCCATAACATATATTATCTCTAATTTGTGTACCCTGTGAAGTAGGTACTATTCTTTTCCCATTTTTCAGATGAGCAAAATGGAGGCTCAGAGACTTAAGATTCATAACAACCAAATGCAAAGCAAGGTCTTTGACTGGCTCCTGGTGTAAATAGATCATCCATATAATATAGTTTAGAAACAATTGAAGGAAAAAAGTTTTTTATTTTAGAGAGAAAGGAGAGAGAGAGAGAGAGACAGATAGAGAGATCGATTTGTTGTTCCACTTATTTATGCATTAATTGGTTGATTCTTGTATGTGCCCTGACCGGAGATCAAACCCACAACCTTAACGTACTGGGACAATGCTCTAACCAACTGAGCTACCCGACTAGGGCTGGGGAAATTTTAATATGATCTGGATATTAGATAATATAAGGGATCGTTGTTGATTTTGTTAGGTGTAATAATTTTGTGGTTTGGGGGGAAATATTCTTTCATTGGACACAAATGCTAAAGTATTTAGGAACAAAGTGTTTTGGTGTCTGTTATTTACTTTAATGTGGTTTAAATAAAGCAAATGTGGTGAGAAGTTTAGACTTGTTGAATCTAACTGACTGGATATATGAGTTCATTGTATTCTCTGTTTTATTTTTAATTTTTATTTTATTTATTCTTTTTAATCCTCACCTGAGGATATTTTCCCATTGATTTTCAGATAGAGTGGGAGGGAGGGAGAGAGGGAGGGAGGGAGGGAGGGAGGGAGGGAAGAGAGAAAGAAACTTCTATGTGAGAGAGACACATCAATTGGTTACTTCCCGTACAACCCGACCAGGGCTGGGATCAAACCTGCAACCGAGGTACGTGCCCTTGACCAGGAATCGAACCTGCGACTCTTTGGTCCACAGGCCAACGCTCAACCACTGAGCCAAACCAGCCAGGGCTCTGTTTCTATGTTTTAATTTTTTGATAATAAAAAGATTTTTTTTTCATGAAAGCAGAGAAGGGTGAGGTGATTTGCCCAAGGTCACAAAGCTAGTGGTAGATCTGGGATTTGAACCAGGGGTCTATCTGACTCCACAGCCAGGGCTCCAGGGTGCCCCAGTGAGATTTTTCCCCCAGGCCCTTCCTCCAGCTGCCTCATGTCACCTCCTGTCCTAGATAGGATCAAAATTCAAGAGGGTCAAAACTAGAAAGGTCATGGAGTATCCGACAGTCTCAGTCAGTCCCTCATTTAAACATTAAGGAAACTGATGCACAGAGAGGGTGAGAGATGTCCCAAGGTCACAAGCAAGCTGGTGGCAAAGGCAAAACTAGAATTAAGACACCCCGAATTCTGATTTCAAGCCCAGTGCTCTAGCTCTTTCTCCAGGGGCAGCCACCTGGGGAAGGATTTAGAAAGCTCAGGCCTCCATCTCTTCTTTGTACTTGAGGTCATGTGATTTAGAAGTGAGAAACCACACATTCTGACGTCATACCTAGGTATGATTCTTGGCTTCTTCCTTTCCTGGCGGTGACAGAGGTATGACCGTGGATTTACCATCTTACCTCTCAAACCTTCAGTCTTCTCGTCTGGGCAGCAGCAGCAGCAATTCCACCTCATCAAGCAGATGGGGACGTGGGCTAAATGATTAGCACGTGGTAAATGCTTTTTTTTAATTAAAAAAAAAAAAGCATAATTATAAATTATTACCCGAGCAATCTTTTTGGTCTGGGCACCAATCTGAGTCAGGCAGACCCTCGCAGACCACCCCCCTGACAACCCTAACACTGAAGCAGCAGATGGAGTGGGGGAAGTCTGCGGATAGGAGGATGCGACCAACAGAATGAGTTTTGACAGCAGAAAATGACATTTACCCAGCTCTCAAGTTCTACCTGCAGACCATATCCACTTCTGCCCTTGAAACCACGAAATCATAGAGATACCCAAAAAGCAATGGCCAATGAGAAATAACACTTTATTTGGCCTCTAAACCCTTCCCCAACCCTAAAAATCTGGTGAGCTGGGCGGGTCCACATGAGTGAATACCTGTCCTCGAATGAATGGGGTTTAAATAGGTTTGAACTGAAGCAAGTCATGAAGCCTATTCTAGAATGTTCTTTCCTCTCTGCCCAGGTCTTATCACTGGGAAAGGCCTTCTGGGGATTGTGGCCCTTGTCCACACACAGGTAGCCGTCCCCAACCCTCTCACATGAGGCAGACACGCTGAGTCTCAATGCAGGTAGGGAATGAGAACGGAAAAGGTAGGAAGAAAAAAGATGGCCGACTCCTTCTCAGAAGCTGGGCCTGGCTCACAGACTTGGGTCACGGGGAAGAAAGAGGTTGAAGAACCACACCGTGTTTTCTGACTCTTCAACTGACTGACCTTCACTCCTAGCTAGGATCCCATGGCAAGTTGATTAACCCCCACTGTCTCCATTTTCTTATCTGTATTTTGAAGATAATTATACTAGTACCCACCTCAATCATTGGGTGTGAGGCTAAAAGGTCTTGTATGTATAAAGGGCTTTCAGGAGTACCAGACACAGCGAGTGCTCAGCCCAGGACAGCTGTGGGGATTCACCCACCAGGAGAGGTAGCTGACCTGAGGTCTGCTTATCCCCAGCAATTCTGCCTCCCGATCCGGAGTGAGAAAGAAGGAAGGCCAGAGAATTGTGGGGCTTTTGTATACCAGAGGCAGCAGGGGCTGGAGAGCACCCCAGAATCTCAGAACATCAAAAAGACCCCTTTCAGAATCATCCAGCGTAGGCTCCTTCCATTCAGATGGGGAAACTGAATCCAAAACAGCAGAAAGAATGATGTGAGTCAACCAGATGAAGAGAAAGAGAAATATATTGCTGACTTCCTGTGTGCCAAGCATCTGGCAAGCCTTTGGCACACATTCCCTTGTCTGATCCTTCCAGTAACCCAATGACTCATGCTCTATTATTTTTCTCATTTTATAGACATAGGGTTCAGAATGATCACATAGCTGGAAAATAAAGGCAGGAGTCAAGGTCAAAGTCAGGCTGCCCCATTGCACAGCTCACGGCTCTTATCCACCAGGCAATCCTGTGCCCTCTTTTTTAATGTCATAAATTATTCAGGCCCACCCCGAATTCTCAAACAACCCTGTGGAGTAGACATTCATGTTCCCTTGAAACAGACATAACTGCAGATGAGAAGACAGTTTCAGAGCGACGCAGTGTAGTAAATAAGAAGCTTGAGTTCTGGAGTCAGGCTGTGTACTGTGTGACCCTGGGCCAGTGGCTTATCCCCTTGACATCTATTTTCTCACCTGTAAAGAGGGGGTATTGGTACCACTCACCCATCCATCAGGGTTGTGGTGAACATTATACGTGTGGAGGGCCTCAGGGACTGCCTGACATAGACAGTGGCCTCAGGATGACGGGGCTCTCTGTTCTGCAGGTGGGCTGCTTTGGGAATGGCACAGTGCTCAGGAGCAACGCCGAGGTGGAGCTGGTGGTGTTTCTGAGCTGTTTCCGCAGCTTCCAGGAAGAGGCCAGGCACCACCAAGCTGTCCTGAGACTGATACAGAAAAAGCTGTGGACTAGTCCGGACCTGCTGGCCCTCGGACTTGAGGTCTTGGGGGTGTTCCAGGGAGTCCCCGATTCTCTTGTCTTCACCATCGAGACCAGAGGGACTGCGGAGCCCATCACTGTCACCATCGTGCCTGCCTACAGGGTCCTGGGTAAGGGGAGAGGAAGCCTACTGACTCACACGCTTGCCCTTCCTGAGAGACCTACAGTGGCCTCACTTCTCACTCCTGGCCACATTCATCCCTTCAACCTGTGAAGTGCTGGGGGCTGGCAACCACAGTGCACAGGACTGACCCAACTCTGGCCATCACGTGGCTCAGCTTGGGAAAAAGATCTCACAACGAATCACGCAGATAAATATACGATTGTAAAAGGAGGCAAGACCCACGGAGGGGAAGGAGTTAGAAGAGTAAACTCAGGCGCTTCTGTAGCACTTGGCACAGGTCACCCTGAGACAAGGGTTTGAGGGCAGACGGGTCCAGAAAACCCGTCTGGTAGGGAACAGGGGAGTGGGGCAGAGAAGGAAAGGCACGATACAAACCAACACACAGGGCAGCTGGCAGGAAGCACTGGTGATGTGCGCCACAGCAGCTCACCCCTCGGCAAGTGGCAGATGCACTCTCAGAGCCCAGCTCTCTTGCCTGGAGCTGGGTCTCCCCTGAGGTGATGGGAGGTCCAAACAAATCTGAGAGAGATCCAAAACAGGCATTAAGGGAAAGTGTTAAGGACATCAAGGGCAGACACTAGCCCTTGAATGGCCTAAGAATTAGAAAACCCACTTTTGTTCCTCCAGGACAGTCTCCCTTTATTCTCTTAGGCTACGAGGTTTCAGGTTTTCCTGGAAAAATACTCCAGTGAATTAGCAGGCACTCCAGGCACAGGCCACTTAGCAACCCGAGGCTGCCTAAATCCCTGCCCTCTCCCTTTGCTTCCTCTCACTCCAGGGCCTTCTATTCCGAACTCCCAGCCGCACCCCGAGGTCTACGTGAGTCTGATTAGAGCCTGCGGTTTTCCCGGAAATTTCTCTCCTTCCTTCTGCGAGCTGCAGAGAAACTTCGTGAAACATCGGCCAACCAAGCTAAAGAACCTCCTGCGGCTGGTGAAACACTGGTACCTGCAGGTGAGGGGCTGCCCGGATGGGGACAGGAGAAGGAGATGGAGGAGAGAGGGGAAGAAAAGGCAGAGCCCAGATATGTCATCTCGGGAAACTGCCTCAAGGGAAAATGGAGGTGGCAGGAGAGAAAATGCTAGTCTTTTGAACTGTAAGTGAAATTATGAAGAAGCTAGACAAAATGGAGGAAGGGGAGGGCGAAGAGGGGAAAACTGAAGGAAGGAGAAAAATAAGGAATTGACAGAATTTCGGTAAACAAGGACTTGTCATACTCCAGTTACAAAATCAGGGACTGGCTAATGTCAATTTCACTGGGCTGTCTGCTCATTCATCTCAGCCCATTAAGGACTAACTAACAAGAGGAAAGATTCATTTAATTCCACCCACACCAGTTCCCTCTCCAAATGGTGGAGTTCCTGAGTGTCATGATTATTGCAGCGTGAAGATACTCATAGCAGTTGCTGAATATATTCATAGCGATTGCTTTTTAGATTTCACATATAATGTCTGCATGGTTCCATGTATATTTCAAAATATCCAGATGACACCTGAAACTAATATAATATTGAATGTCAACTGTAATTTTAAAAAAATTAAGGAAAATTGTAGATCTCTTTAAGATATGTCAGGATGTGTATACTTATTCCTGGAGAGATTATTCAGAATGAAGTTTATATTCTGTTTTACTTACTTTGTAGTTTTTAAATAAAAATTTATATAAGGTTTATGCACACAAAAAATCCAGATGAATACTCATTGACTTTTCTGGCTCAGTGGTATTTTAGTGTTCTTATCAGTTCATATACTGGAGCCAGGGACCAAAGAACTATGTTGAGAAGCCAGAACAGATGTATTAAAATTAAGAATATGCAGATTATGACCTGCTGAATGAAGGCACGTGCCCTGACTGGGAATGGAATTGGCAACCTCTCGGTGCACAGGAAGATGCTCAACCAACTGAACCACCGGCCAGAGCTAGTTGAGCTTTTGACTTAAGTTTTTTATTTGTTTCGGGGTATTTTTTTGCCATTTTAATTGTACAGTTCAGTGACAATGTTGTGTAAACACAACCATTCAACACAACCATTATCTTTTTTTTTAAATTTTTTTCCTTTATTGATTTTAGAGAGAGAGGAAGGGAGAGAGAGAGAGATAGAAACATCAATGAGAGAGAACATCAACTGGCCGCCTCTGCATGACCCCCACTGGGGATCGGGCCCACAACCTGGGCATGTGCCCTGACCGGGAATCGAACCGGCGACCTCTCGGTGCATGGGTTGATACTCAACCACTGAGCTACACTGGCCGGGCCACAACTGGTATCTATTTCCAGAACTTTTTCATCACCCCAAAGAGAAACTGTGTATCCATTAAACACTAACTCCACATTCCACCCTTCCCCAGCCCCTGGCGACTACCATTCTAATTCTAGTCTCTATGAATTTTCCTATTCTAGCTTCCTCATTCATATAAGTGGAATCATACCATATTTGTCTTTTTGGTCTATCTTATTTTATCCTTGATTTGTAATAGTGAGAATGATTATCATACCTAATTGGATGAGATTTCTGACATAAATACAAATTTATTTATAAATTTGATTTATTATTATTATTGATTTATTGATAAATTGGTTTCTCTAATTCTATCCTGGTAGGAGGGAGGATGAATTTTTTTTTTTAACGTCTTTTTTTTTTATTCTCACCTGAGGACATTTTTGCATTTATTGTCAGATAGAGCAGGAGGGAGGGAGGGAGGAAGAAAGAGAGAGAAACATTGATGTGAGAGAGACACATCAACTGGCTGCCACCCACATGACCCCAACTGGGTCAGGGACAAACTGCAACCGAGGTTCGTGCCCTTAGTGGGAACCGAACCCGGGACTCTCTGGTCTGCAGGCCGACGCTCTAACTGCTGAGCCAAACTGGCCAGGGCAGGAGGATGAATTTTTACTGAGCTTATGTAAATACTACCTAGCCATGAAAAAGGAGCTTAAAGTCACTGTGAATATTTAACCATCATTTTCAATAGTTTTGTAAGCACGGCCAATTTGTATATGCTATTATTTTGCAGAATACTTATCTTTGTTTTTCTGAGGATTTATTAGTTTATAACCTATAGTAGGAATTTGTATAGAATTTTTTTATTCTGGCCCTGGCTGGTTTGACTCAGTGGTTAAAGCGTCGGCCCGTGGACCAGAGAGTCCCGGGTTCAGTTCCTGCTAAGGGCACGTACCTCGGTTGCAGTTTGTTCCGGCCCTGGTTGGAGTCGTGTGGGTGGCAACCAGTCGATGTGTCTCTCTCACATCGATGTTTCTCTCTCTCTCTTCCTCCCTCTCTCCCTCCCGCTCTATCTGAAGATAAATGCAAAAATGTCCTCTGGTGAGGATTAAAAAAAAAAAAAAAAAGAAATTTTTTATTCTGAGATTTCATTTGGAATAATATATCATTCAAAGAACATTCAATCTTAGTTTGCACAAGTATATGTGTAGCCCTTTAGTGAGACTGGGAGATACAGTAAGAAGAAAGAGTTAATTTCTTACATATCCATCAAATATAGACTATTAACCAGGGTAATTAATTCTCATTTTTTTGACCTTGGTTAAGCAACTGCTTTTATGAATTCATCTACTTCTGGAATAAAATAGTCTGTTGAAATTCTGACTCAGTCCCTTTTAGTAAGGACATGAGCCTTTACCCATGAATTTATTCCCAATTACACTCCATAAATTTCTCACAGTGGAGTTGGGAGAATGGGATCTGCCCCCAGATAGACTATATTGTAATCAGACCATTCTTTTTCATTTATATACGTAAAGACAACAAGAACTAACGGCTTTGGTTTTACTACTTCAGTTAAGGGTCAAAAATTAACATAGCATAAAATCTACCCATTAGCTCCTAATCTTATAGACTATTTTCCCGGAGTCACATACATACACACAGACACATTTTTGAGTGATTTAAATTCATAATGACATGCAAGGCAACAATATTGAGGCTCCCAGGAAATACCAGAATTCTCAAGACACACAGACAGAAAAATAAAAAATACAATCAAATTCCTATTGACTGCCACACAACAGAAAATAAATTCCTACTGTTCCTTTCCCAGAAGAGACCACCAGATGGTCAAAACATAAAACTAGATTCACAGATTGTTGTCACTAACACAGACATAAGTAGCCCTCTACAAATAAGAACAAGAACCAGAATCAGATTTGGCCAACACTCAGACTTAATCCAGAATCAAAAGTAGCAACAGAATAGAGCTGGGGAGGGAGGAAAGAAATATCAGCCACAGTAAAACCTCCTGCCACACAAGATTCTCCCTTAGAATTGAAAAGGAGGCATATCCAAGTGTAAAAAGCCCAAGGAGGCATTTCTCAGGCAACACAGTTTAGTCAGTTTGGAAAGTACATCTCCTGGACAACCTCAGTGGGACCTCCAACAAAAAATTATTAAATAAGAACTTGCAGAGCAGTTGCAAGAAATCAGGCTGCAGAAGAAAAGCCTTAATGCAATGAAAAATACAATGGATGTTGAAAGAAATGATTTCCTAGATTACTAAGTTTATAGTTAGTATCTGTTCATGGTGGGGAAACAGCAATTTTCTCACATGCTTATCATACCTAGAAAGGTCAAAACATATCCCAGACAGCAACGTGGAAGAGTCAGAGATGTCCTAAACATGAAGAAATGAGAGCATCGTGAACATCAGCCCTGGGAGGGAACATAGATCTTTTCTTTGGGTTTTGTTTTGTTTTTATGTACCATTAAATGGTCTATCGAAGATCCTAAAAGAAACAAAGGCCTCATTCTTTCTAAGGCTTACCATTCATCATCTAACTTTTAAGAGTCCCACTAAAATATCATTCATATTGGAGAAAATAAATTGTATTGCTGATTTTAAATTCTTAACAAGATTATAATTTTATGAGTTAAGATTTGGTCTTAAGTGTGAATTCACCAAATGTTATAAAAACAAATTCATTAATTCATAAATAAGTTTGGATAGGCCGGTGTGGCTTAGTGGATTGAGCGTCATCCCATGGACTGAGAGGTCCCGATTCAATTCCTGGTCAGGGCACAAGCCCAGGTTGCGGGCTCAATCCCCAGTAGGGGACGTGCAGGAGGTAGGCAATTGATGTTTCTCTCTCACATCAGTGTTTCCGTCTCTCCCTTCCTCTCTCTAAAAAAATAAATAAATAAGTTTGAATTCAGTTTAAAAATGTCTTTAGCCTGGCCGATGTGGCTCAGTGGTTGAGCGTCGACCCCTGCACCAAGAGGCCACTGGTTCGATTCCCGGTCAGGGCACATGCCCAGGTTGTGGGCCCGGTCCCCAGTGGGGGGCATGCAGGAGGCGCCCAATCAGTGTTCTCTCTCATCGATGTTTCTATCTCTCTCTCCCTCTCCCTTCCTTTCTCTCTAAAATCAGTAAAGGGAAAAAAAAGAAAAGAAAAGAAAAAAAAGATTACACAGCCAGTAGAAGGCAAAGCTGAGACTGTAACCAGAACTCAAATTTGGCTGCCTGCCACCACAAAAACTCAAACTTTGTGAGACAGATGCTGGTGAAAAAGGAAAGAAGTTTATTCAAGTGCCAGACACCTGAGTAGAGGGGGGTACTCTTGTCATAAAGCCCATCTCCCCTTCTCAGTGCAGGCAGAGGTTTTTATAAGGAGGAAGAGGCAAAGCAGAACAAAGAGATCAAGGGGAGGAGGTTGAAAAACTCTCTCTGTGCAATCCAGCACAGTCCATTCCAATAAGGATCTCGAAACTGGTCAAGTGATGGTCTGGTGTATGTCATCCTGATCTTCATCATTCTGGTTCTAGTCATCCCGGTTCTATGTCATAAGGTCATCAAATCTCCTGAAACTGGGATGACTGAAGGTCAGAGTCTGCATCTTCTGAAGTTAGTTCCTAGGATTCTTAAACAAACGTGCTGTTCATCTGCAAGCTACATATTAGTCAGAGTCAGCATTTATAGGAACAATGTCAAAAGAATGGTGGGGTGGGTTACAATTTCCCACTGTTACAAGAACTTGGATTTTCCAGTTTCAGGTCCTGTGCCATCCTGACACAGGATCTTGGGGGTCTCTCTCTCTCTTCCGATCTCTTTTAACAGTATGTGCAAGCCAGATGCCCCAAGGCCATGCTGCCCCCTCTCTACGCTCTCGAGCTACTGACCATCTATGCCTGGGAAATGGGTACACAGGAGAATGAGAGTTTCAGGTTGGATGAAGGCCTCACCACTGTGATGGAACTTCTGCAAGAGTACAAGTCCCTTTGTATCTACTGGACCAGGCACTACACGTTCGAGAACCCAGTCATTGAGGATGCTGTCAGAAAAGAGCTCCAAAGAGAGAGGTACTGGGCCCCTGCTTGCCAACCACGTCAGAGAGAGAAGAAAGAGAACTGAAGAAAAGGTGGTATTGAGTGTCTCCTTTGGGGGGGGGGGGCTTTCTTAAGTAGTAAGGCTGATGGTTGACATCTCAAGTTGGCCTCCTTTCAAAATCACCAGGGGTCTTAGCAGCTTTGAGCCTTTTCCTGTTCCTCAAGCCACTGCTTCACCCTATGTTACCCCTCTTGCCCTCAGAAGAGCATTTCAGTGTTTTTTATTCTATTTATTTATTTACCTATTTATTATATATTTTTCTTTATTGATTTGAGAAAGAGAGGCAGGGAGAAGGAGAGAGAGATAGAAACATCGATGAGAGAGAACATCAATCGGCTGCCTCTTGCACCACCCCCCCCACACACACACTGAGGATTGGCCCACAACCTGGGCATGTGCCATGACCAGGAATCGAACCAGCGACCTCTCGGTACATGGGTTGACACTCAACCACTGAGCCACACCGGCTGGGCTCAGTGTTTTTTAAAGAGAGCATGAGAAAGTGGAAAGAATCATGCAGACCCAAGTTTAATCCCAGCTCTGCCTTTTTCTCACTTCTGTGAGCTTCAGTTCCTTCTCTGTAAAACAGGAGCAGCCGGCACCAACAACACAGGACTGTGGTGAGGGTCAGAGAAAATATATGCAAAGAGCCTCCAGTATGTAGCCCATAGTAGATGCCAGATAAATAGTCACTGTTGCAGCACATACTGCTGGGGCCCATCCGCATCCCCTAGGCCTTGACCATTTCCATGAAAGCTGGCGCAGCCTCCAACTGTCAGCACCTGCATCCCTTAGCCTGGTAAAAGTTGGTAGATAAATACCCCAGCTCCCTCCCATCTCAGATGGAAGGATACCTGGAGAACTCTCCCCAAGAGGAATTCTTGGAAATCGAATAGTCTCTGTCCTGTTACTCTCAGCAATGTTTCTGGGTCCTCCTGGACCGATGATCCAGGGCTCTGGACATAGCATGTGCTCAGAGCCTTAAAGAGATGTCTAGGAAGGCATCTTTCTGGCTTTCAGGCCTCCAAACTAGAAAGAGCCTGGGCACCCTCTCCTTGTGTTGCAGGCCCATCATCCTGGACCCGGCTGACCCCACCCACAACGTGGCGGAAGGGTACAGATGGGACATAGTCGCTCAGAGGGCCTGCCAGTGCCTGAAGCAGGACTGTTGCTATGACAGCAAGAACAACCCAGTCCCCAGCTGGAATGTGAAGGTAATTGCTCCTCTCCCAGCTGCTGCCAGGTACTTGAAGCCCACAATGAGATAAATGCATAGTGTTTACTTATTTCTGCGTCAGTGAAGCCAACAGGGCATTAGAGTCAGACAGTTTGAGGCCTGGCTGCACCATCCACCAGCTCTGTGAACTTGAGGAAATTATTCAACTCTCAGAGCCTCAGGTTTCTTATTTTATTTTATTTTTCTCATCACCACTTATCCCCTCTATGCCCTTCTCCACCTCCCCCACCCTCTGACCCTGAGTCTCAGATTTCTTTTTCTTTTTTTTTTTTTTTTATCCTCACCCGAGGACATTTTTTCATCTTTTGTTCAGATAGAGTGGGAGGGAGAGAGAGGAAGAGAGAGAGAGAGAGAGAAACATCGATGTGAAAGAGACACATCGACTGGTTGCCTCCCGCACGACCCCAACCAGGTCCAGGGACAAACCGCAATCAAGGTACACGTGCCCTTGACCGGAATCGAACCCTCAACTCATTGGTCCGTGGGCCGATGCTCTAACCACTGAGCCAAACCAGCCAGGGCTCATGCAAAGATTTTAATCTTGAAAAATCAGACGACTTGACCATGCTGGGCCTCTATTCCTTATAGAAAGGATCAGCTAGAGGGCCAGTCCTCCCCAGCACCTTCCAGGTATATTCTTCAGCCATCTGGGACTCTCAGGCCCTTGAGTGTGGCCTCTGATGGTGAAGAACAAACGTTGGAGTAGGTTCGAATACCTGCTCTACTCCTTATTACCTCTGTGATGGTCAGTAAATCACTTCACCCTTCTTGACCACAATTTCCTCATCTGTAAAATGGGATAATAGAACCAACCCCTCATAGGGCTGCTATGAGAATAAAATGCTTTAAGAAAAGTGTCAAAGGCACCCAGCATGGGGCCTGGAAGGTGGTTGGCACTCCCTAGATGTTTGCTGCTGCAGCTGCTATTGAGAAAAACAGGTGAAGGGAACTTGGGCATGTCAGACAGAGGAAAGTGGACTCAACCTCTCTTTCTCCTATCCCTTGCAGAAGGCACGAGACATCCAGGTGACTGTGGAGCAGTGGGGTTGCCCAGATTTGATCCTCATGGTGAACCCTTATGAGCCCATAAAGAAGGTTAAAGAGAAGATCCGGCGGAGGCAGGGCTGCTCTGGCCTGCAGCGTCTGTCCTTTCAGACGCCCAGTGGTGAGCGCAAGCTCCTCAGCAGCCGCAGCTCCCTGGCCGATTTTGGGATCTTTTGCAACACTCACATCTGTCTGCTGGAGACCATCTCCCCCGAGATCCAGGTCT
This sequence comes from Tadarida brasiliensis, assembly GCA_030848825.1. NCBI lineage: Eukaryota > Metazoa > Chordata > Mammalia > Chiroptera > Molossidae > Tadarida > Tadarida brasiliensis. The sequence goes on along the minus strand of CM061277.1, from coordinate 11,587,552 downwards.
TTGTGAAGAATCCAGATGGTGGGAGCCACGCCTATGCCATTGACCCCAACAGCTTCATCCTGGGCCTGAAGCACCAGATAGAAGACAAGCAGGGGCTGCTCAGAAATCAGCAACAGCTGCAGTTCCAAGGCCAGGTCCTGCAGGACTGGTCATCTTTTGGGAGCTATGGTATTGAGGACAGCGACACCCTCATCCTCTCCAAGAAGAAAGACACAGATTTTCTATTTCTACCCAGCTAGTTTCCTCTGGGAAACTTGTGTGTGTGGTTCTGCAATCTGATCCAGTACTCATCCTATCAATCACTACCGCCAGCTCTCTGCTGGGGGGTGGGGGTGGGGGGAGGGGGTCCCTTGTCTTTACCAGATTTGTGAAGAGTTATCCTAGCCCTCCCTCCAGTGGAGGAATGAGGAGGGGTGTGAGATATTAGATATACAAATGACCGGATCATATATGACAACAGAATTCTGACCCACAATCTCTGCAGCCACCACTTTGGGAAGTCAATCCACAACCTGTGCAGCAATCAACACAGAATTGTCAGGACTTGGTCAATAACTGCCAGGCTTCCTTAATCTCACCTCTAACCCCCCACCTTCCCACCTTCCAACTCAGGCCCAACCAGAGAAAAACAAATAAGCTCTAACAATCACATAGGATGATGTCCTGCCTCTAGATAGCCTGCCCCCAGTCTCCCCTTGCCACCAACCTCAATCAGGACACACCTGAGGCCTTCTCTCTTTTCGTCTATTAAACTTTCCCATTGCCTGTCTTCTCACAGATTAGACTCTGAGTAGAAGCAAGATATGAGTATATTGGAAGACATATAGATTCTTGAGTCTCACCTCTCAAAATGTTCTGATTCTGTTAGTTTTTGGTTAGACCCAGCAATCTCCATTTTAACAGTTTTTCTAAGTTGTTTCTGATTCTCAGATGGACTCTGGAATTCCTGGAATAAATGAATAATATTGAAACTACATTGAATCAAACCCTGGGAATTAATCCTGGTTCTGTCACTGACCTCTGACCTTAGGCAATTTTCTCCCCTCTGTATGTCTCATTTTCCTCATCAATTAAAGGATGGAGGCCCTGGCCAGTTTGGCTCAGCGGTTAGAGCGTCGGCCTGCGGTCCAGAGAGACCTGGGTTCGGTTCCCCCTAAGGGCATGTACCTAGGTTGCAGTTTGTCCCCGGCCCTGGTTGGTCGTGCGGGTGGCAGCCACTCGATGTGGCCCTTTCACATCGATGTTTCTCTCTCTCTCTCTCTCTCTCTCTCTCTCTCCCTCCTACTCTATCTGAACAATAAAATAAAATAAAGGATGGAGAAGTTGCCCTGGCTGGTTTGGCTCAGCGGATACAGTGTCGGCCAGCAGACCAAGAGTCACAGTTCAATTGTGGTCAAGGTCACTGACACCGGTTGCAGTTGGGAGGGGCCCTGGTCCGTGTCAGGTGGGAGGTGTGTTTCTCTCCCCCACCTCCCCTTCTATCTGAAGATAAATGGAAAAATATCCTCCAGTGAGGATTATTTTTAAAAAAAGGACGGAGAAGTTGATCTCTTTAGCATTTCTAAACCCTTATGTTTGAGGAAACTCCCATGGTAATTCAATGGCGATTGGCGGCCCGCGTCTGAGAACTACAATCCCCACAATGCCCTGCACTCCGCCGCGCTCACGTGGGGTCGTGGACGGGTATTGCTAGTGGAGGCGCTCCCCACAATCCTTTGCGGTGGTTCAAGATGACGGCGCCCAGAAGTTTCTTGAACGATTTGGACAGCAGTAGCAGCAGTAGCGACACAGAGGAGTTGGCGCGGTGCCGCGAGGCGGCGATGCCGGCCTGGGGCTTGGAGCAGCGCCCGGGAGGGCCGGAGGAGAAAAGAGCCGGTAGGGGACTCTGTTGGAGCAATCGTAGGATCTTCCCCTGGGGTCTGGGAGGATGGATGGTGAGGAAGGAGTCACCGGGACTTGATTTATTTTCCCGAGAGAACTCCAGGGACTGGATGGGGTTCAGAGTCAAGCGCGGACTGGTGCAGGGAAATTGAGGCACCTGAATAGCTCTTGACTCAGCTCCACTTGGCCACACACTGGGCAGCCCGCTACCTCCCCGAAATGACTGCGACAGCCCACTTTCTGGATTCCCTCATTCAGCATTTCCCCACCTGCAACACGTTTTCACACCCTGGGACTGCCACTGAGCATTGTCCAACACACAGTTCTGACCGTGGCGCCATAGTGCCCCGGGAATAAGTCCAGAACTCCTCATCCTAGGGGTACCTAATCATAATCCAGAAGGTACATGAATTTGGAATGGGAAAAATATTTCATCTTTACTTTCATTAACTGTTCTCTTTGAAATTTAGCATCCCTTCCCATCTTTCATGTGAGCAACACACCGCAAAGTAACAACAATACCTGTTACTTTGCCATATCAAAAGTCACAGGTTTTCATATCCCATTACAGGCTTTGCAGATACATGAAAATATTTTATAAACAATAAAATCATTTACACTAATTTCTACTTTAAAGTTACAGTAATTTTTAGACCCTAGATCTAAAGAATCTCTAGATCTTATTTAATGCGTTAAAAAAGAAGTACATAGCCCTGGCGGGTTTGGCTTAGCGGGTTTTGCTCAGTGGTTAGAGCGTGGGCCCTTGGACCAGAGTCGTGATTTCGATTCCAGTCAAGGGCACATACCTCCTTTGTGATTTGATCCCGGGCCTGTCAGGATCATGTGGGAGGCAACCAATCGATGTGTCTCTCACATTGATGTCTCTCTCTCACACACTTCCAGTCCTTGCCTCCCACTCTATCTGAAAAAATCAATGGAAAAATATCCTCGGGTAAGGATTTTAAAAAATAAATAAAAGAATGTCATGTCCCTGTTTAAAAATATAAAAATAAAAAAGAAGCACATATATTAGTATGCCAGACTTGTTTTTACTGTTAGGGTAACTGAATTTCAGCATCATTGGATTTCTTTGTAATCCTAGGTGTTTTATTTTATTCATTTAAAACATTGTAAGGGGTCCAGGCTTTACCAGACTGCTGGAGTAGGCCATGTCAAACCATGGTTAAAAACTCCCGCTTTTGTTTGAAAGGACTTGCAAGCCCTTTGGTAATCTATTCCCTGCCTACCTCTCCTTTCTGCAGTCCTGCCACACTGCACTTCCACAGGTAGGCTCCAGACCATACTACACCCTCTCATCTCTGGGAACCATGACCCTGCAGTTTTTTCTTCACGTTATTATATACATATCTGCCTTCCCATCTCATCACTCACTAGAGGTGAGAATCTGGGCCAAATACTTAAATCTCCTTGTACCTAAACTTCCTCATCTGTAAAATGGGGATAATTGGTAATACCGGTTGAGGAGTAATTAAGGTGATGCATCTGCAGTGCTTGGCACATATTAAAGGCCCAATAAATGGCAGCAATCATGTGGTTGGTTTCTCAACATGGATAGCTTTCCCCTTCCTGCCTAACTCCTGCTCATTTTTATTTTTTTTTAATCCTCACCTGAGGACATTTTTGCATTTATCTTCAGATAGAAGCGGGAGGGAGAAAGGGAGGAAGAGAGACAGAGAAACATCAATGTGAGAGAGACACATCGAGTGGTTACCACCTACACGACCCCAGCCGGGGACAGGGACAAACTGCAACCGAGGTACGTGCCCTTAGCGGGAACTGAACCCGGGACTCTCTGGTCTGCGGGCTGACACTCTAATCACTGAGCCAAACCGGCCAGGGCCTCCTACTCATTTTTTAATACTGCTGAGATACCTCATCTTTAGGAAAGCTGGGTTACATGCTCTCTGTCACCATCATACTTTGTGTGACTCCCATCACAGATGGTGCTTTCCTTTCTTTCTACATTTGCCTCTTTACTTGTCTTTTTCCTTTTATGCCTGCATTCCCAGCACCTTCAGTCAACCCTGGCCCATACTGCTCCACAATTATTTATCGAGAGGTTATGTAAACTTCATGAAGGCTGTTATCTGGCTTGTTTCCAGATCCCAGCCTTCATTTACTTTAATTTTAAAAATTAATTTTAGGACAACATACACTTCGATAAAGGTTTACAACTTAAAAAAAAATATTTTATTGATTTTTTAGAGAGAGAGGAAGGGAAAGGGAGAGAGAGATAGAAACATCGATTGGCTGCCTCCTACATGCCCCCCACTGGGATTGAGCTCACAACATGGGCATGTGCCCTGACTGGGAATCGAACTGGCGACCTCCTGGTCCATGGGTCGATGCTCAACCACTGAGCCACACTGGCTGGGCAAGGTTTGCAACATTTTTTTCACACCAAGACACCATTGCCTAGAGCCGGGGATATAAAGAGTAAAAAAGGGAAGATCATGTACTCCAGTAGCTTACAAAGCCAAGGAAGAGATGAACATGCAAAGAAAGTGTCCAAAACAGTATAAAACTTCACTGTGTCCTCAGACTAACTGGAAGGTTGGTGATCTTTATCCCCAATTCATAGATGAGGAAAACAAAGGCTTGAGGAGGTAAAGTGACTTGCCCAGGGTCACACAGCTTGTTAATAGAAGAGCCCGGGCTTAACTGAACTCTGTTTTCTGGGGCCTGAGGTCTAATGCTGCTTCTGTACCATGACAGTACCTCACACCCATTGCTCTGTAGTCATAATGGAAGAAATACTCTTCTCCCGTGTGATTACATGCTCAAGAAAAAGGACGAGGTCTGTAAAGACTGCCCATCCCGGGGCTTCACATTACCCAACTCCAGGACCATCGGGCACTTTGTATTCTGTGTTGTGCTCCAGAGCACATGGACACAGATCACAATGTGAACTGTGTTTTCTGGAGCTGCTTAATACTGTGGCCTGCATTGGGTCCAGAGTTACCAGGTGTCCATGTCATTCAGTTAGCCCCCTAAATACAAGCACATTTTGTCCCATTATTCAAGTCAAAACCTTTCATTCATTTCTAACACCATCCATCTTGTCCATCAGCAAAATTTTGTTGACTCCATCTTTAAAATACACATATCTAGGATCCTGCCATTTCTTACCGTCTCAATTATTGTAGCAGTGTCCATGCTTCTGGCCTTGCCCCACTATGGTCTATCTCCACACAGCAGCCAGAGCGATTCTGTAAAATCCTAAATTTATTTATGTCCCTCTGTACAGAATCCTCCAGTGGCTTCTCCCTTCAAGATCCAGGTCCTCATATTGGCCCACCAGACCCTTTGATCTGGTCCCCATGAGTTCCCCATTTCTCCCCCAGCCACACTGGCCTCCTTGCTGGCTCTAAAACACCAGACAGACTTCTGCCTCAGGGCTTTGGCAGGTGCTCATCCCTCCACCTGGAAGACTTCCCCAGATAGCTGCATGGCTTATTATTTCCGCACCTCTGTCTTAAATTTCTGTTCAAATGTTGCCTATCACTGATGCCCTCCCTGCCCACCTTTATAAAATGATCCCCTATCCGGCACTCCCTACCTCCCTCCCCTGATTTGTTTTTTCCTCCTATATTTATTATTTAATTATATAATTGTGTGTATTTTTTTGTCACCTGTCTCCACCAACTAGAACGTAAGATCCGTGAAGGCTGGAATCTTTGTCTAAGTTATTCAGCCACTAGAACACCACCTGGGTAATATTACACCTTCAGTATTTGGTTGACTGAATGACCACCAGGCCAGACATCCCCAATGTCTTGGCTTGAAAAGTACGATCAGCGTAATGAAGCCACCATCAGAATCTCTGTCTTCCATAGTACTTAGCACACAACCAGGTACCTAGAAGGTGCTCAATAGATGCTGGAATCAGATTAGACTTAGACTTGCCTATTCAGCATGCTGGTTAAGAGAGGGGCTTTGGAGCTAGTTGACTGTGTCCTCATCCCAACTCTATTACTTAATAACTATTTGACTTTGGCTAAGTTATTTTACAGTTTTCTTTTCTGCCAAATGGAGATAATGGTGACCCCCTAATGGGGCTGTTGGGAAGATTCAACGAGTTATACATGATGTAAATCACTTAAAATTATGCCTGGCACACAGCAGATATTGTTATTCTCATTTTCTCTATAAATGCCTCAACTTTCATTATTTCCACAGATGCTGCAAATAATCAGTTGCCAGCCACCCAGCTGAGCCTCAGGTACTGTGTGCACTTTGGATTCAAGTTTCATACATTCATTCAACAAATATTGATCCTCTACTGTGTGTCAGTGCTAGGTTAAACTGTGGGATATCAGCGTGAACGAGACACATGTAGCCCCTGCCCTTGTGGGAGCAGCTTCTGAGCTGGCAGGGAGTGAGGTCCTTCTGTGTGTGTTGTAGGCATAAGGTGGATGAGCACGAACAAGATGGCAACGAGCTTCAGACCACCCCCGAATTCCGAGCCCACATAGCCAAGAAGTTGGGAGCCCTGCTGGACAGGTAACCAAAAGCATACCTTCTCTTCTCCCGCCCACATTAATGGGAACAGTTAGGGCTCATATTGGCAGGGAGCTCACAGTGTGCAAGTAGACACTGTGGCAAGCACGTGGCACGTGCCACTTCATTGCATTCATAATCACCATGTAAGTGAGGAAACTGGCTCTTCATGAGAAGAGCATTTGCTTGAAGTCACAGGGAGTAAGGAGCAGAGCTGGGGCTAGAACCCAGGTGTGTTTGACTCCAAAGGCCTTGCTCTTAAGCACTATGTTGTCCTGCTCCCATGAGATATGGTAGGAACCCAAAAAGACCTCATGCACAAAAGGGCAAGGGACTGACAGAATTACTTTTAGGGGGCTTTCCACATGGCAGGCACTGTGCCGGTTCTCTTTCTTACATTTGAGAATACACTTTGTAAAGATCTAGGTCATCATTTCTAAAATAGGCACCAAGGAATACAAGTCCAAGGTCTAACAGCAAAAAGTTGGGAAACACTACAGTCTGCATACCCCTGTGTGCCCTTGGAGATTGTGATTCATAATAGTATATTCAAGGCTCTGAGAAGTCTTGTAGTTAAAACTTGTTTAGCCCAGGAGTTTTGAGATTCATTTGGCTGCAGTGCCTTTGTTTCATGGAAGACTGATAATGTAACAAGGGACATGTTTCAGGATGCACTGGTCTAGATCCATTCCTGATTGGCGGAATGGATTTTTTGGTTTGGTTTTTTTTTTTAGATATATTTTTATTGATTTTAGAGAGAGAGGAAGGGAGAGAGAGAGAGAGAGAGAGAAAATAACCTCAGTGTGAGAGAGAAACATCGATTGGCTGCCTCTGGCATGCCCCCCACTGGGGATCTAGCCTGCAACCTGTGTACATGCCCTGACCGGGAATCGAATCGGCGACCTCTCAGTTCATGGGACGATGCTCAACCAACTGCGTCACACCAGACAGGGTCAGAGCAGGTTTTGAAAGGGAGGTGAGCCTGGCCAGTGTGGCTCAGTGTTTGAGAGTTGACCCATGCACCAGGAGGTCACCGGTTCGATTCCTGGTCAGGGCACATCTCTAAAAGCAATAAAGAAAAAAATATTAAAAAAAAAAAAAAAGGGAGATGAGGATGTTCAAGCCAGAATTCTTCACATTGAAGTAGATATCAGAAAGGACAAATGAGTCCTCCCAAAGTGGAAACCAGCCGCTCTTCTGAGACAGTGTTCAACCACACCTCAGCAGCCTGAACCACCATGACACAGCGCCAGTCCCCCAGCTTGAGAATGTGGGAAACGTGTTTAGGAAGGTCTGTTGGCACTTCAACCTGTGGGAGCAGCTTTTCATCATGACTGTTTGGCTTCAGGGTAAACAAGGCCTGCCTGGTGCTATAATGATCCATACCGGACATTCCCCAGGTGGGAATCCAGCAGGATGCTGGTCAACCATGGTCAGAATATTCCCTGCAGTGTTTTTACGTTTCCCCTGTGTGAGATCAAGGTTTCTCAGCCTTGGCACTATTGACGTTTGGGGCTGGATGATTCTTGGTTGTAGGGCTATCCTGTGCATTGTAGAGGGGTTAACAGCATCCCTGGTCTCCACCCCCTAGATCCTAGTAGCATTCTCCCCAGCAGTTATGACAGCCAAAAATGTCTACAGACATTGCCAAATATGCCCAAGGGACCAACCTCGAACCATTGTGTTAAGATACTGGGTGAGAGTCAGGCACCTGGGTGGCGTCATCTCCAGTTCCTCTTCCCAGACTGATTTCTTGTCCAGGACTTCTGGTGATGCCTTTGGCCTCTATGGAAGGCAGTTAGGAAAAAGCACCCAGCGCACTGCTGTGTCTGCTTGTGAGGACAGTGTTGAGAGCATTGTTCCCTGCAGTGCACAGTGACTTCTCTGTCAACATTCACCAGAGACGTGCTTCCTGGTCTTGGCAGTTCTGGAGAGAGGGTCTGTCTTTGTTAGAGGTCCTGTGAAACTTCCTGCTTCATGATGACAGTAATCATTGTCATAGCTACCATTTACTGAGTGCCTGCCTGTGGCCAGGCTCTGTGCTAAGTGCCTGATATCCACTATCTCATTTAATCCTGTGACAACCTTAAGAGGTAGGGACTCCTAGTGTGCAGGTGGGTAACAGAGACTCAGAGAGATAAAGTCACTTGCCAAAAGGGACACAGCTAGTGAGTGACAAAGACAGGATTCAAAACTCAGGTCTCTGAAGTCTGAATAAGGCCAATGGATTGTATCAATGTCAGTTTCCTGGTTGTGATATTGAACTGCAGTTATGCACAGTGTTACCATAAGGAGAAACTGGGCAAAGAGTATATGGAATCCCTCTATTATTTATTGGAACTGCATATCAATCTATAGTTATCTCAAAAATTTAAAAAATACATTTTAAATAAAGTAAAAATAATCAGGGCCACCCTCCTCTATAAGCTGACCTCTGAACCATTTCTCTAGACTGGTCATATTTCTCTTTTCATGCCTGCTACCAGGAAGCTCAGAGCAAAATGTGTACCTTCTCTCTAGCAAGTGTAGGACTTCCTCACCACACTGACTCTTTCTGTCTCTCCTTCGTTTATGTTCTCTTTGCTCTATTTGAAGTTGTATTAATTTTGTTGTACTATGAGTATCTTTAAAATCCTCAACATTTTTTGGGATAAAGTGGGGTTTATACAAATGAAGCCCTGCAGTTTGAGCTGGCAGGGACTGTTCAGCGGGCTATGGCTGTAGGCGTTAGCATTTTTATCAGGCCATTGTGCTCTCTTTTTTTTTTCTTTATTCGTTTTAGAGAGAGAGGAAGGGAGGGAGAGAGAGATAGAAACATCAATGAGAGAGAAAGAACATCAATCAGCCGCCTCCTGCATGCTCCCACTGGGGATTTGGCCCACAACCTGGGCATGTGCCCTGACCAGGAATTGAATCGGCGACCTCTTGGTGCATGGGTTGACACTCAACCACTGAGCCACACCGGCTGGGCTGTGCTGTCTGCTTTTGCATTTAAGGTGACACGCCCCTGCCCGGCCAGTGTGGCTCAGTGGTTAAGCATCGACCCGTGCACCAAGAGGTCGCCGATTCAATTCCTGGTCAGGGCACATGCCCAGGTTGTGGGCCAAATCCCCAGTGGGAGCATGCAGGAGGCGGCCGATTGATGTTCTTTCTCTCTCATTGATGTTTCTATCTCTCTCTCCCTCTCCCTTAATCTCTCTAAAAATCAATAAAGAAAAAAAAAAGATGACATGCCCCATCTTCTCCACTTAAAAAATAATTGTTTTGCCCAGCCGGGGTGGCTCAGTGGCTTGAGCATTGTCCCATGGACTGAGAGGGACCCGTTCAATTCCCGGTCAGGGCACATGCCCAGATTGTGGGCTCGATCCCAGTAAGGGGTGTGCAGGAGGACTGATTGATGTTTCTCTCTCACATCGATGTTTCTATCTCTCTCTCTCTAAAAAAATCAATAAAAACATATTTTTTAAAAAATAAAATAGATACATAAATAATTGTTTTAAATTAAAAAAAAATTTTTTTTGTTGGTACCCAAAGTCTTATCCTAAATCAAGCATCTCCTCTTCCCTTAGCTCCATTACCATCTCAGAAGTTGTGAAGGCGCCAACAAAGGCTGAGGTACAGGAAGTCACCCCGGAGGACGATGGTGAGTAGTTATACTGTCAGTATCAGCTGTCATTTGTTTAGTAAGCACCCACTGTATGTCGAGCTGGGTGATGCAGTTTCGGTGTATTATCCTCTTTCATCTGCAGCCTCTGTGAGGCAGGTCATCATGATGATACCCCATTTGCAGGGGGACTGTAAGGGCAGCTGAGGCTCTGGGGAATGAAGGCACTTGCCTGATGCGACTTCGCCTGTCCGACCCTGAGCAGGAGCTCCTTCCCAGCACCCTGCACAGCCTCTCCTGTCTGAGTCTGTTGTTCCCGGGTCAGACTCTTTGCCACTTTGGAAGCTGCCTGAGGCAGGAGGCTCAGCTGCTGACTTCCAAAAGCCGCCGAGGGCTTGCCGGCCTGGTTTGACAGCTGGGGTCCCCTCAGCACCCTGTCCTCGCTCCAGCTGCCATCAAGCATGCCCCTCATCACATGAGGTGTCGTTTTGTGGTTAGACGGGAGGGGTTCCTGGGTCTTCGCCTCTGGACTAGGAGCTCCTTGAGGGCAGAGGCAGGGCAGCCTTGGCACCTGGGAGGAGGGTTCGGCACCTGGCAGCTGACTCTGTCCTTCGGATTTCAGGCTTCCGCCTTTTCTTCACCTCTGTCCCTGAAGGCCCCGAGAAGAAAGCTGCTCCCCAGCCCCGCCGAAAGCGATTGCCTTCCAGCTCCAGGTGAGCTCACACACCCTCTCCTCAATTCCCACGTTTTTACCCATTTTCCGTGTCGCAGAATAGCCAAGCAGATTCAGGGAGGTCCAGGCCAAGAAGGAGCCCTGTCAGGGAGCTCGGGAATAGTACCCTCAGTGGGAGGGAGAAGAGTTCCACTGGGGGTTGGCTTTGGAGGCTGACTGTGTTTTGAGCACCCATGTTGCACCAGACGCCTCACTTCTTGGACATCCTTGTGAGGCCTGGGCTAGTGAAGATCCCCATTTTATAGATGAAGACACTGACTGTCAGAGAGGTTACTGATGAGGTCACATAGCTAGGAAGCAGAGAAGCCAGTAGGAACCCCGGTCTGCCTCACTCCTGAGCCTGAGCTCTCTGCCTGCCTCCTCCTGCGGCCTCTTTCTGGAGGCAGCTCCCCGACTCCAGCTGACCCAGACTGCCTCTCCTTGCAGCAGTGGGGACAGTGATGAGGAGTGGCAGCGGTGCCAGGAGGCCGCTGTGTCAGCCTCTGACATTCTCCAGGAGTCTGCTATCCATGGCCCTGTCAAGGTAGAAAAAGAAGCAAAGAAGAAGAAAAAGAAGTCGAAAAAGGAAGCCAAGAAGGAGTCCAGCACGGACTTGACCACAGCCACCATCACCACAAGCAAGGCCGGGAAGAAAGAAAAGGAGTCAGCCAAGCTCAACGGAGACCACCTGTCACTTGGGACCAAAAAGAAGAAAAGGAAGAAAAAGGCAAGGAAGGCCAGCGAGGCTTCCGCATTCCCGCCATCACGGAGCGCAGCAGCCGTGCCTGCAAACTGACCCGGGTGCGACACGGGGCCACTAGTCCCTGGGACGAGGCATGTCCAAGCCCTGCCTCCCTCTCAAGTTCAAGGAGCTGGCGGGCAAGTCCAGCTGCTGCCCAAGAGTCGGGGCGAAGGCGTGGCTGTAGAGTGAGAAGCCTGAGCAAGGCCTGCCCTCCTGTGCTCCCGCTGGGGCTGAGGCAGACTGGTGTTACCAGAACTCTCTGTGGTCTCAGGAAGGAGGAGCCTTCCGGTTTTTCAAGACTGATGGCCGAGCCCTGGCCGGTTTGGCTCAGCGGTTAGAGCGTCGGCCTGAGGACTGGAGAGTCCGGGTTTGGTTCCCGCTAAGGGCACGTACCTCGGCTGCAGTTTGTCCCCGGCCCTGGTTGGGGTCATGTGGGTGGCAGCCACTCGATGTGTCTCTCTAGCATCGATGTTTCTCTCTCTCTCTCTTCCTCCCTCTCTCCCTCCCGCTCTGTCTTAAGATAAATGCAAAAATGTCCTCGGGTGAGGATAAAAAAAATAAAATAAGACTGATGGCTGAGTGGTGAAGTGTCCATCTCCCCAGTGCTGTCTGAGGAGAGCCCGTGAAGGGAGACCTTCCCCTCCCCCCCCCAGAAAGTGAGGGAGGGGGTCCCTGAGGTGCTGAGGCCCAGAGAGTTTGTGCTTCTCCCTCTTTGCCACATAGACTGGATATAACATTGTCTGAAAAAGAGAGATTTTTTTCCCTCTCGTTTTCCAGAATTTTCTCCACATTTGTGACCGTTCTACACACGATCGTGTCCCAACCAGATGATTGAAAATAAATGTTAGACCCAACACGTAACAAAGTCATTTGGGTGCTGCCTCCAGTCAATGCTGAGTCATAATGAAAAATTATAAGTAAGCATCATACAGGAGGGTCCTCCTGCCTACACCCCAAGATGGATTCCTGCACCCCAGTTTCCAGACTTAAGGAAGTGTCACAGCATTTGTGGACTGGGTTTCTGCACCAGGGCCATTCTGCAAGCCCACGGTAAAGTGCAGTTCTGACTTTGTTGCCTTGTCTTGGAGACTCGGCAGAGCAAGGATGACAGTGGCATGTGAGTGTCTGCGTGTGCTGGACCCCTCTCAGGCCCCTAGCCCACCTCTACCCCGCTCTGCCCGCCCAACCCCATCTGGGCAATGTGGACAAGCAAGAAGTTTCCAACATGTTCCTCGTTTGCTTTACTAAAAGTTAAATAATGTACAGGCTCGCCCTCAGCTGGCTGCAAGCTGCAGGGGGTGCAGCCCTTCCTCCGTCCCAAGGGCCAGGTTGTCTGCAGCAGCCTCAGGGAGATGAGGTCACAGGAGCCTGGTTTACACAGCTGCCTTGTCCCTTGGGTGGTCCTCAGGCACAGGCTCCTCGGGGGGCTGCATCTGCCTGGACTTCTCCCCATCCCTCAGCCATCCAGGCCCCCAAGCTTCCAGGCATCAGTTTTTTTCCCACAGGTGGCTGCTCTCTGCTGCTGTCACCTCTCTCTGCTCCCTCTGGGCACCTCCATTCTGCCAGCTGCTCAGACCTTGCTGCCTTCTGAGCTCGGCATCTCCAAACCAGCGAAGGATCTGCAGGGCCCCCGAGGCCAGAGGAGCTGCTGCCCCAGGACTGAGCACCAGGCACAGAGTTGCAAGGACTATTTCTTAGCCTTGCGGAGAGCTTTTCAGTAGAGGCAAGATACCAGGCTGGCGTCAGAAGGCATGATGCTCGGGAACGAATGTCCCAGAAAACTGGAGGTCACAGGGTCCAGGGAGAGGGATGGCTCAGGACGAGGGAAGCTGGAGAGCCCTGATGCCTTCACCATTAGCTTGAGCTCCCTGAGGGCTTAGGCATCTGAGCCTCAGGCCCTCAGACAGAGTAGCCTCTTGGAATGCTTATGTGAGTAGGGGATGGGTGGGTACAAATGCACGTGGGTTAATAGCAGGAAGGAGGGCAGGATGGAGTGGCCTGGACAGGGCATAGGTGACAGAATGAGGCCACATTGATCTAGGGCCTCTTTCGGAGCTCAGTGAGTCACAGCTACACAGGCTTGTGTCCTGAGAAGTGTGGCTGCCAGAGTTCCCTTCGGGGTGCTGGGACTCTCCACAGGCCCAGGCTGGGCATACCAGAGTCCAAAGCCTGCCCCTTTCTGTTCTAAGTGACAAGATTTACCTGGAGCAGCAGGGACAGTTCCTCCTGTGTCCTGCCAGGAATAGGCTTCGCTTCCCAGCTCTCCACAGCCCCCCTTTGTGCAGTGAAGCATCCCTCCTCAGGTTGGGGCACTTCAGGGCCCTCCCTCTCTGACACTGGCCGAGCTGGGTGGGGACCAAGGCCTAATTGTCCAGGGAAGGGCAGCAGCTCCTTGGTAGTGAAGTTTTATAGGCTCAGATTGTGTAGTCACCCCCCAAGCAGGCTGTGTGGGCTTCAGGTGCCAGCCCCTGGGAGGCGGTTGCCATGGTTACTGGGAAGAAGAAGCCATCTGCGTGGAGATGAAGGTCTCGATGACGCTGTGGTTGGATGGCAGCAGGTGGCTATGGCCATTGGTGGATTCGGAGCTCTGATACAGCACCAGGCTGCTGGAGGACACTATGGAGGCAAATGACACTGCTGGCCGCCCACTAAGCCCATCCTGACCCTCCCAATCATCCCTGGAGGCACTCAGGGTGGGGGAGGGGGGCTTCATCTTGTTAACCCCCTGCCAAGCTCTGGGGCCACCCAGGGAGTGGCCTCCTCAGGACATTTTGGGGGAATGTTAGAGGAGCCCTGGTGACAATGGTGGGGTGGTTAGTTTTATGTGTTAGCTTGGCTAGGCTGTAGTACCCAGTCGTTGACCCAAAGGTTAATCAAAATATTGCTGAGAAGGTATTTTGTAGATGTGGTTAACACCTACAGTCAGTTGACTTTAGTAAAGGAGATGTCCCTCTGTACTGTGGGTGGGCCTCATCCAATTAGTTGAAGGCCTTGAGAACAAAAGCTGGGGTTTCCCAGAGAAGGATTTCTGCCTCGGGACTGCAGCATCCACTCCTGCCTGCGTAGCCAGCCTGCTGAGCTGCCCTGCGGCTTTGGGACTTGCCTGCCCCACGATCGATCGTGTGCGCCAGTTCCTTGGATATGTATGTATTCCTGTTGGTTCTGTCTCAGGAGAAGCCTGACTGATTCTGATGGTTAAGAGTATGGGCTTTGAGTTTGGACCTGGGTTCAAGTCCTGGTCCTGCCACCTAGTAGCTGTCAGAGGCAAGGCCAGGTCCCTCACCAACTCGAGTGTCTGCTTTCTCATCTGTAAAATGGGGATGATGACACGTGCCTCGCGGGTAAAACACGGAGCCTGGACCACGAGACCCTCGGTAACTGTCACTGCAGCCACCAGGGCTGGATGGAGGAACCTGAGGCTCAGAGAGGGGGTACAACTTGCCCAAAGTCACGTACTTAGCAGGTGGCCGCCCCAGCAGCCTGACTGAAGTACCTGCTGTCACCATCACCTGGTAGGTTGCAGGCGTGGATCATACGGGGATGGAAGTGAACGGGCAAGTGCGACATGGTGGCCTGAGCCCACACTCTGTTGCTATGTGGAAACATGCATCCTTCCCATTTTCCAAGATAGGCCAGCAGTCTGGATTGTGTGT
This sequence comes from Tadarida brasiliensis, assembly GCA_030848825.1. Lineage (NCBI taxonomy): Eukaryota > Metazoa > Chordata > Mammalia > Chiroptera > Molossidae > Tadarida > Tadarida brasiliensis. The sequence goes on along the minus strand of CM061277.1, from coordinate 11,572,439 downwards.
GTGTGAAAGCTCCTGATTTGTAATGTTGGCAATGATTCAAAGAATGCTAAACCCTAAACCAAACCCACACATCCTTGAACCACTCTGGGCCCCCCGCCGGCCCAGTGTACTCCTCTTCCCATGACTTTGTCTTTTTCCTCAGCCGTCAGTGAGATAAGTTTCTGTAAGATGTGCCCATTTTTCTGTGGTTTCTCACTCTTCTTGGCTCACTTCAGGGAAGCACAGGGTGCCCTCCAAAATCTGCCCCTTCCCCTCCTCCCCATTTGCCCCATCTGCTGCACACACAGCAAAGAAGAGGGAGCGGGAGAAGGCCACTCACCTGTGGGGCTGGCGCTGAGCCTATGGGAAGGCTGCAGGTGCTGGATACCGGCAGGGTCCTGGCTGGGGATGTGGATGGTGGTGGCCTGAGATGCCGGCGTGTGAAGCCCAGACTCGCTGGAGGCCTCGGTGTCTGACGTGAAAACCTGGGAAACAGAGCCGCCTTCTGAGCCCCCAGAGTGTTCCCTGAGGAGGGGCCTCGAGGGAGGGGCTAGGCGAGCCCAGGGCCTTACCTGCTTGGTGGGTGTGAGGCTGGCCAGGGCACTCAGGTTGGTGGTGTCAGTGATGAGCATGGTCTGCAGGCCCGTGTGGGTGTATTGGGCCACCTCGGGCTTGTGGCTGTACAGGGCTGGCCAGGATGGAGAAGACAGAAGAGGATATAGACATGGCACCCTGGGCTGGGCTGGACCCTCCCGGAAGGGCCTCAGGGCTGGGTGCTCGGGGGGGAAGTGGGGCATGAGGCCTGGGAAATAGCCTGATGGGGCAGTGGTTGGGTCTCAGGGCTGATTTCCAATATGGAGCTCCAGAGAAAGGGTTTGGACCTTCTCCCCAACTACAGGGGCCTGCTCAGCCTGGCGTGGTGGAGAGAAGCCTGGGAAAGGCCCAGAACCCAAACCGAGCTCCTCCTGTCACCTGGAGACGACAGGTGTGAAGGGGAACAGGTGATACAGGTGCTCTTGTACCAAGTGCAGGCCTGGGAGGGGAAGGCCGGTGCCCCTGTGAGGGGTGAGCAGGGCAGAGGGCAGCGTATTTCCACATCCAGATGCCTCTCCGAAACGGAACCCCAAGTTTCACCCATAGCCACCCCCGCAAAAACAGACACTAGTAGAAAAACACATACTCTCACATTGACAGATCAAACCACAGTGACCCACATAACACATAAATACATGCACTCAGTCATGCACAGGGGGGTATACACGGGTCCACAGCCCCTTATCCCAGTTCCAAACTCCAAACAGGTGTGAGAACCAGCAGGTTTTCTTGAGGTTGGCATTTATGAAAAGAGCTCGTCTGGTGGCAGAGTCTGACCGGAGCCTGATGAGAAGTTAAGTCTTTGTTAATGTACTTGATGGAATTCTACTTTTTGCTGCAGAAATCACAGTGCTTGGTGACTGTTACCCCAAACCCTGCTGGGAGAGTTATAGAGTGTATGGTGTGTTCACCATATTAACTTTGAAAATCCGGCAATAGTGAGTTCTGAAATACATGCTGCCCTGAACACCCAGATGTGTGCCTGCTCACACACATGCACACACAGCCACATGAATTCACACATGGAAACACCTGGCCGCAGACACTCATTTGAGCACCCTCAGAGCCCCATCTGTCACAAGCACTCACACTTGTACCGGACACAGTGTCTGCTAGGTCACCCTCTCCCCTGTGCTCACCGTGGGGGCTCTGCAGCTGGGCCATGGTGGCCATGAAGGGGTTCTGGGCCATGTGGCTCTGCACAGGGGGCATGAGTGGCTGCTGGTAGGAAGGGTGCAGAGGCTGGGAGAACTGGACAGGCTGCAGGGTGGTCAGGCTGCTGCCCATGCTGTTGATGACTGGCACACTCTGTGCCTGCGTGGAGGCCAAACCTGGAGCGAGAAGGGCAGGAGTCAGCCAGGCCTACTACCTCCACTGCCCCCCAGGCCCCCTGGGGCACCATCCCTCCCTCCCAGAGCCAGTGGGTTGGGGGAGGAGGTAAAGCAGACAGGAAATGCCTTTGGACTAGGACCTGTCACTAACTGGTGTGGCCTTGGCAAGTCACTTCCCTTCTCTGAGCCTCTGGCTCATTATATGAGCAGGAGGTGGGTCTATGTTCCCTGGAGCCCTGGATTCCACAGTGGTGCAAAGGCCCTGGGCCTTACCTCTGTTTTTTTCTCCCATCAGCTTCCTGTCTTATATACAGGGTGAGGCAAAAGTAGGTTTATAGTTCGTATGGAAAATAATACAATAATTAATAAATAATATAAGAATAAACTGTTTTGCATACTCACAACTGTAAACCTAGTTTTGCCCCACCCTGTATTGAGCTCCTGCATAATAGTTCCTGTAAATGAAGTCCTCTGGGCTTTAAAGAAAAACCTAAAACCTAGAAAAGGTTCATCCCCTTCTGCTGCTGTTTTTCCCATGGACGTTTTACCTTCTAGGCACCACGTAATTTATGTATTAGGTTCACTGTCTGCCTCCCCACCTCCCACTTGAGTTGCTGAGATTTTGGTCCGTTCCGTGTACTGTGTGTCGCTAATATAGCACAGAGCCTGGTATAGAGCAGGCAGTCAGTAAACATGAGTGAATGGATGAATGAGTCCCAGAGGCTCTTTCAGCTCTTGGATTCTGTGCGAGTCACATGAGCCCCCCACCTAGATGCCCCCCATCCCCCCATCTTACCAATGACTAGGGTGGAGGCGCCTGTGTTGGTGAACGTAGAGCCCAGGGAGGCAGGCTCGCCAGGCCCGATGGCCATGACCCCGGGAAGCGAGGCCATGATGAGGTTCTGGGGCTGCTGGCTGAGGCCTGGGGATGTCTGCTCCAAGCTGTGCAGTGCTGTCAGGGTGCTGACAGGAGGCAGAGGTCCCCCAGTTGCTGAGACCTTGGAGGAGAAGCCAAGCTGAGTGAGGGCAGGGCCCCCCTCTGCCTCCCTGTGATTGCTTCTCCCAACCAAGGGAAGATGGGGTTAGAAGGGTCTTCCCTATCTCAGGGGGACACTCACCAGCTTGGCTTCAGTGCTCAGCAGGCTGTGACTGGGCTCCAGGCCTGTGGGGGACACTTGGTGCAAGGGTGTAGATACTGTTACCAAGGAACTGCCACTGCTTGAGGGCACTTCCGCCCCCTCGCTGGTTGCAGGCTGTCCATAGCGCATACCTGGAGTGGGAGCAGTGTCCAGCCTCAGCACCCCACTTTCCTGCCCTCCAGGGCCCTCATCACTCCAAACCGCATCGGTTTGCTTAGGCCACTCGCCCCATCTTCCTTGCTGCAGCCAGCGAACTTGGCTTGCGTGTCCGCCTCCTGCCAGGCCCTGTGCTGGCTGCTGCCTCCTGAGCACAGGGCTGCATTTCACTAGCTCCATGGCCTCCACCGCCCAGCGCTGTACCCGACAGGCAGTGGGTGCTCCGTGAAACACAACTGAACCGAACTGAGGTGCAGCTAATCAATTAACTGCAGCAAACTGAGTTGGATAGGAAGAACTGGAATTAGTTGAATGAAACTGAATCTAGTTGAATAGAACCTGAAATAAATTGAGTTTGAGTTGAATTGAATCAAATCTAATTAGATTCATTGAACGGAGTCATACAAAATTAACTGAATTTCCTTTAATTATATTTAGTTAAACCGAGTCTATTGGGAATTTGATTGGATTAAACAGTGCCAAATTTAAATGAGCAAATTGGATTATAATGAGTTGAACAGAACTGAATTGAATTGGGCTGAAATGAATTGAGTTGATTTGATCGGAAATGAATGAATTGAATTGAAGTATCTCAATTCAGAGCGAATGGAGTGGAGTGGATGGGTTTGAGTGGAGGGATGACGTGTTGTGGTCAGTGGAGTGGAGAGGAGTGGAATGGATAGAGTAGTGTAAATAAAATGAGGGGAACCAAACTGAAGTGCTAAGAGGTTTGGGTGACTTTTGCCACTGGGGCAGTGCTCCCCAACTCTCCCACCTACCCCCTTGTTCACTCTCCCCACTGTCCCAATCCCCCTCCCCATGTAGCACTCACCATGGACCTTACTTGGGGAGAGGGCAGATGGGGGCAGGCCAGGGGAGCTGTGGGCAGGCATCGCAGGGCCCGGGCCTGGCCCCGATGGTGGCCCGCTGTATGTATCCATGGCCAGCTTGTGCCGAAAGGCTTCTTCCTTGCGCCGATTGGCAAACCAGTTGTAGACACGCACCTCTGTGACAAGGTTGGAGCCCAGCCCCTGCGCCTGTGATGGTGACACTCCCCTCTGGATGCACTCGGCCCTGCAGAGATAGCCACTTGTGAGCCTCCAGGCCAGACGCAAGGAACCCTCTCCTGGGGCTGTGGGGAGAGTTCTGAGGAGTAGGGCTCAACCCGAGTGTTTGAGGCTAGCACAACTGGGTTTCAGTCCCTCTTCTGCCATGTGACCTTGCGTGACTTAGCCTCTCCTAGTGTCTCCAGTCACAAAGTGAGCAAAATAACCATCGGGTTGTAGTGAGGATGAATGAGATGAGCACCCACTCAAAAGTTGCTTAGGTTGGGGGGGGGGGTGTCAGAAATAGAGCTAGGTTTCAGACACTGAGCAGGATTTGAGACGAGGGAGCCTTCCTCAGAACCCAGAGCCACCTCCCCTTCCCCAGCCTGGCCCTGCCCAGACAGAACCAGCCCTATTAACTGCCAGCCCCCTACCTATTGCACTCCTCCACCAGTGCCTCGCGCTCCTCCTTGCTGGGGTTCTTCTGCCTCTCGTAGGCCTGGAACAGGATCTGCTGGGATGCTGGGCCCCACTTGAAACGGTTCCTCCGCCCCTTCTTGGTTGGCAGCTCATCTCCCGTGGGCTCCTCAATCAGCCCACCCTGCCCAGCATGGGTGAACTCTGTAGGCACAGAACTATGAGCAGGGCACCCGCCACTCCCACCTTCCCACATCAGTTCATGGCCACACTCCTGATTCTTCCTCATTGCCAGGGTGCTGAGTCAGAGGAGCTTACAGCTAGAACTTAGCGATCATCTAACCCAGTGATGACAAATACACAGCACACGTGCCCTACTTCCTTAGCCTGTGTCCAAGGCAGACATCACCAATCAACCCCTGCACACTTCTACTGAGCCAGGATATAATCTCACAAGGCTCTAGGTAAGCATCAGTGCTTATTCACATTTGACACGTACGCCATCCCATTTTACAGGTAGGTCCGGGGAGGCCAAATATTTTCCTAGGGTTGCACAGTAGAGCAGAAAATTGAATCATATCTCCTGAGTAGGTTCAGAGCTATGTTCAACATTCCAGACGTGGAAATCAAGTAATGTGCGGTGTTCGCCAGGAGAGGAGACCCACCAGCCCTTCCTTGTCAGCTGGTTTCACTTTAATGGAAATGAGTCTGTCAGATTGTCTCTGTGCAGGCCACCAAGGGTGTGGGGCAGACAAGTGCTGGGACAGTTTTATGAAAGGGGAGGTTCTGAGTCAGGGGTATATAGGTAAGGCTGGTATGGGCATAAAATAACTCCAGAAGGGTACTGGCAAGACTAGGAATGCCAGTGTCCACTTTAGGAGAAGGACATCTAATTTCTATTGTAAAGTTTTTCTTTTTTCTTTTTGTAACTAAGTATGTATTGCCTTTTAAAAACCTGGATAGTTAATGAAAAGAAATATTAGAAATTATTTTATACATAGACAGGCTCAAAAATGTAAATGTGCACTTGGGATTTGATGAGGTACAAGGCCTGAGTGAGGAAATCCACCCTTCCCCGAATGACAGTGCACCCAGGTCTTCCCGGGTTTGCAGTGGAGGATTCCCTGAGCATATACCTCGCCTCTGAGCCTTTACACATGCTGTTCCTTCTGCCTGAAACACCCTTCCCTGCGTCTCCATGGGTCAAAATTTGACTCACACTTTAAGACTTAGTCTAAAGGTCATACTTCTAGTGTGAACCTACCTGATGCCCCTGCCTCCTAGAGAAAGAATAGATTACTCTCTCCCCCGCCGCCAGCTCAGCACTTCAAAATATACTTGATGTAGCACCCTGTGCTGGGCCAGGCACACTGCAAGGGGGCTATTAACTAAGCTATTGCTGTTCTTGTCATGGCATAATACATGCCTCACTGCATCATCATGGTCTCTTCTCCTTCCCCACCACACAGCTCTTGGAAGGCAGGGACCCAGTTTATCCATCTTTGGATGCCCGGGACCAACCCGGCTTCCTTCCCCCAGAGTGCCTTGTGCAGAATAGGCAGTAAATGCTGGTTGAGTCCCACTGACTTCCCCTGGCCTGCCTGTCTGAGTGATGGACTGGTGAAGCTTCCAGCCCCCATCCTCAAGGGGCAGAGTCCCGGGCCTGCCAGGGAAGACAGGGCTGCAGTCAGTTGTTACTTACGCTGGGCCACCTCTCGCTGCTTGCGGACATACCAGGTGTACAGGGCAGCTCGCTTCTGCGTCTTCATGGGGGTGCCCTTGTTGAGGTGCTGGGACAGGTGTGACTGGTTGAGGCCGGTGGTGTCAACCACCTCCCGCTGTGGGATGTTGTGCTGCTGCAGGTAGGACTTGACCATCTTGGCCACGCGCCATGGGTCCTCCCTGGGAGGAGAACACGGACAGGGCCTGCTCAGCGGGGGTGGGGGCCCTGCAGGAAGGACTAGGGGTCCTGGGGATATGGATGAAAGTAGGCGTGGAGCCCAGGGCCTGTGCCCTGACTCAGGGCCAGGAAGCTATGAGCACACACGCCAGGGCACAGGGATGCTGACACGGACACAGGGACAGGGACATGTAGACACAGATATGGAAGAAACATGGTCACAGGCCCCAGCCAGCCCCACACAGAACAGGACAGATAGAAATTTGGTGACACAGACACACAAACGGACTCCCACGGGAAGTAGCACAACCCCGACGGGGAGGGTCCTCACCTTTGTGCCTCCTTTAAAGGTCCCTCATCCCACCTGGAAATGTTATCTGTGGCTGTGTCTTATCCACTGAGAGAGACTGGAAACACCTTCAGGGCAGGAACTGTCTGGTTTTCAGCTCCCAAAATAGGCCTGACATGTATTATGCCCTTGGTGAATGCATGAATGAATGAGTGGATGGGTGGGTGGGTGGGTGGATAGATAAATGGGATGGTAGATGGTGGATGAGTAGATTGATGGATAGATGGTAGGGTGGACGGATAGTTGGGTGGGTGGAGGGATGGATAAGGGAGACCTACTGGAAAAAGAAATAGGTCTGAACACAAGGAGAGAAATACGATTCTCTCACTTTACAGTGAGGGCCACTGAGGCTCAGAGCACTGGTGTCACTTGCCTCTCTTGCCCAGGGTCACAGGGCCAGCCCAGCAGAGCCCCATCCCACCTGAAGGGATTCAGTTCCAAGTCAGCCTGGCAGGGAAGCATCACGTAGGGTTGGAATGCCCCCTGCCAATCTGCGCGGACCCCTAGGCAGCGGCCGCTGCTCCCTGCACGGGCAGGCGGCTGGTTTTCAGCGGCGTCATGTGAACGGGGTGGGAGCTGGCATTCAGAGGACTTGTTGATGTGTGCTTGTCTGAGCACCAGAATCCCACTCTGTGGGCTGAGATTCTCTCCCTAGAGAGGCTCGGACCCGAGGCCACCTGAGGTTCGTGTTCCTGTCCTCGGGTCACTGTGGAGCGGAAGGGGTCAGATCGCCTCTACTGTATCAATTCCCTCTCTCCTTTCCTGCTGTCTCCACCCTTTTGTCTTCCCCGCATCCTGTCCTGAGCTCTGTTACAAATGCGCGTCAGATAAAAGCAGCTCAGCACACCCGTGCTGAGACAACTGGGACTTGAACCCGGGTCTGCCAGATTCCGGAGCCCGTGTTCTCACGCCCTGACTCGGAAATGTGTTCCACAGCTCGAGACTTCTGACACGTGCATGTGTGGCAAATGGCACGTGTAGGAGGCAATTCATCACCGTGTGGCTTGGCCACGCCAGAAGCCTGGAAACCACCTAAGTGTCCAGCACAAGGACGCTGACTCACTCAGTCGGTGCCTCCGGTCAAGCAACTTGAACGCCCAGAGGCAGCCCTGTAAGGCCCGATGGACAGTCTGTCTGGCCGGTTTGCTAGGCTGCTCCGTGTGCAAAACTTAAAGTGGGATAAAAGGTTTCCCATATTTGTGTGTGTTTGCATGACCTAGTGGGAGGACGCAGCAGGAACTGGCCACACTGGTGTCCTCAGGAGGGGACTAGGGTGCTGGTGACGGGGAGAGGGGCCGTTTTCCGCTACTCCTCCATGCTTTTAAAATTATGTAACATGTTATATAACATCAGGCATATGCATATGTAATATTAAAGCAATTCTAAAAGACTAAAAGCAAGCAAACCCCCCAGTGCTCTGAAGCCCACCCCACACTGTCTTCTCCCTGACCCTTTCTCCGTCCCCAGAGGACCAGCAGTGCCTGCCCCTGACAGCGCCCCTCTGAGACTCGCAGGCACAGAGCCTTGCGGCAGCTTTGGCGTCTGGCTGCCTCCGTTGTTATCAGCAGTCCCCACACAGGCAGGGAGGAAAGGAAGGTAGGACAGATCAAGGCAAATGGTCAGCAGCCAGTACAGCAGCGTCCCTTCCGTGTAAAAGTGACAGCCACGGGAATCAGTGTTTCGTGGGTATTTACTGTGAGCTAGGCCCTGTACCTAGAGCCAGTCATTTAAATCCTACAGTTACCTTAGGAAGTCAGTACTACTCCCATGTCCACTTCACAGGTGAGCAAACTGAGGCTCAGACAGGTGAGCTGCACTTGTCAAAGGTGACTTAGCTGGGACTCACCTGGCCCAGACCCCTCCAGACCCTCCCCAAGCCCCTCTCTCCCTGCTTTCAGGGGCTCCTAGGAGCCTCTCTTTTCCGCCTCCCCCACTCCCTGGGTGCCAGTCAGAGCTAGGAGGGAAGGGTGGGACAAAGTCCAGCCTTGTGCTCCATGGCAAACATGTTTATCTGATTCTGGAGCTGGGCTGCCGGATGGCCTCCCTCCTCCCCACACTGCAGTCACCGCCCTCCTGAGCAGCCCTCTCTCCCTCTCTTCTCCAGAGAGAATGAGCTCTCTTCCTCCCAGCTGAGGCTCTCCTGGCTCAAACTAAAGGTTACTGTCACTGACCATCTGACTCTCTGTGTGTGTGTGTGTGTGCCTTTGTCTGTCTGTCTGTCCCTCCCTCCCTCGTCCCTCTCCTGTCTCAAGGTCTCTCTGTTGTTCGCTCTGTCTCTCCTCCAACACGCACACCCAACACGCACACATACACTCGGTCTCCACGGACCTGACTCTTCAGAACAGTCTCCCCAACTCAGAACTAAGAGGCCAAGTCTCCAGGTAGCCATCCCCCTTTCGCTCTCATAGGCTCCAAAGTCAAACTGGCCTGGGTTCCAGTCCCACCACTGCGCCCTAGCACCGGAGGTGTGCATGCCCCACGGCTCCCCTAGAGCCCGGCGGGGAGCCCACGCCTGCCTCAGTGCTCCTGGGAGATCTGAATGCGTTTCAGAAAGGAGTGAAACGCGCACAGAGCTGGCACACAGCCAGTGCTCAGTGAATGGAACGGCATCAGTGCAGTCCTGGGACCCTGGCTCCACAGCAGGGGGAAGAGGGCCCAGGAGAGGGGGAGAGCTCCCTCCTCCCGCCTCCTACCCATTCTGGGGTCAATCAGGTGTTCAAGGCTTTGGGCCAGTAGCTCACTGGGCGCTGGGGTTTCAGTGCGTCCAAGCTTGTGGAGCTGGGAGACCACCCTGAAGGGCCACCCGTGTGGAGGGGAGCTGAGTTCTCAGTTTGAATCTCGGCTCTGCCACTACTCTCTTGGGAAGTTGTTTAGCCTCTGTGTGCCTCAGTTTCCTCGACTGTGATATGGAGCTAACAATAAATATTTCACAAGAGGAGGAAATGAGTTTCGTGCATTTGTTAGCTCTTGTGATCTCTGGGGTCCTGCATGGAAGTGAGTTGATGGTGAAGCTGAACAGCTAGAATGACTGGGGAAGGTAAGAATGGAGATAAACTTCTCAAGGACAGGCATGCAACCTCGAGGGTGGGGTTGGGAGGACCTGGGTCCAAGTCCTGGCTTGACTGCATTGCAAGAGTTACCTTGAGCATGTCACTTTGCCTCTCTTAGCCTTCATTTTCTCATCTGTAAAACGGGACCAGTCATGACAGCAACTGTTTACTGTGCTTACTCCGTAGGCACGCTACATGTTATCATGCTGCTTAACCCTGTTATTACCATCTCCGCCTTGCAGAGGAAACAGGCTCAGAAAAGTGAAATCACCTGCCTACCTAGAGTTGGGGAGCTGGGATTTGAACCCAGGCAGGCCGACTTCAGGCAGGGATGTCAGATTGTCCCACCTTGGCCACTGTCTTCTTGGGTCTCAGTGCTTGGTACTGCCCAATGGAGAGGATCAGAGACCTTCAAGGTTGACGTTTGAGCTGCTCAGGGACCGAGAGTATCTAGGAGGACACCCAGGATGGAGCCCAGGTACAGGTTTCTCCCTTGACCATAGCAGCAGGTGTCCCCAGGGCCTCAGAGAATCCTAGTCACTCATTCATTCATGCTGTGTGTCAGCCACTGGCTAGTAAGGGTAAGAGTGGTGAACTAGGCCACACTGACCCTGCCCTTGAAGAGCTTCTGTTTTCATGGCGGGAGATAGAAAACAGACAAAGTAATGATAAGGGACAAGAGAAAATAAAGGAAGGTAGCTGGAGAGAGAGTGACTGGGGTGGAGTCCACCTTTAGATGAGGTAGTCAGGGAGGGCTTCCCTGAAGAGGTGACCTTTGAGCTAAAAGGAAGAGAAGGAATCGGCTATGGGAAGATCTGGAAAGAGGGTTCAGGCAGAAGGAGCAGCATGTGCAAAGGCCCTGAGGTGGATATCAGCGAAGTGAGTGTAAGTAGAGGAAAGTGAGGGAAGGAGGGCAGTTCCTCAGGAAGAGGTCAGGGAGCCAGGGCAGGGAGTTTGAATTGTATTCATTGTCCAGGTAGGGCAGAGAAGAGACTTGCCCAAGGTCACACAGTGAGCTAAGGATAGACATCTGCTGTAGCGTCAAGCACAGGGCACCTGGGGAGACCTGGGACCCAGGACCCACCCTGTCTCTTCCTACACTCTGTCTTCTCCAAAGCGGTGGCTTCCACTGGAAGTCCTGCCTCTGCACCATCCTTTCCAGCATCAAGCTCCCCCACCACCAAAGCCTTTATCTGGGGTCCCCGACCCCTCTCCTTCCTGTGCCCTGAGACCACAGGCCCCACTTTTCCCCCCCAGGGCGGTTTCAGATCCCTTTTGTTACCTGAACAATAAGTAACCCAGGTAGTTAGTTATAAACTCCACAGGAACAAGGAGCTGGTTGATAATTTATAGCAACATCTCAAATTTAAATGGAAAGTAAATAGCATGCTGTTAGCATTAAAGAAAACCCAATCTGGGCGGGCAGGGAGCACTCCAGTCTCCTCTCAGCTTGGGGCACCTCACTCTCTCCCCAGCCCCTTCTCCAAGCCGGGTGTGAGCCCCTCTTCCCTCCCACTCTGCTCAACGCTGCTTCTCCAGGCCTCTCTCCATCTCCCCTGACGTCCTGTCTCTTCCTCCATGTCTCCCCTCTCTCCCTCAGCTTCCAGGCCTCTGCTGGTCGCCAGGGAGCACTTTGACCTCTGCTCCCCCCTCAAGTGCTGTGGATCAAGCCTCCCTCCACCCACCATCCCACCAAAGGGGCTGCTGAGCAAGAGGCCCCACCCAGCCAGGTAAGAAAGACCCTTGGCACCCCCTGTCTCCCACTCCCACCTGAAAGCCCCCATTTCCATCTGGGGTCCTGAGCAGTCTGGCCCAGCCCCAGTCCCAGTCGCCCACACCCTGGGTCTGCCTTGCCTGCCTCTTTGCCCCTCCCCTGCAGCCCGGCAGAGCCCTTTGCCCTCCACTTCCTGCCAAGTCAGGGGGCCTATCTGTTCCCCTGCCCCCTGCCCAGGCCCTCACAAGGCCTGGCAGACCCTGAGGACTCACAGGCAAGGATCCAGCCCTCCCCCGCCCCAAACTGGGATCAGGACCTTGGACAGAAAAGAGATGGTCCCCTAGAGAGTGTCTTTGGGACTCTTCCTCAGAACCCCTCCTGCTCCCAGCTTGCCCCTGGCCCCCAGTCCTGGTGCTGCTTAAGAGCACTAAACAGAGTGGGTGTGAAGTCCCAGCTGGGTGGCCTTAATCAAGCTTCTCTGGGCCTCAGTTTCCTCATCTGCGAAGCAGACTTACCCATAGCTTCCTCCCAGGATTCATCTCAAAATTATAAAATTTTTACATGTGAAACCTTAGCACAGTGCCCAGCTGTCAGGACGGAGGTTAAGGAGGCTTTGGGAAGGAGCAGTCCTCGCAGCCCCTAGTCCCCCTTTCCCCACCCCCACGCTTGCACTCCCCATCCCCCACCCCCAATGGTGGGAGGTTCATTGGCCCAGGCCTCCCCAGGCCACCATCCCTACAAGTTAATGATCACAGGCCTTATCAGAGCCTTTTGCCGTTTATAAATTTATAAAACAAAAGAGAAATAATAAAGCCTGTGGGTAATTAGTAACCAGGTTAGCTCTGCTGAGGAGAGGGGAGGCATCAGGCTCAGACCCACTCAGTTCTCTGGGAAATGGGGAGCCAGCAAGTAGATGGGGGTTCACAACGGGGAGGGCTCTAATGGCGCCTGCTGGTGAGGTGGGGGGCTGAGGCTGTGCTGGAAAGGAGAGAAGCTCCTGCCCTGAGGCGTCATCTCCCTCAGGTAAGAAAGACCTGACGGAATGGTTGAGTCCCCCAGGTGGCCAGGGAGCCCCCCAAACCCCAGCTTTGCCCTCCCCACTCCCCAGCAGTGCTTCCTGGCTCAGGAGCTTGCTCTCTGAAGGCTTACCAGGGAAGTTAGGGTTTGGAGCGTAGACATAGTCTCGGTGGCTACAAATCCCCGCCGCCCCCTAGTTCTCCAGGCACTTGATTTGTAAAGTCTCCTGCTTTTTTCCCACCTTGGAGCCCCCCTGGGGCCTGGGACCACTTCCCAAGCACTGGGCTGAAAGCCTTGGCTCACGGGGACTCAGGATTCTGCAGAGGACCTGAGCGCATGGGCCCTGTCCCCCTTCCCCACAACTAGGCTAAAGGCCACAGCTCATGGAACTCTGGACTCAGCAGGGCTGCTCGGGAGCGGAGGGTGGGCTCCTTTGGGCTCCTCGGAGCTGGGGACAGGGAAGGGGTTCTTACTGCAGCAGGCTCTCCACCACGGCTTTCTGATGGGCCGCCTCCTCGGGGCTGAGGTTCTCCAGCTCTTTGAGGATAGGCGGTGTGAAGTCTTCCCCATCGTCGTCCGTCTCATCCTCAGAGCCTCTCCTCTCCCCCAGCCCATTGGGCAGCTCAGCCAGCTCCCCTCGACCGCCGCAGGACTCCCCCTTGTCCAGGGAGCCGTCTCCAGCCAGCAGGTAGGGCCCCGGCTCACCCAGTGCCTGGATCAGCGCCTCTTTGCTCAGGCCCGACTCCAGCAGGGCCGCCAGGAGCTCGGTCTGTAGCTGGCTCAGTTTAGAAACCATGGCTTCCTACCACTGGGCCACGCGGCCGGGGCCACCAAGCTGGCCGCCTCCCCTACCGCGTGGGCTGTCTACCTGCCGGCCGGCCAGCAGGCAGCACAAACCAGGTTCCTTGCACCCACAGGCCCCCCAAACCCCACTAGTCAAGTCCTGTGGGTACCCCCAACCCCCAACCCAGGCCCCGGCGGCCAGTGAATCAGGGCCCCTGCCCGCTCTGTTTACATTGGAGCTGGGGAAATTCTCCAAGGTTCATATTTATCCGTGTGCTTAGCGAAGGGACTGAACTTTGGACTTCAGCCCTGCAAAGTGCAGGCCTCATGGCAGCTCGGAGGGACAGGAGCCATGGCCTTCAGTGGGAGTGGGCAGAGCGGAGGGTGGGGGAGGCAGCGGTGGGGGGCTGAGGGCAGCTGGGATGGAAGGTGCTGGGAGGCAGGGAGGCCTGTAGGTGAGCGACATCGGGTCCCACCCCCGAGGACCTTGTAGAGGGGTTGGCTGAGGCAGGAGTGTAAAAACAGTAGGTTTCCCTTGGAAACGAGCAGCAGGGAGTTTTAGGCAGGTGGGCCAGCTCACCTCAAGGGCAGGGCAAGGTCACATCCATTTTGGACCTACCCTCTCAGGTCTGACAACAGGAAAAGCTGTTGGCTTTATTGCGTGCCAGGGACTATGCCAGGTCTGTGACACGCATCATTGCTTCATTGTGTCCCCCTATGAGCTGTGAGTAAGCACAGGACTTATCCCCATTCTACAGAGGAGGAAACCGAGGCTCAAGGCTCCGAGAGGGTAAGTAACTTGTCCAAAGTCACACAGCTAACAAGAGACAAGACTTTTGAGGTGGGAATAGGGTGAAGCCAATCAGGCACTTGACTCGGGCGCATATTTTAAGGGGGCGCCAAAAAATTCAGTAACCAAGAAGAAGAATAGTTTTATACAATGTATTTGAAAATTGAAATGAATGCAAAACCGGAAAGCTTTAAGAACATGTGTCCGCACAACAATTTGCATGTGAATGTTCCTAGCAGCATTGTTCACAGTAGCCAAAAAGTGGGGGAAACAATAAGATCCGTCAGTATCTGAGCAGATGAATAAAAGGGGGTCCATCCATGCAGTGGAATATTATTTGCCCATGAAAAAGAACGAAGTGCTGATACAACGTGGGTGAAGCACTGAGACATGGCGCTGAGAGGAAGAAGCCAGACACAAAAGGTCACATAGCGGGTCGGGCAGAGAACAAGGAGTAGCTGTTTACTAGGTAAGGGGTTTCTTTGGGGACAATGGAAATGTTCTAAAAGTGATTGGGTGACATTATGCAACTGTGAATATACTAAAATCATTGAATTGTGTACTTTAAAGGGGTAAATTTTATGATACAAAAATTAATAAAATACATTTTTTAATTAATGCAAACAATCTGCAATGAAAAAAATAGCAGATTTTTAAATAAAGACAGGTTCCTACTTTCACGTATCTCCCCCCAATCCCAACCCTGAGCGAGAACTCATCCTCACACCCCTACCCACCCACCTCTTCCCTCTTCCAGTCAAAGCCTTGACAAAATCCTTATAGTGTGTCCCCTGGGGTAGCCCTAAGCCCCCAGAACAAGGGGTGCACACAGGAGTAGGCAGGGTGGCGCTGAGGGGTGGCCCCCAGGCGCCGGCATTTCCAGAGGGTCTGTTTCTTTCGGGTTTGCAGAACCTGGTTCATGCTTGGCAACTGAGGAGGGGAGGAGGCGCCGTTGGCCCCTGCAGCCAGGCTCGGTCTGAGAGGGGACTGGTTAAAGGTGATCACAGAGCTCTCTCCTTCAAGTCAGCGCCAATCCACCTTGTCAGTCTGTCCACTCCCGTACCTGGTGCTCCAGTCGCCCTGACTCTGAATTACATCTTCACGTTTGCACTCGCTCACCTGACATGCTGGACAATTACACGGCCCAGTACAGTAGCCACTAGCCACATGTGGCCACTGAGCACTTGAAATGGGACTAATGCCACTGGTTGAAATGATAATACTTTGGATATATTAGGTGAAATTTAACACATTTCTAGCCCTGGCCAGTATATTAGCTCAGTTGGTGGCGCATCGTTCCAGGCATGCACAGAAAGGTCGCCAGTGTGATTCCTGGTCAGGGCACAGGCCCAGGCTGTGGGTTCGTTCCTTGGTCAGGGTGTGTGCAGGAAGCAATGGATCGATGTTTCTCTCCCACACCAGTGTTTCTCTCTCTCTCTCCCTCTTCCTTCCTCTCTCTAAAATCAACAAAAACATTATTAATAATAATAAATAAAACATTTTAAGATTAAAAATTCAAAAAATTAACCCTGGCCAGGTTTCTCAGTGGTTAGAGCATCGGCCTGTGGACCGAAGGGTCTCAGGTTCAATTCCCGGTCAAGGGCACGTATCTGGGTTGCAGGCTCGATCCCTGGCCCCAGTTGGGGTCATGCAGGAGGCAACCAATTGATGTCTCTCTCACATTGATGTTTCTCTCTCTCCCTCCCTTCCACTCTATATAAAAAAATCAATGGAAAGATATCCTTGGGTGAGGATTAACCAAAAAACAAATTAGAAAATTACATATGTGGCTCACATTATACTTCTATTGGACAGCACTGCTATATAATTTATCCATGTGTTATATTTGTTAGTTATGGTCTGTCTTCCTCTGCCAAAATGTAAGGCTCCTGAAGGCAGCGCTTTTATCTGTCTTGTTCACTGCTGTATTCCCAGTGCCTAGCACAGTGCCTCGGACATACATAATAGATGCTCAATAAATATTTGTTGAATGACTAACGATGTCATTGCACACGGACCATGTTTGCCTAGCTGTGCACTAAGCTTTAGTAATGTATTCAAATTCTCAGACTGACTCTAAGAAGTAGGTACTGTTATTATTCCCATTCTGCAGAGGAGGAAGCAGAAGCCCAGAGGGGTTAAAGGGCTTGCCCAGAGGCCCCCAGAGCCACTCTGACTGGCCGGGGTGATGCAAGGGACCCCACCTTTCCTCCAATGCCTTCTTTTCCCTCCAATGCAAGTAGCTTTGGGGTCAGGCAGCTCACTACAGGGACAGAACTCTCCAGTCCAGGCAGGGAGGGTGCTGTGTGCTGTCCCTTCGTGGTTTCATGGGTCTCCGGCTTGGTATCTCCTGCCAGGAGGCTGCTTGCTGCCCGCAGCTGCCCCTCAGTGACTTTTCACCTAGACGAGTGGGAAGGGTGGGGCCTGGATCCTTTGCACAACTTTTGGACTCATTAACTGCTACAGCCAGGTGGCTAAGCTGGTGAGGTGACTCTGGGACTGAAGGTGGATTTGACTGGGAGGGAGACCAGCAGTGGGTGGTGGCGAGCCTCCAGAGAGTCTAGGGAGAGGTCCCCCCAGCGCCAGTACACACACGAGGACCCTGTGATGATTGAGAGGGAACCTCGGGAAACGGCCCCTGCTTCTCCGCAGATGTTGAGGCATGACAAACGGAAAGAGCTGGTTCCAGCCCCCAGCCTGCCCTTCCCACAATCACAGGACAAATCTGAACTGACTCGAGGTGGGAGCGGCAGTTTGCCTTTTTGAGAATCACACAGCACCCAGTTGGAATAGTTTTATTTTCACTGTCCCCACACCACCCCCCGAACCCCACAGAAGGTGGCCTCAGACAAGAGAGTTAGTCTTTTTTGACTCATCGATTAAATAGAGGTATGGATCTCCTAGATTTGCTTAAGGCAACTTTGTAAAGTTGTAAAGAGCATAATGCAGAGATCCCAAACTTTCTTGGTTCAAAATGATTTTCAATGTCTCAGTAATTTTTTCATGGCACCTCCCACCACCACCTCACCGCCCCCCCAAAAAAACATTGAACAGTTATACAGGGTGTCCCAAAAAATGTATACAGGGTGTCTGTAGATTCTATTACATTTTGAAAACGAAATATATTTTAATAAACACTGGCTTTATAATTACACTTTTTTTGTGTGTATACATTTTTTGAGAACACCCTATATTTAGTAAGTAGTTAAGTCAAAACAACTAATAAGTATGTATGTCCTAACAACTTAGTAGCTACTTGAAAAGTGCACATAGATGAAAGAAAAAATAATATTTTAGTTCCTTTTTTATTGATTTTAGAGAGGGGAAGGGGGCGGGGAGAGAGAGAGAGAAACATCGATTGTTGTTCCATTTATTGATGCATACATTGGTTGCTTCTTGTAAGTGCCCTGATCGGAGCTCGAACCCATAACCTTGGCACATCAGGGCGGTGTTCTTAACCAACTGAGCTACCCAGCCAGGGAGTCCCTTCTTAAGTAATCATATATACTAATGGGATGAGTAGGCTCAGACCTGGGAATTAGATTGGACGTCACCACCTTCATTTACTGTCCCACACTCATTTTTGCATGATGCTTACTTTTTATCAGAAAGTGAAACCACCATCCCTGGCCGGTGTGGCTCAGCGGTTAGAGCGTCAGCCTGTGGACCAGGGAGTCCCGGGTTCGGTTCCTGCTGAGGGCACGTACCTCGGTTGCAGTTTGTCCCCGGCCCTGGTTGGGTCGTGCGGGAGGCAGCCACTCGATGTGTCCCTTTCACATCGATGTTTCTCTCTCTCTCTCTCTCTTCCTCTCTCTCCCTCCCTCTCTCTCCCTCCCACTCTGTCTGAACAAAAAATGGAAAAGTGTCCTCGGGTGAGGATTAAAAAAAAACAAAAAAAAAAAAAAACAGAGAAAGTGAAACCGCCATTAACCCAGTTTCACCAAGCTGTGACATCATTCTAAAGGATGGAGCTACCTCTGAAATCGAACTGCAAACTACCTGAGCTGGTAGTTTCCAAGGTGGCCCACAGATGTTGGTAGTTTCCCAGGTGGCCCACAGATGTCGCTGTGTTCCTTTCAAATATCCTCCCATGGATCGCTTGGACACTGGGCTCTTAGCTTCACCACCACTGTTTCCTACGGAGCGAGCAGATGTTTGCAAAGCCCAAGTCCAGGCAAGGCGTAAGGCTTCTCCTGGGCCTTAGGAGGCAGCACAAGAGGGGTGCTATCAGCTGATCTCAGAGCTCTCTTGGAATTCATTAACCCCCAACCCAATCTCAAGGCCCACCTATATTCAAACCCCTCTTTTTCCTCCCAACTCCACTACCCTACCCTTTCTCATGATTTCCTGAAGGTGCTTGTCAATCCAATTCAATGTTAAGCGTAGCGAGAGCAGGGAGAATCTGGACCTTCATTTTACTTGCTTTGCCTCTGCCCAGCTGTGGACTGGGCAGATCGTGACCCTCAGGGCAGAACCCAAACTTGAGGCTGTCCACATAAGAACAGCCAAACCTGTAAGGGATTCTCTCTTTTTAATAGTTTATTGATTTTTCCCTGGCAGGTTTGCCTCAGTGATTAGCGCGTCAGCCTGTGGACAGAAGTGTTTTGGGTTCAATTCCCAGTCAAGGGCACGTACCTGGGTTGCAGGTTCAATCCCTGGCCTGGTCAGGGTGGTGCAGGAGGCAACCAATTGATGTGTCTCTCTCACATCAATATTTCTCTCCCACTCTATCCCCTCCCCACCCCTCACTATCTAAAATTCAATGGAAAAATATTCTCGGTGAGGATTAACAACAACAAAAATAGTTGATTAATTTTTTTTTACTTTTTTTTTTTTTATCCTCACCCAAGGACATTTTTGCATTCATCTTCAGACACAGCAGGAGGGAGAGAGGGAGGAAGAGAGAGAGAGAAACATCGATGTGAGAGAGACACATTGAGTGGTTGCCACCCACACGACCCCAACCGGGGCCGGGGACAAACTGCAACCGAGGTATGTGCCCTTAGTGGGAACCGAACCCGGGTCTCTCTGGTCCGCGGGCCGACGCTCCAACCGCTGAGCCAAACCGGCCAGGGCAAGAATAAACCTTTTACTAAAAAAGTTATATGCCTGGGGTGTGACTACCCTCCATGACCTGCCCAGTTAGGAATTTATGATCAGTTCACCCTGTAAGGTTACTTTCTTTCTTTTTTTTTTCTTTATTGATTTTTAGAGAGAGAGGAAGGGAGACGGAGAGAGATAGAAACATCGATGACAGAGAACATCAACTGGCCGCCTCCTGCATGCCCCCCACTGGGGATCGGGCCCACAACCTGGGCATGTGCCCTGACCGGGAATCAAACAGCGACCTCTTGGTGCATGGGTCGACGCTCAACCACTGAGCCCACCAGGTGGTCGAGGTTACTTTCTGTAGAACCCCTTTTCACCACAAGGCGAGAGAAACACCCCTAGGAAGAAGGTGCCAGACAGAGCCTGCGAGTGCCTCTGTCTCTCATCCGCTTCCTCCCAGCAGAGGGAGCTCTAATTCCACGCAGCGAAAGGTTCCAAACCTGCCTCATCTGAAGAATTCCCAGTTGCTGGGGTAAAAAAAAAAAAAGAAAAAAGAAAAAAATCCAATTCCAAACTCCGCCCCAATTGTTTCTGAATCAGACTCTAGCAGAAATGCCGGAGAATCTCTTCTTTGAACAAACACCTCAGGCAGTTTTCTCAGGATCAAGCAAGTCAAGTGGTAAAAATGTGGGTGGCTCAGATGGGGCTTCTGCCCTCCAGGTGTTTACAATCAGCCAACCTGGTTCTGGTAAGCCAAAGTCCAGAGGGACTTACTACACTACAAGGACAGGGATCAAAGTGAGCAAACAAATACCTTAGCCCGACCTCACACTTCAGCCCCAGGGCGAGGTGGTGGCACCAACCAGAGCAAACTGGCGGGCTGTAGTTGTGTGACTCTGAACAAGTCCCCTAACCAGTTTTAACCTCAGTTTCCTCATCTAGAAACCAGACAGCGTGGGTCTAACAGGGTAGTTGTGAGAACCAAGTGAGCTAATCAGTTGTACCTGTATAGCAAGCAGGCATTCGATTAAATATTAGTTTTATCCTAATAAAAGAGCTACATTAGAAAGAAAAAAAAAAGCTACCATTTTTGTGCACTTACCACAAGCCAAGCCCTGCGTTAATTGTTTCTATAAAGCTCTTTAACTCCCTTTAACTTCTTTTGTTGTTGTTCCTTTAACTCTCTCAACAATCCTATGAGGTAGGTTTATTATTCTCCCCATTTCACAGATGAGAAAACTGAGGCACAGAGAGGTTAAACAACTTGCCCAAGGTCTCCCAGCTAGGAAGCGGCAGAACTGGGACTTGAACCCAGAAGCCTGGCTCCAAGCCCCAGGCTGAAATAGCCTCGTGGGAACAAAACTACAACATCTTTCAGAAATCATGAAACTTGTCCCTTATTTTAGGGGAAAAGTAGGCCACCCAGCTGAGTGAGTCCAAAAAGGAGGTAAGGGGCAAAACCCGGGTGCAGGCCAGGATCCGTAAACCTGCTGAGTTTTCCCAGGTTGGCTTACACACACCTGAATTCCTGGGACCAGGAAGTGCCAACGCCGTGGTCTTGCTACAGCCAGTCATTGCTGGCAGACATCCCATTGATGGGCAAATGTTAACTAGTCACCACAGCCTGAGCTTGGCACATCAGCAGTTCCCAGAAAGCAGGCTTCTGGGCTCTGCTCACTGAAAACAAAGCCTTTGTGAAGATACAAAGTGACAAGAGGGAAGTTAAGCTGAACCGGGGTCTTTAGGACCTGGTATTGCAGTCACACCCATCACTTGCCTGGCTGGAAGTTATTGATAATTCCAAACAAAAACCCTGTGATCACGCTTCTCCACAGATAGATACAGGGGAGCCTGGACCACTGGAGGGGACTGAGGACAGGGCGGGACACAGGCTTCCCTGTGGTGTCACCTCCGTTCTGAGCAAAGCGGTCAGGGTGCTGGCAGGACATTAGGTGGTGGCTGCTCCTCACATTAGATGGTTCAGGAGGCCTTCATAAGGGCTCTGTACCAAAGTGGGAGCAGGCGTAGGGAGACCCACGGTGCGCTGGAGCCGGTAAGAGCGGGGGGCTGTTGGCAGGCCTGCGTCTGGGTGGGCGAAGGGTGGGAGCAGCCCCCAGTGCCTGGAAAAGGGCGGCCCTGGGAGGACAGAGCCAGGTGGCCCAAAGCCTGGAGGGGGAGGGGCAGTAAACACCTCCACCTCACTCGGGTCCTGCCCTCCAGTCTCCTGCGGGCCTCTCCACTTGCCAAAGCCAACCGGGGCACAGAGCAGGGTGGGGATGGGGCCAGCACCTCAGCAGACCATAGCAGACCTCCACGCCGTAGACATGGTGACCGGGATATGGTGATACCGTAAGAAATACGCATTTGGCCTTCCTCCTCGGTTCCTGACACAGAGCTCCTAAACCCTTGCAAAATGGAATGATGGAGGCTGATAGGAGCATCTTTTGTTATGCTGTTTGATCTTAGTCCTGATTCCTGACATAAGAGCTTTTAACACCTTTGGAATCTCCAGAGAGATGAGTATCTTTTATGTGTTGAGATGACCGATGGCTGGGGGGCTGTGAGGGTGGTCACCAGAAAGCCCAAAGCCCAAAGCGTGATTGGAAGGTTGGAATCTCAGCCCCAAGCACCCACACCCCCTGACCTCTGGGAGGGAAGAGGGGCTGGAGATTGAGTCAGTCACCAATGGCCAGTGATTTAATCAGTTGTGCCCACATAATGAAACCTCCATAAAAACCCTAAATGAAGGGTTTGGGAGAGCTTGTGGTTTGGTGAGTGTCAACATAACAAATGTCCAAACCTGTAGAGAATTTTTATGAGTTTATTTGAGCCCTGGCCGGTGTGGCTCAGTTGATTGAAGCTTCATCCAAGAAGTTTCGGGTTCGATCCTCGGTCAGGGCACATACAAGAATCAGCCAATGAATGCATGAGCGTCAAATTGATGTTTGTGTGTCTGTCTCTCTCCCTCTTCCTTCCTCTCTCTAAAATCAATCAATAAAATTAAAAAAATATATATAAGTGAGGACAAAAAGAAAAAATATATATAAATGGAGTCACTTTAAATAGAGACAGAGCTGCCTCCCAGAGAAACTGCCTTGTACGTCTTATTCTGCAATATTAAAACTGGGAAAAATAATCTTTGGACTGAACCTAAAGCAGGGTTGTATCCCAACAATTATGACTACAGAAAATTAAAGACAGTCTTTAGAACTAGCATCACTATTAGACATTTCTTCCTTGGCCCTGGCCGGTTTGGCTCAGCGGTTAGAGCATCGGCCTGCAGACCAATGAGACCCGGGTTCAATTCCGGCCAAGGGCACGTATCTCGGTTTCAGTTCATCCCCGGCCCTGGTCAGGGTCGGAAAAGAAAGAGAAATTTCTTCCTGATTAACACCCATAGAAATCGCCTCCTTCTATTCATATAACTATTCCCCTTTTTCAATACATACTCCTTGTCTTCACCTCCTAATCAGAACACCAGTTGGGTTTCTACCCGAGTCTGTGCTTCCAGAATAGCTCTAGGATCTCAAGTAAATGCCAGTTGTCTCTCACTTGGTCCTTTTATTTATTTTTTCTTTATTGATTTTAAAGAGAGAGAAAGGGAGAGGGACAGAAAGAGATAGAAACATCGATGAGAGAGAACATCAATTGGCTGCCTCCTGCATGCCCCCCACTGGGGATCGGGCCCACAACCCCGGCATGTGCCCTGACCAGGAATTGAACCGGCAACCTCTTGGTGCATGGGTCGACACTCAACCACTGAGCAACACGGGCCGGGCTGTCCTTTTACTTCTAAGTTAACAAGTTCAGGGAGCAAACGCAGTCACATGGCCACACTTAGATGCAAGAGAGGCTGGGAAATGTCTTTCTTCTGGGCAACAAGATCAGTGTTGTGTTCCTAAAAAGAATGTACAGTATATGAGGTATCTAACTAGCTATAAATGATAACAATAGCATCCCCATTTATTGAGCACTTACTAGGTGCCAGACACAGTACTAAGCACTTAAGTGTGACCTGGACAAACCACATTGCCCTCTGACCCTTCTGTAGCCAGGGACACACACACACACACACACACAGGACCACGAGCCATCTGGGCAGAGCCTCCTCGCTGTGAACTGCTGATGTGAGAAGTCTTTGTAATGTGACTCTAAGCAGGGAGGGGGAATGTTCCCATAATAAGGTCAGGGTGACTGGTTCTCATGAAATTAAACCAAAATGCTGTAACGAGGAGGAATATGAATTTCCATGCAGAAGATAGGTTTGGGGGTGTTTTCAGAAGGAAATTAATCCTTGTGGTTTGCGACATGTTTGAGTTTAAATATACATTGAGAGAAATCCAGCCACTACCTGGCGTGGAAACCCCACCCTGATCCAACCAACCCCATCCTCCCCACTCCTGCCCCCAGAGGAGTCAACAAATGGGAGACCAAAGTCCCTCTGTTCCCCTCTGTGAGTCAGCAGAAACTCGGAGAAGAAAGACTTTTGACAGTCAGCAGACCCCAGGAACTGCGTACTTAGCAGTTTACAAAAAGGGGCTTCCACTGGGACTTTGACATTTTTACAGAGATGGGTGAGGGGTGGCGGGAGTGGAGGGCAGAGTTGGGGAAAGGTAGGGGAGAAGTAGCTGGTGCAGAAGGGAGCCCACCAGCCGCCTCTGCACAGCTCCAGGCGCCATGCCCACCACGGAGAAGAGAGGCCAGCTACTGCAGGCCGTGGAAAGGAGTCACACCGGCTCCTCCCTGGGCTTGGGTGGAAGAAGAAACCTGGACAGGTGGAGGCTGAGCCAGCGTCCCTCCTCTGGGAAGTGGGGATATGATAACAATAGCATCCCCATTTATTGAGCACTTACTAGGTGCCAGACACAGTTCTAAGCACTTAAGTGTGGCCTGGTCAAACCAGATGCCCTCTGACCCTTCTGTAGCCAGGGACACACACACACACACACACACACACACACACACACACGCACACACACGACAAGGAGCCATCTGGGCAGAGCCTCTTCGCTGTGAACTGCTGATGTGAGAAGTCTCTGTAATGTGACTCTAAGCGGGGACGGGTAATGTTCCCAAGATTAGAGACATGGTTTGGGGTTCCTAAGGATCGGTGACCGAGGCAAAACCTGGGGAGACTGGGTTCTGGGTGTGGAGTAGCCAGTTTGAACAAAGACCCCTGCACCAAAGCTTAGCATGGAAATAGTCTTGCCAGCCTTGGAGATTCCACGGG
Organism: Tadarida brasiliensis; assembly: GCA_030848825.1. Classification (NCBI taxonomy): domain Eukaryota; kingdom Metazoa; phylum Chordata; class Mammalia; order Chiroptera; family Molossidae; genus Tadarida; species Tadarida brasiliensis. The sequence continues at coordinate 11,547,895 of CM061277.1, read as the reverse complement.
TTTGAACAGAGGGCATATCAGGGTGAACCAAAGGCCAGAAGGCCCCCCTCAAACATTTATGCCTGAAGGAATCCTACAACCTTTGTACAAGACTAGACATAGGAAGCCTTGATCTGACTGGAGCGTGAATACCACCCTACCTGGAAGGTCTTGGGTCAGGAATATTTGATTTAGGAAAATTCAGTGATACTCCTAGCGCCTGTGGTAGAAATTTACACCTGTCCCAAACTGCCAGGAAACAGGGGCGTTACAGTAGAGGCAGGTGACCAGGCCCTTCTGCGGTGAGTGTGCCCAACCCAAGGTGAGGGCACAGTTTCACACAAGACTTCCCTCTTCAGCCACCAGTGTGGGGGGGCCCCAGGCACCCTCACTTTGGCCCTTTTTATAATAGAGAAACATATGGGAAATGGAAAAACAAAAAGGCTAAGACAGCGATCAAAAGTGTAGCTCTTTAACAAAGTTAAAGTTTCAAGGAATGGGAGATTTTTAACCTTGATCAGAATTCTCCTTCGTCTCTCCCCACAGCCTTCCCCCGAGTAGCTGAGGGCAGCTCCATCCTCCAAGTCCACTGGGCCAAACACCTGGGCTTTCTCCTTGACTCCCTGCTTTCTCCTATAGCACAGTCAGTTGGTCTGGAGATCAAAGTTAAAATTTCTCTCGAATCCGCCCCCCCAAAATCCCAAAGTTGGGTGGGTATCTGATGAAGGGCTAAGGGTGTAATGGCCACTGTAACCAAAAGGTATCTTCAGATCAAGGACGGATGCAGGCGACACCATGGAAGATAACAGAATTTACTATAGGGCAGGATCAGAGCAGAAAGATGACCCAGCAGTTCTGCCTAAATTATTCTCTGCTGCCTGACACCTGTCACTGTGCTGTTTAATACTATAACTCAGCTACTAATGATTGACGAGACAAAGGGACAAGGGGCCATACCTCCTGGTGGTCTTTTGATGGATGATTGTTTATGTTCGATACTATCACCAGTTTGATTTTTGTGAGTTTTTTGTTTGTTTGTTAGTCTTTTCACCAGTTTGATATTTATCTCGGTTGTCATGCCATTCTGGCCATTATTAATGAAAATATTTATGGCTACATCTTATGGAACACAGATCATCTCAGCTGGAAGGCTTTCTTATGTTTGCTAAGGACAGCGAGGCTGGTCAAAGGTCACAGTGTGAAAGAAGCCCAGACACAAAGACAGAGTTGTTTTTTCCTTCACAGCCTCATCTATACAGTAGGCTTGATGCTATCATTAAAACCCCAGGTTCTCTTCATCTTGCCTTTTAGCAGTCCACAGCATCAGTTTCACTGAAAGCTGATTTCCCTCATGGTCACAAAGTGGCTGCCACCACTCACTGAAGCATCTTGGTCTCCTGTGAGGGAGAAGGAAAGGAAGGAGCTGCTCATACCCATTGCCCCAGAGCAAGCTCCTCATTGCATTTTATTGGTCCACTGGTTCAACTGTGAATCAATCACTGGCACAGGGGGGATGGAATTACCATGATTGATTTAGGTCAGTGGCTCTCAAAGTGTGATCCCACAAACAGCAGTAGCCTCTCCTGGGAACTTAGAAATGCAAATCCTCCAGCCTCACCTCACATCTGCCCAATCACAAACTGGCAGTGGGGCTGGCTTTTCACAAGCTCTCCAGGGGATTGTGACACATGCTGAAATTGGAGAAGCTGAAATTGGAGAACCACTGCCTTAAGTAAAGGTCTTCTCAGACCACTTTCAAGGTCCAGGCCGTGAGGGACTTTTTTGGAAGAAGGTAGGTGAGACTGCATGGGGGTAATGGAGGGGAAGAATGTCCTGTTCAATGAGGACTGCAGCTCACACTGTTCACAAGGAGATGACAGGGACAATGTGGACCCAGGAGTCTCCATCGTCAGTAGGAGACAGTAAGACTAAAGTCTCCTCCCTTATGATCCCCCGAAGGAAAGGGACAAATCCAATGGACAGAATAAGAAAGCGTCTGCACATACATTATGTCATTCTATGTACACATACATAGAAGAGATGTTATTGAATTCCCATTTTAGTTATGAGGAAACTGAGGTTCAGAGAACTCACTGCCACTCATCCGGGGCCTGCCCCCCATGCCACACGAGATGTCCAAGCTCTTGTCCACGTAACCAGTGAGCACCAATGGCCAGGCAGTGGGAGGGTCGGTACCAAAGGGGAACACTTTGTATAAAGAATTTTAAAACAATAATAAAACGAGCTAAAATCAGTTATTATCCAAGTTTCATAGCAAGTTTTATTATCAAAATGCAATTCAATTCTAAACAGTGTCGGTGATAAAAGACTCCTCCCTGAGTTAGTTGAGGTTCTGAACAATTGCCATTTACTGTTGAGTTTTAATAGCATAAAGGATAATGTAATAGTAGAAGTTAAAATATAACACACATATTATAAATGAAAAACTAGCATTTTGATAACTCACCTTTAAAATTTTTTTTTCTTTATTGATTTTAGAAAGAGAGGAAGGGACAGGGAGAGAGAGATAGAAACATCGATGAGAGAGAACACTGATTGGCTGCCTCCTGCATGGCCCCCACTGGGGATCGGGGCCACAATTTGTGCCCTGACTGGGAATCGAACTGGCGACCTCTTGGTGCATGGGTTGACGCTCAACCACTGAGCCTCACCGGCTGGGCTGATAACTCACCTTTCAATAAACATTGTGTCTCCATGTAGGAAGTTGCTTCATGAACGCCCACTTACCCAACTGGTCCCTGACACAGCTGATCTCAGTATCTTGGTTTCAAGAGTAAGTTGATATGAACACGAAATCACTGGTCACAGTTTATGACACCATCTCCTATGATGCTATCTAGACCTCATTCTAACAAGTTAAAAAAGAAGAAGATAGTGTGATGATTATAAAGACAAACAGAACTTAACCTACTTCAGTTCTGGCAGTCTGTGTGGCCACTTGGAATTTGTATGTGTGTTTAAAATTTTAAATGATGGAACTGGACAGCAAGGTGTTTAATATTTTTGCGTGATCTGTGCTAATTTTAGTTCATGAATGAAATATTTCACTGCACTTCGATAATGTCTTTAAAATTGAAATGTATTCCTACTTCCTAATTGTTAATTGTCTTCAAATGAAAGAATGAATCAAGAAAATGATGGTGTATTGATTATTACATGATTAATATTGAAAATATCTCTACCATGTAGGAAGGGAGTATTTAATAAAAATGATGTGTAGCCCTGGCCGGTTTGGCTCAGCGGTTAGAGCGTCAGCCCGTGGACCAGAGAGTCCTGGGTTTGGTTCCCGCTAAGGGCACGTACCTCAGCTGCAGTTTGTCCCCGGTCCCGGTTGGGGTCGTGTGGGTGGCAACCAGTCAATGTGTCTCTCTCATATCGATGTTTCTCTCTCTTTCTTCCTCCCTCTCTATCTGAAGATGAATGCAAAAATGTCCTCGGGTGAGGATTAAAAAAATAAATAAATAAATTTTTTAAATGATGTGTTCTGGGTCAAATACAGACCTTCAAATGCCTGAAGATTATTTTCACACCACTGCTTGGAGTTCTGTTTTCCTGGGAAAGGGCCTTATTTCCTTTGTCCACTCCTCACATGACACGTCACACAGTCCTCTTGCCTACCTGTTACACCTCGATCCTGGCGAGGCTCTTGTAAGATTGTGGTGTCCACGTAAGAAATGTCCAAAGCTAATAGAGAATTTTTATGACTTTATTTGAGCCAAACTGATGACATATGCTGGGGAGCAAGGTCGCAAATGCTCCGGAGAATGACGGCTTTGCAGCTTCTTTTACACATTTGAGATTAAGGAGGGAATGTAAGGAAGAGGACATAGAAGTGGGAGGAAGCAAGGCAGGGATGGGTCACAGGACAGTTAACCAGACTATGTGCTCTCTTCGGGGTGGTTACGGCTTATTGCAAAGGTGTGTTAACCTAGAAACAACGGACAGGGCTTGCTTAAGGCAAAGATAAACTTACTAAAAAGTTATATGCCTGGGGTGTGACTACCTATTTGACCTGCGCAGTCGGAATTTATGATCAGATCACCCTGTGGGGTTACTTTCCATACTGGCATCCAGAACAGTGAATCCTGCAGGAGTGAAGAGCGAGCACAAGTTTTAGAACAGGGTGGGCCTGGATTCGAATCCTGCATCTGGCATTGTGACCTTGGGCAAGTCATTTTCACCTCTGAGCCTGTTTCCTCATCACTACAATTTGGTTAAGGATTTTCTAATCTCTTGGGGTTACTCTGAGGATTAGATGAGCTAATTTATTATTATCTAAGTGTGATAATTCATACTCTTTTCTTCCCACCTTCTAAGGGAAGAGGATTCTTGCCAACTCGACTCCATACTTCTCTATTATTCAGGATCTCAAAAATGGGTGGTATCTTGGGAGAAAAGTGGTTGGGAAGTTCAAGACCTGAGTATACGTCTAAGGGACTGCCTCCTCCAGGGAGACCTCCGTGAGGGAAGGAGGAGTGTTTCATTTTGTAAGGTCTTTCTTCCTTCCTTCCTTCCTTCCTTCCTTCCTACCTTCCTGCCTGCCTTCCTTCCTTCCTCCCTCCCTCCCTCCCCCCCTCTCCCTCTCGCTCTCTCTCTCTCTCTCCTTTTCTCTTTCTTTCTTTCTTTCTTTCTTTCTTTCTTTCTTTCTTTCTTTCTTTCTTTCTTTCTTTCTTTCTTTCTTTCTTTCTTTCTTTCTTTCTTTCTTTCTTTCAGAAGGAGTGTTTTAAAGAATTTTACTCTGTATTGAAAATGTGCTCACTCCATGGGGTGGCGAACACACAATGCAGTGTCCCGATGACGTGCTGAGGAACCGTGCACCTGAAACCTGTATACTTTTGTTAACCGGTGTCACCCCAATACATTTAATAACAAGGAAGAAAAATTGTTAAATTAATTTAAAAATAAGTAAATAAAATGTTTTAAAAAGAAAAGAAAATGTGCTTACTCCCAAACCATACCTAAAAGCTAAATATGTAACTATCATATGATCTAGCCACTCCATTCCAGGTATTTACCCATGAGAAGTGAAAACCTACGTCCACAAGTAAGCCTGGACCACAGATGTTCGGAGCAGCTTTGTTGGAAGGAGCCAGGAACGGGAAGCAAACCAAATGACCATCAGCCAGTGAATGGATCAGCCAAGTGTGGTCGATCCATACAATTGGATATGACTTGGCAACAAAACAGAATGAATTATTCAGACACACAGCTACATGAATGAATCTCAGTTATGCCGAGTGAAAGAAACCAGGCAAAAATGAGAACATAAGGTATGATTTCACATACGTAAAAGTCTAGAAAATGCCAACGAATCTACAGGAATGGAAAGCAGACTAGTGGTGACCTGGGTGTGGGGTAGAGTGGGATAAGCCTGAGGAAAGGATGAGAAAGAGCAAAAGAACACCTTTGGGGGCTGCAGGTATATTCATGATCTTGACTGTGTTGATGGTTTCACGGGTGAATACGTACGACAAAATTAATCAAATTATAAACTTTAAATATGTGCAGTTATTGTGTCATCAATTATGTCTCCACAAAGCTCTTTTCAAAAATGGACTCACCCCTTGCATTTTTTGAGAGATTGGGAAAAGATTTTAATTACTTGCAATTGCAGTTTTCTGCCAATAAGTCACCATGCAGAAGGCAATCAAAGCCTTGGTTATATTTGGCTCACATTTATTATGCATAGAGCTTGTCTGGCTCAATAAATAACAGCGATTGTGATTATTAGTGAAGCATTTCAGATACAATCTGACTGGCACAGAACTCTCTCTTTAGACCAGAAGTTGCAAACTCCGAGGCCTTTAGGGGCCAGGCAGGTGGAAGAAAGCAAGCAAAGTGAGACCAGCATCTGCAATAGGTAATAGCAGAGACTATGGCAAAAAGAATTTATGTTCAGTCTAAACGCATACAAATTCTGAGTGCTAAACAACAGACACTGGGGGCAACGTCTGGGGGGATGGGGGCAATTACTGCACTGTTCGATAACAAAAACTGTCATTTAAAAAAATGCTTTTGGGCCCTGGCCGGTTTGGCTCAGCGGTTAGAGAGTTGGCCTGCGGACCAGAGAGTCCTGGGTTCGGTTCCTGCTAAGGGCACGTACCTCGGTTGCAGTTTGTCCCCGGCCCTGGTTGGGGTCATGTGGGTGGCAGCCAGTCGATGTGTCTCTCTCACATAGATGTTTCTCTCTCTCTCTCTCTTCCTCCCTTTCTCCCTCCCGCTCTATCTGAAAGTGAATGCAAAAATGTCCTCGGGTGAGGATAAAAAAAAAAAAATGCTTTTGGGCCAGGTAGCTCAGTTGGTTAGAGCATCATCCTGATACACCAAGGTTGCAGGTTCGATTGCTAGTCACAGGGCACATACAAGAAACAACCAATGAATGCATAAATAAGTGGAACCACAAATCTCTCTCTCTCTCTCTAAAAATCAGTAAATATATAAAAAAATTTAAAAATGCTTTTGGGGAGCATTCGAGATCTTGCTGCCCACATATGTCGTTAGTTGGGTTTAAATAAACTCTTACTAAAATTCAATAAATAGTCCGGCCAGTGTGGCTCGGTGGATTGAGCATCGTCCCATGGACTGAGATGTCCCAGTTCGATTCCCGGTCAGGGCACATACCTGGGTTGCAGGCTCGATCCCCAGTAGGGGGTGTGCAGGAGGCAGCCGATCAATATTTCTATCTCTCCCTCTCCCTTCCTCTCTTTCTAAAAATCAATCAAAAACATATTTAAAAAAAATAATGCTTTTCTTTGGTCCTCCCAACAACTCTGTATGCCTGATAGGAATATCTCCATTTTCTGGATGAGGAAACAGGTTTAGAGATGTCTCCAGCCGAAGGCCAGTGAAACTAAGGAGCCAACTTGCTTCTTCTGCCCCTGGCCTGAGTCCCCCCTTTCACCCAGCTATATCCATGATTGAATTAACTTTGTTTACTCCCATGGAGCAAACTCAGCCTCCTCTTCCTTCCTGCAGTGGTGACTTCCAGGGGCCAGCCACGTTTGGATGGAGAAAGAGCTCAAGCAACCCTCCGGGGGACATTCCGGAAAAAAAGAGTCAGAGACACACAGCCTGCCTGTTAGAACTCCACATTTTTGTTTTTATAAATTCCCCCTTTAAGGAGTTCATCTTTGTCCGAATATCCTGGGATAATAATGCAGGTAAGTTCACTTTAAGAAAACCAGTATGTAAGAACTTAAACTTGCAAAATAGATTTGTTTATTCATTCCAGAAATACTTCCATCTGGTATGTGACTATCTTAACAGTTAATAGGGCACGCCAGACACAGCTTAAAGTGCTGTGTGGGAATTAACTAGTCTTGAAGAAACAATTTAGGTGAGTTCTGTTATGTTCTTAATCCATTGGGCAGCCATAGCAAATACCATAGACTGAGTGGCTTAAACAACAGACATTTTATTTCTTATAGTTTTGGAGGCTAGAAGTCCAAGGTCAAGGCACCAACAAGGTAGGTTTCATTCTGAGGCCTCTGTCTTTGGCTTTTAAGTAGCTGCCTCTCACTATGGGCTCATATATGATCTCTTTGTGCGCTTGGGGAGAGAAGGGGAGGGGAGGGGGAAAACAGAGAGAGAGAGCTCTCTGGTGTCTCTTCTTTTTTAAAAAAATAATTTTTATTTTATTGATTTTTAGAGATAGAGAAAGGGAGAGGGAGAGAGAGAAACATTGATCAGCTGCCTCCTGCATGCCCCCGACCGGGGGTTGAGCCCGGATTGGGAATCAAACTGGCAACCTTTTGGTGCACAGGACGACACCCAACCAACTGAGCCACACTGGCCGAGGCTGGTGTCTCTTCTTAGGACACCAATCCTATTGGATTAGAGGTCCACCTTCATAACCTCATTTAACCTTAATTACTTCCATAAGGGCCCTATCTCCCAACACTATACCCTAGCAGTAGTTCTCAACCTGTGGGTCGCGACCCCTTTGGGGGTCGAACGACCCTTTCACAGGGGTCGCCTAAGATCATCGGAAAACATATTTCCAATGGTCTTAGGAACTGAGACACTGCTCCAATATCTGTCTCCAGGTGGGTCCGCCCACATGCAGATACGCCCACATACAACCTGAGGAAATGTATTAAAGGGTCACGGCATTAGGAAGGTTGAGAGCCACTGCCTTAGGACCTCAACATGGAGCAAACATTCAGTCCATAGTAGTTATTCTTATTTTACAGATGAGGAACATAAAGCACTGGGCACAGTGGTAAAGGGAACAGACACTGCCCCAGCTCTCCCGAGCTTACAGTCTGGTGGGAGAGACTGATATTAGATTGCAAAGCTTGATCATCACCTTGGTCAAAAAGCAGGGAGAGTCATGCAGACCTACAGCGGTGGAACCCAATCTAGACTGGGGAGGGACCTTCCTGAGGAAGTGCTGGGTGAGCAGAGGGGTGTGGAGTGGAAGGCAGTGCGGGACACCCGGAGGCAGACAGGAGCAAGGCACATTCTGGAAACGAGCAGTGTGGGGGTGGCACCAAAGGCCAGGGTAGGGTGGTGAGAGAGGGGGCGGAATAGACAAGCTGGGGCAATACCCTGAAGGGGTGGGAGGTTCAGACTTGGCGCCTAAGGCAATGGGGAGCCACTGAAGGCTTTAAGTGGGAAAGAAACACGGTCCCACTTACATCTTTTTGGAAGGTTATCTGGGTGAGATGAGGGTGGAAAAGTGGAACAGATGATCTCTTCTCCAGGGCTCCTTTAAATGGACACCCTGCCTTCTAATCGATGCCACCCTCTTCCCCCACCAAGCATAAACACCTTGGCTCAATGTACATAAAACTTTTCCGGTGGACATCGGTTTTTGTTTTTTTTATCCTTACCCGAGGACATTTTTCCATTTTTTGTTCAGATAGAGTGGGAGGGAGAGAGAGGAAGAGAGAGAGAGAAACATCGACGTGAAAGGGACACATCGAGTGGCTGCCTCCCGCACGACCAACCAGGGCCGGGGACAAACTGCAACGGAGGTACGTGCCCCTAGTGGGAACCGAACCCGGGTCTCTATGGACCACAGGCCGACGCTCCAACCGCTGAGCCAAACCGGCCAGGGCAGAGGACATCGGTTTTTGAGGAGACAGGAGAGTCTCACCTAGAATCAGTCATAAAGGGCAGGGAAGGAGAAGGCAGCTGGTGCCTTTGAGCGCCTACTATCTGCCACTTTATTTAAGTTCTCTCATTCATTCAGAGGAGCCCGAGCAGGTGTCAGAGACAAAGCCATTTCCTCTTCCAGGGCACTGGCTAGGCTGCATTTGCCAGCCCCCCCGCCACCCCGTACCTAGAAAGGGCCACGTGCCTTGTGCTGCCAATAGAGTGCGGGCAGGAGGGATGCGCCCCTCCACCAGGCCTGGCCCTGAAACACCTCATCTTTCGAGTTCTCTGTTATGTCCACGTGGAAGGGAACACGTTTAGGACGGTGGAGCCTCATGATGGAAAGGAACCTGATTCCTGGGTCCGTCATTTGGAAGAAGGCTGCCAGAAGGTCTACCTGACCAGGAATCAGAGTTTGCACAAGAGAGACCTCAACCTTGTTGCGTTAATCCAGTGAGATTTTGTGGTTATTTGTTACAGCAGTGAGCCAATCCTAACATATGATATTTGATGGTATACCCATTTTACAGACGAGGAAACGGAGGCCCAGAGAGTTTAAGGTCACAGCGCTCATAAGGCGTACAGCAGGAATTTGGACTGAGCTCTGCCTGACACTAGACATCCCTTTCATCTGCTCTTTTCTTTCTGCAAACAACCTTTAAAAATGGCATGAGGAATACATACAATGTTCTGTGTGAATGCAGCCTAATTCATTTAGTCAGTCTCTCACTGCTGAGGGTCCTCTCCATCCGCGCCCCCCCCCCCCCCACTGTCATAAGCAATCCTTCAGTGAATATCCTTACAGCTAAGCCTTTATGCATAATCCTTAATTATTTCTTTAGGATGAATGCTCAGCGATGGAATTTCTAGGTCAAATATTTGCATGTTTTTTTAGACTTTGGAAATACATATCTCCAAATAAGTCTCACGCTCTTTCTCCTGCCCTGTGCTGGCTCCCAAGTGGTCGGTTGATGACTAGGAGCTGCCCTGAGGTTTCCCTGACTCCTCTGACCTCACTGTAAGGCACCAGGAAAGCAGGGCCCAGAGCTGCTGGCTGCGTGTGAATCTGTGAAATCAAGTGAGCAAGAAGCCTGCTGGGTAAGCAAGCTCAGCTGACCAGTGTTTCTTTTTAAGGCGCCATGAATAAGGCTTCTTTTGCGAGCCCCACACTTCATTCATTCAAAGTTAATTAAATAGCCCTGGCCAGTGTGGCTCAGTTGGTTGGAGTATCATCCCATGCACCAGAGGGTGAGAGGATGGGAGGGTGGCAAGTTTGATTTCAAATCAGGGAACATACCCAGGTTGTAGGTTCAATCCCTGTGCAGGAGGCAACCAATCAATGTTTCTCTCTCATATCGATGTTTCTCTCTCTCTCTCCCTTCTTCCCTTCTACTCTCTCTAAAAATCAATGGGAAAAAATATCCTTGCATGAGGATTAACAAAAAATAAAAATAAAAAAAATCCATGTATAACTAGCACATACCTTTTTTAAAAAACAGAAAATAGCATACTGTAAGTATTGTTCAGCACGGCTTTTTTCACTTAACTTTGCACTTTGGAGATTGTTCTGTATCAATCCATATAAATCTACTTTGTTCCTTTTACATGGGTATATAGTATTCCGTTGTAGAGATGGTCTGTGATTTATTTAATCATTCCCCTTTTGTGGACCTTTGGATTATTTCCAGTCTTTTGGTATTATAATCAGTGAGGCAAGGCACATCCTTCACCAGATATTTATGAGACTCCCCCAAGGTGCCAGGGAATGAGGATAAGATAGAAAATGAGGGGAGGGGGGCAGGATCCGGAGGAGGGTGTCTCGGGGGGGAAAAGAAGAAACATCTGTAACAAAAATAAATTAATTAAATTTAAAAAAGATAGAAAATGAGACAGATGTGGTTCATGCCCTTGGAGAACTTAAGATCAAGTGGGCAGAGACGGTTAACAAACAGTCACACAGATGAGCAAAGCATGCAGGGCACATGGGCACGTGCGTTGTGCCTTGGGAGCACTGGCAGGGTGCCCAGCCACAGGGGCAGTGCCAGAGAGGGCTTGGGGGAGCACCTAGCTTTCCGCCCCATCATTTCCATCAGCAGAAGTAGGGAGAGGAAGTGTGTGATATTGACATGGACGACGTTTCTGTCTCATGTAAAATGCTATCTTAGGCCGGGTCTGACGCAGTGCGTGAGATTCTCTGAAGGAGTGAGAGGCAGACAGGGCAGGGAAGGGGCTGGTGGCCTGCTCCTCTGTGGCAGGGGCAGGGGGGCCATGGTGCTCTGGAGTCTGAATTGTACCATAGAATTGTCCTACCTTGTGGTGGGACACAACCTTTTGTGTCCCCGGATCGTCATCCACAGCAGGCTCTTGAGTGGGGGAGCAGCAGGGGTGTCGTAACCTGCTGCCCCTTGGATGAGGGCAATTCTCTGGAGAAGGGAGCAGCCAACACTCTTAGCAGCTGAGAAATGGATGCCCCTGCTGGGGAAAGGGATCTGGGCAGGGCACCCATAGCACCTTCTACAGCTACTGCCGTGCAGCTTTAAGACAAATCCCCTCACGTAGAAGTAGGAAGGAGCACAGCTCATTTGAGGAACTGAGAGAGGGCTGGTGAGGCAGAAGTACAGACAACTGTGGGGCCAGAGGCTGGTGGAGGGTGTACTGAGTCTTCACCCTTCTCCTCGGGGTAATGGGGAGCCACTGGAGGTTTCGGAATGATATGACCTAAGTTCTGTTTTCAAAGGATCCTCTTGCTGTGAGAAGAATGCACCCTTGGGAGCCAAGGGCAGAACCTTGGACTTCAGTGAGGAGGTTGGTGGTCTGGTCCAGGCAAGAAGTAACGGTGTTCACACAAAAACTACACAGATGTTCATAATGGCCTCAAAGCGGAACAACCCAAGTGTCTGTCCACTGATGGGTGTATAAACAAAATGTGGCGTAGCTACACAATGGAATAGTCAGCCATAAAAAAGAGTGAAGTACTGACCCACGCTACAGCGTGGAGGGACCTTGAAAACATGCTAAGTGAAAGAAGTCAGACATAAAACCCCACGTGTTGCATGATTCCATTTATACGAAATATCCAGAGTGGCGATCTCCATAGAGACAGAGAGTGAATGAGAGGGTTGACAAGGGCTAGGGAAGAGAGGATGGGGAACAGCTGCTAGCGGGTAAGGGGTTTCACTTGGGGTGATGAAAATAATTTGGAATTATAATGTGGTGTTGGTTACGCAAGTTAGTGTCTATACTAAAAACCACTGAATTTTACACCTTTTTTTTTTTAGAGACAGAGGAAGGGAGAGGGAGAGAGAGAGAAACATCAATTTGTTATTCCACTTATTGGTTGCTTCTTATATGTGCCCTGACCGGGGATCGAACCCACAGCCTTGGCGTATATGGATGACGCTCTAACCAACTGAACTACCTGGCCAGGGCTGAATTTTACACTTTAAAAGGGTGAATTTTTTTAGTATATTGTGATATCTAATTGTATGTGTCCACTTGACTGTGCAAAGGGGCGGATTGCTTTGCACAGATAGCTGGTAAGGTTGCTTCTGGGTGTGTCTGTGTATTTGAATGGGTGACTGAATAAAGCAGGTGGTCCTCCTCAGTGCCGTGGGCATCATCCAATCCGCTGAGGGTCCAAACAGAACAAAACCACAGAGGATGTGTGTATTTGCTTTTTGTGCTTGAACTGGGACATCTGTCTTCTCCTGCCCTTGGACCTCAATGCACCAAGTTCTCAGGCTTTCAAACTCAGACTGGAATTCACACCATCGGCACCCCCGATTCTCAGGTCTTCATACCGAAAGTGAAATACACCACCGGCTTTCCTGGGTCTCCAGCTTGCAGGTGGCAGATCATGGGACTTCTCAGCCTCCATAGCGAACAGTTCCTGTAATAGAGCTCCTCTCATTTACATCTATAACCTATAGGTTGTTTCTCCGGAGACCTTAACTAATGTGTATGTGAACTGTATCTCAATGAAGAGGAGGAGGAAGAAGGGAGGAGGAGGGTGACTTGGACCCAATGAAGGGAAATGGCTGAATTTGGGATATATTTTGAAGATGGGTTACTTAGGGGGACAGAGAGGGGCAGGGAGTCCCTGCTTCCCTCCAACATGTTATTGGGAGACAGGCAGAGTCTGTAGCAGCTGTGGGGCCCATATGAAGGAGCTGCCAGCTCCCCAGCCTGAACTTCGCAGAGAATGGGGAGCCTAGGCAGCACTGGGACTCAGGAGTCTCAGATTTTGAAGCCTCCATTCAATGGCTTATTGGCTGTGTGTCCTTCTGCAAGTAGCTTGCCCTCTCTGGGCCTCTGGATGGACCAGGGGAGGTGAGTCTGTGAAGCTCTGAGCTGCTGTCTCAGCATTTTTCAGTACGTTGTAACCTGAGTGCATCATAACAAGTCCACATGCATAGCGTGCAGACTTCTCCGCGTGGCTTCAGAGTTCCCAGCAAAAAGCCTGACCCTGCCCAGCCAACCGCAGCTCTTAAACAACAGGGCCCTGCATTAGCGCCGCATTTCCCCTCCAGGACCTCACCTAGCTCCACTGCTCTTTCTTTTTTTGTTAATTCTCACACAAGGATATATTTTTTTCAAGCAAAAGGCAAGTTTTATTTGAAAGATAGACTCCCCACAGCGGGAAGTGGGTTGCCCATGCAAGGATATTTTTTCCATTGATTTTTAGATAGAGTGGAAGGGAAGGAGGGAGGGAGAGAAACATGATGTGAGAGAGACATCGATTGGTTGTCTCCCGCATGACCCATCGGGGCCGGGGATTGAACTGCAACCCAGATACATGCCCTTGACTGGGAATCAAACCTGAGACCCTTCGGTCCGTGGGCCAGCGCTCTAACCGCTGAGCAAACTGGCCAGGGCTCCACTGCAACTTTGTCCCCAGTTCACTTCCAGGATTATTCCAGCCTCATGTCTTTGCTAAATTCAAATCCTGCCTCTGCCTCGCCCTAGCTATGACCCCGGGCATGTGACATGCTCTCTGAGCCTCAGTTTCCTCATCTGTATAAAGAGGATTTGTGAGGACTTAATGAGATCTTATGGCACATAAAGTGTTCAGCCTAGGGCCTGGCACAGAGCAACCTCCAGTAATTGTTAGGTATGTTTTTTTTTTTTTTAAGTCATGTTTATCTAATATTTGATATGTACGATATAACATATTCATCCCAGAAACATTTATGAAGGACCTACTGGCTACCAGGCCCTGTTGCGGATGCTCGAGTTATCCACAGTCTCCACTCCTCCCTGCTGTGTTCCACTGGACGGCCTCGCTCACCGAAATGGTCTATTTTGGTCCAGGACGAACTGGAGTTTGCATCCCTAGTTTAGATGAGTAGACTGTTGTGGCTCCTGCCTGTTTTCCTTGAGCATGTGTCTTTTAAGGCCACAGCTGGGGACAGAATGTGGCAGGGTGAAATGAGCACAGCACTGGGGTCATTTCCCAGCTGTGTGACCCGGGGAAAGTCCCTTAACCTCTCTGACTCAGTCTCCTGAACTCTGAAATGAAAATAAGAGTTCACAAAAATGTTGTCAAAAAGATAAGGTCAATAAAGCATGGCACAGAGTAGATGTTCACTAAAAGTTTATTAAAGATTTAGGTGACCCTGAGATCTTAAATTTCGGAGGGCCCAGCAGGACACTTGGCCCATAGCGGATATTAGAAAATGTGCATTCTCGTTCCCCAGCTTCTTGATTGCTGGGCAGAGTTCCTGGGTGAGGCTGTTTTGGCTGAGCCAGGGCCGAGCAACCAGGCTATGGTGCCCTCCAGAAGGGCCTCATGGGCTAGAAATACACTGATCCCCAAATACCTATGGAGCATCAAGTATGAGGGGATGGGCGTGACACCTCATGAAACGTGTTTAGCCACACCCCCTGATTTGCATGGGACCCATGGGCTTCTTGGGAAAGACCTGACACCCTGTCCAAGTGTCTGAACTTGGAATTCAGACAGGTTCCAACCAGCCCAAACAAGTGTGGCAGGGGCAGCAGAAGCCGGTTAAAGGGAAGAAAGGGGCCTCAGAGAGAATCCCAGAAGGAAGACACCCGACAGGGATGGAGACTGGAGAGAATGGGTGTTCCAGGAACAGTCTGAGGCTGGGTTTGCCCTTCTTCATCCCCCACACAGTCCTCGTGTGCTCTGGGGTGGAGAAGGCTGTGGTGTGAAGACAAGAAGGGGCTCACATGGGGCCCCCACAGCTCTGCCAAGGGATCCCCTCTCGGAAGGAGCTCAGCAGGAGCACTGCAGGGGGCTGGCCAGCCGGAGGGGTCAGCAGAGGCCTCCTTGACAGGCAGACCCTGGAGGGAAGTTAGCAGTGGGCCAGTGCCTGAGACGCATGGACCGTGGGCAGACGGCCTCGGCCTGCAAGCAGCAGGACCTCAGAGAGAGCCACGGCCACTGTCAGAGCCCAGAGCACCCCGAAAACTTGGTGAAGAGGACCTACATCCAGGACAGGAGCTCCTGCTGGCCCAACTGGAGGGTCTTGGGGCACCAAGACTGTAGGTGTGGCTGTACCTGTGGCCCAGTAACACTCATGGCTCACCCACACCTATTCAGCACCTGCTCTGTGCCAAGCTCTGCTCCCGGGGCACGGAGGGGCAGGCAAGAGCTGCAGGTCAGCGGGTGATAACATGCGAGTGGTCAGATGAGTCAAGATAAATCGACAGAGCTGTGTGTTGTGAAGAAAACAGGGTGATGTGGCAGAGTGGCTGAGGTGGGTGGGGCTGAGTGACCAGGGCAGACTTGGCCACTGTGTCATAGGGGCAGAGGGATCACAGCTGTTTCCTTTTCTTGGGCACCACTCCCGGGCTGTGCCTTGTTGGAGCCCCCTGTCCCACCTGAAAAGTCAGGTCCATCAAACAACAAGTGTTGGCGAGGGTGTGGAGAAAAGGGGACTCTAGTCCACTGCTGGTGGGAATGCAGACTGGTGCAGCCACTGTGGAAAACACTATGGTGTTACCTCAAAAAATTAAAAATTGAACTGCCATTTGACCCAGTGATCCCACTTCTAGGAATATACCCTAAGAAACCTGAAACACCAATCAGAAAGAATATATGTACTCCCATGTTCATAGCAGCACTATTCACAATAGCTAAGATCTGGAAACAGCCCAAGTGCCCATCAGTGGATGAATGGATAAAAAAGCTGTGGTACATATACACAATGGAGTACTATGCAGCTGTAAGAAAGAAAGATCTCTTATCCTTCGAGACGACATGGAGGGACCTCGAGAGTATTATCCTAAGTGAAACAAACCAAGCAGAGAAAGACAAATATCACATGATCTCACTCATTTGTGGAATATAATAAACATAACAGTATGGGGAACAGGGTAGACCCAGAGATGTGAAAGTAGGGTACAGACTGACAACCCTCAGAAGAGGGGGTGGGGGGGGGAGGGAAGAGATAAACCACAGAACTTATACGCATGTATGCATAACTGATGGACCTGGACAACAAAGCTGGGGATGGGGTGGGGGGATGGGGAGGAGGGTGTCAATGGGGAAAAAAGGAGAAACATCTGTAACAAAAATAAATTAATAAAAAATAATAAAAAAATAAAATAAAAAAATAAAATAAAATTACAAAAAAAAAAAAGTCAGGTCCACTGGATGGCTTTCTCAGGAGGGCAGGTCAACTTCGTCGCCCCCTCAGTAAGTCAACCCCAGCGGGCTCACCTTGGAATGAGGCTGCGTGCGTGGGTTTGTGATGTGCTCCTACCTGCCCAGGTAGGACCAGGCTCCAGGGTGGGAGCGTCACCTGTGACTCATTCATTGCAGGCTGCACTGGGGCGCCGCCTGCCACACCCACTACACACACACACTGCCCCACGCTAGGCCTCCAGGAGAGAATCTGACCAGAGACACGCATGGGAATCGGGGCTTATGATGACCGAGGCAGCAGCCATAGCCCTCAAACCTGCACCACCTCACACTGGCTGTGGTGAAACTTAAGGTTCATTTTGCTTCTTCCTGTGGGGAGGGGGAGTGGCCCTTGAGGACTTGATGGCATTTCTCTGGGGAGTGGCCTGGGATGTCTTGCAGCATTTGAAACACCTGCTCTAAGAGGCAGCCAGCTGGCAGTGGCTCCCACCGAAGAGTCACCAGCCTTTGCGCCTGCTTCCTCCAAGCGCCTCCTTCACAGTCCACGTGATTCCCCCCTTTGTACCCCATCTCATTCACTCACACCCAGACGCCCCCTTCCACTTCCTGGGGCGTCGCATTCCCCTGGGTTTGAGGCCGGGCCTGGCCCCTCTGTCCCTGTCCTTTGACCACGTCTTTCTCTTCGTTGCATTTGTTTCCTCTTCTATAAAATAGGAATAAACAGAATAAAGAGTCTAGCCTCATAGGGGTATCAGATTTTTTAAAAAATATGTTAAAAAATTTTTTTTTTCTGTATTGATTTTAGAGAGGAAAGGAGAGGGAGAGAGAGATAGAGACATCGATGAGAGAGAACATCAATTGGCTTCCTCCTGCATGCCCCCCACTGGGGATCGGGCCCACAACCTGGGCATGTGCCCTGACCGGGAATCGAACCAGCGACCTCTTGGTGCATGGGTCGACGCTCAACCACTGAGTCACACTGGCTGGGCTTAAATATGTTTTTATTGATTTTTTTAGAGAGAGATAGAAATATCGATCGGCTGCTTCCTGCATGCCTCCCGCTGGGGATTGAGCCAGGGTTTTGCCCTGACTGAGAATCAAACCGGGACCTCTCAGTCCATGGGATGACGCTCAATTCACGGAGCCACACTGGCTGAGTGGGGTACCAGATTTTTAAATCCAGCAAATATTGCATGAGTTAAGAAACAGAAAGCATTTTGAACAGTGCCTGGCATGTAATAAGCGCTCAATAAATGGTAGCTATTTTACTATTATCATGATTAAATATTTACCAAGTGTCTTTTGTGCTAGCCACTGGGGATTCAGTGGTGAGGAAAACAGATGCCAGGTAAGATAAAGAATGTGCAGCACCTGGCACATAGAGGCTCCCCAGTAAATAGGGGGCTCCTCCTCCCTTCCCAGAAGCAGGTCCCAGTTCTGAGAACCCCCCTGGTCCTTCGTGTTCACTGAAAGCCAGAGATGTGACAGGATGGAAGCTGAGTGAATGCTCTGGCTGGCAGAAGAGCCCAGAAGTGTCTGCTTACCTTGGCGTGTGCCATATGCCCAGAGGAAAGGCTCTAGAAATGGATTGTTGGGAGCTTGTCTTTCTTGGATCCTCTCGGTCAGGCCTGGGTTTCCCTTCGGATATTCTGACTCAGGCCTGACTCTCAGGAACAGAGACGATTAGTTTTAACCGCTTGAGTTTGGTTTTGTGATTTACATACCCCATTCTGGTATTCAAAGTTGCCACTCAGGGCTTTACTGAGGGTGTGGCCTACAAGGTCCAACTCACAGGCAAGAAGTGTTACAACCTGACGCTGAGGGCATCTTAACCACGCCTAAGTTCTTCCAGGCTCCGAGCTTCATTTAAAATGCTTCCTGGCCCGGCCAGAGTGGCTCAGTTGGTTGAGCGTCGTCCTGTGCATGGGAAGGCTGCAGAGTGGCTCAGTGGGTTGAGCGTCATCCTGTGCATGGGAAAGCTGCAGAGTGGCTCAGTTGGTTGAATGTTGTCCTGTGCATGGGAAGGTTGCTGGTTCAGTTCCTGGTCAGGGCACATACCTGGGTTGTGAGTTTGACAGAAAGTAACTGATCCGATTGATGTTTCTCTCTCACATCGATGTTTCTCTCTCTCTCTCTCTCCCTCTCCTTCCTCTCTCTAAGCATGTCCTCAGTGAGGATTTAAAAAAATTTTTTTTCTTTATTGACTTTAGAGAGAGAGGAAGGGAGAGGGAGACAGAAACACCAATGAGAGAGAACATTGATTGGCTGCCTCCTGCATGCCCCCCATTGGGGATTGGGCCCACAACCTGGGCATGTGCCCTGACCGGGAGTTGAACCAGCGACCTCTTGGTGCATAGGTCGATGCTCAACCACTGAGCCACACCAGCCAGGCTCAGTGAGGATTTTTTTAAAAAGCTTCCTGCTCTAGGGCAGAGGGACTCAGGTTGGGATGGTTCCGTTGCAAGGATAGAGGTTGTGTTAACTTTTGGGAGAGGGGATTTTGAAATACTTTAAAAAACATAGGTATAGTTTAACTCTAGATTCTAGAGTCTAGAAGCTAGCTAGATTTATTTATTTATTTTATTTTATTATTATTTCTTCTAATCTTCACCCAAGGATATTTTTCTATTTATCTTTAGATATTGTGGGAGGGAGGGAGAGAGAGGGGGGGGGAGAGGGAGAGAGAGAGATACATCGACATGAGAGGGACACATCGACTGGTTGCCTCCCGCACAACCCCTACCAGGGCTGGGGATGAACCACAACCGAGGTACGTGCCCTTGACTGGAATCGAACCCAGACTCATTGGTCCACGGGCCAACACTCTAACCACTGAGTCAAACCGGCCAGGGCTATTTTATTTTATTTTTTTCATCACCATTTATCCCCCCTATACCCTCTTCCATCTCCACCCATCCTCTCCTCTTGCCCCCTCCCCTCAATCAGCACACTGTTGTCCATGTCAGTGAGTTCTTTCTGTCTCTCTCTCTTTTTTTTTTTTTTGCTCAAGCCGTCCACACCCCCGCCCCGGCTGTCAACCTGCTCTCTACCTATGAGTCTGTCTCTATTTTGCTTGTTAGTTCTGTTTGTTCATTACACACGAGTGAAAGATTTAGATAGGAGATATAAGAGAGTATGTGACCACAGAAATGTTGAGGGAGGGTGTGTTCGTGAGGATAGCTACTATCTGTGGAGGGCTTACCAGGTGTCAGGCACTGCTGTAAATGCTGCTCCTGCATTATCTTTGTTAGCCTGACAACACCCCTGTGAGGCTGGTGTGCTTGCTGGTTATATCCATTTAAGAGAGGACAAAGCAAGAGGCTCAGAGAAGCGGGGCCACCTGCCCAAGGCCCCACAGCTAACTAGTAACAGAGCCAAGATGTGCTGGGTGGAGGGACTTCAGATCCCACAGTCTTACCCTCAGCACTGCCGTCACTACCTGGGTGAAGCGTGATGGAAAAGTGAGAATCCTCAGCTACAGGTGACAGAGGAATACTGGTGGTTTTCTTTTCTCTTTTCTTTTTTTAAATACTTTTTCTTTATTGATTTAGAGAGAGAGGAAGAGAGAGGGAGAGAGATAGAGACATCGATGGGAGAGAACATCGATTGGCCGCCTCCTGCAGGGTCCCCACTGGGGATTTGGCCCACAACCTGGGCATGTGTCCTGACTGGGAATCGAACTGGCAACCTCTTGGTGCATGGGTCGATGCTCAACCACTGAGCCACACCAGCCGGGCAATTTGTCAAATTTAATCAAAGATAAATTTACAGATTCAAAAAGTTCAGTGAAGCCCAAGCAGGATAAGTACAGAGAAAACGACGCCTAGTACAGCATAGTCAAACTACTGAAATCCAAAGATAAAGAGAAGAATCTTGAAAACAGCCAGAGAAAAATGACATTATAAACAGAGGAACTATGATACAAATGACAGCTGACTTCTCATAGCAAACAATGGAATCTAGAACCTAATAGATCAACATCTTTAAAATGCTGAAAGGAATAAAAACCCTCTCAAACCGTATTTCTACATCCAGTGAAGATATACTTCAAACATGAAGGCAAAATAGACACATTTTCAGATAAACAAAAACTGAATTTGTCACCAGCAAACCTGCATTATAAGAAATGTCAAAGGAAATTCACCTGGCTGAAGGGAAATGACACCAAATGAACATTCAGATCTATAGGAAGGAAGGAAAAGCACTTGAAGTGGTAAATATGTGAGTGACTACAAAACATTTTAGGGGATGGGGCGGGGTTGGCAGGCCAGGGTCCCGGTGGGCAGGAGGGCCCTGCCCGGGGTGGGGGTGGGTGCTGGGAGTCCCTCGGGGGGTGGGGGGAGGGGGTGGGCGTGGAGTCAGGGGGTAGGAAAAAAAACAAACAAAACATTTTATATATTTATTTTCTTGATTTCTTTAAGAGACATGACTGTTTAAAAGGTGAAATTATAACTTTGTATTGTGGGGTTTACAACATCGATGGATATAATTTATATGATAACAATAGCACACAGGTGAGAGTGGAGATAAGAGGAGCTATACTGTTGTGAAGTTCATATATATATATATATTTGGTTAATCTAGAGTGGAAGGGAGGAAGGGAAGGAGGGAGAGAGAGAGAGAGAGAGAGAGAGAGAGAGAGAGAGAGAGAGAGAAACATTGATGTGAGAGAGACACATCAATTGGCTGCCTCCCACATGAACTTGACCAGGACTGGGGATCAAACCTGTAACCCAGATACATGCCCTTGACCAGGAATCGAACCCGAGACCCTTCAGTCCATGGGCTGACTTTCTAACTGCTGAGCCAAACTGGCCAGGGCTGAAGTTCCTACGTTTTATATGAAGTAATATAATATTAATTTTAAGTAGATTGTGATAAGATAAAGATTCATGCTGTAATCATTAGAGCAACTGCACAAATACAATTAGAAGAGGGTATAGCTAACAAAGCCAATAGAGGAATTAAGTGCAATACAAAAAAGTATTCAATTAACCCGAAAGGAGAAACAGAGGAACAGCAACAAAAAAGATGAAACAAGTAGAAAGCAAATAGCAAAATGGCTGAATTAATCCTAAACATATCCATAATTACATGAAGTGTAAATAAACTAAATATTCTAATTAAAACACAGAAATTGGCCCAGCTGGTGTGGCTCAATGGACTGAGTGTCATCCCATGGACTGAGAGGTCTCAGTTCAATGTCCGGTCAGAGCACATGCCCAGGTTGTGGGCTCATCTCCAGTAGGGGGCGTGCAGGAGGCGGCCAATTAATGTTTCTCTCTCACATTGATGTTTCTATCTCTCCCTTCCTCTCTCTAAAAAAATCAGTAAAACATATTTTAAAACACAGAAATTGTCAGACAAGGCAGAGAAGCAAGATCCATGTATATGCTGTGTACAACACACATACTTTAAATACAAAGTCACACATAGGATGAAAGTTAAAAAATGGGAAAAGATATAAAATTAAATCATAAGAAAGCTGGAGTGATTATATTAATATCAGCTACAGTAGACTTCAAAACAAAGACTGTAACAGATATTTCACAATGATAGAAGAGGCAATTCATTAGGAAGATATAGCAATTTTAATGTGTATTAACCTAATTACTGAGCTTCAAATACATGCCGCAAAAATGGATATAATTAGCCCTGGCTGGTTTGGCTCAGTGGTTAGAAACCTGAGTCTCAGGTTCGATTCTGGTCAAGGGCACATACCTCGGTTTCAGTTCGTCCCGGCCTTGGTCGGGTCGTGCGGTAGGCAACCAATCGATGTGTCTTTCTCACATCAATGTTTCTCTCTCTCTCCTTCCTATTCTACCTGATGATAAACAGAGAAATATCCTCGGATGAGGATTTAAAAAAAATGGATATAGTTAAAGGGAGAAGTAGACAAACTCAGTCATAATTAGATATTTTAATACCTCTCTCTCAATAATCAAGACAAAAAAGCAATTACTAGACAAAAAATCAGTAAGGACAGATCTGAACATCATAACCTCCTGACTTAACTGATGTTTATAGAACATTATACCCTAAAATAATAGAATACAAATTATTTTCAAGTGCACATAGAATAATAACCAAAATAAGCCATATGCTGGGCCATAAACATGTTTTAACAAATTTTAGAAGATTAAAATCTTACAAAATATAGTCTCTGATTACAGCAGAATGAAATTAGAAATCATAACAATAAGATATCTGGGAAAGCCCCAAATATTTGGAAACTAAACAACAACTTAAAACACCCCATGGTATACTTAAATAAGTGAAAACTTATGTCCACACAAAAACCTGCACACAAATATTTATAGCTGTTTTATTCATATTTGCCAAATCCTGGAAGCACCCAAGTTGTCCTTCAGTAGGGTGAATGGACAGAAAAATGCTATACATTCATACAATGGAATATTAATCAGTGATAAAAAGAAACAAGCTGTTGAGCCACGAAAATACATGGAGAAACCTTAGAAGCATATTGCTAAGAGAAAAAAGCCTGAAAAGGCTAGGTACTGTATATGATTTCAACTACTGTATGTGACATTCTGGAAAAGGCAAGACTATGGAGACAATACAAAGACCAGTGATTACAAGAGGTTGAGGGGAGGGAGGGATGAGTAGGTGGAGCACAGGGGATTCTCTATGATACTGTAATGGTGGCTACATGTCATTATACATTTGTCAAAACTCACAGAACTGTACAACACAAAGTAAAATCTAATGTAAATTATGGACTTTAGTTAATAATAATGTGCCATCATTGGCTCATCAATTGTAACAAATGTACCACACTAATACAAGATGTAAATAATAAGGTAAACTGTTTGTTGGGGGAGAGGGAGTATGTGGGAATTCTTTGTACTTTCCCATCAATTTTTTCTGTAAACCTCAAACTGCTCTAAAAAATATTTTTTAAAAACCCATGATCAAAGACTATAAAAGATCTGATGCCTAATAAGCTCACCATATGCCCTGGCCAGGTAGTTCAGTTGGTTAGAGTATCATCCTGATATACCAAGGTTGTTGGTTCGATCCCCAGTCAGGGCACATACAAGAATCAACCAATGAATGCATCAGTAAGTGGAACAACAAATCGATGTTTCTCCCTCCCTCCCTTCCTTTCTCTCTCTAAAATCAATTTAAAAAAGTAAACAAACAAACAAAAAAGCTCACCATATACTTGACTTCCAATCTTCTGTCTTCCCATAATGTCGAGATTTCTCTGCCCTTAAGGATCTTTCTTTCTCATTTGGGGAGGGGATTGCAGGAGGATGGCAGAGGAAGCTGAATATGCGATGGGGGAGCTAGTCCAGTTGATCTGAAACCTGGTTCGCCTTCTGGCTCACTCAAGCATTCATTCCACATCTTTGAGCTTCTACTTTGAGCTAAGTTCTGTGCTGGGCCCTGAAGGTGTTAACTGGCAACAAGCCACAGTTCTTTCCCACAAAGCATTCACAATCCAGTGGGAGGGAATGACAAGTAAACAGGCAGTGACAGTTCATTGTGCCAAGTGTTACTATAGGGGTAAACTCAGGGGTCCGTGGGAATACAGGGGAGGAGTATCTAACCAGGCTAGGTTTGGTCAAGCGAGACTTCCTGGTAGCCATGCTCAAAATTATGAGCAGCAGCTAAAGGCAATGGGAATGCCTCCTGGGCTAGGTCAGAGGTCTGGAAACAGAAAAAGAACATGAACCCATTGGGTAGCTGCAAGCAGTTCACCGTGGAGTACATATGTGTGTGGGGAGAGCGGAGGACAGAGATGAGAAAAGGGCTGGAGGGACAGGTGGAGGCCTGTCAGATCTGAGCCTTTGACCCTCTCAGAAGCAGTGCCTAGGTAATCCAGCCAGACCTGGCAATGCCTGCTCCCCTGAGTCTGTGCCTAAGGCAGATGACGTGTCCTGGGGAGACGCACCAAGTCTCTTGGACACACTTGGTAGCAGGAGCGATCCTATAATTATCTTGGTGATAATTAGAGGAACTTCCATTACCTCTTTCAACAAACATTGCACAAGCTGTGGCCCTCTCACCTGCGGGGCTGTGGGGACCCAAGGCCTTCATCTCCTGCCAAGCACACCTGACTCCCCGGCTGGGGTCCAGAGGTGCCATAGATATACACCTGGGACTGCTCCAGCTTGGAGCTGAGTGCTGCTGTCACAGGGACTGAAAGTTACTCCCTAAGTGCCCCAGGCTGGGCAACCTCCAGTCAACCCTCAGTCTTCAGATTTTTTTTCAGCTTGGCCTTCTGGGGGGACTTCAGAAGCCTGCAGAGATCCTGACCAGGACCTGAAGGTGCCTTCTGCATGTGAGCAACCTTAGCCTGAGATGCTCAAGTCACCAGTCTCTAGGCTCACACTCTGTCTTCCTGTGACCATGGACACAGGATTTCCATGGCCTGGACGCTCTCCCAGCCCTGACAAATGCCGTTTGGCTTCTTATGTGGTCTGTATTCACGTTTTTCCAAGAGACACTTGGAGAGCCTATGGTAGAGGAAGAGAAGAAAATCTTCTCATTTCTGACCCCATACCTTCACCCAGACGGACCCCTTCTCCCTCCTTTCTTCCACTAGATTTTTCTCAGTGCAAAAAGTGGCTCCTTTGCTCTTGGGAAAGCAAGACTTGCCTCAGTATCTCCTGTTCCATCAACCTAATACCAACTTTTCACTTGGTTTTGCCTTCTATGACTCACTGGGAACTAAAGCCCAAGTGAATCGCCCAGGGGCTCAGTGTGTCTTTGTTTCATTAGCGACCTGTCTGGTTTGTTTTGTTCTTAGCTCTCAGGAGCTTCAGCATTTCCCACAGCCACTGTGCCAATGGCTTATGGCTTTTCCCATGGGGTCTGAAGCCTCACTCATGCCCTTTTGAGACTCAGAATAACTGTGTGTCATGTTCAAGGGTACAGCTGAAATTTTGTAAAAGCATCTGGCAAAGTTGTAAGAGCTAAGTTAACATAAAAAAATGTAGGCTCCTTGTCCTGGCTGGGTAGCTCAGTTGGTTAGAGCATCATCCTAACACACTAAGGTTGCAGGTTCGATCTCTGGTCAGGGCACATACAAGAATCAACCAATGAATTCCTACATAAGTGGAACAATAAATTGATGTTTCTCTCTCTTTCTCTCCCTTCCTCTCTCTCTAAAATCAATAAAGTTAGCTTAAAAAAAATTTAGGCTCTTTGCCTTCCCATTTCCCCATGATATCCCCACATCCAGTGCCATTTATGGCTAGGCAGATATTTGCATGCTGGTATCTTTCTGTGAATGGTCAGGGGAGGGTCTCTGGTGCTTTGGTAATTTTGGGAGGCCCTGCCTCAACCCTCTCTGGCCCTTGATCTTATCAGCTGGCTCTTTCCCAGGGCTCTCTGGTGGAGCTTCAGGAAATGTATTGAACCTGACTGGTCCTGGCACTGGCAGTAAGGGAAGGAGGAAGATGTTGCTTCTGAAGGAAAAGTGTACTTGGCTTTCTCATTAAAGGGTTCCCCTAGGGGAACAGGCAAGCGGCAGATGTATGGGCAATGGCCAGCTGATCCATTTGGAGATAGAATCAGGGTTTGGTGTTCCCCATAAGCCTGGGCAGGCCCTGGGAAACTGGAGCAGAGCTAGATCCTGGCCTGAAATTGGAAATTGGGCAAGCTGCAGAGGAGCTTGGGTATGCTGGTTTCAGGTGTGCAGGCTCTGCTCCATGTGGAGCCTGGGGGGTGGGGGGAGCTAGTGTGTCCATTGCCCAAGTGTGCTTCTAAAACCTGGAGCTGCACTGATCATTTTCATACATTCTCTTCCTAGAATGCCTTTTCTCCTGGTAAGCCTCGGCCTCATCCATTCCTGGAAGCATTCCCCAATGCCCTGGGGTGCAATCCATCCCTCCCTCCTCTCTCCCTCAAAGCCCCAGATTCACTCTGTTGGTCTCTGGTCTATTATGTTTATTTCTGTGCCTACCTCCACTCCAGAGGGGTGGTTTCCCTGAGCTTTTTGCTCTTGCATGGGCAGCTCCTTCTCATCCTTCAGGTGTCAGCTCAAATATCATCTCCTTTCTTGACCACCCGATCAAAAGTGGTCCTCACCCCTACACACACTGTCCCACTACCCTGTGTTACCATCTTCATAAAACTTAGCAGCGTCTGAAACTATCTTCACTTGTTTTATTTGTTGGCTTAGATTGTCTATGTCTCTTCCTCTAGAATGTAAGCTCTCAGAGGGCAGAAATCCAGCAGAATGAGTTCATAAATAGTTGGCACCCAATCAATATCTGTTGATTGATTAAATGAACGCAAGTATGGGGTATTCGACTTGGCCCCCAGAGGACTTGGCACAGAGCCTGGGCGCAATAAAGGTTGGTTGCTTAGAGTATTTGCTAAACGCATGAATGGAACCAAGGAACAAACGAACGAAGGGGTGCTGCGTTTCGCCTGCGGACTGACAGGTTGACTGACAGTTGGGGTCCCGTGGCCAGCAGGCTGTTGATTGACGGCTGACAGCTGAGTGGCAGCCAACTGACGCGCATCGGCGCTCCAGATTGGCTGGCTGCAGCAGCCCCTCGGAAAGGGAAAGGGGAGGGGGGCGCCGAGGCGACGGCTTCGGGTGGAGAGGGGGCGGCACCAGGCGGCGGGAGGCGGCCCAACCTCCAGGAGCAGGGGGAGCAACAGTCGCCTCGAACCGAAGAACCGACGTCTGCGCGCATGGGCCCGGCGCGAGGGGCGGGGCGCGCGCGTCACGTGAGCGTGTTTTGGGCACGTGACGCGCGCGGGGCCAAGGCTCGCCCCCGCCCCCTCTTCTCCTCCCCTCCGCGGGTGTGAGCCGAGCGGCCTCGCCTCTCAGCCTAGCGCCCCCCTCAGCTGCCGCCGCCGCCGTCACCTCCGCCCGCCTGCCATGTCCCTCGGCCGCCGCCGCCGCCGCCCGAGCACGGCGCTCCCGCGGCCCAGCGCGCAGTGAGCGCGGGGCCCACTTGCCGTCCGCCCGCCCCGGGGCCCCCTTGTTCTCAGCGCCGCCGCCGCCGCCGCCATGTTGGGTTTAGAGCCGCAGCGGAGTCGCCGCCGCCGCCGCCGGTGAGGGAGGCCGCGAGCGGAGCCCGCCCCGCCCCGGGGCCCAGGGAGCGGGGCCGCCTCGGAGCCCGGCCTCTCCCTGCCAGCCGCCGTCCCGGCCCGCCCGCCGTGCGAGCGAGGGAGCGAGCGCCGGGCCGCGCCTTCCGCTCGCGGCCCGAGCGAGCCCGCCGCCCGTCCGTTCCCCGGCCTCCGGGCCCCAGAGCCTGCAGCGGAGCCCTTGAGGGTCAGCGCCATGGCGGAGCAGACCTACTCGTGGTGAGTGCGGGGTCTCGGAAGGCCGGGGCGGGCGAGGGTGGGGGTCGGGGCGCCGACTCGGCCGGCCGGGGGGGGGGGGTGGAGAGGAGGAGGAACAGGTGCGCGTTGGGGGGGCCGCGTGTTGGGGTGCACGCCCCCCTCGTTCCCACCATAGGCGGCGGGTGGTGCTCCGGGAAGGCGGAGCGGAGCGGCCGGGGCCGCGGCGTCCGAGAAGGGGGATGGAGGCGGCGGCGGGGGCCGCGGCGGATGTCATCTGCTTTGGGGCGGAGCAGGTGATGGAGAAGGGGAGCATGACCCCAAGGGTGGGAAGCCCACGGATGGGAAGTTGAATCCCACAGGCACCCGGAACTGACTTGGGATGGCTCCTGGGCAGGAGGAATGGAAAGGGTGGGGAGAGGCAGGCCGGGGCAAAGGTGGGCTACCGGGCCGACTGAGAACAGGTGATAAGAGGCCGAGCTGGAAGTTGAGAGCGAGGAGGAGCCGCCCCACCTGGGCTGCTGCTTGGCGCTGGGGTGGGGCGTGAAGGGGGGTTCGGTAAGGTGGGCAAAGGCCGGGTGAAAGGGAAGGAGAACCGCGGCAGGAGAGCGTCTTGGGAACCACGGAGGGGAGTCTCTGGTGAAGAGATCAGAAGGGGAGCCACGGTGGAGAACCAACTCCTGGAAAGGAAGTCGGCGACAGTGGGGCATGGGCGGAATCTTCGTAAGAGTTGTTCTTTCAAATTCCAAGTGGCGTGGCTCCCTAGGTCAGGTATGGAGATGGAGGATCTTCAAGTTCTGTTTTTATAGGACTTTTAAAGTTGTTAAATAGCTTGTTAAGGACTGAGAAGCGTACCATGTAGTTGATGAAAGCAGAGCAAACCTATCCGGAGAAGGGAGTGCCACGGTTTGGGGAAAGGGAGATGGGAAGCCTCCCTTTAACACGCAGAGGTGGAATATTTGCAGGAGAGGCAACAGCGGTTCTCAGCCGGTGGGTCGCGCGACCCCTTTGGGGGTCCAACGACCCTTTCACAGGGGTCGCCTAAGACATAACAGTAGCAAAATTATAGTTATGAAATAGCCACGAAAATAATTTTATGGTTGGGGGTCACCACAACATGAGGAACTGTATTAAAGGGTTGCTGCACTAAGAAGGTTGAGAACCACTTTAACCGTTAAAGGAATGATGATAGTATTCATGAAGAGTGGAAATTGGATAGTGGGGAGAAAGTAATCGCTGGAGGGTGAAGAAGCAAGAAAATGGGTGATTGTAGGTGTGGGGATGGGAGATCTGGTTGCAGTCTACAGAGATTGTTTGAAGGTGGTTTACTCTCGGAGGCAAATGTGGTTTGGGACTGAACTGTAGGCTTTCCCTTCTTAGAGAAGAGCATAATAGAGTGAGAAGAGCCTGGCGTTTGGAGTTGGAAGACTTGGTTTGGAGGTCCGGTTCACCACTAACTTGCTTTATAACTAGACAAGATAGTAAGTTCTTATTTCTTTTTCATTATGGATAAAATAGGGGAATTACCTTTTTCTTAGGCTGTAAGGATTAAATTAATACAAAGCACACAACAAACTGTAAAGTATTGTGTTTTACTATATTATGATTATCTGAGGGAAATAGCAAAGAAATGGGTCATATTTGAAAATAAAGAATGGCTTGAGGTAGAAAGTTTTAATTGAGTGGATGATTTGTGGTGGTGGGGGTTAATAAATCAAGAACTCCCGTCTTCACGTAGGGAAAGTGGATTGGTGATTGAAGGTGATAATTAGAAAGGGAACTTCAGTGATATATATACAATTTCAAGAATATAAACTGAGAGATGGAAAGAAAGTAATGCTAAAAGAAGAATTAAAATATTGGTGAACAGTTGTAACTGCACATTATTTTTAAAAAACATGTAAACTAATTTGATAGTTTTGAGCAACAGTGAACTGCCTCATAGCAGGTGATATGGAACACAGGATTACAATTTGAGGTATATTATTTTGAGAGTACATTTGTTTATTAAAGCTAGGGACAGTGAAACAAAGGAAGAGCTTAGTATAGTAAAAACAATGGGAGAGAGCCTAGGCAGTGCAGCTTTGGCCCTCTAGCGACGTTTTGGAAAGAAGTGAGCCACGTGGGGCTGCATGGACTCACTGAGAAGTAAAAGTTAGTGACAGAAGTGGCCAAGGTGGGGCTGCTGTTAGCTCACTGAGAAATGAGAGAAGAGGAGGCCTTGGAGACTGGTTCAGGGGGTTAGCCTGGGACGAGCTGTTGCTGCCGATGCTCCCCTGGTTGCAAGTCTCATGGGGACCCTTATTGTTTAGGAGAAAAAGAGCAAAAAATACATGCCCGAGAAAAGGAGGGGTTACAGGCATGCTCCAAGGAGAGTGCACCTACAATTTCGAGCTTTTTTTTTTTTTTTTTTTTTTTTTCCTCAATTCGAGCTTTGTTATGGACAGAGTAAGAAATGAAGGTAAAGGTGCTCCTGTCTTGTGGTAACTACTAACTCATCCTGAGCTCCACACTCTGACACAGCTGAGAGGTGATGGTTGCCCTCCTGTTTTTACTGTGCTGTATAGAGGCTGTGGATGATAGAAAGAGTAAACACAGTGGCCAAGAAATGGGGGAAATGAGTGTTTTATTAGGAAGGTTGGCCACACACTGCCTCTGTGTGATGTTGGATGACTCTAGTAGTTAAGGGGGGATTATTTTGTGAGTTTGACAATTTACAAAATTTATCTTACTAAAATACATTCTTTCTGGTCCACGGGCCGACGCTCCAACTGCTGAGCTAAACCAGCCAGGGCCTAAAACACATTCTTAAGTCTCAGCTCCCTTTATTTGCTTCACAGTCAAATCTCCTTGAAATCACAATTCTTACCTCCTCACAGTTAGCATGTTTTGAGATGAAAGTTCTTACATCATCTTGATAGGGTGGTATATGAGGGGAGAAGATTAGGAAACCAGGCAGCTTTGTAGTTCTTTCTGTCAACTGGGAAATAGCATAGGGAGCTACTATGTGG
Source organism: Tadarida brasiliensis (assembly GCA_030848825.1). Classification (NCBI taxonomy): domain Eukaryota; kingdom Metazoa; phylum Chordata; class Mammalia; order Chiroptera; family Molossidae; genus Tadarida; species Tadarida brasiliensis. The sequence continues at coordinate 11,516,905 of CM061277.1, read as the reverse complement.
CATTTAATATACCCCAGGTCCTCAAATAATGTCCTTTTGCTCAATGTCGCGTTGTTATAACCAAGAGATGCTGTAGGAACTTAGCTCTCATTTTTATCAATTAGCCTATGGCATAATAGGTTTCATTATATGTTGTTTCTTTTAAAGTTGCAGAACCTGCGGACAATGTTAAGTAAGGATTTACTGTGTACTCTTAATTATTATAAGTCCCTGAGGTAGGTGATCTTTTTCTGATGAGGAAACTTAGGCTCAGGAGACCAAGTCATTTGTCCAAGATACTTTGCCTGTGATGCTTTATTTTGTTTTGCATGAATTCTCCCATTTTATTTATTCTTATTGAAATGTAAGTATGGAAAAGTATTTCAAAATTACATGTAAACCGAGTTTTGGATTATCTATCATTCTGCAATATCTTTGTTACTGTTCCCTTGGTTTGTACAAACAATCAAGAGTTGATTGTTTGGTTTAAAATGGACTCTCACACTTTATTTGTATGTGGCTTTTAGGAAAAGCAACCTATTGAGAGTACGTAGTGTGGCAGTGTAGATTTGTCTGAGATTGGAGTCAGTGAAGAATGTAGAAGCATAGAAAATAGCTTCCTTTAGGATTTTTGTATAATAAGATATGTAAATTATAAAATAAGATTGGCCATGAGTTGGTAATTGTTGAAGCTCAGTAATGAGTACGTGTAGGTTCAAGGCCCCATACATAAATTCATGCTGTTTGTTTTCTGGTTTCTTGTGCTTGCTTTCTTCCTGGCAAATTCTGTCAAAATCCTGTTACCCAAGGGTCCAGCTCAAATTCCACCTAGCAGTGAAGGATGTTCTGACCACCCCAACAGAAAGTGATCTCTTTATTTTTAATACTTGTAGTTTTGTCTGCATCATTTCTTTCTTTCCAACTGTGAGTACCTAGTCTCCTCACTGGTTTGTAATCTCCATGAGGGTAAGGATGTTATTACACTGATCTTTGTCCTCTCATAGTGCCTAGCACATTGTCTTGCCCATAACTCCTGCTTAGTACATACTGAGTGGTATGATAGTAGGTTTTAGGGTGGTTCATCATTTGTTGAGTGAATAATTAAACATCAGGGAAGCTATAGATATTTATAATACATATACTTATAAAAGAGAGCTTTTGGTAACTTAGTTTTCTGGTGTTCTCAGTACTGTAAGAATGAAGAATGCCATCCCTTAATAAAGTTTCAAATAAAAACTGACAGAAGAAATTAAACTGATGGGTAGTAACACCACAATCTTTATCATGATTTAACCACAAGATTCTGCTTGTATTCTTTTTACAATTCAATACTGAGGAAATGAAAGAAGCCATGTGAAAACACAAATTGAAGGTGCAAACTAGACTTTTATTAATTTGAGAAAAACACCTTGCTCAATGTGTATTTATGAACAGTTGTTTTAGTATAACTTCTGTGAGAAGCAGGAGCTTGTCTCTCGATGGAGTCAATGTAGTACTTGTATATAATTGCACTTGAACCTTGCTAAAAATTACTTATGTTAGGCTTAATGTTGGTTTAGGAGGAAAAAGGAAGTCAGTACATGTGAACCTCCTGCAAATCAATTTTGTTACCAAAGTAGTATAGTAGTTTATTGTGTTTTCTATGGATTAGGGCTTTGCAGGCATTGCTAAGTAAGGAAACTGAGGCTTAAAGAGTTTAAGTAACTTACTCAAGGATGTGTAAATGGTAAAGGGGCTCAAAGTCAAGACTGTTTGACAACAAGACTCTGGCATTGAATCTGTCTCCTTCCATTTCCACAATCACTGCTTTATCCTCTTTTACTTGAGTTCCCTATTAACTTCCTCGCTGGGTTCCCTCCATTCTCCACACAATGGCCATTCTCCTCAGTGGCCTCCTAACAACCTAAGGCAGATCATGTCAGTTCTCTGCTTAAAAGTGTGCCTTTGGCCACACTTAGAATAAAATCCAAACTCCTTGGTAAGGCTCTTTGTGGTAAGATCTGAGGGGGTTACAGACAGTAAATAGACTAAAAGTTACACAGTAATAAGATTATTTCTGACTTGCTCGGACAATGTGGCTCAGTGGTTGAGCGTCAACCCATGCACCAAGAGGTCGCAGGTTCGATTCCTGGTCAGGGCACATGCCCACATTGTGAGCCCAATCCCCAGTGGGGGGCATGCAGGAGGCAGCTAGTTGATGTTCTCTCTCATCGATGTTTCTATCTCCCTCTCCCTTTCTCTCTAAAATCAATAAAGAAAAAAAATAAAAAATAAAAAAGATTATTTCTGTCTTAGTACTCTTTCCAGTGCCTGGGATACAAAAACAGATGAGTAACAATGCTTCCCCCTGGGATATCTTAAGATTTAATCTAAGGATTGCATTATTTGGAGGTGATCTATTGTGATAATGGATACTATCCTGTCAGGTATTTGCAAATAGTGCTAAACCTGAAAATAAAAATAATATAGATCTCTAGAACCAATGGAAATCACCTCTACTTTCAGATTATTGTTGTATATCATTGCAGTGTCTGTCTGTGATATCTGATTGTGTGACCATCACATCTGATGAAAGTTTTTCAGAGGAAAATGTGTGTCTAGTATCATAGACTTTAGATTTGCTCATTATTTTTAAAGCATGTTTTGCCTATAGTTAAAGTGCTATGATAATGTTTTGGCGATGTGTGATTCAAACTAAAATTAGCCAAAGCTAAGAGCATGAATTTGTTTTGAAATAATTTTCTTAAATGTTTCTTATAAAGCCTTTGGAGGTAAAATAGCTGGAGTGCTTGTAACCATATCAGCCTGTAATTTATGAAGTAGTACTATGAATTAAAATGCCCAATGTTCATGCATTTTTTATTTATTATTAAATCTTTTATTATTATTTTTAATCCTCAAGGATGCGTTTATTGGTTTGGGGGCAGGTGTGGAGAGAGAGAGAGAGAGAGAGAGAGAGAGAGAGAGAGAGAGAGAGAAAGCATGGATCAGTTGGGATTGAACCCACAACCTGGGTATGTGCCCTGACTGGGAATTGAACCCCAAAACCTTTTGGTATATGGGACGATGCTCCACAATTGAGCCACCCAGCCAGGGCCATGCATTTTTATAAAATAGGTTTTTATGTAATCATTAATTTTAGAAATAACAAATGCCACTGAATTGTGAGGTGTTATTTACTGTATAATTGCATTTTATTTCAACATTAATAACTTACTTAGTTTTCATCATTTTTATCTGTTTCATCAAACCATCATGAAAAATCAGGGAATACCCTAAGAAGAGTAGCTAACCAAATGCTGTTTTAGTTGGCTATATTTGGCACCTGAAACTTTGTGATTGATATATTCCTGGCAATAGAGCTGTAAGGATAATTTGATTTTTAAAATTCTGTAATACATTTTCTGAAGTTTAATGGTCCCTTTTTAGGAGTTAAAGGAAAATATTGGTTTTATTTGTTGTGTGTATAAATCAAGAAACGATTGCAACTTTGAGTTGTTGTATATTTTCTAATCCTCACTTAAAGTTAGAGGCAAAGTGCTCCCCTTCTGGAATTTTTTTTTTTTAAAAATATAAGAGAAAGCTTATTTAGAAAGTTACGGAAGCAAAAGAAGGGCCCTTGGGCCCCATCTAGGTGGCTCAGTTGTTCTGAACATTGTCCCCTATATCGAAAGTTGTGGGTTCGATTCCGGTCAGGGCACATACTTAGGTTTCAGGTTCCATCGGGGTGCATACAGGAGGCAACCAGTCAATGTTTCTCTCTCACATCGATGTCTCTGACTCTCGCTCAAAAAACCAATAAATATACCCTTGGGTGATTATTTAAAAAATAAAAGGCCCACTCTGTCCGGTTTGGTTCAGTGGTTAGAGCGTTGACCCATGGACCAATGAGTCGCGAGTTCAATTTCTGTCAAGGGCATGTACCTCGGTTGTGGTTCATCCCCGGCCCTGGTTGGGGTCGTGTGGGAGGCAGCCAGTCGATGTGTCTCTCTCTATCTCTCCCTCCCCCTCACACTCTATATGAAGATAAATGGAAAAATATCCTTGGGTGAGGATTAAAAAAAAGGCCCTTGGAGCTTAGGAGAAAGGGCAAAAGTAAGTAACGTGTGGCATGGGGTTGTGGGGAGTATACTCAAGGGAGGGAGAGAAAGTTCTTCAACAGAAATCTACAGTTAGTTCATGTGATCCTTGGAATGAATTGTTACCTCTCAGATTTTGTCAGTAGATCTCACTAAGGCCACAGCTTAAAATAAAACAGACCCATTATTTGCTGTGATAAGACTAGATTGAGCTGCTGTGAAACAGTTAGGTTTGAAAATATTTTTAAGGTATTAGATCAATGAGTATGCATTAGCTTAATAGAGACCTAGTAGAAAATCCCATTTCTTGGTTTGTGGAGTTCACCCTAAGCTGGAAGGAAAACCTGATCATCTCTATTTTGGAATTCTAGTATTGATAGTGAAGAACCACTGAAGGGTTAAAAACAAAACAAAAAAAAAACGTGTACTATAAGTACAGGTGTGCCCTAGTTGGTTTTTTTTGTTTTTGTTTTTTTCCATTTTTTTGTTCAGATAGAGTGGGAGGGAGAGAGAGGAAGAGAGAGAGAGAGAAACATCGATGTGAAAGGGACACATCGAGTGGCTGCCACCCACACGACCAACCAGGGCCGGGGACAAACTGCAACCGAAGTACATGCCCCCAGCGGGAACCAAACCCGGGTCTCTCTGGACCACAGGTCGACGCTCTAACCGCTGAGCCAAACCGGCCAGGGCTTTTGTTTTGTTTTTTACATATTTATGAATTCTGTGGAATATAAGTGATCACTCAAAAAGTCTTCAGTTTTGTCACTGCTCATTAAATTTTTATTTGAAATCCTGAGATATGAGGATCTAATTCTGTTCTGGTTTCTTGGAATTGGGATATCTTTAGTTTGAGGGTTATTGTCACCTCTGATCGTGACCTAGTCTTGTCTTAGTCCCAGTGTTGTATTTTGTACAATAGTTATGCGTGTCTTACTCCACAGAGTTGTAAGGATTCAGTGGATAATGTATGGAAAATGTTTTGTAAATTAGGTGCAATAAAACAAGTTATTTGTTCTCTACATTGTTAGATCCAGATAGGTTCTAGATAGAGTTCCTCCCTATAACAGTGATTTTTCTTGTTTCACAGATTAACCAGCATTTAAACTTTGACATGTCCATTCTAGTGAGAATTCTATTAACATGTTCAAATAATGCCATATAAAAAGAAATATAAATAGGTTTGCAAATTGTCATTGAGTTATAGTGTTGTTTGTGAAATGTGTTAAAGTCATCTCCTTTTAGTCACATGTTTCATTGTTCATTGCTGCATTCCATTAAACGAAGAAATACTGTGAATTGAATAAAGGCTAATTTTTTTTTCATAAGATACTTTTGTTTTGCCCTGGCCAGTTTGGCTCAGCGGTTGGAGCGTCAGCCTGCGGACCAGAGAGTCCCGGGTTCGGTTCCCGCTAGGAGCACGTACCAAAAAAAAAAAAAAGATACTTTTGTTTTGATCTTTTGAAGGCATTTTTCCTCAAAATTTACTCAAATGAGGAAAGACTACAAAAGATAATCCTAATCTTTTCCTGATTTTCTTTGGAATGCACAGGAAATTTTTCTACCCTAAGAGGCCTAAGGAGGAACTCTTAGCAGTTTCTTATCTGTTTTCTAACTCCACACCAAGCCGGCCAGGCACACCCACTTCCCTTCATCTGAGGGCTTCAGGCTTGGACTTCACTTTTGAACTAACTAGGACATGTTTAGCAAAGTCTCTGGTTATACAGACATTTTGACCTAAGTACATTGCTTAACTTTGTATTGTAATTTCCTTGTCTTATTTTTTTGCCCAGAGTTGTCTAGTTTGATCTTCTTGATTTGACTACATCTTCAGGACTTGCATGACAGCCTTAACTTTTAAACCTTTGATTATATGCTTTGACTTTATACAGTCGGCCCTCGTTTATCGCGGTTAATCAGTTCCAGATTCTACCGCCATAAATGAATTTCCGTGAAGTAGGATTCCTTATTTATTTACAGTCGTCCCTCGCCACTTCGCGCTTCGACTTTCCCGGCTTCATTCTATCACGGTTTTTTCAAATATAGTATAGTATTCGGAAAAACCGCGATAGCGTGAAGCCGCGAAAGTCGAAGCGCGAAGTGGCGAGGGACGACTGTAAACTTCTAGAAATTTACATTAATTTCTCAAGAATGCTTGCAAAAGAGTACTGTTACAAGTAAAAGTTAGTTTTAGAGACCAAATTCTCTTACCTATGCCATTGATTATTGAAAGCACTGATACCTTAAAAATATTAAGATCGAATAACTTAAAAATATTTCAAACCTAACTTTTTCATAGGCACTCTAGTATCGTTACAGAAATGCCACGTGGGGCCCACAGCTAGGCTAGCTAGAGGTAGTAAGGATTTGAGATAGGTCAGTTAACTGGAGGGAGTGTGTAGAGATGAGGGAATGGAAGACCAGAAGTTGAGGCTTGGGAAACGTAACAATTGAGAAATGGGAGAAAGAAGAGTCAAAGGAAGCTCCACCAGCTGTAGGATAATCAGGAAAGGGCAATGGTGATGAAAGAAAAGGCACAGAGAATTTTTAGGGACAGGAGTGTAAAAAGCTTCAGGGTTCAAAGAAAAAGAAAAACAGGCTATTGAATTTACAAAGGAAGTCATTATTGAAAGTGCACTAATAAAGTCAGAGTTGTGAAGGTGAAAGCCAAATTAGGAATAGTTAATGAAGAAAGAAAGACATCCTTTGGGTACTGGCCATTTGTTTGAGAAGTAAGGTGTGAAAGACAAAAGGAAAGAGGATGGTTGATACAGACAACAGGGTCGTAAGGGTCCTTTGTTTTCTTTCCTAATAAGGGAGAGAATTGTGTGTTTGAAGCCAGAAGGAGAAATTGATCTTGGATGGAGATTTTTTAAAATTTGTAGTTTGAGTTTAGAGGTATCTACTTTTTTTTTTTTAAATAATGGGGAATGAATGTTTGATGTGTACATTTAGTCTGTTTCTTTTGGTCTTTATGTTGTCACTAGTTCAGACTGTATTGCATTTGGGTCTTCGAGGCTTTTAAAAAATTGCCTACAGTATAAAATCCAACCTCTAAAGTCTGACTTCTAAAACAATGTGGCCTTGTAACCCTACTTCCCTATATTTTCTTTAAAATACTTGTTACTTCAGCCAAACTTGATTACTCACTGTTTCCCGTTTTATTTAAGCTGACTCATATACCTGGTTAGCCTTTCTTCCAAGTCTCTAAATATGTTAAGTCCTACTCATCTTTCAAGGTTCAGCTGAAATTCTGACCTTTTGTAACAGAGCATTCTGATTGGCCCAAGGGATATATTCTTCTGATGCTGATAATTCTTTATCTGATCCTGTCATATGGCTGCACTTAAAAGATTTTCTGACTTTGTATTGAATGCCTTTATGTGGCTTTCTTTCCACCTTGAACTCTGTAAGGATAGGATCAAAGTAATTAATTTCATGGTTGCAAGGACCAACACAGTGGATGCTCAGGGTTTGTTTTTTGTTGTTGTTGTTTGTTTTTTTTTTTCCTCACCTGAGGACATTTTTTTTTTTCATTTTTTGTTCAGATAGAGTGGGAGGGAGGGAGAGGAAGAGAGAGAGAGAGAGAGAGAAACATCGATGTGAAAGGGACACATCGAGTGGCTGCCACCCACACGACCAACCAGGGCCGGGGACAAACTGCAACCGAGGTACATGCCCTTAGCGGGAACCGAACCCGGGTCTCTCTGGACCGCAGGCCGACGCTCTAACCGCTGAGCCAAACCGGCCAGGGCTGTTGTTGTTTTTTAAGAATGAATATTTTAGAGCTGAAATTGGTCAGATGCTGGATTTTAGAATAGATTATTTTCCTGAAAATATGCCAGGGCACATAGAAGAGAGGAAAGAATACTTACCTAATACCTATTTGTTCTTTCAAGAAAATACGAAGTAAAATTGTTAGTGTTAAGTTGGGCCAAGTGTTATGGCCCGATTTGCCTAACATCCTAATAGCTTTACAGCATTTAAAGAAATAAAGTGGGTCAGCCTGGCACTGGCTGGTGTGGCTCAGTTGGTTGGGAGTTGTCCTGAGCACCAAAAGGTTGCTGGTTTAATTCCCAGTCAGGGCACACAGACTCGATCCCTGGTAGGGAGCATGCAGTAGACAGCTGATCGATGTTCCGTTCTCACATTGATGTTTCTCTTTCTCTAAAAGTAAAAAAATATATTTTAAAAAAGAAAGTGGCTCAGTCTATAACTGAACACGTAAGGGTAGCATTTACAAAGGACCACAGGGCCTTTACAGTAGTCTTCATTTATCTGCAGTCTCCTTCTCCAACTTGATCACAGTCTGACTGCTACCAATTTATTTATACTTTATCTCCCAAACAGGTACTTGTTAAATATGTGATATATATTATTATTTTTTAAAGTGGAGAAGCTCTGCCTCCCCCCCCCCCACCCCCCGCCCAATTAGCAAAACAGTTTTAGGGGGGAAAATTTCAGTAACGTGCTCAAATGAATATATTTTGTGGGAAACTTCCATTGAGGCATGAGCTGTAAGCTATATGGAAACTAGTTTCTGAGCAATTTGACGTTTTTTCTCTTTTGCTACTATTTCAAAAATGTATATTCTTTGTATTTAAGCTTTTGTTTAAAAAGCTAAAACATTTTTAAAAAACAAACTGTTTTTGCCTTCATATTTTTCCTATTTCTTTTTTTAATACGTTTTTATTGATTTTTTAAAGAGCGCACGCTAGAAACATTGATTGACTGCCTCCTGCACACCCCCTACCGGGGATCAAGCCTGCAACCCTGGCATGTGCCCTGACCAATAATCAAACCAGGACCTCTCAGTCAATGGGACGATGCTCAATCCACTGAGCCACACCAGCCCAGCAATATTTTTCCTATTTCTAAAAGACTGTTTTCTCTTTTAACTTACTTCTTGTCTAATTTTTAGTAGTTACTATTCAGAAAGGGCAATTAAAAAAATTTCTTAGCCTGGTGTGTGCATGTTAAAAATTTCATAGATACAGCAGCAGAACTTTAATCTTAAGTCAGAATTAAATAACCAGTCATCTAGAATAGGCATAAATCAGAAGATTGGGGGCTAAAGAGTTTGTTTCTGTTTGTGAAATTTTGCATGCTGAATAATGGTGAAAATAACCTATAGGCCTAAGGATGACTTATTAGTAGGCTGGTATTCATGGATAGCAAAGGTTCTAAAAGCCAGAACTAAAGGTTATTAACTAAGAAAAAAGGGAATAATAAGCAGAAGTAGCAAAGAAGTGTGAATAGCAGATGTGATTGGACAGTAGAAGCAAAGGTGAAGGTTAGATACTGAAGCATCATTAAGCTTCAAGTAGTGAAACCAAATGGAAAATAGTGCCAGCTACTAGCGAATAAGAAACTAATCCAGAATCATCATACAGTTGAGGTATAAATGGCCCTATACAGCTCTGGAAATCTAGCATTGTGTTTCAGTTTAGACTTACCAAGATGATAATGAGTCAACATTTGATGATAGGGCAGTTTTAGCCTGATCCATAGCTGAGTGCGCTGAGTTTGACGTCACTGTTAGAGACCTTGGAGACATTCTTGATTCTCATCAAACAAGTCTGTAAGTCCTGTTGAATCTATATCTGTATCTTTTCATTCCCATCATTGTTTTTGGGTGACCCTTCTTTTTGTTCCCTAGTACATTGCACTTGCCTTTTCCTTCTTTGTGTGTGTGTGTGTGTGTGTGTGTTAATCCTCACTCGAGGATATTTTCCCATTGATTTTTAGATAGAGTGGAAAAGGGAGGGAGGGAGAGAGAGAGCGAGAGAGAGAGACAGACAGACAGACAGACAGACAGACGGAAACATTGATATGAGAGAGACACATCAATTGGTTGCCTCCCACATGACCCCGACCAGGGCCAGGGATCGAATCGCAGCTGAGGTACGTGCCCTTGACCAGGAATCCAACCTGAGACCCTTTGGTCCATAGGCCAATGGTCTTAACTGCTGAGCCAAACTGGCCAGGGCCTTTTTATTGCTGAATAATATTCCTCTGTATGGATACTATTTTTCTATTCACCAAACATTGATGGGTGTTTGGGTTGTTTTTATTTTTTGGCTGTTATGACTAATGCTGCTGTGAACATACATGTACAAGTTTTTGTGCAGATGTGTGTTTTCATTTCTCTTGGAGTGTAATTGTTGGCTTATAGGATTTCTCTGTGCTTTAACATTTTGAAGAACAGCCAAACTGTTTTCGAAACAGCTGTACCATTTTATATTCCCACCAGCAATGTAGGAGGGTTCTAATTTCTCTACATCCTTACCAACACTTGTCATTGTGCATCTTTTTTATTAAAGCCATTCTAGTGTGTGTGAAGTGTCTTTTGTTTGTGTAATGTTTATATTTTATATTTAAGGGTTTATAGAGAAACAAAGCATTGGTTTAAAATGGTAGATCATTTTTTTCTTAACAGTGTAGTACCAAAGTTAAACCTCAGTTTTAGTTTCCTAAAAATCTAGCATTGCCCTGGCCAGTGTGGCTTGGTTGCTTGGGATTTGTCCCATGCACCAAAAGGTTGCTGGTTCAATTCCCCGTCAGGGCACATGCCTGGGTTTTGGGCTCCATCCCTGGTGGGGGCGTGCAGGAGGCAGCCGAGATAAATGTTTCCCCTCTCACATTGATGTTATAGATGTTTCCCTCTCCCATTGATGTTTCTCTCTCTCTCTCTCTCTCTCTCTCTCTCTCTCTCTCTCTCTCTCTCTCTCTCCCTCTCCCTCCCTCCCTCTTTCTCTAAAAAGCAATAAAGTATTATTATTTTTTAAAATATTTTTTCTTTATTGATTTTAGAGAGAGAGGAAGGGAGAGGGAGAGAGAGATAGAAACATGAATTGGCCACCTTCTGCATGCCCCCCACTGGGGATTTGGCCCACAACCTGGGCATGTGCCCTGACCGGGAATCGAACCGGTGACCTCCTGGTGCATGGGTTGATGCTCAACCACTGAGCCACACCAGCCGGGTGCAATAAAGTATTATTTAAAAAAAAAAAAATTAGCATTGAGCCCTGGCCAGGTAGCTTAGTTGGTTAGAGCATTGTCCCAGTACACCAAGGTTGCAGGTTCAATCCCTGGTCAGGACACATACAAGAATCAACCAGTGAATGCATAAATAAGTGGAACAGCAAGTCAGTGTTTCTCTCTCCCTTTCTCTCTCTAAAATCAATTTTTAAAATGTAAAAATCTAGCATTAAGGGGGAAAAAATCTTTTGGCTCACAAATTTTTCTCAAGCCTAGTCATTTCTTTTACATGCTAGAACTATTAGGAAGAAATTAGCCTCAGATGATTGTTAAACTAGTTTCTGCTCTTTGGGTAAGTGAATGACCAAATTACTCTGGCAACCTGCTGCATCATCATGAGTCCTGGGACTGTGACTGGCTTAATGACTGAAGTTTTTGTTTGTTTCTGTGGGGGTTGAGGGCAGCTGAGGAAGTCCTCCATATCTCTTCTTTGCCAAGAAGGTAATCAACTAGAGGAATTAGCTGGAAAATATGACCTTCTCCAGAGCAGTGTTGTCTGATAGAAATATAATGTGTAAGGTATATATGTAATTTAAAGTTTTCTAGTAGCCACATTAAAAGGTAAAAAAAAAAAAAAAAGTGAAATTAATTTTAATATTATAGTTTATTTAGCCCAGTATATAAAAAATAGTTATCATGTCATTGATTGCATACAATCAATTCAAAAATTAACACAGTATTTTACATTATTTTTTTAGTACAAAGTGTACTTGTTTAGCCACATTTGAAGAACTCAGTAGTAGCTACATATGACTAGCAGCCACTATATTGAATAACACAGTCCTGGAGGTCTAAGAGCTTCTTCTCACATGTATGTATGATCTGTATATCTTTAGTAAAAACAGACAAGTGTTGATCAGCCTGTATTACTGGTTCTTTAATTTTATGTTGTTACTACCTTTTTTGTTTGTTTTTAATGTAGAGTAGGGTCTTTAGAGGGGTATAGGAAGCAAGCTCCTTACAGCTCAGATTTTTAGTTGTGAGTAGAGATTAGTTAACAGGAGAAAGAAAAAAAAATTGGTCTTCCTCCTTAAGGATGTACCAGGTTCTATGGTTCTTAACAAATGAAAGAAATCTGTTGGAACTGTTACTGTTGTTTGGTCCTTATTCTAATTGTTCTAAAATGTTCAAAGTCTGTTTTGGCCTGTACTTTATCAGTTATATGCTACTTGTACTGTTTAACCACATGGCTTACTTGGTTTGACAGAATAGGTTGTAGATTTGATCTCTCTAATTAATGAATGACTTTATGCCTGTTGGGGCTTCACTGTAGTAACTAAAGCAGAATAAACAGAATCTTCTCTCTTCCAGGAGTTTATAGTGTTGTTAGAGACTGCTGGCATTTGCTGTATCAGATGCTAGCAAATGTAATTAAGACAACGTCAAGAACCCTGGCCGGTTTGGCTCAGCCATTAGAGTGTTGGCCTTCGGACCAACCAGTCCCAGGTTCGATTCCAGCCAAGGGCATGTATCTTGGTTGTGGTTCATCCTTGGCCCTGGCTGAGGTCGTGCAGGAGGCAACCAATCGATGTGTCTCTCTCACATCGATGTTTCTCCCTCCCTCCTTCCCTCCCTCCCTCCCTCTCTCTCCCTCCCTCCCTCTTTCCCTCTCTCCCTCCCCCTCTATATCTGAAGATAGGTGGAAAAATATCCTCAGGTAAGGATTAAAAAAAAAAGACAACTTCAAGAGAAAGGAGATTCTGTTGGCCATTGTATAGACTCTGTGTCCCAATCAATCATTTGATTACAAGAGGGACTGAATTTGGTTAAAAGTGTCTTAGTATTTGAGTACCTTTACTCATAGCTTACATTTTCTAATTTGCCTGAATCCCCATCACTTTCTGTTGCTGTACAATGAACCTCTGCATCACTAGTTTACATTATTTGCCTAGCCCCTGAAGGCAATTGAATTGGGACCTCTTGGTGTCTATGATCAGTTCTAGGTCATTGCCTCAAGGATGGGTTAGGGATAAAGAGAAACTGATCAGCACTCCAGTGACACTGGATATAGGCACCTGCATATTTAGAAACAAATACTTTCACCAGATTCAACTATTGCATTAAGTATCACTGACTACTGGATGCCTTAATATTCTAACAAATGTTGATTCATCAGCTATTGTTCTGGTTTTCTGAGCGTTGACATGCAGTTATTATAAATGGAATTCATGTGCTCTTGCATTGGGGGTCTATAAATGGAATTCTCTAACCAAGAGAACAAGGGTCAGTACTTAATTTACATGGTATATCCTATAGCATTCATCTTTTAACTTTTGGCATTTGTGATATTGTGGACCCAGGGCCCATGGATTTGAATTTGAAGGCTATGTGAAATCCTTGTGTTGTATGTCCTCAGTGCACAACTATGGAATGAAAGAATACAGTGAGGAATACTGTCTTTTGAGTCAACAGCTTATTTCCTGGCTATGTTGAGTTTTTGATATACATTATGATTTTGATAATATTTTTTATTTTGATACTTGTTCGTTAACTTCTTCATTTTTGAAATGTACTTGAAAGTCTTAACCTTACTAAGAGGAACATTGTCTTTTAGTTGTTGAATTTGAAATGCTTTGAATTTTGGGTATTATAAACTATTAATTTAAGGGCTATTTTACCTGTTCTCAACTGAGTGCACAGTCTGCACTGACTAAGCTCCAAGTTGGTTGGACCAGTAGAGGCGGAATTGGAAGGTTTATCTCTTCTCTGGTCTTGTGAACTAAATAATGCCACTCCTTTGGTGGTAAAACGTAATTTATATTTCTTCTGGTAGCAAAAACAGGGGACCTTAACTGGTGTGAAGTTATTTATAGTATCTATTTATCCCACTTAGTGTGAGTCTTCACTTTGCTGCAGAAATATTTATGTTCAATTATGGGTTACTGGCTGAGACCCTGCTGGGAATGTTAGGTAATTGTAACAGTATCTAAAGATACTCGGTTGCCTTTCTATTTTCATTGATTGATTGATTTGAGAGAGAGAGAAACATTGATTTTTGTTGCTGCACTTATTTATGCATTCATTGGTTGATTCTTGTATGTGCCCTGACCGGGGATCGAACCTGAAGCCACGGCGTATCGGTAGGATGCTCTGAGCAACTGAGCTACCCAGCCAGGGCCTGTGTTGCCTTTCTAAAATAAAAAAATTTTTTAAAAATCAGGATTCTGAAATATCTCTGGCCAAAAGATCATGGTACTATAATCCATATTTTATTAGTGCAATTTTGGAAAATGCAGATAAACACAAAAAGAAAAGAAAACCATCCACAATCCTACCAACTCACAGAGATCCTTCTTTAAATTTGTTACATATCTTTCAGTGATTTAAAAAATACATATATATAAAGACCCCCCCAATAAATAAAAAATACATATATACGTGTGGCAGTTGATTTTTATTTATTTATTATATATGTTTTTAATCCTCACCAAAGGATATTTTTCTGTTTATCTTCAGATAGAGTGGGAGGGAGTGAGAGAGAGAGGAATGTCGATGTGAGAGAGACACACTGACTGGTTGCCTCCCACATGACCCTGACCAGGGCTGGGGACGAACTGCAGCTGAGGTACATGCCCTTGACCAGACTCGAACCCACCACTCATTGGTCCACGGGCCGACGTTCCAACCACTGAGCCAAACCAGCCAAGGGTAGCTGTTGATTTTTTTAAAAAATTACACAAAATTTCGTTGTTGAAAATTAGAAATCCTGAATAAGGAGTAATTTAAAAATTATAATTCCCTAAAATTTAACTTACCTGGAAAATTTATAATAACATTTTATGTTATCTTCTTTTTATTTTTTATTATATTTAAAATTTTTTTTCTTTATTGATAGGGAGGGAGAGGGAGAGAGAGAGATAGAAACATCGATGAGAGAGAACATCGATTGGCCGCCTCTTGCATGCCCCCCACTGGGGATTGGGCCCACAACTTGGGGCATGTGCCCTGACCGGGAATTGAACTGGCGACCTCTTGGTGCATGCTCAACCACTGAGTCACACCAGCTGGGCAAGTTGTTACCTTCTTTTTAAAAAAAAATGTTTTTATTGATTTGAGAGAGAGAGAAAAGGAGAGGGAGAGAGAAACATAGATTGTCTGACTCCTGCATGCCCCCTACTGGGTATAGAGCCAGAAACCCAGGCATGTGCCCTGACTGGAATCAAGCCCTGAAACCGGTTAGGTTCACGCGATGACGCTCAACCAACTGAGCCACAGTTTTAACTCTTACTTTTATGGCTTTGATCTATTTTGAGTCCATTTTTGTATATGGTAAGCGTCAACTTCATTCTTTTGTGTAATCCCTTTTTAATAGGATGATAGCATACTGTACATGCTATGATCCTATATCTTGCTTTTTTCGCTTAGTGTATCTTGACCCCACGAATTTATTTTCTTTTCATTCTGTCCTCCAGTATTCAGTTGAAAGATGTAAATCAATGTGTAGGAGAGCTTTTGAGTATGGCTACCTTAACTAACAGTTAAATTAAAAGATAAATAGGAATACTAATCCCAGGAATGAAAATGGAAAGGAAAAACAAGAAAAGGAAAAGGAAGGTGGAGGGTATTGGAATAAATATCATCAACTTTTGATCTCAGGAGGACAAATTGCAATTTTGTTTATAAGTTTATCAGGCACATGGTTAACACTTTGTGTGTTTATAATTTATCCTTCAGTCCTCTGACTTGTGGTAATAGTATTTCCCCCATATTACAGTAGAAAAACTGATTACTCATCCAATATTATATAGTTAATGAGTGGCAGAGCTAGAGTTTGAACACAGGTATTTTTGACTCCAAAGCCAGGACTCTTTGCATTAATGGCTCTCTGAGAATAAAGGGAACTTTTAATCAAGTAAGCTTGAGAAAGGCTGCATATTAAATCTCTCTCTTGGAAATTCGTAGTTTGAATTAGCATATTATGAGCTCTGAGAAATCAGGTAGTAAAAAAGAAACTTGTTTAATTTTCTTTAAATGTTAAGACACTTGCTCAAGGGAAGAGTTTGCTTGGCAACTTAACAATACCTGGAACATTTCTCTCTCAACACTATTTTGGGAAGTGCCACTGAAAGGTTGTGTCCTTTCTTGTATCAAATCTCAAGCAATGCTAAGGACAGGAAATTAAATTCTAACTTGGTGAAGAAAAGACACAGCCTATATAGTATTACCTAACAGATCAGGGGTGTAGCTTTTTGGAGAGCGAGGGTCAGCTTATACCCCAACGCTTACTGTGGAGGTTCAAAAGGATAAGTGCTTTTCCAGAGGTGAATTGCATATGACTACACTTTGTCCACAGGACAAGTAAATATTAACCTCTAGCTTTATTTCACTGTGTATAATATGATAAAATTATACATACAACAGTAGGATTTAAGACATTTATTTTGAGAGAGATATATATTTTTTAATCTTCACCCGAGGATATTTTTGCATTTATCTTCAGATAGAGCAGGAGGGAGAGAGGGAGGAAGAGAGAGAGAAATATCGATGTGAGAGAGACACATAGACTGGTTGCCACCTGCACAACCCCAGCCGGGGCCGGGGACGACCTGCAACCGAGGTACATGCCCTTAGCGGGAATCGAACCCGGGAATCCCTGGTCCACGGGCCGACGCTCTAACCGCTGAGCCAAACTGGCCAGGGCATATATAGAGGTATTTAAGGAAAAAAAAAATTAACCTGTAATACTTCTTACATAGCTTTGAGTTGTGGATTCTATCTTAAGCATGAAGTGTTCATTTTAGCTGTACCACAGATAACAAACTATGATTTAGGAAATGAAAGATTGTCTCTATTAGTGTACCATTTAAACATTGAACAGAAACTGGTGTCAAGGATGGTCAGCAAATGAATGAATCAGTAGACTATTTGCTTTTATTTTGCAAGAGGAAGTCATTTATCAGTTTGAGACTCAATCCCTTGATTAGCCATTGTTTTTAGTATTATGCAGGGTTAATCTTATCTGTGCTTTTACAGAATTTTCTTTCTTTATTTTTGCCTATTAACTTTCCAAGTTCTTAAGTTCTATAAAGTATCTGGTTAGTGTTTTAATTGGAAGTACATTACATCTATTTTTTTTTTAACTTGGACAAAATTGTCTTCATGGTATAATTGTCCTCTGTATTCAACCAAATTTTTCCCCATTAAAGTTTAGGTTTGCCCTTGCTGGGTGGATCAGTTGGCTGGAACGTCATCCCATACACTGAAATGTTGTGGGTTCGATTTCTAGTCAGGGCACATACCTAGTTTTCAGGTTTAATCCCCAGTCATCGTGCATACGGGAGGCAACTGATAGATGTTTCTCTTTCTCTCCCTCTTCCTCTCTCTCTCTCTCTCTCCCTCTCTCCCCCTCTGCCCCCCACCCTCCCCCCTTCTCTCCTCTCTCCCCCTCTGCCCCCCTCCCTCCCCTTTCTCTCTCTCTAAAACAAACAACACAGCCCTGGCCCATTTGTCTTTGTGGTTAGAGGATTGGTCTGTGGATCAAAGGGTTGTGGGTTCGTTTCCTGGTCAAGGGCACGTGCCTGAGTTGCAGGTTTGACCCCCAGGCCTGGTTGGGGCATGTGCAGGAGGCAGCCACTTGATGTGCCTCTCTCACATCAATGTTTCTCTCTCTCCCTCCCTCCCTCCCCTTCCCTCCCCCCCTTCCCTCCCCCCCTTCCCTCCCCTTCCCTCTCCTTCCCTCTCTGTCTCCCTCCCCCCTCCCTTCCCCATCCTCTTCCACTCTTTCTAAAAATCAATGGAAGAAATATCCTTAGGTGAAGATTAACAAAAAAAAAAAAAAAGTAAAAGAAAAATACAAGTCTATTGCTCTCTTCACATTCTGTATGAATCTTTTAATTTTGTGCTTTGTCTCCCTATTTCTCTTTTTTTTGGTTAATCTTCACCTGAGGATATTTTTCCATTGATTTCCAGGGAGAGAGTGGAAGGGAGGGAGGGAGAGAGAGACACACACATCTATTGGCTGCCTCTCGAATGACACCCCCCCCACCCCCGGGGCCAGGTATAAAACCTGCAGCCCAGGTACGTGCCCTTGACTGGAATGGAACCCTAGACCCTTTGGTCCGTGGGCCAGTGCTCCAACCACTGAGCCAAACCGGCCAGGGCCTATTTCTGTTTTTGTAAATGTTATAGTACAGCCTGTTTTCATAAAGTTTTATTGTAACACACCTATTTGTTTGCATATTATCTATGGCTACTTTCTTGCTATAATGGTAGAATTGAGTAGTTGCAATAGAGACTATATGGCTTGCAAAGCCTAAAATATTTATTATCTGGCCCTTTACAGAAAAAATTTGCTGGCTTCGGCTTCTCAGACTATTTCTGGTAAAGTACCAGTTCCTTCTTCCTCCCTCCTCACAATTTCTCACAAAAGATTTTCTGGGGGTAAAATACACAGAAAAAAGTTACCAGGATAAAAAGTGAAATATAAATTTACAAAACATATGCCTCAAATTTTCTTTATTAGAGTCAACAGACAAAAAATTACCAAATTGCCGTAAAGGTTTCTAAACATTTGTTTTGTGTTTGTACCTTACCTTGCTGTGGATCAGTTACCAATAGTTTGTGAATCAACACCAGTGTTGTTTTTTTAATCAAAATTTTTATTTATTGATTGGTTTTAGAAAGAGGGGAAGGGAGAGAGAGCGAAACATTGATTTTTTTTTTTTTTTTTTTTTTTTTTTTAAATTTTACTGGGCCCTGGCCGGTTTGGCTCAGCGGTTAGAACGTCGGCCTGCGGTCCAGAGAGACCTGGGTTCGGTTCCCGCTAAGGGCATGTACTTCAGTTGCAGTTTGTCCCCGGCCCTGGTTGGTCGTGCGGGTGGCAGCCGCTCGATGTGTCCCTTTCACGTCAATGTTTCTCTCTCTCTCTCTTCCTCTCTCTCCCTCCCACTCTATCTGGACAAAAAATGGAAAAATGTCCTCGGGTGAGGATAAAAAAAAAATAATAAAACGTTTTTGAAAAAAAAAAAAAAGAAAGAAAGAAAAAATTTTACTGGGTTAACTGAACTGCAGGTGAATAACTTCAAGAGCTAAGAACTCTTAAAATAAAATGCAGTCAATCCTTTCTTTAAATTCTTCAACGTTCATCTTCTTTGGAAAGCATAAGCGAGAAACATTGATTTTTGTTGTTCCAGTTATGCCTTCATTGGTTGATTCTTTTTTTTTTTTTTAATTTTTACTTATTTTTTAATCCTCACCTGAGGACATCCTTGGGGTGGGGCAGAGGGAGAGAAACATCAATCGGTTGCCTTCTGTACACTCCCTGACTGGGGATCAAAACTGCAACCGAGGTTTGTGCCCTGACCGGGAATCGAACCAACAACCCTTCAGTGCACAGGACAGTGCTCAACTAACTGAGCCACTCCAGCCTGGCCATTGGTTGATTCTTGTATGTGCCCTGACTGGGGATTGAACCTGCAGTCTTGGCTTATCGGTATGATGCTCTAACCAACTGAGCTACCTGGCCAGGGCCTAACACCAGTGTTGAAACACACTTTGAGAAGCCCTGTGCTTGTAGTCAGTCTATAACTAGAAAACTTTGGTATTTATACAATTTATTCACCCCTTTCCTGCAGGTATTTTTTTAGACCAGGTATATTATACACTCATATATTTCTGATTCAGTATGCCAAAATATGCTGAAGATAAATCCTGAAGGTGATGTGAATCTTCCAGTGGTGGGCCAAGTTCTTCCTGGATAATTTGATGTGTTCTTTATCACCTGCAAAGACCCTGCTCAGTCAGTGACTGAGTAGACTATGTTTTCTATTGTGTTTAGACTTAACATAGCTTTCTTATTAATGTGGCTATAGATAGAAGTATTCAAAAAGAATTCTTTAAAGCACTGGTCTTCCTGTAGGATTTCTGTTTCAGGCACTCTTCTGTTTTTGTCAAAACTATACACACACACACTACTATGTATAGAGAGAGTACATATGCTATATATGCAATCACAATTTAACCTCAGTTATTGCTTGGAATAAAGCATCTAGATTTGGTCATCTTAACCTTATTTAGGGAGACATGTTAGCATATATATATATTTTTTTATTTTATATATATTTATATTTATATTTGCAGTTGTAGCACATTAAGTTTTTTTCATAGATAAAAATCTCCCCATTGGAAAAAAATGTTATGTGCCTCCAAGAAACATGATGAAACAGAATAAAAAGTGAAAATATAACTATTTATTATAAGGGCCTTAAATAGAATGACTGAATAAGTAAAGAAAACACTAATAGATTATTATTATTATTATTATTATTTTATCCTCACCTGAGGACATTCTTCCATTTTTTGTTCAGATAGAGTGGGAGGGAGAGAGAGGAAGAGAGAGAGAGAGAGACATCGATGTGAAAGGTACACACCGAGTGGCTGCCTCCTGCACAACCCAACCAGGGCCGGGGACAAACTGCAACCGAGATACGTACCCCCAGCGGGAACCGAACCCTGGCCTCTCTGGACCGCAGGCCAACACTCTTAACCGCTGAGCCAAACCGGCCAGGGCAAACACTAATAGATTATAAATAGAACCTGGTTTTTGGCCTGACCGGTGTGGGTCAGTGGATTGAGCGTCATCCCAAGGACCGAGAGGTCCTGGTTTGATTCCTGGTCAGGGCACATGCCCGGGTTGCGGGTTCGATCTCCAGTAGGGGACGTGCAGGAGACAGCTGATTGATGTTTCTCTCTCACTGATGTTTCTATCTCTCTTTCCCTTCCTCTCTCTCTAAAAAAAGCAATAAAAACATATTTAAATAAATTAAAAAACCTGGTTCTTGCCAGGCCAGTGTGGCTCAGTGGATTGAGCATTGTCCCAGGGACTGAGAGGTCCCAGTTTGATACCTAGTCAGGGCATATGCCCAGGTTGTGGGCTTGATGCCTGGTGGGAGGTGTGCAGGAGGCAGCTGATTGATGTTTCTTGCTCACATCGATGTTTCTCTCTCTCTCTCTCTCTCTCCCTTAAAAAAAAAAATCAATAAAAACACATTAAAAAAAAAAAAGAAAAGAACCTGGTTCTTAAAAAGTTAAATTTACCATATGACTCTGCAGTTTTACTTCTACTAGTTTGGCTGTCTATAAGTTCTTGGTTCACATTTGTTTTCCTCTATTATCTTCTGCCATATAGTGTTGCTGTCAAAGACCAATTATATTCTGGTGGTCTTTCCATTACAAGTGTTTTGGTCTTTTTGCTTGGATGCCAGGATGTTTGCTTTTTTAAAAAAAATCAGTAATTTTACTAAAATATGCTCATTGAGGATTCATTGATTGAACAAAAGAGAGGCCATATACCAAACCTGACAAGCTCAGGGTGGAGGGGCCCACACAGCAGGCCTTTACAAACTCAGTGATCAAAAGTGACCATACAGTCTGGCCGGTGTGGCTCAGTGGTTGAGCATTGACCCATGCACCAAGAAGTCACCAATTCGATTCCTGGTCAGGACACATGCCCAGGTTGTGGGCCCGATCCCCAGTGGGGGGCATGCAGGAGGCGGGCCAGTCGATATTCTTGCTCATTGATGTCTCTGTCTCTCTCTCTAAAATCAATAAAGGAAAAAAAAAATTTTTTTTTAAAGTGACCATACAGGCCCTGGCCAGTGTGGTTCAGTGGGTTGGGGGTCGTCCCGTGTGCTGAAAGGTTGCCGGTTCAATTCCTGATCAGGGCAGAGGCCTGGGTCCCCTCTCTCAAATCAATTAAAAAAAAAAAACATGTTTTTTTAAATAAGGAGAGTTGGGAATTTGAGAAAAATGTTCAAAAAAAAAAAAAAAGTAACCACACAGGATGGTCTGATCATAAATTCCTAACTGGGCAGGTCATGGCAGGTAGTGATCCCAGGCCTATAGCTTCCTTAGCAAAGATCGGACTTCACCTTAAGTGAGTCCTGTCCATTGTTCTTATGCATCTAGGGTAATATCCCTTTGAAATGTCAGAGTAATTTTCTTTTCTAGACCTCTCAAGGCTTAACCACAGGCACCATAGCACAAAACCACAGTGCACTAGACCATAGACCCCCTCATTATTACCTTGTTCCCCTCATACTAATTCTACGTGCTGTAAATGTTAATTATTAACTATCCTGTACCCATCAATGTAAAAGAAGTATGTTTCTCCATTTTGCTTTTTATTTAATTCTACAGATTTTCCCTCTTTGCTTTCTCTTGCCTCCTTAATCTACCACCAATGGCTTCCATGTAACTTTCTTACATTTTCTTATTTGGTGTAAATGCATAAAATGAACTGCAAAACTGCCATTCTCCGGAGCATTTTCTTAATCTGTTGAGATTTTGCTTCTGGGCATGTCCTCAAAATTTTGGTTTAAACTCATATAAAAAAACTTTTCTATATACTGGACATTATTTTGTTGATAATTCATTCAATATATAGTTTCAAATTTTTTGTTGCATAAAGTTTTTCTTAGATTATGGTTTTTAATAGTTCTTATGTTCCATTGCTTTGATTTTCTTCTTTGGGGACTCCTATTATACACATATTGGATCTTTTTGCCTGTCTTCTATAGATGGCTGTTCTCTCCCTTTAAATTTTTTAAAAAAATCTCTCTCTTTTGATTTTGAAGTTTTTTATCCTTTTCATTTCCTAGTTTTCTTAAGACATTTATTACCTGTTTGTTCATTTTGTGTTTCTGTTAATTTAGGTTTCATTTCTTTTTTTAAAAAAATTTATTGATTGATTTTAGAGAGGAAGGGAGAGAGAAAGAGACGGAGAAACATCGGTTTGTTGTTCCACTTATTTATGCATTCATTGGTTGCTTTTTTTTTTGTTTTGTTCTTTTTATCCTCAGTATTTTTTCATTTTTTGTTCAGATAGAGTGGGAGGGAGAGAGAGAGAGAGAGAGAGAGAGAGAGAGAGATCGATGTGAAAGGGACACATCGAGTGGCTGCCACCCGCACGACCAACCAGGGCCGGGGACAAACCGCAACCAAGGTACATGCCCTCAGCGGGAACCGAAGCCGGGTCTCTCTGTACCGCAGGCCGATGCTCCAACCGCTGAGCCAAACCGGCCAGGGCTGTTTTGTTGTTTTTAATCCTCACCCGAGGATATTTTCCCACTTATTTTCAGATGGAGTGTGTGTGTGTGTGGGGGGGGGAGAACCATCACATGAGAGGGACACATCCACTGGTTGCCTCCTGCATGACCCAGACCAGGGCCGGGACGAACCACAACCGAGGTACTTGCCCTTGGCTGGTATTGAACCCGCGACTCATTGGTCCTCGGGCCCACACTCTACTGCTGAGCCAAACTGGCCAGGGCCCCTCCCCCTTTGTTTTCTAAAAATGAGTCAAATATAAATCACAGTGCTTTTCTTTTGCTCATTTTTAAATGAAATTACTTTTCCTGAACTATTAGATGTGAATTTATTTTTACATGTGAGTTTTCTAGCTTCATGGTTCTAGAGTTCCTCTTCTGAATTTTCCGGTGGGGAGGAGCAGAGGGAAGCCTTGTACTTTCAGACAGCTCCTGGCTTTTACTTCTCCCAGTTATTTATCTGGGCTGCCTTCTTCAGTCTGTCTCTTGTATTTGTTCTGCTTAATTTAGATCCTGTTACCAGTAGTTTTTCCTCGGTGCAAGTCTTTGTCCTGAAAGGGAGCTTCAGACTGTTGGCTTTAAATTTATAGAGCCCAGAGTACTCAGTCCCCTTCAGACTGCCACAGTCTCCTTGCACTCACGTGCAAGTTGGAATGTGCAAAATTCCTTTGTTTCAACTGCTAATCTCAATTTGACCCATGCACCTCTTGTCTCTTTGGGGGTTTTCCTAATATCAGGTTCATCAAATACCTTGTTGCTTCCTTCTGCTTCTTTTTCACACAAATGGCAATTGCACATGAGTCTTTAGCAGTCTGCAGTTTGTCCCCATTTGCTTGTATTTTGGGTTTCGTGAGGCTACCTTATCACTTAGTTTTGTTGTAAATGCAGATTTTCAGTTTTGCTATCCAGATTGCTCAATCTGTTTTTATGGGAGAATTCAAGGAGGTTCAAAAACAATTGTGGCTTGGCTGGTGTGGCTCAGTGGATTGAGCGTCATCAATAAAAACATATTTTAACCTTGGCCGGTTTGGCTCAGCAGTAGAGCGTCGGCCCGCGGACCGCTGAGTCGTGGGTTTGATTCCATCCAAGGGCATGTACCTTGGTTGCGGTTCGTCCCTGGCCCTGGTCAGGGTCGTATGGGAGGCAACCAGTAGATGTGTCCCTCTCACATTGATGTTTCTCTCTCTCTCCCTTTTTTCCCTCTCTCCCCCTCCCAGTCTGTCTGAAGATAAAGAGAAAAATATCCTCTGGTGAGGATTAAAAAAAAATTTTTTAAAAACAAACAGCAAAAAAATCAATTGTGCCCTGGCTGTTGCCATCATTCTAAATCCTGTCTCATAATTAAATATTTTTAAGAAATCTTCCCCTTTGAGCAGAAAAGTGAAAAAAATAGAGAATGATACTATTTTGTTTTTGTTTTAATTTCAAATGTGCACGTAGACTGTTTAACACAATATAGTGGAAAAGCTGTGGTGTGATATATTAATATACTATCTTGATCCATTAGGAGTGCAAAACAGGTCAGAATTATTTCACTTTGGAAACATGATTTAGTCTGTATTTATGATTAGCCAAATTTAGATTGGACTGTGCTTTGGTTTGAGGACAATTAGATAATTTAAATAATATGTATTTTGTAATTTAATTTAAAATGGTAGAGTAGGAGGTAAATGGAGGATAAATTAAATAACAAGAACAGGGATTTTTATCTGTTGTTCTCATTGCTATATCTCTAGTCAGTGCTTAAGAAATATCTGAATAAATGAAAATGTCTGAAATATCTAAAATATCTGAATAAATAAATAGGTGAAAATTATCAATAGTGATCAGGTAGCTTAATAGTATCAAAGGCCCATGTTCTTTCCATTCTTCTGCTCTCTTCCTCAACTGTAGGCTTGTTGCCTTACTATTTTCAAGATGTCTATAACATTTCTTAGATATCACATCTTCAAGACTACATCCAGAGGCAGAAAAAAGAACCTTTTCTTCCTATCTTTTTTTTTTTTTTGATTAAAGGAAACCTTTTCCTCTTATCTCATTGGCCAGAATTACATCACAAGCCCAAGCCAGATCACTACCAAGGAGACTGAGGATTTGCTTAGGTCTATGCTGTCCAATTAGGTAGCCACTAGCCCACATGTGGCTGTTTACATTTAAATTTATTAAAATTAAGATTTTAATCTATAAAAATATAGATTCATTTTCTTAGTTGCACTTACCACTTTTCAAGTGCTACCTTATTGGACAGTGCAGATACAGAGCCTTTTCATCACTACAGAAAGTTGTCTTGTACAGCGCTGGCTTACATTAATCATGATTCACCCTCTGGGCCTTTCAGAATTACACTCAGTCTACGGCCATACCACCCTGAACGTGCCTGATCTCGTCAGAATTACACTCAGTCTGTATTTCATTACACAGTCTTTTTTTTTAACATTTATTTATTTATTGATTTTTTTTTTTTTTTAGAGAGAGGAAGGGGGAGGGAAGGAGGGAGAGAGAGAGAGAGAGAGAGAGAGACAGATATTGATTTGTTGTTCCACTTATTGATGCATTTATTGGTTGCTTCTTGTATGTGCCCTGACCGGGGATCAAACCCACAACCTTGGCATATAGGGATGACGCTCTAACCAACTGAACTACCCGGCCAGTACATTCAGTCTTAAGACTGGAATTCTTGCTGCTTTCTAGCCAGAATCTACATGGTGAATAGGTACAGTATCTGACAATGGTCTCACTCTAGTGTGGCTCTTGGCTTTAGGTACATTTATACTCCTTTGCATGAGAGACATGTTTCCTCCTCGTATGAAAAAAAGTAAGGTTGTTTTACTACCTGAAAGAGGACTGAACACATTTCTGAAGCAAGTGGTGGTGGTTTTGTTGTTAATCCTCACTCAAGGATATTTTTTCATTGATTTTTTTTTTTTTAAAAAGAGAGTAGAAGGGAAGGAGGGAGGAGGGAGACAGAAAGAGAAACATCAATGTGAGAGAGACATCGATTGGTTGTTTCCTGCAAGACCCGGACTAGTCGAACCCATAACCCGGGTACGTGCCCTTGACCGTAATCAAAGCCACCACCCTTCGGTCCAAGGCTGACACTAACCACTGAGCAAAACTGGCCAGGGCGCAAGTGTTGGTTTAGTAGAGACCAATAACCTTATTTGAAAATTAAGCTTTGAAATCATAATGCTAAATAGCAGGGACCTATGATTTACTTGACAAAAATTAGTTTGTATATATTTGTCACTTTCTAATTGGGTAGTTGAAAAATGCCAATAAAGTATGTTATTTCTGTTCGTTTTTTGTGCTGTCCAGATTATAATGGAGCTCTGCTTCATAAGTTATTATAGCTATGAATGTGGATTGAACTGTTTTAGTGCTTTCCATCACTTAAGTATCATTTTTATTCTGCTATTCATCGTGGTGGCAGAAAAAGGATATAATCATTGATAGTCTCCTTTACTTCCTAGTCATTCTTTTACTTCTGGGGGTCTTGTGATCATTCCATTCAAAGAGCAGAAACAGTGGCTGGAAGGATACTGATTTCCTTCTCCTCTTTCCTGCATATTAAAGGTAGGGTCAGACAAGTGCTGCATGCTGCTTCTTTCTCTTACTTCCCCTTGCCCGAGGGACATCACCAGTTACATGCATGTACTGAAAGTCCTGACTTGATATTAGGTCCAGATAAGTAGCATGAATACAGTCAAGATAAGAATGTTGTGAATATATATGAATATATAAAAAGAATGTTGTTATTATTGCACTATTTCTCTCAATTGAGCAGGTTTTGGTTATACCAAAAAAACCCAGCTTTGGAAACACTTGACAATGGCTATTCTTTAAAAGGAATAGGAAAAACAGGAAGTCGAGCTTTTTCATTGTTCATAACCTTTGCAAATTTCTGTAATTTAATGAGGCTTTGACTTTGAGGCATTCAGGCTGACTAAAATTTAGGTTGACTCAGTTAACTGCCATTTTTGTTTGAGTCTTTTAGAAAATCTTTTTAGTAATAATTGGATACTTTTACATCTTAATAAAATATACTGAATGCAATATAATATTTATTTGACTGTTAAGGCTCTGATAGGACTTCAGACTCTTGCCCATCAGTTACTCTTTTACTGATTTATAGAAGTAGATGCTATAAGATGAGGTGACCACATAGCACGTCACCCCTGGTTGTTTTTTTTAAAACTGCCTTCTGCTCACATACTTTAATTTTATGTCAGCAGGACTAGATTTACTTACCTGTTAAGTGTATAATTTGACAAGCACTTCCAAAACATATTAGTTTCTTCAGTAGTATAAAGCTCAGGGGTGGATGAACCATGTTTACAAAAATAATTTAATACCCTCCCACTGAATGTTGACAGTTATTCTAGCACTTGATGGTGAACTCTTGGGCTTTTCTGGGCTTTAATTTCCTCTGCCCCCCTCACAGGAGGCTGTTACAGGTATTATCACATTTAACCCTAGCAGAGCTGTCAGTGAAGAGTATATTGGTAACTTGCACAAACCTCAAGGGGCTCAATTTGAGTAGCTCAGTTTTCTTCTGTTTGAGGAAAAATTGAACTGTCAACTGTTGTTTGTTTTTTTGTTTTGGTGGTGGGGTTATGTTTTGCTGTTTCAGATACAAATTTATCCCCTCACCAGCTTTCATAATACACTCTGTAGCTTTTCTTTTTTTTTTTTATCCTCACCCGAGGACATTTTTTCATTTTTTGTTCAGATAGAGTGGGAGGGAGAGAGAGGGAGAGAGAGAGAGAGAAACATCGACATGAAAGGGACACATCGAGTGGCTGCCACCCGCACGACCAACCAGGGCCGGGGACAAACTGCAACCGAGGTACATGCCCTTAGTGGGAACCGAACCCGGGTCTCTCTGGACTGAGGGCCAACGCTCTAACCGCTGAGCCAAACCGGCCAGGGCTGTAGCTTTTCTTAATTGCCATGAAAAGGTGAATTTTATCTAAAACAGTGGCTTTAAATTTTTTTAAATTAATTATTTAATTGATTGATTAATTTTAGAGAGAGAGAGAAAGGGGGGGAGAGAAAGAGAAAGAGAGAGAGTGATTGACATCTGTCTGCTATTCCACATATCCATGCACCCACTGGTTGATTCCTGTATGTACCCCGAAACCCTCATTGGGATGACACTCCAGCCAACTGAGCCACGCTACCAGGGTTAAAACAGTGGTTTATAAAGTGTGGTATCTGTACTATTAGCATCTGCACCACTTGAGAACTTTTTAGAAATGTAGATTCTTTTTTTTTTTTTTTTTTGCATTTTTTATTAATTTTTTTAACTTATCTTTATTGTTCAATGTATTATAGATGTTCCTCATTTTTCCCCCATTGCCCCCCTCCTCCCCATTCCCGCCTCCTTCCTGCCTTTCCCCACACTGTTGTCTGTGTCCATTGGTTATGCATATATACATATAAGTTCTTTAGTTTATTTCTTCCCACCCTTCAACCCCCCTTCCCTTTGAGGTTTGTCAGTCTAACAAGCAATTTGTACTTCTTAATCCCTTCACCTTTTTCACCCATCCCCCCAGCCCCAACCCATCTGGTAACCAACAAAAGTTCTCTGTATCTATAAGAATGTTTCTGTTCTGCTTGTTCATTTTGTTTGTAGATTCAATTGTTGATATGTATTTATTGCCATTTTCTTTGTTCATATTTTTTTATCTTTTTCTTCAAGAAGACCCTTCAACATTTCATATAATAATGGTTTGGTGGTGATGAACTCCTTTAGCTTTTCTTTGTCTGGGAAACTCTTTATATGGCCATCGATTGATTCTAAATGACAGCTGTGCAGGATAGAGTAATCTTGGTTGTAGGTTCTTGTTTTTCATCACTCTGTATATTTCTTGCCACTCCCTTCTAGCCTGCAAAATTTCTTTTGAGAAATCAGCTGACAGTCTTATGGGAACTCCCTTGTAGGTAACTAACTGCTTTTCTCTTGCTGCTTTTAAGATTCTCTCTTTGTCTTGAACCTTTTGCATTTTGATGGTAGAAATGTAGATTCTTGACTGTGCCACAAATCTTCTGAATCAGAAATTTTGGGGTGAGGCTCATCCATCTGTATTTTAACAAATCCTTTAGGTGATTTTGATGCACCCTTGACTTTGAGAATGACTGATCTAGATCCATGAATTTGCAGCATTTTGGACAAACTCTGAGACTCTCTCCATGTGCTTTGATTTATATTGTATCTTTTTTCTTTAATTAGTCTTTCAACAATATCAAAAGGATCAGGAAATATGACAATTTGTATTACAGTTTTTTTACTTTGCTACTATTGTATATATTTTTAATGTTAGTGAAAATGTTATTTGATATTTGGTTTCAGGTGTTTTTTCCTGTGACATTTTAAAAAAAATATGTTTTTATTGATTTTTTAGAGAGAGAGAAAGGGAGATAGAAACATTGATGTGAGAGAGAAACTGATTGACTGCCTCCTGCACGCCCTCTACTGGGGATCAAGCCCACAACCTGGGCATGTGCCCTGACCAGGAGTCGAACTGGTACCTCTCAGTCCATGGAGCTATGTTCAATCCACTGAGCTACACGGGCTGGGCTTCTTGTGATATTTGAATGAATAAATTAATTCCTTTGGGCAGATAAAAATGTCAGTGTATTTTATTTGTCTAACCCAGGAGTTCTTTGCCATTAGATATATTATATTCCTGAGAGTAAGAAGTAAAAATCTTTACTATATACACACATTTTCCTTCTTTTGCTTGCCTTTCTCAGGAGAAAACTGGATGAGCAGATGCAGTGGTGATAAAGAATGTATCATTAATAGAAAATGTCAAATTGGAATGAAAAATATGTGTGATAACAAAGTGGGAGTTCCCTGTATTGTTTGTCTTAGCTCATTATCTGGAGATATAGCTGTACACTTTGCATACCAAAGAGCATAGGCCCACAGCTCCAGTTGGCCCAGGCATTGTGGGATCACCTGGGCATCACAGGATATTTGTAATTTTCCAGAGAAACACAGTGACATCTGTCAGACATCACACGAACTGCTAGCTTAAGATAGTTCACAATTCAGCATTAAATCACATTCCTCTTGATATATTTTTGCAAAGCTGGGATTTGGCTATTGTCATGAATAAGGCAAGCACTGTGTGAAAATCTATGTGAAATAGGAAGTAAAGGTGGCAGTGTCCAATTTGATTCTAAGACTCAAGTTGAGAAGTTGTGAAATACTCAGAAGGTGCTAAATTAAGTTGTTAGGACATAAAAACTTAAGTGTGGACCTAAGAGAACTGTTAGGGCCCAGCTGGTGTGGCTCAGTGGTTGAGCATCGACTCATGCACCAAGAGAACTGTTAGGAATCTTTTAGCCTAGGACATGCAATTTAAAAAAAAAATGACCAAGATTCTAAGGGAGTCATGACCTTAAAAAGTTTAGGAACCTCTGGTTTGGGCTAAATCATTTATTGTAAATTTTATTTTGGACTTTAGGTATGGTAAAAAGTTCAAGAAAACAAGAGGAGAATGGCCAGGGAATTACAAACAGCACAGTGGAGAAGGCAGTATGTGGTAATGGTATATGGTCCTAGTGCCATATGCTTTGGTTTTGAGTCTTAGTACTTTGGCTGAGGAATTGAATTTTTTTAGACCTGCTTTTTATTCATAAAATAGGAATGATAATACCTCATAAGGTTCAAATGAGATATTGTAGGTAAATGTGCTTTATAGAATTAAAATTTTCTTTAAAAAATTTTTTTAAATTGATTTTTAGAGATGGAGGAAGGGAGAGGGAGCAATAGAGAAACATTGATTGGCTGCCTCCTGCATTCCCCCTACCAGGGATCAAGCCCGCAACCCGGGCATGTACCTTGACCGGGAATCAAACCTGTGACCTCTCAATGCACAGGTCAACACTCAACCACTGAGCCATACCAGCCAGGCAGTAGAATTAAAAATTTTTATACAGGTGTATGGTAGGCTGAATAAGGGCCCTTGAGAGATGTCCACATCCTAATTTCTGTTACCGAGTGCATAGTAAAAGAGATTTTGCTGATGTGATTAAGTTAAGGATCTTGAGATGGAGAAATTATCCTGGATAATCAAGGTGGGTCCAATATAATCACAAAGATCCTTATAAAGAGATCAGAGTGAGTAGTAGGAGATTTGATGATGGGAGCAAGAGATTGGAGTGAAGTGATAAAGGGAATGAGCCAGAGTACAGACAGGCATGCCTTAAGAAGTTGAAAAAGGCAAGGAAAGCTCATTTTTCCCTCAGACCTCCAGAAGGAACCAGCCCTGCCAGCACCTTGATTTTTAGTCCCATAAGACTCACTGCAGATTTGTGACCTCCAGAATGATAAGAGAGTAGATTTGTGTTGTTTTAAGTTACTAAGTTTGTGGTAATTTGCTACAGTAGCAACAGAAAACTAATACAGTTACTCAAGTTGAAAGGGGGAAAGTTTTTTTTTTTTTTTAATCCTCACCCAAGGACATTTTTCCATTTTTTGTTCAGATAGAGTGGGAGGGAGAGAGGAGAGGAGAGAGAGAGAGAGACATCGACGTGAAAGGGACACATCGAGTGGCTGCCTCCCGCACGACCAACCGGGGCCGGGGACAAACTGCAACCGAGGTACGTGCCCTTAGCGGGAACCGAACCCGGGTCTCTCTGGACCGCAGGCCGACGCTCTAACCGCTGAGCCAAACCGGCCAGGGCGGGGGGAAAGTTTCTTTAAGAAACCATTAGACCAGCTCCGGAAGGTGGCTCATTTAGTTGGAGTGTTGTCCTGTAAACCAAAAAGATTGTATGTTTCATTCCTGGTCAGGGCACACATCTAGGTTTTGGGTTTGATTCCCAGTTGGGGCACATTGGGGCACATTTGGGAGGCAACTGATTGATGTTTCTCTCATAGCATTGTTTCTCTCCTTTCTTTTCTTTCTAAAGTCAATAAACATATCCTCAGGTGAGGATTTAAAACAACAACAACAAACCATTAGTCCATTGTCAAAGAGTCAAAGTTCTTTTTCATACTGCACATAGAGGTGATAAAGAGCAGTTTATACACTATTTTTAAAGAATTTTTTTCCTTTACGTTTGTTTACTTTCTTTACTATTTTCTTATACACTAAAAGAGCAGTAATTTAAAGCACCTGTGAGAAACCTAGCCTTTTCCCTTTGTAACCTACTGGGTTAAAGTGTGACTTTTGGCAATAAAGTATAATTTGGGCTTCTTTTAATCATAAATATATAGATTAATTGCACAAGTCCTTCTAAAAAATGCAGATGATTAAAGTAGAATATCAATTCTCAAATAATACTTGTTAAGCTAGCTCACTTTAGGGTGAACTCAGTCATTCAGACTAGTCAAAAACAGCAGTGCTCATGTCCCACCCACCCATCTTCTGGGCCCCCCTTTTCTATGTGGAGGGATTTAATTTGAGTTCTTAGTTCTGTGAATATAATTCTAGACCCATATGCATCCCTGTAGACTTCAGCTCACTCCAGGGCTTTAGAATCCAATGGCTGTGGTTTGGCTTGTTTTCTCAGACTCTTTCCTAAAGATTTATATCCTGATCCTGGATTATTAGAAAATGGCCATTGGAAACAATGAGATCAGATAGATACTACAAGTGCAATTTTGCTTACAGTGCCAACTAGAGCAGCTTTGAGATTCTCTGTTAAGTCAGTGCTAGTGAATCTTCTTTCCCTTTAATAGATTCTGGCAGCTTAGTTCATTAGGAGTTGGTAAATAGTCTAGATCAGAATTCATTCATTCTTGTACTCATGGACCACCTTCTCATCCCATTCCAGTGTTGTTTGCATAATGCTTTATTTTTCCTTTTCTGTCCCCAAACATTCACTGCTTATAAAATCACTCTCTACCCAAACCAGAGATTATCCCCGTTTATCTCAGCAGTTAAGACAAACAGTTCATATTCACTGTGGCTAAAAGCAAGGATACATACTCAAAGTGGTTATGTTATGTAAGAATAGGAGGACAAGAAGACCAATGCTCTGCTATGGAACATTATGAATATTGGCACTCATTTTTATTAGACTGAATGCCAGTTCAAATGGATACCTTAAAAATAAACCTAATCTGTATTTCCAGTCTCCCTAGAGAGACTAAATTAGTGTTTTTCTTTTTCCTTCCTTTTTTTGTTTTGTTTATTTCTCTCTAATTAGTGTTGAAATCAATGTTACATATTTTCTTTTGGTTTATTTTGTTTATTAGAATCTTCTCCCTTATGTTTGGTTCATAGTGAAGCTTGAGGCTATTGGTATAGATTCACTAACATAAAACTTCATTTGTTAGCATTTATAAGCCAAAATCCTGTTTTACTTCTTCCTGAGCCTGAGGGGAAATCTTAGAAAAGTCCATTGAGATTTAAGTTACAAACACACTACGTAATTACTGCACAAGATTAACCACAGAGTTTGCTGTCACAATATAAATACCCAGAAGAGCCCTGGCCGGTTTGACTGAACAGTTAAGAGCATCAGCCCGAGGACCGAAGGGCCCTTGGTTCAATTCTCCCAAGGGCACAAACAAACTAGGTTGCAGGTTTTATCCCAGGCCCCGTGGGGGTTGTATGGGAGGCAACCAGTCAATGTCTCTCTCACTTGAATGTTTCCCCCTCCCTTCCTTCCACTCTATCTTAAAAAAAAAAAATCAATGGAAAAATATCCTGGGGTGAGGATTAACAAAAATAAATAAATACCCAGAAAGGGCCTGAAAGAAGCTTCCATACTTCCACCCTCATGAACTCTCTTGGGTTTTCTATTCCTGCCCTCTATCTGACAAACAAAAATATGGAATCTCTTCCAAGAGCTTCTGTAAAACTGATTTAAGTGGCTCAACCAAATGCTCAAAACTCGACTACTTCCATTCCGTTTTGCCAGCTTTCTCCAAGTCATTTTTTAATTTTAAAAAAGGATTCTTTTTCTTGAAAACTTTATTGTATTTTTAAGACATTTAACCTAATTTGTTGCAAGTTTTTAAAAAACTAAAGACTTGTTTCTCTTTCTGTCTTAAGTAACATACACTAGATAAGCCAAACACCCCTGGCTCATATTTTACTTTCCAGAGCTTTTATAGGATAAAACATGTTCAGGCTTTAGAATTCTAAGACAACTATTTTAAATTGAAATAGCAACTGTGTAAGTAAACCAGAGACTGGAGGTTATATTATCAGCTTAAAACAGTAAAATTCCATTGCTTTTGTTGTTGTTACTCTTCACTGGAGGATATTTTTCCATTTATTTTTAGAGAGCGTGGGAGGGAGGGAGGGAGGGAGGGATGGAGAGAAAGAAAGATCAATGTGAGAGAGAGACATCAGCTGGTTACCTTTTGCATCTGCCCTGACCAGGGCCAGAGATTGAACCTGCAACCAAGGTATGTGCCAGGCCGACACTAACCACTGAGCAACACCAGCCAGGGCACCAATATAATCTTTAATGCTGTATATTTTCCTCTAAACACTGCTTTAGCTGCATTTTACATATTTTAGTATGTTGTATTTTTATCTTCATTCATTTCAAGATATTTTCTAATATCTCATGTGATCTCTTATTTTGACCCAAGGATTATTTAGAAGCGTGTTGTTTAATTTTCAACTATTTGGGGATTTCACAGATTTTTGTGTGTGAGTGATTTCTAATTTAATTTTGTTGTAGTTGCAGAACACACCTTGTGTGATATTTCAGTGTTTAATTGTTTTTATGGCTTATTTTGGAAAATGGCCCATGTGTGTTTTGTTTATTGTTAACACTTAGACAGTTCATTTTGGTCTATGATATAACATAATAATCTGGGCTGAGATTGGAGGAACAAGCAAAGTTGAGGAGGGAGAATTACTGTGAAATGGTTTAGAGCATGATTTCTAGATCTGGATCTGGAGCCAGACTATCTGGGTTGGAATGCTAGCTCTGCTTTCTCCTTGGGCAAATTAGTTCAACTCTCCATCCTTCAGTATCTTCATCTCTGGAGTTGTTAATAATAGTGCCTTCCTCAAAGGGATGTTGTGAAAATGAAATGAGTTAGATGTAAACAGCTAGTGAACTAATTACTAAAATTCTGCGGCACACCAAAAATGTTATATTTTTTGCTGATCTGACCAAAAAAAAGGTCTAATTTTGATTCATTCATACTGGATGGCTATTGTTGTGTTGGCTGTTGTCATTTTTTTTATTTGTCAATCAGAAAAGAGGTCAGTGCTCCTGACTAAAGAGTCGGGTATTGCATGTTTTAAAAATTCTTGCGGCACACCGGTTGAAAGTCGCTGGTCCAATACATAATAAGAGCCCTCAAAGTATTAGCTATTATTATTATTGTTATTACAACAGCAGTTTTATGTTTTGATCTCATAGGCCTTTTGGATAGAGCTTTGTTTGGTTGCTTGCATATTTTTAAAAGAATTACTCACCCTTTAAAGGTTTTTTTCATGTTTATTGTTTATGGGAGGCCAGATAACATTTTGCTTGAGTGTTTGTTGCACTCCTGTGTAGAAGAAAAACCAAAAGTTTGGAAAATCTGTATAAGTTGTTTTTTAATCCTCACCTGAGGATATTTTTCTATTTATCTTCAGATAGAGTGGGAGGGAGGGGGAGAGAGAGAAACATTGACATCAGAGGGACACATAGATTGGTTGCCTCCCGCACGACCCCAACCAGGGCCGGGGACGAACCACAACTGAGGTACGTGCCTTGACTGGAATCGTTCTGGGACTCATCGGCCGAAAGGCCGACGCTGTAACCGCTAAGCCAAACCAGCCAGGGTAAATCTGTATGTTTTAGAACACAATAACATAAACTCTAATCAAGAATTTGACTGTTGTTAAACCAGCAATTTCCTCTGAAAATATTTCTCACAGGTGGCAGAAATTTCCAACTATAGAATAGAATCCAGCACCTTTTATAGCTACCAAGTAAGAATACTCTTTTCTTTATTTTTATCCTTACCTGAGGATATTTTTACATTTATCTTCAGATAGAGTGAGAGGGAGAGAGGGAGGAAGTGAGAGAGAGAGAAACATCGATGTGAGAGAGTCACATTGATTGGTTGCCACCCATAAGACCCCAGCTGGGGCTGGGGACAAACCGCAACAGAGGTACGTGCACTTGGCCAGAATTGAACCCGGGACTCTTTGGTTCGTGGGCCAACGCTCTAACCACTGAGCCAAACCAGCCATGGCAAGAATAGTCTTTTCTTAGTGTGACTTTAAAATTTTGGCATTCATCTTACTAAGTAAAAATACCCAGGCCTTCTCATTCTTTTCAGTTTTTTATATTTGTATTGGGTTTTCTTTCCCCCTTCTGAAGTCCTGGACTGTAGTTATTTCATCTGAATTTTAGAGGAGTGAAAGTGGATTAATTCCAACTAAAGACCTCAGTCATTGATTCTTTGTGTATATCTCTGAAAAAACAAGGGTATTAAATATTCTTGTTATTGCTAAGGAGAGAAGAGTCCTCTTCAGACAGCTAAGTGTCTGCTTTTTGGATGATACTTAGCACAGAATACTTCCGAGCTTTGGGCTCCAATTGTCTGGACATTATCCAGACTCTGTCATCTACTAGCTTTGTAACGTAGAACAAGTCATTGAATACCTCTCTGCTCATCAATTTCATCATTTTAAATTAGAGATAATAAAAGGGTGGTAATGAGAATTAAATAATGAAATTAAAGTACCGTATAATGATACTTGGCACATAATAAATGCTTAACAAATATTATTTGCTATTGTTATTATTGTGGTTGTTATTATTTCTGAATCAAGAGTTAGCAATCATGTTTTTACCTGGCCTTTGATTGGAAAAAAGATGCCTTCTTTTAAAGCAAAGCTTACCAAAGAGTGTGCTGTGGAACATAAAACTGTTAGGTGTGCTAAGGGAAAAAGGGGGAGAAGGAGGATAAGTTTTGTGGGAAAATATATGAGCTTCAAGAGTTTCTCTCCTTAAAAAAAGAAAAACCCGGTAGTCAATTTTGTTTAGCTCAGCATTTACCAAATCTATTTGTCAGTCACTGCTTTTAGTCATACAATCAATTAAATTGCCTAAGAAACTTTTGTCCCATAGAATCTGCTTTGGGAAACACTATTTTATTTTTATTTATTTATTTATCCTCACCCGAGGACATTTTTTCATTTTTTGTTCAGATAGAGTGGGAGGGAGAGAGAGGAAGAGAGAGAGAGAGAAACATCGACGTGAAAGTGACACATCGAGTGGCTGCCACCCGCACGACCAACCAGGGCCAGGGACAAACCGCAACCGAAGTACATGCCCTTAGCGGGAACCGAACCCGGGTCTCTCTGGTCCGCAGGCCGACGCTCTTAACCGCTGAGCCAAACCGGCCAGGGCTGGGAAACACTATTTTAAAAGGTTGTTTTTGTTTCTGTTTTGACTGATATTGAAGTTTGCCAATGTTTATGTAGAGTAGGTGTGCCTTTTTCTCCTACTCATGAAGTATCTAACTTAGGTAAAATCCAGTTGAATAAATAGGGGAAATCAAATTGAAACAGAACATAAGCACTTGAAAGTATAGTAGTACAGGTAGAAGTGACGAAAGTTAGAGGGACTAAGTAGCCCAAATGGGAGCACATATCCCAGTGGAAGGTACAGAAGAGTTAAACCTCAACAGAAGTTAACATTTCTTCTCCGACCTCCCTACTGCAAACAGCCTTAAGTCACTACAGTCACTCTGCATAGCTTTGGGTCTCTGTGGAAAAAAATGGGGCCCTGGGGCTGACCTTGATTTATTTGTCTGCTGGAAGATGACAAAAAATTGTCTCTGCAGTCAGTCCTTGATTATTTTCACTAATAGAGGGAAGCCTTTACTTGGGAAATCCAAAATGGCAGCTATTCAGACAGAGTAAACAGAACTTGAGAGCTTCTTGACTCACTGTGTGTGGATTTGAATCCTGGCTCTATCATTCACTTACTTTGTAAAGTTGAGCAAAATATTTCATGCACCAAGAAGTCGCCGGTTCGATTCCTGGTCAGGGCACATGCCCAGATTGTGAGCCGGATCCCCATTGGGGGGCATGCAGGAGGCGGCCAATCGATGTTCTCTCTCATCGATGTTTCTATCTCTCCCTCTCCTTTCCTCTCTCTCTAAAATCAATAAAGAAAAAATATTTTTTAAAAAGTTAACTATTTTCTAGGCTGGCAATGAGGTTTAAACAACAAAATTATTCAGAATAAGCCAAATCTTTGGTAGATGTTAGTTATTACCCCTATAGAACTATTAAAATAATTTTCCTTACTTTTCTCATTTCATCACAGCCCCTAGCTAAAGAATATGTAATGATTCCCATGAACAGTAAACGTATGTTATTAACACTCCCTCTACCAGATAACTTCATTGAGAGCTTAACTCTGTGAAAAGATGGTATTATCACCCTCATTTTACATATTGAAGACTAGAAAGGTTAAGTAACTTTCACAAGGTCACACAGTTGGCAAAGGACAGAGTCAGGATTTGAACCCAGGCTGTCTGACTGCAGAACCTCACAAGGCATCCCACATGGTTCGTTGACCTGGTTCTCATTATTAGGTGTTTATCCTCCTTAAGTCAAGCTAATTTGGTGCGTTTTCATCTTCTTACCATTATATCTGCCATCTCTTCTGCTTAAAATACCTTCCTCTTTTCAATCAGTCTTCTGGGAAACCTTCCACAGTTTGCCTCACCCAACTCTTGATATCTTTCTTTGGCGTCTTTACCTGGTTGATTTCCATAGCACTCATTATTCTTTGAAGGGAATTCAAGTGTCCCTTTTTATATATTTACTCAATATAAAGAATTTCTAACATAAATTTTATAAAAGTAGGTGATTAATTTATCTTATGAAACCAGACTTTGAATTTAAGGAAATTTCAGCTTAAGATACTTCTGAATTTGCTCTTTTCTTCTTCACTTCACAGTGAATAACTAACCCTGCCTGCATCCTATTTTATGGATAAGATTGAGACTTTCTAGCATGAATACGTTTATAAAACCTCATCTATACTTCAGCCCATTATTTTTTATCTGATCTTTCTGGTCTCAGTAGAAAAGGTGTTATTTCTTCTCTCTAACGCTAACCCCTTCTTTCCTGTCTTCCCTAAAATTGTGACCACATAATCATTTCCCTCCTCTGGTTATCCTTAATCTTCTAAGAACGTCTTTTTTCAAAAATGTGTTTTTATTGATTTTTTTTTAGAGAGAAGAAGGGAGAGATAGAAACATTAATGTGAGAGAGAAACATCGATCTGCCTCCTGCATGCCCCCTACCGGGGATCAAGCCCACAACCTGAGCATGTGCCCTGACCGGAAATCGAATTGGTACTTCTCAGTCCAGAGGACAATGCTCAATCCACTGAGCCACACTGGCCAGGCTAAGAACTTCTATTTTTCTTGTATTTGAAGTGGCATAGGTATTCCCTAACTTAAAAAAATATAAACAAGGTCACCCGTTTATTTTTCACATTATTATTCAATTTCATTCCTATCTTTTAGTGCTTGACTTCCTCAGGCAATGATGGGAACTCACTACTTCCACTTTCTCCCTACCCACCGGTTCTATTGAAATTGCTCTAGAAAATCACCTGTAATCTCTCTTGATCAGATGGCCTACTCCCAATCCTTATGCTCTTCTGCTTATGTTGAGAGGTAATCCAGTATAATGATTAGAAGCATTAGAAGGTTAGGACCTTTGGAGCCATACTATGTTCACATTCTGTTTCTGACTCTTTCTATGTATATAACTTGGGGCAAATTTCTTAACATCTCACTGCTCCAGTTTTCTCAGCATATGTACTCAGCATTTAACACTTCTTTTTTGCATCCCAAAATGACCTTTTTTCCTCAGCTCTAGGCTCTCCGTGTAGTAACTCCAATTTTCCAATGAGCTAGCTGTTCAGGAAAAATGAAAACAAAGAATAAATACTAAGTGTGGAAATATTTTTTTATTGTCAAAGAGGGAAGCCGTAGAGTCTAGGCCCTGGGAGATGAGATTTGACGGAAGGGGAAGTGGGATAGGGCTTTTAAAGTCAAGTCAGAGGACATCTCAGTTCCATTTTTAGGAAGGTGGAGTGTCTGGATGTTGCTGATTGTTGGTGCTTTTGGGCTTGTTGATTAGGTAAGCATTGGGCTGTATGGAGGTGGTCTGTGTCCAGAGAGTTCTGCTTTGGGATGTGACTTCCAGCTGGCTCTGCTGCTGCATACATGAGGTACCTGAATCAGGATTTTGGTGCCCACCACTGTTAATCAGGCTAGGTCGTCAGTCAGGTCAGCGTTTGTCATACTCGAAATTTGACTCTTGTCCCTCCATTCCCACTGCCCAATGTGTCACCAGGTCTTACTGGTTTTTCTTTCAAAATATAGTTTGTAGCTGTATTACCTCCTCTGTTTCCACTTATTAATTAGTCTAGGCTTCATCACCTCATGCCTATAAGAGTACTGTTTGGGCTCCATGATTCCAGTCTCTTCTGCACTTTTCATCTACACTGAACAGTTCTACCTGATTGGTGTTTCAAAAATACTATATCACCCGGCCAGTGTGGCTCACTAGTTGAGCGTTGACCCATGCACCAAGGGGTCACCAGTTCGATTCCCAGTCAGGGTACATGCCCAGGTTGTGGGCCCAATCCCTAGTGGGGGGCAGGCAGGGGGCGGCCAGTCGATGTTCTCTCTCATTGATGTTTCTGTTTCTCCCTCTCCCTTCCTCTCTCTCTAAATTCAATAAAGAGGGAATATTAAAAATACATATATGTAGTATCATTTTTATGATTTTATTCCACTGATAAAACTAGTTTCTAGGTGAGATTAAAACTCTAGCAGATAGCTCTGGCTGGGTGGCTCAGTTGGTTGGGGCATGTGCAGTAGGCAGCCAGTGAATACATGGGTGGGTGGAACAGCGAATCGATGTCTCTCTCTCTCAAAATCAATAAATAAAAAATAAAAAATAAAAATTCCAGCAGATA
Source organism: Tadarida brasiliensis (assembly GCA_030848825.1). NCBI lineage: Eukaryota > Metazoa > Chordata > Mammalia > Chiroptera > Molossidae > Tadarida > Tadarida brasiliensis. The sequence goes on along the minus strand of CM061277.1, from coordinate 11,475,822 downwards.
AAATTCTACTGACAAACCTAGAATCCTGGTCTATTGTATTTTAACCTACTCATTAAACAGAAGGTAATCTTTCAGTTAGTCTCTCTGGAATTCTGAGAGATAAGAGAGACCTGGTCCTACTGATATTATTCTGTGTACCTGTGCCCTCTTCCCAGAGTGTTAAGGTTGTAACTTGTACTTCTTTTGGATTTGTCTCCCTTCATTCTCTTTTCCTCTCCCAAATCAAACTCCTTTAATGTCCTCAATAAATAGGTATGCGATTTAATATTTTATAACCGTCAGAAAATATTACTCCTGAATCAATCAGGTCTGTTTGATTGCTGATTCAGTTCACTGAATTGGGGACTTTTCTGACAATTCCTTTTCAGTGTATTACAATCTTTTTTCCAACCTAAATAACTAATTGGTTTGATTAGAGTATATTTTTTAAAAATTATTACTTTAGCCCTGGCCAGTTTGGCTCAGCGGCTAGAGCGTTGACCTGCAGACCAGAGAGCCCCAGATTCGGTTCCTGCTAAGGGCACATACCTAGGTTGCACTTTGTCCCCGGCCCTGGTTGGGGTCATGTGGGTGGCGACCACTTGATGTGTCTCTCTCACATCGATGTTTCTCTCTCTCTCTTCCTCCCTCTCCCTCCTGCTCTATCTGAAGATAAATGCAAAAATGTCCTCGGGTGAGGATTAAAAAAAAAATTATTACTTTAATGAAACTATTATTTTGGATTTAACAGATGAAAAATTTGTGAAAAAATGTTTTTGATCAAATTGCCCTTGAGCTTGGATCTGTCTTTTATTTTTTTATTTTTTATCCTCACCCGAGGACACTTTTGCATTTATCTTCAGATCGAGAGGGGGGAAGAGAGAGAGAGAGAAACATAGATGTGAGAGAGACACGACCCCAACCAGGGCCGGGGACAAACTGCAATCAAGGTACGTGCCCTTAGCAGGAACCGAACCCGGGACTCTCTGGTCCACGGGCCGACGCTCTAACCGCTGAGCCAAACCAGCCTGGGCGGATCTGTATTTTAAAAATGAGTTTATGACTTTAGTAATTAAGATGTTTCATTTATATTAGTAAATATAATGACTGTCTAATAGATTTAAGGTAGTGTTATATAGGGAAGGACATACTATGGGAAAGGGACTGAAGGGGCCTATTTACCCTTTAATGTTTGTTCAGTTCCATCTGCAGGTACATTTGTCAAAATGTATTATAGTAGCCACTTAAAATTTTTATAGCTGCCTTTTCAAATGAATTAGGGTATTGCATCCGTTTCCTATGTGAAAAGCAGCTTCAGTAACTGAAAAAGTTTAACATTTACCTGCAAGTAGCATTTAGTGCTGATATCAGGATTTCATTTGATATGACTAAATAAATCTTAAAGTATATATGCAAATGTAATGTTGATACTTTTAAAAGTTTAAGAAAACACTTACCTTTAAATTTGGCTATTTGGAAATCTATTATAGATGGGATATTACATTCAATTGTAGAACATAAGCTTTTAGCATTTGTTTAAAAATAAATGAAAAATATAGCCAAATCAGAAATCACCAAAGTTTTTTACTTTTCTTCTAACATGTCCACTAGGATCCTAAACACAATTAAAAATTTTTTTTTAATTCAAATAATACAGAAGTGTGAAATACTGAGTCCTCTTTTTCATAAAAAGTGAGATTATGTTATATATTGGTTTTCTGCCTGCTTCTTCCTATATCAGTTTCCCATGTTATCCTGTTAAATTTCTTCATAGTGGCGTGAATTATACAAAACATAATGACTGTAGTGAAAAAGGAAAAGGTTGATTCACCTCACTATGTTTGTTTCTTCATCTGTAAAAGGGAAATAATAATGTAGAGTACTTAATACAACAGTTGACACACTACTCAATAAAAAATTGCCGTTACTACTTAGAGGAGGGAATCATTAGACTGGTTGCTGAAGACATGACAATGGATAGTATCACGCAGAGATCTTGTGTGGAGTAAGACGTGAGGAGAACTCATGACAGAACCTGATGGACAGAGGAAAAGGAGACTAAGATTAGGAGCCAGAAGGATAGGAAGAAATCCAGAAGAATATCATGGAAACTGGGACAAAATTGTTACAAGAAAGGAAGTCGCCACTGTTGTCAGATTTTGCAGAGGGTCCCCCCCCCCCCCCCCCCCCCCCGGGAGGCATGTCATGTAGATGTTGGCTGAAATGTTTATCAAATGAAGCAACTACAAAGTTGTTGCTAATCTTAGGGAGAGCGTGTTCCATGAAGTATTGAGGGCAGAAGCCAGATTGTGTCAAGAAGACACCAGTGGACACAGCAAACACAGCCTGAAGCTCTAGCAGGTTTTTTGATAGTCCTTTATGACCTGGCCTTATTAAACTTTCTGGCCTTTCTTCTTTCCACTATCTTCTTGCACTCCCCCCCCCCCCCCCCAACACAGATACCCTTGTTGGGAGTACATTCTAACTCTTGCCTATTCACTCTTCTTATCTGTCTCTCCCACCCATGCTGCTCCCTATCTCTTGCTTCTTGCTCTCTTCTCTCTAGCTCAACTGAACATGCTTGACTAGTATTTGTAATCTAGTAGGCCATACTCGCTGAACTGCTATACCTATCCACGTCATGACTTAATTTGATAGCCTGTTTACTTCTCTGTCACCCCATTAGACAATTCTTGGTGGGTGGTAGGGCCTGGGTCTTTATTTTTTTTTGTTTTTTTTTTATCCTCACTCGAGGACATTTTTCCATTTTTTGTTCAGATAGAGTGGGAGGGAAAGAGAGGAAGAGAGAGAGAGAAACATCGACGTGAAAGGGACACATCGAGTGGCTGCCTCCCGCACGACTCAACCAGGAGCCGGGGACAAACTGCAACCGAGGTACGTGCCCCTAGCGGGAACCGAACCCGGGTCTCTCTGGACCACAGGCTGACGCTCTAACCACTGAGCCAAACCGGCCAGGGCTAGGGCCTGGGTCTTTATCTTTGAGTGCCAGCACCTAGCAGAGTACTAATTTAAATAGTCATACATGCAGTAATGCATAAGATAGAATGGGACAGTGACCAGAAGCAGTTATACTAGTTGGAACTTGTATCAGACATTAGCTGTCTCAAGATGATGGGGAGATCTGTTTGGTTTTAGATATATTGAATTTAAGGTGACCTCATATAAGTAGAATCATACACTTTTTGTCCTTTTGTGTCTGGCTTATTTTTACTTACCATGTTTTCAGAGTTCATCCATGTTGTAGCGTGTATCAGTTTCCTTTTTTAAGGCTGAATAAAATTCAGTTGTATGTATATACCACGTTTTGTTTATCCATTCATCTATTGATGGACACTTCGGTTGCGTCTACTTTCAGGCTGCTGTGTATAATGCTGCTGTGACATTGGCGTACACCTATCTATTGGAGTCCCTGCTTTCAACTGTTTTGGGTATATACCTAGGCCTTAATAAGTTTTATCGGCACATATCTTTAGAGAGTATTTAACATTCAAGAACAGTTCCTTTAAGAAATACTCATTCTGGCCCTGGCCAGTTCGGCTCAGTGGTTAGAGCGTCGGTCTGTGGACCAGCGAGTTCCAGGTTCGGCTCCCGCTAAGGGCACGTACCTCAGTTGCGGCTTGTCCCTGGATCAGGTTGGGGTCGTGTGGGTGGCAACCAGTCTATGTGTCTCTCTCACATCAATGTTTCTCTCTCTCTCTTCTTCCCTCTCTCCTTCCCTCTCTATCTGAAGATAAATGCAAAAATGTCCTTGAGTGAGGATAAAAAAAAAAAAAATACTAATTCTGACCAGCATGTTAACACAAATTTTTGCAAGTTTTTAAGGAAATTTATTTAGTTCAAGTTCTAAAGCGAGTGATGCAAAAATGTCTTCAAAATTTATATTATAATTTTTTTCCTGAAACTAAGCCTCTTGGTCAAATGAAAATGCATAAAGCACTTTATTCCAGTTTGTACCTGTCTTGGAGTGCCAGCTTTTCCCCTTGCCTTAAGAATATGTCTATTAAAGCCAATATAGGGCTATTTCTGGCTGCTGGCGTTTTAACATGGGAGTCACAATTATGTTCCTGGATGTGTGCTCAGACCACCAAAAAACATGTTTGTTTTTTATCCTCCCCAAGGACATTGCATTTATCATCAGATAGAGCAGGAAAGAGAGAGAAACATCGATGTGAGAGAGACACATAGACTGGTTGCCACCCATACCACTCCCCGGGGCTGGGGACAAAGTACAACCAAGGTACGTGCCCTTAGTGGGAACCGAACCCGGGACTCTCTGGTTCGCGGGCCGATGCTCTAACCGCTGAGCCAAACCGGCCAGGGCGAAAAGACACGTTTTTGAAATTGTAATGTGAGGACCTATCTAAGGGAGTAATTCATAGGAAAGAATTGAAGTATATTGCCATGGAAGCCTTTAGTGTGGGGTCTTCTGTTTTTCGAAAACTCTTGTAAATTCTTTCTTATTTGTCTTAGGCAATAAAATGTGTCTGAAAACAAAATGACCCCAGATCACCTTTACTGCCTTGGAGACTAATACCTTCCTTTCATAGGAATTTGCTCAGTCATCAGATTTTGTATCTCTGATGGAAGTAAACTGTAAAATATTAACATATGGTGCATCTAATATATATTCTTTCCATAAAGTATTTGGTGCTAAGGGAGGGACATGAAGAATGAAGATTCTTCCATTCTAATCCAAAATTATTTTGATACTGGAAATCTACCTCATCTTCATGGTGTGACTCAGAGGTGTTCATGACTCCTGCTAGTCTATACACATACAAACCGTGTTGTACAAAATAAGAAATCGTGCCCTCCTGGCCAGGTGGGTGCATCCACTCACTAGGACAGAAACCTTTTCTGTGTAGGGCCAGATCATAAATATTTGGGGCTTTGTGAGCCTTATGGTCTCTGTAACAACTACTCCACTCTGCCATTGAAGCGCTGGAGCAGCCATAGACAGAGTACCTGAATGAATGAGCTTGGCTGTGTTCATTGGAATCCCAGCAGGCCATAGTTTGCACACTCCTGGTATGTGTCAATCCATAACACTTCCATAGCACTTTTATTTTTATTTCTCTGTTAAACATTACATTCGGCCACCTTGTATGATGCATCTTTCTTATTAGATTGTAACCTTAAGTGCCTGTCATTCACTTTTTATATCTTGCACATAAAGATTAAATTTAATTTGTTAAAATTTTACTTGATAAGATAACCTATTCCTTTTTAAGCTTACATATTTGTTTTTTCCCCTTAAAATAGGGGGGGAAATATGGAAGAGAATTATTGTGGACATTATCATGTTTGACAGACATTTTAGATAAAAATAAAATTTTCTATTTCAACATATTCCACCATGAAGGGAAAAATTGTAGCATTTCTTAGGCCTGGAATATAAGTCACTTTATATTACATTTGAGGCTCAAAATCATGCATAGCAAAAAATTGTCACTACTTGGTGTTTGTGATGTGATAGAATTGCATGTGAGAAAATGCTAGCAGTTTGTGTAGCCAAGGCTTATGGGTAAATGTATAAGACAGCAGTTCTCAAAGTGTGACCTGTGGATTCCTGGAGTTGCTCAGATCCTTTGAGTGGGTCATGGTCAAACTATTTTCATAATGCTACTGAAGTTATTGGTCTCTTTCATTTGGACACTTTCTTATGGTGAAAAGCAGTGGTGAGTAAAACCAATGCTGTAATAATATGAGTCAAGGCAGTGGCACCAGACTGTGCTAGTAATCATTGTATTCTTCACCACCATGAACACACAGTTAAAAAAAAAAAAAAAGCCCTGGCCAGTTTGGCTCAGTGGTTAGAGCATCGGCCCGCAGACCAGAGTCACAGATTCGATTCCGGTCAAGGGCACATACCTGGTTGTGGTTCAGTCCCCGGCCCTGGTCGGGGTCATGAGGGAGGCAACCAGTCAATGTGTCTCTCTCACGTCAATGTGTCTCTCTCACGTCAGTGTTTCTCTCTCTTCTCCCTCCCACTCTATCTGAAGATAAATGAAAAAATTCCCTCTGGTGAAGATTAAAAAATAAGAGGTAGTTTAACTTAGGGCAAAGCAGTGAAAATTACTTTTATTAAATCTCAACCCTTGAGCACATAATTTTTTATGATAAAATGGAAAGTTCCCTTTAAAGCTTTCTGCTGCTCAAGTACCATTGGTTTTCTTGAGAAAATCACTTGTGCAGTCATTTGAGATGCTGGCTAAACTAGCTACCTTTTTCTTGAAATACCATTTTTACTTGAAGAATGACTAGTAGATGAATTAGAGTTATTCACACTTGACAGTTTCTCAGAAATGAATAAAGTGAGCCAGTCACTTCAAACAAACAAAGAAAGAAACAACCTGTTTTTGCTTGTGATAAAATTTGAGCTTTTAAGTGAAAATTAGAATTTTGGAAAATTTGGATTCATTATCATAAGCCTCAGGAATGATATTAATAAGTGTGGGTTTTTTCAGATATTGTATAATGAAATATGACAACATCTGGAATAGCTGCATAACACAGTGAATCAATATCTTCTATATGACCAGTGTGTGAGATCACAAAATCATCCATAGGTAAAAGACTCATTCAAAGTACAGCATAATCTATTGGATTTTAATGTAATATAATTTTTAAAAACTGCCAATATAGTTTCAGATTCCATATTGCAACTAACCTTTAAGAAATTAACCACTTGTTGAATTTTAGTGGAGTGTCAAAGAAGAATATCCTCAGTTATCTGAAAAGGTTACTAAAATACCCTTCCCTTTTCTAACTGCCTATTTATATTTATGTAAGGCTGACCCCCCCCCCCCCCAGTCCTGCAGAGTTCAACAGAAACAACATATGGCAACAGACTGAATGCAGAAGCAGATATAAGAATCAGACTATCTTCTATTTAAGCCAGATGTTAGAGAGGTTTGAAAAAAAAACTTAAAGGAACGCTCCCTATCTCACTAAATATTTTTTGTTTTGGAAAATAAACTTTCCTTTTAAATTGTTATTTATGTTCACATGTAATGGTTTATTATGTTTAAATGAATTTATGAATAAGTACTTTAATTTCTAATATGATAAATATCATACCTCTAACCCAAAGGAATGAAGGAACAAAAGCTCTTAGGGGTCCTCTATTTTAAGGGTGTAAATGGTCTCAAGACCAAAAAGTTTGCAAAGTGCTGGTCTAGGGCAGTGTCTGTGCAGGGTTGGAATAGTAGTTGCTTGGTTTGTGGGGTGGACAAGAATGCTTTCATTGTATAGCTGGAAGGCTGACACATAGAACACATTATAGAACAGTACTCTCTCTGTCTCAGTTTGGCATGATTTTTAGCAGGATATGTGTTATAAGCACTTGCTGGTAAAGCAGCCAGAAATAGATATTTGATTTTAGAGCAGTTACTAAAATCCAGCATGGTTCTAAAAGTCTTAGGGGGTAGAATATAATTTTATATATGTGAGAAATTTCTGGTAGCTCTTTGTTTGTTCTATTAATGCTTGGGGGAATGTAGTTAAAGACTTAGTGGTTTTTGTAATGACCACATAAAATATTTCAACTGAACAGCTAACCTATACTAATACATCACTTAGCAAAGTCTTCAAGTCTGTTTTAGTACATTCGGCTCACCTGACTTTGGCATGTCTCAAATGCATGTATTTAGTTTCTTTTTGCATTTTAGTAAGAATCTCTTCATTTCAGAGTGTAGTGTCGTTCCTATTTTTAATGTGCATTTAGAGTATCTGGAAACAAACACCTCAGTAGGAGAGTCTGAGAGAAGACACATTTCTGTTGCTGCTTTGAATTGGAAGTGTACGTAGGGAGAGGCTGTGAAATAAATAAGATTGCTGGGCTTTTATTTTCTAAAATTGGCCAGACTGTCCACCCTTCTTTGGTTGGAATACCTTTTCCTTGCTGTCTACTTATTCTAGTGTTACCCCAGAGCCCAGACCCCAATTCCTGTAGTAAAATGCTAGGATCTCTGTTTACTTCTGAAGTGTTGATGAATCTTCAATTTTTGTGTGGGCAAAGAGAAGAACAGAGAAAGATACGGGCAAGGCCCTCTTCCTCACCATCATTAGTAGTGAAAACCTTTAGACATTTTTAAAATAGCTGTATGCTTGTTTTTATGGGCTTGTAGAGTAGTTGAAAAGTGAGCCTACTTCAGGAGACCAAGGGCATAAACAAATATAGGACAAACCAATTTATTTGGCAAGGGGAAAAAAGAGCTTGTGAGTTAGACCCTAGTACTGGCCAAATTTTTTAAAAAGTGACCCAAGAGAAAAATTTCCCCTGGGTTGATTAAACCAACCACAGAGACTTTATCCCTATAATGGCTTAGCTTTATCTAGCTCTGCTGGTATAATGTAGGTTTTACATAAATCACTTTTAAGTCTGTAAATATTGGGTGATTAAAAGAAGAAAATTAATTACAGTTTTTGTGTGTGTGTTTTTTTTAAATCCTCACCCAAGGATATTTTTGCATTTCTCTTTAGATAGAGCGGAAGGGAGAGAGGGAGGAAGAGAGAGAGACACATCGATCGGTTGCCACCCATACAACCCCAACCGGGGCCGGGGACGAACTGCAACCGAGGTACATGCCCTTAGCGGGAATCGAACCCAGGACTCCCCGGTCCACGGGCCAACGCTCTTAACTGCTGAGCCAAACCGGCCAGGGCTAATTACAGTTTTTAGTAGCCTGGGAACAGTGTCATCTTTGTCACTGCTAATGACATTCCAGTGATCAGCCAAATGAATGACAGTTATCTGTGAAAGGATATTTCTGGCAATATCTCTATTTTTGGAAGAAAAACAATGTAAAATCCTAGAATCTTGAATATAGAAGTTAGTTGGGTCTTCATGTTCTTGTAGACCAACAGAGGATTTTCCAGAGACCAGAAAGATGGAAAGACTTGCCCAGGGAAGATCAACCAGCTGATATAGTATAATTAAAGATAGAAACCAGAGCCTCCTGACTCCAAGTCTGTCAGCCAGTTTGGGGCCGATGATGAAGTCATTTGGGGAGACTTTGGAGTTAGACTGCCTGTGTTCAGAACTGTACCTGGCTCCTCATCTCAAAAATGGTAATAATCACACAAGTCCCCAAACCAACAACTCTGCAAACTCATGGTATTTCTGTTGTTCGTTTAGAAGTAAACCTGACATAAACTGATATGAGGCTATTTATAATCTTTATTTATCTTCCTTTGTGTGACTAGTCATGTTTCACTACTGAAATATTATTATTTGATTATACAGTATTGCTGCAGACCACAATAAGAGTGTTTTTCTTTGTAAAATCCCAAAATTCTGAATTCTGAAACACCTATTCTCAAGACATATTTTTGGATAAAGAGTTGTGGACGTGTAGGACTTGAACCTCATAGAATGGTTGTAAAAACTATATGATCAGTAAAATGTAAGATGATGTTATTGCCACCAATAAAATCCCAAGCACTCCAGTTTTTGAAATGCAACATGAGTAACTATCTACAGTTGACCTGTGAACAACACAGGGCTTTCGGGTGGTGGTGGTGGGGGGGCAGTCTCCCTCTCCCCCCACCTTGCCACACATACAGTGGAAAATAGGTGTGTGACTTAAGTCATTCCTCAGTTTCCACAGGGGATTGGTTCCAGAAGCCCCTACAGATACCAAAATCCACAGATGCTCGAGTCCCTAACATAAAATAGTGTAGAGCAATGCATACTTAGAACAATACATGGTGGGTTCCTAACCATGGATTGAAAATATGTACTGTTTTTTATCTGTGGTAGGTTGAATCCACAGATTTGCAGCCCATGGATACAGATGGTCAACTATATATTTACTGAAAAATATCTGTATGGGTGGACATGCACAGTTCAAACCTGTGGTTCAAGGGTCTACTGTATACATGTGTATGTCAGTGCAATCACTAGAACTTCATGTAATGATGGGAATGTTCTTTATTTGACCACCAGCTATTGAACACTTGAAATTCAACTAGTGCAACAGAGGAACTGAATTTTAAATTTTATTTAATTTAAATAGGCACATGGGGCTAGTGGCTGCCATGTTGGATTGCATAGCTCTGTAATTCATTTGAATTCATGTTCCATTCAAACTTTACTTTTGCTTTTTGTAATTATCTCTTTCTATTGATTAAATATACAACATGACCCAGCAGATTATTTACTGGCTAATTAAGACAGCTAGTGTGAGAAGGAGAACTTATGTTTCTAAGTACATCCTAGGCTCATCATCAACTTATAATAAATATTTCCTTCTGTCTCCAGGGTTTTTTAAAGACTTAATAGTAAAATGTACGTATTTCTACTTTAACTTGACACAGGCAGCCTCCAATGAAATCAACTTAAGTGATTCATAAAATATAATGCATCTATGCCAAGAAGTCCCTAAACTTAGAGAATTTAAGTGGTAGAAAGTTCCCTGGTAAATTTTTCCCAAAGAAAAACTACATTATATACATTATAAAGTTGTTTCCGGATAGCAAAATATTCTAACCTCTTCAGTGTTAGTAACAAATGTGCTAATTAATGTTCACATTGTTAAGCATATGTTATTTTCCAAAAACAATTTTTTTTATTTAATTTTTTTAATTTTATAATTTATTTTATTATTAATTTGTTTTTGTTACAGATGTTTTTCCTTTTTTTCCCCCATTGACACCCTCCTCCCCCTCCCCTTCTCCTCCTCCCCATCCCTGTTGTCCATGTCCATTGGTTATGCACCCATGCACATAGGCTCTGTGATTTATCTCTTTCCCTCACCTCCCCCTCTCCTCTGAGGCCCGTCATCCCGTACTCCACCCTCCATGTCTCTGGGTCAATTTCGTTGTTCAGTTTGCTCAGTTCTCCTGTGTGTTGCCGGCTTCCTCCGTTGGTGGGGGGGGGGGGGGGTCGCCCGGCTCCCCCGCTCCGCCTGGGTTCCCCCGTGGCGGCGGGGTTGCGGCTCCCCCGCTCCGCCTGGGTTCCCCCGTGGTGGCAGGGTCGCGGCTCCCCCGCTCCGCCTGGGTTCCCCCGTGGTGGGGGGGGTCAAAAACAATTTTTAAAGTATAATATTATATTCAAGATCAATGTTTTTATAATTCCTGTAGGCTAGAAAGGGTTTGTTAGAGTACATCTGCCAAAGTACAAGATGCAGTTCTTCCTAATGTTTTTACAGGAGGTTTGAGTGTTCAGTATCATGATATGCATGTTGTCTTTACCTGTGGGAGTCCATGGTTTGCCTTTGATGAAAGGGCAATAGAAATGTTCCTATCTTCATTAAATCGTAAATTGACTAAAAAGAGAGGCATGGGCAAAGGTATCCATTTGTTTCTATTGAGGTTAGAAATCACAATCTACCCTCCTAATTCAGAAGGTTAACTTAGATGAAAAAGTGTGAAACATTGGTAGATATTGCTATTGTTAATACAGAAATGAGAATTACTAGACATTGTTCATGTGATTAAAAGTTGTGTTCATTGAGCCCTGGCTGGTTTGGCTCAGCAGCTAGAGCATCAGCCCGTGGACCGAAGGGTCTCAGGTTCGATTCCTGGTCAAGGGCACATACTGGGTTGCAGGTTTGATCCCTGGCCCAGGTCAGGGCGTGTGCGGGAGGCAACTAATCGATGTGTCTCTCTCACATTGATGTTCCTCTCTCTCTCTCTCTCTCCTTCCTTCCTTCTACTCTCTCTAAAAAATAGCAACGGAAAAATATTCTCGGGTGAGGATTAACAACAATAAAGTTGTGTTCATTGAACCTAGAAGATTTCTCTTTATTAAAAAAAGAAGAAGAGTGCATTCTATATTGTCAAGGTTTCTGTGTCTTAATTTTATAGCAAAAGGCCAGTAAGGTAAGGCAATAGAAAAGAATAGCTCCTGTCCTGGCCTGTGTGGCTGAGTTGGTTGAGCATTGTCATCCCATGCACCAACAGGTCACCAGTTTGATTTCCATTCAGGGCACCTGCCTGAGTTGTGGGCTTAATCCCCAGTAGGGGGCATGCAGGAGGCAGCCGAAGATGTTTCTCGCCCTTCCTCTCTCAAATCAATAAAAATATTGAAAAAGAAAAGAATAGCTCCCAATACATAGTTGAGTTATAAAAAGAGCAAGTTATAGAAGAACAGGTGTGTTTTCGTTTATATGGTGTGTATACATTCTATACAATCTATACGGAAGGATGCATATACCCAATTGTAAATAGTGTGTATTGCCCGGCCAGTGTGGCTCAGTGGTTGAGCATCGACCCATCCACCAAGAGGTCGCCGGTTCGATTCCCGGTCAGGGCACATGCCCAGGTTGTAGGCCCAATCCCCCGTTGGGGGCGTGCAGGAGGCAGCCAGTCGATGTTCTCTGTCACTGATGTTTCTATCGCTCTCTCCCTCTCCCTTTCTTTCTTTCTGATATCAATAAAGGAAAAAAAATATTTAAATAAATAAATAGTGTATATACCTAGGGAATGGGAGTGCAGAGAGAGGAGGGAGGAGATCCTTGTACTTTTGCTTTATATATTTACTTTTATTTGAATTTTTTACAGTGAACATTGATTAGTTTTGAATATTTTTTAAAAAAGAAAATTGATCATTTTAAAATTAATTTTAATCCATGTTCTGTATTTTCTAATAAGCCCTTTTTGTTAAAAGCCTTTTTATAAAACTTCTATAATGGTAGTTAGAATTGAAAATACACAAAATTTCAAATAATATCATGAAATAAGTTCTAACTTCTAATTATGTAATACTTGGTATAGTTTGCATTAGCAGTCAACTTTAACAATATTTTCTTGTATAGATTTATTTGAAAAAGAAAACAAAAAACAGTTTAGTCTAGAAGAAACCATTAAACATCAGAGCATTTTTTTCCTGAAACCATGCATTTAGTTCTGCAGTGGGTAACATACTTACTGCCAGGATATAGAGACGAGACCTGGTGGCTCTAATCAGCTTCTTCATAAGGTATTTTGAACATGGTCAAGTGCTCACCTTGAAAAACAGACTGAAGAAAGTCAGTGACTTACAAGATGGTCAGCTACAGACTAGAGCACACAGCACAGAGGATCTGTGAAGGAACAGATCCTCCTTCACAAAAATTCAACCCAGAGTTTTAGAAGTCTTAAGCGAGATGAGTCTCCATTGATTCGAGAGATGTTGCAAAAAGGAATAAACGCTAGTATCAGATTTTAAGACATGAGTTTGGGAAGGTAATGACAATATGCTTCCAAATACAAAGGGTACCAAAAAAAGCCGTCATTCAAGTAAAACACCAGCAAAAGTTCCTCCGGGGGAAAAGGCTGCTTATATTTTTTTATAGCTCTGGAGTCTGGAAGAAAAATTTTAATTGCTTTTCAAAATGCCTACTAGCCCTTAATCATATGAAAAGCTGCTCAGTCTTTAATTAATTTAAAATTTTTAATTACATCAGAAAATTAATGCAAATTAAAAACCATATTGAGATACCAATTTTCATCTATCAGGTTGTAAAAAATTTAAAAGTGCTCACTGTTGACAAGACTTTGGAAAACTAGAACTCTGATCCATTACTGGTGAGAGTGCAAAATGATTTAACCTCTCTGAAGGATGGTCAGGCAACATCTGTCAAATTGCAGGTACATTGCCTTTTCAATCCAACAATCTCAATTTTAGGAACTTTATTCGACACAGATGTGTCATTTCATTGTGTGTGCAATGCAGGTAAATATATAAGTCTCTATTATAGAATTGTGTGTAATAGAATTTTTGGAAACAACCAGTGTCCATCTAAAAGGAATTTGTTTAAAAAACAAAACAAAAGTGGTATATCCACACAATGGAATTTTATGCAGATGTTTGAAGAAGAAACCGTTCTCCACAGTGATACAGGAAGGTCTCTAGGCTATTGGAAGGTAAAAGACGGGTGGGGGAATACAGAACTGTATATTTAATACTCTACTGTTTGTGTAAGAAATGGTGAGAAATTATATATTTAGATTATATATTTCTTCCATAAGGCTATCAAGAAACTAATAAAATTGATTATCTAAAGAGGATGGGGTGGGATGGTCAGAATTCTCAATGTGTACCTTTTAATATACTTTTGATTTTTGTACCATGTGAATATATGACCTATTCCAATTTTTTAAATGTTTTTATTGATTTTTAGATAGGAAGGGAGAGGGAGAGAGAGAGAGAAACATCGATGAGAGACATGATTGACTGCCTCCTGCACACCCCCTACTGGGATTCGAGCCCAAAACCCGGCATGTGTCCTGACCGGAATTCAAACCAGGACCTCTCAGTCAATGGGACGACACTCAGTCCACTGAGCCACACTGGCTGGGCATTTTTATTTACTTATTTTCAATTTAAGAACATGTTTTGCCCTGGGAAGGGTGGTCAGTTAGTTGGAGCACTAAAAGGTTGCCGGTTCGATTTCCTGGCCAGGGCACATACCTAGATTTCAGGTTTGATCACTTGTGGGGGGGTGTACAGGAGGCAACTGATTGATGTTTCTCTTTTTCCTTCCCTCTCCCTTCCTCTCTCTAAAATAAAACAAAATCTCGATGAGGATTTAAAACAAAAAAAAAAGTTTTACAAAAACAGAGGGAAGAGTATAATGAACTCCCGTGCACCTATATTTCTAGCTTCAATGATTAAAAAACAATTTTATCTTTTATTATTTTTTTAATCCTCACCTGAGGATATTTTTCCATTGATTTTCAGATAGTGGGAGGGAGGAAGGGACAGAGAGAAACATCAACATAAGAGAGAGACATCGATTGGTTGCCTCCCACACGACCCCAACCAGGGCCGGGGCTCAAACTACAACGTAGGTACATACCCTTGACCAGAATCGAACCTGAGACTCTTTGGTCCGCAGGCCAACGCTCTAACCAGTGAGCCAAACTGGACAGGGCTACCTTTTTTTTTTTTACATCTATCCACAAATACTTCAGTTACATATCTCTAATAACTAAAGATCAAAAAATGACATCATAGACCACGATACCTTATCATGACATTTTATTATGAATTTTGTTTTTTAGACAGATTAAAGGAAACTTCTCCTCCTCTGTATTCATTAGTTTTTCCCACTCCACTGGGATAATTTTCAGTCAGCATGCAAAAAAGGAATTGAGTATCTCTTGTGTTTAAATAAATGGAAGACCACCCTTATTCTTACATTCCTCCCCAACTGCTATTCTCTTCCCTATACTTTTTAAACACCTATTTCCATTTCCTTAACTTGAACTTCTCAGCCAATTCCAGTCTGATTCCCATCCCCATCACTACACTAAGACTATTTTTGCTAAGGTCACCAGTGACTTACACATTAAATAAATCCAGTGGGCACTGTAGTTTTCATCTTACTTGACCTCTCAGCAGTCTTCAACACAGGTGACCTCTTCTTCCTAATACAATGAATGTTAAGTACGTACAGTGTTTGGCTCTTTATATGAATTATTTCATTTAATTCTTTAACAGCTCTTTGAAATAGGTGTTGTCATTATCCCCATTTTACAGATGGAGCTGGAGCTTAGAGAGGTTAAGTAATTAGTTCCCTCTACTAGTAAGGGGTAGATCAAGGGTTTAAAATCAGACACCATCCAATCCTGCTGTCTCTTTGAAACACTCTCATCACGCACCCTGCTATCCTAGGTTTTCTCCCTCTCTTTCTGTTTCACTTTGGTGTTCTTTGCAGTTCCTCCTGCTGCCAGATCTTTAAGTTTTGGAGGTTTCTTAGGGTTTTATCCTAGGTTCTCTTCTCACTGCTGCTAGGCAATCTTACACCTGTGGCTTCAGTTACCCCATAGAAGGTGATGAACTCCCAGTATGTATCTTATAGCTGCTTCTGGTCTCTAGACATGCAGCTATCCAACTGTCTCTATACCTAACACCTAAAAGCTAAGTTTTAACCTGCTCTTCCTATGTTGCCTTTTTTGGTAAATGGTACAGCCATCCGCCAGCTGCTCAGCAGAAACCTGGGAATCCTCCCCAAGCTCCCATTAACAATCACCAAGTCCTATTTATTGTGTCTCTCATTCATCTACTTCCCTAAGGAAGCACCCCCTGCCCCAATTCTTGGGTAAGATCTACTTATACTTTCTCATAGTATCCTGTACTTGCCTCTCTCCCCTTTATAACATTTTTTAAAAAATATTTATTTATTTTTAGGAAGAGAGAGAGAGGGAGGGAGAGAAACATCGACGTGTAAGGGACACATCGAGTGGCTGCCTCCCGCACGAGGGGACAAACCGCAACCAAGGTACATGTCCTTAGCGGGAACCGAACCCGGGTCTCTCTGGACCGCAGGCCGACGCTCTAACCGCTGAGCCAAACCAGCCAGGGCTTTTTTTTTACATGTTTTTATTGACTTTTTGAGAGAGAGAGATAGAAACATTGATGTAAGAGAACTACATCAATCAGCTGCCTCCTGCATGCCCCCCACTGGGGATTGAGCCTACAACCTGGGCATGTGCTCTGACCAGGAATTGAACCAGGTCCTCTCAGTCCATGGGACAACGCTTAAGCCACCGAGCCACAGCAGCCGGGCTCCCCTTTATAACATTTGCCATGATTATATCACTTGCTTATGTTAACTTTTTGTTTTTTAATTTCTTAGAATGAAATTTATTTTTTTATTGCTTTAGAAAAGACATTCAGGGAGGAACCAAGACAATCTTATTTGTTATTATATCCCCAGTGCTAGCAGAGTTTCTGTCTGGCATAGAAGCATCATTAAATGTTTAATGAAATGAAAAAAGGAACAGACATTTATTTAGGGAAATCCCTTACAAACAAGAATGGGTAGTGTGGAGGGTGAACTCCTAGAGACTTGCAAACAAGATTTCTGATAGTCAAGCCATGGAAGGGAGCTAAGGAATTGGCAGTAGGATTGAGAGAAGTAGGGGAGTTGCAGGTGTGGAAGTTGCAGGACTCACTGTTGTTACACATGGGAAGTAAGAGGAGTGTCAAGAATGCAGCAGATTTACAGCTTTGACAACTGAGGGGCTCATGATACCATTCCTTGAGAGGACCAGGTATGAAAGGAATAACAATTACTTTAGTTTTGGACCTGTTGACTTTGATGAACTTCCTGTGGGACCCCCAGGTGGAGAGAACCAGTAGGCAGTTATAAATGGAAATAGAACTTAGGAGAGATACAGGTTTTACCTCATCACTGAGTAAAACACTATTAGTAATCCAAATGTAAACTGATAAAAGTTGAATCATTGAGACTTTTT
This sequence comes from Tadarida brasiliensis, assembly GCA_030848825.1. Lineage (NCBI taxonomy): Eukaryota > Metazoa > Chordata > Mammalia > Chiroptera > Molossidae > Tadarida > Tadarida brasiliensis. The sequence continues at coordinate 11,458,632 of CM061277.1, read as the reverse complement.
ATCATTCACATAGAGTAGGTAGATATTATGCTACTTTTTAAGTTGGGTGTGGATGTTAGAAGCATATATTGTATGTCATACAGAAATGGGATATTTACATTAATATCATTCAACATCCTGTGAATATATACTAAAAATAGCTGTGAAAACTAGCATATCTTTTATTTTGTTAATGCTAATTTATACCTTTTTAATATTAAAGATGAAATAAAAACTTAGTAGGGTTTGTGGATCTTCATTAGACTGTAAATTCCATGAGGACTTGATGCCATGTGATTTAATTTTTTTTCTCTTATTTCTCTAGGGCCTATTCCCTGGTGGATTCCAGTCAAGTGTCTACATTTCTGATTTCCATTCTACTGATAGTCTATGGTAGTTTCAGGTAAGATGCTCTCAAAGTGGGACTAATTTCAGTGGGAGGCGGAAGAAGCACTGCTCTGAAAGTGTTAGCACCAAAACTTACTTCTCTGTGAAGAGAAACATGACCAGCAGGAAGGAATTGAGTTAGAACAGGATAATTCTGATATTTCTTCATTAATTTGGCTGCTGTTAAAACACTTCTTGGCTTTGCTTATATGACTTTGGAATTAAAAAAAATTTTTTTCTTTATTGATTTTAGAGAAAGAGTGAGGGAGAGGGAGAGACGGAAACATCGATGAGAGAGAACACCAATTGGCCACCTCCTGCATGACCCCCACTGGGGATTTGGCCCACAACCTCGGCATGTGCCCTGACCAGGAATCGGACTGGCGACTTCTCGGTGCATGGGTCAATGCTCAACCACTGAGCCACACCGGCCAGGCTTGACTTTGGAATTTTAATTTTAATTTGGAATTTAAGCAAATGATTTGCTTAAATTTTGGTTCTGAAAATAATGACTCACATAAGCACACTCATTGGGAAGGTTAAGGAGAGAATCCTTGACAGTGATTCTATAGTCTCAAAGGAGACAAAGTTTTTCTTTTTTTTAATCCTCACCCGAGGACGTTTTTGCATTCATCTTCAGATAGAGCGAGAGGGAGGAAGAGAGAGAAACGTCTATGTGAGAGAGACACATAGACTGGCTGCCACCCACATGACCCCAACCAGGGCGGGGACAAACTGCAACCGAGGTACGTGCCCTTAGCGGAAACCGAACCCGGGACTGTCTGGACCGCAGGCCGTTCTAACCGCTGAGCTAAACCGGCCAGGGCAAGACAAAGTTTTTTTAATACAGAAGCATTGACATAGGTTGAGCCATGTGAAATTGCCTATAGTCAACTTTTTTGACCTATAGAAATAACTTATGGTTCAGCCTGCTGTTACTAGAATTATGGACATTAGCATTTACTAAATATTTTCTCTGCTGACCTTGGGAATGCTGAGACTGGATCCTCTTGAAGTTCCTATCCAACCTGCAGCCACAGGAATAGGAAGCTAGACACTTACTCCCTTTTTTCGCTATCCTTTCTTGAAAGGAGCTTTAGTGTTTGTATAACTCAAATAGTTTTGTGGCTGGATACACTTAAAAATAAAGCTCACATGACAACTTTTAAATTGAGAACTTGAAAGGATTTTGAACTATCCAGTATTATATCTGGATTTTATTTTATTATTATTTAAAATCCTCACCGAGGATATTTTTTCATTTATTTTCAGATAGAGTGGGAGGGGGAGAGGGAGAGAGAGAAACATCGGTTGCCTTCTGCACGACTCCAACCAGAGCCGGAGACCGAACCGCAACCGAGGTGCTTGCCCCTGACCGGAATTGAATGAGAGACTCTTGGGTCCACCGGCCAACGCTCTAACCGCTGAGCCAAACTGGCCAGGGCTGTATCTGGATTTTAATAGGAATTTAGCAAAACACAGGCTTTATCTCAACACTAAGTAGAATAAGTTCAATACTGTTGGTAATTTCATTATCAACTAGAAGTTTTAGTCATTGAAGCTTCTGTTGATAGCCCTAGATTCATAATGACTCTCAGGAAGCATTAGTCAAGCCAGAGCAACCTTATCATATCATCTTGATATTTTGTATTGCTATTCTTTGGACAAGTTTCAGATTTTTTCTCTTTGAGTTTATCAGCATTTCCAAAGACTTGTTTTTTTGTTTGTTTGTGGTTAATCCTTCCCAAGGATATTTTTTCCATTGATTTTTAGAGAAAGTGGAAGAGAAGGGTGGGGTTGTGGGGGAGAAACATTGATGTGAGAGAGAGACATCGATTGGTTGCCTCCTGCACTGCCCTCATGGGAGCTGGGGATCAAACCTGCATCTGAGGTATTTGCCATTGATCAGGCAGGAATCAAACCTGCGACTCTTCGGTCTGTGGGCTGATGCTCCAACCACTGAGCCAAACCTGCCAGGGCTCACGATGCCTTTAATTATACATTTAAATTGCCCACATTGAATAAATTTGGCAGTGTTTTCTCCTCTTGTTTTTGAAAAAGATTATGTAAAATTGTGGTATTTATTCTTTAAATATATGATAGAACTCACCAGTGAAGCCATCTAAAGCCTGGCTTTTCTTTGTGGGAAGATTTTTTGTTTTTTTGCTTTGTTCACTACTTTATTTTCCTTATTAAGTATTGGCAAGGGCGTTTTTTGTGGTAAAATATATATAACATAAAATTTAACATTTTAATAATTTTAACAATATGGTTAAGTAGCAGTACAAGCTTTTTTTTTTTTTATCCTCACTCGAGGACATTTTTGCATTTTTATCTTCAGATAGAGCGGGAGGGAGAGAGGGGAAGAGAGAGAGAGAAACATTGACGTGAGAGAGACACATCTACTGGTTGCCACCCACACGACCCGAACCAGGGGACAAACTGCAACCAAGGTATGTGCCCTTAGCGGAAACCGAACCCGGGACACTCTGGTCTGCAGGCCGATGCTCTAACCACTGAGCAAAACCGGCCAGGGTGCAGTTACAAGCTTTTTAAAAAGCATTATTGTTTTTTTATTATAACCATTCTAGTACTAGGGTGTGAAATGATATCGCTGTGGCTTTGATTGTATTTCCCTAATAACGAGGATTAGTATGTTGAAAAGCTATTAAGCATCTTATCACGTGCTTAGTTGTGTGCCATGTGATTTTTTTTTTTTTTTTTTTTTGGTGAAGTTACTATTCACATGTTGCCCATTTTTAAATTGGGTTGTTTGTCTTATATGGAATTGTAACGGTTCTTTAAATATTCTAGATATAGGTTCTCTCAGTCATGTGATTTGCAAATAATTCTGTTTGGTTTTGTTTTTTACAGCTTGTTTCACTGCTTTTACTGCCCCTCCCCCCCATACTGACAAGGGTTTTTTTTTTAAAACAGGTTTATGGGGATATAATGTACATACCATCAAGTTCTTCCATATAAAGTATACAATTCAGTGGTTTCAGCATACTTACTAAGCTGTGGAATCATCACCATAATCCAATTTTAGAACATTTCCGTCATCCCCAAAGAAGCCTTGTACCCATTAGCAGTCATTCCCCTTCTCTCTCTCGCCTGCCCTAGGTAACCACTACTCTTTAACTTTCTGTCTCTACAGATTTGCCTACTCTGGAGATTTCATTTATATAAGTGGAATCATAAAATATGTGGCCTGTGACTGGCTTCTTTCACTAGCATAATTTTTTAAAAAGTTCATCTATGTTGTAACATGTATCAGTATTACATTCCTTTTATTGACAAATAATACTCTTTTGTTGGTCCATGCATCAGTTGATAAATATTTAGGTTGTTTTCACATTTTGGCTGCTATGAACATTCCTGTGCAAGTTTTTGTGTGGATATATGTTTTCCTATCCCTGGGGTATATAGCTAGGGATAGCTCATATTGTAACTCTTTAACATTTTAAGAAACAGCCACTGTTTTTCAAAGCAGCTATACACACATTTACATTCCTACCAGCAATGTATGTGAGTTCCCGTTTCTCTTGTTATTATCTGTCTTCCTGTTTATAGCTATTCTACTATTTTGATGATATCTCATGGTTTAATTTGCTTTTTTTTTTTTTTTTAAAGATGTTGAACATCTTTTCGTGTTCTTGTTTACCATCTGGGTGTCGTCTTTGGTGAAATGTCTGTTCAGATCTTTTGCCCATTTTGAAATTATGTTGTCATTTTATTATTGACTTTTGAGAGTTCAGTATATGTTGTGGATACAAGTCCTTTATCAGATAAATGCCTGCAAAGAGTTTCTCCCAGCCTGTGGGTTTGTCTTTTTACTTTCTGTATGTTTATAAACTTACATTTTCCTGATGGATTGACTGAGATAGTGTCCCTCTTTATCTTTAGTAACAATTTTTGCCTTAAAAGTCTTACTTGAGCTGATGTTAGTGTAGCCATTCTAGTTTTCTTATGGTTGCATGTGGTATGATTTTTTTTTTACTCTTTTTTTTTTACGTGCCCCTAGCGGGAACCGAACCCAGTACTCTGGTCCGCAGGCCGAGGCTCCAACCGCTGAGCCAAACCGGCCAGGGTGCATGTGGTATGATTTTTAACTACTAATTCTATTTCTTTATTTTTATCCTCACCCAAGGACATTTTTGCATGTATCTTCAGATAGAGCGGGACGGGGAGAGGGAGGAAGAGAGAGAGAGAGAGAAACATCGATGTTAGAGAGACACATCGAGTGGCTGCCACCCGCACGACCCCATCTGGGGCCGGGGACAAACTGCAACCGAGGTACATGCCCTGAGCGGGAACCAAACCCAGGCCTCTCTGGTCCGCAGGCTGACGCTCTAACCGCTGAGCCAAACTGGCCAGGGCATGTTGATCTTTTCAAAGAACCAACTTTTGGTTCCATTGACTTTTTTCTTTCTTTTTTCATTGATTTCCATTCTAATCTTTATTATTTCCTTCCTTCTGCTTGCTTTGGGTTTAGTTTGTACCTCTTTTTCTAGTTCCTTAAGGTGGAAGCTCAATTGATTTGAACCCTGTCTTCTTTTTTTTAACATAGGCATTTAAAGCAGCAAATTTTCCTTTAAACACTGCTTTAACTGCATCCCATAAATGTTATATTTTACTTTCATTCAAGTCAAGATATTTTCTAGCCCTTGCCAGTGTGCTCAGTGGTTAGAGCGTTGGCACCAGAGGGTCTTAGCTCAATTTCCGGTCAAGGGCACATACCTGGGTTGCACGTTAGATCCTCATCCCAGTTGGGGCAAGTGCGGGAGGCAGCCAGTCGATGAGTCTCTCTCACATCAATGTCTCTTTCTCTCCCCCCACCCCAGCCTCCCTTCCACTCTCTAAAAAGCAATGAAAAAAATGTCTGTGGGTGAGGATTAACAACAACAACAAAAAATATTTTCTAACTTCCCTGGTGATTTCTTTTCTTTGATCCAGAGTTCTTTATAAGTGTATTGCTTACTTTACTAACATTTGAGGATATTTCAAAATTATCTCTGTTGTTGAAAGGAATTTCAACAACCTAATTGAATTTCATTGTGGTCAGAGACATACTTTTTATTTATTGAGACTTGTTTTATGGCCTAGCATACAATCCACCCAGGAAATTGTTCATGTGCAGTTAGAAAAATCTGTCTTCAACAGAGAGTTGAGTATAGGAGATGACATAATCTGGTTTGTTTTTTAGAAAGATTGTTCTGGGTTCTGTATGGGAAATAGATGTGAAAGGTGGAATAGGGAAACCTGGGAGAGACTGTTGCCCTAGAACAGGCAAGATATGGTGATGGCTTTAACTAGGCTAATGGTGGTAGAATGAGATGAGATACCAGTAGATTTAGTATGAGATTGCTGATGGAATGGATTTAGTATGTATGAGAAAAGAGTCAAGGATGACTCCCAAGGTTCATGGCCTAAACAAAAGATGGTACCATTTTTGAACTAGAAAGCTCCATAAGAGAAGTAGATCATAAAATATTGGTTACAGAATTTGCGAAGTGGACTGCTTATTTCCCACCAGGTTTTCAATTTCTAAGTACAGAGGGGAAAACTATATCAAGTAAAACCAGATTCTAAAAGACAAAACAAATCCTTGATTTAGGAGCCCCTATGTTTGCCATCCCTTTGCTGAGCTTTGCCGAGCTTCCTGTATTACTTAAAGCCTGATACCCACCTCTCCATAATCTTCTCAGCTGCTCAGAAAAAAATAGCATAATTACTTATCTTAGCAGTAAGTTTCCAAAGAGTTTGACAGACCTACAGGAGAGCATTGAGACTGAGAGAGGTCGAGAACAATAACTGGAGGGAAAAATGAAAGCCATAAAAAGAGGTTATTCTGATGAGCAGATGGACCCAGGAGTTATAATGAGAGGCTGGTTTAGAATTTCTTAGGCAGCTTATTATTGGCAAGACACTTAAGTTCAGGAGGGAGTGAAGGGAAGATGGAATAACAGAAACTGGATTTACCATCCCACCTGAAACTTATTTTTAGGACACTGTTCATCAGACAACAAAGGACAGTGATCTTGAGAAATGATTTTCCAAGTTGCCCTCTCCCCACCCCAAGTCAATCTGATAATAGCAGAAAATAGAATGGTGGTTACCAAAGGCTGGAGGGTAGGGGGAAATGGGAGAGATTAATCAAATGGCCCAAACATTCAGTTATAAGATGAATAAATTCTGGAGACCTAATATATGTCATAGTGACTATAGTTAATAATAATGTATTATGTACTTGAAATTTGCGAAGAGAGTATATCTTAAGTGTTCTGACCACAAACAAAAATGCAACTATGGGAAATAATGGATATGTTAGTTAGTCTGATTATGGTAATTATTTCACAGTGTATACATATATAAAGACTTCATGTTGTATACCTTAAATATACAGCTGCTCCTTGACTTATGATGGGGTTATGCCCCAATAAACCTATTGTAAGTTAAAAATAATTGAATACACCTAACCTACGACCATCATCACTTACGTCACTTACCTTAAATGTGCTCAGAACACTTACATTGGCCTACAATTAGGCAAAATCATCTAACACAAAGCCTGTTTTATAATAAAGCGTGGAATATCTCATGTAATTGAATACTGTACTGAAAGTGAAAACAGAATGGTTGTATGAGTATTTGCCATTAACATACACAGTTGAAAATACACTGGGTCTGAAGAATGGTTGAAACGTTGAACTAAAATTAATTGCTGGATGATGGGGATGTGACAGCAACAGGATCATCAGTATCTCTCTCTTCTGATGAGGCTGGAGAATAGCTGGTTTCTACTGAATGTGTTTCACTTTTGCACCATTGTGAAGTTGAAAATTACAAGTTGAACCACATAAAGTTGGGAACCATCTGTATACAATTTTTTTGTCAAAAATTAAAGATAGTTTCCAGGTTGTGGTACAGGGAGAAAGACTCTATAAGTTGAGGAGGTGGAGCTGAGGGTTCAGAGAGACTGAGACAGCCCTGGCTGGTTTGGCTCAGCAGTTAAGAGCATTGGCCTGCGGACTGAAGGGTCGTGGGTTTGATTCCTGGTGAAGGGCACGTACCTGGGTTGCAGGTCCAATCCCCAGCCCTGGTCAGGGTCATACGGAAGACAACCGATCGATGTGTCTCTCACATCGATGTTTCTCTCTCTCTCTCCCCCTCCTTCCCTTCTCACTCTATCTAGAAAATCAATGGAAAAATATCCTCGGGTGAGGATTAACAACAACAACAACAAAAAAACCCAGAGAGACTGAGGCAGCTAGAGTTAATAAGTCAGAATACAAAAGAAAAGAAAGCTTACAAAGAGAGAAAACTCCAGAGATCTGCAGATGGACCCTTTGAGCATTCATCAGTGTGGATCTGTGCATGCATATGAGGAAATGACCCAAGACTGAGGAAAGTATAATGTGAAAGGATTAAAGGGAAAAGTACCTGTTCCCACCAGCAAGATTGGAAAAAATTTATGATTCATGTGGTATTGGGTAAGGTATTCAGAAAGTCCTGCTTCAGTGGTAGAGAATAATTACCCTAGAATGAACACTACTTCAGACCTGCCTAATAAATCATAAAAGTAAGACCTGAACAAATTAAACTATTTCCAAGTAACTAACAGCATCCCAGAACAAAGCTTAAGAAGATTTATAGTACTATAAAAATATCAAGCAGCCAGTAGGACTATAAAAACATTGAGACAAGGTAAAACTCACAATGTCTGGAATATAAGCAGAGATTACCAGGTACCAAAGAGGAAGGAAAACGTAACCAGTGATGAGAATAATCAATCATAACCAACCCAGAGCTGACACAGATGTTTGAATTAACAGAAGTACATCAAAAAGATAGGAAGATATTTTAAACTACCCAAATCAAACTTCTGGAGATGAAAATAATATCTGAGATCTAAAATACACTGGATTGGATTAACATCAATTAGACATCGCAGAAGAAAAGATTCATGAAGTTGAAGGCACAACAGTAGAAACTACACAAAATGAAATAGAGGGGAAAAAATTGTTAAGAAAAAGAATATTCTTGAGCCATCATTGAACATCCAACAGCAACCTCCAGTGGTCTAATGTATGAGTAACTGGAGTCTGAAAGAGAGGAGAAAAAAGAGAGGGACAGAAAAATACTTGGAGGAATGGCCAAGCCCTGGCTGGGTTGCTTAGTTGGTTAGAGTGTCATCCTGTGCATCAGAAAGGTTGTGGGTTCAATTTCTGGTCAGAGCATGTACAGAAGCAAACAATAGCTCTTTCTCACATCAGTGTTTTTCTCTCTCTCTAAGATCAATTAAAAAACATTTTTTAAAAATGGTCAAAATTTTTTCACATGTGAAAAAAACTGGAACCCACAGATCTAAGAAATTCTATAACCTCCAGGCACAAGAAACATGAAGAAAACTACACCAAGGCACATCATAATCGAATTGCCCAAAACCAGTGATAAAATTGAAATCCAAAAAGCAGCCAGGGAAAGAAGGGGGAGGGGGTAGATATGTTGTATACACAGCAACAAAGATAAGGATGGACATCAGATTTCTCATTAAAAATAGTACATGTGAGAAGACAGTGGAACAACAGCTTTAAACTACAGAAAGAAAAACTGTCAACATAGAATTCTATGACAAAAATATCTCCTAAAAATGAAGACAAGGTAAAGATGTTTTCAGACACAAAACCTGGAAGAATTCACCAGCTGACTTGCAATACAAGAAATGTTAAAGGACATACTTCAAGCAGATTAAATATGGTATCAGTTGGAAATCTGGAGCTGCACAAAGGAATGAAGATCAAGAAATGGTAATTACATTGATAAACATAAAGGGTTTTTTTTTATCTAAAATTATTTAAAAGAGAAATCATGGAGTTTATAGCATAACGTGTAAAATGCATGGCAATAATAGTACAAAGGTTGAGAGGGGGAAAATAAAAGTAACTCCTATAAGGTTTATATACTATAACTTGAAGGCAGACTATGTTGTGGGTTAGAAATGTATACTATAAACTTTATAGCAACCACCAAAATGAAAGAACAAAGAGTTACAGCTAATAAGACAACAAAGAAAATAAAACAATCATAAAAAAATACTGTAGTAATGCAAAAGAAGGCAGGTAAAGGTGAACCCCCCAAAAAGATAGGACAAATAGAAAACAAAGAACAACATGATAATATGAAAACCTAGTCATAGCAATAATCACATTAACTGAAATTGTCCTAAACACCCCGCAGTTAAAAGGTAGGAACTGTCAGATTGAATTAAAAGGCAAGATCCAATTACATGCTATAGCTATAAAGCCAGAAAAAAATACTTAAAAGATCTACCTTGCTTATACTCATCAAAGCTGGAGTGACTATATTAATTAATAGCAGACAAAGCAACTTTTAGAACAAGGAATATTACTACAAAGAAGGTTGTTTAATAATGATAAAGGGATCAATTAAGCAACATGATAAAAAAAAATCCTAAATATTTATGCATCTGTTAAAAGATCTTCAAAACATGAAGCAGAAGCTGATAGAACTGCAAGAGAAATAAATCCACAAATATAGCTGAAGGTTTCAAACCCCCTCCCCCCCAATCATTAATAGAACAAATGGTCAGAAAATCAGCAATGATATAGTGGCTTGAACAAATCCAGGGTCACAAAGATATACCCCTGTGTTTTTGTCTTAAGAGTTTTATAGTTTTAGCTCTCAAATTATTTAAATTTAAATTAGTTAAAATTAAATAACATGCAGAATTCAGTACCTCAGCTGCACTCCCACATTTCAGGTGCTCATGTGGTTAATGTCTACCATATTTGTCAGTGTAGATATAGAACATTTCCATCATGGCAAGAAGTTTTTTTAGACACTCACAAACCCCTCCTTTAAAGGAACATAGAAAAGGAACTAAGTACTTGAGCAGGTAGTTCACAAATAAATAAATAAATAAATAAAATAAATGAGCAAGCTCACATACATAAAGTTGTTTAGAGTAAAAGAATTCTACATTGAAACAGAGATAGCATTTTTAGTCCCCCATATTGACAAACTTCCTTCAGGTCTTGACTCAGAATTCACAACAATCAGGCGCCTTCCTCTGCCCACCCTATTTAAAATTTCAAACCTAACCTCTCCAGGTCCTGCCCTTTTCCCTTAGCTTTTACCATTAATAGACCGTGTATTTAACTTGCTTTTCTTTTTTTATTGTCAGCCTTTCCCTTCTTTCAGTGTAAAGCCTGTTTTACTCACTATTTATTGTCCCTCCAAGTACCTGGAACAGTCCCAGATATAGCAGAAACTCAGATATTTATTGTTGAATGAAAGCTGACAAGGTATAGAGAAACCAGTACTTTCACAGGCTGCTATCAGAGTAAATTGGTCCAGCTACTCTGGAAATAGTTATGTAGTATGTAAAAGGTCTCAAAATTGTGTTTGCCCTTTGACCCAACATTTCTCCCTCTAGGTATTTATCACATAAGGAAGTAATTAAGGATGTGCTGGAAGATTCAGCCACAGTGAGATGCTTTTAAAACTCTTGAACTCTTGACATATTGGAAGGAATGTAGATTGTTTTTTAACTGTGGCAAGAACTGTGTTTGCAGAGTTGGTCAAAATAGACCTTCCTTCCTCTCCTGATACCTTAGCATTTTAAAATACTGTTTTGTTACTTTTTTAACCAACTTCTTTCTTAAGCAAAACTAAAACTTACCTGTACAATTTTTTCCACAGGTCCCTTAATATGGACTTTGAAAATCAAGATAAAGAGAAAGACAATAACAGTTCTTCTGGGTCTTTCAATGGCAACAGCAGCAATAATAGTAAGACACTTTATGTCAATTAACTTTCATACATGTTGTTTTAATTTGATTCTTTCTATAACCCCAGTTAATTCACTGTGTTAAGATTTATGTTTGGTATAACAAAATCTAATCTATATGGTATAATTTGTTAAATTATGTTTCGAATCTGAACTACCGATTTCGTGTGTACTGCTTTTAACTCATGCCTAAAAGCATGCTGCTGAGGTTCTTTATCTTCTTAAAGATAAGCAAGATAGATTAGTATGTGCCTGTTTATGACTTTATTTACATATTTTGTTGAGGTTTTTATAGGTGTTGATCATAAATTCATTGTGACTTTTTTTTTTTAATTCTCACCCAAGGATATTTTTCCAGATATCTTCAGATAGAGTGTGAGGGGGAGAGAGAGAGCGAGATCGATTGGTTGCCTCCCGCATGATCTCAACCAGGGCCAGTCCAAACCACAACTGAGGTATGTGCCCTTGACTGGAATCGAACCCTCGACTCTTTGGTCCTCCAGCCGACGCTCTAACTGCTGAGCCAAACTGGCCACGGCCATTGTGACTCTTTTTTTTTTTTTTTTTTTTAAATCCTCACCCGAGGACATTTTGCATTTATCTTCAGATAGAGCAGGAGGGAGAGAGGGGAAGAGAGAGAGAGAAACATTGACGTGAGAGAGACACATCTACTGGTTGCCACCCACACGACCCCAACCAGGGCAGGGACAAACTGCAACCGAGGTACGTGTCCTTAGCAGGAACTGAACCAGGGACTCTCTGGTCTGCAGGCCGACGTTCTAACTGCTGAGCAAATCCAGCCAGGGTGGCCATTGTGACTCTTAAAGTTAGCTACTTGGCCCAGCTGGTGTGGCTCAGTGGATTGAATGTCGTCCCATGGACTCAGAGGTCCCGATTCAATTCCCATTTAGGGCACATGCCCAGGTTGTGGGCTCGATCCCTGGTGGAGGGCATGCAGAGACAGCCGATCAATGTTTTTCTCTCTCCTTCCTCTGTCTCCCAAAAAATCAATAAAAAAAATATTAAAAAAAAAAAAAAGCTACTTGAAGTACTTGTAAAACTAAGCACTGTATTTCTTCTGATATTTAAGATTTTATAAGAATACTTGTTTTAAAAAAAAGAATTGTGCTATATGACAAATGTTCAGCAGCATTATTCCTAATAGCCAAAAAGTAGAAACAACTCAAAGATCCATTAAGCTAGTGAATGATAAACAAAATATGGTCTACCTGTACATGGAATGCTGTTCAGCATTAAAAAGAATGAAGTACATGCTACAACATGAATGAATCTCAATACATTGTGTCAAGCAGATGAAGCCAGACAGAAAAGAATACATACTGTATGAGTCCATTTATGTGAAATTTCTAGAAAAGCAAATACAATCGTCCCTCGCCACTTCGCGCTTTGACTTTCGCGGCTTCGACTTTCGTGGCTTCACTCTATCATGGTTTTTTCAAATATATTCATTAAAAAGTTGATCGAGACAGTGAAAATGATACAGCGTGCGCTCAGTTGTCTGAGTCCATTATACACCCCTGTATTAAAATTAAAATTACTCTACGTATGGACTGTAGGCCTGTGTATTCGAGCACCCCAGGAATCCTTCAATGCCAGGTGCAACCACTAGAGTCTGGAATGGATTAACTGTAATAAACGAGGGATGGCTGAACATAGAGAAAGAAAATAGAGTAGTGGTTGCCTGGGCCTAGGGATGGGAACAATTAACTATAAACTGACATGAGGGAATGTTCTTGAGGTGATGAAAATGTTCTAAAACTAGATTATGGTGATAATTTCACACTTGGTAAATTTACCACAAAATTACTGAATTATACACTTAAAACAAGTGAATTTTATAAATTGTACCTCAGTATAGCTATAGAAAATTGGTAATGCGTATTATAAAAAGAGAATTGAATTAGAAATAAGGAGAATTGGTTTCATAATATTAAGAGATTGGTATTGGATCCCTACCATGCACTCGGCATTCTGTTAGGTATATTGAAAGATGCAAACGTATAAGAGCTGGTTCCCAAGCTGTCACAGGGGCAGTGTGGCCAAAATAGTTTACAAGGTATTAATAAAATGCTAAGTCAGACATACCAAATACCACTTCCCATCTTACCTAAGCAAGTACTTTTGACTTAACATAGCCTCAGAATCCTTCTGGACAAGCATTTACTATCAGCAGATCAGAGTAAGCACTAGAGATGAAGTCATTTTGACATTTATGTACAAAGATAGTAAAGAGAAAGGCAAGTCAGGGTAAGCAGCAGTGGATCCAGGGACTCTTTCCTAGAGAAGGTGAGTTAGACTTAAAGCAGTAAACTTGGATGGGTAGAGAAGTCGTCATTCCAGGTGGAAAGAACCTAACAGGCACAAAGAGGAGATTGAGCCTGGCTTACAGGGTTAACATCAATACCGAATAGGGAGGAAATACTAGGGCTCTAATATAAAGTTAGATAGAAATATCATGGAGGATCTTGGAAGTTAAATTGGAAATCACTTAATATCTATTTCAGTTTCTCTAGTTATAATATCCCATCAGTGAAATTATACTTGTCCAGTTTTCACCCAGTTAAATGTTGTATCCAGCATTGTAAAGTGGGCATGATAAATGCAATAAATAGAATCATTTAAATGAGTCTTTTCTTAAGTTTATAACATAGATCCTTATATGAGGTAAAATACCATACCAGTAAATTACCAGCAACCAGGTAAAACCCAGTGTCAAGATCTGATTTTTCAGGTTAAATTATTGCAAAGCAGCTTGCCATCCATAATAACATTTTAAGCAAGATCACTTTATACTCTTTTTTTTAAAAGTGTGTTTCCATTGATTTTTTTAGAGAGAGAGATAAAAACATTGATCGGCTGCCTCCTACACCCCCTACTGGGGATTGAGCCCGCAACCAGGGCATATGCCCTGACTGGGAATCGAACCAGGACCTCTCAGTCCATGGGATGATGCTCAGTCCACTGAGCCAGACCAGCCAGGCCTTTATACTCTTGAAACTCCTTTAAAAATTCTGTGTTATATAGCATATATGTAAATGATGTACTTAAACCAGATTATAAATCTGTTGTACATTGCATCACAGAAATCTAAGAGAAATAAAATTAAGTAAAATTTTATCCTCAAAATAAATAGTGGTTAAGTTCATACAGTGGAAGTTCCTAGGAATATTCGTTTTTTAATTTCTCATTATTAATCAACGTATAAAGAATAGTAGATGGTTGTTTAAATGGTCATTTTCTTAAATCTACCTCCTATGTTGTGCTGAATTATTCTCAACAAACATATTTCTTCAGTGCATAATCCGGGCCATCAGTACCAAAAAGAATACAGTCTACTTCCACATAATCAGGAACAACATAATGAAAGAAATGGCCGTTGCAGAGAAGGCCAATACTTGATTATGGAGCATTACACCATTCCAGATGGAAGAGATGGCATGGAGAATGGGATCCATTTATCAAAAATCAAAGAAATAATAGCGTGAAAGATGAGCAGAGAAATACAAGAGATTGTGTAGGTGCTAAAGAGATTGAAGTCCTGAATGATCAGCAGTGTAGAATTGGGGGGAATGTTCTAAGAAAAGGAAGGTATTAATTTAGTGTTAAAATTTTGGTAAGAGCTCTGGCCAGTGTGGCTTAGTTGGTTGGGCGTCATCCTGTGCACCAAAAGGTTGCCAGTTCGATTTCCAGTCAGGACACATCCCGGGTTGCAGACTTCATCCCTGGTAAGGGGTGTGCAGGAGGTAGCAGATCAGTGTTTATCTCTCACATTGATGTTCTCTCTCTCTCTCTCTCTCTCTCTAAAAATCAGTTTTAAAATATTAAAAAAAAAAGATTTTGGCAAGAATGTTCTGAACCGATTGAAGAAGAACATGAGTAGTAGAAAGAGGTTTCTTAACGGTTGTAGCTGTCTATTCCCAAAATAAATGAGAATCAAGACATGAAATGAATCCAGCCTGTGTGGCTCAGTGGTTAAGCGTTGACCCTGCCAGTTCAATTCCTGGTTGGGACATATGCCCAGGTTGTGGGCCTGATCCCCAATGGGGGGCATGCAGAAGGCGGCCAGTCGATGTTTCTGTCTTTCTCTCCCTCTCATTTCCTCTCTCTCTAAAATCAGTAAAGGAAAAAATAAAAATAAAAAAAAGGACATGAAATGAGTGAACTACAGCTGCTTATAACAGCAGGGATATTTCTCACAATGTCGAGCAAAAGAAGCCAGACACAAAAAAATACATATTACAGAATTTCATGTTTATAATAAGTTAAAAAAAAGATAAAACAGCAAAATAAATATGTATTAGTTTTTTTTTTCTTTTTTAAATCCTCACTGGAGGACATTTTCCCATTGATTTTCAGATAGAGTGGAAGGGAGGGAGGTCGGGGGAGAGAGAAACATCGATGCGAGAGAACTGGTGACTCTTGATCCATGGGTTGACACTCAACCACTCAGCCATGCCGCTGGGCCTCTGCTCATTTTTAAATCGGAGTTTGGTTTGTTTTTTTGTTGTGTGGGAGTTCTTTATATATTTTGGATATTGTCATTATCATTTGTAAATATCTTCTCCCATTCTGTTGGTTGCCTTTTTGTTTTGTTGATGGTTTCTTTTGCTGTGCATAAGCCTTTTATTTATTTATTTTTTAAATCCTCACCTGAGGATATTTTTCCATTGATTTTCAGATACAGGAGGAGGAAGGGGGGGTGGGGGTGGAGACAGACATCAGTTGGTTGCCTCCCGCAGAACCCCAACCAGGGCTGGGGATCAAACTGAAACTGAGGTATGTGTCCTTGACCGGAAGCAAACCCTACTCTTTGGTCCTCAGGCTGATGCTCTCTATCTGCTGAGCCAAACCAGCCAGGGCTGCATAAGCCTTTTAGTTTGATGTAGTCCCATTCATTTATCTTTGCTCTTTGCTTTTGGCATCAAGGTCACAAAAACCTCTCTGAGACCAAGGTCCATAAGTTTAGTGCTTATGTTTTCTTCTATGTATTTTATTGTTTCAGGTCTTTATTCCATTTTGAGTTAATTTTTGTTATGGTGTCAGACAGTAGTCTAGTTTCTTTATTTTGCATGTGGCTTTCCAGTTTTCCCACTACCATTTATTGAAGAGGCTTTCCTTTCTCCACAGTATGTTTTTGGTTCCTTTGTCAAAAATAAGTTGCCCATGTATGTGTGGGTTTATTTCTGGACTCTCCTTTCTGTTCCATTGGTCTGTGTGTCAAAAAACCCCAAATAACCAAAGCAATCCAGAGGAAAAAAAACAAACCAGAGGTATTATACTTCTTCCCTGACTTCAAATTATTTTACAAAGTGACAGTAATCAAAACAGTATGGTATTGGAAAAAAAAAAAAAAAAGACACACAGCTAATGAAAATTTAGTTCCTCTCATGCACTTAATGATAGGGTTAATTTGGAAGTAGATCACACACAAGATAAAATTAGTAATTTTTTCTTTTTATTCAGTGGTTACCATGTTTACCTTTTCTACCAAATATTCTATTAATGTTTCTCAACACTGGATGCAAAATAAAATTCTGTGAGGAGTTTTTATTTTAGCTGGGCCTGCTAATCCCCAGAGTGTTGAGTTTAATTAATCTAGGGTTGGGCCTGGGTATTGTAATTTTTTTTGATAGATTCCTCAGGTGATTCTGATGATCAGCCAAGAAAAGAGAACCACTGTGCTAAATCCTATTTGTTCCTTAAACTGGTCTCATAAGCCCTGGCCAGTTTGGTTCAGTGGTTAGAGCATTGGCCCACGGACCATTGAGTTGCAGGTTCAAGTCTGGTCAAGGGCACGTGCCTCGGTTGTGGTTCCTCCTCAGCCCTGGTCGGGTCGTGTGGGAGGCAACCAATAGATGTGTCTTTCTCACATCAATGTTTCTCTCTCTCCCTCCCTCCCTCCCTCCCACTCTATCTGATGATAAATAGAAAAGAGCATTAAAAAAAAATCTCATAAAATAATTTTTCTGAGTTACTGTTTTCAGATGTTTTGTTCTCTCCCTTTCCCCACCCCCAAAGTCAGTCCTCAACTATTAGCAACACTGGGGAAGAGTGAACATGAGTACAATAAACCCACAGATGATGAGAAATAATTTTAGTCAGTGGGTTTAAACTACCTACTTCTTTTACCAAGCCTATAACACAAGACCACAAATGTAGTCCAGTTGACAAATCTGAATTTTTACTACCTTTGAATGTTCTTGATTTTGTTTCTGTTTTTGTTCTTAGCACCCTGTCATCCAGATGGTTAGCACCTCAATTCAATAAGTATTTTTTGAGTAGCTACTATAATGAAGGCACTCTGAGGAGAGCAAGGAGTTCATAATCTCATTGGGAAAGAAAGATCTAGGGAGCCTAGATAATCAATATCTTATATACTAATTCCTAGAACTGTCTGCATTCTAGTAGGTTAATGTGTCTAAAGTACATGGCATGGTGTACATTAATTTTTCCTTTTTTCTCTCTTTCAGGTATCCAAACTATTGACTCTACCCAGGCCCTGTTCCTTCCAATTGGAGCATCTGTCTCTCTCCTAGTAATGTTCTTCTTCTTTGACTCAGTTCAAGTAGTTTTTACAATATGTACAGCAGGTAAATTAATTTCTCTGTCTATTCTTAACATTAACCTAAAAGGAAATGTGTTTATCTTTTTTTATCATCATTAAAAATTAAGATTTATACACTGTGCCATTCATCAGGTTTTTCTCCATACGTCTGGCTTTTTCTCCCCTCCTCCCTCCTTGAACCACTTGACACACACATCAGTTCAAACCTGCCCACATAATCTGAGCAAAAGTCCAGGGGTTTGAAAACTCATGAGCTTTATGATACCAGAGCAGGATCATTTTGGCTGGTAGGTTACCAGAAAGTCCAGTTTGGCAGAGTGGTCATTGGCAACCCTTACTGATGTTTCCACAGATAGAAACATTGCTATCTAATCAAGGTAATTTGACTGTTAGCTCTCTGGATCATTTTAAAAAATATTTTTATTATTATTATTGATTGTTTTAGATAGAGCGGAAGGGGGAGAGAGAAACATCGATTGGCTTGCCTCCTGCACACCCCCTACTGGGGATCATGCCTGAAACCCAGGCATGCACTCTGACCAGGACTCGAACTGGGACTTCTCAGTTCACAGGACAATGCTCAATCCACTGAGCCACACCAGCCGGGCTCTCTGATCAGTTTTTAATGTACGCAATGAAGGAAATGTTAGACTTGTTAGGAGATATTCCCTTGGCCCACTATTTATCTCTTCTTATTGAGATACAAAAGAATAAAAAAACCTTCTTCTGCTTCCCTCTACTTCAAACCTGGTACTTTAAAAAAAAAAAAAAAAGATTATCTGTACAATGCCAAAGGAAGATACTTTTCTTCTCTGGTTAATTTGATTGTATCCACTTTAACCATACATTTTCTCTCTGTAGTTCTTGCAACGATAGCTTTTGCTTTTCTTCTTCTCCCGATGTGCCAGTATTTAACAAGACCCTGTTCACCTCAGAACAAGTAAGCAGTTGGGAATTTCTTCTAAATTATAAATTTGTATATGTTTTTCTTTCATACTTGTTAGCATTATTATGAGTCTAAATTTTTTTTTAATCCTCAAAGATTTTTTTTTTATTAATTTTTAGATAGAGTGGAAGTGAGTGGGGATGGAGGAAAGAAACAAACATCGATGTGAGAGAGACACATCGATTTGGTTGCCTCCCGTCTGATCCCAGCTAGGGCCGGGGATCGAACCTGAAGCCCCTTAGTCCGAGGGCTGACGCTCCAACCACTGAGCCAAACTGGCCAGGGCTAAATTTATTGATTTATTTTAATATTTATTTATTGATTTGAGAGAAAGATCGATTTGTTTTTCCATTTATTTATACATTCATTGGTTGCTACTTATATGTGCCCTGATCAGGGATTGAACCCGAAACCTTGGCGTATCTGGCCAGTGCTCTGACTGACTGAGCTACCCCTGCCAGGGCCAAGTCTAAATTTCTTATATTGACTGGAGCACATACATGCCATAAAACTGGGAAGATAGTAGTACTTGCTTTCGCACCTTTTCATAGTAGAGGAAATACAAACAAATTCTAGGAAGTCAGAATCATTGTAATATGTTTCCTGCTTAGCTTATGGAAAGATGAGAATTTTCCTTTCAAAGCAATGCTTTCATTCTTTTACTAGTGAGTTAATGGAATATGAAAATACATTCTTTGCCTTTCATCTTTGGAGACTTAGGATATAGACTAATCACTTAGGTTTAATCCCAGTGTTCACACCCTAACTCCTAAAGCTGTTGCTCCATGGAAACAAGTCTGTTGCTAACAGAGATACTGTATGCACTTAGGAAATCATCACTTGGGGCAGCTGATATTCCCAGGAATTAGTGATAACCAAATAGAGTCACTGTCTTTTTTATAAGTATTTAATCATTTTTGCTAAATGAATTGAATTATTAACTTTCCTCAATGTTTTCCTCATAAGAATAGACTGTCCCCTGTACTTAGAATCTCCAAAGATTGATATTGTCACTTTAAACTTCTAAACACTCATGTTGATAATTTGGGATAAAAAGTACATTATCAGATGGGTTCATAAATATAATTCCCTGAGCTCTCTGTAGTTTACTCCAAAGAGTTTTGGGTAGTTTTTATATCCAGGTATCTAGACTTGCCTGCTACTCTAATCTGGCCCTAATGAACTCTAATCACAAAGAACAAAAGGAGTGTTTGATTATTGAATAAAATTTCTTGCCCTAGTCCAGTAAATGTCATGTGTTTTGCAGGATTTCCTTTGGTTGCTGTGGGCGTTTCACTGCTGCTGAGCTACTTTCATTCTCTCTGTCTGTCATGCTCGTCCTCATCTGGGTTCTCACTGGCCATTGGCTTCTCATGGATGGTGAGTAACTAATATGTGACAAATTAAAATTTTATTATAGTGTATAGATAGTTAAATTTGTCCTCCCTTCCTCTACTGTGTCTGTGTTAGTCATACTACTTATGATTACCATGAATATTAGGTATCCAAAGATGGTGTTATATATTGAGTTTATTATTTTACCCACATTTAAAAGATATTTTTTAATAATAGCCTTTTTTGAGATATAATTCACATACATACCACATACGATTTACCTATTTAAAGTGTACAATTCAGTGGTTTTTAGTATATTCACAGAGTTGTACAACCATCACTACAATCAATTTTAATGCATTTTAATCACCCACCCTCTAAATCTCATACCCATTAGCAGTCACTTCCCCATTCACCCCACCCAGGCCCAGGCATCCACTAATCTTTATGTCTCTGAATTTGCCTTTTCTGGACAGTTCAAAACCAAGAATGTTCTGCTAATGGTCAAATTGAATAGAATTTAACAAAAAAAGGATTTTAAACTGTATTTTTCTTTCTGTAATCCGGAATCAATAACATTCTCAATAAAGAAGACATTTTAAACCTGAAGGGAAACTAAAATCTTAGTTAAAAAACTCTAAGAAGCTGCATATTATTAGGAAACAAAATATAGAGTGGATTGTAAGCTCTGTAAAATTAGATTTGAATGACATATGATACACTTACTTTTAAATATATGTTTTACTTAAGAAGATAAAATTATAGTGATGGGAGAATAGATCAGTGGTTGCCAATAGTTATGTGGGGAGGAGGATGTGACTATAAAGAAATAGCACAGGGGCCCTGGCCGGTTTGGCTCAGCGGTTAGAGCAAAGGGTCACAGGTTCAGTTCCGATCAAGGGCACATACCTGGGTTGGGGTAGTGTGGGAGGCAACCAAGCGATGTGTCTGTGTCTCCCTCCCTTCCCTTCCTCTAAAATTCAATGGAAAGATATCCCTGAAGATTAACAACAAAAATAAAAGAAATAGCCCTGGCTGGTTTGGCTCAGCGGTTAGAGCGTCAGCCTGCGGTCCAGGAGAGAACCGGGTTCGGTTCCCGCTAGGGGCACGTGCCTCGGTTGCAGTTTGTCCCCGGCCCTGGTTGGTCGTGCGGGAGGCGGCCACTCGATGTGTCCCTCTCACATCGATGTTTCTCTCTCTCTCTCTCCCTCCCACTCTATCTGAACAAAAAATGGAAAAATGTCCTCGGGTGAGGATAAAAAATAAAAGAAATAGCACAGGGATTTTATTGGGGTGATACAGCTGTTCCATATACTGAGTGTGGTGGTAGCTCTACAAATCTGTTAGAATTCATAGAACTGTACTTCTAAGGAACAACTCAATTTTATTGTTTGATAATCTTAAAACATTTTATTTAAATATTTTTTCTTTATTGACTTGAGAGAGAGAGAGGAAGGGAGAGGGAGAGAGAGAAACATCGACAACAGAGAATATCGATTGGCCTCCTCCTGCATGCCCCCCATTGGGGATTGGGCCCATAACCTGGGCATGTGCCCTGACCGGGAATTGAACCGGTGATCTCCTGGTGCATGGGTCAACACTCAACCACTGAGCCACAATCTCAAACATTTTAAACATATTTATAATTATATAAATATATCATTTGTTTGTATATATTTGTTGTCACAGTTGTTGAGTGCGTTTTTTTGAATGCCTACCATATACCAATAATTCAAAGTCAAAAGCAGTTCCCTGAGGTTACAGATCAGGTTACCCTTTAGATCAGGTCACGGGACATTTAATGACTCAGAGTGGGAAGGCCGCCTCAAAATCACCAATGCCTGCTCTCTGCAGTGATTCACCTTTGCTGATTTCTGACAGCTTTGGTCTTATTTTAGCATCATACATTGCCTTATAAAAAACATTTACTGTGATCATTTGCTTCAGTACTTGAGTGCCCACTATGCATATAAGCATTATGAAGTATAGTGTTTAAATTTTTTGAGTGGTTGTCAAAACTGCTAAATTTTCCAAATCAAGTATTAGTGTTTTCAGTGTTCTTATGAATTGGTGTTTGATACTTCAGTGCTTCTGGAGGTTGATAAAGAGTAAGTTGAGAAAAATGTATTACATCCAAAGTCACACAAGTTGCTTGCCCAGCTTGTTGTAGAAGGGTAATGCCTATTTTATATATACTTGATATTGAGGATGATAAAGTGGCAGGTATGTGTGTTTGACTTTTCCTGAGATTAACTCTTGATTTCTGCAGCAGAATGATTGATCTAAAAATAGCACAGATATAAATTGAGCACACTAAACTCCACCTACACAAATGTTATGTGAAATGAGATGATGAAAGCTTCAGGTGCTACTTTTTAAACTAGAGTAAATATAAAGCAGTAATCACCTAACCAGGACTAGTTAGTTTCCATGCTTGCAGACTCAAGAGTCCATATGATGACAAATGATGCTTAAAGTACCTTGAAGTCTCTCAGTCCCCTGGGTGGTCTGAGGTTCTCTGCAATCCCACTACTAACTTTTGGTGAGTCTGCTTTCATGGAACTCCTTATTCATGTGTCCAGACACACATGATACTATTTACAGATTTTTCTAAGGGTTTTAAGTCTGCTAAGCTGCTGACCCCAACAAGATCAGGTATCTCTCAAAACAGGAAGCAATGTGTTCTTTATACTCTCATCTCTACCCTACCCGAGCATTGTATAGAACAGAAAAATACCTATTTACTAGTAGTACATCACTAAAAAAGAAAAGGTTGGCATGATGGAAGATGACATTCTTTTTAAGATAAACGGATTTACACAGCCATCTGAAACATATTTCAGAGCAAGGCAGCAGAATGTTCTCCATTGTACTTCTGCAGGCAGGGGGTGGGAATATGCTTATTAGACTCACTAAAGGAAAAATGGGATAAGCGGCTCTTCATAAGACATACTGAAGAGTGCATTCCACTATAGCATTCTTTTTTATTTTCCCAGTGGCCACTATCAGAAATACATTTCCATTGTGAAATTCACCTTATAATTGAAATTTCTTTGGCTGCGGCCGGTTTGGCTCAGCAGTTAGAGCATTGGCCTGCAGACTGAAGGGTCTCGGGTTGGATTCCCAGTCAAAGGCCTGTACCTGGGTTGCAGGTTCGATCCCCAGCCCTGGTCGTGCAGGAGGCACCCAGTTGATGTGTCTTTCTCACATCAATGTTTCTTTCTCTCCCCCTCCCTCCCTTCTATTCCATCTAGAAATCAATGGGAAAATATCCTCAGGTGAGGATTAACAAAAAAAAAAAAGAAAAAAATTTCTTTGTTCAGTGAGGCTCCCATAAACCCTAACTGGCCCTAACTAGAAGACTTTTTTACATCATTTTTTATCATTGCTATTTCCAAATAGTTACTTGTCCAAAGATACCTTCTTCCTACCAGTTTGCCCTGATTAAATTGCCCTTGTGAACAAGTATAGAGTTTTCCCTTAAAAAAAAGAGCCTTTGAGCTTTTTAATTGTTTTTCAGATTAGTGATTGATGTGTGTTTGGCTTGTTTTCTGCTGTTATAGAAACTATAGCTTTCTAGACATGGTCTTTAACGCTCTGAAATATATCCTCCAGTGTAGAAATTATCTTTCCAGATTTCTCTGCAGAATCAGAAGTCATTTTATAGGCAGTGATTTGGTAGTAGGTTTTGTGTGTTTTTTTTTAATGAGTATTTCTTAATTAAAGCCTGTTACTTGAAGTTAATTTAGACTGAAAACAGAATAATGAATGTGGTTGTTTTAGGCATGAGGTGTATTTTCAGGGTTATACTAAGAAGCATTAATATTAAGAAGGAACTTCAGACTTTGTTGAACTAGAGCTTTTTTTAATCTGCTCTGCTAAATCTGGTAAATTAACCTTTTAAATTCGGAAAAGCTTTGCCCTGGCCAGTATGGCCCAGCGGTTAGAGCGTCGGCCCGCAGACCAATGAGTCACGGGTTCGATTCCGGTCAAGGGCATGTACCTCTGTTATGGTTCGTCCCTGGCCCTGGTCAGGTCATGTGGGAAACAACCAGTCGATGTGGCTCTATCATATTGATGTTTCTCTCTCTTTTTCCTTCCCTCCCACTCTATCTGATGATAAATAGAAAAGTATCCTCCGGTGAGGAATAAAAAAAATTTGGGAAGGCTTTAAAGGATTTGACCAATAGGTGGTGTGATATGTTAGCTAAAAGCTGATGAGTCTTGTGCACACACATCTGGTGTTCAGTCATCGTTCCACCAGGTTGAGTCTGCATCCCTGATCAGTTCAGAGACTAGAAGAGTCTTAACAGATGTCTAGTCTAGCCCCTCACTCTATAGCACTTGCACTAAGCTGTGATTAGAAAATGTTCAGTGCCAGAAGTCTAGCAATTAGTTTTTTTGTTTTAAAATACTAGACTCTTGCCCTGGCCGGTTTGGCTCAGTGGTTGGCGTGTCGGCCTGGGGACCAAAGAGTCACGGGTTCAATTCTAGTGAAGGGCATGTACCTTGGTTGCAATTTGTCCCCGGCTCTGGTCGGGGTCTTGCAGGAGGCCACCAGTCAATGTGCCCCTCTCATGTCGATGTTTCTCTCTCTCTCCCTCCCTCCCACTCTATCTTAAGATAAATGGAAAAATGTCCTTGGGTGAGGATTTTAAAAAAAATACTAGACTCTGGCACTTAGTCCACATAGGGCTTAGCTATCTAGAGAGCTTAGAAGCAAGCACTGCTTAAGACCTTACAGGTTACATAATCCTTTTCAAGAACACAAGCTCAGGTTAGTGTCATAGTCTTTGTCCTTATTCTACCGGTTGTGGAAGACAAGGTGATAGATTATATCAGTAATAAATTAAAAGTAATTATCGCTAAGTAGCTAAGATTACTCATTTACTTCCCTAACATTGTTGCTTAGTTTACATTAAATCAAAAGGTAAGTTTGTTGGTAAAGCTATTAGGGAGAGTCTTGGGAGTTTCTCAAGTGGCATGGAGCAAGGGAAAGTTATCATCTCTCTTCATTTTGGCTTGGAATAGCCCTTAAGAAAAGGTAAGATTTTTCAGGGTTATTTGAATGAAAGAATGAAGAAAAAGAGAGGCAAACTAGATGAATTGTTGTGTGTGTTTCGGGGATAAGACATAGCTTGTGACAATATTCATTTGGGTGTAGAGTGATACTCATTCAATGCCCTGGCCGGTGTGGGTCAGCGGTTAGAGCATCAGCCCGCAGACCAGAGAGTCCCGGGTTCGATTCCTGCTAAGGGAATGTATCTCGGTTACAGTTTGTCCCCGGCCCTGGTTGGGGTCTTGTGGGTGGCAACCACTCGATGTGTCTCTCTCACGTCGATGTTTCTCTCGCTCTCTCTTCCTCCCTCTCTCCCTCCCGCTCTATCTGAAGATAAATGCAAAAAATGTCCTTGGGTGAGGATAAAAAAAAAGAAGACTTATATTAAGAACCTTCTCTGAAGTGATCAAAAGGGATGCATTCTGCCTCTTCCAACATGGAACTTCAACTACAGTGGGGAGACTTGGTTGGCATGGAAAGAGGTTATTGCTCAACTTAGATAGAGAAGAGGAGGAATAAAAAGAGATGGACTCTGAGGCCAAGCCCATGTGGCACAGTACGGTTCTGTGTGAGTTGTGCCTGAGGGTATGTGGCTTTATAATAGACTTAATCCATCTCAGAGTAGGGAACCTAGTGACCTTTAGGCAGGAAATGATATGAACCGATTTTTTACAATGGCAGTGAAGAGTAAGTGGGAGGGAGAGGAAGTGTGAAGAAGCATGACCAAGGTTTTTAGTAACAATAAAGATTAACACCCTACAGTGGCTGCAAATTGAATGTACATAAATGAAAGACTGATAAATTGAAAATGAACCTAGAGTTTCTTGCTTGGAAGCTTAGAGATAGAATGACATTGTCTAGAGCAGTGATTTTCAACCAGTGTGCCACAAGAATTTTTAAAACATACAATACCTGACTATTTAGTCATGGGCACTGACCTCTTTTCCCCAAGATTGTCAAAAAAAGACAACAGCCAACACAACAATAGCCATCTGTTATGAATTAATCAAAATTATACTTTTTTGTTGTTGTGCTGCAAAATTTTAGTAATTAGTTTGTGTGTGCCATGAGATGAAAAAGGTTGAAAATCACTGCCTTAGGGTGTTGCATAGATTGAAATTAATACATATTTTCCTATGAGTTATTTCTTGCACATGTCTACATCAGCATCTTTATAGACGATGTTTAAGAAAGGATACATCATGTATCAGATTTTGAGAGGTGCAAGGATAGAGAGGAATGAATTGCTGGAACAGTGTTCCTGAGTAAATGAAAGGGGATGCCATACAGGGTGAGTGAACTTTAAAGTAAGGAGCAAGGATGATGAATCTGCAGTAAGGGGGGGAGGAAGGAAACAGGCTAGGAGGTCCAGAACTGAGCCTGTCTTGGAGCTTTATCAGAATAGAGGATCTCCTGGGTCTTACACAGTTGAACACTATCTACAGTGTGAGAAAAGGGGTTTCCCCAAATACCAGCAGGTCAGAATGGGCTAAAGTGGACACTTGGCACTGTAAGGTGTAAAATCTTAGACTGGAGCTGAGGGCTGCCTGCTTTTTGAGGGAACTAACAACTTTGTTAGGTTTATAAGCTGAATAGCTTGTGGAAAGGGGATGCGCCTGTACTGCACACTGACTATCGTCTGCTGTCTCCTCCCCAGCCTTGGCCATGGGTCTCTGTGTCGCCATGATCGCTTTCGTCCGCCTGCCCAGCCTCAAAGTCTCCTGCCTGCTTCTCTCAGGGCTCCTAATCTACGATGTCTTTTGGGTAAGTGTCTGTTGCTCCGAAGCTGCTGCTCTCCTTTGTGTTTAATTGGAATCTTAAGTATTTAAAGTCTGGCTGGCCAGAGTACTAAGACCACTCCCTCCGACTCTGAACTGTCAAGAGCAAAGAGGGCCTGTGCTGAAATCAGACTGTTTCCAGCTTCCTCTGTTAAGGTGACTTTCCACTCGGCAGGTGTTTTTCTCTGCCTACATCTTCAACAGCAACGTCATGGTGAAGGTGGCCACCCAGCCAGCCGACAATCCCCTTGATGTTCTTTCCCGGAAGCTCCACTTGGGGCCCAATGTTGGGCGTGATGTTCCTCGCCTCTCTCTGCCTGGAAAACTCGTTTTCCCAAGGTAAGAGTGACATATTGGGTCTCATGACAGTGAACACACTGCCTTTCTGTTCTTAATTAATCTCTTTGTCATCAACATTCTAATCCTAGACTAGAAAGGGTTGTGAGTCAGCATCTCCATCTTACAAATGAGAAAGAGAATATTGACTTAACTTGCAGAGATTTATCACTAATACAGGTGCTGCTTTTTATTATTGATTAATGTTACCAAACAACCATATGTTACTACTGTTAATATATTTTGAAGTTAGCTAGTAGAGAGTTAACAAAAGATTCTGTATCTTTTTACTTCTAAGACATTTGGAAAAATATGTCCTAATGCTTAAATTATACAGTTCCTGGTAATATTAAAGATTAATGTGCTGCTTTAATCTCCTGTATCTGGTAGTAGTTAGGTGCTTATTTGAAGTCTTAGCAGTAATGTGTGACAAATAGTGAATTTCTAGTGATGGCAGATCACTTGCAGTCATCCACAGGTGCTCTCCTGAAGCACTGAGGGGCTGGGTTGAAGACCTCTATTGCCAGTATTCTTGTGGCTTTTAACCTCTAAACTCTTAAAAACTAGTGTGCAACCAGTAGAGATTTCCATCTACCATTCAGATAAGTTCTCTGACTTCTTAAAAAGCTGACAGACTTTGCACAGGGGGAGGAGAATGGGATTGTAGAGTGTGGTATCCCTGACATGACACTGCATTCCAGCTCCACTGGCAGTCACTTCTCTATGTTGGGCATTGGAGACATTGTGATGCCTGGACTCCTGTTATGCTTTGTCCTTCGTTATGACAACTACAAAAAACAAGCCAACGGTGACTCTTGTGGTGCCTCTGGACCCGCCAACATCTCTGGACGCATGCAGAAGGTCTCCTACTTTCATTGCACCCTCATTGGATACTTTGTAGGTAAGAGAGAAATTGCATTTAGATCCCTTCTCTGGCTGTCCTCCACCCTCTGGAATTAAGTCAGGTCTTCTAGCTGCAAACTGGATGGAAAGAGAGCAGTAACTGATGGCTATTACTAGACAATCACGAAGGAAAACACCCCACAGGCCCATGAGATGACAGATGCCGACTATACTGGCCAGTCCAATTCCCTGTGTCTAAATAACATTGTAGTAAGAGTATAGTTTGGCCTCAAAGTCAAGAACACTACCTCATAATGATCATGGGTCAGTCTATATGCTTAAAAATCTATGTCATTTGTATTTTATACTTTACTAAACTTTTTTCCCTTCATTTGTTCTGTCACCTCAGACTCTCCCTAGGCTAGCTTTTCTGTAGCCAGCTCACTCATAGGCAGATAGGAAGAGAGCATTGTAATTGGGCTAGGAATAGCGGGAACCTGTCTGCCATCGCAGTGACGGCAGGAAAGTGAGTGGAAAGGAGCACCTCTTTCACCTCCTCAGCAGCACTTCACCAATTCCACTGACTTTCCTATACATGGGTTTGTTTCAAGACAAATGGTGAGGCTCCCAAGAGGTGAAATGCCTTAACCAAAGTTACATAGCTCTTGTAAATAACACAGTTGAAACTTGAACCCAGGTCTTCTGCCTCCAAGTCTAACATCACATACCATAGTAGACAGGCACACTCAGGGCTGAAGTGAGGGCTTAAACCAGGAACCAGAGCACAGGTTCTTGGAGTTCTGGGTGTGTTTTTTTAAACTGTGCTGTTCCATGTTTCTTTAACTCCTTGAGGTAGGCATTGTATACCCTACCCGTTGGATGGAACATGTCACATTATGTCTATATAATCTCGAGATGCCAAGACACGTCCAGGTAACAGACAATCTCCTCTCTCAGGGCTGGCCCCTTGGAGTTATTCACAAATGCTTCTCTATCCTCATAGGTCTGCTCACTGCTACTGTGGCATCTCGCATTCACCGAGCAGCCCAGCCTGCCCTCCTCTATTTGGTGCCATTTACCTTATTGCCACTCCTCACGATGGCCTATTTAAAGGTGAGAGAAGCAGTTATAAACCTGTAAAAGCACTAATTTGGCATTGATCCTGGGCTTGGGTATGTATTCTTCTTGTTGGAGGTGGTTCTACTTAAGCCCCTGAGCTCTTGATCTTGACATTGGGGTTTTTGTTCTTTTGTTTCACTAACTTGATATTAGCAACATCTTCCAGATTCTGGCAGCCTCTGGCAGAAAATGCTAATGAGTTAGACCACTATGTCACCTGCTCATGGATAATTAACTGAAATCCCTAAAGTCCAGCTGCAGAGATTTCCTGCTCCTCTTAAAAGCAGCACCCTGTTGCCACCAAACAGTTCTTTTAATACTCTGCATTAAAGTTTGGAAATAGAAGCAAGCAGAAACAACAGCGTGTCAACACACCCACCTGGCCTTCCTGCAGCAGGCTGCTATGCCAGGCAGGCTTAATGCCCCAGGCACTGTAAGTGCCTGCTTGGCTCCAAGTGGTTTTCCTAAACTACCTGGCACATAAAGGCTGCATCGAGGTCTCTTCTACAGGGGACCACTTTCAGTACAGCAAACCAGATAGAGACTGTATAGAGAAGGCTAGAGAGCCGCAGGAGTTCTCTGAGGTCAGAGGGGCTGGTGAATACCATTGTTTATGTTTCCTCTCCACCTCTATAGGGTGGGCAGGGACTCTGTCCAAGTGCTGTGGCCTGCCTGCAAGGTCTCTGCAGTGTGTTCCTGGACACATCACTGGAGCCCACACCTACCTGAACAAAGAGAGTGGGCAGGATCAACAGGGCATTATTACACGCACCTGACCTCCCCAGACACCTTAAGCACCTGCTCAGCTCATGCCGATTTGCCAAAACCACCCTGCATGCACAGTCTACACAGAGCATACTTTTACATAAAGCCACTTCCCCAAGACTGGAAGAGACAGCTGCTTTCTCTAATTCATAGAAGCAAAAAGAAAATTAAACAAAACAAAGACAGAAGAATATCTGTCAAATGAATGAACAAGAAAAATCCCCAGGGGAAAAAACTTATCAAAACAGAAATAAGTAATTTGCCTGATGAAGAATTCAAAAAAAGCCCTGGCTGGTGTGGCTCTGTTGGTTGGAGTGTCATCCTGTACCAGGAGGTGGTAGGTTCGATCCCTAGTTGGGGTGCATGCAGGGGGCAGCTGATCAATATTTCTCCCTTCCTCTCTCTGAAATCAATGAAGAGGATTCAAAGAAATGGTCATAAGGATCTTCACCAAACTTGAGAGTGGAATAGAAGAACTTAGGGAGAACGTCAACAAAGAATTAGAAAGAACCAAGCAGACCTGAAGAATACAATAACCGAAATAAACACATTAGAAGGAATCAACAACAGATTAGCACAGAGGAACACATCAGTGACCTAAAAGACCTAGTGAGAATCAACAAATCAGAACAGTAGAAAGAGAAAATAATTTCAATAAACAAGGATAGTTTAAGGGACCACTGGAATAACATCAAGTGCTCAAATATTTGCATTATAAGGGATCCTAGAAAGAAAAGAGAGAAAGGAACAGAAACTTTATTTAAAGAAGTAATAGTTGAAAAATTTCCTGACCTGGGAAAGGAAATAGACATCCAGGTCCTGGAATCACAGCTAGTTCCAAACAAAGTGAACCCAAAGAGACCTACACAAAGACATATTGTAGTTAAAATGCAAAAGTTAGAGATAGTCATGAAGGAAGCAAGAGAAAAACAAGAAAGGAACCTACAACCTAGAATAATTTACCCAGCAGTGTTATTCAGAATAGGAGGAGAGATAAAAAGAGTTACCCAGACAAGCAAAAACAAAAGTTACCTCATCACCATTAAACCAGCTTTACAAGAAATGTTAAAGTAGAAAAGGAAAAGCCATAACCAGAAATACCAAAAACCTCAGTATAGCCAGACATTCAATATAGCAAAACAGACAAAAGCAAAAAGTATTAAACTACAGTAAGTAGTTTGGAGATATACAACATACACACAAAACTCTAAAATGTGACATCAAGAACATAAAGCATGAAGAGAAGATAAAAAATGCAGTCCTTATAGAATATACAGGGTGGGGCAAAAGTAGGTTTGTAGTTCATATAAAAATATAATAATTATAATAAACTCACATACTCAACTGTAAACCTACTTTTGTCCCACCCTGTATTTGAACTTAAAACACCTATCAGCTTAAAATAGACTGCTATAGATAAAGACAGCTATACATAAACCTCGTGGTGACCAAAAACCTACTAAAGATACACAAAGAACAAAGAGAAAGGAACCTAAATAGAACATTTAACAAAACAAAACCAAAAAACAGCAAAGCACAGGAGAAGAGATCAAGAGAAGAAGAAAGGAATAGAGGACAACTATAAATAAAAACAATGAAAATGGCAATATAAGTACATATTTATCAGTAATTACTTCAAATGTAAATGGGTTAAGCCCTGGCCAGTTTGGCTGAGTGGTTGGAAGGTCGGCCTCATGGACTAAGGAGTCGAGGATTTGACTCCGGTCAAGGGCACGTACCTCAGTTGCAGTTCATCCCTGGCACTGGTTGGGGTCATGCAGGAGGCGACCAGTCGATGTGTCTCTCTCTCCCCGGATAAATGGAAAAATGTCCTCAGGTGAGGATTGAAAAATATATATATGTAAGTGGGTTAAATGCTCCAATAAAATGACATGGGGTGGCTGAATGGATTTTAAAAAACACCATGACCTGGCTCTATGCTGCTTATAAGAGATTCACTTCAAGTTGAAAGACACAAATTGAAAGTAAAAGGATGGAAAAATATATTTCATACAAATAGAAAGCTGGAGTAGCAATGTTTGTATCAGACGAAATAGATTTTAAAGTGAAAGAAAAGAACATTACATAATTATAAATATCTATGTACCCAACCTAGGAGCACCTAAATATATAAAGCAGTCATTATTAGGGGATTTTAAAACTCCATTCACATCAATGGATAGATGAGACAGACAGAAAATGAATAATGAAATGACCTTAAATGTCATATTAGACAAGATCGACTTAAGTGCACATGAAACATTCTCCAGGATAGATCATACATTAGGCTATAACTCAAGCCTCAATACAAGAAAATTAAAATCATAGCAAGCATCTTTTCTGACCACAATAGCATGAAACTAGAAATCAACTATAGAAACAAATGAAAATAAAAACACAACTTTTCAAAATTTATCGGATACACCAAAAGCAGTTCTAAGAGGGAAGTTCATAGCTATACAGGCCTACCTAAAGAAACTAGAAAAAGAATAACAAACAAAACCCTAAGTAAGTAGAAGAAAGGAAATAGTTAAGCTCAGAGCAAAAATATAAATTTAAAAAACAGTAGAAAAGATCAATAAAGCTAAAAGCTGGTTCTTTGAAAAGGTAAATATATAAATCTTTAGCCAAAAAGAGAACCAAGATGTGGGTTCTCACTAGAACCTAACTATGCTGGCACCTAGGTCTCAGCCTTCCACCTTCCAGAACTCATAGAAATAAATTTTTATCAGCAAATAAATAAAAGAGAAGTTAGAACTGATACCACAGAAAAACAAAGAATCATTAGAGAATACTATGAACAATTATATGCCAGCAAATATGACAATCTAAAAGAAATGGATAAATTTCCAGAAGTATATAACTTCCCAAGGCTGAACTAGGAAGAAATACAAAATCTAAACAGACTATGAAATACTAGCAATGAAATTGAAGCAGTAATATATTTTAAAAAATAACTCCCAACAAACAGATGGCTTCACAGGTGCATTCTACCAAACATTCAAAGAAGAAAATGAATACTTGTTAAACTATTTCAAAAATTGAAGGGGAAAGGTGCTTAAAAACTCATTGTATAGGCCAGCATTACCCTGATACCAAAACCATGTAAAGATACTACTACAAAAAGAGAAAATGGCAGGTCAGTATCCTCTTTAAACATTGATATAAAAATTCTCAACAAAATATTAGCAAACCAGATTTAACAGTACATTAAAAGGATTATATACATCATGGCCAAGTGAGATTTCATCCCAAGGATGGTTGACCATTCATCTATAAATCATCAAACAATACACCACATCACATTAACAAAATAAAGGATAAAAACCTTATGATCATCTCAATAGATGCATCTGACAAAATTCAGCATCCTTTTATAAAAACTCAACAGAGTGGGTATAGAAGGAATATATATCTCAATATATTAAAGGCCATAAAAACCTACAGGTAATATTATACTCAGTGGTGAAAAGCTGAAAGCCGTCCTTGAAGATCAGGAACAAGACAAGGACGCCCACTATTCTAGTCAACATAGTATTGGAAGTCCTAGCCACAGCCATCAGACAAAACAAAGAAATAAAAGGCATCCAGATTAGAAAGGAAGAAATAAAACTCAGTATTGCAGATGACATGATACTGTATGTAGAAAACCCTAAAGACTTCACCAATTAACTACTTGAACTTACAAATGACTTGATATATAGTTGCAGGATGTAGAGTCAATGTACAGAAATTGTTGCATTTCTCCTGGCCGGTTTGGCTCAGCGGTTAGAGCGTGGGCCTGCGGTCCAGAGAGACCCGGGTTCGGTTCCCGCTAGGGGCATGTACCTCGGTTGCAGTTTGTCCCTGGCCCTGGTTGGTCATGCGGGAGGCAGCCACTCGATGTGTCCCTTTCACGTCGATGTTTCTCTCTCTCTCTCTCTCTCTCTCTTCCTCTCTCTACCTCCCACTCTATCTGAACAAAAAATGGAAAAATGTCCTTGGGTGAGGATTAAATAAATAAATAAGAAATTGTTGCATTTCTGTACATCAGTAATGAACAATTGAGAAGACAGTCTGTTTACAGTTGCATCAAAAAGTATAAAATAGCCCAGCCAGTGTGGCTCAGTGGATTGAGTGTTGTCCCATGGACTGAGAGGTCCTGGTTCAATTCCCGGTCAGGGCACATGCCCTGCCCGGGTTTTGGGCTTGATCCCCAGTAGGAGAAAGTGCAGGAGGCAGCCTGTTGATGTTTCTCACATCAGTGTTTCTCTCTCAAAAAAAAAAAAAAAAAAAAAAATCAAAAGTATAAAATGCCTAGGAATAAGTTTAACCAAAGAGGTAAAAGACCTGTACCCTGAAAACATTGAAGAAAAAATTGAACAAGATACAAATAAATGGAAGGATATACCTTGCTCATGGATTGGAAGGATTAATAGTGTCAAAATGTCCTTACTAAAGTAACATACAGATTTAGTGCAATCCCTATTAAAATACCAAAGACGTTCTTCTCAGAATTAGAACTAATCCTAAAATTTATATGGAAACACAAAAGACCCCGAATAGTCAAAGAAATCTTAAGAACACATCTTGATAGCAAATTATATTACAAAGCTACAATAATCAAAACAGCATGGTACTGGCATTTAAAAAACAGATCAATGAAATGACTAAAGATCCCAGAAATCCCTGCTTACATGGTCAACTAATCTACAACAAAGGAGGCAAGGATATATAATGGGGTAAAGACAGTCTATTCAGTAAGTGGCAAATAAATGCAACAAAATGAAATTGGACCACTTTCTTAGACCATATACAAAATAAACTCAAAATGGATTAAATTTTAAATGTTAGACCTGAAACCTTAAAACTCCTAAAAGAAACATAGACTGTAAACTCTTTGACATTAGTCTTAGCAATATCTTTTTTTATATATCTCCTAGAGCGAGGGGGAACAAAAGAAAACAAACAAATGGGGCTACATCAAACTGAAAAGACAACCTATTGAATGGGAGAAGACATTCACCAATGATGCACCTGATAAGGGGTTACTATCCAAAATACACAAAGAACTCATGCAACTTAATACCAAAAATAACCCAAACAATTTAATTATAAAATGGGCAGAGGACCTGAATACACATTTCTTCCAAGAGGACATACAGATGGCCAATAGACATATGAAAAAATGCTCAACATCACTAATCACCAGGGAAGTGCAAATTAAAACCACAATGAAATAACACCTCATACTTGTCAGAAAGGCTATCACCAATCAATACCAAGTGCTGGTGAGGATGTAGAGAAAAGGGAACCTTTGTACACTGTTGGTAGGAATATAAATTAGTGCAGCCACAATGCTGAACAATATGGAGATTTCTCAAAAAATTAAAAATAGAGCTGCCCTATGATCTAGCAATTCTACTTCTATGTATTTATCCAAAGAAAACAAAAACCCTAATTCAAAAAAAATATATGCACCACTATGTTCATGGCAGCCAAGATGTGAAAGCAATCTATGTGTCCATCAATAGATAAATGGATAAAGAAGATGTATATCAATGTACATAAATCTGTATAATAATGGAATATTAAGCAATAAAAAAGAATGAAATCTTGCCATTTACAACATAGATGAACCTAGAGGGTGTTAAGTGAAATAAGACAAAGACCATTTAATCTCACTTATATGTGGAATCTAAAAAAATAAAGTTTGAAATAGGAAATGATTTTAAAAAACTAGACTTAGAACATTCTCTTATTTACAGGATTTCTTTCTTTTTTTTTTAATCCTCACCCATGGATATTTTTCTATTTATCTTCAGATAGAGTGGGAGGGAGAGAGAAAAACATTGACATGAGAGAGACACATCGACTGATTGCCTCCTGCACAACCCTGACCTGAGTGGGGGACGGACCACAACCAAGGTACGTGCCCTTGACCGGAATCAAACTCAAGACTCACTGGTCCTTGGGCCTATGCTCTACCGCTGAGCCAAACCGGCCAGGGCAGGATTTCTATTTTTAACTCCATTTTAGAGAGGAGGAAACAGACACAGGCAAATTAACTTGCCTAGATCAGCTGACTCATAAGTAAGAGGAGGAGTACCAGTATAGAGTTGGTAAAAGCCCCTCCCCGCTCAAGGGGCCTAAGAGCTCTTCTAGTGAGTTCTTCAAAGAATGGTGGGTAACTGTTCAGTGAGTAAAATTTGAATATTCTTTGATTCTCCACAGAAGCAGCCTGAGATCAAGAATCAGAAAGGACTTGTAGATATGTGTGCCTCGTGTTTAAACCTGTAACTTAATGAAGTTCCTTCTTTCCCAGGGTGACCTACGGCGGATGTGGTCTGAGCCATTCCACTCCAAGTCCAGCAGCTCCCGATTCCTGGAAGTATGATGGATCAGAGAGTGACCAGAATGGCCATCTTAGTCCCTTTCTGTCAACGCGTGGTTTTGTTTCCTCTGAGAGTTGGCCTGGTACTCGGAGATGTACCTGTTTAAGGAACTGACGAGTGACCGGATTTTGCGTTTGCAGGGAGCTTGTGTGCTGGAGCGAGGTGCTGGAGCCCTGCTGGGATCCTTCTCTTCCTGCTGCTGTGGAGTTGGAGTCCCTCCTGCAGTGACAGGCCCTCCCCGTCGCTCCTTCCTCCCCCGTTTTTATGGATCTGCACTAGACTGTTACCTGTGGGGGATGGAGATGTAACTGTTTAAAACTGACAATGGCAAGGAGTCGTTCTACACCTTTTGAACACTAAAAGGATGAAAAACATTAGCAAACCGAAGTTTCTTCAGTGAACCCTCAACTTTGGGACCAGTTTCCTATGGGGGACTCAGTTTCCGAGAACTGAGACAGAAGCTCTTCTGTCGTTATATTCTTCTTTCCTTTTTTTGGATTTATTAAATATTTTCTGTGGTGTGAAGTGACTTATTAAATCCACAGACATTGAGTGACTTCTTACAACATACACATAAGAATTGTTGTCAAGAGTTCATGTCCACCCAGATGTTGTGTTGGCAGTGAACGAGGGCACGGTTTTTATACATACACACACGCACATAGATATATATGAATAAACAAAACGTAAAACCTGCTAAGATCGTGCTGTGCAGCAGACGGGCTTCTGTAGCTGTCGGCATGCAGAGCCGGCTCCTCCGGCTTCCTTGTACCTGGATAAGCTGCTCTTCCCTCCACAACTGAACGTGCGTTAAAAACCAGTGTAGTATTTGTACTGATATACTCATGGACTTTAGGGGACTCTTACTTGGTTTTGATCAGTGTAGCAAATTAGGGATGAAAAGAGAAACCTTTTTGGCCCTTTTTTTTGTTTTGTTTTTACAGGCTTCTCCCTTGCAGGATTTTAGTACTTTCTTCTTGAACTGATGCATGTATTATAGCAGCAGGTGTCTCTGTGCTTTCTGATCATAGTAATGTACTACTTGTAAATACATTTTTCTATTTTCTATTTTTTTGTATTTTTTTTTTTTTTGGCATTTTGTTTCATTGGTGTGCTGTATTTTCCATGCCCTCCTTTAAGAAAAAAAAAGGCAAAAACAACACAATCCTGTCCTTGCTGTTGTGATTATAGTCTTGGTTTACCTGTGGTGACAACTGGGTATTGGGGACATATGTCAAGTGCCCCTCTGAGATGCGCCCTACATTCCAGGGATTGTGGAAAGAGCAAGCTTCCCACCCCCTTAGAATGTGACTGTGCTGTGGTCTCTGCTGGAGAGCCAGCCTTCTGGCAGTGACTAGTGTGAGTCATGTCCGCTTGCCTTTGTCTAAGCAGCCCCGGCCTGATGAGAAATGGCCCGTTTTTCAGAGGCAGAGAGAAGCCTGGAATTGGCCTGCGTACCTGAGAGCGGAGGCTGGAGAAGGGCTCCTGTCCTGGTTTCTCCCATAAGCAGGTGACCTGCGTCTGTCTTGACCTGTGTAACGGACTGGTGTGCTGTGGTTCCTGTCGCTTGAAGGCACGGTGGATAGAGCTCACAGGCGGTGCTTGTCGCGTTGTCAGGAGTGTGAAGCCATCAGGGTGGTGCGTTCCTCTGTGTGTCTTCAAATCCTGCTGAGGGCTGTTTTGTTTTTTGTTTTTGTTTTCTTTGTGTGTGTGTGTGTTTTTTTTTTAATAAATGACTCCTTTCTAGACTTTGTCACCTCATCTTCACTTTTGGTTTTTGGTACCAGAGCTCCTGTCACCTCCTACTTGCTCTGTCTGTACCAGAAGACTAATGGAAGACCTGTCTGTCTGCAAACGGGGTCACCTGCAGCTCTGGTGCAGTTCTAGAGATGTCAGAGGACCAAAGCTTGTATTGTCCACAGAGCTCAACACAGACTCTGGATTTGGTGAAGACCAAAAGTACACTCACCTACTCACTGCCTATCCGCTCTGCTGCTTTCTTGGCCCTCCAGGATGCTAATGGCTAATCGGGGTGGGGGGCTTCCAAAATGACTCCGATTAAAGGCGAGTGCCAATAATGGTTAGAAATATTATCCTGGCAGTTGGTCATTTTAATTTTTCTAACTTCTGTGCAGGTTGGGGAGAAGTGAGTACCCACACCAGGACTCTTGAATGTAATTTGGATCCCAGTTGCTAGTCTTCAAAGTCCTTAACAACTTGGGCAGAGGAACTGTAAATAATTCCTTTCATTTTAGTTAATCTTCACCTGAGAATATTTTTTCATTGATTTTTAAAAATAGAATGGAAGGGATGGAGAGGGAGAGAGAAACATCGAAGTGAGAGAGAGAGACATCAATTGGTTGCCTCCCGCACACGACCCCAACTGGGGCTGGGGATCGAACCTGCAACCCAGGTACGTGCCCTTGACCAGGAATGAAACCTGAGACCCTTCGGTCTGAGGACCATTTCTCTAACCTCTGAGCCAAAGCAGCCAGGGCAGTATTCCTTTTGTTTTAAATTAACCGGAGCAGACACTAGAATCTCCCCAGTTCTGGAAGCAGCGCCCGTTTGATCGGGGGGGTCTGCGGTGAAAGCACGCGCTTTCAGTACCCCTCACACCTCCACTCCACTCCCCTTGCTTGGTGTACTAGGTCCTCAGCTTATTTTCTCCGGTTTCTCACTCTGCCTTTGAGGTTTTTCTGTCTTAAGAAGTCATTTGCATTAGGCAAGGCATGTTTACAATGTTCCAGCACGGCCCCCGTCTTTCCTCACTGGTCTGAGGCTCTTCCCCCGCAGAGTGCATGTTAGAACTCTCCCTCGTAGTGACTTTCTTCTTGCTAATCTGAGCTAATGATGATCGGACAGCGAAGTTTATCCAAAGCCGTGCATGTTCCATTACTGTTATTACAGCCAAAGTCCTTTCTGGACAAGGTAACTCCACAGCTCCCTGTGTAGGAACAGTTCAAACTGGAACGGGGAGGACTTTGGGGAGGAGGAGTAGGCTCTCTGAATGGCCTTGGTAGCCTGTCAGCGCAGGCCTCGGTTAAACAGGTAAGTTGTTAGCCACACACACACAGTTCTCTGTAAGGATGGAGGGGGGTTCTGTTTTGCCAATGAAGTGTTAAAAATAGTATCTGTTGTGTCTTCATAGCAGCTCTCACATTACTGCCAACCAGATCCAGTCGTATGTAGACACTTGTGTTTTGTAAAGCCTAACACTGGTGTCAGAGCTCGGAAGGGAGCCATTCTATACAGACACGGAATGCACTCGTCAAGAAGGTCCTGTGCGATTCTCCATAGAAGCAGGGCAGACAGGCTCAGAAGGAAACCAGCCCGTTCTGCTTCTGGCCTTCCAGTGCATACTGGCCTGGACAACCTCCTCCCCTCACTAAGTCACATTTCTTTGGCAGTTTCCAACAGTGAACTCACTTCAAGAACAGTGGCTCCTAACAGGCATCTCCCCTGAAATACTGCGAGTCGAGTCATGGAACTCGGGCTGCTTCCCTCTTCTGGGAGGGACATGCCAGGTAAGGGCCTTTTAATCTAGAAAGTATTTCTACTTCGATGCAATTGTGGACTGCTTTCTATTGGCCAGATGCTAATCTCGACTTCTCATGTGTTGGAGCCTGTCCCAGACAGCACTTCTCCCACTTCCTTTGACTGTATCAGCCATCACTTGTTTCCTCCTCGCCCTTTCCCTTGGAGTTCGAAGCCCTTTCCATCCATTTGAGGTCAGTCAATCATGTTTCAGCATAAGCTGTGTCGGAGGCTGGGTGCCCCAGTCAACAAAACCAACCATCCCGATCCCTCCTCTAGCGCTGCAGTGCAGGGAGTGCTGTAGCACGCTCCACATGTGGGGAAAGGTGGCAGCTGTCCCCACACAGGTTACTGGGCGACGCAACACTGGACTGTGTCCAGAGCTTTGTCCCACGACTCTGGGCCTTGCTGTAAATAGCAGAGCTGGGAATTTTATTTCTCAGGACTGGGTGCTCTTGACGAAGAGCTGAGAGCCAGGTTACAAATGCTCCTTTTTCCTGGACCATTGGTACAAGAGAAGCCCGGTACCCCTGAAGGACACAGGCCAGTGTTTGACCGAGCACACTGATCTCTACACAACATGGGTCAGGAGTCTTGCTACTGAGAGCCAGGAGTTAGCAGGTGCTTCGTCGCGGTGTTCACATCGTGTGCTGCCAGGGTCTCTGACAAGGTATGAAAGTCACGTGGCAGACAGCCTTAGTTTCTGGTTCCTTTAACTTGGATTTTTTCCTACTTAGTTCCAATCAGTCTGTGCCCTGCTGGGGAGAACCTGGAAAACTTGCCACTGGTTTGCAGGTGGACAGAGGCCTGAAACAGAAGAGGCCGAGAGCCGGCTGCAGCCCCACTGAGTCCCAGGATTCTCACTGGAGCCAAGGAAGAGGCAACTAGATTTGAGACTTAGGGTCTGGAAACCTGCCAGGCTGTGGGCTGTGGGCTTATGCCTTGTGAGGAATGCAAGACAGGAAGTGGGTGTGCAGAAGACAAAGAGATGGAGCGAGGGCAGCGAGGTGGCCACTTGCCAGCATTCCAGCCTTGGGATTGGGTGCCAGCTCCTCTGCCTTGCCCACAGAGTCACTACCCTCAGCCCGCCTGGGTTTTCTGGGGGCAACATGTACACCTAAGTTTTGGCCTTCCTTGAGCCATTGTTAACAGGTCAGCTCAGGCCAGTGAAGGTTGTTTTGCAACCCAGACTAAGCAGAATGCTCACAACAGAAGCATGACCCCAGTACAGGGCACAGAGACCATAACTCAGCTGGACTAGGTTGCACCCAATGGGTCCTCTAACCTGATTCTGCAAGCAAACAAATGATTACCTTTTTTTTCTATACTTTTGATTTTTTTCCCATGATAAATGTCACCTCTGTCCTCTTTTCCTTCAGAGGCCTGCTGCTTGTTTTGAGGGACCTGTATTCTCAATCTTTAGGTCTTTCTCAAACATCCTTGGATCAAAAGACTCAGTGGGCCAAACTCCCAGCCTATTTTATTTTATTTTTTTCCATTTTTTGTTCAGATAGAATGACTTTTGTTCAGTTTTATGACTTTTGCCT
The DNA here is from genome assembly GCA_030848825.1 of Tadarida brasiliensis. Taxonomy (NCBI): domain Eukaryota; kingdom Metazoa; phylum Chordata; class Mammalia; order Chiroptera; family Molossidae; genus Tadarida; species Tadarida brasiliensis. Next base: position 11,417,228 of record CM061277.1, on the reverse strand, counting down.
GGAGACAGGCCCTGTGTGGAGGGAGAGAGAGGAAGAGAGAGAGAGAGAAACATCGATGTGAAAGGGACACATCGAGTGGCTGCCTCCCTCACGACCCAACCAGGGGCCAGGGACAAACTGCAACCGAGGTACGTGCCCTTAGCGGGAACCGAACCCGGGCCTCTCTGGACCGCAGGCCGACGCTCTAACCGCTGAGCCAAACCGGCCAGGGCCCAGCCTATTTTAAAATAAAGAGCAGTATCATTCCCAGCCTCTTGTCCCAGGTCAGTCCACAAGACAGGAGAAGGACAGGAGCTAGACCAGGCAGAGGGTGAGAGCAGACTTGAGCCCAGCATTCTGAGGATTCTCTAAGCTCTGGGCCAAAGTGGGGAGATGAGCACCGAAATATCACTGGTGAAGTAGAGTAATAATTGCTTGAATGACCCTATCATCCTAAATGAGCAGAGGAATGGCCTGATAGTAACTGGGAAGGAGGGCCCTGGACTTTGTCCACAGCCCAGCCTTGTTCAACCTTTCTCATCGATGTTTCTCTCTCTCCCTTTCCCACATCAATGAAGGGGGGGGGGGGGAGTGGAATATTTTTTTCTTTTTAAATTAATTTTTGTTACAGCTGTTTCTCCTCTTTCTAAAAGATATTTTATCTATAAAGACTTTTTATTGATTTTTAGAGAGAGGGAGAGAGAAACATCAATGTGAGAGCAAAACAATCAGCCGCCTCCTACACCCCCCCTACCGGGGATCGAGCCTGAAGCCTGGGCATGTGCCCTGACTGGGGATCAAACCAGCAACCTTTCAGTGCACAGGATGACACCCAACGAACTGAGCCACACAGGCCAGGGCAAAATATCTTTTGGAAAACAATGGAAAGGATTCTGCTTCTGCTAATGGTGGAGGAACTCTTATTCACCAACCCTTCCATAAATGACAACTATAAATTCTCAACAAAATATATAGAACAACTATACTAAGGTAGCGAAGAGCAACCATGTTCCTGAGACCCTCATGGGGAGCTGACAGTTGGAAGGGAATGGCGCTGGGGGAGTTCCCAGTTTTATGACTTTTGCCTGGAGACAGGCTCTGTGTGGAGTACTTAAATAGAAACCTGCAATCTTAACTGGCTTCAATAGCCAAAAGAGAGGGTGCAGAATGACCCCAGCACCTAAAAAGTAAGGGAATAAACCCCAGAAAGGTGAAAGGGAACCCCTCCTTCTGTGTATAAGCTCTGCCCAAAACTGTGATCCCTAAATACACAGGTCAGACTCCAACCAGCTGAAAGAACTGGAGAGAAATTTAAGCTGCCACCCACCATGGGAAATCGGTTTTCAGTCTGAGTTCATCCGAATTAACTGCTTTCAAGAATATGTGGTCCATACTCAAAAGAAAAGACAATTAATGGAAACTGGCTTTGCAGTGACCCAGAAGTTAGAATTAACACTCACGATTTTTAAAGCAACTATTACATTATGCCCAGGACTGTAAAGGAAAAATGCTTATAATGGATGAACAACACGTAGAAATTTTCAGCAGAGAAATGATAACAAAAAGAACCATATAAAAATTCTACGACTGACCCAAGACATTATGCTCAATATTTGACAAAGGTGGCAAGAGCATTCAGTGGAGTAAAGACAGCCTCTTTAATCAATGGTGTTGGGAAAACTGGACAGCTACATGCAAAAAAATGAAACTAGACCACCAACTTACACCATACACAAGAATAAACTCAAGATGGATGAAAGATTTAAATGTGGCTTGTGAATCCATAAAAACCCTAGAAGAAAATGTAGGCAACAAAATTTCAGACATCACACGTGGCAGAATTTTCACTGATACAACACCTAAGGCAAGAGAGACAAAGGAAAAAATGAACACATGGGACTACATCAAACTAAAAAGCTTCTGCAGAGCAAAAGAAACAACAAAATGGAAAGGGAACCCACTGTATGGGAGAGCATAATTGCCAACAATACATCAGATAAGGGGTTAATTTCCAAAATATATAGAGTACTCATACAACTCAACAAAAGGAAGACAAAGAACCCAATTAAAAAATGGGCAGAGGACCTAAATAGACACCTCTCCAAACAGGACATACAAATGTCCAAGAAACAGATGAAAAAATGCTCAACGTCACTAACCATCAGAGAGGTGCAAATTAAAACAACTATGAGGTATCACCTTACACCTGCCAGAATGGTGCCATCAACAAATCATCACACAGCAAGTGCTGGCGAGGATGTGGAGGAAAGGGGACTCTAGTACACTGCTGGTGGGAATGCAGACTAGTGCAGCCACTGTGGAAAACAATATGGTATTTTCTCAAAAAATTAAAGATTGATCTGCCATTTGACCCAGTGATCCCACGTCTAAGAATATATCCTAAGAAGCCTGAAACACCAATCAGAAAGAATATATGTACCCCTATGTTCATAGCAGCACTATTTATATCACTAAGATCTGGAAACAGCCCAAGTGTCCATCAGTAGATGAGTGGATAAAAAAGCTGTGGTACATATACACAATGGAGTACTATGCAGCTGTAAGAAAGAAAGATCTCGTATCCTTTGAGACGACATGGAGGGACCTGGAGAGTATTATGCTAAGCAAAATAAGCCAATCAAAGAAAGACAAATACCACATGATCTCACTTATTTGTGGAAAATAATGAACAAAAAAAGCTGATGAACAAAACAGACCTGGAAACATAGAAAAGAGTGTGGTTCAGACTGACAAACCTCAGAGGAGAGGGGCGGCGGGGAGGGAAGAGATAAACCACAGAACTTATATGCATGTATGCGTAACCAATGGACATAGATAACAATGCTTGGTGGTAGGCGGGATAGGGAGGGGGGTATCTTGTGGGGGGGGAGAAACATCTGTAACAAAAATAAATTAATAAACTCAAAAAAAAATTCTAGGACTGAAAAATACAATACCTAAAGTAAATTCAATAGATGGGATTAATAACACATTGAAAATGACAGATTAAAGAATGGCTAAATGTAGCCCAGCAGGTGTGGCTCAGTGGCTGAGCGTCAACCCATTTACCAAAAGGTCGCCCGTTTGATTCCATGCCCAGGTTGTGGGCCATATTCCTGGTGGGGGGCATGCAGGAGGCGGCCAATCAATGTTCTCTCTCATCGATGTTTCTCTCTCCCTCTCCCTTCCTCTCTCTCTAAAATCAATAAAGGGAAAAAAAATTTCTTTTTACAAATGGTTAAATGTGAAAAAGGGTGGGGGGTTATAAACCTCTATAAAGAATCAGAGAGTAAATACTTTTCATTTTATGGGTCAAAGGTCTCCATTACAACTCTCTGCCACTGCAGTGGGAAAGCAGCCACAGTAAACGCATGGGATGAAAAGATTCAGCCTGGGGTTGACCATAGTTTCTCAAGCTCTGAAACAGAGCAACAGACATCTAATCTGAAGAATGGAGAGAAAAAAGATAGAAAAAATTATCAGAGCCTCATTGACTTGTGGGACAATATCAAACAGTCTAACACACATCATCATAAGGAGGGAAGAGAGAGAATTAGGCAGAAAAAATTTTTTGGAAAAAGTAATGGCCACATTTTTCCAAATGTGGGAAAAGTTCAAGAATCACAGCAAACCCCAAGCAGAAGAAAGACAAAGAAAACCACACCCAGAAACTTCATAGTCAAACTGCTGGAAACTAAAAATAGAAGATCTTGAAAGCAGCAAGAGAGAGATGACACGTTACATAGAACGACAATACAATTGTGTGAAATACTGCAAACTATGGGAAAGCAGAGACTAGAAGACAAGGTAATGACACCTTTAAAGGAAGGAAAGTAAAACATGTCAACCCAGAATTCTACATCCAGTGAAAACATTCTTCAAAAGTGGTGAAATATTGTCATTTTCACATAAACTATAATTAAGAGGATTCATCACCCACAGACCCACATGACAAGAATTACCAAAAGTTCTTCAGGCTCAAGGGAAATGACACCAGATGGGAATTTAGATTTACAGGAAGTAAGACAACCAGTATAGCAATTTCAAAATGGTCCCTAGTAATCCTTCCTGGTATTTATCATGTTCTGTATACGGTCCCCTCCCACACTGTGTATCAGAGTTGGTCTGTGTGATCACCAGAATATGAAGTGGTAATGTGTGACTTCCAAGGCTAGGTTATAAAAGACATTTCCATAGGCGTAAAATCTTCATAACTTTGGTTTATGCAAAAATTTCTTAGATATAGCACCTTTCTTAGATAAGGCACAAGGAACCAAGAGGGGAAAAAATAGATAACCAGACTTCATCAAAATTGAAAACATCTGTGATTTAAAGGACACATCAAGAAAGTGAAAAGATGGCCCAAAGAATGGGAGAAATTATTTGTAAATCATGTATCTAATAAGGATTTGGTATCCAAAATATCTAAAGAACTCTTACAAGTCAACAATAATTCACTTATTTAAATAGGCAAAGATTTGAATATTTTTCCAAAAAAGATATGTAAATGGTCACGAAGTACATAGGAAGATGCTCATCACCATTAGTCATCAGGGAAATGTAAATGAAAACCACAAGGAGATACCACTTCACACCCATTATGATGACTACAATTTTTTTTTTTTTTAAGACAATAATTGGGGTTAGTAAGGATGTGGAGAAATTGGAACTCTCGTACATTGCTAGTAGGGTTATAAAATGGTGCAGCTGCTTTGGAAACGTTTGGCAGTTCCACCAAAAGTAAAGCAGAGTTACCATACGGTTCAACAATTCCCTTCACGGTTAAGTATACGAGAAAGTTGAAAAAATATAGCCACTCAACTTACACACGATGTTCATAGCAGTGTTTATAACAGCCAGACAGTGGAAACAACCCAAATGCCCATCAACTGACAGGTGGTTCAACAAAATGTCCAGCAATGTGATGCTGTTGAGCCACAGAAAGGAATGCGCTGCGGACACACGCGACAACACAGATGGACCTTGACAACATGATGCCAAGGAAAAGATGCCAGACACAAAAGGCACAGGAAATATGACTTCATTTATACAGAAGGTCAAAAATAGGCAGGTCCGTAGAGGCAGGAAGGAGATGAGTGGTGCCAGAGGCCATGGGAAGGGTAAATGGGAGTGACAGCCAACAGGTACGCAGTTTCCTGGGGAATGACGAAAGTATTCTAGAATTAAATGATTCCACAACTTGGTGAATATACTGAAAAACCACTGAACTGTATACTTTTTTTTTTTTTAATCCTCACCTGAGGATATGTTTTCATTGATTTTGTAGAGAGAGAGGAAGGGGGATATGCCAAGGTTGCAGGTTCAACCTCTGGTCAGGACACATACAAGAATCAACCGATGAATACATAAATAAGTGGAACAACAAATCGATGTCTCTTTCTCTCCCCATTCCTCTCCAAAAATCAACTTTAAATGTTTGATGAACTTTGCCCAGCTGGTGTGGCTCAGTGGATTGAGCATCGTCCCATGGACTGAGAAGTCCCAGCTCGGTTTCCAGTCAGGGCGCATGCTCGATCCCCAGTGGAGGGGAGGGGTGTGCAGGAGGCAGTCGATCAATGTATCTCTCTCACATTGATATTTCTATCTCTCCCTTCCTCTCTTTCTAAAAAATCAATAAAAACATTTTTTTTAAGTGAAAAGACAACTGATGGGAGAAAATATTTTCTTCTTTTTTTTTTTTATATGTTTTTATTGCCTTGGCCAGATTGGCTCAGCGGTTAGAGCATCAGCCCACGGACCAAAGAGTCCTGGGTTCGGTTCCCGCTAAGGGCACATACCTCGGTTGCAGTTCATCCCCGGCCCGGTTAGGGTCGTGTGGGTGGCAACCAGTCCGATGTGTCTCTCTCACATCGATGTTTCTCTCTCTCCCTCCCTCCCTCCCACTCTGTCTGAAGATAAATGCAAAAATATCCTCAGGTGAGGATTAAAAAAAAAAAAATTTTTTTTTAATGTTTTTACTGATTTTTTTAGAGAGAGGGGAGAGAGAGAGAGAAACATCGATGTGAGAGGAATATCGATCGGCTGCCTCCTGCACGCCCCCCACTGGGGATCAAGCCCAAAACCTGGGCATGTGCCCGGGCTGGGAATCGAACTGGGACCCTACAGTCCATGGGACAACACTCAATCCACTGAGCCACACCAGCCAGGCAAGAGAAAACATTTTCAATTCATGTGTCTACACCAAGGAATGAGGAGCACTGGAAATAGTAAATATGTGGTTAAGTGTAAAAAAACTTTCCTACTTCAAAATTTTTAAAAGATAACTGACTGTTTCAAGCAAAAGTAAGATGTGGCCTTTGTAATATATAAAAGTAAAATGTGCCACAGCAATCACACAGGTATGAAGAGGGGAAATGGGAATATACTGTTAGCGGTCTTATATGTTAAGAGGTATATTATTACCTGAAGGCAAATTGTGATAAGTTAAAGAAGTATACTGTAAATCCTAGAGTAACCACTAAAATAAAAATAATCCAATGAAGGAGATAAAATGGAATCATAAAAATAATTCAAAAGAAGGAAGGAAACAAAGAAGAGATGAGACAAATGGAAAACAAATTGCAAGATGGTAGAGTTATAACCAAACATATTAATAATCACATTAAATTTACATTGCTCCAAACACTCCAGTTAAAAGGCAGAGGTTCTCAGATGGGACTTTAAAATCAAGGCCCAGCCCTGGCCGGTTTGGCTCAGCGGTTAGAGCGTCAGCCTACGGTCGAGAGAGACCCGGGTTCGGTTCCCGCTAAGGGCACGTACCTCGGTTGCAGTTTGTCCCCGGCCCTGGTTGGTCGTGCGGGTGGCAGCCACTCAATGTGTCCCTTTCACGTCGATGTTTCTCTCTCTCTCTCTTCCTCTCTCTCCCTCCCACTCTATCTGAACAAAGAATGAAAAAATGTCCTCGGGTGAGGATAAAAAAAAATAATAATAAAAATAAAAATAAGATCAAGGCCCAATTATGAGAAACCAACTGTAAGTATAAAGACATAGATTAAAAGTAAAGGATGGAAAATATATATATCATGCTAACACCAATCATAAAACTGGAATGGCCATGTTAATATCAAAATAGATTTCAGAACAAGGATTACCACCAAGAATAAAACAGATCATTCCATGATAATAAATTGGATAATTTATGAGAAATACATATTAATCTTAAATGTTTATGTAGCTAAGATAAACTTCAAAATACATGAAACAAAAACTGACAGATATAAGAGGAAAATAGTTGAATCCACAGTTATAGTTGATATTTCAATATCCCTCTCTCACTAATTCATAGATCATATAAATAGAAAACAAGGACATAGAAGATCTAAACAACACAAGCAATCACCTTGACCTAATTAACATTTATCGATCACTCCACCCAACAACAGAATACATATTCCTTTCAAGTGCACAAAGAACATTTACCAAGATAGACCAAATTCTGAGCCATAAAATAAGTCAATAAATAAGAAAGGACTGAAATAATACAAAGTATGTCTTCTACCACAATGACATGAAATTGAAAATCAGTAACAAAGATCTAGAAAATCCCCAAATATTTGGAAACTAAACGACTAACTTCTAAATAACCCATGGATCAAAGGGGAGGGAGGGATCACAGAAAAAAAACAGAAACATTTGAGTGGGAAACAATGAAAACATGATCACATCTGTGAGGTACTGCCAAAGCGGTGCTTTAGAGGGAATTTACAACATTAATGCTCATATTTGAAATGAAGAAAAGTATCAAATAAATTAAGGTATAAACTTCCTTAATAAACTAGAATGGGAAGACCAAATAAGCACAAGAGGAAATAATAAAGATAAATGCAGTAATATCAATGACATCAAATATAGAAATATAATAGAGAAAAGTTAATTAAACCAAAAGCTGATTCTTTGAGATCAATATATTCATAAACATTTAACTAAACTAATTAGGAAAGACACAAATTATCAATATCAGAAATTAGAGTGGGAACATCACCACAGATTCTATACCTATTAAAAGGATATTAGAATATTGTGAAAAACTTTATGCCAATAAATTTGGGGATTTAATTGAGATGAAAAAATTCCTTGGAAGACAAAAACTGCTGAACCTCAATGAAGAGGTCACAGACCCGCCTCCTCCTCTTTCCCACGGAAGGGAATTGAGGTCTACAGTGATGTCACTTGCCGTCATTCCTGAGTGATGAGATATGACGCAGGGGCGCCCCGAAGTGGGAGCCCTGTATCTATTAAACTGAATTTATAGTTTAAAACCTGCCCACAAAGAAAACGCCAGGCCTGGATGTCTTCAACAGTGAATTCTACCAAATATTTAAGAAGGAAATATTACTAATTCTACAAATTTCTTCCCAAAAAATGAAGAGAAGGAAATACTTCCTCTATGGGGGCAGCATTTCTCTGATACCCAAACTAGAAAGCCATCACAAGAAAACTACAGACCAGTATCCCTCATGAACTCAGACATAAAAGTTCTTAAAAGTTTAGCCCTGGCCAGGCGGGTCCGTTGGTTGGAGAGTCGTCACGTGCACCAAGAGGGTTGCAGGTTCAGTCCCTGGTCAGGGTGTGAATGAGAGGCAACTCATCGATGTTTCTCTCTCACATCAATGTTTCTCTCGCTCCCTTCCTCGCTCTCTAAAAATCAATGAAAACATATCCTTGGGGAAGGATTAAAATAAAAATTAAAAAAAAATTTTTTTTTTCTTTATTGATTTGAGAGAGAGAGGAAGGGAGAGGGAGAGATAGAAACATCGATGAGAGAGAACATCAGTTGGCTGCCTCCTGCATGCCCCCACTGGGGATCGGGGCCACAACCTGGGCATGTGCCCTGACCGGGAATCGAACCGGCGACCTCTTGGTGCATGGGTCGATGCTCAACCACTGAGCCACACCAGCCGGGCTAAAATAAAATTCTTAAAATTTTAGCGAATTGAACCCAACAACATATAAGAAGGATAATATATGGTGACCAAATGGCATTTATTTAATAAATGGAAGTCTGGCTTAACATTTAAACATCAAGTAATGCCATTTTTTCTGGTCCGCGGGCCGACGCTCTAACCGCTGAGCCAAACTGGCCAGGGCAGCAATGCCATTCTTATGAACAGACTAAAAAAGAAAAAAAAAAAAAACAGATAAAAAGCATTTAACAAAATCCAACATTCATTCATAATAAAATACTTTCAGCAAATGAGCAATAGAAAGGAACTTATTCAATGGGATAAAGAGCACCTACAAAAAAAAAAAAAACTAAACTAAAACAAGTATACTTTGTGTGTGTGTGTGTGTGTGTGTGTGTGTGTGTATATATATATATATATATATATATTTAATCCTCACCTGAGGATATTTTTACATTTATCTTCAGACAGAGTGGGAGGGGGAGAGAGAGAGAAACATCAGTGTGAGAGAGACACATCGGCTGGTTGCTATCTGCACAACCCAACTGGGGCCAGGGACGAACTGCAACGGAGGTACGTGCCCTTGGCTGAAATCAAACCCGGACTCTTTGGTCCGCGGGCTGACGCTCTAACCGCTGAGCCAAACCGGCCAGGTCCCATACTTAATATTGAAAGAAATCAGTAGAAAAAAATTAGTCATTCAGAAATCCATGTTTTGGTCATGAGTCCCCTAAGTATTGCTTTAATCAACTGTATGAACTTACATTGTCAGATTTTTTTTAATCTTGTGTATGTTTGTGCTTATAATTATCTTTAAAATATTTTAGATATAAAAGATTTAGAATTTACAAATTCTAAAACAATATCGACAAAAGAATTTAACTGACGGACTGAATAAATGGAGCTGAATTGCTAAACCTGCAGAGAGCTGAGGGAATTACCCAAAATGTAGAGGCATTTCCATTGATAGGGAAATAAAAAAAAAAAAAGTCATTAAGTTAGAAGAGTAGGAGGAGAGATTAGTAGGGTCCTCAAAGGGGACTCGATGTACCATTGCTGGCTTTGAAGGCAGAGGGAGGGGACAAACAGGCCCTCCCCTGAGCCTCCAGAAAGGAATTCAGTCCGTGGACACCTGGATTTTAGCCCTGGAAGACCATCCATGTCAGACTACTTACCCATGGAAACTTGAGAAACTATATGTGTGTTGTTTAAGCCTCTAAGAAAGAGAGAGCGAGAGCCAGCGCGCGCGAGCAAGCGACAGCCTAGCCATTGTGGCTCAGTGGTTGAGCATCCACCCAGGGACCACGAGGTCACCGGTTCGATCCCCAGCAGGGGGCATGCAGGAGGCGGCCAATCAATGTGTCTCTCCCATAGATGTTTCTATCTCTCTCTCTCCCTTCCTGTCTATAAAAATACCTTTTTCAAAAAAAGAGAAAGAGGTTAAGAAACAGAATGAGAAGGTCTGAGTTGCATCCACCAAGATTTTCCAGCGGAAAGCACAGTGCCAGCCACAGAGGCTTGTTCTGAGAATGAGAAGAGAAGAGTGATAATGAAAGCTAACACACAGTTCACTCTGTGCCAGGGATGCTCCGTGCAGTACCGACCAAACTGTCCTCAAATCGGCAGACTGAAGTCCTGCCACACCCATAAAACCGAACACCAGAGCTATTCAGGAGCACAGGGCGGGTCTGTAAGTACCGACAGCAGGTGCGCGGCTAACTGGAAAAGGCGAGGTGCGAGCAGGGCCTGTGCTGGGACCGCGATTCCCACAGACGCGTCGGTCACTGCTCTGTGGGCAGCAGGGCAGGAGGCCTGACGCCTTCACTACGGGCGCTCCTTCTCTGTTTGAGTTTTTAAATTTGTGTCTGCATTAAGTAATAAAAAAAACTTTCCCCGGCCAGTGTGGCTCAGTGGATGCGCGTGTCCCATGGACTGAGAGGTCCCGGTTTGATCTGGTCAGGGCACAGGCCCGGGCTGCGGGCTGACCCCAGTGGGAGGACGTGCGGGAGGCGGCTGATCGATGGTTCTCTCACATCCATGTTTCTCTTCCTCTCTCTCAAAAAAATATAAATAAATGAAATAAAATAAAAACTAAAAAAAAAAAATTTTTATTAAAAGAAAACTTTGCCAAGCAGTGGGGAAGAGCCACTGGTCACTGCGTGAACACGCAGTGGGGCTCGTGTGGACCACGGACTCCAGGCCGACGGCCAGGCGCGGTCGTGCTTCCCGGGGGACGAGGGCCCGCTGTCCGTCCCCACGCCCACTCCTGCGGGGGGGAGGGAGGAGCAAGGCAGACCCGCCTCCTCCTCTTTCCCACGGAAGGGAATTGAGGTCTACAGTGATGTCACTTGCCGTCATTCCTGAGTGCTGAGCCATGACGCAGCGACCATCCCCTGGGACAGAGACGCAGGGGCGCCCCGAAGTGGGAGCTGGAAGGTGGAGCAGGAGGCGAACGGCTGGCGGTTTCTTCTTTCTGAGAGGAGTCATTTCCAGGGATGAGAAACTGGAAATTCAGGCCTAAGTATATTATTTAAAGCTAAAGATAGCAATTGGAAGAACTAAAAATGTCTTTTAGTTGTCCAAATCACCCAGGGGAAGACGTCACAGCCACAGATAAAGTCAGCAAGAAGGGAGCATACGAAAGGAAGACCGGGCGAAGGGGGAAGGTCACGATCTGGTCCTAGCGGAAGAGGGTTAAATGCACTTATTAGAAGAAAAAGTTCACACTTGACTGAAGGGATAAATCCAGCCACTTCACAGGTGACTCAGGAAGTCCCAAAGTGAAAGCTGGAGCAGAGATAAACTAAGAAAACACATCGTGAGAAAACCAGGGCGTGATATTCATACCCAACCAAGCGGAATTTGGGCAAAAAGCATTAAGCACAACAAAAGTTCCATAAAGGTGAGGATCCTAATCCCCTCTGAATTTTTCATTATCCAACCCAAACTGTGAAGCTGGGTTACTTAAAAAAAAATTTTTTTTTCTTTATTGATTTTAGAGAGGAAAGGAGAGGAGAGAGAGAGAAACATGGATGAGAGAGAACATCGATTGGCCGCCTCCTGCATGCCCCCCACTGGGGATGGGGCCCACAACCTGGGCATGTGTCCTGACTGGGAATCGAACCGGCGACCTCCTGGTGCATGGGTCGACGCTCAACCACTGAGCCACACCGGCCAGGCAAAGCTGGGTTACTTTTAGAGAGGGAATGTGACTCAGGATCAAACACAAGGACTGTCCATAATTTTGAATGCTCCGTGAAGTGTTTTCAGTTATTACTTCAATAATTAAAAATTAACAGCTGACATTGTTATGGACCTTTACTGTCAAATATATCAAACTATATGAGCAAAAATGCAAGACAGGCCCAGCCGGTGTGGCTCAGTGGTTGAGCATCGACCCATGCACCAAGAGGTTGCCAGTTCGATTCCCGGGCAGGGCACATGCCCAGGTTGTGGGCCAAATCCCCAGTGGGGGGCATGCAGGAAGCAGCCAATCGATGTTTCTCTATCTCCCTCTCTCTCTAAAATCAATAAAGAAAAAAAATTTTTTTAATGCAAGACAGGAAATCGATAGAAATAAAAGTGTAGTTGAAGAACTACACAATCTCTTTCAGTCCTTGACAAGTAGGGAAAACATGTGAATAGAAAGAAAAAGCTCATCCTGCCCAAGGCAGATCTTTCTCCCAGCACCACCTCCAACAATGGTGTCCCTCTTCTGCATGAAGGACACCACCACCCAGCCAGCCGGACAAGCTCCTCTACCCCCATGCCCAGTCCATCCATCACTGGCTCCTGTCCTTTTAACCCCCTACATCCCCTTGGGACCCATCCATTTCTCCCCTGACCCAAGATACTACCATCTTGCCCCTGGATCATGACAGGAGCCTCCTAAGGCATTCTCACCCACCTCCCTTTCTGCCTCCCATCACTTGTTTTATACACCACAGCTAGAGTGATCTTTTCAAGATGAAAATATTTGCATATTTCTGAGTCAAGTGGGCTAAGGGCATCCTGTTGCTCTCAGGATAAAGCAGAAATCACAATGTGACCCTCAGGGCCATGCGCAACCCCTCCAGCCCCTCGCACACCTCCTCCCTCTCTCTGTCCTCAAATGTCCTCCCGTTCTGTAGAGACCATACTCCTCCCCCACCACAGGGCATTTGCACAAACCACTTCCCAGGCCTGGACTGCTCACCTCCAGCTGTCTCATTAACATCAACTCACCCTTCAGATCTCAGCTCAGCTGGCATCTTGTCAGAAAAACTTTCTGTGGCCCGCATTCTAGCTCAGATTTCTCTCTGTTACGCTCCCAGAGAGAACTCTGTTCCTTTCCTGGACAGTACTTATCCCATTCGGGCTATTATTTCATTAATGTCTGCCGCCGCCACCTATAAGGGCTGTGAGAAAAGGAATTGTTTTTTCTCACCCTCAATTTCCTCCAATGGCTTGCTCTCAGGATAAGGCAAATGGAGAAGGGGCTGTAATAAACCCTAATAATATGAATGCGTCTGAATCCAATTATCAATATTTATTAGATCAATCTTTTTTATTGATTTTTTAGAGAAGGAGGGAGAGAGAGAGAAACATCGATGTGACAGAGAGATATCAATCGACTGCCTCCTGCACGCCCCCTACTGAGGATCGAGCCCGCAACCCAGGCATGTGCCCAATGGAACTGGTACCTCTCAGTCCATGGGACAACGCTCGATCCACGGAGCCACACCGGCCGGGCTATTAGATCAATCTTATTCCTCATTTACTGTCAGAAAACATAACCTTTTTAGTTCTCATGGAATACTGATGCAAACTGACCATGAATTCGATCCCTGCAAAGCCTCAGATGCTGGAAAGTGGAAACGACCGACCCCTCTCTCTGACTCCCGCACAATAGGACTAGAAATAAATGTGGAACCAAGAACAGCCAGAGCTTTGTCTTCTGCACTGTGGGATCACCAGCACCTGGAATAGGGGCTCCATAGGTATTTGTCAAATAAATAAATAACAGAAAGATGATACTGAAGACCCTGCCCCCCCCCCCAAAAAAGCGTTGGAGAGGTGGTCACAGAACTGGACTTGTTACCTGGCATGTGTCCAGGGGTGGCTCCTAACAGCAGGAGGCCAGCCAGGTGACAGAGGGGTGCGGGGAGCTCCTTCTGCCTGCCAGGGTCCTCCCTCTGGCCCCAAATATTCATATCCATCCACATGCAAAACACATCACCCCATCCGAAGGTCCCCAAAAGTCTCAACCCCTTACAAGCCTCAACTCAAAGTCCAAAATCTCATCTAACTCTTATCAACTTAAAACTCCCCAAAAGCCAGTTGTGAGGTGCTTAAGAGAATATGATGCCCTGACTATTTTTCTATTTCTGTTGCAACCAATTACCACAACCTCAGTGGCTTAAGACGACATAAATGTATCAACTCCCAGATCTGGAGCTCAGGAGTGCCACACGGGCCACCCTGGGCGAAAACCACGGTGTCCTAGGCTGCTTTCCTTTCTGGACGCTCTGGAGCAGTGGTTCTCAACCTTCCTGATGCCGCGACCCTTTAATGCAGTTCCTCACGTTGTGGTGACCCCCAACCATAAAATTATTTTCGTTGCTACTTCATAACTGTAATTTTGCTACTGTTATGAATCGCCGTGGGAAATATGTGTTTTCCGATGGTCTTAGGCAGCGCTCCCTTTCCCTGCCTTTTCTGACTCCTACAGGCTGCCTGCGGTCCTCGGCGTCCGCCCCCTTCCTCCAGCTTCAAAGCCAGTGACATTGCAACTGACCCTTCTGCCAATCACATCCTCTCTCCGACTGCGGCCTGGAAAGGCCTCTGCTTTTAAGGGTTTATGTGGTTAGATTGGGCCCATCTGGATAATCCAGGACACGCGCCCTTCCTCCAGGTCCGTACCCTTAATCACACCTACAAAGTCCCTTTTCCCACGTAAGGTAGCTTATTCACAGGCTCCAGGAATTAGGATGTGGACATCTTTGGGGGGCCATCAGGCTGTGTGCCATAGTCCTCCCTCTGGCCCCAAAAGATGCTCATCCATCCATATGCAAAATACATCACCCCATCTGAAGGTCCCCAAAAGTCTCAACCCATTAGAACATCAGCTCAGAGTCTAAAAGTTCACCTAAATCTTGTCTTAAAAAAAAAATCCCAAATCTCACCCTCTGCAGCATTCACAGCAGCTATGAGTCAGGCTGTAAGTACAATGTGTCCTGGGCCAGTTTCTCTCCACATGTGGACCTCTGAAACTAGGAAACCAGTTGTCTTCTCCCAAAATGCAACGGGGGCTCAGGTACAGAATGACAGGCGTAGACATTCAGAAGGAAAGAAAATGGAAGGGAAAAGGAGTCAGGGTCCCGAGTAATTTTGAAATCCAGCTGGGCCAACTCCTTTAGGTTTCAAGTCTTGGGAAAACCCTGTGGTGCGAAGCTCCGCCCCCTGGGCTCACGGCCCCGCCCCCTAGGTCCTCCTTCCTTGTCCCTGAACTGGAGCACCTGTTCGCAGCTGAGCGGGCTTACCCGTCTGTCTCCTCCTGCAGACTTTTGAAAGGGGTCCAACTGTCTCTGTCCCTTTCGGGCCCAGCTGGCAGTGGTATGACATTCTCAAGACCTCTGTGGGTAGCCCAGGTGTGCCCCAGGGATGCCTGCCAGCAGACAGGAGCTATATCCACAGACGTTCCCTCCATAACCACATCGCTATGTTTGGCTTCTGCTGAGACGGTGAAGGGATCTGAGCCACACATCAAATCTCTTCAGAGAGACTTTTATGTGATGAATACTCTGACCTGAGCCAATTTGCAGGTCTGGAACCCACTGATTGAAAAAGTGGCTGGGTCCCTGGATGAAGGACCCTGTGACCTCATGGCAAGCATATAACCCGTGAGAGTTCTCCTCAGTCCTCCCCCCGAGGAAGCATGCTCTTTTACTGGGGTGACTGTACACGTGGGGGGGAAGGTACCCAGCCCCACCCCCTTATTACAGTGGGGACTCACAGGGCCAGGCACCCGAGTTCTCGCTAAAGCCCGGCTGACACCCAGTCCCATGTACAAACGGGCATCGATATACTCGGCAGTGGGAACGATCCCCACGCTGGGTCCCGGGACGTGGAGTAAGAGCTATCCCAGTGGGAAGTCCAAACGGAAACCTCTGAAACTCACACACACACCCCCACCCACCAAGGAAGAGGCGCTGGACCGCCACGCAGCCGGACTTACTTGGCAGGTCGACATTAGCCAGCGTTCACCCTTGGCCACCCCGGAACTGGCACAGGGGTACATGCATGGAATGGCCTGGTGGCAGAGGCCATGCATGGCCCCCACAGCATGGACTCCTGCTTATCAAGACTGACCCAGCTGCTGCTGTCCCAGAATGTCCAACTGATCGGCAACCGAGACCAGCACTGAGCTCCCAGGATGGCACCAGTCCCTGAGAACAGCTGGCCACCTGGCCGCCTGTCGACCTTGATCCCTCTCCACCTGGGAAGGGCCAGTGGTTCACCCTCATGGGGACAGACGCCTACAGAGCCTCACCGGGGGCTTGCAGAGTGCATGCCGCCCAGGCCTGGAGTGTCCACACAGCACGTGGCCGGGCAGGAGGCGCGGGTGCCCCACCACCAGGAGCCTTCTGAAGGGAGGGCACCGAGGAAAACCTGGAGCTTACAGGACATGTGACGTCGAACATGCTCTGGTGGCGAGATCGGGGAAATGAGTGACACACAGAACTGAGCAAACAGAAAACAAGGCACCTACGAACCCCAGGAAAACACAACATTGTGAGGGGTGGGGCGAAATCACCGGCTGGCTCAGCTGGGACAATAAGGGGCATCGTCACCATAAGGTCAACACCAAATACTGACTAAGCCCAAAACTGTGACATGAATCACTAGAGTGTGGAGGGAGAGGAGGTGGGAGAGCAGGTCGGGGAAAGAATGCAGGAATTCCAACCTTTCTAAGTGGGACATGAACACCGACTCCAGAAACTGTAAATGAAGAAGCAGAAGAAACAGCATACATATAGACCTCAGCACCCACTCGTTTTTAACGAGCATGAACAAGTGAATCCGGGAAGAATCTGGGGAAGTGAGCAGGGTGAGGCAGGGGACTCGCTACAGCCTTGCGATACTAGTTCATCTTTGTACATGTTACATGCAGTAAGGAAGAAATAATAATATAAAATGAAGACATTACATACCAAAACCTGAAAGCGTTATGCTGATGAAATTTAAGATCTACATACATGGTCTGTTTTGTAGGAAAACATAAATTAACAAAATTGATCCTAGAGAAAGCAGGGGGAAAAAACACACACACAAAAACAGAATAGACCAACACATCTAAAACAAATAGAAAAAACAGTTAAAACTCTGCCCTGAATGAAACTGCTCTGTATGAGACTGTAGTGGTGGATACATGTCATTACACGTTCGTTCAAACCCACAGCATGTACACCGAGCCCTAATGTCCAGTACGGACCCTGGGGGACGATGATGTGTCAGTGCGGTTCACCCGCTGTGACAGACGTGCCCTCTGGTGGGGGATGTGGATGATGGAGGAGGGTACGTCTGTGTGGAGACAAGGGGTAAATGGGTCTCTCTGTATTTCCTTCCCCATTTTGCTGTAAGTCTAAAACAACTCTAAAATAAATAATACTTTAAAACTGAATTTAGCCCTGGCCGGTTTGGCTCAGTGGTTAGAGTGTCGGCCCTCAGACCAAAGGGTCTCGGGTTCTATTCTGGTCAAGGGCACGTACCTCAGTTGCAGTTTGACCCCTGGCCCTGGTCTGGGTCCTGCAGGAGGCAACCAGTCGATGTGTCTCTCTCACATCGATCTCTTTCTCCCACTCTATCTGAAAATCAATGGAAAAGTGTCCTCTGGTGAGGATTAAAAAAAAAACAAAAACTGAATTTTTAAAAAATTACCTGCCCCTGTCCTTAGAAGAGGCATCTTATGACAAGTGTCCGTGAGGATGTGGAGCACCCAGAACTCTCTCACTGTGGGTGGGACAGTAAACTGGTTCAGTCGCTGTGGAGAAATGCTGGGCAGTAGCTACTGAGCATATGTATACCCTGTGACCAGCAGCTCCCTCTGCATACAGTCAACAGAATTGAGACTTGTGTCCACTGTCTTGTGTCAACTGTCATGGGCAAGAATGTTCACATTAGCTTGGCTTTTTTTTTTTTTTTTTTTTTTAGATTTTTTAAATTGATTTTTAGAGTGAGAGGAAGAGAGAGGGGGAAGAAGAGAAAGATAGAGACTGAGAGAGCAAGAAACATCAATGAGAGTGAAACATTGACTGGCCGCCTCCTTCATGCCCCCTACCAGGTATGGAGCCCACAGTCCGGGCATGTGTCCTGACCAGGAATGGAACCAGCGACCTCTCGGTGCACAGGCAGATGGCCAACCCACTGAGCCAGGGCCACGTCAGCTTGATTTATACTAGGCGAAGATGGGAAACAACCCCAAATCCATCCACAGTAGAATGGGTAAACAGGTCATGGCATATTATTAAAGTGAATCTACAGCTATAAAGAAAGGATGAAATACTGACCATTATTCAGTATCACGGATAAGTCTCAGAGACATAATGCTGAGTAAAGAAAGTGAGACTCAAAAGAGTTCACGTTGTATCATTGCATCATATGAAGTTTGAATGCAGGCAAAACTAATCTGTGGTGACAGAAATGAGAGGTTCCCCTGGAGACTGCTGACGGACCCGGAGGCGCAGGAACTCTGTGGAGTGCTGGGGATGTTCCCTATTCTTAACGGGTGATGGATATTCAAGCACAGTCGTGCGGAAAATTCACAAAGCTGTATACACTTCAGATGTGTGAACCTTACTGGTTACATCTCTCTCTCTCTTTTTTTAATGGAAAAATAAGGTATCAAGCCCAGATGGTTTTATTGAGAGTTCTTTAAAAAAAATTCTAGTGCTAAATACATTATTCCAGAACACATAAAAAGCTGGAAATAGCCTAACTCTTCTTCAAGGATAGCATAACCCTGACACCAGAGTAGGATAAAAAATAAAAACATTATAGATCAATTTTACGTATGAATACATGTGCAAAAATCCTAATTAAATATTAACAAACTAATTATCAACACAGCAAAATGGTAACCTACAGAATGGAAGAAAATATTTACAAATCACAGATTTGATAAGGGATTAATACCCAGAATATATAAATGACTCCTACAACTCAATTGAAAAACAAAACAGAACAAAAACAACCACACAAAACACGAGCAACCAAATTCAAAAATAAGCAAATGACTTGAATAGACATTTCTCCAAAGAAGATACACAAATCACCAACAAACACATGAAAAGATGCTCCACACCCGTAGTCACGAGGGAAATGCAAAGCCAAACCATAATGATAAACCACTTCACACCCATTAGGATCCGTACTACAAAAACAAAACAAAACAGAAAACAGCAAGTGTTGGAAGAGTGCAGAGACATTGGAACCCTTGTGCCTTGCTGGGAGGAATGTAAAATGGTGCAGTCACTATGGAAAACATATGGCAATTCCTCAAATTATTAAAAATAGAATTACTGTATGATCCAGAACTTTCCCTTCTGGGCACACACCCAAAAGAATCGAAAGCCAGATTCAAATAGATACTTGTACCTCCGTGTCCGTAGCAGGGTTACTCACAATAGCTAAAGGCAGAAACCGTCCAAAAATCCAACAGATGAGCGAATAAACAAAATGTATGATCTACACATAAAGAAATATTATTTCGCTCTAAAAATGAGGAAGTTCTGACACGTGCGACAATGTGGATGAACCCTGAGGACGTTATGCTAAGTGAAATGGGCCGGTCACTATCGTATGATCCACTCACCTGAGGTTCCCAGAGAGCCAAGTTCATCAGCCGGAAAGGAAAGCCGGGTGGTGCTCGCCAGGTGGTGCTCGCCAGGGCCTAGGGAGAGGGAGGAATGGAGAGTTAGTGTTAAATGATACAGAGTTTCAGTTTGGAAAGGAGAGAAAGTTCTGGAGATGGGTAAGTAGTGTGGTTGCCCAACAATGACAATGTACTTAATTGTCACTGAACTGTACACTGAAATGGTTCAAACGATAAATTTTATGTCATGCATATTTTATCACAGTTTTAGAAAAAGGAGTATGTGTAGACAGGCTGGCTGGCCCACAAGCAATCTCTCCTCTTTCTAGTGTGGGGGTGGGGGGTGGGGAGGATCTTTCTGCTAAAGAGAAGTCGGTCACTGGGTGGAGCGGCAGAAACCAGCCCGGCCGGCAAGCCTGCTGCATGGCTGAGGCACCTCTGGTCTGGAGACACTGCCTCTGGGCTCCTACCCCTTGCAGCAAACCTCTCTCCCTGTTTATGTATTTTTATTTATTTATGTATTTATTTATTTTAATCCTCACCCGAGGATATTTTTCCATTGATTTTTTAGATAGAGTGGAAAGCAGGGAGGAAGGGAGGAAGGGAGGAAGGGAGGGAGGGAGGGAGGGAGGGAGGGAAGGAAGGAGGAAGAAACATCGATGTAAGAGACACATCGATTGGTTACCTCCCGCAGGACCCCAACCGGAGGCCAGGGATCCAACCTGCAACCGAGGTATGACGTGCCCTTGACCTGGAATCAAACCCGAGACTCTGGTCTGGGGGCTGACGCTCTGACCACTGAGCCAAACCTGCCAGGGCCTCTCTCCCTGTTTAAACACAGCAGGAGCAATAGACACTCTGTCACAATCACTGATACCCTCTGGGAAAGATGGGCTCGAAGGCAAAAATAACCAGACCTGTGAGCATGCCCACAGAGAGAGACATGACCAGAACCGCCTATGCAAGATGGCCCAGAATTAATAACCAGATCAGGAACTCAGAGTACTCATCACAATAGCCGTGAGGAGATAAGAAAGACAGTGCTCACATGAAGCAGGGACAGGCACTTATAGTCAAGAACCAAGTGGGAAATACTGAACGTGGAGTAACACAACAGATCGAATAAATAGTATAGCTGGACAACTGAAGGGGGGAAATCGTAAAGTAGAAGATCGGGCTGAGAAAGACCTCCAGAGGCACTTGGAAACAGAGATAGGAAATACAGAAGAAAAAAGCAGGATATGTGGAAGCCAGAAGTTGACTGTCAACATCCATACACTAGTGTGTAGAAAAAAACACACAAACCCCCCTGGCCAGTTTGGCTCAGTGGTTAGAACGTTGGCTCATGGACCAAAGGGTCACAGGTTCAATCCCCAGCCCTGATCAGGGTCATGTGGGAAGTAACCAGTTGATGTGTCTCTCTCAAATCGATGTTTCTTTCTCTCTCTCTCCTTCCCTCCCTCCCTTCCACTCCACCTAAAAAAAAAAAAAAAAAAAGCAATGGAAAAAAATATCCTCGGGTAAGGATTAACAAAAAATAAAAATAAAATACACAAACTAAAAGGCAAATGTTTCAATCACATCCAAGAATGTTGCCAAATTAAAACAAGATAAAGGCAGAGTTTCACTGAGTGAGAAACAGGCTCAGTGATGAGACTCCCACCTGTGGACATGTTATGGTCCAACTTCAGAACATTAAAGGTAAAGAGAAAAACAATTTAATAATTATTTTATGTTTATTGATTTTTAAAGAGAAGACGGGGCAGGGGCGGGGGGAGAGAAAAACCTTGATGAGAGAGAGAAACACCGATCAGCCGCCTCCTGCGTGGGCCCCACCTGGGGACTGAACCCGCAACCCAAGCAGGCGCCCTGCCCGGGAATCAAACCAGAACCCCTTCGGTGCATGGGGCACACTCCCACCAGCCGAGCCGCACTGGCCGGGGCAAGGGAAAAACAATTTAAAGCTGTTTAGAAATAAAGAGCAGTTTACCCAGAATGGAAAAGGGAAAAATAGGGTCAGACCCCTCGACAGGCGCATCGGAAGCAGGAAGACAAAGACTCGGGGCTCTCAGAACATTTACTGTGCGAAGGACCTCAGTGCAACCATCTGGATAAAGTAAGGATGTAAACAGATCAAGGAAGGGGGAGAGCGACTGGGGAGTAGGATGAGAAAACACCCTGGCGGGTCACTGTGACTGACGGCGGGGACGGGAGGGGGCGGAAATATCCGCACCCTGAACCCAAGGCTGGGTATGAACTGTGTGAGCTTCCTTTGCGGGCGATGAAAATGTCCCAGACGTAGACAGTGGTGAGACTGCACAACACTATAAATGCACGAAATGCCACTGAATTGTCCTTTTCCCCCAAGGAAAATGGTTAGAATGGCAAATTTTATGTTATGTGTATTTTATTACAATTTTTAAAACTCGATAACAAAAAATACCGGGGAAACCCCATGTTCATAAAATAATACTCTTCTAAATAACGGATAAGTCAAAGGAAAAGAACACAATGGGATTCAGAAAACTAAGTGATAATGAAAAATACAATATATCAAAATGTATGAAATGAAGCTAAAGCCTTGCGTGGAAGGAAATGTATCACTGTACATTCATTTATTTGAAAAAAAGACTGAAAAAAATCAATGAACACTCATCCCAGGAAGTTGGAAAAAGAACAGCAAATCGAATAAAAAAAAAATAAGTAGAGGAAACAAAACTTTTTAATCAAGTTAATTTTAAAAACACTGGGGTTGCCCGGCGGGTGTGGCTCAGTGGTTGAGCGTCGACCCACGCACTAAGAGGTCGCCGGTTCGATTCCCAGTCAGGGCACATGCCCAGGTTGTGGGCCCGATGCCCAGTGGGGGGCGTGCAGGAGGCAGCCAGCCGATGTTCTCTCTCATTGGTGTTTCTATCTCTCTCTCCCTCTCCCTTCCTCTCTCTCTCTCTAAAATCAATAAAGAAAAATAAAAGAAAAATAAGAAACAAAAACACAGCACTGGGGCTGTGCAGTGTGGTAACTATAATACTGCTGCACTGAGCATTTGAAAGTTGCTAAGAGAGTAGATCTTAAAAGTTATCACAAGACCAAAACATCTGTAACTGAGTGTGGTGATGGATGTTAACTAGACTTAGCGTGGTGATTATTTCACAATACTGTCCCAACAAAGCAAGTCGTGATCTTTTGCTGGTGGAGGGTCTTGCCTTCCACTGTAAAAAACGCAGCCTCTGTGAGGCTCAGTCAAGCGCCGTGCCATAAAACGAGGTATGCCTGTGTCGTCAAATATCGAGTCATTATGTTGCACACCTGAAACCAGTATAATGCAGGTCAATTACACCTCAACTTAAAAAATACTAAAACGAAAACACAATGCTGAATGTCAATGAGGTCAAAAGTTGATTCTTAGAAAGACAAAAATATTCAACAATAAAGATAAGTTTAAAAAGACAAAAATAACTGATAAACCTCAGATTGAGAAAAAGATCAAATACGAATGCTTGAAGTCAGGACTAAAACAGGGACTTCAAGATGCTGCCAAAAATACACTGCACAGACCTAATCATGAAGAGACCACCAGACTTGCCCTGGCTAGTGTGGTTCAGTGGTTAGAGCATCAGCCCTCAGACCAAAGGGTCATGGGTTCCATTCCCCATCAAGGGCATGTACCTGGGTTGCAGGTTCGATCCCCAGTCCCGGTTGGGGTGCATGTGGGAGGCAACCAATGGATGTGAGATGTCTGTCTGTCTGTCTCTCTCTCCCCTCCCTTCCTTCTATTCTCTAAAAATCAGTGGGGAGGGGGGGAATCATCAGACTAATCTTGACAGAGGGACAGTCTACAAAAAGTAATGGGCCTGACGCTTCAAAATGACAATGTCATAACAAATAAATTCAGTCCCAGAAACTGTCCTCGAGTGAAGGAGACGAGAGCTCTCTCAGCTGAGTCCAGCCTGTGGTCCTGCCCCTGGAGAAAGTTGCTGGGAAAGACTGAGACAGTTGGCAAGTTGTCGGTGAGGTCTGCAGATGGACAGCTGACCCCGGAAAGCGCCCCAACTTGGGTAACTGTCCTGTTGTGTAAGTGACTGTCCTTGCTCTTCTTTCTTTTACTTATCTTTTTATCAGCATGCTATTTTAATTTTACACAAGAGAAAACAACCACTAGATGAATTTCATTAATTAAATACAAACACAGAGGAGAAGGGGAGAAAAACACACACACAGTTGGAGAACAGTCAACTTGGGGATTTTTTCTTGGGCCCAGCAACAGAGCCCATCAAGATATTCACGAAGAAGACACTTCACCTGCTTATGGGTTCTCTGGAAGCGCAACGGGCTGTCCCTGCGCTACGCTGTGGCCTCGTCAGGCCCTCCCTCTCAGGCTCTCTACACAGCATTTCTCCTCGAGAATTTCTCAATTCCCTCCAGTTTGATCCAACTCAGCTCCCAAGCCAGGCTGGCGATCAGGGAGTCAGTTCCCTCGGACACAGCGTTACGAATTCAAAATGGCTTAGAAACGAGGGCATTGTGATAGCATTTAAGCGTGTGAACACACACAGCGAAGCTGGCCAGAAAGCTGAAGGACCTCCTTTCCTGCATCATTTTGATGTGACCCCCTTGGTCTTTTTCTTTTTAATTTTATTTTCCTTTATTGATTTCAGAGAGAGAGGAAGTGAGAAGGAGAGAGATAGAAACATCAATGAGAGAGAACATCAATCGGCTGCCTCCCGCATGCCCCCACTGGGGATTTGGCCCACAACCTGGGCATGTGTCCTGACTGGGAATCAAACCGGCGACCTCTTGGTGCATGGGTCGATGCTCAGCCACTGAGCCACACCAGCTGGACGACCCCTTTGTCTCTGAACACCTCTGGCACTTGGCCCAAGATATAATTGGATCTCCTTGTAGGTTTCCTGGCCAGACCAGGATCCAGGCATTCCTTTAGGGACCCCAATTCCTTTCTGTTGGGAACTGTATTTAGAAAACACATTCTGAGCACTAGGTGGGCTCATTGCTAAGTGAATTAATATTTCTAGGCCTTTCCAACATATAGAGCAAGAAAATATACCTATGCTGTCAAGTCGAATTCACCCCACCACCAGGTCAGGAGAGGGTTACCGTGAGGCTAATGAGCTTCTAAGGTTCTATACCGAATTTTGTAGCATTTCTAATTTTTTTTTATCCTCACCCAAGGACATTTTTGCATTTATCTTCAGATAGAGCAGGAGGAAGAGAGGGAGGAAGACAGAGAGAGAAACATCGATGTGAGAGAGACATATCGAGTGGTTGCCACCCACACAACCCCGGCCGGGGACAAACTGCAACCGAGGTACATGCCCTTAGTGGGAACTGAACCCGGGACTCCCTGGTTCGAGGGCCGACGCTCTAACCACCGAGCCAAACTGGCCAGGGCAAATTTCTAATTTTCTTTAAAGAGATCCTCCAAAATTGTATAAGCTTCAAGTCTCACAAACACTGTACCTATGCCTGTATCCCGTACCCCACCCCAGGGCCCGCCTTCCCTATTCTGCAGTACGTGGGTGTTCTTCCACAGTGAAGACCTGAGTACCAAGGAGAAACACCACCCCCGCCTCCTCTTTCTCAAGGAGAAGAGGGAAGCGAGGCCAAAGTTCACCCATTCCTTTCTATTTTCTTCCTGAGATCCTTTTATACAACTGACCTGGGTCATGGTCCCTAAGAGGATTCCAAGAGTCTAAAATAAATTTGCCCACTTACTTTGAATTTTTTCATGTCAATCTAGCACCTTCTAAAAAATTGAACTTATTGAGGTGACACCAGTTAATAGAATGATATAGGTCTCAGGTGTACAACTCTATAACACATCATCTGTATATTGTATTGTGTGTTCACCACCCCAAGTCTCCTTCAGTGAAGCACGCACTGGACACAAGGGGACATCAGTCTGCAACCCACTCAAACAGTTCAGGTTCAAATGGACCCAGGGGCAGAGTTCGGCATTTAGTTCTAAACTGGAGGCTCTTTAGCTGACCGAGGCCTGCTCCCTGTCCGAGTCGAAGGTCTGTGCCCTGACTCTCTCCTCCCAGGAAGACCTCTGGCCCAGGAGAGCTCCTTGAAGCCCAGGACCTTGGCTCAGAGCCTAGAGCCCTTCAGCTATGAAACGGAGGACAGTCTGACCCTGAGGCTGTGGGGTTCTTTCCAGCGGTCTGAGCAAGGCCCATCTGAGAAGCAGAAACCCAGCTGGGGCTGCCACTGGGAAAACAGGCCCATTCCTTGGCTTGGGCCGACTCTGCACCCTGGAAGAGCAGAGTGGCTCCAGCTGGCTGCTGTTGGCCTTTCAAGGCCCAGGTGCCTTTCAGCAGGTAGGGTGCCAGGGAGGCCCAGAGGTCTCTGGGCCTGAACACCAAGCCAAGAAGGGCCGGGGTGCTGAGCAGGGAGCGCTGGGTTCCCAGCCTGGCTGTCCCCTGCCTGGGACTAAGACTCAGTTTGGGCTCCCTCTGTTTCCCTCTGAGCCCCTAAATCCCCTCCTTGAAAGAATGGCCCAAAGACAACTTCAACCACAAGCCGGTCCCGGCACCCTCCTCCGGGCCAGGAGGTGTCATGGAGCCACTTGAACACCCCCTCCCTCCCTGCCATTTGTGGGGGTTAGTGACTCAGGAAGTGACAGGCCTTCCTCTGCTCCCAGACGAGGTGGGTCAAACCTGGCTTTTCCTGGGGAGAAGGCCTGAACCCCACCTGGCTCCCCGCACCATCACCTTGCACCTGAGCCCAGGGCGGGACGGGGTGCCCAGGAGCCACAGAGAGGGTGGCAGGGAGGCGCTTACCTGAGGCAGGAGGAGGCACGGTTCACCCAGCCGGCAGCCTGCGTCCTCTGGAGCCTGGCACAAAGCTGCTTCTGACCACGGGGCTGCTCATTATCAGGAGGACCTCACCTGTGCGCTGGCCCCGCCCCCTCGCGGGCGCCTGCCTGCCCGCAGGTGGTGGGAATTTGGACCTCCATTCCCACGAGGAGCTCCTCTCTGCCCTGCTTGGCCCTCTGCCCTCCAGGACACCCAAGGCCAGGTGCCAGCACAGCAAGTGGCCCAAGGGAGCCTCTTGCCAGGGGGTGTCTGCTTAGGCGCCAGGGTACTGCCTGCCAGGAGCCTGGGAGAGGGTACTGTGGGCAGCTGGAGGCTGCTTTCTCGGCGGGGGTAAGGGGGGGGCAGAACTGGGCCTGGCACAGAAATCCACACGCAGTGATGGCCGGTGTTGTTTGGTGCACATTTGGTGGTGGCTCCAAATGGGTCTTCTCTCCATGGTCCCTTCCAGAGACCTCACGGCAATGACAGGCCAGTGTCTCTGCCCTTCCTGCTCCACAGAGGTCTGTCCCATCTCCTTAGAAACCTGTTTGCTTTCTTTTTCCTCTTTTTTGATTTCTCTCTACTCCTCATGGGGCCACCAGGCCTGAGCGCTCAGGCTCCAGCAGGCGCGGCCCACTGGGAGCACTCACACAGGGCGGGGAAGGAAGTCTCCATTCCTCAGGCCAGGCCCTCCTGGAGCTCTGCTCCTTCCCCGTTCCTCTCCCATCTCGCACCCTCCTCCCTCCAGCTCAGAGGCTCAGGGGTCACTCTCCTGGACACTCTCCCAGGCCCACTGGACCTGGCTCATTTGCCTGACCTGTGTCAACCCTGCCTCTTACTGGACCTCTCCCTGGGCACAGACAGACCCTCCTGCTACAGTTGGACATGGATGTGCGTGCACGCACGCACACACACACACACACACACACACACAGCAGTGTTTGTCAGAAAGCCCACCAAAGGACCATCTTTCCTCCCCAGCAGAGCGCAGGCAAGGACACGAGGGGCTCGGGGACAGGTATGCTTTATTACTTATCCCACACGTGACTGTCCCAAAGCCGAATCAGACCACCCACCTGCACTCATTGTACTTTACAGAGCACAGGTTCATGGCGCTTCTAATGTCGCAGCCCCACCGCCTTCCCCAGACAGCCCCAGGGCCTGAGAGCGTGAAAATTCTGCTACTTTGGGGCCTGGTCATTTCTGGCCCCCATCCACTCCTCCTCCTGACCCCTGACCTCAGGGAAAAGAGCAGACACTGCCAAAATTCAGGCCCACCTGGTCTGCTGAGCACCAAGGCCCATGGGAACAAGGGAGTCCCACAGTGGTCACTTAGTCCTTCCCACGGCCCTGCCTTTAGGAGGCCACATCCCCTTGGATGAAGAAAACAAGGCACGGTGGTGAGGCAGGAGGGAAGCCAAGGAAGAGCTTGCAGATGGATGTTCTGAGACACAGGTCACAGCCCCCTCGCCCCGCCTTTCTCCGAGACTTGCTCCCAGGCACCCTGGTCTGGGGCAGGCAGAGGTCCACACCAGAAGGGCTGGGGCGGGGTGGCCCTGGCCAGAGGAGGCTTGGCCCCTGCCTGTCCGCCCCCATGTCTGGAAGTCAGGGTTAAGGCCACGTGGCTCCCGCTCCCTTTCCCACAGTCCTCAGCGGCTCAGCTCCGGTAGCTCTTCAGCAGGTGCCCTGCGATGACCAGCCTCTGGATCTCACTGGTGCCTTCATAGATCTCGGTGATGCGGGCATCACGGTAGTGCCGCTCGGCTGGCATCTCTGTCACGTAGCCCATGCCACCCAGGATCTGAATGGCCTAAGGCGAAAAGCAGGGGCTGAGGAGGGAGAAGACCCCCCACACTGTGGGGAAAGGCAGGGGCAGGATCAGTCACACAAAAGGACCGGTTGGGGGAGGGGCAGCTGACAAGCTACTAAGCCCCCGGGGCCTTGTCCAGGCACAGGCTCGCACTGGGGATACTCACCTGGTGGCTAATGGCAGTTGCAGCCTCCGATGCAGCCAGCTTGGCCATTGCTGCCTCCTAACCACAGGGGATGGAGGGGTCAGAAACTTTACCTCATGGGGAGCCCCCAGCACATGGCCCCTCAGCAGGGGCAGGCCTGGGAGCCTCCCCTTGGAGCAAGAGAAACTGGAACACCACCCAGACTTCTCCCTCAGTCCCTCAGCCCACCAAGGGGCCAATGCCTGGGGAGACCCCTTCCTAAGGGCACCTTGGTGAAAGGCTTCTTGTTATCCTTCAACATGGCAGCACGCCAGGTCAACAGCCGGGCACTCTCCAGGGCCAGGGCCATATCTGCCAACTTGAACTGCAACAACCAGGCCCCAGCACACCAGTCAGTAGCTGCCCCTCCCTCCCTCCAAGGACATGAGGGAGGAGAGCGGGGAGCATGGGAGCAGGTAAAAGCTCACCTGCCGAGTTCTCCCCCAGTGTCCAGGCTCCTAAAGTCAAAGCCTTGTTACCTGGATGCCCTGGAGCTTGGTGAGGGGCGCCCCAAAGGCCTTGCGATTCTCTGCGTAGTTCACAGCACAGTCAAGGGCAGCCTGGGCGATGCCCAGAGCCTGGGAGGCAATGCCAATGCGGCCCATGTCCAGGGTTTGCTGTGGAGACCACCCCAGTCAGTAGCTGGCCAGTTGGGCGCCCAGGCCTCGACCCAGGGCCCCACCCCCACTGCCGGGCTTACCATGGCTATCTTGAAGCCCATCCCCAGCTCCCCCAGAAGGTTGTCCTTGGGGATGCGACAGTCCTCAAAGATGAGGTTGGCTGTGGATGAGGCCCTGATGCCAAGTTTGTCTTCCTTCTTCCCCAACGAGAGCCCAGGCGTTGGCATGGGAACCAGGAAGGCACTGATGCCCTGAAAGAGCAGAAAACCCACCCAGTCAGTGACTCTCCCAGAGGCTGTCCTAGGCAACGCCCCTCACGCAAACCACACCAGACAGACCCCGCCCCTTCCCCCTGCCCGGTCCCTTCCCGCCAGTTCCCTCGGGACCTGGAGCCATGTCGCCCTCTGCTGGCTCCTCTGGGGAAGGTGCAGACACCAACCCAGGCCAATGGCAGGCAGGGGAGGAAAAGGGAAAGCTCCAAGGTCCCCAGAGCAGAAACAGCTCCATCAGGCCAAGGAGACTGGGATTCAGAAACTATGAAGTGGCTGCAGCCCAGAGGTCTACTGGCCCTCTCTCGGCTCCCACCTTGTGATGCAAGGACCTGTCGGTGCTGGCAAAGACCACGGTGGCCGAGGCGTCCCAGCAATTGGTGATCCAGGCTTTGGTACCATTCAGGACCCACGAGTCACCCTCTTCCCGGGCGGTGGTGGAGGCGGCTCCCGCGTCGCTGCCATTCCCTGCCCCGCACGCAGACTCAGAATCCAGGCCCCCCCACCACCACCTAAGGGCACTGCTGCCAGCTCAGCTGGTGAGCACGACCAGGCTCCAGAGAGTCAGGGTCTGGCCCCTGAGAGGAAATTCCAAGGCCATGCCAGCTCAGAGCGGGACAGGGGGGTGGGGGCAGCTGGGCAGCTTCAGGCCCAAGGGACTCCAGGGCCAAGCGTCCCGCCCAGCTCAGATGAGGTGACCACCCAAGCCAGCAGGGGCCAGGCCCTAGCTCCTGCCTCTCCCCCGGGGGGTCAGCCTGGCTCCAGTCTGACTCTTGTCACCCTGCTGCTGAGGTGAGGGGACAGGGAGACGGCTGTCCCACTGTGGTACCTGGTTCACTGAGGGCAAAGCAGCCAATTTTGTCGCCGCTGGTGAAAGGCGTGATCCACTTCTGCTTCTGCTCCTTGGAGCCAAACTTTAGGATGGGCCCCAAGTAGAGGGACTGTGGGGACAGAGGGGAGCTCTGTCCACACACCTGGCCACTCGCAGACCCTACCCTAAAGCCTGTGATCTCCAGAGCCGGAAGGGACCAAGTCCAGAGGAGGTCAGGAGCCAGGAACCCCAGTCTGGATGTTGGGACACATGGCCAAGTGCCTGCCCGCCCCTAGGAGCCTCCCTTCCACCTGCGTCTCTGATGTCTGGAGGGGGACTCACGTTGTTGACGCTCATGATGACTCCGGTGGAGGCACAGCCCCGGCTGATCTCCTCCATGGCGATGGCATAGGCCAGGTAATCGAGGCCGGCACCACTCAGCTCCTCGGGAACATCCATGGCCAGAAGTCCAAGCTCGCCCATCTTCTTCACCTGGTCTCGAGCAAGGATGTCGGCAATGGCAGCTGGGAGCCAGTGCCCACCCTCAGAGCCCCAAACCCTCCTGCCTCTGAGCCACTGCCTGTGGCCCCACCCACCCCTTGATCCCTGAGTCCAGACGCTAAAGACCCAGCCTCAGCAGAGGTGTGTGACAGCACACCTCGTTCAAGCCATCCCGTCCCCACACTCCGCACTGGCTCACCTCTGTCTGCAGCCACAACAGAAAGCACAGAAAGCCTTCAGGAGCCTCCAAGGTGAGAAGCAGGGCAGCATGGTACCATAGTGACCTTTCAGTCCCCTAAGCACATCACACACATCCTTCCTCCCCACCACAAGGCCTTTGCACATGCTGTTCCCTGTCAGTAATGACCTCTATCAACTAGGTAGTATCTCCTCCTCCCCTTTGGTTCTAAGCTCAAGCATCACGTCCTGGGACTGCCACCTCTGCCCTCACTAAGCCATTAAGTCCTGTCATCACACACTTGCCGCACCTGTGCCCCTCTTCTGCCGTGCTTATGCAGGGAATGTCACCTATTTCTGTCTCATTTTGATTAAGGTCTCTCGCCCTGACCACGTGGGCAGACTGTGTATTTTGCCCACTGTTATATTCCCAGTGACAGCGAGAGAATGAATGAACGGTAAGAGCTAGGGATTTCCGATTTGGAGTAATGATAAGAGTAATGGTGAATTATCAAGTGCCTGCCTACAATATGCCAAACTCCGCGTAAGTGCTTTGTGTGTACTCTTTCGATTCAGTCTCACTGGAAACGATGCTGAGTCAACCTCCTGTCACAGGTGAGGAAAACAGAGCTCAGAGCTTATGGATGATGCGGCTGGGACTGATAGCCGGGCAATGACTCCAGGATTTAACCAACTCAGCACACGGCCCAGCTCTGCCCCTTCTGACCTAGGACAAATTCCTTAACATCTGTAAGCCTGCTTCTCACCGGAGAAATGTGGCCCACAACAGAACCAACCTAGCTTGAGAAGAAACAGCTCAAACCCACTGCCTCTGGGGAAAAGGGCTGCGGGGAGGTGTCGTTGATTTTCATCTGCCCTTTTATATCATTTGATTCCAGCAAACATGCTCTTATACTGTTTTGACTTAAAAGAAGCAGCGACCCATGCACCAAGAG
Organism: Tadarida brasiliensis; assembly: GCA_030848825.1. Classification (NCBI taxonomy): domain Eukaryota; kingdom Metazoa; phylum Chordata; class Mammalia; order Chiroptera; family Molossidae; genus Tadarida; species Tadarida brasiliensis. The sequence continues at coordinate 11,385,333 of CM061277.1, read as the reverse complement.
GTCGCCGGTTTGATTCCTGGTCAGGGCACATGCCCAGGTTGTGGGCCCAATCCCCAGTAGGGGGCATGCAGGAGGAGGCCAATCGATGTTCTCTCTCATCGATATTTCTATCTCTCTCTCCCTCTCTCTCTAAAATCAATAAAGAAAAAAAATTTTTTTAAGGGAATGATAATAGCAGGACTCTAACAATCTGATGACAATCTAATGAGATGACAGACCTGAAAACGCCTTTTCCAAGATAAACTACAGATACCATCACTGCTCTGAGCAGCGTGAACCTGCCAGGAGGCTGGTGTCCATGACCTCTTCCTTCTACACTCACTTCTGCCAATATTTAGGAGCATTAACTTGCAAATGCACCATCCTCATAAAGCAAGTAGATTATAAAGCCAGAGACTAGATAAGAGTAGGTTGGTTAAAAGTCTTCTTCTAGAGGCATCACACTCTCTGACTTCAGACCATACTACGAAGCTACAACAATCAAAACAGTATGGTATTGGCTGAAAAACAGACACACAGGCCAATGGAACAGAATTGAGAGCCCAGAAATAAACCCACTAATTTTCAACAAAGGAGCCAAAAACATGCAATGGAGAAAGGAAAGCCTCTTCAATAAACAGTGTTTGGGAAATTGGATAGCCACATGCAAGAGAATGAAACTAGACTGCTGTCCGACAAAATATACAAAAATAAACTCAAATGAATTAAAGACTTGAATATAAGACCTGAAACAATAAAATACATAGAAGAAAACATAGGTACTAAACTTACGGACCTTGGTCTCAGAGGGGTTTTTGTGAACTTGACCCCAAAGGCAAGGGAAGTAAAAGCAAAAATAAGTAAATGGGAGTACATCAAATTTAAAAGCTTCTGCATAACAAAAGAAACCATCAACAAAACCAAACGGCAACCAACTGAATGGGAGAAGATATTTGCAAATGATACCTCCAATAAGGGGCCAATATCCAAAATATATAAAGATTCATAGAACTTATCAACAAAAAACAATCTGATTAAAAAATGGGCAGAGGACTCAAACAGACACTTTTCCAAGAAAGACACACAGCCAACAGATATATGAAAAGATGTTCAACATCACTAGTAAGTCAAAACTACAATCAGATACCATCTCACACCTGTTAGAATGGCAATTATCAATAAGAAGAAATAACAAGTATTGGAGAGGATGTGGAGAAGAGGGAACTGTCATTCGTTCTGGTGGGGATGTAAACTGGTACAGCCACTGTGAAAATCAGTATGGAGGTGCCTCGAAAAATTAAGAATAGGGCTACCATAGGACCCAGTGAAAATTTTGAAAACACTTATTTCTAAAGATACATGTAACCCTATGTTCATTGCAGCATTATTATTATTTTTAATCCTCACCCAAGGATACTTTTCCATTTATCTTTAGAGATAGTGGGAGGGAGAGGGAGAAGGAGGAAAGAGAGAGAGAAACATCGATGTGAGAGAGACACACTGATTGGTTGCCTCCCACACGACCCCGTCCAGGGCTGGGAATGAACCGAGGTACATGCCCTTGACCAGAATCGAACCCGCAACTCTTTGGTCCACGGGCCGATGCTCTAACTGCTGAGCCAAACCGGCCAGGGCCATTGCAACATTATTCACCGTGGCCAAGACATGGAAACAACCTAAGTGTCCTTCGATGGATGACTGGATAAGGAAGCTGTGGTACATATGTACAATGGAATACTACTCAGCCATATGAAGATTAAATACTGCCATTTGTGACAGCATAGATGGCTCTTGAGAGTAGCATGCTAAGTGAAATAAATCAGAGGGAAAAGGACAAATACTGTATGATTTCACTCATGTGGGATATAAAACAAAAATCAACAAACGAACAAAGCAAATAAATTCATAGATAAAAACAACAGAATGGTGGTTACCAGAGAGAAGGGGGTTGGGAAAGGAAGAACAGGGTAAAGAGGGCCAAGCATATGGTGACAGAAGGAGACTAGACTTCAGGTGGTGAGCACACATGCAGTATACAGATGTTATATTATAAAACTGTACACCTGAAGTTTACATAATGTCATCAACCAAAGTTACCCCAATCGATTTAATTTAAAAAAGAATGTCTGGCCCTGGCCAGGTGGCTCAGTTGGTTGGAACATCATCCAGTACACCAAAAGGCTGTGGGTTCGATTCCCCATAAAGGCACATACCTCGGTTGCGGATTTGATCCCCCATGAGGGCACATACGGGAGGCAACCGATCGATGATCGATATTTCTCTCTCTCTCTCTCTCTCTCTCTCTCTCTCTCTCTCAAAATCAATGAAAACATATCCTCAGGTGAGGATTAAAAATGAACGTCTGCTTCTACTGCCAGCTTTCTTGACCACAGCAAATCTTTCTGTAATATCAGTAATAATTTGAGGGAATATAGAAATAATATAGGAAACATAAATCAAGCAGTCTGTTGTTTGGCAGGAAAAGCCCCAACACAGCCATGTCTGGGACAACTGCTCTGGGAGAAACACCCTCTAAACCAGCGGTTCTCAACCTGGGGGTCGAACGACCCTTTCACAGGGGTCGCCTAAGACCCTGGGAAAACACATATTTCCGATGGTCTTAGGAATGGAGACAAGGCTCCTCTACCCGTCTCCAGGCGGGTCCGCCCACATGCAGATACACCCACATACAACCTGAGGAACTGTGTTAAAGGGTCACGGCATTAGGAAGGTTGAGAACCACTGCTCTAAACTGTTCCTGCTTTTCAGTGGCCTATTTGCTTATTCTCGTCCTCTAGTCACAAAGATTTTGAGTTTTTTCACATCTACTGATGGCACCGAAAGACAAGGGAAAGCTCCAGACAAGGTTACCGAGAGCAGCCTGTGTGGGCATGGAGGACTTCCTGGCCTGCTATTGGGCTGCTGGACAACCATGTGGATAGGGGAAGAAGAAGGGTTTTGGAGCCAGCCAGACTGGGGATCTGAATTCTACCTCCATAGACCAGTAAACCTGGGAAAATCACTTAACCTTGCTGTGCCTCAATTTTCTCAACTCCAGTTAAAATAGCCATAATAATAATATTAATAGTTATTGTTTTTCAAGTAGCAGGCACCATGAATTTGACATATTTTATCTCCCTTAATCCTTGCAAGCAGTCCAGAAGGCAAAATGGAGATCAGATTTGCAGATGGGGATGTCTTTACGATTAAATGATATGACACATTTCAAAGACTTAACACCCAAAAGTTCCCAGTTAATTTTGGTGCACAGAAGGCCACTTGCCTATATGGCTTTGAGCTCCTTGAGTATTCCCACAGTCCACGCACACTGTGAACACACAATATTTACTAAGCTGAAAAGTGGTTCCAGGGCCTAGAAGACATGTAAATGGTGGCCACAACTCTTGAATCCCTCCGACTGAAAAACTGGCAAGAAGAGGTCAGAAATGTTCACTCTGTCACCAGTTATTTATTCAACTAAGTATTTATATCACATACCAGACCTCTTTCCAGGCCTGGAGATACAGCAGGAACACCTTAAACCTGTAATCACAGTGAACAAATGGAGAACACAGTGGCATGGGAGGGAGCATACCGACTGACTGGGATCTCAGAGTCTGGCAGAAGACAGACTTGGGGAAAAAAACAAGAAAACAGACTTGGGTGCCAGCCCTACCTCTGCAGTTCGCTGGCTCCATGACCGAGGCACACTATTTAATCCTCTCACCAGAGGGAGTTTCAACAACTGTACAACACGGTATATAACAATAGTAGCGTCACCTCGTAGGACTACCTCGTAGGACCGTTGTGAAAAACAGATTAGCTAATATTGTCCAAGCACTGAGAACAGTGACTAACCCATGGCAAGCATGCTTAAGTTCTGAATATTATTATTAACACAATACCTGGCACATAGTAAACATATCGACCATCCACTGTTATTATTGTTATTCCAAAAGTTAAATCCTGGCTACAGGCCTCATGCTGGACAAGGGAAACTTCCAGAGCATTTTCTGGGTCCCAAGACCTGCCTTAGGGTTCCTTGACTGGAGTTTCAGTGTCTCTGGCTGTCACTGTCACCACTCATCCAGTAGCCAAGGGCAGACCTCCATCATGAGCTGCTGAGGCTGGCACTCTCACCTGAGCCGCTGGGAAGCGGTGTTCCTTGTCTAGCTGGGCCGCGATGGGAACCAGCTCCTTCTCGGCAAAGTCCCGGCATGTCTGACGCAGCATCTGGTGTGTCTCGGGCAGTTCCACAGACTGGTAGATAGTATGTAACTGACGACAGAGAGCTGCCAGAGAAAACAGTGGGAGTCAGAGGAAGGGGAATGCAAGAGGTCTTGTGTAATAATAGTAATAATTGACATAGTGATCCATTAATTCAGCAGTCCACCAGGGATGGTTTTGACCCCCGCCCCCAACAAGGGACATTTGGCAATGCCTGGAGACATTTTCAGTTGTCATACCTTAATGGGGAAATGGTATTGGTATGGAGTGAGTAGAGACCAGGGATGTTGCTAAGTATCCTACAATGCACAGGACAGTCCCCACAACAAAGAATTATCAGTCCAAAATGTCACCAGTGCTGCTGTTGAGAACCCCCACAATAACTGCTTACAATACTTGTTAAAACACTCTGCATACACTATCCCACTGAATCCTCAGTATAATGCCAATAAGAACACAGCTCTGTGGCCTTAGGCACAGGTCTTAACTTCACGGAGCCTGGCTAATATCCAATATGGAGGACAACAGTATTAGTATCTGGGGATAGGAGGATTAAAAAGATATGAATTGTAGCTAAAGCACATGGCCTGGCAGAGACAGCTCTCAATGAGGGTTCCCTTTATTATTATTCAGGGTGACTGGGACTGACCAGGCAAAGGAAGCCCTGGCTGTAAGTGTCACCCCAGCTCCAGCTGGATTGAAATGATGAAATGGGAAAAGAGGTAACACTTACTGAGTACGTATTACATGCCAGGCACTGTATTTAAGTGTTTTACATACCCTGTGACTTAATCCTTACAACTCTGTGAGAATAGTAATACACTGTCGTGGTCATTTTACACACTGGCCAATTGAGGCTGCCGGGGCTGTGTCTTGCCCAAGGTCACAGATGCAGAGTGTGGGTTCAATCCCAGGCCTGGCTACGTTGGCAGGGCACACCCTGAATCTCCGCTGGAGGTGAAATGTGGGGAGGGGATGCAGATGCACTCGTGAGAACTGGGCTGGGGTTGGGGGTCAGAGCAGGAGCCGCGAGTCACTGCAGGGCGCAGGCGCGAGGTGCGACCGAACTGGGGCAAAGGGCACGCGCACTCCCAAAGGGGGGGGGGCGCCACGCCCGCCCGTGACAGGGGAGACCCCGCTGTCAGGTCTCACACCCGCTCGGCCGGCGACCGCGGGCCGCAGCCCCGCTGTGTGGAGCCGGAGAACACTCACCTCCGCGGATGGGGCCGCAGGCCCGGGCAAGCAGCGCGGCGGCAGCCATGAGGACTGTGACCGTACAGGGCCTCTCCGGGACTCCAGCCGCTTGCGCTCCGGTTCCGGCTGCACTGTTTGGGGTGGGGGGGGGGGGTGGCGCAGCGGGGCCGTCCAGAACACGCCCCGCCCCTCAAGTCTTGGGGGCGGGGCCTGCCACAACTCCTCCCACGCTCCGCCTCCCTGGGTGGAGATTAAACCAAACTCTCCGGTGTTTGGGAGGTTCCGGAGATCGGTCCTCTGCAGTTCCTAAAACCTTTCAACAGGCGGGCCCATCTATCGTAAAACCCAATTCCGCGGCCCAAAAAGCTCTATTTGACTTCCCCCTGCCTCATGCCCACCATTCCTTTGCTGTCTTTGCTCCAGCCACACCAGCGGGTTTCTCGATACCCCTGGCTTGTTCAAGCCTCCAGGCCGTTGTAATCACTGTTCCCTGGGCTGGAAGGCCTCTTCATTCTGATCTCATTGAGGCCTGCCCTTACCCCAGGAGGCTAGTGTTTCTCCTACACACTCTCCATCCCATGGTTTATTTATTTGGGACACCTAGCACCTGAAATCTTATCGAGTTCCCCAATTAATAGCCTGTGGCAAAGGATCTAGTCTAGTCTTGCTCTGATGCTCAGTTGGGTTGCTGGGAGGGAGATTTCTTTGCCGCAGAGACTGTGAAAGTGGGGCAGGACTGCTACTTCCCTGTGCCACCGTAGTCCCATCTGTCTCACTCCCAATTGTGGGCAGAGTCCCATGGCAGCAGGGAGCCCTGCCCCCTAATGCCATGCACTTGGTCCTTAGCATCCTCTTTAGGACACCTTCACCCTGCCCAAGAAGCTTTGGAAATTTCAGTTGCCTGACAAGGGTCTTCCCTAGGCGCAAGTGAGAGTCAAGATTTTCACACCCTCCCAGGCACCCACACATCCCTCCAGCTGTCTTTCTCCCCCCATAACTCAGCCAGGCATCTGTCCCCAGCACTGATCCACACCCCAAAAATGGTCTTCTGCTGCCTCTCCACCATGTGAGGACACAGCAAAAAGACAACAAATTTGCTGGTGCGTTGATCTTGGACTTCCCACCCTCTACAACTGGGAAGTAAATTTTTGTTTATTTATCTATTTATTTATTTATTATTCTATTATTTTAAAAATATATTTTTTATTATTTTTAGAGAGAGAGGAAGGGAGAGGGAGGAAGAGAAACATCAATGCGAGAGCAAAACATCCATCGGCTGCCTCCTGCACGCCTCCTTCCAGGGATAAAGCCTACAACCTGGGTATATATGCCCTGATTGGGAATCAAACTGGCAACCTTTTGGTGCGTGGGGCAATGCCCAACCAAGTGAGCTACACCAGCAGGGGCCATTATTATTATGTTGTTGTTGTTACTCCTCACCCAAGGATATTTTTCCACTGATTTTTTTTTTTTTTTTAAGATAGAGTGGAAGGGAGGGATTGAGAGAGAGAGAGAGAGAGAGAGAGAGAGAGAAACATCATGTGAGACATTCATTGGCTGCCTCCCACATGACCCTGACTAGGGCCAGGGATTAAGCCTGCAACCCAGGTATATGCCCTTGACCAGGAATTGAATGAACCAGTGACTCTTTGGTCTGGGGGCCGACACACTAACTGCTGAGCCAAACAGGCCAGGGCTATATATTTTTTAAATCCTCACCCGATGATATGTTTTATTGATTTTAGAAAGAGAGGGAGGGAGGAAGAGGGAGAAAGAGAAACATCAATGTGAGAGAAACATTGATTGGTTGCCTCCTATACATCAATCAGCTGCTTCCTCTATGTACCCCGACCCGGGATCAAACCCGAAAGCTTTTGGTGTACAGAACAATACTCCAACCAACTGAGCCACCCAGCCAGGGCCTCTGTTATTTTTTTTAATTTTTTTGCCTTCCGCCAAGACCTTGCTCTACTTCCTAGAGAGCAATCAAAAGATACAGCTAAGTCCTTAAAATGTTACCTTTCACTTAAAAGAAATGCTGAAATTTAAAAAGCCTCTAGTTCACAGCCTTTTCCTTCCTCCTCTTCTTCTCCAGGGCACGTTACCTTTGCCTTTCTCTCTCCTAAGCTCCAAGGGCTAAAACAAATGACTGTCTTTGGTAAATCCTCTGAGATCTTCCTCACCTTTCCATCACCCCACCTGGCCACTAGCCCTGTGTAGAGGAAAAGAGGGAAAAGCAGAGAAAGAATAAGTAAGTCGTGTTTGTGGACAGAGGCCAATAATTGCTTCAGGTACCCCAGACTATCTAAACCCGACTTATTTTAAAATTGAATTGTGACCTTAAGCAGGGATATACATTTTATATTAAAAGTATGCAAGTTGTGCCCTGGCCGGTTTGGCTCAGGGAGGGGTTAGAGCGTCGGTCTGCGGACCAGAGAGTCCTGGGTTCGGTTTCCGCTAAGGGCATGTACCTCGGTTGCAGTTTGTTCCCGGCCCCAGTTGGGGTTGTGTGGGTGGCAAACACTCAATGTGTCTCTCTCACATCGATGTTTCTCTCTCTCTCTTCCCCGCTCTCTCCAAAGATAAATGCAAAAATGTCCTCGGGTGAGGATAAAAAAAAAAAAAAAGTACGCAGGTTGCCCTGGCCGGTTTGGCTCAATGGTTAGAGCATCGACCTGTGGACCAGAGAGTCCTGGGTTCAGTTCTCGCTAAGGGCACATACCTCGGTTGCAGTTTGTCCCCTGCCCCAGTTGGGGTTGTGTGGGTGGCAACCACTCAATGTGTCTCTCTCACATCGATGTTTCTCTCCCTCTCTTCCTCCCTCTCTCCCTCCAGCTCTATCTGAAGATAAATGCAAAATGTCCTTGGGTGAGGATAAAAAAAAAAAAAATTATATATATATTTATAAATTTATATATATATAAATATATATATATATTTATATATATATAAAGTATGCAAGTTTTCCAACAGACAGTGGCTGCAAGGGGCTGGAGTGGAAGGAGGGAACTGGCCACAAACACCAGGAACTTGAGAGAACTTTTTTGGGGTGATGGAAATGCTCTGTATCATGACTGTGATGGGGGTAAGAATACTGTATACATTTGTCAACACTCATCAAACTTTACTCTTAAACGAGGTGAATTTTACTGTAGTTAAAGCACACCTTAACTTTTAAATATGTATATAAACTTTTAATTCTCAAAGGCCCCCAGCACAATAAAGCGAAAACATTAAACCTAAAGCCCAATACTGTTCCCCAATCACCTAGAAACCAGCTATGCTCAAACTATTCAAAGAAAGGCCACCCCCACCCCATATCTGCTCCCTCCAGCAAAACAAGGGGCCCAGTCCAGAGACAAAAAGAGGGTGCATATACTGTGAAAATTTTTCTTTTATTTCTGTCTCTTGTGGCAAAATAACACTTTATACAAATAAGTCACCTAGTTTACTTTGGACACAAAGACAATAAAAACTGGAATGAGGGAGATGCGCCAGCCCCTCCCCCAGGAGACCATCGTGGAGGCCAACCCCTGCTCCACTATAACCACGTGCTACCGAAAGGCCGATATGATATGTCGAAGGAGATGCAACAGGACTCCATGGAATGTGCAGGCGTTGGAGAAATATAACACAGAGAAGGATACTGCGGCCCATATTAAGGAGTTTGAGGTGTGCTCTCCCTCTCGGGAGCGTGCCTATGCCTTTCCCTTTCCCCTTCTTACCTGCTTTGGCTCTATCTCCTAAGCTCTAAGGACCCTTCTTCTTTCTGCCTCTGTAACTTGTTTTCTGAGCCTCTGCAGCCCAGATGGCTCACTTCTCCTTTCTCTTATACCTTGGGTGGGGAAGAGGGGAATTTGACAAGAAGTACAACCCCACGTGGCACTGCATCGTGGGGAGGAACTTCGGTAGTTACGTGACACATGAAACCAAACACTTCATCTTCTACCTGGGCCAAGTGGCCATTCTTCTGTTCAAATCTGGTTAAAAGCATGGACTGTACCACACACCCAGTGATCCATCCAAAAATAAGGATTGCAGCCTAAATTCCAAATACTGGAGACTGAAATTTTCAGCCTTGCCTAAAGGAACACCTTGATCTTGAACCTTTAGTGTGTTGTTTTGTACAGGGCACTCTCTGTACTCATTTGTTGTGGTTATCAAACAATTAGCAAAACAGAACAAAATAAACCTAAAAACTGGAATGAGGATCTCAGGTGAAGAGGAAAGAGGAGGAAGGGCAGATCAGGTCATTGATGTTTCTCAACTCTGTGAAAAATAGATTTACAGGGGAAAAAATAGACTTTCACAACTTTAGTGACTTTACATGGTGCTTGTCAAACAAGGGGTAAGTCCACCTCATCAGACCCTTCTGTGGCTAAGACTGTTCTGTGACGTGGAATGTAACACGGTGGTTCACAAGAAGGCCCCACACAGGTACAGCAGCACCCTCTGCATCAGGAATCCTTGCGCACTGGCATGGCGTCTGCACTAGGATTTCTAGGATAGTCGCCATTCCCCAAACCTTCTGGTGACAATGGCTACCAGAAGAAAGTGATTTTACAGAGGAAAAAGAGTACCCTGGGAGCCTACCAGGGGGGGCAGAACACACTAAGGCAAGCTCACCCTATTTGTACATTAGACACAGCCTATTATATCTACTCCACAAATGAGTTCCACTTCAACTCAAAAAATATGTTGAAGATTTCTGTCACTGCCATTTTAAGAATCACCAGTCTATGGGTTAGACCCCACATTCCCAAATCACTGCCCTTATTTGGGAATCAGATGGCCCAAAGATGAGGGAGGGCTTCAGGGATTCTTACATGCCCCTGAAAACTACCTTCTCTTCAAGATAACTCTGAGCTAACACATAAGGAGAGGGCAGCTATTTTATACCAGAACTACTGTTATTTCTTGTTTATTCTTTAGAACACAGAATAAAATAAACCAGGATCTTCTTTGGAGAAGCTAGAAGGGCATCTTAGCCCAAAGGCTTCACAGGAAAAGAGAGGCTCTCTCCCAGGAGATTCCAAGGCAGAGGGACAAGAGCAAAACAGGAGAGGTAGCAGGCCCCGTGGTACCAGATGGGCCTGCCAGTCCACTGGAACAAGCTCCCTCCAGGAGCCGCCTCTTAGATGCCAGCTCTGAATAGAGAGCACAGGGACTTTTGTTCCTCCCATTGTATCACCCACAAGATAATGGCTATCAACAGTCCAGATTCCTTCCTAACATGGCCTCCTGTCCTGATTCAACTTTTGGCTGGTTCAGATACTTTCAGAGAAAGTATGACTTCCAATTCTCTGCCCAAGTCAAGTACAAAAGCTTGAATTTCAAACTGACCCTGGTTAACACCCCAGAGTGGTGATGCTTCTCAAGATTTCCTGAGTAGCTGGACACAAGAATCCAGAGTCTCAGGTACAGAATACCAGACCTTCAATCGCAGATGACAAACTCTATCCTACTGGGCACTTTGAGCACTTGGCCTCAAAATGGTCTCCAGGGAGACTAAGGCAAGCTAATGGGGAAGAGGACACAGCACTATTCAGCCAGAGTGCCTGCCTCCTCTGCCCTGCTGGTCCTCCTCCTCACAAAAGCTAGTATACAAGACACAATCTTCCCTGGGACACATTTCCAAGACACACTCTACTGAGCAGAGCTCGAGACAGCTCCAGAAACCACATCCTAGATGCTAATTAAATATCAAATAGTATTTGATCAGCTGCGTCACAGACAGAGGGGTGATTCTGAAGCTCAATAGGAACAATGTGCTAGAGGAGCCACGATGAGAAACAGGACAGGAGGCAGTGCTGACGTCTGCCCACGGATGGGGAGGAAATGAGGGCGATGCAGCCTTCCCCAGCAGCATATGGGGCAGAGCCCCACGTAAGGCACCTGGATTTGTAGTCAGCTCCAGTTCTGAGATTTTCCCTGGTCTGCAGGATGCCTGGTCTCTTCCTTCCCTCACTGGTTGGATCCAGTGCTGGCACACAGGACTAACTGAGGGCTTCCTCAGTGAGAAAGCTGTCAGTATCCGGCACAGCCCAGACTCTGGCCTGGCACAAAGCACTGGGCCAAGGTTCAAGACCACTCATGCTCTAGAACCCAAACTGGGAGCCACACTGGTCTGTGAATGCACAGGGGCTTCTGTGGCCAAGTTCTGGCCCATCTTTCCCTGGCCCCATACAGCCTTCCTCCCACACACTTTGGGAAACCAGCTCTCCTGTCAGTCACTGTAATGGTGACAGTAACTATTACCACATACCTGGGACCTTCCTACAACTACCTTCTTACCAATGCTAAATCCTGGCCACAGCAACAATCATGGAATGGGCTGAGCACCTAAAGCCACCCACACAGTCAGACAACCGCAGGGAGCGAAGGAGGTGCAAGTCTATCCAATAAAGGCCTGAGATTAAAAGCAGCAGATGTGCAAGGAAGCTTTTCCGAGAACACATCTCTCTGATCGGAACAGGTGAAATAGGCTGAGAGGCCTCACACCCAAAAAGATTCCAACTAGCAGACTGCAGGATCAGATATGCATTACTTAGATCTGACTTGCCAGGACGGTTTCAGGAAATACTTCAGTAGAAAGGCAGACAGAAAAATCCTCCTAAAATAAGAAATCTACACAGAGTTTTAGAGGCAAATCCCCATCAAAAACCAATCCTCCAGGTTATGCTGTGCAGAGAAAATCAAATGTCTCCTTTAAGCAGCTGCTGGTTCGTAACTATACCAGCCCCAACTATCAGAAGTTTAACTGCATATCACATATGCTGGGAACACCAATGGTATTTTATAAAACCTCCAAAAAAAGAAGCCTGGGGGAAAAAACACACACACACACACACAATGAGGCCTGCTCTGGCCTCAAGAGAGATGACTATTCCAAGAGCAAAACAGACACATTCTATTTCAGAAGGTAATCAAAAGGTAGGAGCCTGGAGAAGCAGAGCAAGCTCACCTACCCTCCAGTATGAGAACAGGAAGGCACTGCCAGGCTGAAACCTTGCTGGATCCCCAGACGGACTGGTTGGGGATCGTGAAAGTCAGACAGATAAGCAGGTCCCTCCGTAAAATGGACCTTCAGGGTGGCAGCCTTCCCCAGCCCTAGTGCCTCACCTCTTGGCACCACTCCTCCCCTCCAGCCCCTTTCAAGTTTCTTTCCAATTGGTTTACAACTATGCACAGAGTGTGCTGATGGCAACACCGGAAATAAGAGGAGATGCCCGGAAGAGGCTGACTTTGCAGCTTCCCACAGCACCTAGGAACCTACAGAAGGCCATAACCTGCAGGCTGGCCAGAGCCTCCTCACCCAGGCATAGATGTGCCAGAGACCTAGGCTCGTCAGGACAACCAGTAGGCAGCTATGACTACATGAAAATAAACTTTCTTTTATATCTGGATTTGAGAAACCTTATCCTAATCTTTTACTCTACTATATAGTACCTCTGTAACCTAAGGGGCAGGGAGAAAAGGGGAAGAAAAAATACTGGGGAAGGAAACACAGCACTGCTTGGCACCTCTCTTGAAGCACAAGAAACTACCACCCCAGCCTTGGCTTCCTGGGGCCAGGTTCCAGGCGTGTGACATACAGCAGCTTTAAGCACTTCCGTGTGCCAGGACCACGGGCCGCAGCAAAGCACCTCCCCTGTCCAGTCCCACAGCAGTTACTGGCCTCCGTTATAGGCATAATCAGCCTTGTTGTGCATTATCAGCTTGTTGTCAACAAAGTAGAAGCTGTCAGAACGGGTCTCGTAGGGATTTTCAATCATCAGACGAACTGCAAGTCAGGGAAAGGAAAAATGCAAAGACTTAATGTGTGAGTCTGACCATGGTCTAGGTGGAAAAAAAACAGTATCACCTATAAAATTCATAAGCTGGTCTTCAGGAAAATGTGAGTACATTCAAAGAATAATGAGGGGAGAGCCAGCCCTTAATGCTGGGGACCACAGAGGACTCAAAACTGAACATGATACCACTTCAACATACCGACGCAATCTCTCACTGACAGGCCCTTCTTGGTCGTCTCAAACCTGGATTCTGGGTCAGTTCCCCCAGGGGAATGTGCTTACCCTTTTGCCAACATGGACCACAGCAACTTATTTACTCAGTGCTTCTCTGTTCCCCTAGACATTCTGGTCCAAATACAAAAAGCTGGGCCTCACTATGCCACTGCCCATGGGCACCCCTGGCAACCAAAGGAATCCTAGGTGAATGTGAGTGCAGGGAGCCGGAAGGCAAGGAGCTTTCTCCAGAGACGGCTCAGGGTATTGACTCAGAAATGATGCAGCAGCAGGTCTGTCTTAGGATCCAGAATTAAATCTTGTTTGTTCAGGCAATTGCCCAGAGCTCTTTAACCACACTGGAGAGTCAAGCTAATTAAACAGTCACTACCTCTGACCAATTTGGAGTTAATGATTACATGCTATTTTAAGTCCTCTGGAGGAAATGTTATTTTTCACCACAGTTCTAAAAAGGTAAAACTGATTGTTTAAATTTCTCTGAACCCACCCAGGCCAAAGTTATTTGGTTTATATGCAGTATGTTGACCTCCACACTCTTTTAGCTTATTTGATTTCAAGAAAAAAAGTTATATTGACTCTGGTAAAAACAAAATGTCATATATAATCTTTTCTTCCAAGTATCTACAGATTCCAGCCCATCTTTGGGAGTAAGGTTCAAACCAGGATCAGATGCTGTCATAAACACCTGCCCCACATCCCAGCAATCCTCATTTTACCCAGGAACAGTATGCCACATGAATTAAGAGTACCTGGATGTCAGAATATGACAATTTTAAGAACCTTCAGATTCTGAGAAAATTAGTCAGTAGAATTAGATCCTTCCCCACAACCCAACTAAATTCCACCACTATTCACAGGCTCCCAATCACATTCTCACTGTTCTGGAGGTATTTTCTTTAATCTCTAACAGAGGATGCTAACCTGAGAGAGCTAGACCAAAGTCATAGACACTGAAAAAGCCCATTCTTGCCCGGCCAGTGTGGCTCAGTGGTTGAGCATCAACCCACGCACCAAGAAGTTGCCGGTTCGATTCCTGGTCAAGGCACATGCCCAGGTTGTGGGCCAAATCCCCACTGGGGGGGGCATGCAGGAGGCGGCCAATTGATGTTCTCTCTCACCGATGTTTCTCTCTCTCTCCCTCTTCCTTCCTCTCTCTCTAAAATCAACAACAACAACAAAAAGTTTTTTTAAAAAGCCTGTTCTTTCCTTCTTACAGGGCCATCGCTGCCTTTGCCTCTGCTACTCTCTCTGGTGCTTTCCTCGGTTCTTCCTGTGCACGACTACAGGATTTCTCTTCCTAAGACACTGCTTCCACCATGTCACTCCTGCTCCAAAACCTGTAACAGCTCCCTATTTCCTGCTGGATCTAATCTAACAGTTTATCTAATCAACCTTCTACTTGCAGAGAATGAGCAAGAGGAGGTCCTCAGACCTGTGATTCGATTTAGCCTCCCGTTTCATGTCTAGCTGTGATTGAGGAAAAAGTGAGAATGCCGAGCAGATGAGTAGAACACAGTGGGAAACCATGACGGACAGTGAATAGGAGAGGCAATTCATCTAATCAGCGCCAGGGACTGTCACGGGCCTCCCCTTATGTCCCTTAGTCACTCCCTTTCCCACAGCAGGCATCTAAAAGGGATGGCCTGTGTTATTAAAAACTCCCATGCTCCAATACAGGCAGTATCATGTCAGAGTTTGAAACATTAGACAGGAGCAACAGGAAATGAGAAGCCTGATGTCAAATGTCTAGAGATGCATCACATCATTATTTCCCTCCTCTGTAAAATGAGGGCATTGGACCAGATGGATTTCAAGGTTCGTTCCTTCTAGCCCAAGAATCTAGAATGTTGTACAAGTCAGGGATACGTACTGACATCCTCAGAAAGCTGGGGAAACTCATAGATATGTTCACAAGTGTTCCTGCTGCTGGGGATGCAGAAGCCGAAATCAAAGTCAAAGTTTTTCAGCAAGCGCTCCCGGAAATAGTGCCGCTCGATCATCCGGAAGTTTGACACAGGTTTGTCTCCCACGGTGAACTCCACCCTGCAAAAAAAAATCTCTGTGAGCCTTACTTTGTCCCCACCTTCCTCTAAAGCCAACCCAACTGAGAACATTATTCTCTGTAAACAAGCAGAATGTTCTCCCCTCAGGAAATACTGGTACTCACGTAGCCCCAACTGTCCGGAGGCGGAGAAATGCTGGTGTGAACTGATAGCGGACGAAACGTCCTGCACTGATATCCACATCTCCACCTTCCTCCTCCTCCTCCTCCTCTTGGTCTGAAAGCGCACACAGAATCTTGAGTGCACCATCTCGGCACCCCAGTCCAAACAGCACAATCAACAGTACTAACACCACCAGCAGGCTGGCCGATACTTACTGTGCCCTTGTTACATGCCAGTCCTGTGCTAAAGGCTACAGAGAATCCTCACAACCACCCTGTGAGGTGTTACTATTATCGCCATTTTATACACCAGGAAGCTCAGGCTCAGAGAGGTTAGCAACATGTCCAAAGTCTCCCAAACAGTAAATGAAGGGAGCAGGAATTTCAATCCAGGTCCATCTGACTAAAGGTCTGTTGACTAAGTTGATACACCAGCCACTAACCAGAAGAATGAGACTACCCAAGTTAAAACTAGTCAAAAGGCTCCCTCAGAGAATGCAAAAATTTCTGACAGGCAGCAAAGACAAACCCCTAGAAAGAATTCTGTTGCTTAAATGGAAGACACTGACCTAAGCCTTGGAGTACTGTATTTCCGGGACTGATGCCTATTCCAGGCCACACTGGGCCTGACACTGACCACCTGGGAAAGGGTGAAGCACACTGGTGATGAACCAATGTGTGGGACCTGAATGAGGGTCCACAGGGTAATGATGGTCTCTGGTCTAGTCCATTCCTGAACCCAGGAAACGAAAAATTTGTAAAATAAATCAGAAAACCATTCTAATGTGAACAAAGAGATAGTTCCTCTAGTAGCCATCCAGTGTCCAGCAAGGATACTTTCTCCAGGTCTAGGCTGAACATGGGTACAACATAAGAGAAGTCTTTTTTTTCCATTGATTTTTAGAGAGAGTGGAAGGAAGGGAGAGAAGGGGAGAGAGAGAGGAAACATCAATATGAGAGAGACACATCAATTGGTTGCCTCCCGCATGCACTCTGACCAGAGTTGGGGACTGAACCTACAACCCAGGTACGTGCCCTTGACTGGGAATCTAACCCAAGACAGTTCAGTCCACAGGCTGACACTCTAACCACAGGGCAAAGAGAAGTCTTTTCAGCATCAAACATCTCTGCCTGTGACAAGCCCAAGAGCAAGGGCGCAACCAGCCTGACTAGGGTTCGTACCCAAAGACTCTAGAGCCCTGGCTCCAACCATGTGATTCAAAGAGTCAGACCAAATCTTCTCAGGGATTCCAACTCATCAGAACAAGTGCTGCTGGAGGGAATTGACTCAGTGTGAGCATCTTCTAAGTGAATCAAGATGCTTAAAGGTGAAGACTGGAGAGGTTAAAAAGCAAAGTATATTTATAGTACCTGCAGCTAACATTCTTGAGCCAGTTCAGTTTTGTACTAAAATGACTACTCTGAGCCCAGTCTAATTCAAATACATATACATGAAGTGGTCCCAGGGTCCTTGAAAATCCTAAGTACTAAGGCATGTGGCTTAGGGATGTGAACTCCCCAGACTCAGGAAACTAGCTGGCCCTGACCCTCCCAAATAAGCTAGGTACCCACAAGCTTGAGCCTTTAGGTGCCTTGATCAGTACTAGATTACAACAGCATAAAAATACTGGGTGGGGTGAGGAGACCAGGACTCTAACCTTGATTAAGCAACTAACCTGAGATGAGACTTTCTCAGGAGAGTCTTTTGACTTACCAAATGTACAGGCTCTTTCTAAGTAGCAAATCAGATGAGAAAAGCTTTGCAGAAAGACTTATTAATTTTTAGAATGTTTTCATTTTTTTAAAAATGTTTTTATTGATTTTTATTTATTATTATTTTTTTTGTTGTTAAAGAGAGAGAGCTCTAGTCTTTCTCTTTTTTTTAAATCCTCATTTAAAACATGAGACATTTAAAGTATTGCTCAGCCCTGGCCGGTTTGGCTCAGCGGTTGGAGCTTTGGCCTGCGGACCAGAGAGACCCAGGTTCGGTTCCCGCTAGGGGCACGTACCAAAAAATAAAGTATTGCTCAGTGAATATCCATATAGTTGGCATCTAGATGCAAAAAGGAACATCTTTATTTATTTATTTAAGACTCATTTGTCTGCGGGCCAATGCTCCAAATGCTGAGCCAAACTGGGCAGTTTTTATTGATTTTTAGAGAAAGAGAGGAAGGAAGGGTGAGAGAAACATCGATGAGAGAGAGACATGGACCGGCTGTCTCCTGCACACCCCCTTCGAGCCTGCAACCTAGGCATTTGCCCTGATAAGGAATCAAACCTACCAATTCTCAGTGTACAGGACGGTGCTCAACCAACTGAGCCACCCCAGCCAGGGCCAGACAGACTTAATGCAGACCACAGCTAATACTCTGTGCTGGTGTTCTAACAACTAACTCCAGGGGGTGCTAAATCTCCAGTGATGTGCTCCAAAGACAGTGTGGTCCCCCAGCTAGAAATGAATCACCCTGAAACTGTATCGCAAGCACAGGAAGCCTCTATTCAAGGCTAATTTAAGGAATCCCAAGGAGATGAGGTCATAGGCCTGGGCTTTCTGTTCATCCAGAAAATGGTGGAGATTAAAATCCAAACTAGGACTTATTGGGAAATATGAGACATTGTTCAAAGGAAAGAAAGTGAGAAAACAGGTGAAACTGCTTCATGGTCTGGACTGGACTCCTCAGTGTCCCCAAGACCCAAGGCTCAGGTGAGCGTTTCTCATTACAGTTTAATTTCAAGGGTTCTTTTCCTAAGCAGAGGCAACATGGTAAGATGAGCGAGCACAGGACCTTAGGAAAGTCACTTAGAATTCTGGGCCTCAGTTCCCCTATTGGTAAAATGGGGATAATAACTCCTCCCGGAGGTGTGAGGATTACATGAGCTGATATAAACAGGAAGTGGTGGAACACAGTAACCAGCACAAACATCAGCTTCTTAACTCAGCTTCAAACCAGCACACCGGCAGGCCAGGCTTTGGGAGGAGGTCATGAAAGTGGGACACGCTAAAGTCCATTGACACAGGATGCAATGGCTACAAAAACGCAAGCTCCAAAGGCCTTTTGCTCCAACTATCAAGTGACTGTTACAATATAGAGGCCTACCTGAAACACAAGGTTTGGCAATCTCAAAAAGCACTGTCCCGGTCTCCAAATCTCGAATTTTGAAGCGGGTGAAATCAATACTGTAGATGTTGTCTTCGGGTTTACATAAATAATCTGAAAATGAGAGAGAGAGATCAATGCCGTTAAATAATTCTCCAAAACTACCATTCATTTACTTCTCAAGTTTTGAGGCAAACTCAGGTTTTTTCCTTACGTAATTCACTTAAAATGTACACAAAAACTTCTTATGTCATAAACAGTTGTGTGTGGAAAGAACGAGGGGGATCCAAGAAAGGAAAAAAGACATGGACTTGGTGTGGATGAAAGACTATCATAACGCCTTCAGAAACAGGAATAAAAAAAAGATTTCTTTGTAAATACCTCAAAAATGGCCTACAAACCTTTCATGATCTATCAACTTGGATGTCACAGAAGGGCAGAATATTTTTTAAACTTAATTTTAAAACACTGATGCTGATCTTATAGCTAATATAGTGCTTGTTTAGCAAAGTATCACAAAGCAGAGTCCAGCAAACTTTTTCTGTGAAGGTCCAGATCATAAATAATTTAGGCTTTCCAGCCACTCAGCCTGTCACAACTACTCAACTCTGTCACTGTAGTGCAAAAGCAGCCACAGACAACATGTAAACAAATAAGCATGGCTATATTCTAACAAAACTATTTATGGACACTGATATATGAATTTTATATAACCATGTGTTTGTTGCTAGATAGTATTCCTTCCCCCCCCCCCCCAACTATTTAAAAATGGAAGAACCATTCTTGGCTCGTGGGCTGGACAAAATCAGGTGGTGGGCCATACCGCACAGGCAGCAGGACAGACTTGGTGGTGAGGGTTTTAGGCCAAAGTGGAGTACAGCCCACAACAACCTGAGTAGCTAATCAAAATAGTATCTATCGATCATGGAAAATTTCAGATTTCTTTCTACGATAACTCCTGACAGCATCTTTCTTCTCTACAACTCATTCTGGCACTTTATTTTATCTCACTTGCTTGTGTTAGTTGTTTCATGTTTTACCAGCTGTCTCTCCAGTAAGATGGCAAACTTGAGAGCTACTGATTATTCTGTAACTCCTAAAAAGGCTGAGATTGGTTCTGCACTTTTAACGGGTACTCAATAAATAACTTGCTGAATGGAACAGACTTTAAGAAGAGTAACAAGCCCTGGCCACTGTGGCTCAGTTGGTTGGAGCATTGTCCCATGCACCGAAAGGTTGCAAGTTCAATTTTCAGTCAGGGCTCATACCTAGGTTGTGGGTTCGATACCCCATTGGGGTGCGTACAGGAGGCATGCAATTGATGTTCTCTCTCACATCACGTTTCTCTCTCTCTCTCTCTCTCTCTCTCTCTCTCTCTCTCCTTTTCCTCTCTCCAAAATCAATGAAAATATATCGTTGGGTGAGGATTTAAAAGAAGAGTAACAAAATCCAGAGGTCACCAAGTTCTGACCTATGGCTTTCTCCAGTGAGCTGCAGAGCACTAATCCCAAGCTCCTACACAGGACCTGAGTGCCCACCAAGAATGCTGCTTTGGGCCAGGCATTAGAATGGCCTAATTTATCCTTGATATCAGGATAAAGCATGAGGTTAGAAATGCCAAGTGATGAGCACTTCTGTACCTTCACAGTCCCAACTGAAAACTGGGTCAGACAGAAACAGCTTTTTCACAATATTTCAATGAAAGTGAATAGAAAGACCTTCTAAAGATATACTCTGGTATGCAAAGGACAGTCCCAACCCAAACAGTAATGAAAAATGAGGACATCAAAATATCCAGAATCAAATTAAAACTATTTTATAGGAGATGGGAATTCCCTTTTATACAGTCTGGACCAAGGCCCACCCCACCCCCAGAAGTACACCTGAGCAGCCCTAGGTTGACAACTAATGCAATTCAGCAGATAACACTATGGCAGCCTCAGATCCATCAAGGGAGAGCTGGTGTTGCAGAGTTAAATGGCTGGAGAGCAGGGGGGATGGGCAGGGCAAGCAGGGCCTAACCAGGTGACTGTAAACTCCTGGAAGGGAGGGGGAGGAGGAGATAGCAAGAGAAAGGACATCAAGTCAGGGCTGGGCTTGGAAGAAAACAGAGAAAGGGAGGAGGAGACCCAGGTTAAAGAGTGGGCAATATATTTCTTCCCACCCTCCCTTATATCAAGGAAAAGGTAGGTGTAGGATGGTTGCATTTTATGCTATAAATGCATTTCCGAAACCGACATAATTCTTAATTCACTCCAACAAGTGTCAAAAGCAGGATTCACATTTCAGATTTTGTACGCAAACTGAAACTTTATTATTTTTTTAATGTGGCACTGTTTTAAATTTTCATGAAATGCCACGGCAACATGCTTTAGGAAGGAAGAGCCCACCTGCACACAAAGGGGCAATGCTTCGGACCAAAGGGGGTTGGGGGCCGAGGCGGGCTGGAAAGGGTGGAGTGGAGGGCAACGCAGAGAAAGCAGGAAGGGGTCTGGGCTGCACGAGCTGCGAGTAGACGGGGTGAGGGGGCCTGATGGCTGGGGGTGTTCCAGGATGAGGGGGTATTGGGCGCATTTACCAGGGTCGGGAGGATCCGGTTAAGCTAAGTGGCCCCCACCCAAGCAAGCCCAGCTGAGGAGGGGAACGGCCCAGCCTAGGGGCCAGCCGGCCAAGGGGCAGCCTGGTGCGGCCAGACTCAGGAGAATGCAGTTAGGCACAAGAGGAACCCCTTCCCAACCATGTCTAGGTGACGGTGCGAGCGCAGGCCCGCCCCGACGGAGCTGGGGGCAGCGCGGCCTGACTGGGTGGACCCCGGGCCGGTCGAGCGGCAAGCGGCGGGCTCCGCTGCAGGCTGCCAGGGGCCCGAGGCCCGGCGCGAGGGGAGGGCGCGGCCGGCCCGGCACTCACTCTCGGTGACCCGGCTGAGGCGCAGGACGTGCTCGGGCCGGATGGTGTCCAGAGCTAGCAGCTCCTGCTCCGTGACCGCTGCCCCGATGCTGTCGTCGGCCGCGTGGTGGGGCGCCTGCCGCCGCGCCTTGAGCCGGTTCAGGACGCCGCCGCCTGCTTTCTTCTTCTCCTCCTTGCCAGCCACCAGCCCCCGGGGCCCAGCCGTCGACCCCGCGCCCGCCGCCTTCGGGTTCGACCCGCTCATCGCTCCGCCGCCAAGATGGCCGCCGCCTCCACAGCGCCGTAACTATGGAGAGCGGGGGCGTGGCCGGGGCGGCACCTGGGGAGGGGGGCGGGGCCTGCGGGGTCGCCCTTTCGCCAGCTTTGTTCCAGCCAGGTGGTGGTGGGCCTTAGGGGTGTCTGGGAATTTAGTGGCAGCCCCATTCCCTATCAGGCCCCCAAATGTTTTTTTAAAAATACCTCGTACGATCAGATGACTGTCATATACACAAGGCATCTTGAGAAAATGTTTTTTAATCTGTAGTATACAAGGTAAAGTTAAAAGTTTGTTATGCAAAGGCAGCTTTCCAATTACACTTCCAGTTTGCTGGGAAAGACTGTGAAGTACACACTTCATTATGTGACCCTTCCTCTTGACCAGCCCAGTAAGTGTGAATGAACCAGAGGACAGACCAGAGTGCTGAGTGCTGTAAGAGGTACATACAGCAAAGGTGCTACCTGAGTACAGGAGTGGTCTGGGGGATCAGGGGAGGCTTACGGGTGACTTCTGCACTGAACCTCGGAAGTTAACCATGATTTCACCAATTGGAGGAGGTAGGTAGGGGTTGGGGCAAGGCTGCCTTTTTACACCCCAAGTGGTTCCTTCTCTAGGGATTCTGGATCCACACTCTTCTGTGTTGGAGGCCTGAGCCTGACTGATGCAGTGTCTACTGGTCTGATTTCACCTCTCAGGCCAGAGTAGACTCTCCCCTCTCCCATGGTCAGCCTCAAGACTTGCTGGGTCCATCTGACCTGATGGGAGGAGCTTGGGAAGGGTTGACAGGCCTAGCCTGGTTCTTGGACAAAATCCAAACCTGACTCCACCCCAGATGCCCAGCGTGGGACACAGTATGTGGCCAGGTTCCTATCTAATGGTGTCCTGTCTTTGAGAGATTACCACTGGGTGGCACTTACTAAACCATTCAGGGAAATTTTAATAGATGTGTACAAAGAATTAAAGTCTTTCCCTTTGCAAACAACTCTTTTTAAACCACTCAGCAGTGAATGGTTACTGAAGAATTTCCAGAACTTTTAATATGCTACTACTTGACTGTGATCACCAAGAGGAGGAGGTTTCAAATGTAGCCACTTTCCACTCACTTGCTCACTGGATATGTATTCTCAGGGCACCAGGACTTGAGTTACCTGGTCCCCAGCTTTTCCTTCTAGGGATGATAACAAATGCATTAACCTGCAATTCCACATCCAGGAACTTAGCCTACATGTAAGCACAGAGATTTTTACTGCAGGACCATTTGTAACATTTAAAAAATCACCATAAATTACAGTTGCATTCATGTTTTACAGCTGGTAAAAAAAGTGTGATCCATCTATATGGACTTGTATAGAGAGATCTCCAAGATCTATTAGGAGTGGCAGGAATATAGAATCCCATTTGTTTAAAATAAAAAGTATGCCCTGGCCAGTTTGGCTCAGCGGTTAGAGCGTCGGCCCAAGGACCAAAGAGTCGCGGGTTCGATTTCAGCCATTGGCATGTACTTCGGTTGCAGTTCCCCCACCCAGGGTCGGGCAGGAGGCAACCAACTGATGTGTCTCTCTCACATCGATGTCTCTCTCTCTCTCTCTCTCCCTCCCTCCTACTCTATCTGAAGATAAATGGAAAAATATCCTCGGGTGAGGATTTAAAATAAATAAATAAAATTAAAAGTATATGCTCTGGCCAGTTTGGCTCAGAGGTTAGAGCAGACTGAAGGGTCTCTGGTTCAGTTACCGGTCAAGGGCATGCATGTACCTGGGTTGCAGGTTCGATCCAGGCCCTATTCAAGGTCATGCGGGAAGCAACCAATAAATGTGTCTCACTCACATCAATCTTTCTCTCTCTTTCTCTCTCCCTCCCTCCCTCCCTTCCACTCTCTAAAAATCAATAGAAAAATATCCTCAAGGACTAACCAAAAGAATAAATAAAATTAAGAAAAAATAAAATTAAAAGTATATAAATATACAGATGTGTATTTGTAACTGCAAAGGAAGGGGTTTAGATATACACTAAAGTGTTAACTGTGGTTCCCTCTGGGAAGGAGAGTACTAGAAGGGAATAAAGGGGGATATATTCACTTGTGACACTATTTAGAACTACTTCTGTACTATTTTATCACAACAAGCATATGGTCGAGGGCTGCTTGTGTATTTATATAAAAAAAAAATCTTAGGATCTATTTCTGGAAGGCAGAGGCTAAGCCAAAATAGCCTTATTTTCTCTTAAAATTAAAAGCAACCTCAATCTCAATCACTTTTTTCTGTTAAAACATTATAAAATAAATACTGCCATATAAGGGACTTGGGGCCTGTACTCTCTCTAGTCACTACCTATGAATTGTGGTTAAAATGAAAAGATTAGCCCTGGCTGGTTTGGCTAAGCAGTTAGAGCATCGGCCCGAGAACCAAAGAGTCGCGGGTTCGATTCCAGCCATTGGCACGTACTTCGGTTGTAGTTCCCCCACCCAGGGTCATGTGGGAGGCAACCAATCAATGTGTCTCTTTCACATCAATGTTTCTCTCTCTCTCTCTCTCCCTCCCCACCTCCTACTCTGTCTGAAGATATTTGAAAAAATATCCTCGGGTAAGGATTAAAAAAAGAAAAGATTATAGCTTTAGGAAAACAAAAAATACATAAAAAAGAAAAAATATATTTATTTTTCCCTTTTAAAAAAAAAGGAGTAGGAAAAATTAGGGCTGTAACCTCCAATCTCCCTCAGGTATGTCAAAAAGCTCTTATAAGTTTTTTTTAGCCCAGCCGGTGTGGCTCAGTGGTTGAGCGTCAACCCATGCACCAAGAGGTCGCCAGTTTGATTCCTGGTCAGGGCATATGCCCAGATTATGGGCCTAATCCCCAGTGGGGGGCATGCAGGAGGTGGCCAATCAATGTTCTCTCTCATCGATGTTTCTCTATCTCTCTCTCTCTCCCTTCCTCTCTCTCTAAAATCAATAAAGAGAAAAAAAAGTTTTTTTATGTGGCACTTAATCATCTGATAAAATTGTTGACAGATAATCTAGAAGACAAATTATATACGTTGTAAATTTATAAATCAAGAAATATATAAAAAGAATGCAAAAAAATTTAAAATAAAAAGGTTTTTGAAAAGTACATGTACTAACACCCCATTTGAAGGAAAAGGGAATATTGAGATTTACCACAATAGTAATAACCCCAAGGTTTCCCTGGGCTAGACCCGGGAGGACTGGAGTGAAACGGCTGGCTTCCCTTTCACCCCAGCTGGGTGCTCTTCTAGTCCCTCTCCTTCTCTGCTTATTTTCTCATTGTAAGAGGTGTGACAGTGTCTGCTTTCCAGGGCAGTCCCAAAGTAGTCAGTCGGCCTCAAATCAGGCCAGGCAGGTGGGGCCTTGAGCTGGTGCAGCCAAGGTAAGCAAGATATCAGAGAGCTTTTTTTCCGCAGAGCCTGGGAAGCTCAGTCCTCCTTCCTACTGCCCACTAAAGGTGGCATGCATCGCACCAGAGAGTCCTGGCTGGGACTGCAGGCATGCCCTTGTGGTCTGGGACTGTGAGTTAATAATGTCCCTAGTACCCAAGTCACTTCTTTCCCTGACTCAGGGCTATTTTGAAAAAGCATGACTTTATTATATATCCCACCTGTTTCCAAAAAGGACTTCTGGCATATTCCAGAGTTATATAGTACCAGGTTGGTGAGTGAAAATTCATGTAGCCTTGTCGAGGGCAGAACTTTCAAAATTTTAAAAGCATATACTGTTTGATCCAGTAATTCCTTAATGGAATTCTAAAGAAACATTTGCACATGTGCACAATAAATATATGTTTAAATATATAGAAATGTGTGTGTGTGTGTGTGTGTGTGTGTGTATATATATATATATATATATATATATATATACACACAAATACATATAAAACAGCCCGGCCAGTGTGGCTCAGTGGTTGAGTGTCGACCCACGCACCAAGAGGTCACTGGTTCAATTACTGGTGAGCACACATGTCCAGGTTGTGGGCCAAATCCCCAGTGAGGGGCATGAAGGAGGCGGCCAATCGATGTTCTCTCTCATCAATGTTTCTGACTCTATCTCCCTCTCCCTTCCTCTCTCTCTAAAAATCAATAAAGAAAAAAAATACATATAAAACAAAAAATACACAACAACCTATTAACTGTATTATCCTACGGATGGATTATAGTAGTAGGAATGAGAAAAATGAGTTCACATTTTGCACACCATATTTTTTAAAATGTACTAATGCATTTTATATCACTGTCTTTAAAAAATTTCTTTTTTCTTTATTTTAGAGAGCGAGGAAGGGAGAGGGAGAGAGAGATAGAAACATGGATAAGAGAGAACATTGACTGGCCACCTCCTGCATGTCCCCCACTAGGGATTGGGCATGTGCCCTGACCAGGAATCGAACCGGCAACCTCGTGGTGCATGGGTCGACACTCAACCACTGAGCCACACCGGCTGGGCTATATTACTAAGTCTTAAAAGGTTTTTTTTTTTCAGAGTAAGAATAATATAATAAACTTCTGTGTAACCATTACCAAACTTCATCGGTTATCTACATTCTGAAGGTTCCTTTCAAAATATAGTATGTCGTGCCCTGGCCAGTTTTGCCCAGCGGTTAGAGCATTGGCCTCAGACCAAAGAGTCTCAAGTTCAATTCCAGTCAAGGGCCCGTACCTCAGTTGCGATTCAGTCCCCGGTCCTGGTCAGCGTTGTGCGGGAGGCAACCAATCAATGTGTCTCTCTCACATAGATCTTTCTCTCTTTCTCTCTCCCTCCCACTCTATCTGAAGATAAATGGAAAAATATCCTCAGGTGAGGATTTAAAAAGTTAAAATAAGTTTTTTTAAAAAATCGTATCTCATGGCATTAAGAGGACAGGCTTTGCAGTTAGACAGAACTGAGTTCCAGTCCTCACTCTGCCACTTGCCAGCTGTGTGACTCTGGGCAAGTCATTTATCCCCTGAGCCTTTGTCCCCTCATTTATAAGTCATGCTAGTCACAAGTCTTTCCTTGGGGTGTGAAGGGGAGATGATAAACAGCAAAAAAAAAAAAAAAGCACTAGGCTGGCCCTGGCCACTTTAGCTCAGCGGTTAGAGCGTCAGCCCTTGAACTGAAAGGTCACAGTATATTCCCAGTCAAGGGCACATACCTGGGTTGCAGGTTTGATCCCCAGCCCCAGTCTGGGTCATTTGGGAGGCAACCAGTTGATGTGTCTTTCTCACATCGATGTTTCTCTCTCCCTCCCTTCCACTCTATCTAAAAATCAATGGAAAAATATCCTCAGGTGAGGATTAACCAAAAAAAAAGCACTAGGGACAGTGTGGACAGTGTCTCATGAATGGTGGCTAAAGCAATGTATTTAAGTGGCCTCTTTCTCCAGGACCCCGCCCTCTGCTGAGGGCAGAACCATTGGACAGGGAGAAGCCATGGAGATGGATTGCAAAGCACAGTGACTAAAAAGGACACTCAAGTCGGAGCTGAGAGGAAACAAGCTAGGGACCAGGCCTTGAGGAAGCAACAGATGGATTCAAGTGGAAGCAGTGAGGAAACCCAGAGGAGCAAATCTTAGTACAAGGACTAAGCCAAAAAGCAAGTGGGATTATTTTTTTTTCTTTATTGATTTTTAGAGAGAGAAGAAGGGAGAGGGAGAGATAGAAACATTGATGAGACAGAACATCGACTGGCCGCCTCCTGCATGCCCCCCACTGGGGATTGGGCCTACAACCTGGGCATGTGCCCTGACCGGGAATCGAACTGGCGACCTCTTGGTGCATGGGTCAACACTCAACTGCTGAGCCACACCGGCTGGGCCAAGTGGGGTTATTTTTACTCATACAAGTGGCTGGCAACAAACAAAACTCAGTCAACTCTGGGGCCAGAGTATTGCAGTGAGATGCCTTCCATCTCAGGTTGCTAGAGAGCAGAGGCAAGCCCGTTCCAGAACCTCCCTGCTCCGCCTCCTTTCTGCCTTGACCCCTCACCACTGCTGTAGCAACAAATTTCCAGTAAATGTTGGAAAAACTCATCTCTCTTCCTCTATGGGGGATAAAGGGGGGTTGGGGTACTAAGTATGAAGAAAGGTCCGACACACCGGCTCCAGCCAAACGGGAGCCTGATTTCCTTAGCAAGATTAAGATCTGGACCCAAGGAGTGGTTTAACCCAACCCCCGGCACTTGGCCCAAGATCTTCTGTCAGACAATTTCCCTCCCTGCAACTCCCTAGAGCAAGGCTTCTTCAGGTCTCTTCCCCATTTGGCAGCTCCTGCAAAGCTACTTGAAATAGTAACAGCTAAATCTGAATTAGTAAAGAACTCCAGTTATGGGTGGGCTCAAGCTAAGAAAGAAGCTCTGTGGGCCTCCTGGCTTCTTTGGGCCCTGAGAACAGACTCCATCAACACTGGCCTCATTCTTAGAGCTGAGCACTGAATTCTGCCCTTCAAGGGATAAGTGAGGGAGGTAGGCCAAACTCTCCCTCCCTCTACCAAAACCAGCAGCCTCCATTCCTGCTTGGAGGAAAACAGCAGGTAAGCTCTGGAGCCATGTCAGAACATCATGGGAAGTGGGAGGCAGTAGAGGGTAATGACTAAAAGCAAGAGTACTCTCGTAAAATCTCAGCTCTGCCTTCTGCCAGTTGTGTGGCTTTGGGCAAGTAACTGTACCTCTTAAAGGCTAATACCAACTGGTTTGCTGAAGATTAAACAGAGGTAACATGTGTAAAAGTGCTTGGCATTGCGCCTACCCATTTCGAGGGCTCAAAAAAGGATATCTATAATCATTATTCTTACAGCCTTAGAAAGAACACGGCTTTGCCGACAGATAGACTGGGTGTGAGTCCTGGCTTGACCATTTACTGACTAGCCTGGGATAAATTATTGAAGCTTTTTTAGTTTCTTCTGTTCCTCAGCTGTAAAACATGTCAGATAAATTACAGGGGGGAAAATCCTTCCTGCTCTTTCTGCTCCTTCCCAATGTATACTCAACGCTGACAACATACCAGAAAAGGAAAAAGCAAAGAAAACTGTCCCATGGCTCAGGGTGTCCACAGGCTATGGTGGAAGGTGAGGGAAAGACGAGGGAAGAGGCAGAGACAGGCTCAGTGTACCTTGGGAGTGAGACAGTCATGGCCTGGTGTTTCAGTGAAAGTGGGAACAAAACGAAAGGTTTATTTTTCCTAGAAGGTGCTGTTGGTTGAACTTGCTAGGCATGGTTTTACAGAACTGCATTTCCTTAACCAAACATCCCAGCAAAAAGAAAAGCAAGAGACACGTGGCTAAATGGACAAAAGCTTCTAGACTTGTCAAGGAAGAACCCTGTGTAGCCATGTGAAGCCCTGGGTCCCCCTTTTCCCACCCCATCACCTTACCTCTTTGCAATCAAGTTCAAACTCAATCCCAACACAGAGTGTCACTGCAAATTGTTTATTAAAACACAAAGCAATGGACAGTGAAAAACATCCTGATATTTTTTTCTTTTTGGTGGGAGTAGGGTGGGGCATGGAAGGGGTAGGGACAGGTGGAGACAGCCCAGAAGGAAAGAGAGCTCTATCCACCCCTACTGCTTTCCCGGGCCAGCCAGGTTCAAAGCCCCTCAATCACATCTCACTGTGCCGCTGTCAATGGGTGTTGTGGCTACAGACAGTTGGTTTCGCCTCGGCAGGGAGAAGATGGGAATCTAGAGTAGGGACTACAAAGGGCTACTAAGAACTTGACACTATTCTCCAGTACTTGATACAAAACAGAGCAGCCAGGACCAATCTGGAGGGGTGGAGCTGGCCTCCTGACAAGCCAGGTTCATGGTTGAAGAGGCTGCCCTGAACTCAAAAAGGGCAGCTGGTCCTAGCGTGGGAGAACTTGGTGGAAGAAAAAATCCAAGGAGGAAACTGACCCAAGGTCAAATTTCTTTTCATTCCCTGGATCATGACACATCAGGGAAGAGAGGAGTCAAGAATGTCTCATTCCTGGATTTACCGTACCGTCTCTCCCTGCCAATTCTACCCTCCCACCTGGAACTCAGCTCTCCTTTCCTAACAGTTGTCCTTTGAAAGAACGGAAAGCACACTTCAGTTTGTTGTTGTTTTTTCTCATACAGAAAGTAAAGCACTGAAGCTCAAAATAGAGGTGAGAATGGAGCTCTTTGCCTGATGCTACGTACCCCCATCTCACAAGACTGCCTGGATGCAAGAGGTGCCAAGGCCTTCTCTGCCAACTCTAACAGGCACTACTGTCTCCCTGGCTGCCAGCACAATCCTGGCTCCTAGTTTTTATACTCCTGGGGGGAAACCATCTCAAGAGATCTGTCCTGCTCTTTTCCTGCCAACCCAGCCAGTCCCCAAATCATCTGCTCTTATCAAAATGATTTGGAAACCTAAAGTAGGCTAGCCAAAAGGCAGCTGGGGAAGGACAAACCAGGTCGACAGCAAGCCACCCATGTACAAACAAGAAACCTGCCCTCACTGGGCAGCTGACCTATTGGTGCCAATCAAGTCTTGTAACAAAATGAGGAAATCTAGCCCTCTTGCTCCAGGAGACGTCTCACTATAGAGTCCTAGCTTGGACTGAAAGGGAAAAATTACTCTGAGCTCTCTGAAGCTTGAACATTAAGGCTTCTTTGCAATTTTCTTAGAGCTCTTTGATCCCTAACTATATCTTTCCATAGAAGAGAAGTAGATTTTTTCTAAGATTTCTGAACAGATCCTAGGTGTTACTGGTTCTGCTTCTGCACTATCACTAGACTTAGCCCAGGCTTCTTCCCCCGGAGCCACAGCAGAAGGAGGCCCAAAGCATACCTGCCTCCTCTTTTTGAAACAGAAGCATCTATTAATCTCTCACTTTGGAAAGCTCACCTGCTCTCCTGGGTCCTTTCGGAGAGGCATGGAGGACAATATTACATGTTGCCACTTGATGCCATTAAGGCTCCTCAAGGCAAGAAGACACTTGAAATTAGGTCAGAGCCAGCCAGCAAAGGGGAGGGGGAAGAAGGGATGGGGAAGCAGCCCCATGGCAGGGACCAAAAGACCCTAGCCCAGACCTGAATCTATAGGGAATGCCCACCCTGGCTCAGAGCAGGAGAGGAAAAGGCACTGTGCTGACCGGGGTAGGTCTGTCCCCAATCCCCAGGGAGGGCAGAGAACCTGCTGATTCTTTCCCTGGGCTTCCCAAGGTGAGTCAATTTCTAAGGAAAGGTATATAAGTGCTAGGAAAGGGAATATACTGCTGCTGTTTTCTGACTTCCAACTGAGATTCCAGAAGCCATGGCCAGGCCTTCCCAGGAGGGTAGAGGCAGGATAAGAAGAGAAATTCCTTAAAACGGAAGCTTCTCCAAAAAGATAAGTCAAATCACAATTCTGAAACTGGATTAAACAATTCCCAGGCACAGAAAGAGGAAGGTAAACTTAACTCAAACTTCGCCCATCTCTTTAAAGCCTAAGTGACCTCTCATATGATCCCCAATTTCAGGTCAGTATCTCTTAGGCAAACAATGGGAACAAGAGAATAAGATCACATTCTCAAACCAACAGGTGGCCCTGCAGGCCCTGTGGTCCTCCTGGGAGTCTAACACCACTCACACTTGAAGATGACCATCTTTCAAGTCATCAGAACTCAAGGCATCCACTGAGCAGCTTCTCCTTTGTAGTGGAGATTTTTCTGAATAATGGATCTGGTTTAGGGGACATGGGTCCCACAGATTGTTTCCTGGCACAATGTTTCAGCATGAGTGAAGTCCAAAAAAGTACTATCAGAGGCCAGCTGGCCCCTGACCCAAATCAGAGCTACACTGCAGACTCTCAGTCCATCTTCAGCAGACATCTTTGGGTCCACCCATAACAACTGAAGCCACACTTCTGGCAAAAGGAGTTCCACCATGGCCGTCTGCTCTTAGCTTTGGCAAGCTGGGCTCAGGGAGATCTAAAAAGCCTAGGACAGAGCATGGATCCAGTAGAAGATCCCAGGCCTCTCCTTCCCCACCCCTATATGGCTCACCCCTCAACCCCCAACCCCAGTTAGACCCCCTACAGTGCAGGCTCTCAGTCCTAGCACTAGCTCAAAATACAGGCATGGGAACAAACAGTGCAAAAAGCAAAAGATGAACTACAGAGTAATTCTTGACCCACACAATACAAAAATAAAAATAAAAAGTGCCCCATCCCACCCCTTTAACCTAAACTTCATGTACCTATATCTTGGAGGAGTGTAAAAAAAAAAAAAAAAAAAAAAGCTTTCAAGTTCAGCATCATGAGCCAGCTGTGACCAGCCCTTGGCTCCAGGGGACTCTACCCCAGCCCCCACCATTTCTTCCTGTTTCCTCATTTCCCCTTTAGTTTTTGTCAGCCACAGAAAGATGTTCCTTCCTTTCAGACACAACCAAAGAGGAAAGTGCCCATCCCTATCCCTAAGCTCAGGGGAAAAGGGTGGGCTTGGAAACAGAGGCAGAAGCAAAGCTGCTTGGCTTACAGTACCATTAGGAAATGGCCCCAGGAGCCAGGGTTTCCTTCTGAGACTCTGAGTCACTGAAGGGATGGGTTGAGGTGAGGAGGCGGGGACCCCTCCTTCCTCAGAGAGACCTAGGCAAACTTAGCAAGGCAGAATGGAGGCAGCAAGTCTTCCTCATCTTGTCAACTGTGTATTGGCAGTGGCCTGCAGCTTTGAAGAGTTGTGATGGAATGAGAACAGAAGCCACTGTCAGAAGCCCAATTAATAGTCAGGATGTCCACTGCCCCAGGCAGGTGATCCCAGGATCAAGGCTATAGGACATCCTTTAAAGCAGGGAGCTTTGTGAAGCACTGCAAAAAGTGTTCCTCTGATTGCAGCCTCAGGCCACAGCCATACAGCTGCCTGACTCAATACCCTAGCACTGAGGCCTAAGTTACAGCTAAAATAAAGGGCTACAACTCTCAAAGGACAAAATGCTGGCCTGGGGGAACTCAGTAAAAGCCAAAACCCAGGACATGAGCCCAAGGGCTATTTACTTATCATATAATAAGTAGTTCAAATAGATTGAGCTCTTTAAAAACATATTCAAAAAGACAAACTCAAAATTAAACATATTCTTTAAAAAATTGGCCTGGCCTGAGATTCTTTGATGCTCCAGCCCAAGCAAAAGCTAAACCTGCTGCCTTCCATCCACAAAACTCCTTGTAGCTGGCAGAAGGGTGACAGTGACCAGAAAGGAGGGAAACAGGGAAGCTTCATTTTCTGAAAAAATTTTCCAGGGAATTCAAGAGACACTTAGATGCTAAGGTTGGCTTCAGAGCTGCCAGGACTATGGCTGACTGGAAATCTTTCAGCCTTGTCACACCAAGAACCTGACTGCTACCTGGATAGGAAAATGAAAGGACAGAGGGGCATACTATTAAGATCAGTGAGCAGTGTCGCTGGATCAGATATAGACAATCAGCCTAGTTCCTTGGGGCAGCTCTAGGCATAACCCAAAACTGGTTGAACTGTGACACAGAGGGACATAGAAATAAATGAACATCAGATACTAGACACTCTAAACAGTGGTCAGTCACTTAGTAGGGCTCAAGTCTCTGAGGTTGCTCTTAAATTATGCTAACATAAGCCTTTTCTAATCCAAAGACCAGAAGAGACTCTTAAGGTCAAGTGTTCTGTTGCTGCAGGCTGGAAAGCATCTCTGTCCCCTGGCAGCAAGACCCTACAAAGGGGCCAGTAAAAGAACTGCTGGGTCAGGTCTTCCTGGCTGCTGGCTCAGAGATCCAGGGAGGGAGGTACCATCAAGGCGAAATGGTAGATGATAAGACATTCAAGCAGAAGGAATCCCAAGTCCTCACATCTCCTTCCCTTCTTGGCAATAATTTAGTGAGATGGTTGAGAGAGAGATTTCAAATGAGCCAGATTAAGAAACAAACAAAAAAAACAACAACAACCAAAAAACAAACAAAAAAACAGAGAGAGAGAAGAAATCAAGTCCCCAACAGGCACTGAAATCAAAATGATTTGTTGCGGTAACAAGTCAGAGGCAATATGAGGACCTGACACAAACTAATCGTCTTGGATACCAGACAGTCCTCTAACTGGCACATGTCAGGGAGACAAGCAATGATAAAGCTCAAACACTTATGATGGAACTATCACTGGGCTAAAACCAGAAAGGCTTCCAAGTAAGAAAGTATCTACTTTTCTTTCTTTTTTAAAAACCCCCTTCTGTTTTCATCTTTATCATACAAATTATACATCTTCACACACACATAAACTACACATACTCTCAATCCCAGGACATCTGGAAATGTATCTGGACATAACTTTAGAACATACCCAACTCCCAGCACTGGTCTCCTCGGGTAATAAGATGACCTTTTCCCTGCTGTTAATTTCTAACCTAAAAAAATGATGTCTGCTCCAAGTTCAGAGTCCTTTCCACTAGGTATACAGATGAGGATCCTTGAACAGGTAGGACCCAATTTACCCCAAGTACCCTAGGGAAGAAAGAGATGGCTGGGGCCAGCCACAAAGACAGGACTAGGACTGAAGCAAGTCTGGGACCAGGTGGTGAACGAGGGCTGCTCTCTACTCACTCTGCCTCTTTTTATCTCCTTTAATTTTGTTGTGGTTTCTTTAGTTTGTTTTTGTTAATCACCATGAAAAATACAGAAACCAAACCAACATGTTTGGTTTCTTTCCCACACCCCTCCACCCTGTTCAGGATGGTAATTTGTTCTCACAACCGGCAGAGGCAGAAGAGGGTTGGAATGAAGACTCCGAAGGCCACCAGGATGGGAAACATGAGGCTGCTGTTGTCCGAGGCATAGGGGTTGGGCGTGCGAGGACCCGACTGCACCCGGTTCTTATTGGTCTGTCTTTTGAGATTAGATCCTTCATCGTATTCTTCTTCTTCTTCTTCCTCTTCTTTCTTCTCTAATCCTGGATGAGGCTGCAGCTTTGGTACATCTGACACAAGAAAGAGGATATCTTTTAAGTAAGACCCATAGCATTTAAGTGAGACACTTAAGAGCAGTAAATGAGCCACAATAAAGAGATGCTATGACCTAACCAGGGTCCACAGGAAGGGCAGAAGTAGCAGAAATAGCTTCTGGCCTAGAGAATAACAGATTCCTAAAAACATTAGCCTTCTTTAGATTTAACTAAAAAGTAGTAAAAGCCTTGCACACAGGGAGGGTCACTATGTCCGCTTCCAGTCCTAGTTCTCCAGATACCCAAGAGGACAGACTGGACAGGGACAATGACACAACACTCAAGCTTAACCTTTTCAAATCCCTCCCCCTCCTTCCCATAATCACACATTCCCTTTAGATTCAGATTCACAAAGCAGCTGAGGAAGTACTGATCCACAGAGCTCTGGGTTCTTACACATACTACCCCTCTGCTCTGTCTCCTCCTTAGGGATGGAACTACAAATCTGTTGGTGGCAAGACATCCTCCTGGATATCATCATATCACCATGTGGGGGACATCAAGACAACAGGATGAGCCCTGGCTGGGTGGCTCAGTTGGAGTGTCATCCCATTACATCAAAAGGTTGCAGGTTCAATTCCTGGTCAGGGCACATACCTAGGTTGCAGGTTCAATCCTCGGTCGGGGCACATACTGGAGGCAATCGATTGATATTTCTCTCTCACATCAATGTTTCTCTCCCTGCCCCTTCCTTCTCTCTCCAAAAATCAATAAACATATCCTCAGGTAGGAATAAAAAAAGACAACAGGATGAGATCCTCACTGCATTCAGGATGAGTTGGGAAAAGGTGCAGAGGTGGAATGGGAAGAAAAGTCACTAAAACACAAGTTTTCTCTGCAAAAATCAGCCTGGGAAGCTGGCAGCCAGCATAATCTCAACCTTGAGAAAGAAACATACCCTGAGGCTGGATCACAAGGACAAAGAGACATTAATAAATGAACTGTGGCCCTGGCCAGTTTGGCTCAGCGGTTAGAGCGTCAACCCACGGATCAATGAGTCATGGGTTCAATTCCAGTCAAGGGTATGTACCTCGGTTGCGGTTCATCCCCAGCTCTGGTCAGGATCATGCAGGAGACAGCCAGTCGATATGTCTCTCTCACATCGATGTTTCTCTCTCTGTCCCTCTCCCTCCCACTTTGTCTGAGGATAAATGTAAAAATACCCTCGTGTGAGGATTAAAAAAATAAATAAATAAAAATAATAATAAATAAACTTTGTCTAGTGCAGTCTGGCAATTCTGGCATCTCTCAGAGCATACTGAAACAATGAACTCCTCTTTTTGCAGCCCCCCCCCCCCAACAAGTATCTAGATATCAAAGAAACAGAATAAGGACAAGTTTTAGGCAATTCCAAAGGACTACAAGGATCAGGGCACACTAACAGGTATCATTATTAATTACAATTTACAATGAAGTTAAAGAAATTTATCCAAAATCAAACAGCTGATTAAATGTCAGCAACAAGATTTAAACACAGA
This sequence comes from Tadarida brasiliensis, assembly GCA_030848825.1. Taxonomy (NCBI): domain Eukaryota; kingdom Metazoa; phylum Chordata; class Mammalia; order Chiroptera; family Molossidae; genus Tadarida; species Tadarida brasiliensis. The sequence continues at coordinate 11,349,084 of CM061277.1, read as the reverse complement.
TCTTGCTCCAAAGCTTATGGCTAGCACCTTGCTATACCTCATCCCCAGCCATCTGACTCTGGAGTCCCCATAATTTGGCTTTAAGTAATAGTTTTCAAAATAGGGAGCAGCTAAATTAACCCCCAAGGGTTATCTCAAGTTAAGTCAAAGCATCCTTCAGCTTAAGTCAAAATAACTTACCATCCACTGTCCCAGCCAAGATGTAGAGTGCACAGACTTTGGGATTGTCATAGTACCCCTAAGGAAATGGGAAACAGTGGTCAGCCCCACACAGCAGCAAACATTCCCCCTGTACCCATTCTTGTGAGCTCTTCCTGAGCTGTGAGGGCAGGACAGCAACATTACCTTGACAAACTCAATGTAGAGCTTCCCTGTGAAGGTGGATACCTCCCCCTGGACGCTCAGCTTCCCTTTTCTGATGCTCATAGGGATGATTTCATCATGAGCTGTGCTGTGCCCAACACGATCAAAGATATCCAAGTCCTTTACCACGACATGGCCATTCAATCGCACATCAAATACCTTCCAAGGTGAAAAAAGGAGGCAATGTCAAAACCATCAACTTTACACCCTTGCAGCAGCTGGACAACACACACCTGCCTGGGCTTCAAAGTTCAAAAATAATCTAAGAAATAACAGGGCTGGATATACCCTAAGGTGGCTAGGGTCCTTTACCTGAGCCAAATCAAGTCCATGTTCCTTCACTCTCAAGGAGGCCTCATACTGGCCTTAGGGAACAAAGACTACAAACAAAAAGTTCAACATAGAAAGAAAGACAATCACAGGAAGGGACAGGAAAAGAACAAGGCTAAAAACAAGAAGGTACTGACAACCAAGAAGGGAGAGATAACCAGGAGGGCCTTAACAGGATCAGTTTATTGCTTTCTGTCACCAACTCCATGGCAAGTGCAGCCTCATGAGCAATGAGAAACAGATTTTTATGGGCAAAAGGAATCTAATTTTTCCCTCAAAGCTCATCTGTTCTTCCCTCCTGGGGAGGCTTATAAACTCTCTGGCCCACAGCAGAGGGACTATTCAAGAGTGGCAATGTCTCACTAGTCAACGGGGGAGCCTGACCAGACCTCACCTTCTGCTGGGATTGTGCAAAGTACACCTCAGCAAATTTCAACACCAGCACATAGTCCCCCTCCTCCTTGATGGGCACTTCGTAGCCAAAGGTCTCCTCATTGTACCGCTCTGTTTGATACAGGATCTGGTCCTCAGGGTTGGAACGGAGGATTGGCAGCTTCATGCCATAGTCAGAGGCTGGGGACAAAAGACAAAGAGAAACCACATCAGAGGCAAAACATAAAAGGAAAGCAGAGACCTCAGAATCGCCAGAGGCATTTCCAGGGCAATGCTAATAACCCCCCAGTGGAAGAGGCCAACCCCTCTGCACCTGGCTCCAAACAGACCAGACACAAAGGCAAGATAGCCAGTACTAAGCCATAGTAAAATGAAAGAAACCAAACACTGATCACCCCAATACCTCTCGTAAACCTCATAGCAGAACCTTCTGAGAGTATGTCTTTCAGAAATGACTTTTTCTCAACTGTATAGAGAGTACTAGGAAGAGAACAAGTCTAACTCATTATTAGAACAAAGCACTATGCTACAGCTGCCTGGTTCCCTGTGAGGGAGCACTTCAGAGAAACCTCATAAAACAAGGGGGATGGCCAGGAACTCTACAAGATGATTAAGTTCAAAGAAGAGTTTTTTTCCTCATTCAGAAAAGCTCAGAGTGTAAAAAACAGGATATCTGTTAGGAAAGTCGTTCTTCATCGTCTTTACCACAAATAAGATACCAGCTTTAGTTTCTTTGTATGATTTGTCATTCAAAAAGTTCGGAGGCTATAAAGGAGAAACATGCTCATAAAAATAAGGTGTGATGCTCTCTAATTTCCTTTAGGTCTAAGCACCTTACTTCCCACAGACTCACAAAATTCAACCTCACCCACTCTCTTGAACATTCCTCAAGTTAAACGAAAAGAAGAAAGAAACTTCCTACTGTATCACAAGCACCTAACAAGGTCCCTGGCACATAAGTAGGCACTTGATGTGATTTGCTGAAAGAACCAATGGCAACAAAGGAGGTCCCTGCAAAGAAGTGAAGCCATGCTCTTCTCTCCACAGGGCTAGAGCCATCCCAGCAGGGAAAGAAAATCTGCCAAGGTCCTATTGCCACCTCTGGCTTAAGATGACCAAGTTCTAGGGAAGCTACCTTTCCCATCTCACAGACCAACAAGGAATAAGGCAGAATAAAAGTAAAAAGTATTTACCTTGTACCAGTATCAGAACAGCCGAAAACCTCCACTGCACCCAGTCTTCTCCAAAACTTGGTAGGAGACAATACAGCATATGTGTGTGTTCCCCTCACCTAACTGGGGTCTTTCCTCCTAACAAACTGGGGTCTTTCCTCAAATATAAGATACTACACTCCAGCCCTAGAGATGAATAGTCATGCATCCTCCTTCGGAGAGTAGCTTCTCTATGACTCCTTTATTCTGTAAACATGATGAGGCTTTCCAGAGCTCCATAAATCTACTTTCTAAACTACTGGCTTAACAGTGATCTCAGTACACAGACCTGGTCTCTCCTCCAGCTTGGCATTAAGATTTCAAGGCCACCTTCCCATCTCACACAGTGACTCTGAAGACATTTGACACCTAGATCCTTTGGGAGATGTCTAAGAGGGGCCATCCCTGGGCATTATCTTCTGAATCACCAAAACTCCAAGGGAGAGAATCTTTTATCCAAAGGAGATAAAAAAAATAATAATAATAACTGAGAGACCCAATGGCTAAAGTCAAGCCCTCAAGAAAAATAAACATAACTGTTAACAGTTCCTGTAAGTGAACAGTAGCCTGAGATCAGATGGACTGATGAGACAATGCAACAGGAAACTCATTGCACTTTGTCTTCAAACTTTGCTTCTTCCTATTTCTCCTTAAGAAATCAAAGAAGGGTAGCTGAGCAGCACTACAAAGGATGTACTGCTAACATGCCCAGCTCTTTCCCAGGCTCACGCGACATTACACTGGGGCATAAACGTATCAAGATTAAAAGACTGCTATTTTTCTTTCAACTGAGTTCTAATAATTTCCTTCTTCCATGAGGACCATGATCCTCATAAACTTGGGACATTAACTAGATTTTCTTTTTAGATACACAGAAAATTTTGTGTATGTGTGGGAATTCTTTTTTTTTTTTCCCCTTGCCAAGTGGAAAAAGTGAAACTGACAGTAATGTAATCTCTGGCAGTATCAGTTCCACAACCATGTGAACAAAAACTACTTAACAACCTTGGAATTACCTTTAAATATTTGCCCTTTAAAGCCCAAGTGGCTTTCCCAAGAGATCTGCCAGATGCAAAGTAGAATTTGCCCAAGTCCCAAGAGATACAGCAGCAAAAAGGACTTTTTCTTTCCTCCTTTGCCTTTATGTATTCACAGCCAAACAGATTTCTCCAAAATACAGTAAAGTGTACACAGTACACTGCTGAAGTTGGCACAATACAGCCAGAAAGGAAGGGGGCCAAGGGGCCTACATTCTGTCCGCTGCTTCTTAGTCCTAGACAATGTAGCTGACAGCCCAGGTTTTTGAGTAAGACAGACATGGATTTGAATCCTGGCTCTGCAACCTACTATGTGATTCAGAACAAGTTATTTTCTCTGAGTGTTTTCTCGCCTGTAGAACAAGTTATTTTCTCTGAGTGTTTTCTCGCCTGTACTTGAATTCTCGGTGAACTTCTGCTACTTAGAGGACCTGCAAATGAAGCCTGCATCTTAGGTGCCAGTATCGGACAGAATTCTAAACAAATCCTGTGGCCTTTAGCAAACCAGAGGCATCCTATCTTTCAAGCTCTTATCTCACCAAAGCCAAATCCTTCCCCAGCCAAAAGAAAGGCTGCCCAGAAAAGGGTCTTCCTTATGCCCAAAGAATTAGTAATCTGATAGGCTCAGGCCCTACCCAGCATTTTCCCCCTCTGCAGCCATGTTCTGCCTTACTTTTAATTCCATGTAAAAGGTCATCAAGCAAAGAAAAAGATAGAGATACTTTAACCTACTCTGGACAAGAGTTTTCAGATTCTTATCACTGATTTCTAAAGCATGAGAAGTTTTTATTAAGGGAAATAAGGCTCAGAGAGGTAAAGCAAGTTCTTCAAGGTAATACGAATGATTAGCAGGTATCTTTCTATGAAGAAGAAATAGCTACGCCCTCAGGCCAAATAACCAGGTCTTTTCTTCCTTAGAATCAAGAGGAACCCAGAATGAGCAAGTTAAAAAGAGCCTAGAATATGTAGCATGCCAAAATCCCAAATTGAGCACTTCTGAATCAGTCTCCGTAGTGGTATTTTCATCTACTGAAACACATAGGTTGAAAAGGCCTTTTCCAAGCTGTCAGTATCTCCTATGAACACTAACTATCCTCAAGGCAGAAATGAAGTTCAATAAACATCAAGAAGTGCCTTTGAAAGCAAAAGCCACTAGGTGCCCTAGGCCACTCACAGCTCCATGAATGCTGAACTACAAAGACACTATAGAGAAACATCAAGTTCAAAAGCAAGCCAAACCCTTATCTGGATTAACTTGGCAACAAATACCTGAATTCATTCAACATAGAATTAACTTTCTTTAGCGTGCTGGAAACCAGTATCACAGGCATGTGGGGAAAGATATAAGACATACAGCTCCTACTGCAATCAGTGTGAATAGCTACATGAGGCATAGGTCTCCAAATAGCTGGCACACCCTTATCCAAACAGTGCCAGAGAAGGAAAGCAGCATGAACAGCTGCACTTCCCTGGGTGGTGCCACTTCTTAGCACAGAAGAAACTAGAGAGTTGCCTCCTGAGAGTGGAAGCTTAACCACATCTCAGCCCCAGACCTAATGCCAGCAAAATGCTACTCTCAGGCACCCAGAAGTGCAATATTGCAACAGGCTGGTCCAAGCTGCTGCGGAAAAGCATCTTCCACTCTTCATCCATGCCTTAATACTGCTACAATTCTAACCCAGACTGGCAGACTGGAGCAGGGAACCTCCACTGACAAAGTGCCTCAAAGGCTAGGGACCAAAACAGGACGCCAGTACACATGAGCTTCGGTAGGTCTCATGTAATTCTACTTACTACAATAAACTTGGAAGGAACTGCAACCATGAGCCAACAATCCAAGGACAGGGAGCCTGGGGACAGATGATCAGGCCAAAAACCAAAAAACACCACCTGTACCAGCAAATTAAAACCAGGACTTCTGAATAATAGTAGTAGCTGGGGACTAAATCTGTGTGGTCCTCACTTCCTCCTCTGCACAATGGACCTAAAAGGATAATGTAACTTATGTAAAGCCTGGTATCTGTTTAAGTGAAAGGAACCATCTGCACTGTCCTCACCACAGCTATCTCAAGAGGCAAAGTCCACAAACGGTCTCTAGTTCCCTCAAGGGCCCATACCCAGGAATAAAGAGGAAGGGGCCAGGATGGAGATAGCAGTGACAACATGCTATGAGGTCTGACTCTGGTGGCTGGTACAGCTGCAAAAGACTGGGGCCCTGACTCAGCTGAACCCAGGCTACTCAGACCTACATGCCAGGGCTAAATAAATTCCAAGACAAACATAGAACTTCAGAAAACAGCCCTGTGTCCCAACACCCTCACATATATGTAAGCCATAAACTCCCCAATATAACAAACTCCAGGACACTACAATTAACTTGGAATAACTAAGTTAAACGCTTTAGTCAAGGCAAGAGCCAAATCTGGGCATCATGGAAAAAGAGTGCGAGAAAGTCTGTCTCCCTAGTTTTCTGGAGATGGCATGTTGCCAATTTGGCAGCCTCTGAACCCAGCATACAGCATAAATCTTCCAACACATAAAGCAAGGAACTCCTTCTTAAACCTGTTTCCAATCCTACTTACAGAAGAAACAGAGTCTAGAGCAGGTTTTCCCAAAGAGTGGTCTGGGGATAACCTACATCAGAAGTTCCTGGTGCAGAAACCTGGGTTTAATTTCTTAGGTTTGGGGTTTGCATTTTTAACCAACTCCCCTGGCAATTCTTCCACTAACTTGGAGAACTGTGCAGCTCTGTAAAAATTACTATTGCTCAATCAGTTAAGTCAAAATCATTTTCCCCATAAGCTGGACCACTTAGGGGAGGTTTTACACACACTCAGAATATTCAGATCTTACACTGGCTGACACACCACCAGCCTCCAGTGCAGGATGGCTTCAATATAACCACCCTCTGGGGGCGGCCTGCAGCTTCTACCTTTAAGCACACATAGTCCCCGCTCCGACGGGGGGCGGGGGAGGAGGTTGCAATCAAACTTTCCTGGCCCATTCTCTTCGAAGACTCCTTTCTATTCTGGCTAAGTATCATGCCCCGCTCCTGCAGAAGGAGTAAGGAGAGCGGCCGATGTCTGGGGTCAGCAGGAATGTACCAGGAACTGACTTGATCGGAGAGAACCAGCCGGGCTAGGGACACCGATAACGTACAACCGTGAGGCCTCGAGGTGGCAAAAGGCCGCCCTCGTCTTTACTTTTTCCCCAACTCGGGTGGAGGCGAGGGGTTAAGAAAATGCAGGATGCGAGGTCCAACTATAACTTTTCGCCAACTCTCTGCCTCAATGGCTCTTGGTAGCTTCTCTGCGCTGTGACCGGGTCCCTGAGGAAACTGGAGAGAGAAACTTCGCTCCAGAAACGTGGCCCCAGTGTCGAGGAAGGGGCTTAGGGCCCGCAGCCCTCATCCAGCTGCGCCCAGCACGGCAGGCCCGGGACCCCGCGGCTTCGCGAGGGGCTCTCACCTCGGCCCACCCGGCCTTCCAAAGGGTCCTTGCGAAAGTGGATCCCGTGCACGTCCACATGCGCCTCGCCGCCCGCGTTGACGGCCCAAATAACGCTCTCGGGCAGCCCGGCTCCCGCGGAGCCAACCACGCCGAGCCCCGGCCCGCTGAGCGCCGGCAGCAGCAGCAGCAGCAGCAGTCGCAGGAGCGCCACAGCGGCCCCCTCGACCGCCCGGGCCCCCAGCATGGCGGCCACCACAGCAGGGGCAGCCTCCGCCAACCCTCGTCCTCAGCCGGCCTCCAGGCCGCCCTGGACTCAGAGAAACAGCGCCACGGGCCGCTCTGCCTCAACCGCCGAGGACATGTCGTTCTCAGGCCTCCTTCTCAGCCACGGCGGCCGCCTCCTACCTCAGGGCCAACCTACCCCGTCGCCCAACCCCCGGCCACGGTGTGCAGCCAATCAGAGCCTGGTCCTCATTAATTACCCAACTCCCCGCCGGGAGACATCCGCCCATTGGCTGCCAGGAGCGGGGAAGGGTGTGGCTACTCCCAGGCGCCGGCCCAACCATCAAGCACAAGAGGGAGCGCGCGCAAAGGTTCGGAGTTCAGTTGAAACGGTGGTTCAATACGGAAGTGGTGGGGTGCAGCGCCCAGGCGGCCCCGGAATCCCGCAGCTGAATAGGAAAGGTGGCCTAGGGAGGAACGTTTAGGGTAGAGCGCACTGACACGTCGCCAGAACTTCCGGTGCTCCAAATCCTAGGACCAAATAGGCTCCGGAGGGGGCGTGGCCGACTTTCCTTCATGCTCTTTCTCAGGGAGAGGCGTGAACATAAGCTCTAGTAGAAGCAATGGATACTCTTCCAACCTGAGAGTCTTTTTTTCCCCTGTGAGTCAGAGAACCCATCCTCCCATAGAGAGGGCACATGCACAGATCGTCAGGGCAGAGTCCACGAGGACAAGACCCCGCCCCCACCCCTTAGCGGGCTCGGGGCTGGTGGTAGCGTCCAGACGACCATCCAATCAGAAGGCTCCAACGCAGCGGAAACGCGTGGCTTTGTGGGGGAGGGGCCCCAGGCTACCCTTGTTTCATGGCAACGGCTGCGGGCTGGCCCTAGCGTTGGAGGGGCGGGGCCGGGGTTTCCCCAGCCCCGGAGCGAAGAGTTGCGGACAGATCCTAGTCTAAAGGCTCCACACTGGCAGGACCCGAGCTCCCTGTCAGCTCTCTTGACAGTTCACCCAGTGTTCTCTTAACACTGGCGATCCCTGCGCTGTGGTTGCTGCCCGAACGACCACTTTTCAGATAGACAGGCCCAGAGAGGGGCGGAGTAGTGTTGCCCAGAGGGTCATACAGCAAGTTTAGGGCTCAGCCAAGGCAAAACCCCATTTACCTATTTGTTCCACAAATATTATAGAGATCCTACTAGGGTTGTCAGATTTAGCGGATAAAATACATGAAGCCCAGTTAAATTTGAATTTCAAATAAACAAATGAGGCATGCTTAAACAAAAAAAAATTGTCTAAAATTCAAATTGGGCTTTTGCATTTTATCTTACTGGAGGCCAGGCAATGAGCTTTGTGCAGCAGTGAACCAAAGGGCATCCTGCATGAGAATCACAGTCCCACGATTCAATTAATTAATTAGTTAGAACAATGATGAGCGCTATAAAGGAAAAAAATGGGGTACCAAAATGGAGAGCATCCATAGGTTTGTGGGGTTTTTTTTTAGCCTTCCCCAGTCCGCAAAGTCGCACAGGAGTAACTTTTGGACTGTCCCCTCCCAGTCCCACTCCCCCCCCCGTTTTGCAAGGATCTGGACTTGCTTCCTCCCACAGACATGTTTCCCCTCCCAAGGCCTCTCTGAGGCCCTGCACTTGGGTTTCATCTTTGGAGGAACCTGATGAGTTAGAGCTTGAATAGCCCTCAGAGCAGAGTGATAGGGGCTTCCTAACCCCACCCCCACCCAGACAGTTAACCTGCAGAGCTCATGTTCTAGCCAGAGGACACTGCCTCCAGGAACTCACATTTATTTTATCCTCAAGGCAGTCTAGTTCAGGAGAAAACTGTCACAAAAGTGGATTAAACCTTCTTCAAAAGGCCTTAACTTTAAGCCTTCTTTCAGCCCCCCAGGTCCTCAGTCACTGGAGGAAGTGAACAAGATTCCTGACTAGCCTCATTGGGCTCTTCAGGTTCTATACCTGCCTGAATTACCCTTGTACTGAAGAGCTTGTTCCCATTTTTGAGATTCAGCTGCTTATGGATAAGGCTATCTTTCAGGTAAAATGAAATTTCTGAGACCCTGGAAGGCAGGATGAGCATGGGATCTGAGTTAGACTGCCTGGATTCCAAGCCCTGCTCCACCACTTACTCATTGTGTGGCCCTGAGCAAGTAATGTACCTCTCTGAGTTTCTGTTTTCTCGACTGTGAAAGACATAATAATAGTTCCTCAAAGGATGGATTTAGGGCCCTGGCTGGTTTGGTTCAGTGGTTAGAGCCTCGGCCCACGGACCACAGTCTCGGGTTCAATTCTGGTCAAGGGCACATACCTTGGTTGCAGTTTTTCCCTGGCCCTGGTCAAGGTTGTTCAGGAGGCAACCAGTCCATGTGTCCCTCTCACGTCGATGTTTCTCTCTCTCTCTCCCTCCCTCCCACTAGATTATTATTCAACCAGAAATAGTAATGAAGTACTGACACATGCTACAAAACAGATGAACCTTGAAAACATTATGCTGAGTAAAAGAAGCCAGATACAAAAGATCACAAACTCTACTACTGCATTTATATGAAATGTCCAGAATAGGCAAATCTATAGAGACAGAAAGTATATTAGTGGTTGCCTGAGGCTGGGAGAGCAGGTAAATTGGGGGATGATAGCTAAAGGGAATGGGGTTTCCTTTTGGGGTGAAGAAAATATCTAAAATTGATTGTGGTGATGGTTGTACACCTCTGTAAATATGCTAAAAACCACTGAATTATACATGTTAAATATGTTAAATGGGTGAATTGTATAGTGTGTGAATTAAATCTAAATAAAGTTGTTACCAAAAATAAGAGGCAGGAAGTGGAGGTAGAGGAGGAGGAGGAGGAAGAGAAAGAGGAAGAGGAGGAGACTTCAATGTATACTAGAATAGAATAGTCATTAGAACAGTGCCTGGCACAGGCCAGGCACTCACCTGATTGTTATCCTCAAATGAAAGGGTCCCCTGAGTTCTTGCTTTCTGCAACTTGTACCCAGAGCTATGCTTTTAGGAATGCCCAGAGCCCATGATAAGTAAAATCACTGAAGTTGCAGCCTCCTCAAACTCCTTTCTGCTGAAGGACCCTGTACCCCTTGAGAGTGACAATGTCTTCTGTACCCTGTACTCTGTCATCCTGGGGCTAGGAAAATAGGTGGTACCATTTAACGAGGGATTTTCTAACAGAAGCATTGGGCCCCTCAATTTACCAAGCTCTTTCTCTTGTCTTATCTCATGAGATTCTTACACCATAGAAAGCCCCATAACTTACTCTCCCCATTCATAATTGAGAAAACTGAAGCCCAGAGGGATAGAGGCCAGTCGTTTTCAAGTGGCAGGCATTGTTCCCACAAGCAGAAATTGGTGCCTACAGAATGAGGTCTCATCTGAGAGGTCTGGCTCAGGGACAATCTCCTATGGGCAAGGGGTGACTGGGGTGGGGGGAATTAAGTTTATCTCAAAGCTGAGGGGACAGTAGGAGCAGGACTCAGGGCTGGGATGGAGGTGGGGGCAGGAGACAAAGGGGTTAGGGTTGTGGCTGCCAAACCAGACTAGAAGGCCTGATCCCAAGGCAGGATTATATCCAATGACACTGACCTACACGAGTCCCCAAATAGCCCCAGGCCTGCTCTCAGGACTGGCTATCTACAAGGCAGGGAGTCTGAGCTCTGGGAAAGCTGAGAAGAAGGGCGAGAGTCCCCAAGTGGACCCAGGCCCAGGCCATTTCTCTACAAACAATGGGCTCCAGCCTCCAATTTCTTCTGCCTGCTGGGGAGGTCATCCCCATCTGAGAGCCCAAGGACACTTTCAGTGGCTCCTTTTCCACCTCCTTCAGCTGGGGCTGGTTTTATGTAAAAATTATTTCAAATCTGTGCAACAGGAACTCGCATGCATCGCTGGTGAGAATGGTACAGCCACTGTGGAAATTTGGCAGCTGCTCACAAAATCAAACATATTCCTCCCATGAGATCCAGCAACTGCACTCCTTGGAACCTATCCGAAGGAGCTGAACACATGTCCACACAAAAACCTGCACGTGGATGTTTACAGCAGCTCCATTCATATTTGTCAAAACTGGAAGCAAACAAGATGTCCTTGAGTAGGTAATGGATAATCTATAACATTCCAGGCATTGGAATACTATTTAATGCTAAAAAAGAAATGAGCTGTCAAGCCAAGAAAAGGCATGGAAGAACCTTAAATGCAAATTACTAAGTGAAAGAAGCCCATCTGAAAAGGCTACATACTTAGGATTCCGACCATGACATTCTAGAAAAGGTAAAACTATGGGGACAGTAAGGCCAGTGGTTGCCGGGGGTTAAGGGGGAGGGAGGGATGAATGGGTGGAGCACAGAGGACCTTTAGGGCAATGAAACTACTCTGTATGATACTGTACTATCGATACATGTCATTGTACATTTGTCCAAGTTCACAGAACGCATAACACCAAGAGTGAACCTTCATGTCAACTAGCCTTTGGGTGATAAGGAAGTGTCAGTGTAGGTTCATCCATTGTAACAAATGTCTCACTCTGGTGGGGGTAGTTGATGGTGGGGACGTTGTGGGAACACTGTGCATCTAAAACTGCTCTAAAAATAAAGTCTACTTAAACGTTGACTTCAAACCCTTCAGCATCCTCTCAGGATGGATTTGCCTTCCGTGGAGTGACAAGATCAGGCAGACTGAACTGGGTTCAGTTCCTTTCTCAGTGGTTTCTAATTTCTCTCCTAAAATACAAAAAGATAATCCACCTCATCTTAGATGCAAAATACAAACTGAAGGTTGCCAGAGCGGGGAGGGGTGGGGGTTGGACAGGAAAGGGGAAGGGGATTAAGAAGTACAAACTTCCAGTTATAAAATAGGTCACGGGGATGTAATGTACGATAAGATTGTAATAACTATGAATGGTGACAGATGGTCACTAGACTTATTATGGTGATCACGTGGTAAGGTATGTAAATGTCGAATCACAATGTTGTACACTTGAAACTAGTATAATATTGTATGTTAACTATAATTAAAAATAAAATAATCTTTAAAAATGATCATCCACCTCACAGTTGTTGTAAAGATTAAATGAGATAGTTTCAAAATGGACATAAATTATTATTTTCTGTTTGTGGAAGAAAGATAAGCATTTTGAGGACAACTCAGGAAAGAATTTTAAAAAGATAAAATTCACCATAATTCCATACAAAACTGGGACAAGGCATGTAAATTCAGGCCCTGATGGAGCAGATTCTCAATAACCATTGGTTCCCAGCCATTTGACTCTTACAATCACCTCAAGAAATTAGGGGAATAGAGTGTTCCCATTTTGCAGATGCGAAGCTAAAATTCAGAAGGGCTAGGTGATTAGCCCACACAATGAGGAGCCAAAATCTATTTGGGTTTTCCTGTTTTGTTTTGTTTGGCTTCTACTCTATTGTTTTTCCTCTGAGCCAGGCTCCCTATCAGACACAGCTTGGCGCAAATCACAGCTCCACCATTAATCACTGTGTGACTTTCGGTGAACGAATTCACCTCTCTGAGCCTCGGTTTCCTCATCTGTGAAATGGAGAGAATAACTGTACGTACCTCATAGGATTGTGAGAAATAAAAAGACTTATTTTAAACCCGGAAAATAAAAAGGACATGTGTTAAGAACTAGCACTGTGGGACTCTTGAGGCCACAGCTAAGTGCTCAATAAATACTAGTCGTGGGTGTTTGGAGACATGGAGACCCAGATTCAAGGTCTAGCTCCACTTTTTAGAGCTGTGTGGCCTTGGGAAAATCATTTCTCCTCTCTGGGCCTCAGTTTCCTCATCTATAAAATGGATATAAGAAGACCCACCATAAGCGTGTTAGGAACCCTTAACAGAGTGCCTGGCTTATAGTAGGTCCTCAGTGCACAGTGGCTATTAATCATATAAGAAGAAACAATTATAGCATGTAATGCTGCACTTGGTAAATAGCAAAGACCTTGGTGAAGTGCTCAGGCTAAAAAGTTGGGAAAAACCCTTCCACCCAGGGGAGGGAAAAGCCAAAGGGAACCAGAGTTCAAATGTGGAAAATGAACAGCTGCTTGTGAGCCCCCAGGGGCAGTTTCACCTTGACCCACAAAACTGAACAGGGGCGGGTCTTCCTGTACAGATAAGGATCAGAAGAACAAAGCATGCTATTAATTAAGTCTTGCCTATTTTAAGTTTATGGAATATTTTCCCCCTTAAAGATAAGCTCACAATAAAAGTTCAAAAGGTAAACACAAAAAGAGGGTGGAGGCCAGCCTTGCCTTCTGCTAAGCCTGTCCTGCCAGCCCTTGGACTCCAAAGTGGGTGGTCTGGTCCCAAAGCCAAGTTTCCTAGCCCAGGGCCTCTAGTGGCTAGACAGGGGGATCAGAGCCATGCAGAGAGGCAGGCAGGGAACCACAGTATTGCCTGGTCCTGGCCCCTTGTGGGCAACTTGAACCAAGAGAAACCTGGCTGAGTCTCGAACTTCACAGGAGGGAGAATGGACTTGGCTTTTCTTTACTTTCCCCAGAAGGCTATGAGTCACAGGGAAGGAGCCAGTCAGGCCTAGGACTGCCTAGAACAAAGGCAGAAACACCAAGCACCTTCCCAAATGGATGGCCTTGGGCAAGTCACTTCCCTTCTGTACTGCAGTCTCCTCACCTGTAAATGAGGTGATGAGGATTTTCAGTCTCCTAGAGTTAGGATAAAGATTATATAAAGCAAACTTCAGGGGGGTGCCTTACATGACCATCGTAAGCACTCCATATATGGTAACTGTTCTTATTATCTCCTAGACTCTTTTGCCATCCTCTGCACCCCCAGGCTCACAGCCATCTGGCAAGTATTTACTGACTGTAAGCACCTGGTCAAGTGCAAGGGTCAGAAGATACAGCAGAGAATAAGTCCGACAAGATTCCTGCACGTATGTTCCTCAAAAGCCAATCAGGGAAAACACATGACAGAAAAGCGAACAAATATATTCATTTATATATTGGTGGCTTTTGTTCATTTATTCAATAAATAATTGCTGAGTATGTACTAGACACTGGAGATAGACTGCAGTGAACAACGTAGAAATGGTCTCCGCCTACATGGAGCTTACATTCTAGTGAGGGACGGGGACATCGAACAATAAGCAGATAAATAGAAATATATTGTAATATAGTAAGTATGTCAGGTCACAACTTGCATATATGCTCTAAAGAATATAAATGAGATGTGGCAGTGGCTTCCTTTTTTCAATAGGGGAGTCAATGAGACATTAATCCGAGCCCCTAAAATAGAGAAGGAGCCAGCTATTCAAAGAATGCAGGGAAAAGCATTCCAGGAAGAGAGAACAGTATGTATGTGTGATGGCCTTGAGTCAGGCCTTCTACTAAGCATTATACATGGATTATTTCATCACAACCACCCCGCCAGGGAGGTACAATTATTATCATTAATGGATAATGAGGCTCAGAGAGGAAGAGGGACTCTCAACACATACATCCCTTAACTCCCTTATGTGGCAGACCTGGGATTAGAACCAGGGTTCGTGTTACCACCAAAGCTCATGCCTCGATCACGATACTCTGTCCCTTTGTCCTCACTCTAGGAAAGACAAGCATCAGCAAGAGAACGGGAGAGGAGTGAAGGGATATTCTGTTCCTGCAACCTGAGCCTCAGGCACAGCCAACAGGATCAGGGCCACCTTGCAGGACCATTCTGTGGGGACAGTCCCTCCCTGGTCATAGAGCCAGATACCAGATTTCAGCTGTGATTATCTTGTCACTCACCACAGCCATTAAAGAATGCCATGGCTGGCTCTCCCTTCCCCCTTCCTGAGAGGGGAATCACAGAAGCTTGAGGACACACGGGAGAGAGAGGGGTAGGGAAATAGGGAATAACAATGCAATAATAATTGCAAAATTTTTAATAATATGCACTGTGTGTCAGGCACTGTTCTAAAGGCTTACGAGTATACTGACTTGTTTAATCTTCAAAATAACCTACAACATTGTCCCCATTTTACAGATGGGGAAACTGAGGTCCAGAGGGTCTTAAAACTTACCCAAGATGATACACCTAACAAGTGGCAGAGCTGGGATTTGAATCCAGGTGACTGGCTCCTGAGCTCACTTTTTAAAACAACAAAACAAAACCTTTGTATTGTAAATAAGACAAACAGAAAACATACAGAATATACAACTCAGAGAATAAGGCAAATACCCTTACATTTCTAAACACATGGGGTAAGAAATAGAACTTTGCCTGATACACCTCTCTCTGTGCTCTCTCCTAATCACAACCCCTCCCTCCCCCTCTCTGAAAGCAACTGCTATTTGGACGTATATAGGAATCATTTCCTTGTGTTTCTTTATGGTTTTTTTCACCCTAGACTCTGTTTAGTCAAGCCCATTTTTTTCTAACTTGATACCTCTTAAGCCTTTTTTAATCTACAAGTCCTCCCTCCATCTCTTAGTTTTTCTTGTAATTTATCTGTTGAAGAACTCGAGCCTTCTGACCTGTGGAGCTTCCCAGTCTGATGTTGCTAATGGAATACTCACAGTACACTCAACATGCTTCGCTGTCCTCTGGATTTCCTGCCAATTGCCCGCTGGCTCTAGAGGCGTGATCGGACTCGAGTTTGATCCTTTTGGCAAGACCCCAAGGGTTGTGTTCTTCTATCAGGGGCACGGAATGTCTGTTTTTCTGTCTTTTGATCATAGCCGTGCTCTTAACCACATTGCTGCAGGGACATTTCCTGGCTGCCCTCAGCTGCCCTGTGATTTGCTCCATCCTCAAAACCTATGTGCCCCAAAGGCGAGACTGTCATAGGCACCAAGGTTTCTGCTGCCTTGGGCCTGGCTCACACAAGAAGGCAGCCCCTCGGAGGTCCCCCCTGAGCCTCTCCACACTTCAAGGCCTGCAGGGATTGGGCGCTGCCTCTCTGATGAGCATCATCTCTCTCTGCATCTCCCTCCTGCCCAGTACACCAGGCAGATGGAATTCTGCTTCATTCCGGTCAGGGCACATACCTACGTTGTGGATTCACTCCCCCGTCAGTCCGTATATAGGAGGCAACCGATTGATGTTTCTTTCACTCAATCTCTCTCCCTCTCTCCCTTCCTCTCTCTAAAAACATATCCTCAGCCCTGGCCAGTTTGGCTCAGCAGTTAGAGCATCGGTCCTGGGACCAAAGGGTCATGGATTCAATTCTGGTCAAGGGCACATACCTGGGTTGTGGGTTTGATCCCCGGCCCCTGTCACGGTCACGCAGGAGGCAACCAATAGATGTGCCTCTCTCATATTGATGTTTCTTTCTCCCTCCCTCCCTTCCACTCTCTCTAAAAATCAATGGAAAAATATCCTTGGATAAGGATTAAAAAAAAAAAAAGAATTCCTGTCTGGGATAGGTCCTTCTAGGAAAATGAGTCTTAGTCTTGGAAAATAACAAAACCCCTTCTTCAAACAATCTTACTAGGCACCCCTAAATGTAAGACAAGTTCAGGAAAGGAGTTCTAGTTTCAGCATTGGTGGAGGCGGAAGCCCACCCAGCCCCTGTGCCTCCCCTTGTCCTGAGCTTGAGGGTTCCTCTGAACAGTGGCCTGGCTATGTGGTCAAGTTGCTTTATCAAAGCCACCATGTCTATTTTTTTTTAAACAATTTTTTTTCTTTATTGATTTTAGAGAGAGAGGAAGGGAGAGGGAGGGAGAGATAGAAACATCGGTGAGAGAGAACATCGATTGGCCGCCTCCTGCATGCCTCCTACCAGGGATCGGGCCCACACCCTGGGCATGTGCCCTGACCAGGAATCAAACTGGTAACCTCTTGGTGTATGGGTGACGCTCAACCACTGGGCCACACCGGCCAGGCCCGTGTCTATTTTTTTTAAGAGGCCACACTAGAGACAGAAGAGTCCTACCTGACACCCTAGCTCTACTCTCTCCCTATGGTGCCCCCAGGGGCTCATCCTGTTGGCCAACAGAGATGCCCACAGAAGCCCTCTTTCCACAGATTTCTTCTCTGGCTCTCCAGAAACATTGCATTTCTAAAACAGTGTAGATCTGGGGTCTCTTGGCAGAGGAGCAGGCAGGGCTGCAGGATGCTGCAGGCGCAGAGCCAGCGGCTTAGTCTCAGAAATGGATTATTAGAGTGAATTTGGAGCTCCCAACCCGCTGCCCACGGGGACATGGGGATTACCTAGGCCTCTGGCAGGGGCCCAAACCTTTCCCACATTCCATGCCAAGGCTAAGAAGAAGGATCGTCCCTGGGCCGCAACATATGGGCACGGGATTGTCTACCGACCGCCCACTTCCAGCCTTTAGCCCTCAGCACCCTCCCCCCAGCCGCTGGAAGCACACCTGCCTTCCAGTGTCTGGGATTTATAGCAGTGCTATTCAGGCTGTGGTCCACAGACTGGGCAGCATCAGTATCCCCTGGGAGCTTGTTAGAGATGCAAATTCATGGACTCCACCCCAAACACTAAATCAGAATCACCAGATCTGTGGCTTAATAAATTCTCCAGGTGATTCTTCTGCACACTGAAGTTGGAGAACCATTGGCTTGGAGTACCTGGGTCATTCCACACCCCTGTCTGATTATCTACCCCACGCCCGTCCAAGACTCTGGGAACTTCTACCCACAGACTTCTCCTTGGACTCCTTCAACCCTTCCCTTATCTAAATTAATTACAGTGATTCTAATGGATTGTTTAATATTACTACATGGCACAATCCCACTGCAGTTATGTCAATAGCGACCCCTGGAGGAGTGCAGTGCAATGCCCTGCGAGCACTTCCTGTGGACTTTATAACCTTTTATTATCCCCATATTACATTTGAGGAAACGGAGGTTCAGAGAGGGAACATGACTGGCCCAAAGTCACACAGCAAATAAACCCAGAGCCTAACTACTCTACTATTCTACTTCCTGCTCAGTGGAGGGGATGGCAGCTGTTTCTATGTCTGTCCTCTCACACACACACACAGGGATTTCCTCCAGGGCAAAAACCTTGTCATCACTTCCTCAGGAAAGCCTCCCTGATCTCCCCAGAGAAGGCCAGGCCTCCTTATTATACCCTACTTAAGGTCCCTGCCTTTTTCCTTAATAGGGGTATCAGTTTGTATTCATATAACAATGTGATTATTTCATGTCTGTTTCCCTGACGGGTGTCCAGTAAGATAGGAAGTGGGGCAGACCCTGCTAGATGCTTGCCCAATAGCCATTCTTTTTCTTATACAGCAGGTCCTGGAGTAACGTTTTGTTTGATGAGACGCTTAGGAACTTAAATCTTGTTTATATCAATTAGCCTATGGTAAAATTGGTTTCATTATATGTCATTTCGCTTCAAGTCGCAGAACCTATTGACAACATTAAGTGAGGACTTAGTGTAGAACCTGACTTTATTTGTGGTAGCTGCGTACCCGGCTAAATCAGTACAACCTCCTGTGTCCCTTGCAGTTAAAGGTACCAGGTTCTGGCTTCTGAGGTCAGTGAGGAAGTGGCTGGGTATCTAATAGGTATTCAGTAAATGCATATTGAATGCAGGGAAGTTCCGGCAG
The DNA here is from genome assembly GCA_030848825.1 of Tadarida brasiliensis. Classification (NCBI taxonomy): domain Eukaryota; kingdom Metazoa; phylum Chordata; class Mammalia; order Chiroptera; family Molossidae; genus Tadarida; species Tadarida brasiliensis. The sequence continues at coordinate 11,330,536 of CM061277.1, read as the reverse complement.
TGCTGGACGTGCAGCTGGTACTCAGGAAACATGTCATCGAACCAGGCCCAAGAAGCAAAGACCCCCACGGCGGCCATGCTCTTGGAAATCTTTTTATTGTTCTGAGATAACAAGGCTGAGGCGAGCTGGGACGGGCACAGAGCTAAGGAGGGCAGCAAGAGGCTTTGCCCCAGGGCAGACATGCTATGTGGGATCTGCTGGCGGGCTCCCTGGCCCACCCAGCCAGCAGTGGCTGGGTACATGGCACTTGGCGCCTTGCATGACCTCTGCGGGCTTGGCACTGTGGCCTCCTTGTCGGCGGGCGCCCCCCCTTTCCAGTTGCAGGAGTTGTGAGTCTTTCACAGTGCGGAGGGGTGGGGTTCCGGGGTGGGCACCTCCCCGGGGTGCAGGCAGGCCCCATTCGCCAGTACATCCTGGGCTCTCGGCAGCTACAGCGGCGGCAGGGTGAGGTCTGCTCCTCTTCTCCCCACCTGTGGGAGCTTGGCAGTCCTGGAGGGGCCCTGGCAGCCTCAGCGGGACATCATCCGGACAAACTCTGGGAGAGTACAGGGGAGGGTGGGGAGAAAGCAGCAGTCAGGACCCAGCTCAGGACGCTGCCTCCGAATCTCCCTCAGCCACTGCTCCTGACTCCACGCTGGTCCCCCACATCCGTGCGGCCTCTTCCAATCCATCTTCTACACAGCAGCTAGCTCGAACTTTCTAAGCTGCATATCTGACCCCCTTCTTAAACCTCTCACGGATCCCCAAGGATAATGTCCCATATCTTGACATGACCTCAAGGCCCTCCCTGTTCTGGTCCCAGCTGGCATCTCCAGCCTCATCTCTCCCCACTCACCACCCCCCCACCATCACCCCCATCTCACGCTCCAACTACACAGCTCTCCCTTTCAGCACCTTCGGAGCCAATGGCTCCCTCTCACTCCTCACCTCTCAGCTTTCCTGCAACTTGTCCCCTCTCCCTTCCTTTTTTCAAACTAGACTTGATGTTTTAGAGAGGTTTTAGGTTCACAGCAAAATTAAGCAGAAACTACAGAGTTCCCATATACTCCCTACCTCCACACAGGCACAACCTCCACCATTATCAGCACCCGCCGGAGTGGGACAACTGTTAAAACTGATGAACCGATACTGACACATCACTGTCACCCCAAGTCCACTTTACATGAGGGTTCCCTCTGGGTGGTGTCCATCTATGGGGTTTGAGGAGTGTATAATGTATCCGCCATTATTGTCCCGTACAGAGCAGTTTCACTGCCCTAAAAATCCTCTGTGCTCTGTCTGCCCCTCCTCCCTCCCTGCACAGCCCCCGGCGACCACTGGTCTTTATTCTGTCTCCATAATTTTGCCTGTTTCAGCATGTCATGTGGTTGGAATCCTACAGTAAATGACCTTTTCAGATGGGCTTCTTTCACTCAGTGCTATGAATTTACGTTTCCTCCGTATCTTCTCGCAGCTTGATAGCTCATTTCTTCTTAGCTCTGAATAACATTCCACTGTTTGGATAGACCACAGTTTATTTATCCATTCATCTACTAAAGTAACCATTTTGGTTACTTCCAGGTCTGGGCAATTACGAATCAAGCTGTTGTAAACATCCATGTGCAGGTTTCATTTAGATAAATATTTCTTCCTTCTTTTTCACCTGGTAGCTCCTTCTCATTTCTTAGGGCTCTATTTATTTACAGCCTCCTCCAGGAAGCCTTCCCTATTCCCCCTCCAGCCTGGCACAGGTGCCCCTCTGTACCCCATGTCCCGCTATACTTCCCTCAAAACAGCATGAACTATACTGTTGGCTTCTGTTTTCCTTGCTGATCTAGGGCTCCTCGAGGCGGGGGTCAGGTCTCAACACACAGAGGTGTACAGTACATGCTGGTAGAATAAATGGGGGATGCTGGGCTTTCTTCAGGGAAGGGCGGTCATCTGTGGGGGGCACATACCTGGCCACAGGACATCCTGAAATGTTCAGATTTGGTGGTAGCAAAGCCTTCTCTCCGTCTAGCCACACTACTCAACCTTGAAGAACAACTACTCCCTGTGAAAGGCCTCCCAACCTTTGTGTTCTGGACACACAGTTTGGCACATAGTTATCCTGCCTTTCTGCTTAGAACTCACGTATCGAGTACAGAGTCAATGCATTACTGTATTTTTCCCCTGTGTCTCATAGTGTTGCAAATGATGTCGTGTACAGTGCTACGTGTGGTTGAGGTTCCAGGCCTGGATTCATGACACAGCCCTGACTCTTACTAGTTAGGCAATCTCGAGCAAGTTATATTACTTCTCTGAGCCTCAGTTTCCTCATCTCATGAGGTAATAATAGTGCAATTCATAGAGTCATTGTGAGAATTAAGTGAGATAAAATACGTAAAGCTGCTTAGAACAGTGACTGGTACATAATACGTTTACAATAAATGATAACTATTATGATTATTACTGATTCCTTAAAAAAAAAAAAAAAAACTTTCATGGAGCATTAGCTATGTACCAGGTACTGAGTTATGTGGAAAATGCAGAGATAAAGAAAATGAGGTTCCTCTTCTGAAAAAGTTCAGAGTCAAGCAGTGAGACAACTATAAGTAGCAGTTAGTGGACAGTGTGAAGAACAAAGGTGACCCTGAGGTGCTGTGAGGCCCAGAAAAGAGGAAGTTCAATCTGGAGAACAGGGACGAAGGGCTGAACGAAGTGTCCCACTGCTGGATATTGAAGGATGAATAGAATTGAGCCCAAGTGAACAACGGACTAAAAGACATCCTGATGAAAAGAACAGTGTGTTCAAACGGGAGCCTAGCAGGTTCATGGACCACAGGTACTTCAGGGAGGCTGTAAGGTGCGGTGGGAGTGAAGGAATGGCCGGAGCTGCAGCTGGGGAGGTGAGCAATGGTCAGATTAAGGGCCTGAGTATCAGTTTGAGAAATGTGGCATTCAGAAAATATCTTCCATGGCTGGAGGAACATGGACAGACAGATGGAGAGATGGATGGGGGAAGACAGACACAGGGATGGATGAGTAGATGGATACTGATGGGGAGATGACCAGATAGATAGATAGATAGATAGATAGATAGATAGATAGATAGATAGATAGATAGATAGATAAGAAATAGAGGCAGATAGTTAGAGACATAAATATGTGAATGAAATGTAGAGATGTACAGATGCACGGAGAGATGTACATGGGTAGATGGGTGCATGGATGAATGTATGGGTGAATTATAGAAGAATGAGTAGATGCATGGGTGGATAGATAAATGAATGGATAAATGGTTCTATGGATAATTGTTTGGAGATGGATGAGTGGATAAATAGGCACCTGGACAGATGAAGAGACGGATGTATGAATAGATAGGATATATGGATGGATATAGAGATGGGAGACAGAATGGAGTGTTGCATGGATGGAAGACTGGCAGGATAGAAGAGTAGGGATGGAAAATTGGGAGTGGATTGATGGTTGCATGATAGATATAAGTTGGAGGGCTCCATGCACGGCCACTTTCTCTCCCACTTTCAAGCCCCACCTACCTTCAAAGTCCACTCGGCCATCCCCATTGAGGTCCACATCTCGGATAATTTCCTCTATGTCTCGGTGTCCCACCTGATGACCCAGGAGTTTCCTCATGGCTTCTCGTAACTCACTGGTGCTTATCTCCCCATCACCATTGGTGTCAAACTAGAGAGGGCAGGAAACAGGGAGAGGTAGCTACAACATGGAGACTGTCAAAAACAGATCTGAAGGTTGAGCTCCTTCTCCAGAGTCACTGTCCCCCTTCCCCCAGAGACCCTTCTCTGTCCAAGTACCTTCCCTGGTCTGGGACCCAGGGTTCAGATTTCTTTCAAGTTGCCATCCTGGGGTTGGGATTCCAACAACCTACCTACCCCTTGCCTGTCCACTGCCCATCACTCACCTCTCGGAAAGCATCTCGCAGTTCCTTTACCCCAATCATATCTGCCGTCTCCGCCAGGAGTTTAGGTCCCATTAGCTCCACAAAGTCATCAAAATCCACATGGCCACCCACTAGGGACAAAGGAAAGAGCTAGGTCATCTATCTAACCATTCCTCTCCTCCAACTAGGCAATGGAAGGCACTACCAACCCCTCCCTCACCTTCCCAGAGCCAAATCCAAAGTTTAACCAAATGCCAAATGATGACAGAGAGGTGACCATGGACAGGTGGTTTGTCAAAGAATGGCTCAGGGAAGTGGCCAGGGGTTGACAAAGGGAACAAGTCAGGAAGTGGATAGAGGTGGATATGGATGAGAAAAGGAAACATTAGGTCACAGAAACAGGCAAAGGATTTCAAAACAGACAGAGAGGGAGGGCAGAGAGGGAGGCAGAGAGGGAGGCAGAGGTCTGGGTGCCTGGCCACATGATCCAAGCCTTACCATGTGCAAATGGAAGCTCAACTTCCAACTGGTGCTCTAGTGGGTACAAGTGTCAGAGACCTGACACCCAACGTGGCCTGCTCACGACAGCTTTCCACAGTGACTGACAGTTCAGGGGATAAATGCCCAGGTGAGGGCTGGGGGATAACTCTGAGGTGGGCTGCTACACTAACTCCCCGAGTTCCCCAGCAGAATTAGACTCTGGTCAGTGGTAGCTGGCTTGAGAATACACCCTTTGCTGGCTCCTTCTCTTCCCTGTCTCACTTCCCTATTCACCACCTACTTGTACTTTCAAATTCTTGTCTCAGGCTTGCTTCTGGGAAAACCCAGACTGAGAGAAAAACATAGTAACAATAGCATTTCCCTATTCAACTCTCACTGTGTGTCAGGCATTGGGCTGTTTTAAATGTATTCCCTAATTGACTCCTGTGCTTCACTCCCCCTGCGACACCCCTCATTTTCCAGGTGAGGAAATGGAGGTTCAGAGAGGGTAAGTGGTTTTCCCCAGGTCACAAAGCTGGAAAGAGGTGAGCCCAGAATTTGAACCCAGGACCGTCTCATTGCAAAGGGCTGCAAAGTGAGGACAGGAAGGGAAGGAGGCGCCCGGTAGCGGGACTCACGGTTCATGTTGATCTGCTGGGACAGCTCAATAAGCTCCATCTCGGTAGGCATGTAGCCCATGGTGCGCATGCAGTTGCCCAAGTCCCGGCAGTTGATGTAGCCATCCTTGTCTTTGTCAAATTCTCGGAAGGCCTCTCGGAGCTCTGGGGAAGGGAACAAAGGTGGGCATGGTTAGGGGTGGGACCTGCCGAGCCTCTGAGGCCAAAGGCAGCCATAGGGCCTACCAGCCCGGAGAGCCAGGCCTGGGAGCTGCCAAGACTGTGCACTCCTCCCAACCCTTGCCCCACAGAGAATGCCCGACTCCATACCAGGCCCTGCCCTCAGAGGCCAGGGGCTCTCTGACTCTCTTCCCACCAACTCCCTTCCCTCAGCTTCCTGGATGGCTGAGTAACCCTTTCCCCTAAGGGGCCAGGTCTTACCTTCAATCTCCTCTGGCCGCAGTGATCTGTCCTGAAACAAAAGAATGTGTCCTATTAGCAGCTGCGAGGGGCCCGGAGTCACAAAATGCCCAACCTGAGGGCCATGCACGTAAATGGCAGCAGGCACTGGGTGGGAAGTGACGGGGCTGCAGCAGAGCATGCCTGGACCACATCCTTGAGGGGAAAATGAGCACCCCCACATCTCCCATCGGCATGGCAGATGCCCAGGGACCCAAGAGCCCCATCTAGACTGGGCACAGGACCTCTGTGCCCAGCCCCTTGTTCCAGACACAAGAACGCATCAGAGAACAGAGCTGGTCCAGAGGCAAAAACCTGTAAATGAAACGGGGTCAGCGGGAGGTCACAACAGAGAGAAGGCCTGCAAGGTAATGGGATGAGAGGGGCTGGAGAGGAGAGAAAGCAGGGACTGGACAGGCAGCCCAAGAGAGAGGAGGAAAAGGGGGACCTGAGGGTGTGGAGGCAGGATTAGGGCTGTGCCCTGCTTCCTGGGCACTGCTCTACCTTCTCCAATTTGACCCCCATCCTACACCCGGCCCTGTCACAGGACACAGCATAGGAGCCTGGGGGCTGCCAGTGCCTCTGGCTGCCGCCGGGCTCAAAAGTACACATGTAAAGCCTCGAGCAGTGCCCAGGTCTCCTTGGGGAATCAAGGAAACCCTGGGTCTAGGCATCACAACAGGTGGCAGCAGAAGTCGCTGAAGAACAGGCCCAGAGGATGCATGGGGCAGCTCCAGCTGGTGAGGGGCCAGTTGCCCCGGACTTGCCCAGGAGGGACACAGACTGGCATGAAATGGATGTGGCTGCCCATCTGGACCTGCTTAGTAAGCTCCCAAACTGGTCCACGAGCTCCTCCCCAAATGGCACAGTTCTCTGCCTTTGGGAAGGGAGAACATGGGGCAGGTGCGCCCGCTCTGAGGACGCACACGCCAGGTATAGGCACACCTGTCATGAACACAGACACCGTGAACGTGAGGCATCTCAGCTGTGCACACAGGCTGTTTTAGCCAACAGAGCCAGGGTGGGGAGACAGTTGCTACCCACCCACTCCAAACTGGCCCCAGGGCAAAGGACCCTGGGCTCTGGAAAATCTGAGAATCTTCTAGAAAGGGGCTACTGAGCAACATCTGTGGGACAGCTGGTGCACAGGACCTGGTGCTCAGAAATGCAATATGTGGCAGGACAGCACTGAGTGTGTATGTGTGCCTGGAACAAGCAGGCTGCAAGCTACCAGGTCTTGCAGGTGGCATTTCTAGCTGGCGGTAGGTTTCATTGAAGGTATGCATGTCTCTGTTAGGTGACTGTATGTACTTCCACTTAAAAAGTCTGGTATGGCCCTGGCCGGTGTGGCTCAGTTGGGTGAGCACCGTCCCGTGCACCAAAAGATCACCAGTTCAATTCCCCATCAGGGCACATGCCCGGGTTATGGGCTCGATACCCGGTAGGGGGGCATGCAGGAGGCAGTGGGTCAATGTTTATCTCTCACATCAATGTTTCTCTGTCTCTCTTCTTCTCTCTTCCTCTCTAAAAGAAAAAATCAATAAAAATGTATTTAAAAAAAAAAAGAAAAGAAAAAGAATACTCCATTTAAAATAAAAGCCCATCACGGTACACAGTGCGTGGGTTGTCACTCCATCACCTACCTAATCCCACCTCTATCACCCACTAGTGGTTTCAAGTTAGATTTGGTTCTTAGGTAACCAAAAAAGATGTTTTTTGCAGTGCCCCCCCCCAAGTGGAAGCGAGCAAGCGAGCAAGGCTGTGCGCACACACATGCAGGGTACACTCGCTGGGACAAGTCACTTAGATAAACTAGCCCTCCCCCGTCCAGGTTCAAGCAGCCCCCACTTCTCCAGGACCCGACTCTGACAGACTGGAGAGAAATGACGTGCTGCTGACCCCTACTGCAGCCTCCGCCGCACATCTTGTATAGATGTCGTCAGGGAGCAGGAAAACCAGGTGCCCCTTTGCATGGGCCTGTGGTCTGGCTGAGTCCTGGTGGCTGGTGCCTGGGTCACACACTCCCCCGTGCAGAAAGGTGGGGGATGTGTGCTGTGCTCTGAAGTAGAGCCAGAGATGCCCACCTATGTGGCAGGAAGACCATGAGCAGTGTGGGGGAAGTCAGGTGTGAATGGAGCGCACATACTCCTTTCTCCCCAATGCAGGTGGCGGGGAGAAGAGCTTGGCCTCTAGAGTCAGACAGACTCAAGCACAAAGCTCAGATCTGCTGCTCCCTAGCTTTGGGACCTTGAGCAGTTCACTTCTGTGAGCCACAGTCTCATCTGTAAAACAGGTTAATACCAGGACCCACCTTACAGGGCCTTTGTGAGCATACCGTAAGACAAGATATGTAAAGAGTTTAGCACATGGCATTCAATAAATGGAACCTACAAACATTTGTATCTGTGACACCTTCATTGTTCCCCTCCTCCCTGTGGGTGTTCAGACACCTGTAGGAGGCTATCCAATACAGTAACCACAAGTGGCTATTTAAATCTGAATGGGAATTAAACAGAATTAATCATTCAGTTCCTCAGCTGCACTAGTCACATGTCAAGTGCTCAATAGCCACATGTGGCTAGTGGCCACTGTATTGGATAGTGCAGATTATAGAAAGTTTCCATCCTGGTAGGAAATTCTACTGGACAGTGCTGTTTACTCAGTACTGTTGTTCGAGGCCCCTGAGTTAGACTCCCAGAGTCTGAATCCTACCTCTATCACCCACAAGCTGTTACCTTGAGTAGCTTACTTCTCCAACTCAGTTTCCTCATCTGCAAAATGGGAATAATTGTACCTACCTCTTAGAGTTGATCTGAGTCTTAAATGAGGCAGTGTACCAAAGCTCTTAGCGCAGTGCCTGGCACACAGTAAGTGCTCAAAAAAATCCCAAAACAATGTTAGCTGCTGTTATCATTTCTTGCTGCTGGAGGTGAACTCACCAGTGTTTGCAGCCATGAGTGGGAAATTGTAGGGGTCAGATTCACAAGTTGAGGGTTTGAGGTGTGTCTGCTGGGGGACACATGCTTCGGTGTAGAGCCCCTCTTCTTCCCAGCACCACCTCATGCCCCGTGAAGCCAAGTCGAGTGCGGCTCCACTGGGGCCAACTTACGTACAGGCTGCCTGTTCTCAGCGAAGCCCTTGCGCAGGAAAATGCAGGCAGGGCCCAGCAGGTTGTGCATGACGGCGCAGTTCTGGGCCAGCATCAGGAGCGGTCCAGGGAGCTCGCCGCTGGCTGCCAGCCCCTCCTCGCTCGTCTGCACCACCTTGTAGCTGGTTGTCTCCTCCTGGCGCATCTTCAGCCAGCACCAAGCAAATACAAGAGAGAGGCAGGCGTCACCTCCCTGCCCAACCAGGCACTCCTGGCCCTATCCCGGCTCTTGGTCCTAGAAGTGGCTCAGAACCTTGAGAGCCCAACAGCAGGGTTTGGAGAGCCCTCAGAATGCACAAGGCAGGCATCAAATTGGTCCAACAGACGGAGTCTCCGATCCTTGACTGAAACAGATGCTCCAGGGAGAGCTGGGTGTGGTACCATCATGTGGTTCATGTGCGTGGACACACACACACACACACACACACACACGACACACACGTGCAGAGAATCACACTCGTGTGCATGCAGAGGCTCAGTGGGAAGTTTTCATTGAGAGATCAATGGAATAACGTCCTTTTCCAACATTGTCCCAATGTCCCACCGCACTCCCTAGGGCCAAGTTCCCAAACTGACCTCTGACCTATCCCTACTGGATCCCCACTAGAAAGCAGTGAGGACAATCAGAACGGGCCATGTGGAGAGCAGGCTCAGCCAGACTGGAAGTTGCAAACACAGGGGCCACAGCCGAAGTGAATGACTTGGGCAGGTGTGAGAGGTGGGGGCTGGGGCTAACTGGATGCTACGTGTCCCCACTGAAGGAGCAGCACTACAGAACTCCAGCCCAGTGCTGCCAGACCTTCCGGGGGGCGACACAAAGCATGTCTGTGGGTCGGATCCCACCCAGTTTGTGGCTTTAAGACTAGACACTCTTTAACCAACAAGTCTCCCCTCTCCCTCCCGCCTTCTCTGGCTCCGTGCCTGGCCCAGCCTGCTGACCTCTGGAGGCTGAGGCAGGGGCCCTCTCTGCTTACCGAATATAGCTGTGCTCTCAGGCCCTGGCCAACCCACCCTCCTCCCTGACAGTTCCCATGCAGCTATAAAAAGTCAGCACTGCCCACAGACCGTCCCCTTAGGACAAGAGCAGCATCCAGACACAACATTCTATTCCACCCGGCCTCCCCAGGATGCCCAGGGCCCCCCACAGTCCAGAGCTGCATACCCCACCCTTTCATATTGCTGCACTCTTCTTCCCACCTGGGTCCTCTAGCTCAAAGGTCACACCCAGGAGAGGACCCTAACCTAGGGGCAGCCTGTCCTCCTGGGCTGAGAAGCAGAACAATCTGCCCCGTCTCACCTTGTCCTCTCATGTATCTTCTCCCCAAAGTCCCACACTGAGGGGCTACAGACTAGACTCCCCTTCAGCTTCCTAAGCCTCTTCCAGGCCTAGAGGGGGAGAAACAGTATGCTGGTTCCTCAAAGGAGCAGCAGCAGCTCAGATCTGAGGTGAAGGACCTTGGTCCAAGACCCAAGGTCAGTGAGTGCAGCAAGGGTCAGTCTGAGGTCATCTCAGAACGTAAGGGATGTCAGACTGACCAATGGCCATTCTGATTTGATGCCAAATGAGGTTCGGAGCCCCAGCCACACTCACACAGGCTTCCAGGACGTAGCCAGAGGACAGAGCCAGAGGGACCCTCCCAGGAAGCCTGGGATTACGCAGTGGATTAACCCCAGGCACAATCTCAGGAGACGTTTGTAGAGAGGCAGCTTTCTCCTTCCAGCTGACTCGCACACACTTGGCTCAGGGAGCACAGCCCAGGAAGGAGGAGGCGGCAGGCGGCACAGAACTCCAAGAGGCTGTTTTGTACATTGGCTTCGGATTCAAACAGTCTTGGGGACCATTCTGGCTCTGCCACCTGCTTGCTTTGTGACCTTGGGCAGGTCACATTACCTGTCTGTGTTCTAGTTTCCTTCTTTATGCAATGGGGATAATCATGGCGACTCACGGGGTTCTTGTGAGAAATAAATGAGCTATTGCATAGTGCCTAGAGCACGGTAAGAGTGTAATAAACGGAGTTGCCATGGTGATAACAATGACCATGACAAGGACGATGACGATGATGTGACAGTGATGCAACTTAAGAGATGCTGGGTGCCAGGAGGCATGGACTTCTGGCTCCAGAGGAAGGGGGAGAATATTTGCCAACCAGGAAAGAAGTGAGAAGGATGGAGAAGAACTGGCTCCCATGAAGAATGAACCAGTGGTGGCTGAGGCATTCCCACTGCATCTCTTGATCATAATCCTGCCTGACACCACGTTGCCCCGGGAAGCTGCTGCTTTTCCCCGGCCAGTGATGGCACCTGACAGCCCGGTCTTGCCCTGCTCAGAGCCTGGAGCAGGCTGCCTCTCACCATTACCAGTTCCCCGACTACCACTCAGGAAGCCAAGTGGGCAGCGGCCCACAGGCTGACCATGTCTCCTGGCACCGAGGGGACATCTGCTGAGTGTGGCATAGCAACAGGAGGGCCCAGGATGCCTCGTGACCTAACAACTTTCTAACAACAGAAGCTGGCCAAGAGTCTGCAGGTCAAAGCTCCCTCCCACGGAAGGTATTCAAGGAGACGCTGAGTGAGTAAGCATTTGGTGAGGTAGGAGAGGGGCCTGCTATAGTCGGTGGGAATTTGGACCAGATGACGTGTAAGGTCAGACTCAGAGATCTATGAATAACATTTTTGACAGCAGGAAGAAAAGAGAGGCAAAAATAAAAATAAAATGCCAGCTCTGGATTCACACAGACCAGGTTTTAAGTCCCAGCTCAGTTGGCTGTGTGACCTTAGCCTAAGGAACTATTTAGTGGAAAAGAGAAAATGGGATAACAGAAGTTGGGCACATTGTAAACCTTCATGAAAAAGCAATTATTATTATTATTTTTTATTTTAAAAAACATGCAATTGCCCTGGTCTGGTAGCTCAGTCGGTTTGAGTGTTGTCCCAATACGCCAAGGTTGCGAGTTTGATCCCTGGTCAGGGCACATACAAAAAGCAACCAATGAACGCACCAGTAAGTGGAACAACAAATCAATGTTTTTCTCTCTCTCTCTAAAGTCAAAACATTTTTTAAAACTAAAAACATGAAGTTGAATGCAGTGAGTTTTATGATCTTTAACCTTACTCCTGTTTTCTTTTTCCTCCACCCCTCTTCTCAGAAAACTCAGAGTAGGAAAATCATGATTATGATGACAATACTACTAGCGAACATTTGTTGAGTACTATATTCCAGGCAGTGTGCACAACACTTCACTGAGTTCTCACAATCACCTCACAAGGCGGATATTAGTATTTCACTAGATAGACAAAAGGGGCCCAGAGAGGTCAAGTAACTTGCCCAAAGTCACACAGTTGGAAAGAGGAGACCTGAGAAGTCTGATTTTTAAGCCCGCTGCTGTACAAGGAAGATGGGTGGGGTGGAACCAAAGGATAATTCTTGTTCCTAAGTTCACCTCTTCAAGCTCTGGACAGAACCAGGGGAAGGGCTTTCAGTCTGTGGTCCTCTAAACTAACTCAGATCGGTTTCTCTTTCTCTGCAACAGTGCGGAGGCCACTTCTGGTGCAAAAGACTCCTCTAAGAAGATGACAGGTGACGGGGGGAGGGTACACAGAAGAAACAGTCAACCCTCAGAAGGATCCAAGGAGCAGCAAAGATGAAAAGGAATTTGATGTGAGGAGCTTAGCTAAACGAGGAAGACGATGAGCTGTAAAAAAGGCTGAAATGTGCTAAATTGAGGGGCTGTCAAAGTGACTGAGGAGGTAGGATGGGGTTGGGGGCAGAGGTGCCATTAGCTAACCTGAGACCTCGGGTAAGTCATTTAACCTGAGTGGCAATTAAGTTCCTTGTCTGGAGAAAGAAAGCACTGCAGGAAAACATCCCTGTCATTCCTTCTTCCTTTAAACAATATATATGAGTTTCTTCTATGGCCTGACTACAGAAGGTCAGACATACAGGAAGAGCCCACTTGAAGCAAAACCCTGTATCTAGATGCAAGCCCAGACTTGCATAAAAATTGCTTTGTAGGTGATTGTTTGCTTTCCAAAAGGAATTCTTTTTTTTTTTTTTTATTGTTAAAAGTATTACAGATGGCCCCCTCCAAAAGGAATTCTTGCTAAAAGATATTATCCTGGTATATAAGCAATAAATCCGCTACAGAAAGTGACATACAGACATTTTTGCTCAACATCCTTTTTTTCAATGGAAACAATTCTGGTCCCTGAACCAGTCTGGTCCTAGTTGAGATTCTCTGGCCTGACTCAAGAATTATCGAAGGTAAAGGGGGATATCCTGCTTGATTCCTTTCAGTGGCAATAGGATCTCCTTCAAAACTCCCAACTCTGAAGGCTTAGAGACCACCAGAGAGAGCCAGAGACCCTCAAAGGAGGTGAATAAGCCCTAGGTCCTACTGCTGAGAAACAGCCTCCACAGAGCAAAGTCAAAGCTCAGCTCAACCCTCTTCCAATCCTGCCAGTTCCAAGGGGTTCTGTCCACTCTGACATCCTAAGGATCCATGCTTCCCATTTTACATCCTAGGCGCTACATGGTTCTTTCCTAAATCTTGTACAAAGTCTCAACACAATCCCCATGCAGCTCCAAGTCCCAGCTTCAGCCCAGAGGCTGGGACATAGAAAACTGTGATAGGAGCTAATCTGGAGGTCAGAACAGGGAAGCAGCTCTAGACAGATCCCACGGGAAGGGTGGCAAGCCTCAGATGTCCCCCACCATGCCCAACCTCTGGGATGGATGGGAAGATGCCCCAAGCCCCCACCCCAGGTTTTGGGAACTCCAGAAACATACCTTCCTTGAGAGATTTCTCAGTGGAGACTTGACACAGTTGCCCATCCTAAGTTGAGGCAGCCCCTCTCAGGATCCCTGGGTCCATGAAGGAGGCTCCTGGGGGCTCAGAGGCCCTGGTCCGGGTCACTGCCAGCCCAGCCTCCCTCTGCCTGCGCTGCTCTTCCTCCAGGACCGATCTGCGCCCTCTCTCTTGCGCGCGTGCTCTCTCACTCGTCTGCCTGCTCCTGCTGAGTTTTTTTTTTTTTTCTGGTGGATTGTGTGTGTGTTTCTGTGTGTGGGTTTAACTTTCTGGGCACTTTCTTAAGGAGATGAAGGCAGGAGGGGAGCATGCAGGGCACAGAGAAAATCGCCCAGAGAGCTGATGGCAGAGGGCAGCGGAGCTGGAGAAGGCTGCCAGACCATCTCCATCAGATTAGCGCTCAACCCTCTCAGATTCATTCCTCAGCCCCTCCTCTCCCAGCTGCCAAATCTGCAGAGAGATTGCCCTGGGGAGGGGGGCCCAGAATGGCAGCTGCAGCTGGGAATTAGGCCAGCAGGTCCAGAAGGGGAATCAGGCTACTTTGGGTCCCCAAAGCCAGGGTGCCTCCCAGCTCCCAATTTTGTGTGTGCATTCACACACACACACACACACACACACACACACACACACACACAGATGCAAGCACACAGGACAAACACACATCCAAAATGCCCCCTGGCCATTGCAGCTGGATTGAGAGCAGGCAAGGGCCTGGGAGAGCTTGTGACGTCTCCATCACGCTCCATTTTTCACACTTGCCTGGTCATTGAAATGGGATGAGGCTCCGGGGACTGGAAGCACAGCTGAGCCAACAGCACTTAGCAGCAACTTCTGCTCCCTTCGCAGTGTGCAGTCTCAGAGGGCATGAGTGAGGGCTACTAACCTTCTCCTAATTCTCTGCCTAACCCTGAGCAAGGGTCTTTCACCAGCTTCCTTGGGGTGTAGAGCAGAGAGGCCCCCTTTTCCAAAGTGATCTGCAAGGTCCCACGACGAACGTTTTAGGTGATTGATGGGCTCTTCCTTGTCCCTCCAGGTTCCAGCTTTGATGTCAGTCAGTTCATCTCAAGCCTCATATGTCACATCGGAGATCTACAGCCCCAGCCAGATTACCCAAGAGAGAAGCGCCCCTTTCCCTGCACCCAGCTTTTCCCAGCAGGGGGCACCAGAGATAGGCTGGCAAGCCAAATTCTTCCCAGCCCCAGATGAAACAACCCTCACGCGTTGCTGAGTTTTCAGTTCAGAGAGGCTCCTCTCCCAGGGACTTTTTGTCCAGTTTTGGGTGGCTGGTTAGAACTCCCCTTAGGGAAGATGAGAGGGGGTGCTATCCAAAAGGTGCCACAGGCTTGATTCCAGGAAGCTGGGGAAGGAGGTCCCTGGATAACTCTTGACGACAGTGCTGCTGCTAACGACATCCTCATCCAAAGGGTTTAATCAGGCTAGTTACTCAGTGGCCATGTTTGGACCAAATCTCCAGAGGGAGATATGGAAAAGGAGGGGCACCCCCTGAGGACAGAGGGAGGAGCCTGGGGGGTTGTTTTTGCCTAAAGGGCAGAAAAGGGGTGAAGATACTGGGGAAAAAAATGGAATTGAAAGAGCAAGCAGCCAACTTAAGTGCCTTCTTCAAAGCCAAGTTCCTTGGAAACAGCGTGAAGCAGCATCTCCAGAGGGCCAGGGGTCAGGGGTCAGGGTCATGAAGAACAGCAATGGACTCAGATGAATGGGAAGGATTAGCAGGCCTGGAACTGAGTCCTGACTCTGCTGGCTTCTGACTTCTCACATTCCAGAGCTTGCTTCCCTGCCTGGAAAATAGGGTTTCCTCTCTCTTAAAAAACGTACATGGCAGAGTGCATGGCACATACAGGTACTCTGTAATTATTAAAATGGAGAAAGAAGTACATGTGCCAAGCACTGTGCCTAGCTCTGGAAATGTGGGGAACAAGAGAAACATGGTCCCTGCTTTCAAACAGCTTACATTCTAGCAGGTGGGCAAGAGATATTAAAGAGCTGGGAACATACTTATTTAATTACATTTCAGGTAAATGCTCTGAAGGGGAAACACAAAAACTCAAAGAATGTGACTCAATTCAGGAAGATCAGGAAAGACTTGTAGACCAAAGCTAGAAAACGGGCCGTCTACAGATTCTGTTGAAAATCTAGGGCTCTCAGATGATGTAGTATAGAACTGTACCCCTGACATCTATATAATTTAATTAACCAATGTCACCCCAATAAATTCAATTAAAAATTAAAATTGAGCCCTGGGTCCGGCCGGTGTGGCTCAGTGGTTGAGCATCGACCCATGCACCAAGAGGTCGCCGGTTCGATTCCTGGTCAGGGCACATGCCCAGGTTGTGGGCCCAATGCCCAGTGGGGGACATGCATGAGGCAGCCAGTCGATGTTCTCTCTCATTGATGTTTCCATCTCTCTCTACCTCTCCCTTCCTCTCTCTCTAAAATCAATAAAGAAAAAATACTAAAAAAAAAAAAAAAATTGAGCCCTGGCCGGTTTGATTCAGTGGTTAGAGCATCGGCCCATGGACCAATGAGTCGTGGGTTCGATTCCGGTCAAGGGCATGTACCTTGGTTGCGGTTCGTCCCCAGCCCTGGTTGGGTCGTGCGGGAGGCAAACAGTCGATGTGTCCCTCTCACATCCATGTTTCTCTCTCTGTCTCCCTCTCTCTCCCTCCCTTCCACTCTATCTGAAGATAAATGGAAAAATGTCCTCAGGTGAGAATTGAAAAAAAAAAAATTAAAATTGAAAATTTTTAAGTAAAAAAATAATAAAAAGAAAGAAAAGAAAAGCTAGGGCCCTGGACGGTTCGGCTCAACGGTTAGAGCATCGGCCCATGGACCAATGAGTCGTGGGTTCGATTTCGGCCAAGGACATGTACCTCGGTTGCGGTTTGTCCCTGGCCCTGGTCAGTTCGTGCGGGAGGCAACCAGTCGATGTGGCTCTATCACATCGATGTTTCTCTCTGTCTCTCTCTTCCTCCCTCCCTCCCACTCTATCTGATGATAAATGGAAAAGTATCCTCGGATGAGGAATAAAAAAATAAAAGCTAGGGCTCACCAGCGACCCCCCAGGGGAAATGCTTGGGCTCCACACAGGAACCCAATTCATATGAACTATAGGAGCAGATACGTGAAAAGGCAGCACAGGGCAAAGCAGACCTGAACGCTGGCTGCAAATTAGATTCATTGGGAGCTTCCCCAGAGGTTCTGATTCCTCAGGTGGGTTCCAGTTATTGGTGGTGTTGAGTACTCCAGGTGATTCTAACCTGCAGCCAGTCTTGAGAACTAGTGACACATTTGAACTTGGGTTCAAATCTTGCCCTGCTGCCTAGCAACTACTGCGTGACCTTGAGGACATGTTCATCTTTCTGAGCCTTGGTTTCTTTATTGATAAAATGGGTACTCTAATAACCCTTCCCTCACAGGGCTCTTTTGAGGAGTTATTGAGACAACACATGCAAAGGGCTTGGCACAGTGCCAGGAACCTAGAAGGTGCCCCTTTCCCTGCTCAGCATTGGTCTTAAAGGGGCAGGTTATGGCCTCCATTCACTCAGCGGGTCACCCACTCAGACCTGGTGACTCCTGACCCCTGCAGGCCATCCCAGGGCACAGTGCCCGCATGTCGACCTTTTGATATGCCCGTCCTTGGAAACAGGAGACAGGACAGCTGTCTCCTATGGAAAAGTCACACACTTTGCCCTGGCACACTCTTTAAAGTGTTGCTCACTTTGGATGTAGATATTCGGAGATGGGTTAGAGGTTTTGCTTGTAATGGAAAGCGTGGACCATTAAATAAGATAATAAATCACATCCCTCAACATGAAGCCTGGCACACAGTATAAACACTCAAGTCCCAAGGGCTGGATCTGAGGCCCAGTTAACCATTTTCTAAACACGTGGCCTGTATAAATGAGTCAATTTCTCTGAATCCCAGTTTCCTTAATTATAACACGGAGATGATAATACCTGACCTTTCTATCTTGGAGGATTATGGTGAAGACCATGAACTACAGATATGAAAATACTGTTAAGTAAAGGCTTTGCAAAGAAAGGTATTATTTCTGCCCTCCTTTGTCACCTGAAAAAATAATTAAAATAATAAATTCCTGATCTTAACTTGTTAATAAAAAAAAGTTCTTTAGGGAGGAGGGTACTGATACTAGCTTGAGTCTTAAGGGCAGCAAAGGATTCAGGGATTCAAACCTGGAGCTTGCTTAAGCTGTTTTTGGCTCAGCAGGTGGGGTAGTGATGACCCTGAGTGACAGGGGTACTGGTGATCTGGAAGGGGCAGATGACTTGACCTTTAGCAGAACAATTTTTAAAGACCTGAATGGTGGGAGCTTCTGGAAGGAGCAAAGCACATCACACAGCCCCACCTCCCCATCCCTATTCACTGTGGCAGCGGCCCCCGGGCCTCCAGAAGCCACACTTTGAGTTCTGGAATGGAATAATAGGATCAGAGGGATGAGAAGGATAAACCCATTGCTGATTATTCCTGATTAGGAGGGAGACTGGCCTTCACTGGCCTTGATCAGTTCTATCGCCAGCATTTGAACCTGGATGGCAGCCCAGTGCTAAGACACTCAGGGAAAGCTGGGTCGTAACTTGAGCTGTACTTTGTGGTTACTTCTGACAAACAGGAAACATACTTAGGTGACTTCCCACCAAACCAGCATGGTGTGGCACAGGCAGGTTGTTCAGAGACAGGCAGACCACATCACAGTCCTGTGTGCCCTTTGGGCAAGCCACTTCCCTCTCGAGTCTCTCTGCTCATCTCTAAAATGGAGGAAGAGCCCGGCTGGTGCAGCTTAGTGGCTGAGAGTCAACCCATGCACCAAGAGGTCGCTGGTTCGATTCCCAGTCGGGGCACATGCCCAGGTTGTGGGCCTGATCCCCAGTGGGGGGTGCAAGAGGCAGCCAATTGATATTCTCTCTCATCAATGTTTCTATCTCTCTCTCCCTCTCCCTTCCTCTCTCTCTGGGATCAATAAAGAAAATTTTAAAATGAGGAAGATAATGCTAACCCTCACAGGTTGCTGTGAAGATAAGATAATGAGAAGATACTATGTCAATTGTTTAGTGGGCTCCAGACTAAGGTCTCAAGTACCCTTGTTGCTTCCCCAAAACTAGAGGCAAATGCAGACATCCTGGAGAACTCTCTATGATTGACGTTAACCACAAATTGACTTTCTCGAGTCCCAGAGAAAGGGCAATGGGAGACTTGGCTGGGCAGGAATGATCACTATACACAGCCCTCATCCTAGAAACATAGGCCTAGTGTGAATAAATCTGTTACGACCCAAACCATCATGGCCTCTCTCCCCATCTAAATTATAGGATCTAAGAAACCTCTGCAGTCCAGAGGCTGGAGATATCAATTATTCATTCATTGATTCTCTCATTAGGATACAGGGTCACAGTGATCCTACTATGTGCAAAGCAGCTTGGGAATAGGAATAGCATACCCAAATCAAAAGAGATGTCTCTATAGCTAGAAAAAGAAGGATGGGGGCAGAGCTGTGGGTTTTATTTGCATTTGCCTCCTCTACAGGGGTGTTTCTTCCCAAATTTAGGGTAAGGAGTAGAAAGACTGTTCTTAAAATAGTTTTCCAAGACCCAATGTCAAGAGTTGCCCCAAGTCATGTCTATTCTGAGTTAATTTCTGATACCACATCTTCTCTCTAGGCTGCAGGGTGACATGTCCACAGCTAGCCACAAAGAGGGTACTAGGAAAGGTCCTTTGTCATTCAGCTCCTTCCTTTAACAGCCTCCCTCACCTGGCTCAGAGAGAGCTTTCAAAGTACAGGCCCTCATTCAATTACTCTATAAATAACAATAATAACATTAATGAAGGCTGCCCTTTTCCCAGCACCCACTCTGAGCCAGACCATTTGACATACTTAATCTTGTATAACCCTCATAATAACTCCAAAAGGTAGTTTTTGTCAATCTCATTTCTGGATGAACCCAGACCAAAAGAGAAAATAAGAGGCCCAAGGTCATGGCAATAGGCAACGACAGAGCTGGGATTGGAACGTGCAGCTCTACTATCTCCCATGCCATCACCCCCTGTTTCAGCCTTAAAACCACACTGTCTCCCTGCAGGCAGTAAGGATGCTCTGTGAGGTCACTGGAAGAATCCTATTCCTATTCCTATTCCCCCTAATGGAGGAGTCTATCATGGTACCTTCAGTGTCACTTTGAACCCTGGCTCTCCCTGACTCTATTACAAATGCAAGGAAAACAACCTGACAGCCCTTGGTAGTTAATCAACAACAACAGCATAATAATGACTAACATTGACAGAGTCTTTGGTCTAGGGCACACACTGGGCCAAGCTCTGTACATATCACCTTATCCTATTTAATCTCCCCAAAACCTGGTGTGGTACTATGATTGTCCCTATTTTGCAGATAAAGAAACAGGCTTAATAAGGTTGAGTCACTTAAGGTTAAAAAAGGTGAACCTGGGAGACATGACAAATATAACTTCCCCAGGGTTATATTTTGCCTAAGCAGATCTTATCTGAAAGTTTCTGTATTCAGAAGCTCATTTCCCTTCTCTTGGCCCTGACCCTGTCTCTAAGGACAGGAAATCTCCATGCAAAAAGAAGGGAAAGAAAGACTTATATTTCTCCTCCATGGCAGGAGACTGGAGACTGACTCAAAAGTCCCAGGCCAGGTTTTTTTGTTGTTGCTGCTGCTGCTGTTCAAGCAGATGCCTTGGAGCTGTCAGCAGGAAGCCCAAACAGAACGTGCCAGAGCTTTAAAGAAAAAGTCTGCAGCTCCAGAGGCAAGAGCTTCCAGAGGGAGGTAGTAAATATTTGATGGGACCTTCCAGTTCTTCCTGACTCAGATGACTCTGGTGACATTTCAGAACATTGGGCTGGAGAATACTCTTCATTTAATGACTGAGAAAGTAGATGCAGGAAGAAAAGCAGGAAGCTGAGATGCTCTGAGCTCACAAAGGGCCCATGCAGGCAAATTCAGCAAGACTGGAAAGACAGGGCTCTTTTTCCAGGAACGAAGTCAGATCACCAGCAAACTAAATAACCAGAAAGTGAGTGGTTCCGGGCCAATAACCTATCCTTCTAAACTGCTAAACTGTAAGCTCCAAAAGAGCCAGAACCGAAGCTGTCTTATTCACTGTTGTCTCCCTGAAGCCAGGCCAGTGCCTGAGCAATATCCTAACATCCTACACTCCTCACTAATACGTAAGCCACTGCAGTGAACTTCTCCCTCAACACGTTGCCACACTAACTCTCACAGTTCTGCATCCAAATCGCTACACTGGAGAACTGTTTCCAGCTAACTCGGCTAATGAGGACTCCCCGCAGAAACAAAGCCACACACCGGTGCCCTATCACACCACCACAGCAGCCCCGTGCAACCCGAATCCATGTGCAGCTGCCTTCATGTCAGACTTCCACCAGCATCAGCCGCTGCGAAGTAGTATTTTGAAAAGGAATGTGCAGATAGATCTGAAGCAAAACACACACGGCCTCCTTGGAATTCTGATCCAGCATGGCAAGCCAGGAGCTTAAAACGGCTTCTTTACGCTACATCCTAGCACAGAAAGGCTAAGCCTCCCCTCCTCCCCCCACACACCATGCAAACAGTCTGCTCAGACCTCTGCATTACACCCCTACTTGGCTGCCGCAGAACTGTCTCAGGGCTGTGTCAGTGCGTTTGATTTAATTATGAACTCAGAACTATCCTGGCTTTGCTCAGGAGTTCACAGGTTCCTTTCAGCCGAGCCTCTCTCCCCAGCAGCACACCCTCAAACTGGATTATGACTACAGGGCTGTTTTTAAAGGGCAGATGTCCATCTGCCTAGGACCCTTGAGAAAAAGGCCTAGAGGAAACCCAAGGAGCCACTGCTGACTCCTTAGTGACCTTTCTGACCCTAGAATGCACACCAACTCAAACTAGGAGTCTTTGGGTATTGTTCCACATCTTCTGACTCACAATTGTCCAACCACCATCCTAATAGCATTCCTAAAGTGGTAACATCCTTAAAACACCCCAAAGTTCCAGTTTGAGCAATAGCTCTGTACGTACGTCCATGCCTACCCAGACACTTCTCTCTTCTCATATTTTAGCTCTCCTAACTTTTCCCAGGTCTTTGTGGCCACCACAGGCAATGGTTAGGGTCCCTCATCCCCAAGCAAGGCTGGGGATGCCCCAGGTCCCCCACTCTTGACCCCAAGACTCCAAACCCATTGCTGTCTTGAGTTGCTCACTGGTGGTCTTGGCCAGAGTCCAGAGGAGTGGGTTTGGCGCCACCTGCTCAGAGTGCCCCTAGGTGACCCCTGCACTCCAGGTGGCTTGTGGAGATTGATCCCTTCCAGGACTGGCCCATTCTGGCAGGTGGAAAGAGGCTATGCCGTGGTGCCTCCCACCGAAGAGGCCCCGACTGTGGACAGCGCACAGGGTGCTGAATCAGGCACCGGGGGAGGAGCGCAGGCAAGGGCGCAGAGCTGCAGGAGGACTAAGGGAGCGTGACCCGAGGGCCTAGGGCAGCAGGAGGAGGGCTATGGGTGCGCAGCCACGGCAGGGTCCCGAGCGCCTCTCCAGCGAGCATGGACGGGAGGCGCGGCCCTTACCTGGCCAAAGGCGGAGCTGAGCATGGGGCGCAGCCGGTGGAGGAACGGGTCTGCCTCGGAAGCGGCAGCTGGAGCGGAGACCCCACGACCCGGGGCTCGCTGCGAGCACCGGGGGCCAAGCGCCGGGGACAGCCCCCGTTCCTCCCCATCCCGCCTGCGGGCCAGCGGCAGCGGCGACAGAGGAGAAGGTCGGGACGCCGCGGCCGGCAGTGCCTCCCGGGGCCTGCAGTGCGCCTGGGAGAGCCCGCGGAGGCTTCCCCGCGAGCCCTCCTCTCTCGGTGCCGGCCGGCACAGGGGTCTCCGCAAACTGGGGTCCCCGGACAGCGGTGGCGTGCCAGGGCAGGTGCCCGGCAGCCGGCGGCTGGGCAGCGCTGGCTCCCGGGCAGGGCCGTGGCGGGGAACCCGGCTACTCCCGCTCGTCCCCGCCGCCTTCAGCAGGGACGTCTTGGACTCGCTTTTGGCGATGTGAGAGCTCATCGCAGCGGGGCCGGCGCTCGCATGGCCGGGCGGGGGAGGCACCGTGCGGTGCGGAGCAGGGCCCCCGGTGGGCAGAGAGCAGGGCGTCCGGCGGGAGCCAAGCCCGAGGACGCGCTGGAGGCGGGCACCGTACCCGGGCCGCTTGAATGCGGCCCCGTCGCCGCCACCCATGTGACAACGCAGCCCCGAGTCCTGAGCTCCCAGGCAGCTGGCGGTGCAGATCTGGGGGGGTTGCCCGCAGGCTGTCCCCTGAGAGCCCACCCCCAGCTCCGGGTGGCCCAGGTACTGCCGCGCTGCGCCCCGCCCCTTTCCCCGCCCCGCTCGAGGAGCCCCGCTTCCGGGCTGCCCCTGGCGGCTTAGGGGGCGCTGCTGCTCAGAGCTGGGAGCACAAGGGAAGGGGTTTGGCGAAGGGCCCCAAAGATGTCCAGTCATCGGTATCGCCTGAACTGCCCCTTAACATGCCTGGAGGCTCCCACAGGAACCCAGAACCACCGGAACCTCCAGAAATGCAGGCGGGGTACACTCCCCAGGGGATACAACTTTGGAACTGAGGATGACAGAGGTGCAGTACACTAAAGACCCAAGGAAGATGAAGGCACTGTATGACACCACTGCTTACAAACGCAGGAGCCAGAATGACATGGAAGGACAAGCTCCACTCTGTGGGCACTTCATCCAGTCCCAAGGCCATGGAGTGGGACCAGGATAACCCTGGCAAATCAGCCACAGAATTTTCAGTTCTCAGAGCAGGAGAGAAGCCAGGTGGCAACTGTTTAACCTGGACTTGCAGGGCCTGGTGATGATCAAGTCTCAGGTAGGATCCATTTGATGCCCCTACAGCTCTTGTGCCCCTCACCTTCATGCCCTTCTAGATGTTAGAGAAATTTTTGCTCACGGTACTAGGCCTGGTTTGAAACTCAAATCCCAGCTCTGCCACTTACCGAGTCACTTGACAAGTATCATCAACCTCTCTGAACCTTGTTTACCTTTCTGTAAAATGCAGACAATAATCATAACTTCTTGGTAACATCCGATGACACCATGCACATAAAAGGCCTAGTCCAGTGCTCAGAACAAGGCACCCATTCAGTTAAACTAGTTCCTGTCCCTCTGCACCTTATGAGGCCCCATCTACCACTTTTGTTTAGTAATAGGATACTTGAGATTTGAAGGGGGTTGGGGTGTGGACTTCCCAGGCTGTCCCTGTTCTGGTCTCTGGCCCTGATGCCACCCATGCATGAGAATAGGGCATCTGGTCACCCTCAGCCTCAATAGAAGGATAGGTGGGCTGACTGCCAATGTGCTACGCTTCACTCATGCCAAGTGTTTACCCTTCTCTGCACTGTCTGCTTCTTTTACACACCCAGATGCAAGGAATTAAGAAAAACAGGGGGTGAGGGGTGGGGATGGGGAAAGCAACTGCCCAAAGGCCAAAGTGAACAAGAGCAGTATGGGAAATTGTTCCCCAGCTCACCTCCTATTAGAGACTGAATTGCCATATCAAAGCCACTTGGGTGTCTATAGCACAATACTGAGGCAGGCTGGGGTACCACTGCCCTGAAGCCTCATTGCACTGTCCACTTGGATATGAAGGCAGTGGGATCCACCCTCTCAGAGTTTGGGGTCAGTCAGTGTTTACCTGTTCCAGCCTCAGAATAATCGGTGTTGGGCAGGATTAACAACAAATGTACACTCCATGTAAATCACAGGAGATAAAGTCCCTTATCAGAATCCCTCAGGAGCTGATGACAGGCAATGGGCTGAAGGGTACTGTCGATCCCTACAGGGCCACTAGAGGTTTCTTTCTGAAATTCCCTAAATATTCTTGGGCAAGACCTCTGTTAGTAACTAGTTCCTGAAAAAGTGAAGAACCTGGTTACATCACCTATGAAATTAGAGAAAAGAAAAGAAACCAAGATTATGTTCATGGGGCAGATGGGTGACACACGTGCGCACAGATCCTGCGTACGTGCCAGGATTCCATTTCATTTGTAAAATGTGTTAATTTGGTCACTCACTTAACAAATATTTCTAGAACTAGGCACTGTGTTAGATACCAAGGATACAAAGATGTAACCATTCATTCAACAAATACTTGAGTGACTGTTATTTGTCAGGCACTGTCCTAGGTACCAGGGGCATACAGGGTACTGAACAAAACAGTCTCCATCCTCAGAAACAGATAAACATCTATATAAATGCATGGAAAATTAATGATGACAAACTGGCAGCATATAATGCTGCTAAGAGGAAAAAAGCAGGTAAGAGAGGAGGGCTTAATGGAGAGTGCTATTTTAGACAGTGATTAGGGAGGACCTTTCTGAGGACGGGATGTTTGAGCAGAGAGCACCATGAAAGAAGGGAGCAAGCCATGCACACATCCGGGGGAAGAGCTTTCCTGGCAGAGAGGAGATTGTTCAAATGTCCTGAGGAGGGAACATCTTGGCATAATCAAGGACAAGCAAAGAGATAAGTGAGGCTGGATTGAGCAAGGAGGAGAGGGAGAGAGATGAAACTAGAGAGGAAGGCAAGGGCCAGAGAGCCAAGGGCTTTGTTTTTTCTTCAAGTCTGAACAGAAATGACTAGCAGGTCTGTGGTAAAGGAGTGGCATATGGTTGTTTACATTGTTAACGGATCACTGGCTGCTTTGCAGTAAGTCCACTGTTGGATGGCAGTGTGGCAATATGGAGCCACTCAGGTGCTGTCACATGGAAGAGGTGAGACAGAGTGATGGCTTGGACTAGAGTGATAGTGGGGGAGGTAGTAAGAAGTGATCAGATTCAGGAGCTAGTTAAAGAATTACAGTAAGACCCAGTCCCTGCTCTCAAGGAATTTGCAACAACAACAACAAAAAGAATAAAACCTACCATAATATAAAGGGAATGACATGCTAGGTTATATGGAATCCCCAATGCAGAACCTTTAGGGGAGTTGGAGAATGCTTAGAGAAGGTGACAGTTGAGCTGCATTTTGAAGGAGAAGAGAAACTCCACCAGATGAATAAGGAAGGTAAAAGAAAGGTCATTTCAGGTAGAGGGGACAGCATAAGTAAAGGCTTGGGAGTGTGAAACTGCATAATGTGTTTGGGAATCATTTAGTGGCTTGGGGAGGAGGGGCAGTAAGGGCTGGAAGACAGGCCTAGAAAGGTGGTTGGAACCAGACTGTGAAGGATCTTGAAGGTGATATTCAGGAGTTGATCCTTTATTCTATAGACAATAGAGAGTCCTTGAAGATTTTATGAGTGTGCACAGGACATAAGCAGAAGTGTATTTTTGAAGATAATGCTGATTCACTGTGGAGCAGACTAGAAGGACACTGAAGACAAAACCAATTAGGAAATTAGGTTCATTCATTTAACAAAACTGAGTACCCACTGTTTGGTAGGCATTGGGAACAGAGCAGGAAATAAGTAAACACAGTGCCTTCCTTAATGAATTTTAGGTCTGGTAGGAAGGCAAGAAAGACTAACTGCAGAGGCCGGGTCAGACTCAGGAAATACTTCGGAAATACCACTATAAAGTCCTGGGTGTGGAAATGAGAACGGCTTGCCTCTCTGTGAGACATAATGTGAATACAGTTACTGCAAAGTGTCCTGCCACATAGAAATAATTTTTAAATAATGCTTTTGGGCTGTATATACCTTTATAGCTTTAAAAGCATTTTCTCATAAAGCCTCTCACTTGCCTCTAAGTGTTACACGAACTGTAATTATTAAACAATTAATGTTATTATTTGACAGTATAACCTTGGGTGAAAGTTATGCTCAAGAAAGAGCTGTTTTGGAGTGCTGGAAAGACACCCACCCCGCCGATGAGGGCAACAAAATAGAGGAGATGGGCCTGGGACCAAACATCAGTCTAGACAGAACAGTGTGTTTCGCTGTCTTTATGTCTCATTTCTAACAGAATCCATTCAGAAGGAGTAAGACAGGGTTAAGGACAAAATTCTTAAAATGTACAGGGATCTCTCACTGAACAGATCTCAGTTTAATAATGTCACGTCCCTGTAGCAAACTCCTTTAATAACTGCTCTTTCCTAACCAGGACTGTATGTCACGTTTAGAGTCTTGGAAAAGGTTGTGGAGCATGTGCACGGTGGTGCTTGAATTAATTCTCTGTGACGTTTCTGGCCTAGCTGGTTCCTTTCTGCTGTTGTCAGAATCAAATTCTGCACTAATCTCTCCCTTGTTTTCAGATGACAAAATCTCTGTTAGGTTTCAGAAAGCTGGGATTACAAAATGTTCTTAGGGCTTTAAGTCCTCTGTGGTGATTGGGGAACTCAGGAAAGGATTGGATAAAAAAAAAAAAATTGGGGGAGGCAGGGAGCAGTCAGTGAACTGAACAGGGGATTCCTGTCCAGAAATCTGCCTTTGGATCCAAATGTTCACCACTTAAGAGGATTCCAAGATTTTAAAAATAAAATG
Organism: Tadarida brasiliensis; assembly: GCA_030848825.1. NCBI lineage: Eukaryota > Metazoa > Chordata > Mammalia > Chiroptera > Molossidae > Tadarida > Tadarida brasiliensis. The sequence goes on along the minus strand of CM061277.1, from coordinate 11,303,630 downwards.
AAAAGGGATATAGATTACAAGAATACATGCATGTGTCGAAACTGAACTCTACACTGAAGACTGTACATCTGACTGTGCATAATTATAACTCAATAAAAGGGAAAATCAAGCAAGCAGGACAGGTAGAGCAAAAATAATTAATACTGACAAGTAGAACCAGCTACTCTGGACTGTCTTAGGGATCTGAATTATAATTTTCAAAACAAGGTGGCCAAACTCAGCTGGTAAGAGGCTCTGACAGGGAGGCCAAGGGTGTCAGAAGCGGATTCCTAAGTGGGCCATTAGCTATCCATGGTTTTGTGGGTACAGTTTGCACCCCTCATCTGAGCTAGCAAGTTCTGTATTTGTTTCCTGGTGTCAAGGGCAAGGGAGAGAAAAAAGCAGAGATGAAGGAAATTCTATCCCCTACAGATAACTGATTGGTCAGAATTTACCATCTTCTTTTAAGAACAGCATATCTGGTCTCCAAATATTAGAATATATCATCACCATCATTCTCATTCAGAATATTCCTCCCTTTCTTTCCTTAATCCAGAGCAGTTCTCAGCCTCTCTGAGATCTTGACTGGATGTAGGATCACCACACCCCCACTTCCATTACTCCTTTAATACAGATGCCACACTCCTGAACTCTAGCAGTGCAGATACATTAAGATCAATAAACTACATATCGGAAGTCACCATTACATCCATGCAGTTTCCATTAGCTGAAATGCAACCCATATTCAGATGACCTGATGACACTCTGTCTCCCCCACTAGAATGTATGTTCCATGAAAGCAGAGACAGGGTCTGTTGCACTCACTACTGGATACCCAGCGCCTAACATGCTGACTGACACATAATAGCATAGTAGGTGCTCAACTAATATTTAGTAAATGAGTAACCAATTAAAAGCAGCATGTTATTGTTTTTATCGAAATTAGTCCCCTATGCTTGGATTCAGTGGAGGGAAATGGACTTGAAGGAAGATTCTACATGGTTTAGTTTTTCTCCTTCAGACAGATCATTTCTGTTGTACAACCCGTATGCTGAGTGCCCGGCCAGCATAAAGGTGCATGTGACCTTTAAGGACCAGGCATGTTTTTGTCACAGGCAGGAAGGTTCTATGTTTTAATTGCCTGGGGGTTCCATCAAAAATCAGAGTAGTCAGCCAACAGTGCAGTCTGTGAGCAGGGTGGTTACATCTGTGGCACTTGGCACTGTGCCTGGCCCTACACCAAGCAGACCTCCTGGTACTGCACAGTTGGAAACAAAATGGGTTCGGCAAAGGAAGCTCATGTTGCTGCATGGAAAGGTACAACTATTCATGAAATTACCTAAAATAAGACCTTCTCAGCAGACTTAAGTATTAGCAGAGGGATGAGAGGTACTTGGGAGCTCAAAGATATAACGATTCACCCACTGATGTGGGAGTATTTCAATATTTTAACAACTGAAAGGCAATATCAGAGCAGGTCAGCTGATATCAGTAGAAGCATCCCCACCACAGGATGTCCAAGAAGCCTCTGCTTCCTTGAAAGTTGCCATTTCTGGGTTTTTAGATGAGACATGTAAGCAATGCCTTTGCCTGGACATCTAAACATTATGGTTCTAGCTGACGGGGCCTTGCTGGGAGGCTCCTCACCTTACAGAGTTCTAAAATAATTCTCCTTTAGCAAGGGCGACATCACCGACCTGAAGGTGGATTCCAGGCAACTGCCCCATCTGGGGAACAATCAGGTGTGTGCAGGTATGTGACTTACTGTGGAGAGAGAAATTCAGAGCTTATCAAGCAGATCTCTACTCTTCCAGCTCTGTCCCCGGACTATGTGTAACCCAGCAACAAGGATGTACAGTGGGGACCGGGCTGGATGAGGAAGATGAAGGTTTGGAGCTAAAATCTCTGAGACGCTCAGCCTTTAACGGAGGAAGGCTTTTGGAAAAGATCTGGCAAATTCTCTGCCCTTTCAACTTCACTTTCTGTTCTCCTTTTATCTGCTTTCAGCATTTCCAATTAATCCTGGATTGAGAGCCCAAGGCAAGAAGCCAATGGTGCCTGAGGAATGCTAAAGAGCAAACTGATCCAGGGAAACAAATGCCAGCAAGGGACCCCACAGCAGAGACAGACACTGTGAGCAACTCTCCTGTTACCATGAGGCTTGCGAGGCGTGTGCACGGGTCTCCGCATTGGCACCATCTGCCGATTCCTCAGGAGGACAGAACAAACCAGCGAGGCATGAAGATTAGATTATGTAACGCTGGAGGATTGCTGTTTTCAAAAAGGAAACAAATGGAACGAATTGATTTGCTTGTCAGAGTCATGTCACTGAAGGCAACTCGCTCCCTCCTCTTCCAAGAGAACCTCATTAAAAAGAATGGTTTCCACGGATTCAGAATATGGGAGACCATAATCGACTCCATTCACAAGAGTGAGTCCAATTTCCAGAATTGCACTGATAAACCCTATTCTGGTCCCTTTGCCTGAAAAATAACTATTTAACTACTATCTAAAAGGTACCAACACGGCAAGGAACATAACTGTCAGGTGTCAGCCATAAACAAGATTCAGAACCTGGGTGCTTTGCCTGAACTGAACTCTGTTGCTTCTGGGGGAAAAGCACCTGATTTTGATACCAGTGGGGTCATATTTACTATTCAGAGCTCTAAATAGGTGCTTTGATAGAGTGGGCATGTATTCCTTAAAATACATGCATCAGGAAGGAGACTCATTGCATTTCTGGGATTCTTTTGCCACTGCTGGGGTTTTCTCAAAATGCCCAGCACAATATTTTTTATAGAATGCTCAGTAGATCTGAAGAGTGAACCAATGATGACCCTGAACCTGTTGCCATAATACCATTCCTGAAGGTTTCATTGTCTCACTGAGAAACCAAGACTTTTTTTCTTTTTCTTTTTTTTTTTTAAATCCTCACCTGAGGATATTTTTCCATTTATCTTCAGATAGAGTGGGAGGGAGGAAGAGGGAGAGAGAGAGAGAGAGAGAAAGAGAAACATCGATGTGAGACACATTGACTGGTTGCCTCCCGCACAACCCCAACCAGGGCCAGGGATCGAACCGCAACCAAGGTACATGGCCTTGACCGGAATCATACCCTCGACTCTTCAGTCCGCAGCAGATGCTCTAACCGCTGAGCCAAACCGGCAAGGGCTAAGATACCAAGATTTAAATGTCAAGTCTTCATTCAACACAGAAATGAAGCCTACTGTATCAGATATTTTCCATTTGCCTCTCTAGATCCAGTTTCCACCCATCCTGCTCTTTACCCTGGGGTGCTAACCCATCTGGACTACATCGACCTGCTCATTTGCCCTCTAGCTTCCATTTGGGTATAGCCAAGAATTGGAGGGCAGAAGGAGAATGAGGTTGAAGTATTTATTCATTCCCCCAGTTCTCTCCCTGTCAGATTGCCTCAGGTTGGTTGTGTCTTTTGATAAAAGGTCACTGCTTCTTCTCAAGGCAGCCCTTTCCACACACAACTCTCTTTCTAGGTTCTGTAATCTCTTCCAACCTTCAACTTTCAAATCTAGTAGTAAAGACTCTGGCTATTACCAGCTCCCTGGGTCCTGCACTATCTCTATGGTTTCCCTACATCCTACCCAAATCTTTATAAACAGACCCTTTATCAAACCTTCCTCTACTGATCCAACTTGGGTGTGCCATCTGTTTCCTTATACAAACCCTGACTGATACACCTACCACGTGTCAGTCTGTTTCCAGCCCTGCACCATAGGTTTTTTTTTTTAAGTAGCGAAATTAATAATACAATATGCTACTACTTTATAGTTATTCTTAATGTTCACCTTTTCCCAAGGCTATAATAACAACTTAAAGATAAAGCCTAATTCCTCTTTACAACATAATTGTGCGGTAGAGTTTGTATGAGCTAAATATAATTCGGAGAACAAGCTTTTCCATGCCATCAAAATTCATGTTAACAACTATAAAGAGAGAACTGCAGAACTGATGCCCCTGGCTTGAGATTTCACAGAAAACATATTCCAGTATTTAAATCCATCCCACAAATATTCAAAAGCCTACTCTGTGGACAGAAAGAGGGTGATCTCACAGTGAGGGACAACATAGAAATGGGCTCAGACTTTGTGAACCTTGGTTTTCTTTTTATGCAATAAATATGCTCTTTATAAATTGAGTACAGCCCTGGCCAGTTCACTTAGCGGTTAGAGCATCAGCCTGTGAACCAAAAGGTCGAGGGTTCGATTCCCAGTCAAGGGTGCATGCTTGGATTGCAGGTTCGATCCCTGGCCACAGTCAGGGTTGTGTGGGAGGTAACCAGTCGATGTGTCTCTCTTACATTGATGTTTCTCCCTCTCTCTCCCTCCCTCCCTTCCACTCTATCTAAAAATTGATGGAAAAATATCCTCAGGTGAGGATTAACCAAAAAAAAAAACACACAAAAAAACTTGAGTACAAACTGTATGTCTATAAATCAAATACAATGTATGATTGTGGGGAGATTATTTGAATAATAATTCTGTAAAATAATCACCGTTTGATCTTTGAACCAATCCAGAGTTTTCATCCATTCAGCGCACTTCAAATGAAAATGATCTTCAGTCTGTAGGGCAGATTGGTCTCCTTCGGTGCTCCTGGAATAGCAGAAATTATGGAATGGAATTTAGAGGAAAGATAAGGGAACTACTATTTATAGACCCTATATAGAAGCCCAGGCAATTTGCATCTGTTAGCACATTTAATCCTGGAGGTAACTACATATTCCACCATTCCCTTATTTTCTACTTCTGAAAAAATAAAAAAACAAAGAAATTAGTACAGCAGGTGTGGAATTCAAATCCCCCCCCCCTTTTTTAAGGAGAAAGCAAGGCAAGATATTATTCAGTACAGGGCTATAAAGATCACATTATTCCCCCGCTTCAATCGCTTCCCACTGCTCTTAGGCTCAAGTCCAAACTTCTTCACACGGCCACCGTTCCCGCCTGAGTTCTCTCCATCAGCCAGATTTCTTCCCACTTTGCACCCACTGCTCCCAGATCTGTCTGCAGTCGCTTCCTCTCCCCTCTTCTCCAGATCAACTCCGATTCAGCCCTTCAGTTTGCGCTCAGTTTCCACCTCCCAGGGAATGTCTGTTTCTCCAGCTGGGCCTGTGTCCCTCTATCCCTAGTGCCCAACACCTCTCTGAACAAATGAGGAAGGGCTGGTTGCCCAGGAGGGCTGCCCTGCCTGATGGCGGCCCTTTTCACCATTTCCTTGGTCTGGTTTCCTTGGGTTCCAGGGGCCCAGCAAAGCCTCCCTCAGAAACGGAAAGGCCGAAGGAACCTGTTAGAGGTTCTAGGTTTCCGCATTCTCTCTCCCACCGCAGGTATACCCAGGCGCTCCAGAATGTGGGCTGCAGCCCAAAAACAGTCCCAAGGGCCACAAAGTGAGAACGTTCTCCAGCCTCACACCTGCTGGCTGTGTGGCACCGGGCCACGTGAGTTGCAGAGGTTGCGCATGCGCAGAAGCTTATTTATCACGTGATTTCCCCACTGTAGCCTGGCTCTTGCGGCTGCGCATTTCAACCTGCGCTGCTTGAGGGCAGGAGGTGCTGTAGGCTTGGGAGAATGATTGAGGAGGTCACGGGCCAGCTTGGGATGTACTGAGCATCGTCTGGGCATTGGAGTGAATTATCTCACAGAATACTCTCAACGGCTTAGTGTAGTAGGGACTGATGTGTCCATTTTACAGATGGGGAAACTGAGGCTCCTGTGGATTTTAGGACTTGTCCAAAGGTACAGGTAATGACAGTCCTGGGATTTGAACCCAAGTTTCTCTGGCTCCCAAATGCCCAAGCTCTATTAGGACCACGCTCATTTTTCAAAAGTTTGTTTCCCCCAAAGTGTGGTTGCCACGGTGAGGAAGTTCCCTCTCTCCTTCCCTAGTAACTCCAAGCCAGCTGCCTGCCTGGGTTCATGTCTTGGCTGTTAGTCATGTCACCACTGAGCCTCAGTTTCATCATCAATAAAATGACAGTACTACCTGCTGCCCATTTCTTACGAAAATTAACTCTTCTAACAACAATGTACTGCTGCCTACCAGATGCCCAGTACTGTGCTAGGTAGGCTGGGGTGTGCCAAACAGAAGAGATCATGCAATTCAATGAGATCGTGTGTGAACATGCTAATAAACTCCAAAGCCCATTAATAATATATGTAATATGTTACATGTTGGCAGGTATGGAGAAAAATGGAGAAAAATTAAGTGGAGAAGAGGAATAAGGAGTGTATTGTATGGGCGTCATTTTAAGTACCAATGGTCAGGGAAGGCCTCACTGAGAAGTTGGCATTTGCGCAAAGACCTGAAGGAGGTGAGAGAGGAAGACACTCCAGGGATTGCTATAAAACCTGGACAAGTTTGGACCTATTTCCCATTAAGAACAGATGCGATCTAAAAATGGACCTGGCATCCCCATTAATGCCTGCAGTTCTCCTGTGGGCTTCCCTCATTGAAGGTGGGCAGCTCTGCTGTGGGTTTCTTACAGCTGGCTCCTGTGGAATGAAAACAGACTGTTACAGGTATGAATGAGGATTCACAGCCAGCAAGCTCTCCCTTTGCATCTCCAGAGCAGTGGGTGTTTCCATCATTTACAGGAGGGTCTGCCATGCCCTTAGAAATTTCCACATTTTGCTCCACTACAAAAAAAAAGAAGCAGGACAGCCCTGGCTGGTTTGGCTCAGCGGTTAGAGCATCGGCCCGCAGACCAAAGAGTCTCAGGTTCAATTCCGGTCAAGGGCATGTACCTTGGTTGCGGTTCGTCCCCGGCCCTGGTCGGGGTCGTGAGGAAGGTGACCAGTCGATGTGTCTCTCTCACATCAATGTTTCTCCCTCTCTCTCCCCCTTCCTCCTACTCTATCTGAAGAAAAATGGAAAAATATCCTCAGGTGAGGATTTAAAAAAAAAAGGGGGGGGGAGCATGACACAGAAATAAGACCAGTGCTAACATTCGGCTGAATGTCCCATGTCAGCCAGGTTCCCAAACACAAGCAGAGGCTCATTCACACAAATGCATCTGCTCAAAGCCCCTAACATAGATACAAGAGTGGTGGCACATAGCTGCTCACAGGCTTGAACACTGCACAGAGAAGTCTAGTCTGGGAGAAAAGTATCAAGCCAGGCCTTGCCAGCTCTCCTTTTAGCAAATGTCATGGGGAAAATCTTAGGAGCTAGGATGAAAAGAGAGAGCCCTAGGACTGTCCAAACTAGGAGGGCACTGAGTCCAATAGACTAAGGTCCAGAGAGGTGAGGTTAGCTGTCCAAGGTCACACAGCAAGTCCATGACAATCTCAGTAAACTCCTGCAGCCAACAAATATTTATGTGCCAGGCACTGTTTTAGGTACTAGGAATACAGCAGAGATCAAAACAGACAGAAAGTTCTGTCCTCCCAGAGGTGACATTCTAATAGAAGTGGACATATGCCCTGACCGGTTTGGGACAGCAGTTGGAGCGTTGGCCTGAGGACCGAAGGGTCTCAGGTTCGATTCCCAGTCAAGGGCACATACTTGGGTTGCAGGTTTGATCCCTGGCCCTGGTCGGGGTCATGCAGGAGGCAACAAATCAATGTGTCTCTCTCACATCGATGTTTCTCTCTCTCTCTCCCTCCCTCCCTTCCACTCTATCTAAAATCAATGGAAAAATATCCTCGAGTGAGGATTAACAAACAAAAAAAAGTGTATATATAGTTGCCCTGGCCAGTGTGGCCCAGTTGGTTGGAGTGTCGTCCTGTACACAAAAAGGTTGCAGGTTCGATCCCTGGGAGGCAACTTATAGATGTTTCTCTCTCTCTCTCTCTCCCTCCCTTTCTCTAAAAATCAATAATAAGTGAAAAAAAAAAAAAAAAAGATGGACAGACATTACAGTAGCCTCCCTTTATCAACGGTTTGCTTTCCACAGTTTCAACTGGGGTCTGAAAATACTGAATGGATAATTCCAGAAACAATTCATAAATTTTAAATTGCACACTGTCCTGAGTAGTGTGATGAAATCTCACACTGTCCCACTCGAAACCAATCAGGATGTGAATTGTCCCTCTGGCTGGTGTGTCCATGCTGTAGATGCTCCCCACCTATTAGTCACTTAGTAGCCATCTCAGTTATCAGATAGACTGTTGTGGTACCACAAATCTTGTGTTCAAGTCACCCTTATTTTACCTAATAATGGCCCCAAAGTGCAAGAGTAGTGATGCTGGCAAGTCAGATACACCAAAGAGAAGTGTAAACTTTATCACAGTTAAGTATGTGTAGGAAAAACATAGTGTATATAGGGCTTGGTACTATTCGTGGTTTTAAGCATCCACACTGGGGGGTCTTGGAATGTATCCCCTGTGGATAAAGGGGGACTACTGTAAAACAATAAGTTAGTAATATATGTAGTATGTCAGATCATGGCAAGTGCCATGGAGAACAATTAAGGAGGGAAAAGTTATAAGGAAAATAATGCATGAGTATAACTAAGCAGAATAGTCAGGAAAAGCCTCCTGAGAAGTTGGCATTTAAGCAAAGAACCGAAGGAGGTGAGGGAGGAAGACATGCCAGTATCTGGGGGAAGAGTACCGAGAGGAGGAAACAGAGCAGAGGCCCTAAGGCAGGAAGGTACCCAGTATGTTCCCAGAAGCGACAAGGAGGCCACTGAAGTGAAATGAACAAGGAGGGTGGGAGGTCAGAAGGAGTAGGAGCCAGATCGTGTATAAGCTTTGTAGGCCACTATGAGGACCTTGGCTTTTACTTGCAATGAGATGGGGAACCACTGGAGAGTTTGGGGCAGAGAAATGACATGATCTGACCTAATTAAAAAGCCTAAATCTGCCCTGGCTGGTTTAGCTCAGGGGTTAGAGCATTGGCCCATGGACTAATGAGTCGCGGGTTCGATTCCGGTCAAGGGCACGTACCTCGGTTACGGTTCGTCCCCAGCCTTGGTCAGGGTTATGCAGGAGGCAACCAGTCGATCGATGTGTCCCTCTCATGTGGATGTTTCTCCCTCCCTCTCTCTCTCTCTCTCTCTCTCTCTCTCTCTCTCTCTCTCTCTCTCTTTCTCTCCCTCTCATTCTATCTGAAGATAAATGGAAAAATATCCTCAGGTGAGGATTTTTTTAAAAAGCCTGATGCTATTGCCATTCATTCATTCATTCATTCATTCACTCACTCACTCATTCAAGCCTTGCAGGTGTGAGGCGCTGTGTCTGATACCAAGCTAGACACCCCCAGGAGTGAGCCACAGGGCAGTGAATTGTATGCTGATTGGAGAATCCAGAGCAAGGTGAAAGGAGGCTCAGCCATGGCCTTCCCCCACCACCTACCTTCCCCTCCTCACCCAGGGAGAAGGGCCCCAGGTATCTGCAGGGCTCCTTGCTCAGAAAGCTGCAAGAACCTGCAGGTTATAAATAGCATCTCCTGTGGCTGGGAATCGAGCTGCTCCATCTGAATGAGTCAGAGGCTCAGCGCTGCAGCACCCCAAACTTCGGCTTCACTGCCCCCCCCCACACACACACACCACTCTACCCTGGACTCCCTTGCTGACTGAGCTCTTAATCAAGGCTGGGCCCCTGCTTCGCAACATGACCCTCTCTGGCCCTGTCACTTCCCCCTTATCCCGGGCTCTACCTCCTAGAGCACCAGAAAGTCCTTTGGTTCATTAGTTCTGAGAGGCAGGATTGATTGTGTCATATTTAAAAGCACAAGATCATCCTGGCCAGTGTGGCTCAGTGGTTGAACACTGACCCATGCACCAACAGGTCGCCGGTTCAATTCCTGGTCAGGGCACATGCCCAGGTTGTGGGCCCAATCCCCAGTGGGGGTCATGCAGGAGGCGGCCAATCGATGTTCTCTTTTATCGATGTTTCTATCTCTCTCTCCCTCTCCCTTCCTCTCTCTCTAAAATCAATAAAGATTTAAAAAATTAAATAAATAAAAATAAAAGCACAAGATCTGCACTTGGGCCTACCTGGATTTCAGTCTCAGCTCTGTTACTCCCTGGCCGTGTGACCTTGGACAAGTCACTTCACTCCTGAGAGCCCCATTTTTTCCCTCACTCATAATGTTGGGAATGATGGTAATAATAGCACCTACTTCATGTCGAATTAGTATGGGGATTCAGTGAGATGCCCCACATGGAACGTTTGGCCCAGAGTCTGGCATATAGTAACTTCAATTAATGGAGTGACAGTCCCTGTGCTCAATTAGATTATAATCCAGAAAAGTGTAATAATAAATCAGAAAATGACAGCTTTCATCTATTCTACTGAGTATGTACCATGTGCTTGAAGTATGGGCTCCTGACATATAATGCAGTACCTCTAATCTTTAGAGACCAGCAAATCTCACTATCTCCTTCTTCTGCAAGAAGAAACTGAGACTTGAAGGGAGCCAGGTGACTTGTCCAAGGCCATACAGCACCTAGGGAGGCAGAATCTCATGGCAGCAGAAAAACATAACTGCGTCCCCTGAGGCCCTGGGGACATGTGTAGCCACTGCTCCTAGCCCACCCCACACCTGAGGTGCCACTGTGAGTGGACATGAGAAGATGGGGTGGGGGAGGAGGAAAAAATGGGGGCAGGCAGGAAGGGGCACAAGGCAGCTCGGCTTCCTCTAGCCATCCCTTCCAGCTCCCGAGGTGAGAAACACCCGGCCACCTCCCCAAAGTCCAGACTACTCCCCTTTAGGTGACACTGAGTAAAACTCACTACCTAATGGCTCCCCCACAGAGGCTCTGCTTAGTAATTTTTATGTGTTACACACATTGTTTAAGGATGAAGGTGATGGTGACAATTTGGTTTCATTGACCCCCTTTGTTTTGTTTTGTTTTGTTTGTTTGTTTTATCCTCACCCGAGGACATTTTTTTTTTTTTTTTTTGCATTTATCTTCAGACAGAGCAGGAGGGAGAGAGGGAGGAAGAGAGAGAGAGAAACATCAGTGTGAGACAGACACATCGAGTGATTGCCACCCACACGACCCCAACCGAGGCCGGGGACAAACTGCAACCGAGGTACGTACCCTTAGCGGGAACCGAACCCGGGACTCTCAAGTCCGCGGGCTGACGCTCTAACTGCAGAGCCAAACCGGCCAGGGCTGTTTTGTTTTTAAAAAAATATTTTTTCTTTATTGATTTTTAGAGAGAGAGGAAGGAAGAAAGAGAGAGAGATAGGAACATCGATGAGAGAGAAGATCAACTGGCCGCCTCCTGCATGCCCCACACTGGGGATTTGGCCCACAACCTGGGCATGTGCCCTGACTGGGAATCGAACCAGCAACCTCTTGGTACAAGGGTCGATGCTCAACCACTGAGCCACACCGGCCGGGCTCATTGACCCCCTTTGATCCTCCAGGGTTGTGTCTGGTCATCCCCAAAACCCCCAGGTTCCAGAGAGATCCCCTTAAATCCCCTCCTCCACCGTGCTGGAAACCTCATCATACAGTAGAAAGGGTATGTGTTTGGGGATCAGACAAATCTGGACTCCCTCCTGGCTCTGTCATTTCCTAGCTGTGTGACCTTGGGCAAGTCACTTCAGTTCTCTGAGTCTCATTCACTTCTCCATTCATTTAGCGAATGCATATTTAGAAATGTCGCCCTGGCCGGTTAGGCTCAGCGGTTGGAGCGTTGGCCTGTGGACCAGAGAGTCCCCAGTTCGGTTCCCGCTAGGGGCACGTACCAAAAAAATAAAATAAAATAAATAAATAAATAAAAAGAAATGTCTACCATGTGCCAGGCTCTGCTGTGGCCCCTGGTGCTTCTGCAGTGGATGACAGACAAAACCTCTGCCTTTGTGGGGCTTTCATTTTGGTGGAGGGAGAGGAGAGACATAATAGGCAAGCAAATAATTCCAGAAGTGATATGTTAATGAAGAAAATGAAACAAGGTAACGTGATCATAACTGGGGTGGAGGTGCATTCTCTTTTAGATACAGTGGTCAGGGAGAAAGTGACGTTTCCTCTGAGACCTGAATGAGGAGCAGGCGCATAGGTCTTTGAGAAGAGAATGAGTCTGGTGTTTGGAGTTGGCGTGGTAGGAGTGGAGTGAGCGGAGGGAGAGAGGGAGGAGATGAGGTCAGAGAGGTAGGCAGGGGCTAGAACACAGAGCGCCCAATGCCTGGAATCCCAACCTCATATGATATGCGGTGGGCATTTGGTGAGATGAGGCATACATCTAGCATAGGACCTGGCATACAGTGGACGCTTATTACTCAAAAACTGTCCTCATCGTCCTCCTCCTCCCAGGGACCCTCATGCCCCTGCCCTGCCTCTTCAACCCTCCCTGCCTCACCATCTCTTCCTGGTCTCAGGAAAAAGACAAGGACATCCGCAAGTTTCACAGCAGGGAGGAGGAAGCATTCCCCATCCTCTCTCTCCCCTTCCTCCTCCAAACCCTCCCACCAAAGCCCAGTGATTTTCCTGCCTTTAACAAGGCGGTTTTATTAAACATCTCGAAAAAATATTCTCTCACTCCCTCTCTCTTTATTTATAAAAATCAACTTAGCACCCTGCTCCTTTGTTCTATTTGGAAACTGGAACAGCCTGGTTTATATTTAGCCGAAATCCTGCTCCTTTCCCCGCAGATCCCAGCACAGCCCGATAAGATGGAGGGGCTACGCAAGGAAGAGGGGAGAGGGGTTGGGGGGAAGGAATGTGTTATGAAGGTGCTATCCCCAGAGGCCCAGGTCTCAGCTAAGTTGAAAGGACCCAGAAGGGTCAGAGCTGAACCTTTCTTCCCAACACTTGAAGAAGAAAGACAGAGAAGATAGAATATGGAGAAGAAAGACCCTGGCACTAGACTTGGAAAGGTAATATAAGGCCATCATTAACAGTGTGGGTCTGCATTCAAATCCAAAGTCTCCTCTGCCTCTCCCTAGCTGGTTGCCCTGGGGGAACTCAGTGTGCTCATTACAGCGTGTGGCACATACTATGTGCTTGATAAATGGTGGCTGTTGTTATCAATCACTGTGGGCTGAAGGAAACCATTCAACTCCTCAATAAGGATTCCAATTCCAAGTCTCTACTCAAAAGCTGCTTCCTCCCTGAAGACTTCCCAGGTTAAAACTCATCTAGTCAGCTAAAAGTACTGGGCTAGACACTGGAGCTATGGAGACTAGTGAGCAAGAACACACAGGGCCACGTGTGATCAGAGATGGATATACATAATTGCCACAGAGAGTACTTTCAGAAGAGACAAGCTCCACTTGGGCAAGGTCAGTTCCCTTTTGTTCCCTGCTGTATCATAGAACCAAAGGACAGGACCCAGTACATGGGGAGACAGCATAGAATAGTTGTTATGAGTATATCTGCTTTAAAATTGTGGTATGTCCATACAATGGAATATTATACAGCCATACAAAGGAATGAAGTACTGGCACATGCTACAATGTGGATCAACCTCAAAAATGTTATGATAAATGAAAGAAACCAGATATAAAAGGTCACATATTGCATGATTCCATTTCAATAAAGTGTCCAGAGTAGGCAAATCCATATAGACAACACAAATTGAGGTTTTCCAGGTATTATGAGGAGGTGGAATGGAAGTAACTGCTTACTGGATGCAGGGTTTCCTTTGAGGGGTGAAAAAGATGTTCTGGAACAGGATAGAGTTGGTGGTTATGCAATGCCACTGAATTGTTCACTTTTATTTTTTTATTTTTTTTTATTTTTTTTTTTTTATCCTCACCTGAGGACATTTTTTCATTTTTTGTTCAGACAGAGTAGGAGGGAGAGAGAGGAAGAGAGAGAGAGAGAAACATCGACGTGAAAGGGCCACCTCGAGTGGCTGCCACCCGCACGACCAACCAGGGCCGGGGACAAACTGCAACCGAGGTACGTGCCCTTAGCGGGAACCGAACCCGGGTCTCTCCGGACCGCAGGCCGACGCTCTAACCGCTGAGCCAAACCGGCCAGGGCGAATTGTTCACTTTTAAATGAGTTAGTTGAGCCCAGCCGGTATGGTTCAGTGGTTGAGCATTGAGCCCATGCACCAGGAGGTCGCCGGTTCAATTCCCGGTCAGGGCACATGCCCAGGTTGTGGGTCAGATCCCCAGTGGGGGGCATGCAGGAGGCGGCCAATCAATGTTCTCTCTCATCGATGTTTCTGTCTCTCTCCCTCTCCTTTCCTCTCTCTCTAAAAATCAATGAAGGAAAAAAAGTTTTTTAATGAGTTAGTTATACGTTATGTGACTCTCATCTCAATTTTTTTTAAAAAGAATATATCTGGGTTCACTTCATGGTCATGTCAATTGATGTGGGAAAGCATTTGAAAAAAGTGACACCTATTCATGATTTTAAAAGAAAAACAAACAAACCTGAGCAGTGTGAGAACAGAAGGGAATGTCCTCAACATAAAATGTCATTTGTCCTCCTCGTGAATCTATGGATCTGATCTATAGATTCAACCTGATCCTGATCAAAATTCCAGGAGGTGGTTTTTTTTAAAGAAATGATCAAGTAGATTCTAAAATGTATATGGAAATACAATTAAATAAAAAAAAAAACTAGAACAACCAAAGCAATTTTGAAAAATGGGAACAAAATTGCAGCACTTATCCTATTTAATTTCAAGAATTCCTATAAATCTGTAGTAATCAAAAGAGTGTGGTATTAGCATCAAGATAGACATATAGATCAATGAAACAGAATAAAGTCCAAAAATATATCCATATAGCAGAAAGATGGAGTAGAGCTCTGGAGAGCAAGAGAATGGGGGCAGGGCAGCAGGGGGCCCTGGCACTCAGAGGGTTGTGATTCACAGCCCCTAACACACTTCCAAACCAACAACTGTAGTTTAACATATGTTTAACAAACTTTAGAAATATAAAAAAGAGAAATTAGTTTGGGGTACATTAATACTTTTAGTAAATTTAGCAAACTGGTCATTGACAAACTGGTTCCTTAGTAAACTGGTTTTTGGTGGACTGGGGTCCTCCAATTCACCTGGATGCTTTTTCCATCACATAAAGGAATCTACAGCCCTTTGAAAAGTCCCCTCCACACAGCTTCCCCGGCGGCTTTATGAACGGGAAAGCATGCCATGGCACTCCTCTGCTTAAATCACCTGTTCTCTCTTGTCATACTGTGAAGAAAAATAAGGTGACTTTCAATGCTGCTGTCGTCAACCCTGGCAAAGGCCAGTACACCTGAATCCCACCCTCTAAGCATACCAAAGCACATGAGGTGAGTGCCCCCCACCCCCAAGTCTTGCCAAACTTCTCTGTCTGCACTCATGTTTTTGCCTGCAACGGCCCTTTATCGCTGAACCATCACCTCCTCCGAGAAGCGCACCGGGAAGGCCTGTCTCAGTACCGTCACGACCTCTACACCATCGACTCCCTGTCCTCCTCATCTTGAAAAAAAATTGTTATTCATTAAAAAAGTATATATTTATATATCCACATATATACACTCAGTTGATTTTTGCAAAGGTGCCAAGATGATTCAACGGAGAAAGGAAGCTGGCGCTGGAACATGTCTGTACAGAACAAAAAATGAACTGTGGCCCCTACCTCACACTATACACAAAAACTAACTCAAAATGGATTAGAGAACTAAATGTAAAAACTGAAACTCTAAAACTTCTAGAAGAAGACATAAGAGAAAACTTTTGTGGCCTAGGGGTATGCAAAGATTTCTTAAGATACCAAAAAAGCATGAACAATCAAAACAATTGCTGCCTGGCTGGTGTGGCTCAGTGGATTAAGCACCGTCCCATGGACTGAGAGGTCCTGGTTCTATTCCCCGTCAGGGCACATGCCTGGGTTTCAGGCTCAGTCCCCAGTGGGGGGCATGCAGGAGGCAGCCAATCGATGTTTCTATCTTTCTCCCTTTCTCTCTAAAAAAATCAATAAAAACATATTTTAAAAAATGAAACTATAAGCCACAGACTGACAGAAAACATTCCTTTTGGGTGTATACATATGACAAAGGACTTGTATCCAAAATATGTAAAGAATTCTTAAAAGTAAATGGGAAGACCACCCATTAAAAAATGGACAAAAGAATTGAATGAATAGTTCCCAAAAGAAGACAGGCAATTGTCAATATGCATGTGAAAAGATGCTCAATGTTTTTAGTTGACAGGGAATACAAATTAAAGCCACAAGATACAGATGAGGCTATGGAGCAACTGGAACTCGTACACACTCCTGGTGGGACTGTAACATGGTGCAATTACGTTGAAAAAGTTTGGCAGTTTCTTATTAAGTTAAATATACATTGACCATATGATTTAGAAAGCCACTCCTAGCTATTTACCTGAAGTAAATGAAAACATATGTCTATACAAGGACTTTTACATGAGATTCATAGCAGCATAATACCCTAAACTGGAAACAACCCAAATGTGGTTCAACAGGAGAATGACGTCAAGGACTTGTGCTATATCTACACAGTAGAATACTACTAAGCAATAAAAAAGAATTTCCAATACACTTAACAATGCAGACGAACCTCATAAACATTCTTGTTCAACAAAAGCAGCCAGTCACAGAACAGAACATTCTGTCTGGTTTCATTTCTATGGAGTTCTAGAACAGACAAAGTAATAGTGACAGAAAGCAGATCAGTGACTGCTTGGAGCAGGGCCCAAGAGGATCGATGGCAAAGAGGCGGGAGGGAACATGGGGAGGGATGAAAATGTTCTCTATCTCCATTGGAGTGTTTTTCTATTGCATGCGTATTATACCCCAATAAAACTGATTTTTTAAAAAGAAACCACCACCCTGGCCGGTTTGGCTCAGCGGTTAGAGCGTCGGACTGCAGTCCAGAGAGACCCGGGTTCGGTTCCCACTAAGGGCATGTACCTCGGTTGCAGTTTGTCCCCAGCCCTGGTTGGTCGTGTGGGTGGCAGCCACTCGATGTGTCCCTTTCACGTCGATGTTTCTCTCTTTCTCTTCCTCTCTCTCCCTCCCACACTATTTGAACAAAAAATGAAAAAATGTCCTTGGGTGAGGAAAAAAAAAAAAAAAGAAGAAAGAAACCACTTAGGTTCAATTCCTGGCTTTGCCCCTTACTAAATGTAGTATTAGGTAAGTTATTTCACTTTTCTGTGCCTATATTTCCTCACAGAAAAGTGAGAATAATAATAATAATAATAATACTTCCTAAAAAAAATTTTTTTAAATAAATAAATAAATACACAACTGTGGGGAAAATAATAATAATAACACTTCCCACATTGTTTTGATACTTTTGTTTGTTGTTGTTTTTATTTATTTACTTATTTATTTTATTATTTTGTTGTTGTTAATCCTCACCTGAGGATTTTTTCCATTGATTTCTAGAGAGCATGGAAGGAAGGGAGGGAGAGAGAGGAACAGCGATGTGAGAGAGACACTTCGATTGGTTGCCTCCCACACAAGCCCAGACCAGGGCTGGGGATCGAGCCTGCAACCCAGGTACGTGCCCTTGACGGCAATGGAACCTGCGACCCTTCAGTGCATGTGCTGACACTCTAACCACTGAGCCACACCAGCCAGGGCTATTGTTGTTGTTTTCAGATAACCTCATAGGGCCCTGGCCGGTGTGGCTCAGTGGTTAGAGCATCGGCCTGCAGTACAGAGAGACCCGGGTTCGGTTCCCGCTAAGGGCACACACCTCGGTTGTAGTTTGTCCCCTGGCCCCGGTTGGGGTCATGTGGGTGGCAACCATTCGATGTGTCTCTCTCAGGTCGATGCTTCTCTCTCTCTTCCTCCCTCTCTCCCTCCCACTCTATCTGAAGATGAATGCAAAAATGTCCTCGGTTGAGGATTAAAAAAAAAAAATTTATAGATAACCTCATAGGATTTTTGAAAGGATTAAATGAGCAAATGTATTAAATGTATTATTACAAACTGTGGTAGCCAACCTCCAACGTTCCCTGCAACCCGGAATTCCTGCCCTCCTGTACCCCCTCCACGCTGAATAGGCTGACCTATGTAACCTGTAGGATATCGTCGGACTGATGGTCTGCGGTTTTGAGACTAGGTCAGAAAACACATTGAGCCAGCCTCCACGTCATGAGGACTCTCAGCAGCTGTAGGGAGAGGTCTGGATGGCAAGGAACCGAGGCCTCCTGCCAACAACCAGTGCCAGCTGGCCAACCCTGGAAGGGAGCCAGGTGGGTCCTTCATTCCAGTCAAGCCTTTAGACTGATGGACAGCTTGTCTGGAACCTCAGGAGAGACTCAGCCAGAACCACCCAGCTGAGCTGCTCCCAATTCTTGACCCACAGAAACTGTGAGGTAATAAATGTTTATCGTTTCAAGCCACTGAGTTTTGGGGGTAATTTGTTACATAGCCGTACATAACTAACAGAAGCCCTGACAATAGTAGCTAACACTCACTGAGCTTTTATCGTGTGACCTATTAGGACTAGTAGTAGGTGACAAGCTGAATAACCGTCAAGAACCACTCACCTCCCTTTCCACCCTGCTCTGTGCCCAAGGAGACCGACCTGTCAGACTCAACAGTCTCCCATATTTTCTGGCTTCTGATCAGGTTTGGCCCCCAGGAGGAGATGGAAGGGACAAGGAAGAGGGAGGTCATGATATTGATTCCTCCGCTCCCTCCCTGCAGAACACCTCAGACCAGCTGTGTCCCTCAACAGAAGGTCACAGCGTCTCTTGCAGTGGCTCTGTCCGCACAACTCCTTCTGCGTAGTGAAACTGCTCCCTCAGCCCTCCCACTGCAACTAGCCCAGCTCTGCACCCGCGTGATTTCCCAACACCCTGCTCACACCTAAATAAGTCCCTTTATTCGCCCTTTCTCAAGCTACCCAATTTGAGCACGCCATCTGTTTCCTTCTGGGACTGACTGGCCACCCTAATTAAGATCCCCTGCTTTAGAGAAGGATGCAGAAATTCAAAGAGAAGCAGAGAGATGACTCAGAAACAAATGGAAAAGCAAGAGAGACCACCCACAGGTGTGCTCTGCAGGTACAGGGCACTAAGAGATGCCTGTTGAATGTCTGAATCAATGAATGAATGAAAAATGAATACACGAATGATTTTGTGGGCACCGGGGAGAAGCCATTTGCCCTACATCCTTGAAGGCAGTAGGGGCTAGAACAGGATGTCAGCATCTCAACTACTTCAACCAGGCAAGTAATGACCAGCCCCCCGCTGCGCGGGGTTGGCTCCGGGAAGTCGTGCATTGGGAGGATTAACACACAGTCTGGGACACCAAGGAAGCAGCCCCCCACCTCAGTGAGAGATTCCAGAGTTATTTTAGAAAAGCAAGGCCTGCGGGCGGCCCTGGCAGAGTGCGGAGCTGGAAGGGAGAACCAGGAGCAGAGCGAACAGACAGCTATAGCAGAACCCACGCCCCGTCCCTGTGACGTCAGCCCCACACACTGTGATATGACATGGTGGCATGGGGGTAGGCATCCTGCGTCCCCTCGGGAATTTTTACTGAGGTAAATATATGTACCATAAAATTATCCTTGGGAATTTTGAGCTGCTCCCACCGTAGGCTGAATGACACTGGGGACTGGAGTCCAACAGGAACAGGGGGTAAAACACCAGCCAAAAAGATTTGCGTCTAACTGGTGTATGAGATTTCGCTCAAGTCTGGAAAAATCCTGAGATTGGAGGGGGGCTCACTGCTGTGAGGCAAAGTTGGGGGTCAAGAATTAGGAAGCAGTTAACATCCCCCCCCCTTACTAAAGCAGAAGAGGCTGTGGGAGGAGGGGAGCAGAGAGCAAGGGCTGGGCTGGGGTCTGAGCCGAGGGCTGCAGGCACAGAAGTGAGCAGTCAGGAGGCATCTAATGAACTGTGCAGTTGAGAGAGGTGCTTGCACCTGGGTGGGAGGGTCAGAGGCAGCCAGAGGGAGCCATCAGATCCCCAAAATAGCTCCTGCTTCTGCAGGAAGACTCTGAGACTAATCAAGGTGGGGATCGTCTGAAAATCCATCAGGGAGAGGTTGCTGAGAGCCCTTGTGTCCCGAAGCAGGAATTGGAGGGAAGGAAAATGAACAGAAGATGTGGTTTGCAGTGAGGGGCTGCTGTCCTAGAAGACGGTGCCGTCATGAAAGTGAAGTCTTCCCAGCGCTTTAATCAGAGGGGTAGCAGCAGCTACCATCTGTTGAGTGCCTACTGTGTGCCCAGCCCTGGAGCATAATACGGCTAAGAATGTGAGCTCTGAAATCAGCCTGTCTGGATTTAAATCCCTGCTCTATTCCTTGCTGGCTGTGTGATCTTGGACAAGTCACTTTTCCCCACTCTGAGCCTCAGTTTCCTTATCTGGAAAATGGGGATAATATGCATATCTGCCCCCTAGGGTAGTTGAGAATAAGTGCTCAATGCATGAGAACTTTTCATAGGCATGTTCCCAGCACTCTGGGGACGGGGAGGTAGGTAGGTTTCCATCTCCTCATCTTCTAGGGGAGTAAACTGAGGCTCAGAGAGCCCAAGGCCACATGATTAATAATAAGTGGAAGTGTCAGGAGCCCAACTCAGGTCAGTCTAAGTCAGAAGCATGTCCATTCACTAGGTCTGGTGCCCTGGCCCCTCCTCAGTTGAACAGGAAGGGCAGTAACCCACAGGCCGGGCCCTGCCCCTCACCCAGCCCCTCTCTCCAGGACCCACGCAGGGAGGCAGATCCAGCGTGGACATTGGAAGCAGCCTCCAGGTGAGCCATATGGGGTCCAGGGGGAAGAACGTTGCCCCAACCCTAACCCTAACCCTAACCCTCTCTGGGCTTCAGTTTCTCCAATTGCAGAACAACAGGGTGGTAATAGGTGATAATGGCCCTGGAAAGTCTAAATTCTCACTCACCGTTCTCTTGTGGCTGCCTGGTGCAGGAGGCAGGGAGGACCAGGCAGCTGTGAGACAATCTTCCCTTCATTGTCCCCTCCCTTCCTCTGGGAGATGGGTCCAGGCAAAGGGAACAGCAAACGCAAAGGCCAGGAAGTCAGAGCAAGCACAGCATGTTTGGGGAGCTGCCAACAGAAGAATCTAGTAGCCTGGTTTATTCATCCATTTGATTATCGAACCAATGTTTATTACTGTGGGCCAGGCACTGTTCTGGGTACGGGGGACACAGCCGTGAACAACATAGACAAAACCACCGTCTTCAGGGACCTCACATTCTAACTGAGGGAAATGGAACAACCAAGCAAACACGCCAAGCACCAGGATAATTCCAGAATGAGATGAGTGCTATGTGAATAACAGCAAATATTTATAAAGCATCTACTGGGGGCCGAGCATTGTTAACAGATGTTCAATAATTTCATCCTTACTACAACCCTATGACATAGGTGCTATTATCATCACCCTCCTTTACAGCTGAGGAAACTGGCACAGAGGGGTTAAGTAACTTGCCCAATGTTACCCAGCTAGGAAGCTGCAGAACTAAGATTCAAACCCAGGCCATCTGGTCCATTGTGCTGGCTTGTAGGGAGAGCATTAAACAGGTCAATCTGGGTCCGGCCGGTGTGGCTCAGTGGTTGAGCGTCGACCCATGCACCAAGAGGTCGCCAGTTGGATTCTCGGTCAGGGCACATGCCCAGGTTGTGGGCCTGATCCCCAGTCGGGGGCATGCAGGAGGCAGCCAGTTGATGTTCTCTCTCATCGATGTTTCTATCTCTCTCTCGCTCTCACTTCTCTCTCTAAAATAAAGGGGAAAAAATTTTTTTTAATTAAAAAAAAAGTAAAAGAAACAAACAGGGCAATTTGGCCCTGGCCAGTTTGACTCAGCGGTTAGAGCATTGGCCTGCGGACCAGAGAGTCCTGGGTTCCATTCCCGCTAAGGGCACGTACCTCGGTTGCAGTTTGTCCCCAGCCCCAGTTGGGATTGTGTGGGTGGCAACCAGTCGATGTGTCTCTCTCACATCGATGTTTCTCTCTCTCTTTCCCCCTCTCTCCCTCCCGCTCTATCTGAAGATAAATGCAAAAATGTCCTCTAAAGAGGTGACATTTGAACTGAGACACATAAGATGCCATCCAGCCATGGGAAGCCCAGGAGGCAGAAGGTTCCAGATGGAGGGAACATTGAGTGCAATGGCCCTGAGGCAGGTAGGAGCTTGACAGGTTGGGAGAAACGCAAGAAGGCCAGTTTTAACCAGAGCAGAGCAACAGAAGAGGTCAGAGGTGTGGAGGCCAGACATGTGGAAACAGAGAGAAGACTCAAGACTCAAGAAATGCTCCCAGGATCCTCCTAGGGACGCCCCAGGCTTGAGTCCAGTCCCAGGCCAGTGAGGAGTGGGAGTGTTCCTCAACCTGGTTTAATCCTACAGGCCTGCATTAGAATTCAGATTCTACCCCTGTGCACTCATGGGCAAGTGGCTTCACCTCGCTATGCCTCAATTTCCTCATCTGGAAAGTGGGGAAAATAATAATTCCTACCTCGTAAGGTTGCTGTAAGTATTAAATATAACCTGCCTGAAAGGGAGATTTCTGGGAGCTGGAAATGTTCTACATCTTTACCTGGAAGGTGGTATATATAAAATTTACAGTTGTGAGTACACGAAGCGCAGAGTTTATTCGTGTAATTATTATTTATTAATGATTGTATTGTTTTCCATATAGACAACTATAAACCTACTTTTTTGTTGTTGTTGTTAATCCTCACCCAAGGACATATTTCGATTGATTTTTTAGATAGAGTGGAAGGGAGGGAGGGAGAGAGAGAGAGAAACATCCAGAGACACATCGATTGGCTGCCTCCCTCCCGCATGAACCCCGACTGGGGCTGGGGATGGAACCTGCAACCCAAGTACGTGCCCTTGACTGGGAATCAAACCTGTGACCCTTTGATCCACAAGCCGACGCTCTAACCGCTGAGCCAAACCGGCCAGGGCTTTAAACCTACTTTTGCCAAACCCTGTATATCTGATCTAGCATCCAGAATACATAAAGAACTCTTACAACTCAACAACAGAAAGACAAACACCCCAACTAAATAACAGGCAAAGAAGATACACAAATCGTCAAAAAACACATGAAAAGATTTTCAACAATATTGGTAGTTGAGCAAATACAAATCAAAACCACAGTGAGATAGCACCTCACATCTACTAGAATGGCTTTAATTTAAAAAACAAACAAAACAAAATGGAAAATAATAAGTGTTGACAAGGATGTAGAGAAATAGGAACCCTTGTACATTGCTGGTTGGGAGTGTAAAATGGCATAGCCATTATGGGAAGCAGTCTGGTGGTTCCTGAAAAAGTTAAACAGAGAATTCTCATGTGACCTAGCAATTCCGCTCCTAGGTATATAGACCCGAAAGTATTGAAAACAGGGACTCAAACACATACTTATTTACCAATGTTCACAGCAGCACTATTCACAATAGCCAAAAGGTGGAAACAACCCAAATGTCTATTAACAGATGAATGAATAAATGAACGGTCTATCCATATAATGGAATATTATTCAGCCATAAAAAGAAATAAATAACTGATAAATGCTGCAACTTGGATGAACCCTGAAAATGTGATGCTGGGTGAAAGAAGCCAGACCCAAAAGGTCACATAGTATATGATTCCTTTTATATGAAATGTCCAGAACAGGCAAATCTAGAGAGACAGAAAGCAGGTTGCCAGGGGCTGGGGAGAGAGGGAATGGGGAGGAATACATAATGGGTATGGAGTGTTCTGATGAGGTGATAAAAAAGTCGAAAATAGGTAGAAGTGTTGGTCACACAATATTGTGAATGCACTAAATGCCACTCAATTGTATATATAATATGTACGGCATCATCATCAAAGAGACAGCACTTATTACCCGTCCCCTTGAATCAGGCTGGTCCTGGGACTGGCTGGCTTTGACCATTAGGATGCAACAGAAGTGATGTTCTGGGACTTCTGAGCCCAGGCCCTATTATTAAGCAGGTCAGCTTCTGGAAGCGAGCTGCTAGGTTCGGAGAAGCCCCAGCCCCATGGAGACTCCATGTGGAGGTGAACTGAGGTCCCCCAACCAACAGCCCCCAGCTAAGCTTCTGGCTGGCAGCCAGCACCAGCTGCCAGCCATGTGGGTGTGGCCATTTTGGAAACTTCCAGCCATCCCAGTGGCCCTAGCTGACACCACATGAAATAGAACTGCCTTGTCACCTGACAGAATCATGAAAAATAAGTTGTTTTAAGCCACAAAGTTTGGAGCGATTTATCACACGGCAATATATAACCAATTCTACCTCTAAAAACTTCACAAAGTTGCCCATTTCTCCCCAGTACCCTCGTCCAAGTCTCCCTTCTCCCTCCAGGCAACAGCCTACTCACCTTCAGTCCAGCCTCCCGAGGTCTATGCTCCCCCAAACCTTCTAGCCCCTGGTCTCATTCTCTCAGCCCTCCAGATAGTATCCAAGCCCTTTAGTGTGGTCATCAAGACCCTGAATGACCTGTCCCTATCTATCTCTGCAGCCCAGCGCCCCTCACCCACACCTTAGCCCCTACTACTCACAGTTCCTGGAACTCAGCACTTGCTCTTAGCACAAGGTATCCCTCCATGTAGACACTGTTTCCTACCACCTCTCTCTTCTCCTGGCTAACTCTCCTTTGAGCCTAAACTCAGACATCACCTCCTCCAGGAAGCCTTCCCTGACCCTCCAAGCTAAGTTAGGTACTTCCTCCGGGCACCCTCTTGCCCCCATTCTTCCCCTCATCACAGCAGCTGCCCCTGAATTCCTCTTGTCTCTCACCACCACCGTGAGCAATTTCAGGGCAGGGATGAAGTCTTCTCTGTGTTCTCAGAGTTAGCACAGTCCTGGCACATAGTAGGCACTCAAGGAAATCCAGAGGAACGGAGGTGGGAATTCAGTAGTGAAGGCTGACATAGGACTGGTGTGTGGGGTTTGGGGTGATAAATGTCAAGGCTGGGAATGTGGAGCCCTCCTCCATGTGCCCAACACTTCCTACCTAACCCCTGGACTGCACCAACTGAATGACTTGTCCATCTCCCCAGAAGAATGACAGTGTCATGCAGTGGTCACTTGCATGAGCTATGCAGTCAAGCTGCCAGGGTTTAAAATCCTGGCTCTGCCCAGCTGGTGTGGCTCAGTGGATTAAGCGTCTTCCCATGGACTGAGAGGTCAGGGCACATGCCCAGGTTGTGGGCTCGATCCCCAGTGCGGGGGGGGGGGGGGGGGAGCATGCAGGAGGCAAACAATCCATGTTTCTCTCTCACATCGATGTTTCTCTCTCCCTTCCTCTCTCTAAAAAAATCAATAAATACATATTTTTAAAAATAAAATAAAATCCTGGCTCTGCTACCTCCTGGCTGTGTGACCCTCTGAGCCTCACTCCCCTCATCTATAAACAGAGCATGAGGATGGCTCCTCATAGGCCATCATAAAGTATAAATGAGATATGCAGATAAAAATGCTTAGTACAGCCCTGGCCAGTTTGGCTCAGCGGTTAGAGCGCCGGCCCTTGGACCAATGAGTTGCGGGTTCAATTCCGGTCAAGGGCACGTACCTCAGTTGTGATTCGTCCCCGGGTTGCGCTGGAGGCAGCCACTCAATGTGTCCCTTTCACGTCGATGTTTCTCTCTTCCTCTCCTTCCCTCCCACTCTATCTGAAGATAAATAGAAAAATGTCCTCGGATGAGGATTAAAAATATATATATTGCTTAGTACAGTAGCTGGCACAGGGCAGACTCCCTGAAATGTCAACTGGTCTCTTCTTGCCACACTGTGAGCTACACTGATCCAGGCCTAGCACTGTGCCTGGCATATGGCAAGTGTTCAGCCAATGCTTTGCCTGAGGTGTGAATGAGTGAGGAATCTGGTCAGAAAATAGTAATAATCATAATAGCACTCAAGTATCAACTCATTCAGTCTTCACAACCAACTAAAGGAGGTGGGTACTATTATTGTGCCCATTTTACAGGTAATGAAATCGAGGCCTGAGAGCACGTAGATCATAAGTAGTGGAGGCTGGATTTCAGCCCAGACAGTCTGAGTCCTTTAACCCTTTATCCACCACCCTATACTGCCTCTCAAAGCCCCAAGGCCTGCCTCTCCTGTTAGCTTGGCTTCTAATGAGCTTTGTGAACCAGCACATGGACCTCTCTCTGTGCCTCAGTTTCCTCACTTGCCAAGAGAGGATTGTAGGAGCCAGGGTTGAAAGGCACTTCCGAATGACCTAAGAATCCAGACCCTGGCTGGTATCTGGCCAGTGCCAGTGACCTGCTGACCAACCAGCCCCACCTGGGACAACACTTTCCATGGGCTGGACCGTCACAGGTTAAATCACAGCATATTGACAGCTGCACTATCCCCCCCACATTGGGGGGAATCTGGCCTCTAGCTTTTCCCAGCCTCCTCCCCCCAGGCCCCCTAAAGGAAGCTGAGGCGGCCACCCCCAGATGTCTATTCCTGTCCCTGGCCCAGCGTGGTGCTGGGGAAGCAACAGCTATTTTGAGCCCCTTCTCCCTCCAAGCATGAGCGGTGGGAAGGCGCTGGGAACATCCCGAACTGGGAGGCCGCCCATTGCAGCCTCCCTCTGGATCTGGGCCACACCAGCCCTGCGGCTCTGCCCATTTTTCCGGCTCTGATGTGATCAGTTCTGATCACAACCACCACACTGAGATAACCCAGGAGAACCAATTCCAAAGGACTTCTGCTTGAGGCTGGAGCACAGGATAGCTGGGCTTTGCCCTCCTGGGAGAAAACTGGAGTAGCCACAGCTGGACTCAGCAGCTAGAAGGACCTTGTCTGAGCTTGAAATTGGAGAAGACAATGTTCAGGACAATGCTATAAAAATGCCTAACATTTCTTGAGCACTCAGGATGAGGCAGGCCCTGTTCTAAGCACTTGACATGGAGATAAGTCATTTAATCCTCACAGAGAGGAGACGAGGTTCAGAGAGGAGAACTGATTTACTCCAGGTCACATAGCTGATGAGTGGCTGAATCAGAACTTGAACCAGGCAAGCTGGCTCCAGAGTCAGCCTTAACCACTTTTCTCTGAACCTTCCAAGCCCAGGGGGCTAATATAAATTAGGGGCATGAACACTGGCTTAAGAGTCAGTCCCCCTTTGCCATTCCAAGGCATGTGGCCTGGCCAGGCCACCTGGGTGAGCTCAGCTTCCTCACCTGTAAAGTGAAGATAATGATAGGACCCACTTCCAGGATAAAGGCAAGGATTACTAATAACATACATTGGGGTCTGGGGCTCAGTAACTCTAAATTATAAAACTAACATATACACATGTAAAATAAAATAATTCAAAAGGGGACACAGTAAAAAGTGAGTTCCCCCTCCTATTTCACACCTTTAACTCCTCTCACCAGAGGTAACTACCATCAACAGCTTTTGTATCACTTTTTGGAAATCTTCCATGCACAGAAAGACAGAGAAGGTGTATAGGATACTGGTTAAAGCCACAGACTGCCTGGTCCAAATCCTGGCTCTGCAGCTTACTAGCTCTATGAAGCTGCCTTTTTCCATCACAAACAATGCTGTGAGACACATCCTGTTCACCTGTCATTTGGCACAAGTGCAAGAATCTCTGTGGGGTAAATTCCTGGCGGAGAAATCACTGGGTCAAACTGTAGTGCCCTTGTAATTTCAATTAATATTTGGATGAGCAAATCCTCACAGCAGGTGAGGGAAAGGGAAAGAGGTCCACAGAGCAGTGAGGACGAGGCAGGAGTGAGACGTGATGTTCTGACTCTGAGGTCCAGGAAGGGCCATGTCTGCCCCAGCAACCTGGAGAATGTGGCAGCTCCCCAGGCCCCTGGCCAGGCAGATAGAGGGTTTAATTTTATCCAGATTGTCCCCATAAAGGCTTTACAGGGAATTGGTTGATTGGATTAAAGGAGTAGGAGCCCCTAATGAGCAGCAGCTGCTTAACAAAATGCTAAAGCAGACACACTTTTCCTTTGCCACCATCCACCATGGCAGCATCCAGGCTCTGATAGGGACCCCGCAGATGCCAAAGGCATCTCTGAATCGCACCCCAACTGGATTTGCCTTCTTTGAACATCCTTCTAGGTCCCAGACATCCCAGAAGAGGTAGAGAGCAAGGGATTAAGAGTACAAGTTTTGGAGTGAGTCAGGTTTTTTTGTAGACTGAAATTACTGTGTGACCTTGGGCAAGTCTTTTCCCTCCCTGAGCCTCAGAGAATAATGGGACCTGCCCTCGTGGGCTTGCTGTGCAGATTAAATGACGTCAAACATATAAAGTGCTTAGTTCAGTGCCTGGCACATAGTAAGATTCTAATAAATAGTAGCCTATAGATAAAGATGAAGAATAAAGGCAGCTACTCTGGATCCCGCGCCCCCCCAGGCCCTGGAACAAGGTGAACAGTTGTAGCTTCCCACCTTCATTTTACCCGAGCAATTTAGCAGTTGCCCCAATCACCTCCTAGAGAATGTTCCAGATTTCCCAGTCTGTGAAATGGAAAGTGTGATATATGTTAAAGGCCTTGCCAGAATTAATATTGGGTTTTGTGTCACCAAAAGCACAAATTGAGCGTGAGAACCCTCAGATGGGAAGAAGGGGAAGAGCTCAAAGGAAGTTTCCTAAGCCCACCTCTCTCATCCCCCATTTATCTGATCTGGGATCTTCCTCTGAGAGTCCCTGGAATAACAACAGCGAGTAGTACCTCATTGATCCAGGCAGTACCGGAATCGGTTAAAAGCACAGGCTAGGGGTCAGAGAGATCACTATTAGTCCGTTCCTGCGTGAGTTTTGTGCCTGTATCAGTTCTCCTCTCCGAGCCTCAGTCCCCTTACTCACCTGTAAGGTGCGAATAATAATGGCTCGGTGGCCCGGCTGGGAGAGACTCGAGGTGACTGGCGGTGAGCACCGGCCCGCGCCCTCCGGGGCACACCGGGGCACCACCGAGCGGATCTCGCCGCGTCGGAGGGGGCCGCCGCCCTCCACGCCTCCGCGGGCAGATTCCCCCGCGGCCTCCCGCGCTGCGCGGCGGGGGCCCGGGTGATTGCAAACAGCCGCCGGCCTCATTAGGAGACGTGTAATTAGCGGCTGGCGGAGCCGGAGCCAGCACTGGCTAATTACTGCAGGGAGCGGGCTCCGCCGCCGACGCCACCCGCCCCGGCCGCCGGACCCGCGGGGCTAGCGCCGGTATTCTAATTCTCGTGGGGCCGGCAGGAGGCCGGGCCTGGTCCGAGGAGGGAGGTCTAGGCACGAAGTGTGCTTCCACCCACGGGCTGTGACTTGGGGAGGTGTAGATCATTCATTCAAAACAGCGTTTGCTGTGCACTCCCTGTGCCCATATTAACTCGTTTAAATCTTACATCCACCCACGAGGGAGGAACCATTATGATCCTATTGCACAGATGAGGAAACTGAGATCTAGAGACATGAATTAACCTCCCCAACAGCATGTGGTTCGAAAACGGCGAAGAGGGGATTCGAGCCTGCGTCCGTAGTCTCTCCATTTTACACGAAGTGGACTAGCGAAATCATGCACAGGACATCAGCCTGTAGGTGAGAGCAAGGACCCTGCAGTCGGGTGCCTTTGGGTTTGAATTCTGATCCTGCTTCTTACTGGTGTGTGAGTTTGATCTGAGCCCCAATTTCATCCCATGAAAATGTTGGGATTAAGTGAGTTGAAGGCTAGGAAGTGTTAGGGGAGTTGTTAGAGACTGGAGAGAAAAGGAGAAACTCTGAGGCCGGTTTTCTCCACGCACTACGGCCTCTGACGCCCCCTGCTGGCCAAAAGGGGAAGCTGCGAGACCGTTTTTTGGACCATGAGATTGTTCTTGGGTGAGGAGAAAGAGCAGACACTGGTCCCTCAGCAGGGCCACTGCTCTTCCGCCCCCCACCTCCCCCCACCCCTTCCTTCTTCAGTACCCCTCCTTTAAGGTGGTGAAAAGTGAGAGATGGGAAAATTGAGGACTCATTCCACATCCTGCAAATAATCAGTTGTGAAACCTGCCTCCCTTTATGGACCTCACAGGGCCAGCCAAGTCCTTGACTTTTCTACTAATAATCAGGAATAGGTATAAAGACCTAGTCGCAAGGCTGTGCATCAAAGTGTTAGGTATAACAAGAAATCTAGAACTAATCTAAATGTCCATCATGGGAATATTGACAAATTTAACAGTGGTACATCCAAAGAACACAATACGATGTAGCTTTGCCGAACATTTGACATGAAAATATAGTCAAACAAGGAGAAATGAGTCTTACACACATTATATTGAATGGAAGGAGCCAGACACACATACACAAAAACATGCTGTCAGGTATTTATCTGAAGTTCAAGAACAGGCAAAACTAATCTTTCATAATATAAGTCAGAATAGAGGCTACTTCTGGGAAGGATTTTGACTGGGAAGAGGGCATGGGAACCTTCTTGGGTGCTAGAAATGCTCTCTTAATCTGGGTGGTGGTTACACAAGTCTATATTTATGCACTGTATGTATGTTATACCTCAATAAGACAGTTTGTTTGTTTTATTAAAAAAAAAAAGAGTACTAGCCCTGGCCGGTTTGGCTCAGCGGTTAGAGCGTCGGCCTGCAGTCCAGAGAGACCCAGGTTCGGTTCCCACTAAGGGCATGTACCTCAGTTGCAGTTTGTCCCCGGCCCTGGTTGGTCGAGCGGGAGGCAGCCACTCGATGTGTCCCTTTCACGTAGATGTCTCTCTCTCTCTCTCTCTCTCTCTCTCTCTCTCTCTCTCTCTCTCCCTCCCTCCCACTCTATCTGAACAAAAAATGGAAAAATGTCCTCGGGTGAGGATAAAAAAACCAAAAAACAAAAAAAGAGTACTAAACAGTATGATCCTATTCTTAAAAAGAAAATAACATAGGGTAGCAGTTCTCATCTCAAACTTTTCATTGGCTCAGGACCCCTTTACACTCAAATTATTGAGGATCTCAAAGAGCTTTTGCTTTTGTGGGCGAGATTGATACTTATCATGGATATTAAAACATAAATGTTTAAAACAAAATACTCAACTGCATTATCCATGAGTGATAATGTCAGCACATGTCATGTAACCTCTGGAAAACTTTACTGTCCATTATGAGAGACTGAAAAAGGCAAATAACATCTTACTATATATTATGAAAGTAATTTGGACCTTGGAGTCTCGGAAAACCCAGTGGTCCCTGCATCTCACTTTGAGAACCGCTGGCACAGGGGGGGGAAATAACGGAGAGCGGGGGCACACATGATAAATTATTCTCTCTGTGATGGGATTATAACATTTTTATTTGCTTCTTTGTGCTCTTCAGTTTAAAAAATGGAAAATATGACGACTATGGGTTGTTTTTGCAAACAAAAAAAAACGAGACAATACACCTATCTCCATAAGATTGTTGAAAAGCCCAAACAGTAATAACATATTTGGCTGTATGGAAAAAGTAAACCGAGTCCTAACCTGAAAGTAAGGGTCCGATTTCCTGTGCCAATTTCTGGCCTGTAAATGGAGAAAGTTCCACTGTCCAGCTTTAGGGAGAGAATATATAAGTGCATACATAACTGTATTGTAATGTAACAGAAAGTAAACGTCCCGAGGGCCCCACAAGCAGCAGCTGCATCCTACACAGAATTGTAAATTCCGGCGTGGAGCAATAAATACCCATCACAGCCACAAACCGCTCCAACGTCGAACCGAGCTCCGATCCGACCAAACCAGAGCGGGACTCCGCACTACGCTTGCGCTCAGCAAACGCAAACGGAGGCGGAGCTTGAAGGAGACTGACACTGGGCTCGGCCTCTCAACATTATAGCTCCACCTTCCTATCCTGCATCCGTCTGTGAGTGGCTGCAAAACTGCGGAGGCTAACTTCCCATTGGCCACCAGCGGGAACACAGACACCCAGTTTGCGCGTCAGGAAGCCAGGAGCGGAGGTCGCCATGGTGCGGTTCAAGCACAGGTAAGCAGCCGATGGCTTGCCCCTCGTTGCCCTCCCTGCCGGGTGCCCGCGGCCCTGGCCCCGTGCTCAAGTCCCTCTCGCCCGTCCCAGGTACCTGCTCTGCGAAGTGGTGTCTGACGACCCCCGCTGCCGCCTGAGTCTGGATGACCGAGTGCTGGGCGGCCTTGTACGGGACACAATTGCCCGCATGCACGGGACTTTCGGCGCGGCCGCCTGCTCCATCGGCTTCGCGGGTGCGAAGGTGCTGGGGAACCAGGCCGTCGGCGAGACTTGGAGGGATTGGGGGCCGAGGGAGGGAGAAGGGGCACGAGCGACCCACGGAGCTGCCAAGCCTGGTGCACCATCCACGATATGGTCCTATTTAGGCGTCTGGGATCTCGAGCCCCAGGTGTGGACTAGTCCAAAGTTAGGCGGAGAGGTAAAAGCAGACCGCAGTGGAACTTCGGCCAAGAATCCCCTGTACCTATTTGACCCGTGTATATTGGGGAGTGTTACTGAATTTAATAGGATGGTTAGAATTAAATGAGGGAGACGTGTATAGTTCCTATTAAGTTAGGTGACTACTTACATTGATATCACATGGAAAAAGTCAGAACCCTGAAAAGCCCTTAACAGGGCCTGTAAAGTACAGAACACACATTGTGTGTATGCAAATGAGGAAGAAGAGGGCCCTCCCATCAGCCATACAAATCTAAATTCCTTCCCTTTTTCCATATGCTTGAAATGGAAGGGGAAATATATGCACATAGGCACAATTCTACATCAGGTGCGATAGAGTTGGCCGCTACAAGAACCTACAGAACCTAGCTGCAGAGCCTTTTTTCAGTCAAGGGTTTTCTTCTGCGGAAGATGGATCTCCTCCTCCCCACCCCCAATTTATTGAGTAAATGTCAGTGAATTAGAACATTTAAAATTCTAAATTCAGCCCTGGCCGGTATGGCTCAGCTGTAAGAGTGTTGCCCGCGGACCAAGGAGTCCCGAGTTCTATTCTAGCCAAGGGCACATGTCTTGGTTGTGGTTCTTCCAGGCCCCGGTTGGGGTTGTGCAGGTGGCAACCAATCTGTGTCTCTCACATCAATGTTTCTCTCTCCCTCCAGCTGTCTGAAGATTAATGTAAAAATATCCTCAGGTGAGGATTAAAAAAATGCTAAATTCATTTATCAGTTCTGAGTGGTATGCAAGGCACTGGATATTGCCCCCCCCCCCCCATGAAAGCCCGTCCTAAATTTTTTTTCCCTTCAGAAATGTTTTTACTCACTAATGCATCCCAAGTGCCACTGCCTTAAACAGTCTCTGGCACAAAATAATAGGTTCTCAGTTACCCTAAGACCTTTAACCTGCTGCTGAGAATCCAGATTTTCCCAAAATGATTTCTTCTTTCCTGCTGTAGTACGATACCTCAATGCCTATACTGGAATAGTGCTACTTCGATGCCGAAAGGAATTCTACCAGCTTGTGTGGTCAGCTCTTCCCTTCATCACATACTTGGAGAACAAAGGACACCGTTACCCGTGTTTTCTCAACACCTTGCATGTGGGAGGTAGGTGTGCATGTGGTACAGCTGATTTTCAATAGATAACAGGTTCAGAGCTCAGTCATGACTGGTGGGTAGGTCTTCCTATCCTGCCCAGAACAAGATGCTTTCCCCTAGCTCTGAAAGTCTTTGAGGCAGACACCTTTCACAAACTGTTGACCACGAAGCTCTTTCATGTGCCAGGTACAATTAGAACATGTCAGAAGTTCCTGATTCAGTACAACAGGAGACAGCTATTGATCTTGTTACAGAACTGCACTGATGAGGGTAAGCAACACTAACCCAGTATCCACTGAGCAGTGACTGACCTCATTCAGCTGTAAAAAAAAACATCTTTCACCCATGCTCTGTCTGCCTTTCTCCAGGAGAGCGGGAAGCTATCCAGAAGTCTGTCACGAGAAGCTGTTTACTAGAGGAGGAACCAGGTGAGGAGGATCTTTCAGATGGTGGTGATGAGGAGGCTGCTGAAGCAATGGAGTGAACCTCAGCAGACTGCACTGTGCCCAAGCCTCCCGGCTCTCTTGTTGAAACAGAGCATTCTAGAAGGCAGCAGGATCTTCTACATTTCTAGGATCTGCTTTCTCCATGATAAAATGGATGTCACTCAAAGTCACTGACACATTTGATCTATCTGTAACTTTTGCTTCAACATGCCCTCTCATCTCAGGCTGGAACACCCTCATCCCCCACCCCCAAGTTCCTAACCTGGGACTTCTCTGAACACTTCCTGTTAAGAATGACAGGTTAGCCTGGCCAGTGTGGCTCAGTGGATTGAGCATCGTCCCATGGACTGAGAGGTCCTGGTTCAATTCCTGGTTGGGGCACGTGCCTGGGCTGCAGGCTCGATTCTCGTTAGGGTTGTGAAGGAGGCAGCCGATCAGTGTTTCTCTCTCACATCAATGTTTCTATCTCTCTCTCCCTTCCTCTCTCTAAAAAAATCAATAAAAAACATTTAAAATAAAACAATGATAGGTTAAAGCTAAGCCCAGCTCATGCTCATAGTAGCTGATACTTTACCCTATTTATTAAGTATGGCTAGCCCGGCCAGTGTGGCTCACTGGTTGAGTGTTGACCCATGCACCAAGAGGTCGCTGGTTCAATTCCCCATCAGGGCACATGCCCAGGTTGTGGGTCAAATCCCCAGTGGGGTGGCATGCAGGAGGCGGCCAATCAATGTTCTCTCTCGTTGATGTTTCTCTCTCGTCGATGTTTCTCTCTCTCCCCCTCTCCCTTCCTCCGTCTCTAAAATCAATAAAGAAAAAAAATAAGTATGTCTAGCTGACCTGAATTGAACTTTAAAAAAACAGAGCTATCCTGGCTGGGCAGCCAGTTGGTTAGAGCGTTGTCTTGCTACGCCAACGTTGTAGGGTCGATCCCGGATCAGGGCATATACAAGAATCAACCAATGAATGCATAAATAAGTGGAACAAAAATCGATGTTTCTCTTTCTACCTCTCTCTTTAA
The DNA here is from genome assembly GCA_030848825.1 of Tadarida brasiliensis. Lineage (NCBI taxonomy): Eukaryota > Metazoa > Chordata > Mammalia > Chiroptera > Molossidae > Tadarida > Tadarida brasiliensis. The sequence continues at coordinate 11,268,869 of CM061277.1, read as the reverse complement.
AATTAATTTTTAAAAATAAGATAAAAAATAATAAAACAGGAAGTTCACAATGCTTGTGCAGGTAATTTATTGCAACTGTTTGCCTTCACATTCTATTACACCTAGAGGTTACTTTATTATGCAGCAAAAGAATTCACATCACTCAAATTTAGCTCAAACCAAGGCATAAGACTACTCTAGACAACAGGGAGGCTGTGGGCAACCCCACTGCTTTCAACCCTGTCCGGCTCTGCCTCCAGGTGTGCTGGATGGACTCTGCTCCTACAACTCAGGCCACTGTCACTTGAAACAAGTTTGAGTAAAAGGCTGGCAGGTCCCAAGGCTTCCTCAGTGACAGTTACAGCTTTTCTTGCCAAACAGAAGCCACGTGCAAGAGGCAAAACTCTCCATCACACATGCAAGTGCAACCTAGGTCTGGCCCCACAGCCTGGCCGTGTCAGACGAAAAACTGCAATTCAAGCTGGGTATCCTAAATCCATTTTATTCCCATCCCTCTGTTTCTTTAAGAGGACTGAAAAGATAGAAAAGATTCAACTATTTTTAAGACTTATTGATAGGTGTGCTGAAACCATGATGCCCTGACACGTGATGTCAGAGCAGTGCTATTTAACACTCTGGTTTGGGCTGCTTGTCCAAGGGATGTTGAAGGGACTCAAACTTATCTGAGGTTAAGAAAAACTAGTTACACATGGGTCAAAAACACTAACCTGGCAACAAACTAAAAATCTTGGCAGGAAGAGATCTCTTGTGAGTGTCAATACTTTATTTTGGTGTAAAGACGGGAAGCTGGAAAATACACTGTATTTAAAATCATCTTGGTTCCCCCTCACGTTATGGAAACCCCCTCCCCCCCAGAGCTAATCTGTTCAAACTCAAATACTTAAAAATTACAGCAGCAAAACAAAAGCACAGAGAAAAGAAAACCAGATGGAGAAGGTAGCGTGGGCCAGTAGTGTCACTTGGTGTGGACAACTGAGGTGCTGAACAGGAGCTTCTGTTTCTGTTTTTTTCTTTTCTTTCCTCCTTTCTCTTCTAAATGGAAACAGAAAGAGAGCTTAGCTTAGAATGCCATCCCCTTGTCCCTGGCCAGTGTTCATTACTGAGAGTGAGAACGGCAGCTAAGAGTGCAGGCTCTGGAATCAGAATACCTGTGTGTTCAAATACCAATCCTTGCACACAGGTGTTTGTCTTTGGACAAGTCACTTTATCTTCCTAGACCTCTGTTTCCTCAACTGTAACTTGAGAGTTATACCCATTTAATATGGTTAATGGGAGAATAAAATTAGCACAATGCCAGACACACATAGGAAGTACACCATAAACGTGTTATTCTTATCTACTCGTGAATACCAGAGTGGGGGTGGGCTTCCAGCCCAATTTCTGCATCTATGAGCTACCCTTTATCAACTCAGGATTCCCAAATCTACTCTCCACTGCTGTGTCTTAGAAGGGAAAAAAAAAAAGAGTTCCTCAGAACTTCACACCCAGGCCTCGAGAATTAATATGAGGTGGCAAAAAGGTCCGACATGACATACCAAATGGAATGTTAGCTGACACTAGAAGATGAGCCTAAAGGCTCAGGGGAAGTGCCCGACTGATCAGTGCTATCTGCCACTGAATCCAGATGGGAAGTCCAACCCTGTGCTGAGCACTGCAGTTCTTTGCCTTTACCAGAGAGGGCATCTGAAGTAGCTGGCGTGTCCAGTTTCATGAAGGCTGCTTCAATAGCTTGGCTGAAGGAATTTTGGAAACTGGGCACAGGAACACGGTCCGAGTTATCACTTTCCCCATCACTGTCCATGGTGGCAGGAGGGACTAAGCTGTTTTCATCTAAAAAACACCAGTGTTACAATTCTAGAAACAACTCTAGAGACTTATATCTTCTGAAAGGGGCCAAACTCCCCCCACCCCCTACCCTCTTCACCAGAAGGGCTATCCTCACCTTTCTTTGGAGCAGTTTTGGGCCACACTTCAGCTTTTGCTTTTCCAACTCTCAGCATCTGCCAAAGTGGTGGTGGTGGGGGGGGGGGGGGGGGCAGGCAGGAGAGATCCAGTGATTTGTTAAATAATGAGAACTCTGATTCTACCTCAACAATAATATCTGAGACTAAGTCTATGAGCTTCCCTCTTTAAGAAAGCCTCTGTGCCCAGCCAGTGTGGCGCAGTGGTTGAGCATCGACCCATGCACCAAGAGGTCGTGGGTTTGATTCCCAGTCAGGGCACATGCCTGGGTTGCAGGCTCCATCCCAGCAGGGGGCGTGTAAAAGGCAGCTGATTGATAATGTCTCTCTTTCATTGATGTTGCTCTCCCTCTCCCTTCCTCTCTCTCTAAAATCAATTTTTTAAAAATAAGAAAGCCTCCTGTGATTACTAGAAAATGCAACATTAGCCTAATAAGTCTCCCATTCTCCAACGGAGGGATTTCCAGAGAGAACAAGCAGTAGAGTTTGTGTTAATACCCTTGGGCTGCTTCAAAAGCAAAGGACTTACCTGGGCAAAAGAAGGGAAGGGAGAATCTTCTTCCAGACTCCCAATGCAGAATGAAGGACTGCCCTGACTCGCAGTGGGTGACACAGGGGTCTGCAGAAAGTCTAAAAGTGAACCAGAGACCTGATTATATGAGTCAAGTTCCAAAGAGCTAGTGTCCTCTTAACAAGCGTAAAGAGATCTGAACCCTGAATCAGGTGTGGATAATTATCAATCTCACCTCAAAAAGTAAACCTTGACCCAAATTCAACTTTGCCATGTTCTCAAAAAGCCAAGAACATGGACTATTATTCATATCAATGATCACTATATAGGAAAAGTTTAGTGTTTACAATAACACTAAAAGGTATGGCAGAATCTGTTCCCACAGTAATAAAAGCACTTTCCATATCAACTGGCTCTCACGGCCTAGGTTTTGACTGTCATGAACTGGTTTTATATAAATGAAAAAGCTCCAAGCAAAAGATAAAAACTTAATCTGGTCAGCCTATATATTCCAGCAAGCAGATATCTATGACTTGGGAAATTCAGTTAAAATCCAAAACACATACATCAACAAGATCCAAAATGAAGATGCATTTCCCTGATACTCCCTAGGGAATAGTCTTCTCCATTCTTTCTGACCTTATGTTGAACATTTCCCACAGATCAGGTCTACCCACTGTCCTGATTTGGGAGGGAGAAGCCTATTCACTCTCCCACTAGCAGGCCCTTCCATAGCCAGCCAGGGCTGTTTAGTACTTCTATTCTTAGGACCATCCAACTGCTCTTGCTTAAATACACTAAAGCCCATACCTTCAGAAAAACTAACATGTGAAAACACAACCTTTACATCACAAATAATGTAGTTGATGTTCTGCCGTATTCCTTTGTATAGCAGCTCTCTTCTTAAACATGCTCTTCAGAGCATCATGGTCATGCAGCCCTCAAGATCCATGTTCTAGTCCAGTACCTGCCACTAACTAAGGTTCTGCCTTAGTCTCAGGCTCCTAATCAGTGATAGGCATATGATCACAAGGGTAACCAAGAGTTTTAAATATTATGATCTTGGACATTTTATTTAAAATACATGACAGAGAGCCCGGCTGGTGTGGCTCAGAGGTTGAGTGTCGAACCATGCACCAAGAGGTCACCGGTTCAATCCCCAGTCAGGGCACATGCCCAGGTTGTAGGCCTGATCCCCAATGGGGGGCATGCTGGAGGCGGCCAATCGATGTTTCTATCTCTCTCTCCCTCTCCCTTCCTCTCTATCTAAAAATCAGTAACAGAAAAAAAAAATTTTCTTTAATAATAAAACACATGACAGAAAATATAAGTATCACAATATCTGTCAGGTGAACGAAGATCAGAAATGATAGCTCTCTTAAATTATAGCAACTTTTTTTTTTTTTTAATCCTCACCTGAGGACACTTTTTGCATTCATAGAGCGAGAGGGAGAGAGGGAGGAAGAGAGAGAGAGAGAAACATCAATGTGAGAGAAACACATTGAGTGGTTGCTACCCACACAACCCCAACCGGGGCCGGGGACAAACTGCAACCGAGGTATGTGCCCTTAGCGGGAACCAAACCCAGGTCTCTCCAGACCACAGGCTGATGTTCTAACCACTGAACCAAACTGGCCAGGGCTAGCAACTCTTTCTTAAGTGTTTAATTTCATAACACAATAATATATTCTCTCTATATGAGAAAAAAAATTTTTTTTTAAAGGCTAAAGGCCTCTTTGAACAACCTCTCAATCCTGGTCTTACTCCCTAGAGTGGAACACCATTAACAGTTTGGAACATAACCATCGCAGTATTTTCCTATACATTTAGATATACAAACTTATAATGAAATGTTTTGTTTTGTGTGGTTTTTCTTTAAACCCACAAATGGTATAATATCTTGTTTTGTTCTACAACTTCCTTTTATCTTAAAAGTCTACCCATTAGTTCATGAAGAAAGCTATTTCCTTCTTCAATAGGTATAAAGTACATCAAAGTATAAATGCCATAATTTAGCCATTTACCTACCAGTAGACTTTGTAGACCATTTCTTTTCTTCTTCACCTTCTATGTATTATAAGCAATGCTACAACAAGGGGACACGTACACACGTGGATACAGGGGGATTATCTCAAAGGCAGAAACTAGAAATAAAGCAACAGAGTAGCAGGGGAAAATCTATATTCAACTACTCTGCCTTATGAGCTGCTTCAAGGTTTTTAAAAGCTAACGCATGAAGTAGCCAATAAGAAAGGTGAATCAAATGGCAAGAATTTGATGTAACTCAGAAATATACTAACTACCCAAAGTAAGGTTAGTCACCTAAAGACCCCACCATGCCAAATAGGTCAGTATTGTAAATTCACACACTAGGGCTTTGCTTTAAGTTCTGTGGCTAGTGGCCAACTTCATTCTTTACATCCCAACTTCATTTACCTGCTTGGGAACCTGGACTTCTGCTAAGAGGAGAAATGGAGAAAGCCCCATTGCCCTCAGTGCTGGTGGGACCCAAAGCAGAATCGGAGGAGCAAGTATAGGAATTGAAGGCAGGAAACTGCTGAAGATTCTCTAGGGGAATGTGGACTTCTGGGTCTGCAAAGGAAAAGATGAGAATGGTAGGCCCATTTACAGACTTCCTCAAATCTTTTTCAACAGTTGAGGATAGTCAATACGACTTCCCCAGGGGAGTAGGATGTAGACAGAAGCTTTAATACCCAAATTTATAACTATCACCTTAGAGACTCAAAAGGTGAGGTCAATGGTCCACCCAAAGAACACATAGGACAATTATCCCTATCACTCAGCAGATCTCCAATTCTCTCCCCAACCAGGTTTTTTCACCCACTATGCCATGGATGAATTTAATCTTACTCCTTACTATGTGCTATGCACTTTGACCCAAATTAACTCATTTAATTCTCAAGCCTATGAAGGAGGTACTATCACGATTCACACTTAAGAATTGAAAAGAACGAGTGGCAGAGCTGGGATATGAACCCAAGCAGTCTGGCTCCTGGGCTCACTGAGCCTCTGTACAATGATGCACAACTGTACGAGTCAAAGATGACAGTTCTTGAACTTACACTTGCCCTGTTTCTTGTTCTCTTCCATCTCAATCCTGCGCTCTCGACGGCGTTCCTCCCGAGCCTTCTTCTGGCGCTGACGCTTCCTCTTCTCAATGTCATCTGTGAGTTGGTCAGGTTATGAGGAAGCAGACCCAGGACAACCTAGTCATTCCCTCCTCCTAGATGACTAGTAACTGAGGCCACACAAGTGGCCTCAGCTGGACTGGATGAACAGATAGAGTGTATCAGGAGGTTCTGAGACTCATGACATCGTTCCTTAACTCCTCCCACACTGGGTATCTAGTCACAACAATCCCTGAACTCCCCTATAAAGAGAAGCAAAGTCGGGGCATGCTTACCTGAGAATATCTCTAGAGTTTCCTTAGAGACCACAGGCGGCTGCAGAGCCAGTTCACAGATGCTGAACTCGCAGGTGAGAGGCAAGTGAGAGAGATATCTATGACGCTGTCGAACATCCTACAGTGGAAAAGGGACCAACACTCAACTAAGACCAGGCCTTACTCTACAGGCAGAGAATCCCACCACAGCCATCCAACAGTCCACACACACTGACAGCACTGGAGCTCAAAGAATAGTGCTCAAGTTATCACCATTTTGAAAAGCCAAACGGAAAGTGTCAATTAAGCTACAGTAAGGTAGACTAAACAACCAAAAGCAGTTTTTTGGTTTGTGCTGCAAAGGAATGAACTGAGCCTGGCAATAAATAATCTAAAGCTGATTGGCTGTTTCTGATTTTCTGGGATCCATAACTGAGGGGAGACAATAAGAAAAATAAAAAGAGTTACTTGTCAAAAATCTGGGAACCACTGACAATTAATGATAACTGGGTAGACACATAAAGCAGATTTCCCTATTGCATGAAGCTTGACCTAAAACAGTAAAAAATTAAGCCCATAAATTTAAGTTTAATTTTGTTTTCTTTTTCTGCAAAAGTTTTATGGAAAGTTTATAGTATTTAAAAAAAAAAGTCTAGGCTTGTAACAAACTTCAGATCAATACAAGAATAATTCTCAAAGGGCAAAAATTCATATATGTAAATTATCAGGCAATTAATTCATAGGTATCTAACCCAAAATTGCATTTCAAGCTTGTGTAAACTAGCTTTGAAAAAGTCCTCCATTTGCCCTGGCTGGTTTGCTTCAGTAGTTAGAGCAGTGGCCCTCAGACCAATGAGTCCCGAGTTCAATTCTGGTCAAGGGCACGTACCTTGGTTGTAGTTCGGTCCCAGCCCTGGTTGGGGTCTTGCGGGAGGCAACCAATCGATGTGTCTCTCTCTCTCTCTCTCTCTCTCTCCCCCCGACTCTATCCGAAGATAAATAGAAAAATATCCTCAGGTGAGGATTAAAAAGAAAAAGTCCTCCAACCAAGTGCCCTGGCCGGTTTGGCTCAGCGGTTGGAATGTCGGCCCTCGGACCAGAGAGTCTCAGATTCGATTCCAGTCAAGGGCACGTACCTCTGTTGCAGTTTGGTCATGCGGGAGGCAGCAGCCAGTCAATGTGTCTCTCTCCCACTGATGTTTCTTTCTCTTTCTCTCCCCCCGCCCCCCACTTTCCTCCCTCCTTCCTACTCTATCTGAAGATAAATGGAAAAATATCCTCAGGTGAGGATTTAAAAAAAAAAAAAAAGAAAAAGTCCTCCAAGGACTTTTCATTTTCTTGGCCATTTCTCCCAAGCAATAAGGACAGAAACAAAAACATCTTGAATGAAAACAAGAGACAGCTATATTCCCAAAACATAGTAAATAACCTGTGAAGCAGAGAATAGTGGTGCCTGACTTAACAGAACCCAGCATTTAACTTTTTTTTTTTTTCTTTATTTAGAGAGAGAGAGGAAGGCAGAGGGAAAAAGAGATAGAAACATCGACAAGAGAGAACATTTATTGGCTACCACTTTCATGACCCCCACTGGGGATTTGGCCCACAACCTGGGCATGTGCCCTGACCGGGAATCGAACCAGCGACCTCTGGGTGCATGGGTCAATGCTCAACCACTGAGCCACACTGGCTGGGCCCAGCATTTAACTTTTAAAAGGTAGCACCACTGTCCTGGCCACATAGTTCAGTTGGTTAGAGCATCAACCTGATATGCCAAGGTTGCAGGTTTGATCCCTAGTCAGGGCACATACTAGAATCAATCAATGAATGAATAAATAAGTAGAACAACAAATATATGTCTCTCTCGTCTCTCTATTAAAAAAAAAAAAAAAAAAAAAAAAAGCACCATTTAACTTTTTAAAAAATTCACGGGCACCATCACTAACAAAAATAAAGTTATAAAGCCCTGGCCAGTGTGGCTCATCGGCTCATCATCCAATGCACTGAAAGGTTGCCAGTTCAATTCTGGGTCAGGACACATGCCCAGGTTGTGAGCTTGATCCCCAGTAGGGGCCATGCAGGAGGCAGCTGATGGATGTTCTGCTCTCATATCAATATTTCTCTCTCCCTCTTATAAAAAAAATCTTTTGGAAAAAAAAACATAAAAACTAAAGGCCTTGAAGGTTTGTGAACTTGGGATGGCTAGGCCCACCTCAAAGACATTAGGTTAATGCTGCTCCCCGACCCTCCACCTCTAAAGGTAGGCCTTACCTCAGACATGGAATACCCAGCGATCTCCACCACCGTTGCTGAGATCTTCTCAGGGCTCTGCTCCAGGCTGCCATACTCCCGCACGAGGCAGCGCACATTCACAGGATGCAGGAACATGTACTGCCCATCCTCCGCTGAAGACAAGTGGCTCTATCACACAATAGTCTTGGCCAGTCTTCAAGACAGGGCCCTCCTTATAGCTAGGCCTGCCTCTCCCTCCCCAAGCTGAAAGGCACAAAAGACCTAAGTACCCAGGACCTAGTAGCAATATGTTCTTCTGCTTAGAGTCAGATCACCTCTCTCAAACACCTCTATGGCAACCCAGCCTTCCTCCCTCAGGGACCCTTACCTTGGTAAAAGTAGTAACAAGGAGAGCTGCTCGGGTGTGTGAAGCCTGAATTGGTGATGGGTTCCTGCTGGCTAGACTCGGTACAAATGGTCCCCTCTACAAGATTGTCATCTACTAACTCCGAGTCATCACAAGCCTCTGGACAACCCCTCAGGTCAGGCTCCGGTTCAGATACCGCTTCCTCTTCTTCTACCAGAGGGAGACCAAGAGGACGAGAAGAGCCCAGAGAACAAACTTCTGTGGTTTCTTCATCAAAAGCAGACAGATACTCCAGCACTCCCTGTTGGGACAAATTCTAGGTCAACAAAAAGTACACATGGCAAAGGTAGGCATAGCTCTCTGGATGTTTACCTCAGTTGACACATTCACTGATGTAACTCCCCTGGGGAAAGAACTAATAAGCACTCAGGAAATACTCATATCTCCTCTTCTTCCAAGAAAGTTCAGATCTCACACAGTGCCTACCAGCTCAACAGCAGTATTTGAGGAATGGCAGGAACACACTAACCTTCCTGGGTTGAAAAATGGACTCCTTTGCCAAGGGAGCCATCAGCACCAGTTGTTCCAGAGCAGCCACGACACCAGTGACCTTCCCTCTGCTTTCAGCCAATCCTGACAGAGCCTCTTCCCGAGTCTAGACCACCAGAAAAAAGACAGGAGAACGCTCAGTTTCCATAAACACACTTAAGCGTGAAGGGCAAGGGGCTTTCAATGGCCTCTCTCAACAAGAACAAAAGTTAAAAGGCAACAAGAAATGCTCTGGCCAGGTAGCTCAGCTGGTTAGAGTGCTGTCCCCATATGCCAAGGTTGCAGGTACACTCCTCGGTCAGGGTACATGCAAGCAACCAATGAATGGATAAATAAGTGGAACAACAAATCGATGTTTCTCTCTCTCTCTCTCTCTCTCTCTCTCTCCAAAAATTTTTAAAAAAATTTTCTTTTTGGTTAATTCTCACCTGAGGATATTTACAATTTTTTTTCTTTATTGATTTTAGAGAGAGAGCAAGGGAGAGAGAGATAGAAACATCAATGAGAGAGAACACTGACTGGCCGCCTCCTGCATGCCCCCCACTGGGGATCGGGCCCAGAACCTGGGCATGTGCCCTGACTGGGAATCGAACTGGCAACGTCTAGGTGCATGGGTTGACACCCAACCACTGAACCACACCAGCCAGGCTTTCCATTGATTTTTAGATAGAATGGAAGAGAGAGGAGGGAGGAAAAGCAAGAGAGAGAAACATCGATGTGGATACACATCCACTGGTTGCCTCCTGCACGATCCTGTCTGGGATAGAACCTGCAACCCAGGTATATGCCTTTGACTGGAAATCGAACCAGTGACCCTTTGGTCCATGGGCTGTCTCTCTAACAGCTGAGCCAGACCAGCCAAGGCAATAAAAGAATTTTTAAAAAAGGGAATAAGAACAGCCCTGGCTGGTTTGGCTCAGCGGTTAAAGTGTTGGCCCGCAGACCAATGAGTCTCTGGTTCGCCCTCGGCCCCTCTCTCTGTCTGTCTCTCCCCATCTCTGATGATAAAAAGAAAAAAATATCTTTGGGTGAGGATTAAAAAAAAAGGGAATGAGACCCAATGGGAAAAGTTTAAGCACTTAAAATCCTCAGTCTTTAAGGGAAACTGGAAGCCAGAGCATCTGGTTCTCAAATAGGATAGTATTCTGCTTATAGAGTCTCTGACAATGAAAACACTACCCAAAACTTCCTGAATAGAAATCCGAGAGCACAGTACTAGTTTTTACAAACACTGCAGAGAGCGCGAGCCCAGCACAGGAACCAGGCGGGTTTTGGCCAACCCCTACCTCAACCTGGACAGCTCTATTTCTATGTAGTTTTTCTTCTACCTGAAATATATTTGAACAAATGCTCCGTACTGTAGAAAGAAAATAAAAATTAAAGACACAGGATCCTGTCCAAGGAGGACTTAGAAGTCAGGAAGATACAGGAATTCAAATACCAGATTCATCTCTTATTAGTCAGGTATCTTCAAATACCTAACCCCTGATTCCATTTCTTCATCTGTGAAAGGGGATAGATAGTTTTATCTATCACACCAGGATATGAAGTTTAAGTGAGATAAATTATTTTTTTATCCTCACCCGAGAATATGTCCATTGATTTTTTTTTTTTTTGAGAGAGAGAGAGAGAGAGAGAAAGAAACACCGATCAGTTGCCTCCCGTAAGCACTCTGACCAGGGATCAAATCCGCAACCTAGGTATGTGCCCTGACTGGGAATCGAACCCACAACCTTTTGGTGCACGGGATGAGGATCCAACCAACTGAGCCACTGGGCCAGGGCTAAGTGAAATAAATTTAACTACAGCACCTACTGAATCAATCTCAGGGTGAAGCCCAACAACCAGTGATTCTAAAGCTTAAGAATCCCTGTTGTAGAGGATACGAGACATAAGAAATTCCTTATTTGGGTAATTTTCTTGCTGCTCCAAAATCCTCAGCAGATATTGGTTGGGCCTGCTGGACAGGCCATAATACTTTCTCCACAATGTTCCTCTAATAAAACATCTCTAAAAATAAACCCATGCCTGGCCTGTGTGGCTCAGTGGTTACATGTCGACCCACGCACCAAGAGGTCGCCGGTTCGATTCCTGGTCAGGGCACATGCCCAGATTGTGGGGCCAATCCCCAGTGGAGGGCATGCAGGAGGCAGCCAATCGATGTTTCTCTCTCTCTCTCTCTCTCCCTCTCCCTTCCTCTCTCTTTAAAATCAATAAAGAAAAATTTTTTAAATAAATAAAAATAAATCCAAGTGTTTGCCTAGAATACAAAAAGCATACCTTACCTTGCTTAACTAAGAACATAGGTAACCTAAGAAACTCCAGTGTCTCAGCTCCAGAAAGTGCTTAAAACTCACTAGGTCAGCTCTTCCCTTCCAAAGCAAATCAGCCTTTTTTAGTCACCCTCTGGTTATTATGTTAAATGTGGGGCTGAAGTAATTTACGCCCACTATGCAGTCCCGTTTCCAGGGCATATCTCACCTTGAGTTCCTGGATGGCTGCCTCAATAAAGCAGGACTCAGGACTGTGCTTCTCCTCTGCCAGCTGCTGCTCCAGTGCTACTTTCTCTTCCTGAACTACCCGGCGCAGCACCTGCTCCTTAGAGGCCAGCAGTAACTTGGAGTACTGGCTGTGCTGTTCATCTACAAGAGAACCAGCAAGATCACAAAGATGCAACACAAAAAACTCACAACCATGTGGCTAAACAGAAACTTTCACACACAGTTTTTCTCAGGTAAAGATGAAGTACTTTGGCATAATTTCCTAAAAAATAATTTAACGATGACCTTAATATAAGGTTTACAACTCTGACCCCATCATATAAGAAGTCTATCCTAAGAAACCCAAAGATGCAGTAAAATCTTTAGGCAACTGATATTCATTGATTATACACCGTCTAGAATATCAAAAAAAACTGTAATCAGCCAGTCCAATAACAAAGAAACAGTTAACGACATGATGGTTTATTCATTAAAAAGAATTTTGCAGACAGCACATGGAAAAAAAGCAGATGCTAGACTAGAGTAAAACTTTTGGGGGTACCTCTGGGTAAAAGGATCACAAATGATTTACTGTCTTTGCTTCCTTTCCCCATATTTTCAGTACTTCTTAAAAAGTTTAAAACAGCCTGGCCAGTGTGGCTCAGTGGTGAGCGTCAACCCATGCACCAAGAGGTCACCAGTTCGATTCCCGGCCATGGCACATGCCCAGGTTGTAGGCCAAACCCCCAGTAGGGGGCATGCAAGAGACGGCCAATCGATGTTCTCTCTCATCAATGTTTCTGTCTCTCTCTCCCTCTCCCATCTTCTCTAAAAATCAATAATGAAAAAAAAAGTTTAAAACAATGTCATCTTTTGAGAAACCCTTGAAACACACTATGTTTTTCCCCTCTCTTAGTAACCCACCCAAAGGAAACCATTTACAAATTTGTATATGTATCCCTCAAATCTTTTCTATACATTTATATACTCATGTTCAGCCCTAGCCCATGTGGCTCAGTTGGTTGAATATTGTCCCATGCACCGAGAGGTCACAGGTTGATTCCCAGTCAGGGCACATGCCTGGGGTTTTGAGCTTGATTCCAAGTAGGGGGCATGCGGGAGGCAAGCTATCAATGTTTCTCTCTCCCTCTCCCTTCCTCTAAAAAAAAAAAAAGAAAAATCATATAAACATATTTAAATATACATAAAAAACATACACACACACACACTCATGTTCATAAAGGTTTTTACAAAAATGGTAAGCTTTTAAAATGATAAACTGTAAATTTTGCTCTACAGTTTATTTTTCAATGTCTTAAAATATTTCAAAATATTCTTCCCCAAATTATTAACATAGAGATCTATCCCACTTTTACCTTCTGTATAGTGTTCCACAGTATTACATACTCTAACAACTTCCTTGTGGGACATTTAGGTTACTGCCAATTTCATGGTAAAAAAGAATTCTTATACATGCTCCTTGAAAAAAATTGTTTGATATTAAAGTACAAAAGCTGGATTTGCCAGGCAAGTGTGGCTCAGTGGTTGAGCATCAACCCATGCACCAAGAGGTCGCCGGTTCAATTCCTGGTCAGGGCACGTGCCCAGGCTGTGGGCCAAATCCCCACTGAGAGGGCATGCAGGAGGTGACCAATCAATCGATGTTCTCTCTCATTAATGTTTCTATCCCTCTCTCCCTCTCCCTTCCTCTCTCTCTAAAATCAATAAAGGGAAAAAAAAAAGGATACTGTCCTATATTTTCTTTGAAAGGTTTAAAAGTTTTGGACATTTTTATATGTACTTCTTCAATCCATCAGGAATTGATTTTTATGAATGGTATGGGATACGGATCTACTTTTATCTATTTTTCCAAAAGAGGAGTCAATTGTTTCAATACCATTTATTGAGAAAACTCTTTTGCCCAGAAATTGAAATGCCACTTTAATGCAATGCTTATTTCTGCAGGGCATAAAACCCCTTGGACTTTCCCCACCATAAGCACTTACCACACTCAATACCCTAATTGCCTGGCTACCAGTCTGTCTCTTCTGACTACTGAGTTCCTTAATGACAGGTACCAAGAATGGCTGACTGGCATCCCCAAAACTGGGCACAGTGCCAGACACTATTCAACAAAGCCTTGTAAAATGAAAAATGAAAACATATATAACTGAACCAAACTTGAAACCAAGAGTTACACCACGCTCTGCAAACTCCACCCTAACGTACTGGAATCCTATGACTAATTTGGAAATGCTAAAAAATTGCATGCCCAAAGGATAAATTTCGGACAGTAGAAAGATACTCACTAGCCTTATAGGGTATACCCAGGATTAGCTACCCCCAAAATTAACAGAACTCACCTCCTAGATGAATAGGATGGTCTACATTCATCCATTTGGATTTGGGCAAGGCCACCAACACCCCCTTCTCCCTCTTCATCAGCTGCATCGTAATGGTATCACCAACAACATACTGACGAGACTCTGTGGCAACCACGCTGCAACATGGACATTTAGATGTAGCAGGGCAAGGAGTTAGCAAACTGGAGTCTAATCTAGTAATTATCTCCATCTCACCTCTTGAGATCCTTCTTATGGACAGAACTGTAACAGATGGGACATTTACTCCAGGTCTTCTCACTTAGTGAAAGATAGTGCAGGATGCATGCCCAGCAGAAGATGTGTCCACAACGGGTTATCTTGGCTGCAGTAGGTGGATATAGGCATATTGGGCAAGATGGCACTTCATGGCTACAAATACGCTGAAACAAAATGCCACAAGTTATACTGCTTTCAGAATTGACTAGAGATTGTCACAGTTAAAGCCTCTCCTCTCCCATCCCCATACATCTCTACTCAATACACCTTCATAAAATTGTTCAACAATGCAAGTTATATGTATGATAGCACTTTAAGCAAATCATTAAGGAAACCATAATGGTTTAATATAATAAAACAACTACATAACAGGTATTTTGAGGGTTCTATAGCAATGGGGAAAAAATGACAGAAATCAATATGATCCCATTTATGAAAAAAAGATGTATATGTACACATACATACATAGACATAAAAAGGGTCTAAAAATAATGTTCTAGTAATTTTAAACAGGAGTCAATGAGATTTTCACTTTATATCAATTTCTGTTTTTTTTTCTTTTAAAGAGGGAGAGGGAGAGAGATAGAAACATTGATGAAAGAGAAACATCGATTAGCTGCCTCCTTCACATCCTCTACTGGGGATCAAGCCCACAACCTGGAATCGAACCAGTGACCTCTTGGTGCATGGGTCACCGCTCAACCACTGAACTACATTGGCCAGGCTGGGCTCTCTATTTTTTTTTAAATCAAGGCACATAAAACTTAAGTTCCACAGGCTTCATATCATTCTCATATGCTTTTATGAATTTTCACAGTAACAGGAATTGAGGCTTTGGGACCTATCATTCTGAAATGTATTTTACATCATATAACCTAGGAGTGACAAGGGGATACCCAGAACTCATAATCTCAATAAAAAACAAATATAGCAGTGGCCTGGACAGAAGTACATCTATGTGGCTCATTTACCAGCAGCAAGGCTGAGGCCTGATTTGATACTGATTACCACAAATGACCACCAATGAAGCAATGCCCATGTAATGAGTCCACCCTGGGTCAGGAGGGTAACCAGAGCCCCTCACATATTCCCTGGGTCACTTCTTCCCAGGAGAAAGAAGGTAGTAGATAGGACTCCTTCAGCTCAGGGCCCTCCAACTCCCCAGTCCTGCAAGTCAGTGCCAATTGGCACAAAATGAACTCCAGGAGAAACCAGGGCTGATCTCTGGGCAGTATCTACAGTAAGGGCTTGCAGAAAAGGGCAATGGCACTGAATCCAGCCAACAGCTTCTGTGTCACCACAATCACAGTCTCTTTCTTTAGTTCTCTCTCCCACTAACAGCTTATAAACTTAGCTGAGCTACTCACCACTTGTTCCACAAAGTCCCAATTGACTAAGGTATCAGGATCAGCAAAATGAACTGTGTAGTCTTGGTCTTCGGACACCACAAATTGGCAGCTAGAAATAGGGAAGAAGACAAGGAAAAGGCAGACTGTCAGAATCTACCCACAAGCCCTCAGAAGAAATTCATCTCTTCATTTAGAAAACAAATGCAGACCATGAGCAGCCATGGTTCGTGAAGCACTGAACTCAGATCTGAGTCCTGGCTCTGAAGGGAACTCAAAGACTCAGCAGGTAGGAGGCTAAATCCATGAACTCTGTTTTTTTCTGCTTCCAAGCCCAGCCAAGCTGTCTATTAGCCTCCTTTGAACTAAAACTAACCCATACTGTGGCTCCCTCAACCAGCAGAAAGTCCAACTTGGCCCGTCATACCCAGAAATCCTGGAACATGGCTAACCTTCAAGGCAGTAGAAATGGCTATTCTCACTCAATCATTTGAGTACCAGTTTATATAAAGTATTAAATGGTTACTTCAATCTAGATCCAAGGTTAAATCTTACATTATAACTAACACCACACAAAAAGAGAAAGGGAAATCAGTATTTGAGCAAATGTATGCCAAGCACTCGAACTTGTCATTCAATTCTCCCTTAAGCAATCTCTGCTCCTTTATAGAGAAGCTGAATCTTAAAGTGGTTAGGTAAATTACCCAAAGATCAAAAGCCAAAACAAGATTCAAATCTGGGTTCAATTCCAAAGCAAACATTTTTACTACCTCATCATGATACTAAAGCATTATTTAATTTTAGCATTTCTTTATTTATTTACTTTTAAGCACCAAGAACATTTACTTGGAAAATGGGTTTTCAACACTAGCCAGAAGAAAAAGGGAAAGCAGGAAAAAAAAACAACAGAAAAAAAGAACCAGATCAACTCCTTTCCCTCTCTCTCCCACAGTAGTTTAAAAGCAGTTTCTTCTCAGCAACTGCCCAGGGGCTCAATTTCACTTTCTTCCTAAGAGGAGCCATACTCACTTGGCCTGCAAAAAGAGCTCCTTATTAAAAGGCTTATGCCCCCACTTGTTCCTTCTTCCCCAGCCACCATGTCCACTGCCTTCAAAGTGACCCGCCTGGCCACGAGGTTCAAAAGTGAAATTCAGCAAGTGGTTCAGGTTGATCTTCTTTGGACCAGAGAACTGGGCAGGGCTAAACTCTGCCCGTTGAGCCTCTGCTACCTAGAGAGAATGAAAACAAATCAGAGTATTTCCATTAGGATGACACTTACTGATTTATAGCAGAAAATAGCACAACTCCTCCTTCTATGACAAAACACAGACTTAAAGTACACAATCTTTCTAGGAGGTAGTAATACAAAAGTCTATCCAAAAATGTAGATAGAAGTGGAGAGGGGAAAACGAGCCTTTAACATACAATTACTTAGTTTAGTCTGCCCTGCTAAGTGGCAATTAACCATTAAATGACAAAATGAACTCCTCTATCTTGAAGCACAAAAATTTACTTACTGGATTAATCTTTTGACAGTCCCATAGGACTCCTACACCTTCCCTCTTGTTAGCTACTTGTTCTCTGGTTTGTTTCTGGCAAAAGCATGTCTTTGGAACTACACTCTGGAGGCGGCATGCAGGCCGCTGCTAACTGCCATAGGCTTTAGGATCCTGCCAGAGACCTCCTATCTAAGACACACACTGCTATTCATGGTTAATTAAAACTGACAGAATTAGAACATGTAGGCAGACTAGCCGTGTCCAGAAATAAACCCAATCAGCAGACTCAGAAACAGTTTATAAAGGGGCAACAAACATGAGAAATATCACTGCAAACAAAGATGGAAGAAATCATTTGGGGGCTTTTTCAGTCTTCTTAATATTCCCAAATTGAAGTGGTACATATACTGCTGTAAGTCAGCTACTGCATTTTCTAATCCCACTTTCCCATTCAATGTCATAAGCACTTTACCATAACACTAAATATTAATATACAGTCTCTTTAAATGGCTATACATCATTACATTCTCTGGGAATACTATAATCCCCTAGTGTAGGGCAGATTGTGTGTAGTTTTTCCACCGTGTAACACAATAATGCGATGATAAACACATTTTTGGATAGATCTTTGTGTACAAATATGTGGGCACCTACAATTATTTCTTTTGAATGTCTGGTAGAAATTATTGGGTCAAAGAAAATGCAAATTTAAGGCTTTTTCTGCTTAATCAAATTCAGAGATTAGTAATCAGCACCTGCACATGTAATAAAAAAATCTGAAGAGAATAAAAGGGCAAAAGGGACCTTCTATTTCAGAGGCATTCTATACATATATTCTATGTATACAGAATCATAGTATATGACCTTTATGATTAAATACAGTGATATACCATACAATTAGACAATTTCCTTTTATTTATTTTATTGATTGATTTTAGAGAGAGAGCAGAAGGAAGAGGGAGAGATAGAAACATCAATGAGAGAGAACATCGACTGGCCACCTCCTGCATGCCCCTCACTGGGGATATGGCCCACAACCTGGGCATGTGCCCTGACTGGTAATCGAACCAGCAACCTCCTGGTGCATGGGTCGACGGTCAAACCACTGAGCCACACCGGCTGGGCACTCTTCCTCAAAATTGTATGGTGTGGTTCCTTGCTTCATTCAGCACTCTAATCAAAATTCACCTCCTCAGAGTAGTTTTCCTCAACCACCTTCTAAAACTACATTCCTTATTATTCTCTATCCCTTTACCTCTAGGTCTACTTTCATTTTTTTAATTCAATAAGCACTTACCATCAGATTTATTATACAATGGTTTATTTAATGTCTCCCCAAACTAGAATATAAGCTCCTGAAAGACAATGTTCCACTTGATGTTGTATTCCAGACTCCTAAATGGTATGTGGTGCACAGCAGGCAAGGAGTAAGTTTCTGGTGAATGAATGAATTCTTCCATGAGTGCATTCATTAAATCTGTCCTATTCTATAACGGTTACATAGAATGGAACATTCAAACAGCAGGATAACTTATTTAACCAGTCCCTTGGTGGTAACATTTAGGTTGTTTCCTAAATTTTGCAACTATAAAAAAATGCTGCAGTGAACTCCCTTCTACATAAGTCTTTATGCCCTTACAGAAGAATATCTAAGAAACTCCTAAAATCAGAGTACCTGTGACTAAAAATATGGCATTTTACATTTTGCTAGATACTATAGGGCAAATGTCATTAATTGTCATTTTATTACCTAAATATTCCAAAGATAACCTATAATTCAAGCATGACAATAAAACAACTATACAAATTAAGGTACCACAAATTTGCTATAATTTCTCACACATTTCATGATTATGATATCTTCTTCCTTCAAGGAAATTTTTATAACCTTCAAGGGAGAAAAGGAGGCAAAGTTCCAAACCTAGTTAATCCTCAATTACTCAAGACTACTTTGGTTATTTACAATTCCACCTCTTGCTCCACCCCCTCTCCAACTACTAACAAACTGGGGGATCAGACCTCATGCTTAGAACATTTCTGAAATCCCATACCTCATCTCGTCTTCCACCATTAAAAGAAGAGCTAAAGAGTTTGCTGCTGCCGCCACCCTTTTGAGGAGGCATCTTATTAAAAGTTTTGCTTTTCTGTGAATTGGAGCGACGGGACTGGTTGCTAAAATTTTCATTTTTGGGGCAGTAAGGTTCACGTTTGCGATTATAGCGCTTGGATCCACTTGAGTTCTTTCCATCTAAAAGCAAGAAACACAAAAGAATTAGTTGAGAAATGATATATACACTTGGCCAATTGCTCTCCACCTCCCAACAAAACTGTGTTTAAACAAAGGCTACTCTGGCCCTGGCCGGTTTGGCTCAGAGGTTGGAGTATTGGCCTGCGGACCAGAGAGTCCCGGGTTCGGTTCCCCCTAGGGGCACGTATCAAAAAAAATGTCCTCGGGTGAGGATTTAAAAAAAAACAAAAAAACCAAAGGCTACTCTGTCTATGTAGTAACCACTCTGTCTCATTGCTTCACTAATAAACTGGGCTATTCCACGACCTCCAAGAATTCTGGGTTTGGGCAAGAGCATTAGTGCGTTGGGCAAGACATCATATAGTAAGGTGGTTTTTTGTTTTTTAATGAGTAAACCTAAAGGGTCCCTCCCTCAGGACGAATACTGTATAGATCAAACCACACAGTCTCAGTTTTACAGCCTAACCACTGCTCTTGTAAAAGTCCACTCAGACAAACTGATAGAAGGAATAGCCTATCTACATTAGGGAAAAGTACTTTATCTGGAGGCAGGATAGAAGAGATTTTCTCCTTAAATTACTACAATATTGCTAGATTCTATACTGCAACAGCTTGGCCTAGGTGCTGGGGATATATATATTCAAGAGACATAAAGGCAAAACAGTATTTACATATGTTCTAGAGGTCAAACTGAGAAGCTATTAAATTGACAAAAGAAGTTGAGATCTAAGAGCATATTAGATCAGCATGAGTTAAACCCTTTAATAAAATATTTCTAGCTTTTTTCTCCAATTTTAAGAACATAAGTTCAATTTTGAGATCCAGAAGAATAATTTACATTTTCCAGTACTCACAGACTACCAACCTATAAACAATGTTTCATTTCCTTTTACTCTCCACTTTATCCACATGCCATACATCTTCCACAAAATGACAGGTGTACAAAAATATACTGTTTTCTACCTATTACTCCTTGAGCATGTTCATGCACCCATACTCTTCAAAAGCATGATTAATGGCTGCACTATCATCTACCAATTTACCTGTAGAATAATATAACCAATCCCCTATTGCTGTACATTTAAGTGGCTTCTCTTTTTTTTGCTAGTTTAATATAGTATTGGGAGCCACTATATACAGAGGCCTGTGTGTATGATTATGTCAAATTCTCAAAATGGAATAAGCAGATCGAGTATAATCATTAAAACCTTTCATACATCCACAAGTTGCTTTCTAGAACCATTACATCTATTTACCTACATTCTAACGACACTGTAAGAATGTCTAATTCACTATATTCTTGATAATACTGAGTTGAATAAACTTTCTAAAACAGAATGGTTGAAATAACATCTTGTTTTAATTTTTATTTCTCTGCCCTGGCCGGTTTGGCTCAGCGGTTAGAGCGTTAGCCCACAGACCAGACAGTCCCAGGTTCGGTTCCTGCTAGGGGCACGTACCTTGGTTGCAGTTTGTCCCCGGCCCCGGTTGGGGTTGTGTGGGTGGCAATCACTCGATGTTTCTCTCCCTCTCCCTCTGTCTGAAGATAAATGCAAAAAAGTGTCCTCGGGTGAGGATAAAAAAAATTTTTTAATTTCTCTGATGATTAGTTACACTTTTTCAGTCTATTGGCCATTTGTATTATCTGTAAAGAACTTGTTTGTATTCTTTGCCCCATTTTTTTCTACTAGGGAGCTGAACTGCATAGATTATTTTGTTCCAAATTGAACAAAGAACCCTCGCCAGACATATTTAACATGTGCCAAAGTTTATCAGCTTTAAAATTTTAAAAAGCAAAATAAAACCTATCGGAAGAACCATTCACAACTAAATAAAACTAAAAGTGATAGAGGTCTCCAAATTAGTCTTTGGACGAAAAACGACTAATTTATTAACATTCTTGTCCTTTTGCTCACTCCATGTTGTCTTATTTCAACATGGAAATCTGACCAATCAAGTCTGCACACTAATCTGATGGCCTTAAAAGCAAAAACTTAGAGTGGAAGTTAAGGGGCTTTTAATGAAGAAATCCATTAGGCTTATCCTCAAACTAATAGGGAGTGGTGGTTTACGAAGTCAAGAGGATTCTGCATGAGCCTTAAAATATATAGCGTAATCCTCTTTATATTAAAAATATGTAATTAGCCCAGCCAGTGTGGCTCCGTGGATTGAGTGTCAACCCATGGACTGAGAGGTTCTGGTTCTATCCCCCATCAGGGCACATGCCTGGGTTTCAGGCTCGCTTCCCAGTGGGGGGCATGCAGGAGGCAGCTGATCTATGTTTCTCTCTCACATCGATGTTTGTATCTCTCCCTTTCCTCCCCTCTCTAAAAAATCAATAAAAATATATTTAAAATATATATATATGTGCCCGGCCGGTGTGGCTCAGTGGTTGAGCATCAACCCATGCACCAAAGGTCGCTGATTCGATTCCCAGTCAGGGCACATGCCCAGGTTGTGGGCCAAATTCCCAGTTGGGGTCATGCAGGAGGTGGCCAATTGATGTTCTCTCTCATTGATGTTTCTATCTCTCTCTTTCTCTCCCTTCCTCTCTCTCTAAAATCAATAAAGAAAAAAAAATTTTTAAATATATATATATGTTTAATTAACACAAATATGTCTAGAAAGGCAACACAGCAGGCTGTTAATGATAGTTAACTTTGAAAAATGGAACTATCCACTTTTACCAGTTCGCAGGAATCATCCAGATGAGCTTCTAAGGGATTCCTGTGCTCAGGCCTCACCCTCAAAGAGTCTGACTTCAATATACAGAATTATTGTTCGGTATACTATACTTATAATCTGGGTAATTTTAAAGTACCGCCTAGCTGGTGTGGCTCAGTGGAATGGTCATCGGCCCATGGACTGAAAGGTCCTGGTTCGACTTCTAGTCAGGGCACATGCCCAGGCTGCAGTCTTGATCCCCAGTGGGGGGCCTGCAGAAGGCAGCCAATCCATGTTTCTCTCTCACATCGATGTTTCTATCTCTCCCTCTAAAAAAAAAAAAATCAATAAAAACGTATTAAAATAAATAAATAAAAACTAGCCTGGCCAGTGTGGCTCTGTGGTTGAGCATCAACCCATGCACCAAGAGGTCACCATTTCAATTCCCAGTCAGGGCACATGCCCAGGTTGTGGGCCAAATCCCCAGTGGGGGGCATGCAGGAGGCAGCCAATCAATGTTCTCTGTCATCTATGTTTCTATCTCTCTCCCTCTCCCTTCCTCTCTCTCTAAAATCAATAAAGAGCCCTGGCCGGTTTGGCTCAGCGGTTAGAGCGTCGGCCTGCGGTCCAGAGAGACCCGGGTTCGGTTCCCGCTAAGGGCATGTACCTCGGTTGCGATTTGTCCCCAGCCCTGGTTGGTCGTGCGGGAGGCAGCCACTCGATGTGTCTCTTTCACGTCGATGTTTCTCTCTCTCTCTCTCTCTCCTTCCCATTCTAGCTGAACAAAAAATGGAAAAATGTCCTCGGGTGAGGATAAAAATAAATAAATAAATAAAATAAAATAAAATCAATAAAGAAAAAACAAAATGTAAAAAAAATAAATAAAAATTATTAAGTACCTAGGAAAATCTATTTCTAGACAAGTAAGATGATCAACTTATTTTACAGCAGACTAAATAAACCCAAGGTAAAGCTTATCTTCAGAGAAAAGGAAACATGAGCTGGGAAACCACACTCCAAATTTTGACAGCAATCACCTCACACACTGTTTGCCAACAACACGGGATAAATGAAGGATATATCATCCTCTCCAAACTTAACCAAGCTACAACTTAGACAAGCTAATAGTCGTGTCAGGTGGTCACAATGCAAACAGAAAACAGATGGTCACAGAAACACTGTCAGACTAAGTTCACTCCTACCAGTTACCTTTAAATCCCAGTTAGGGAAAATGACCAGAGTTTAATCTCAAGTTAGAATTTTTGCATTCATTGGTTGATTCTTCTATGTGCCCTGACCAGGGGATTGAACCCACAACCTTGGCGTATCAGGATGATACCCTAACCAACTGAGCTACCCAGCCAGGGCTGAAGTTAGAATTATTGAAACAGATTTTTATCAATTTCTTCAGTTAGCAACAGTTATTGTTAAACATGGGATAAGTGGTAACAATTAGAAAGTGAGGCTTCAGCCAGGCTGGTGTGGCTCAGTGGTTGAGCGTCAACCCATGCATCAAGAGGGAGCTGGTTGGATTCCCTGTCAGGGCACAAGCCCAGATTGTGGCCCAATCCCCCAGTGGGGGCATGCAGGAGGCGGCCAATCGATGTTTTCTCACTGACATTTCTATCTCTCTCTCTCCCCCACTCCTCGCGCCAAACATCAATAAAGGAAAAATTTAAATAAAAACTCTTTAAAAAAAGAAAGTGAGGCTTCAGATCTCATAAGAATTTTGCCTTGCCTTTAACCCATGCAATTCGTTTATAATAAGATCTCAAATACATAAAAAATTCAGAGATACAGAACCCCAGCTAACTTCACCACGAGAACAAATGAGGTCTTATGAAAAAAAGAGGTATATACAGAAAACACATATTCCCCAAACCTCCTCATTACCCAAGACTGTTTCAGATGATCCTGCATTTGACCCCGATGCTTTCAAGACAAGCGCCTAATAGTTTGCACAGTTTTAGGTAAAGCCAGATTCTATATTTTGAGGGTTCAAGAAAGTAAGCTGGAACTCAGCAAAAGGGTTGTTTTCATTTTAGCCACTTATTACCACACTGGCAAGGAAACAGTTTCATAATGCTTACAGAACTGCTCTCTGAAGGACAGAGAAGTGCTATTTCTAAAACAGATTACAACAACTGACCACATATGAATTTATTATTTTGGTTGCTAAAATCAACTCCTTCATCTTGTCTTCCACTTACCTAAAGGTATGAAGTCAGACATCTAAAGTGAGAGAAGAGAGAACATCTGTAATACTTTAAATAATAAAGATTTTTAAAAAATTAAAAGAAAAAAAAAATAAAGAGAGAGGTTGAGCCCTGGCTTGTCTGGCTCAGCCATGAGCATCGACCCAAGGACCGAAAGGTCGCAGGTTCGATTCTCGGTCAAGGGCACATACAGGGTTGCAGATTCTACCACAGTTGGGGTCATGCGGGAAGCAACCAATCAATGTGTCTCACATCTATGCTTCTTTCTCTCTCCTTCTCTCTCTCTCTTTCTCCCTCCCTCCCTCCCTTCCACTCTATCTAAAAATCAATGGAAAAATATCCTTGGGTGAGGATTAACAAAAAATAAAATAAGCCTGGCCAGTGTGGTTCAGTGGGTTGAGTGTTGTCCCATGGACTGAGAGGTCATAGTTCGATTCCTGGTCAGGGCACATACCCGGGTTGTGGGCTCAATAACCAGTAGAGGGCATGCAGGAGGCATCCGATTAATGTTTCTCTCTCTCTAAAAAATAAATAAAAACATATTAACAACAATAACAACTTTCTATTTAAAAAAATTAAAAATAAAGTGAGAGGTTGGCTCTTATCTCTACCACAAGGCAACAGGCAGCCAAAGATTGAAGGTAGAGTCAGGCCTGGGACCCAGTGATAAAATTCAGAGTACTATTTTTGAAATGTTTTATAGACAACTTGCCAGGATATTCATGTGAATAACTTTTTTTTTTTTGTCCTCACCTGAGGACATTTTTGCATTTATCTTCAGACAGAGCAGGAGAGAGAGGGAGGAAGAGACAGAGAAACATAGATGTGAGAGAGACACATCGAGTGGTTGCCACCCACACGACCCCAACCGGGGCCGGGGACAAACTGCAACGTAAGTACGTGCCCTTAGTGGGAACCGAACCCGGGACTCTCCGGTCCGAGGGCCAGCACTCTAACCGCTGAGCCAAACCGGCCAGGGCTCATATGAATAACTTAGGGGTAAAACTTGTCCTCCTTTCTCTTACAGAAGATAGCAATGAAATGATCTGATTTAGATTTTGGAAAGCAGACCAAAGCGTCAAGTTCCTGGGAGAAACATATTCCCTGTTGAACATTTTAAATTTCAAAGTGGTGGTTCTAAATCCTGGTGGCACAACAGAATCACTTGATGAGACCTTTCAAGCTGTGGATGTAAGGGCCCAACGGCCAAACCCAGAAGGAAAGAATCACCACAGAAGGGCCTCACACATCCCTATTTTTTTTTTTAATCCTCACCCAAGGATATTTTTGCATTATCTTCAGATAGAGCAGGAGGGAGAGAGGGAGGAAGAGAGAGAGAGAGAAACAAAGATGTGAGAGAGACATATCGAGTGGTTGCCACCTACACAACCCCAACCGGGACCAGGGACAAACTGCAACCAAGGTACGTGCCCTTAGCAGGAACCGAACCCGGGACTCTCTGGTCCACAGGCCGACATTCTAACCGCTGAGCCAAACCGGCCAGGGCAACACATCCCTATTTTTTAAAAAGGGCCTCGGGAGGCTCTAATGCACAGCCAGAGCTGAGAATAACTGCCCCGGACTACTGTCAAGATATATGCCAAAAGGGACAAGACGACTAGTTAATTGGCTCAAATCCAGAACTCAGGATCCCAGAATCAACACGAGACTTGAGAACTTAATCCAGTGTCTCAGTTATTCCACATTTCCCTAATAGAAAGTTCTCTAGTAACAGTAAACATTTCTCAGTCTCTTTCTCCATTACCAAATTAAAGGCCATACATTTTTCTGTTAATAATTTGGCATCAACATTTCTAGCTCTAGTTCTGACAGGTGGCACAGCCCAGAGGTTAGATCAGCCAGGAAGTTTCTACTGCTGATTCATGCTGTAATCACAAGCAAGTTGCTTACCCATCACCCAGAGTGATTAACAAGCACCTCTGGAGGGGCAATATGTGGCCTTACTACAGAATCCACTGACATTGAATCCAGCTGAAATTATTAATTCTAAATGAAAGGAAGAGAGAGGTGGTATCAGGAATGACATATGTGCCAGTAAGTTACCTGGCTTGCTACGTGAATTTGTACACTGAGGACTTCTTAAGAATTCACTTGGACAAATCACTCTAACCCCTCTAAGCCTCAGTTTTCTTGTCTGGAAAATAGGGCTAATCCTCTACCCTCCCCTCCTCACAGAGTCATAAGTATTAAGAGAAAACCTGTGAAATGCCTTCCACAGTGCTTGGCACAAAGTTGCTATTATTATTTGAAGGCCTATTATTAATAAATCTAAATCATTCTAGTCAAGAACACTCACTAGACTTCCAACACTAGTAACCGGGCGTCTGTTACTGGAATAAGAGGAAGAGAGTGTCAGGACAGTGCTTCATATCACCAACCTCAAAATAACTGCTTCATAATACCTGACCTTCCCTTAACCTCTATGGCAGTACCATTCCCCACCCAGGGATATGGGGCAAGAGCTGGTTCCTGGCTAGGGTCCATTGTTGCCCATAATCGGCCTAGCCTCTCTCTTGCCTCTTTTTACTTTACTTTTTCTTTTTTTTTTTTTAATCCTTACCAGAGGATATTTTTCCATTTATCTTCAGGTAGATGGGAGGGAGGGAGAGAGGGGAAGAGAGGGAGAGAGTGAGAGAGAGTGAGAGAGAGAGAGAGAGAGAGAGAAAGAGAGAGAGAGAGAGAGAGAGAGGGAGAGAGAGAAACATCAGTTGCCTTCCGCAGGACCCCAACCAGTGCCGGGGACTGAATGGCAACTGAGGTACAAATTGAACCCACGACTCTTTGGTCCATAAGCCAATGCTCTAACCGCAGAGCCAAACCGGCCAGGGCCTCTTTGCTTTTTCTAAATGACTTCCCTAAACCTCTGGGATTCCTGGGATATTCACTGTTAAGGATTCTTAGAACTGCATCTTAACCCTACCAGAAAAAAACTGTTGGAATATATCCAACAAAGGGAATGTTATGTAACATGTTTGAAGCAATTAGACAACACAAAGAAACTGTGGTATGCCACTCCAACCAGAAAGATCAAATAAATCCTGGTAGCCAAATTTACCTGTTTCCTCTGTACATGAAGGGCAAACTTAAGCCAGCCACAGGAACAAAGACTCAAGTATATTAATCATGTAGCTAGAAAGCAAATGACCATTTATGACATATGTTTTAGGGAATAGAAACCTGAGGTTCTTTCTTCACATGAGGTAAGGAAAGGAGAGAAGAAAAGAAAATTAAATAGTGTCTCGAGTTCGATTCCGGCCAAGAGCATGTACTTCTGTTACGGTTCATTCCCAGCCATGGTCAGGGTTGTGCAGGAGGCAACCAATCGATATGTCTCTCACATCGGTGTTTCTTTCTCTCTCTCTCTCTCTCCCTCCCTCCCACTCTATCTGGAGATAAATGGAAAAATATCCTCAAGTGAGGATTTGGAAAAAAAAAAAGGGGCAAGTTATGTCTTTTCAACTTACCCATCCAGTTTTTCAACTCAGTACTCTGAAACTCAAGAAGTCCTTACAATTTCCAGCAGAATCAAATACATCAAAAGTTGAGTCAGCTTTTGGGAAACCTCTGTTTGGAATTATGCTTAATTTCAGTCTACCCTTTTGTTACAGCAACCATCTAAAAGTCACTGTAGAAGAAGTCCTGAATGCTTTGTTGTGGCAGCACTGGTCTTAGCTTAATGTTCTGAAGACAGCATATGCTACCCACCCTCCACTTCAACCTTAAAAATTAGCCAATATCCAGAGTTTCCCTAAGCCATTTTTTTTTTAAATCCTCACCCGAGGACATTTTTGCATTTATCTTCAGATAGAGCGGGAGGGAGAGAGGGAGGAAGAGAGAAAGAGAAACAGCCATGTGAGAGAGACACATCAACTGGTTGCCACCCACACGACCCCAACCAGGGCCAGGGACGAACTGCAACCAAGGTACATACCCTTAGTGGGAACCGATCCCAGAACTCTCTGGTCCGCAGGCCGACACTCTAACCGCTGAGCCAAACCAGCCAGAGCTCCTAAGCCATTTTTAATCTCTTTCTACTCTATCTTTGAATTTGTTCCTAAATGCAAGCAGTGTGGGTTATGGGTGAACAACTCTGTATTTAACTACAAGCCTTCCTTTTTGCTAAGGGAAAATAAAATTACATAGCAGTAGTCAGGACAGTAGGCACTGGTAATGGTCAACTATGGCCAAGCTTTCTAACAAACACATTAAACCAAAAATAATAACACCAGAGGGCACACTTGTATATTTCATATAACCTAAGAATAAGTCCTTTACATGAGTTTTCTTTTTTCCTCAGAAGCTTCCAGTGAAAAAGGTGAACAAGTATTTTAAGAGTGCTTCATGCCCAGCCCGTGTGGCTCAGTGGTGGAGTGTCGACCCATGAACCAAGAGGTTGCTGGTTCAATTCCTAGTCAGGGCACATGCCCAGGTTGTGGGCCAAATCCCCAGTGGGGAGCATGCAGGAGGCGGCCAATCAATGTTCTCTCTCATTGATGTTTCTATCTCTCTCTCCCTTTCCCTTCTTCTCTCTAAAATCAATAAAGAAAAAAAAAAATTTTTTTTAAAAAGAGGGCTTCAGCTGTGCCCTGGCCCATTTTGCTCAGCGGTTAGAGCATCGGCCTGAGGACCAATGAGTCGCAGGTTCAATTCCAGTCAGGGGCAAATACCTGGGTTGAGGCTCGTTCCTGTCCCTGGTTGGGGTCAGGTGGGAGGCGACCAGTCGATGTGTCTCTCTCTCATCGATGCTTTTCTCTCTCTCTCTCTCTCTCTCTCTCTCTCTCTCTTTCCATCCCTCTCGCCCACTCTATCTGAAGATAAATAGAAGAAAATATCTTCCGGTGAGGATTAAAACAACAACAACAAAAAAGAGCGCTTCAGCCCTGACTGCTTTGGGTCAGCGGTTAGAGTGTTGGCCCTTGGATTAAGGGGTCTCGGGTTTGATTCCTGGTCAAGGGTATGTACCTGGGTTGTGGGTTCGATCCCCAGCCCTGGTCAGGGTCAAATGGGAGGCAGCCAATCAATGTCTATCTGTCTGTCTGTCTCTCTCTCCATCCCTCCCTTCCTTCCTTCCACTCTGTCTGAAAATCAATGGAAAAATATCCACAGGTGAGAATTAACAAAAAAAATAAAATTAAGG
The DNA here is from genome assembly GCA_030848825.1 of Tadarida brasiliensis. Taxonomy (NCBI): domain Eukaryota; kingdom Metazoa; phylum Chordata; class Mammalia; order Chiroptera; family Molossidae; genus Tadarida; species Tadarida brasiliensis. Next base: position 11,239,638 of record CM061277.1, on the reverse strand, counting down.
AAATTTTTTTTCTTTAAAAAAAGAGTGCTTAGGTTTTTTTTAAAGAAAAAGGAGCCCTAGCCGGTTTGGCTCAGCAGTTAGAGCACTGGCCTGAGGAACAGAGTTGTGGGTTAGATTCCGGCCAAGGGCACTTACCTCAGTTGCAGTTCATCCCCACCCTGGTTGGGGTCTTGCGGGAGTCAACCAATCGATGTGTCCCTCTCACATCTCTCCATCTCTCTCTCTCTCTCTCTCTCTCTCTCTCTCTTGCTCTCGCTCTCGCTCTCACTCTCACTCTCGCTCTCCTCCCCTCCCACTCTGTCTGAAGATATTTGAGAAAACATCCTCGGGTGAGAATTGAAAAAAAAAAAAAGGAAAAGGAAAAGAAACAGAAATCACTTTAGTCTAAATGAACCCAATTAATATTTATTCTATACAATGTTAACATACAATATTGAAATGTTAACACTGACAAATATTTGGTTTGGTCACACTACAACAGAATTCTATATCATCCTGTGGGGTAATCAGAGTTAGTTCTACTAATCAACATATTCAAAGTCAGGGACAATATGAGTAAAATGCCTTAAATACCTCAGTTTTGTTGTTGTTTTATTTTGCTTGGGTTATTGCAAACTTTTACCTACTGCCTCACTAAAGAATAAACTTTAAGGTATTTATTGCTGCTGGCTCATTTATGTTAATGGCTCATTTATTGCTGCTGGCTCATTTATGTTAGAGGAGCCCCAGAAAAATTATCGTTGAGAATTCAGATAGCTGGAGAATCAAAATCTTTAACTTCACATCCAGGAATAGTGTACAAAAGCAGATTACCTACACTAAGGAATATTCATTCAGACCACTCTAATTCCAACACTGGCCAGAAGGACTGGCTACCTTCTATCTCTAAAGGGATCTGTGATAAAGCTATCTATATATATGCAAAACCCCAAAATTCATCTACATAATACTGCATGATGGGGCCTGAGAGTCCACACTAATCCCTGCTTAGAAATTTAAAGCAGTCCTTTGTTATCTTGACAACTGGTCTCCACTTGAGTTCCCTAAGCAGTCTCTAGAAGTCTTCAGCACTCCAGGTAAACAAGTTTGCTATATCCAGCAGGTAAACTCAGAACTGAAGTCAGCCTTGCAGTTGGTTTTTCCTTTTTAAGTCAGCCTTACAGCTTTTCAATCTTAAAAAGTTTTAAACAACTGGACTCCAAATGTTCCCCTCTCTGACACCTTTTCCCACTGAAAACATCTTCCCACCGCTGCTAATATAATCACAATACAAAAGAGCAGAGATTACAACTCCAGTCCTGCCAACTCCTAAACTCCTGGCCTCTCAACTTTTTTACTTCTTTAGGTGAAAATTCCACTTTGTTGGAGAGGTAAGTGACCGGAATTATCCATAACAAAGGTAGCCCAGTACCTAGCACATGGTAAGTCCTCAATAAATGGTACCTACCATCACCATCATGGTCGTAATTTAATATTGAGAGGCATAACTACAGAAATGACAAAATCTTCCCTGTAAAAAGACGAACCTGGAGCCTAACAAAGGGAAATAGGCATGATGTGTACTTGGTGTCAGGTACTCTCCTAAGCCCTTAGTTCATTCGTCTTCTCAGTTAATTTACTTTTCATTGTCTCCACCTTTACAGGTAAGAAAGGACATTCAGACACTCACTCAAGGTCTGGCAAACCTAAAAAGGCTGAATCCAGAACCTGTGCTCTTAAAACACTACTCCACACTGAACAAAGCCTTTCAAGGACGAGTCCTCTTCCACAGAGTGGGATGGTTCTGAGGCCAGATGAATAAACATAAGATTTGAGTTTGAAAAGTCTTCGGGCACCACCCTCCCCTGTTTAAACTTGAACACTATCCAAAGCTAACTCAACATTAAAGGGTAGAACAACTTCGCGTTTTTAAGAGCGCGAACTGATGAGTCAGACAACTAGGTATTAAGGCCTGCTGTGAGGCACATACCGGCTAGGCGACCTTAGCTTTTCTGAACCTCAGTTTCCTCATCTGCAAAATGGGAATAAAGAACAGCACCTACTCCACGAGCTGTTTCGAGTATTAACGCAAGGACTCGGGTAACGCACGCAGTTCGGGGCTCATTAAGAGTTCACTGTAAGCACGTAATGGGAACCATGGGAAAGGGGAGAAAGATAGGAACTCGAGTAGAAAGCGGAGCTTGTCGCTGGGTGTGACCCAGCAGAGGAGAGCGCGAGGACCCGCCCCCCGCGTCCCCCGAGCCCCCCGCACGGTAGCCCGCGCTTACCGCTCTTGGGTTTAGACTCGCCGGCCGGCCCGGCTGAGGCGGAGCGGGGCGGCTGTTGCCCTTTGCTGCTGCCCGAAGAGGCGGAGGAGCTGCTGGAACCGCTGTTCTTGTCCATGTCGGAGGCGGTGGCGGCGGCGTTGGGGGAGCTCTGCGGCATCAACGGGGGCCTCGGCGGCGGCGGCGGTCGGAGCGGAGCGGGCGCGGCAGGGACCCAGGCTCATGGCGTTCGGGGCCGGCGGGGGTCGGCGACGGCAGCGGTTCTCGGCCTTCATGGCGACATTTTTCCCTGTTTCCTTACTCGGCTTCTCAAATTGGAAGGAGAAGCGGCGGAGGGGCTGTCGAGCCCGGCGGCGGCAGTGACCCAGACGGAGGAGGAGGAGGCCGGGGCTCGGAGGTCCGGGCCGGGCCTGGCGGGGCGGAGGCTGCGGGGAAAAGGGAGGCGAGGGAAGGTGCGCGAGCCCCGCCGGCCGGCCGGATACGCTCTCCCGCCGCGGGGCAGGGGAGAGGGCTGGCTGTCTTGGTGCCGGGGACTGGTGTCTCCGACACAGCGACCGACACTCGCCTCTGGGCCGAGGCCGAGCTGCTCCTGGAATGGCGACGAGTCGCCAACAGCATCTCAAAGAACCCGGATGGACTATATATATAGTGGCGATGTGGAAGTGAAGCACTCTGGGAAATGTGGTTCTCGGCCCTCATCCGGGTCCAGTGATTTCCCCCCCCCCAACCCCCTCAGTGTGTTAGGGTGGATGATGGGACTTGTAGTCCAGGTTTTAGTATTAGCACACTATTATTGTTTGTACCATAATAATATACCGTATACTACTACTAATAACCCATCCAAACAGAGTACCTGTGGAATTCCTTTTTTGATTCATTATAGTGCTTATACTAGAGTTAATATCATTTATTCATGGCTCATGTTAGCTCCTAATAATAATAGTAGCAACAATAATGGTAAAACCTTACATTTAACATCATTTTACAGCACTTCTTCATACAATACTTCATTTCATTAATAATAGTTGTCATTCAGTGCTTATTGTTAGCAGGCACTATGCTGTGCAGTTTATGCAGATTATCACACTTAATCCTCACAATAACTCAAAAAAATTTTTTTCCTTTATTTTACTATTATTATTATTAGGTGAAAGGCAAAGCTTCTACTTCAACCCTTTTTTGTTAAATTAATTTTCCTCTTTTATTGATTTTATTTTATTTTTTTATCCTCACCCAAGGACATATTTTTTTTTTTGCATTTATCTTGAGATAGAGCGGGAGGGAGAGAGGGAGGAAGAGAGAGAGAGAGAGAGAGAAACATCAATGTGAGAGAGACACATCGACTGGCTGCCACCCACACGACCCCAACCGGGGCCGGGAACAAACTGCAACCAAGGTACGTGCCCTTAGTGGAAATGGAACCCGGGTCTCTCTGGTCCACCGGCCAACACTCTAACCACTGAGCCAAACCGGCCAGGGCTCCTTTATTGATTTTAGATAGAGAGGAAGGGAGAGGGAGAGAGAGAAAGAAACATCGATGTGAGAGAATATCGATTGGCCACCTCCTGCATGCCCCCGACTGGGGATCGGTCCCACAACCTGGGCATGTGTCCTGACCAGGAATCGAACCGGCAACCTCTTGGTGCATGAGTCACACTCAACTAATGAGCCACACCAGCCGGACAATAACTCAAATTTAAAGACGAGGTACTGGGCTTAAAAAGCTTAGATCACTGCCCTGGCAGGTGTGGCTCAGTTTGATTCTGGTTAGGGCACATACCCAGGTTGCCTGTCCATCCCAAGGAGCACCTATGGGAGGCAACCCATGGATGTTTCTTTCTCACATCGATGTTTCTCTCTCTGTCTCCCTCTCCCTTCTTCTCTCTCTAAAATCAACAGGAAACATATCCTCGGGTAAGGATTAAGGGGGGAGGGAAAAGCTTAGATCATTTACCCATAATCACATATATATTTTTGAAATCACATCACATCCATCTGTACTTGGGAAAATTATAAATGATGTCCTCCAATCACAGCCGTTTGAGATTCAAAGAAGCACTTAAGAAGAGCCCGTCCTCGTTAGTATAGTGGTGAGTATCCCTGCCTGTCAAAGGAGCACATAAACGTACTGTTAAAGAAACCAATGAACAGCCCAACCAGTGTGTCTCAGTGGTTGAGCGTGGACCCATGCACCAAGAGGCCACCGGTTCAATACCTGGTCAGGGCACATGCCCAGGTTGTGGGCCCAATCCCTAGTGCAGGAGGCGGCCAATCGATGTTCTCGCTCATCAGTGTTTCTTTTTTTTTCCCCTTATTGATTTTAGAGAGAGGGGAAGGGACAGGGAGAGAGAAATAGAAACATCAATGAGAGAGAACATCGATTGGCCGCCTCCTGCATGTCCCCCACTGGGGATTGGGTCCACAACCTGGGCATGTGCCCTGACCAGGAATTGAACCGGCAACCTCTTGGTTCATGGGTCAGCGCTCAACCAATGAACTACACTAGCTGGGCTTCTCATCAATGTTTCTATCTCTCTCGCCCTCTCCTTTCCTCTCTCTCCCCCTCTCCTTTCCTCTTTCTCTAAAATCAATACAGAAAAAAAAAATTTTTTTTACAAAAAGAGATCAACAAAAATTATCCTCAGACTAACCTTAGCTAGTTAGAAACCTGTTGTATGCCAGGCACTGTACTGAGCACAATGCCAAACTACATTAAAATTGAGGCATTTAATATAGTCCTAGTTTCCTAAGTTTGTTAAGCAAATAAACTACATTGGCTAGGCCAGCACTCACCAAGGAGCAAGCCATGTTCAGCTGGAGCCTAAAGATCGCAAAGGCCAATGGCGAGAAGCTGGGCGAGTTGGAGTCTGGCATCTCCCAGGCTCTCCTTGAGCTGGAAATGAACTCCCACCTCAAGGCCCAGCTAAGGGAACTAACTATAACAGAAAGAGCCCTGGCCAGTTTGGCTCAGCTGTTGGAACGTTGGCCTGTGGACCAGAGAGTCCTGGGTTTGGTTCCCGCTAGGGACACGTACCAAAAACAAACAAAAAAAATTAAAAAAAAACAGCTGCCAAAGAAATTGAAGTTGTTGGCAGTTGGAAAGCTATTATAATCTTTGTTCCCATTACTCAACTGAAATCTTTCCAGAAAATCCAAGTCTGGCTAGTACATGAATCAGGGGAGAAAAAAAAAATGTGGGAAGCATGTTGTCTTGTCTTCTTCTTCTTTTCTTTTAATCCTCACCTGAGGATATTTTTCTATTTATCATCAGATAAAGTGGGAGGGAGAGAGAGGGAGAAGGAGAGAAAAACATCCTGTGTCTCTCACATGGACTGGTTGCCTCCCACACCACCCAACCAGGGCCGGGGACAATCGGCAACCGAGGTTCATGCCCTTGTCCGGATCAACCCATGACTCATTGGTTCATGGACTGACGCTCTAACCGCTGAGCCAAACTGGCCAAGGCGCACGTTGTCTTTTTTGCTCAGAGATCCCTAAGTTAACTCGAAAAAGCCTACAAAAAATAAGCAAAAGCATCCCAAAAGCTGCACGACAATTCTGGCGAAACTGGATGGCAGCCAGTTCATAAAAGTTCACTTGGTTAAAGCACTGCAGAACAATATGGAGCACAGGGTTGAAATTTTTCTGGTATCTATAAGAAGTTCATGGATGAGGACATTCATTTTGAATTCCCAGAGTTCCAGTTGTAAACGAAAATGACTAAATACAGTATCATTCACAAGAAAAGACAAACTACAATGGAAGATTGTGATAAGTGCTATAATAAAGTTAACACAAAATGCTGACCATGGCAGAAGCTCCAAGGAGAGAAGTACAAATAGTTGAGAGAAATAAAAGAGGACTTCCCGGAGGTGGTGTCACTTGAGCTGAGCATAGAAGGATGAATGGAATTTTAGCAGTCAAATATTAACAAATAAATAAATAGACAAAATCTAGAATTTTGGTAATTGGGCCCTTTTTGGCTCCTTATCAATCATCACGTGTTATACAAAACATTAATAAGAATATATAAGCCAGTCAATTTCTTGAAATGATCTGTTTTAACTGGGACAAAGGAAATTAGATACCAATCTCATATTTTTTCATTTCCTTAAAATGCCCTCCACCTATCCTTATCTTGGTTCACCTTTTCCAGTCCCCCACCCTGCCCACAGATCATATTGAAATGAGAGAATAGCTACATAATGTTGGTCTGGAAACTTAATTTGATATTTAGAAGAAACAGCCTCAAATCCTGAGGTCCATTTTCATGCATGACTAGATTTGGAAGATACACTAAAATTCCTTGATACATTTGTAGTTCCCTAACAAAGATGTGAGAACTCTGATTACATGGATGAGTCATTCCTTCTATCACACATAAAGACAAAAGAGAGGGAAAGAGAAATTCCAGTGTAGTTCTTCCAAAACAAAGTGGTAGGTGTCCATCTGTCAGGCTACATTAAATCAGAAATAAATTTTTCATTTTCAAAATAGTTTCTTAGGGTCCTTGGCGCTTTCTCCTTGTGAAATATTTACAGGAAACATACATTTAAAAAGAGAATCAAACCACCTCCATCCTCTTGTGCAAGATGGTCAACGTTACCCTTTCCATAAAAAGCAAAGAATAGGAAAATCTGGAAACTTAGCTAGAAATGTAGCTGTGTAACAGCAGGAGGGGAAGTGTGAATGGTGATTTGTTCTGACTTGCTAAATAGATACCAGAGCTTTTTCCCATTTCTTTCTGATATTTACTTTTCAGAGTAGTCCAGCATATGTTTCTCAAGAATGGTCTGCGAATTCTCTGCATCAGAATTACTGGAAAAGTTTGGTCAAATAAAGATTCTCAGAATCCATATGCGATTTACTGATTCAAAATCTCTACTATTTGGGGCCTGGTAATCTGCATTTTAAAGATCAAACCAGATGATTCTTATGCGCACAAAAGTTTGCGAGAATTGACCTGTAATCTTAGCCATTTAACACACTGTTCCTCAGTTCCCCGCCTTCTTCACCAGAAAACAAGACTTATTTATTGGCTATCTTGAGAGTTGGTACTGGTACTCCTAGCTGGCAAGATTTCAGAGACGAGGCCACTGAGAGGTGATTGGGGGCTCTCCCTAAGGTCCGATCATTCCTCGTGAATTCTGTGTTCAACCTGGGAAGAAAAAGAAGGGACTTCGGATACTCAAAGACTAAATAGACTCTGGATTCCAGAGATCATGCATAACTCTTCAGTATCAGGTTTGAGGACGCGTTCGGCTAATATTGTCTCCGGCCGGCCGCCGTCGGCCGTCTAGTGATGTAACGTGACGTATCGTCTGGCTGCTGTCACCCAACTGTCAATATGGCGGCCCCCAGGAGTTGCGCTCTATGGGGCTACTATGGCCGTGGGTGGTCGCGGGTGATGCGAGGCCGCTGGCTCCCCGGGCTTCGTAGCTCCTGGCCCGGGAGTCCCCTGGGTGCGCGGCTTTTGTCCCAAGAGAAGCGGGCAACGGAAACGCACTTCGGGTTTGAGACTGTGTCGGAAGAGGAAAAGGGAGGCAAAGGTAAAAGGGGCGAGAGGGCGGATGGAGGGGTCTGACCGTCTGCGATCTAGTTTCTTCTGCCCAGCTAAGGGTTGATTTAACGTCCTGTTACATTAGCTCCGTTGCTGTAGCTTTTGCAGTCCTGACATACAAGGAGCCCCCCTGAGCCTGACCTTGGGCACCTCCTCTTTTTTTTTTTTTAAATCCTCATCCGAGGACATTTTTGCATCTATCTTCAGATAGAGCGGGAGGGAGAGAGGGGAGAAGAGAGAGAGAGAGAAACATCAATGTGAGAGAGACACATCCAGTGCTTGTCACCCACATGACTCCAGCCGGGGTTGGGGACAAACTGCAACCAAGGCACGCGCCCCTAGTGGAAACCGAACCCCAGACTCTCTGGTCTGCAGGCCAGTGCTCTAATCGCTGAGCCAAACTGGCCAGGGCGGTCACCTCCTCTTTTTAAGCAGAGCAATTACCACGAAATCCCATCAATTTAGCATTTATCATGTGCCAGGCACCGTGCAGACATTTCCAATTTTTATTTCAGCTGTTTTCCCCATATTACACATTTTAAAGTATTTTGAACAGTGCCTGAGATTTCGTAATTGTTCATTAAATATGAGCAGTTTCTTTGAGTCCAGCACTGTGCCACAGGCATGGGAAAGGAAAAGAACAGTTTTAAAACTTCATTTATAATGATGAAGGTATTATGCCCATTTTACAGATGGATAAGGTGAGGCTCTGAGAGGTTCTTTCACTCAGCCTATGGTCACCCAGGAAATAAGAGTCCGCAATGGAACTTCCCATCCTCTTAAAGACTACCACAGTGTATTACCTCTCACCTTAACTTTACTAAATGTGTAGCTCTACTGTAACTCTTTGAATATTGAATTTAAATTAACATTTATTTCACTATGAATCCCCAGAAAGCTAGGACAGTGGCTCGTTCATGTCTAAATCCTCGGTACCTGATGCACATTAGTTTTATAACTGCTTGTGGAGTGAAATAAGTAGAGCCAACTTAAACAATAGTAAACATTTACTGAGAGCCTAAAACCTTTAAAAATACTTCACATAAATTCTTATAAATAGAACCCAAAGAGGTAGGAACTATTAGCCTGGTTTTATAGATGAAGAAACTGTTGAAACAAATATTAAGTCACTTGCCCGAGATTGGCTAGTAAGCTGCAGAGCTGGCATTTGAATCAGGTGGGTTGTTTCCAAAATATTAATAACGTTTAACCTCTGTATTTTGCTTTACAATATATAAACATTTCACACAATGACAGAAGGGGAAGGACTTACCCACTGAGCTAAATACAGCTTCCAGATTTGAGACCCAAGATTGAAATACAGACAGTCTTCCCTTTACAGAGTATGCAGGATGGTAAAAATGACCATGCAAGTTGAAATCATGCAAAATGATCTTGATAATCAATGGGGAAAATTATAATTATTTCAGGACCTTTAAAAATTATTGAACAGCCCGGCTGGTGTGGTTCAGTGGTTGAGCATCGACCCATGGACCAAGAGGTCGCCTTATGGCGGGGAGGTAGGGGACTGGCACTGATTTTCTCATCTTATAGGCAAAAAAACTGAGGTGCAAAGAAATTAAATGTAGCCTGTGCCTTAAAGTGTCTTGGATAGTAAATTCCTTCTCTTTCCAGCTAGCCCAGATTCCACATTCTGCCTTGATCCTATGGAGATGATTTATGAGGACCCTCTATCAGGGACCCTTGACCCTGATTCACATCTTGCCATCCATCTGCCCACCAAATTGTACCTGAGGTTTTTTTCAGTAATACAGGCAGAGATGACCTGAGGCCTTCCCATCCATTAGTCATGTATCTCTCTAATGGATTTTGTTGTCTTTTATTATAATAACCATTAGAAAAAATTCTACCACCACCCTCGTCCTCTAAGAAACAGGAATCTATTTAGTACCAAGTATGTGCACGGTATGGATTACAAAATAATGGTCCTAAAGATAACTAAGACCGTAGAAAAGAGGAGGTGGCTTTTTTATATGAAGTAATATAAACCTTTTTTTTCTCATTAAACTTTGTTTTAATGGGTCTCAAAATTCTGTGACAGATTTTTGGTCAAGTTGTTTCCATTAAAAAATACTGATTTTAAAAACTAATAACTTAAAAACTGCCACACACACAAAAAAAAACCAAATGGTCCACAAAACATTCTCCTTTCCATCTAAAGGTTTTATAGTGCATTGTAATCATTAACCAGTCTTTTACTATGAAACTTAAATGGCTAATTGAGACAAAGAGTTCTGAGACCACTCTTCCACCACTGATTAAGACTGGGATGGTGGCCTGGCCGGTGTGGCTCAGTGGTTGAGCGTTGACCCATGCACCAAGAGGTCACCAGTTCGATTCCTGGTAGGGGCACATGCCCAGGTTGTGGGCCCGATCCCCAGTGGGGGGCGTGCAGGAGGCAGCCAATCGATGTTCTCTCTCATCGATGTTTCTATCTCTCTCTAAAAAAATAAAAAAAGAAAGAAAGAAAGAGAGAGAGAGAGAGAGAGAGAGAGAGAAAGAAAGAAAGAGAGACAGAAAGAGAGAGAGAGAGAGAGAGAGAGAGAGAGAGAGAGAGAGAGAGAGAAAGAAAGAAAGAAAGAAAGAAAGAAAGAAAGAAAGAAAGAAAGAAAGAAAGAAAGAAAGAAAGAAAGAAAGAGAAAAAAAAAAAAAAGACTGGGGTGGCAGGTATTGGGGATAATATTCACTTAGCCTTCTGAGCTTTCTGGGCAGACTTGGTGACTTTGCCAGCTCTAGCTGCCTTCTTGTCCACTGTTTTGATGACACCCACAGCAACTGTCTGTTTCATGTCATGAACAGAAAAGCAGCCCAGAGAAGGATAGTCAGAGAAGTTCTCAACACACACGGGCTTGCCAGGAACCATATCGACGATGGCAGCATCACCAGATTTCAAAAACTTAGGGCCATCTTCCAGCTTTTCCCCAGAACGACGGTCAATCTTCTTCTTCAGCTCAGCAAATTTGCAAGCAATATGAGCTGTGTGACAATCCAGCACAGGTGCACAGCCAGCACTGATTTGGCCTGGATGGTTCCAGATAATCACCTGAGCTGTGAAGCCAGCTGCTTCCACTGGTGGGTCATTTTTGCTATCACCAGCCACACTGCCACGACAAACATCTTTGACAAACATGTTCTTGACATTGAAGCCCACGTTGTCCCCAGGAAGAGCTTCACTCAGAGCTTCGTGGTGCATTTCAACACAGACTTTACTTCAGTTGTAACATTGACTGGAGCAAAGGTTACCACCATGCCGGGTTTGAGAACACCAGCTTCCACTCCGCCCACAGGGACAGTACCAATGCCACCAATTTTGTAGACATCCTGGAGAGGCAGACGCAGGGCCTTGTCAGTTAGACAAGTTGGTGGCAGGATGCAATCCAGAGCTTCAAGCATTGTGGTTCCACTGGCATTGGCATCTTTATGGGTGACTTTCCATCCCTTGAACCAAGGCGTATTAGCACTTGTCTCTAGCATACTGTCACCATTCCAACCAGAAATTGGCACAAATGCTACTGTGTCAGGGTTGTAGCCAATTTTCTTAATGTAGGTGCTGACTTCTTTAATGATTTCCTCATATCTCCTCTGGCTGTAGGGCGGCTCAGTGGAATCCATTTTGTTAACACCAACAATCAGTTGTTGCACACTCAGTGTATAAGCCAGAAGGGCATGCTCACGCTCTGCCCATTCTTGGAGATGCCTGCTTCAAATTCACCAACACCCGCAGCAACTATTGGGACAGCACAGTCAGCCTGAGATGTGCCTGTAATCATGTTTTTTATGAAGTCTCTGTGTCCTGGGGCATCAATGATGGTCACATAATACTTGCTGGTCTCGAATCTCCACAAGGAGCTATCAATGATGATACCACGCTCACGTTCAGCTTTCAGTTTATCCAAGACTCAGGCATACTTGAAGGAGCCCTTCCCCATCTCGGCATCCTCCTTCTCAAATTTTTTGATGGTTCTTTTGTCGATCCCACCACATTTGTAGATCAGATGGCCAGTAGTGGTAGACTTGCCAGAATCTACTTGTCCAATGACGACGATGTTGATATAAGTCTTTTCTTTTCCCATTTTGGGTTTGATTTAGAGGTGGTTTTCACGACACCTGTGTTCTGGCGGCAAACCCATTGCGGAAAAAAAACAAACAAAACTAATATAAACCTTTTTAAAAGAGACCATGTTAAGTTGTAGATTTGGGCATTAAGCATTATGCCTTAAGTTCACTTTGGAAAGAGGCAATTTCAGGAAGAAAAAGAAAGCTTCCTTCCCTTTCACTTAGGATTTTTCCAAGTTAATATTGTCAGTAACACAATTGTATTGTATTTCTCCCATGTCAGTCTATCAGGTGTTTGAAAGTGTGGCCAAGAAGTATGATGTGATGAATGATATGATGAGTCTTGGTATCCATCGTATTTGGAAGGATTTGCTGCTCTGGAAAATGCACCCATTTCCTGGGACCCAGCTACTTGATGTTGCTGGAGGCACAGGTAATATCCATGCTAGTATCCTTAGGTACCACTGACCACCTTTTACCGAAATTAGTGTCTCTTGTTAGAATGAGCTGCCTCACCTACCATTAGCCTGAAGAGGGTAGTTGAAAATCAATACGCTTCTAAGAAAGGTTTACTCTTTTCCTTTTAACTGAATGTCAATCAAAAACATAGAATATCAGCTTTGTACCTGTCACTTTTCTAAAATGCACAGGATTACAAAGTAAAAAGACCCGTTTTTTACTCCAGGACATTTCACCATCTAAATGGCTTTTACCTTTTGTTTAACCTTTGACCCACTTTCCGTCTTTCTGGGTGGCGGGGGGATGCCTTCTCTCATATTACATAGCTTTCTGGACAGCCTTTTCTGCTTAATCCATTGTCACATCAGATATCAAAAGCTCAATTGTTTATGCATGCTCCTTTGTTACTTAGTGCACACTAGACATTTGGGGACAAAATATCGGGTTTCTAACATGCATCTTGGTGATATCATTACATGGTTAATGTACATGTTTAATTACATTACAGTGATATGTAATATAATGCAATAATGCAATATTATACAGTGATGTATAATATAATGCAATAATGCCCGGCCAACAGAATAATATGTAGTAAATTATAGTAGAATAATCTCCATATTTGAAATCAATGTGGCTTTATTGATATGGTCCTCTCCCCAAATGGAATCTTAGAAGTCAGTAAAAAAAAAAAAAAAAATCCTGCTCAGTGGAGGACAGACAGTTTAGCAGAATCTATCAAAATCTAAAATGTTTATAATAGGATCCCACAATTCTAATTCTAGATCTCAAGTCTAAAAAAAAAAACTGGCAAGAAAAAGCTACAAGGAGGGGTTCAGTCACAGCTGCCTACATTTCCGGTGTACCATAACCAGTGGCATTACTTCATGCTGACAACTGCCCATTTAGAAAAAGTAATGAGCTGGGCTGCTGTGGCCCAGTGGACTGAGCATCGTCTCATGGACTGAGAGGTCCCGGTTTCATTCCCAGTCAGGGCACATGCCCGGGTTGCGGACTTGATCCCGGTGCGGGGCCTGCAGGAGGCAGCTGATCAATGTTTTTCTCTCACATCCATGTTTCTATCTCTCTCTCCCTTCCTCTCTCTCTAAAAAATCAATAAAAACATACTTAAAAATTATTGCCCGGCCAGCATGGCTTAGTGGTTGAGCGTCGACCCATGCACCAAGAGGTCACCTGTTTGATTCCTGGTCAGGGCACATGCCCAGGTTGTGGGCCAAATCCCCAGAGGGGGTCATGCAGGAGGTGGCTAATCGATGTTCTCTCTCATCAATGTTTCTATCTCTTTCCCTCTCCCTTTTTCTCTCTCTAAAAATCAATAAAGAAAAAAAATTTTTTAAATACTTAAAATTTATTAGAAAAAGACTAGAAAGCTGTACACTAAATTCTTTTTTTTTTTAATCCTCACCCGAGGACATTTTTTTTGCATTTATCTTCAGATAGAGCAGAAGGGAGAGAGGGAGGAAGAGAGAGAGAGAAACATCGATGTGAGAGAGACACATCGACTGGTTGCCACCCAAAAGACCCCAACCGGGGCCGGGGATAAACTGCAACGGAGGTATGTGCCCTTAGCGGGAACCGAACCCAGGACTCTCCAGTCCACGGGGCGACGCTCTAACCACTGAGCCAAACCAGCCAGGGCTAAATTCTTAATACTTGTTATGTCTGGAGAAGGTATGGACAGAGAAGGCAACTTTCATGTTTTATTCTTTTTTTTTTTTTAATTTTGTTTTTTTTTTACCCTCACCCAAGGACATTCTTTTGCATTTATCTTCAGATAGAGCAGGAGGGAGAAAGGGAGGAAGAGAGAGAGAGAAACATCAATGTGAGAGAGAAACATCGAATGATTTCCACCCACACAACCCCAACTGAGGCCTGGGACAAACTGCAACCGAGGTACGTGCCCTTAGCGGGAACCAAACCCGGGATTCTCTGGTCCGTGGGCCGACACTCTAACCGCTGAGCCAAACTGGCCAGGGCTCATGTTTTATTCTATATATTGAGATGTTGAGTCTTTTACAAAGTTTTCTAAAGAATCTTATAGGTTAAAAAATAACCATTACTGTTTTTGTTTGTTTCTATCCTTCCTCCTGTTGGCTTCCCACAGGTGACATTGCATTCCGGTTCCTTAATTATGTTCAGGGCCAGCATCAGATAAAGCAGAAGAAGAAGCTAAGGGCCCAGCAGAATTTATCCTGGGAAGAAATTGCCCAGAAGTACCAGAATGAAGAGGATTCCTTGGGGGGTTCGCACGTCATGGTCTGTGACATCAATAAGGAGATGCTGAAGATTGGAAGACAGAAAGCCTGTGCTCAAGGATACAAAACTGGCAAGTCTTGTAGGAATTAGACACAGAGGAAATGTTTATATGTTTACAAAATAAGACAGAATATGGGAAATGTTTTGTTTTGTTTTTTTTATCCTCACCCGAGGACATTTTATCATTTTTTGTTCAGATAGAGTGGGAGGGAGAGAGAGGAAGAGAGAGAGAGAGAAACATCGACGTGAAAGGGACACATCGAGTGGCTGCCACCCACACGACCAACCAGGGCTGGGGACAAACTGCAACTGAAGTACATGCCCTTAGCGGGAACCGAACCCGGGTCTCTCTGGACCGCAGGCCGACACTCTAACCGCTGAGCCAAACCGGCCAGGGCAGAATATGGGAAATGTTAAGTGCTTTTTTGTCCTGCTTTCGAAAACTTATAGGTAGGTAGGAGTTGAAGAGAATTTGTGCAGGTGAATCCAGTTTGTGTTGTTTTATGTATATTATTTCAGCAATCCAGGGAGTTAGATAATCAGCCCTATGTGACAGGGGAGATGACCAAAGCCCAAAAAGGATATGTATCTTTTTCAAGTAACACAACTTAAATGGCAGATCTCAAATTGGAGCTGAATCTTTGGATCTCAGCTCCTGGACTCTGAGACAGAACTTCTACTTTCAATTCCCAGTACCTCCCCGATGACCCCAAACATCCTATTCTTGAGCCACTCCATTCCCTTGGAAGTGCTAGGATGGTTTGATTGCTGTGGAGGCCCAGAAGGTGCACTGCGCTTAAAGAAGGGACTCGCCCTTCAGCCGCAGTGGTATAGTTAGCTGCCAGCCTCTACCTCTTAGCACCTGCAGGCTCTGCCTCAGCTTTCCAGCCAGGCTTTTTCCTGGCAGCGCCCAGCCGATGGCTGAGCACAGGGGGCTGCTAGGGTCTGGGATATTTTTTTCTATTTATCTTCAGATAGAGTGGGAGGCAGAGAGAGGGAGAGAGAGAGAAACATCTATGTGAGAGGGACAGATCGACTGGTTGCCTCCCGCACGACCCTGACCAGGGCCGGGGACTGAACTACAATTGAGGTACCTGCCTTTGACCGGAATCGAACCTGCGACTCATTGGTCTGCGGGCTGATGCTCTACCACTGAGCCAAACCAGCCAGGGCCCAGGCGAGACTCTTAACAGGCAGTCTTTGCTCCAGTGCCCCCTGTTGGGTAGGCCGAGGCTTGATCTGATCTGCATCAAGGTCTAACAGGTTTCCCTACCCATTCTTGCTTCCTCTTTTAACTTTCCCAGGTGCCCTGCCCACCCCCCTCCCCCCAAAAAACAAAACAGAAAACCCTTTGTAGTCCATCTCAGCATCAGTTTCTCAGAAGGCCCAACTGATACAGCTGAAGAAACACCTGTAAACAGTACAGCAGGTCCTAGAATGACGTTATTTTGTTCAATGACGTTTTGTTATAACGTGGCTGCGAAAAACATTTTTGATTCCTGGCCAGGGCCACTGTCTGTGTGCAGTTGGCATGTTCTCCCCATGTCTGCGTGGGTTTTCTGCGGGTACTCCAAGTTCCTCCCACATCCCAAAGCTGTGCACATGAGGTGAATTGGCCTGTATAAATTGTCCCAATCTGAGTGGGGGTGGGTGGGTGTGAGTGCACCCTGTGATGGAAGGGTGTCCTGTCTAGGCCTAGTTTTTTTTTTTTTAGTTTTTTTTTTTTTTCCTTTATTGATTTTAGAGAGAGAAGAAGTGGGAAGGAGAGAGAGATAGAAACATCGATGAGAGAGAACATTGATTGGCCGCCTCCTGCATGCCCCCCACTGGGGATCTGGCCCACAACCCGAGCATGTGTCCTGACGGGAATGGAACCAGCAACCTCTTGGTGCATGGGTCGACGCTCAACCACTGAGCCACCCTGGCCAGACTGTCCAGGCTTAGTTTTACCTTTCAACCTGAGCTGCCGGGAGAGGCTCCAGCCACCTGCAACCCTGAATTGGAATGATTGGGTTGGAAAATTATCAGATTTGTTTTTATTATCTTCCTTAAATGTATCTATAGCTCACATTTATTTCAGTGTTTAATATTAGAAAGGTATTGAGTCTTTTTTTAGAAGTTGGGTGATGCTTTTGTGACCAGAAAGATGCTGTAGGAACTTAAACTCTTGTTTATATCAATTAGCCTATGGTCAAATTGGTTTCGTTATCCATCATTTCACTTAAAGTTGTAGTTTCCTAGAACTTATCGACGATGTTAAGTGAGGACTTACTATATTCCTAAACCACAGTACTCTCAACAGCAGATAGACTGCATATCTCCAGGAAGCCACTTCAACCACGAAACAAACAATTTGTGGCCTAAATTAAAGATGTACATTTTTTTTTTAATCCTCACCCGAGGACATTTTTGCATTTATCCTCAGATAGAGTGGGAGGGAGAGAGGGAGGAAGAGAGAGAGAGAAACATCGACGTGAGAGAGACACATCGATTGGTTGCCACCCACACAACCCCAACCAGGGCCAGGGACAAAGTGCAACGGAGGTACGTGCCCTTAGCGGGAACCGAACCCGGGACTCTCCCGTCTGCGGGCCAATGCTCTAACCGCTTAGCCAAACTGGCCAGGGCAAGATGTACATTTTAAAAGCATCTATCTCAGTCTGTTGAGAAAAAAAAAAATGTACATTTTAAATTTGGCTTTCTGTTTGTTTTGATATTTTGAAGTACTATTTTACCCCCCACCCCAATTTTTTCAAGTAGAAGTAATGATCCTAGCAGCTGTACCATGTTTACCCAGCTTTCCAGAGCCCCTGCTCTGCCCTCTCCCATGCGGGCCACGCACTGCAGGCAGCCACTGTGGGAGGCAGTGGTGTGCAACAAAGAAAACCAAGTCCCTCAAGTCAGCATCAGCACTTCTCTCCTTCCCTCCCCCACCAGGAGTGTCTGTGGTTATTTTAGCTCAATTCTTCCTCCTCCTCCTCCTCCCACCCTCAGAACAGCTGCCTATACCCAGGGCAGCCCACTTGGCCCCCAAGATGAAGGGCTCTTTTGTTAACCATCAACACTGACCAGAAGGCAGACAGTCGCTAGTGTTTTTAGACAAAGGCACTATGTTTCCTTACTCCTACTGAAAAACGTGTTTCCCTTCTCTCTGGTACTCAGCCATACAGAATGGTGAACAAATGCCCTGGCCGGTTTGGCTCAGCAGTTAGAACATAGGCCCGCGGACCAAAGAGTCGTGGGTTCGATTCCAGTCAAGGGCACGTACCTCAGTTGCGGTTCAGCCCCCGGCCCTGGTTGGGTCGTTCGGGAGACAACCAATTGATGTGTCTCCCTCACACTGATGTTTCTCTCTCTCTCTCTATCTCTCCCTCCCACTCTGTCTGAAAATAAATGGAAAAATATCCTCGGGTGAGGATTAAAAAAAAAAAAGAATGGTGAACAAAGATAGAAATGATAAGTCATGTTCCATTTCTGGAATCATCTCTTCATAGCATAGCTTACCCTTCAGGCTCTCCTCACTGCCAAGACAAATCCACCTGCATAGAAATCATTAAATGCCAGGTAATACAATTGTCTTTATCTTTCCTCCTTGCTTTATCAGTCTCCACTAATAATGCCTTTGCAAAACAATACCATGCAAAAATAGTTGAAACTGAGTAGGAGGATCCTAGAAATTATGTGATAAATGTAACAGTTAATGAGTAAAGACATTTTTGTGTGTAGCATGGGTTTTTTTACGTTTATGTGTAGCACTTTCTCCCCAAAGGAAGCTCGGAGGGCAGCAGCCTTAGATTATTTGTTGGATTCTAAAAGTGATATTCTTGAGAGAAGTTTTGGATTTCTAAATTCAAAATTATGGAAAATATTAAGAAAAAAGTAAATGTTACCCATAATTCAAAAATCCAGAGATAGTCTTCAGTATTTTTTTTTCTTTATTGATTTTAGAGAGAGAGAGGAAGGGAGAGGGAGAGAGAGACAGAAACATCGATGAAAGAGAACATCGATTGGCCGCCTCCTGCATATCCCCCACTGGGGATCAGGCCCACAACCTGGGCATGTGCCCTGACCTGGAATCGAACTGGCGACCTCTTGGTGCATGGGTCGACACTCAACGGCTGAGCCACGCTAGGCACTCTTCAATATTTTAATAGATTTCCTTCCTATCTTTTTTCTAATCATTTCCTTTTTATAAAATTGAGAACACCTTGTATTCTGCCTTAATTCATCATTATGAGATTTTTCCATGTCATTAAAATTTTCTTAAAATCAGCCCGGCCAGTGTGTCTCAGTGGTTGAGCATCGACCCATGCACCAAGAGGTCACTGGTTCGATTCCCGGTCAAGGTACATGCCCAGGTTGTGGGCCCGATCCCCAGTGAGGGGCATGCAGGAGGTGGCCAATCGATGTTCTCTCTCATCGATGTTTCTATCTCTCCCTCTCTCTTCCTCTCTCTCTAAAAATCAATAAAAATATTTTTAAAAATTAAAAATAAACTTTGCTCACCTGAAAGATAGTAACAGCTATCTCATGGAGTTGGTATGAGGATATGATAATATACGTACAGTCTTATATGTCCCCTTTTATCTGTGGGGGGATATGTACTAAGACCCTCAGTGGAAACCTCAGAAAGCACCAAACCCTATATATACATACTATGTTTTTTCTATATATACATACATACCTATGATGAAGTTTAATTTACAAATTAGGCACAGTAAGAGATTAACAATAATTAATAATAAAATAAAACAATTATAACAATATATTGTAATATGCAGCCCCCTCCTCAGGTTTGGCATTTCGCTGGGTGCAGAAGAGACAGCTAGCCCTGGCCAGTTTGGCTCAGTGGTTAGAGCATCGGCCTGCGGTCCAGAGAGACCCGGGTTCGGTTCCCGCTAAGGGCACGTACTTCGGTTGCAGTTTGTCCCCGGCCCTGGTTGGGTCGTGTGGGTGGCAGCCCCTCGATGTGTCCCTTTCACGTCGATGTTTCTCTCTCTCTCTCTTCCTCTCTCTCCCTCCCACTCTATCTGAACAAAAAGATGGAAAAATGTCCTCAGGTGAGGATAAAAAAAAAAAAAAGAAGAGACAGCTACCCAGACTGAGACAAGAACTAACTTTCTCTTTCAGGACTTGCTTGGATATTAGGAGATGCTGAAGAACTACCCTTTGATGATGACAAGTTTGATGTTTACACCATTGCCTTTGGGATCCGGAATGTCACACACATTGATCAGGTACGAATGGCTGCCTCCTCAGCTTGGTACAAATGACTGCATCTCAGGATATTAGTTCTCCTGGAGTGGCTACAGTGAATGAAGAAAGATGGAGAGATTCTGTTCTGGATTCAGCTCTTGAGTGGAGTGACTGTTTCAGAGTCAGGGGCCTCGATCCTTTAAGTTGCCAATATACCTACTCACAAAATTGATAAGGACCAAAACCATAGAGCAGATCCCCATGGAAGCCTCTGTTGCCTGGGCTGGTATTTACATCTTTGAGACTGTCAGTCTTGCTCTGATATTTCATCTGTTTCCTCTCACTTGTGAAGCCATCTGACCTTGTGAGTTTGCAGAAGCACAGAGGCATTTCTGAGTTTGATGCAGAATAAAGCACTCAAGCACTATTTTGGCAGAAGGTAGCTAGTAGATTCATGGTTCCTCTATAGAGAGAAAGCAATATACAGTTCTTAATCTGATGCAGCTCTTCTTTCTTTTTTTATCCTCACCCGAGGACATTTTTTGCATTTATCTTCAGATAGAGCAGGAAGGAGAGAGGGAGGAAGAGAGAGAGAGAGAGAAACATTGATGTGAGAGAGACACATTGAGTCGTTGCCACCCACACGACCCCAACCGGGGCCAGGGACAAACCGCAACCCAAGTACATGCCCTTAGCGAGAACCGAACCCAGGACTCTCTGGTCTGCAGGCTGATGCTCTAACCGCTGAGCCAAACTGGCCTGGGCTGATGCAGCTCTTCTTTATTTCTACTTTAACATTCTGTCCAAAGCATTTGAAGACAAAGTGTAAGACATTTGTTTCGTTTCTGTAATATGGGCTCCAGTTACCTGATTCTTCTGCTCTGGTTGGGACATCCTTCATGGTGGTCTTCAGCTTGTTTTTTGTGACCTGTCCTGTGTCTGTAGCCAGTTTATTTCTTTTCATTCAAAAGAAGTGGAGCCCGGCCGGTGTGGCTCAGTGGTTGAGTGTCGACCCATGCACCAAGAGGCTGCCGGTTCAATTCCCGGTCAGGGCACATGCCCAGGTTGTGGGCCCGATCCCCAGTGGGGGGCATGCAGGAGGCAGCCAGTTGATGTTCTCTCTCATTGATGTTTCTATCTCCCTCTCCCTCTCCGTCTCTCTAACATCAATAAAGAAAAAAAAAAAAAAAGAGGTGGAGCCCTGGCTGGTATGGCTCAGTTGGTTGGACGTCGCCCTGTGCACCGAAAGGTTGCCAGTTTGATTGCCAGTCAGGGCACATGCGTGGGTTGCAGGCTTGATCCCTGGTAGGGGGGGTGCAGGAGGCAGCTAATTGATGTTTTTATCTCACGTTGATGTTTCTCTCTCTCCCCCTCTCCCTTGCTCACTCTCTAAAACACGATTTTAAGAATCTTTTTAAAAAAGTGGAATAGATTTAAAGTTCAAAAGGTACAAAAGTGTCTATCAGTGAAAGTCTTCCTCCCAACCCGTGTATCCCAACCTTCAGTGCCTCCTCTCCCTTCAATCACCAATTTCTTGTGTATCTTTGCAAAGACGTTTTGTGCATATTAAATGTATTTATATTTTTTCTTTTTTTATACAAATAATAATACACGAAACATTTTTCCCATTGGTTTTTTTCCTCAAAAATATATCTTTGGAGATTTTTCCATGTCAGTAACATAAAGAACATGGCTCTTCCTTTTTTCAATAGCTGCATAGATTCCATTTGTATAGAGAGAGGTTCCATAATTTAACCAGTCTCTCATTAATGGTTACGATCCTTCTAATCTTGTGCTGTTCAAATAGTGCTGCATGTCATTCCCATAGTAGAAGCATTTCTGTAAGATAGATTCCTTAACATAATATTGCTTCATCAAATAGGATATACATTGTGATTTTGATCATTCAAAATCTGCCCTTCGTGGGGGTTGTACCAACCTGAGTCAGTTTAGATTAATCCAAGTAACATTCTCTTCATTAGAGCAGAAGGCCTTTTAGGATGTTGTAGGGTTATTTCTGCTGTTACAGCTTCCCAACTGAAAATGAACAAAGGATCTGTGGGAAATAACTTTTATAATGCCCACAGTAGCTAAAGCTCTCTCAGCCTCATGGAATTGAGTGAGTCATTCTCTTGTTCCTTTTCTCACTCAGGCACTCCAGGAAGCCCATCGGGTCCTGAAACCAGGAGGACGGTTTCTCTGTCTGGAATTTAGCCAAGTGAACAATCCCCTTGTATCCAGGTTGGCATTGTTAACAGGGCTTGATTCTCATTGTTTAGCCAATGGTTCCCATCCCCAAATGGATAGAAAGTAGCCAGTAAGCACTAAGCATGAACCTCATTGGCTGACTCCCTGAGGGATAGTGCCACCTCAGAGGTCAGACACTCCTGAATGACAACATCTAGACCAAAAGAGTCTCAAACCAGCAACCAGAGGCTTAAGTCTGTCCACAGATTTTGTTTTGAGTCCTGGCACTTGGAGAAGTTGACTCAGATGTCCATATTTAAAAATCAGAAAAGTTTATATAAAAGTCTGGATTTCTAGCTTCACTTGAGAAATCAGATATACAGCAACCCTGGGGAAGTTGTATTCCCACATGGCTATAGTCAGAGCTGAGTAGTAACTACCCCTTCTCCACTTTTATGGTACTTCCTAACTACCTGTCACCACATCCTCACTACTCCCTACTAATCTTGCACCTGCCCACTTCACTTATTTTAGATACTTGCTTGACTCCTATAGGCATTTGAGTTTATGACACCAGGCTTAGACCTTCTTGCTTCTTACCAAGGGGTGTGTGCTAACCTTAATTTTTCGCCTTTTTTTTTTAGGCTCTATGATCTCTATAGCTTCCAGGTCATTCCTGTCCTGGGAGAAGTTATTGCAGGAGACTGGAAGTCCTACCAATACCTTGTAGAGAGTATTCGACAGTTCCCATCTCAGGTACAAAACTTCTGTCGCTTACGACAAAGGCCCAAAAGGTGACCTCCAGGTGATCCTTGCCACATCTCCCCTTTGTGTTTCAGGAGGAGTTCAAAGAGATGATAGAAGATGCAGGCTTTCAGAAAGTGACTTATGAAAATCTAACATCAGGCATTGTGGCCATTCACTCTGGCTTCAAACTATAACTCCTTCACCATCCTGGAGCACGAACCACTCACATCCTGTCAAAAGCCTGCAACTGAAGGATAATCAGGCCGGTGAGACCAGCAACAGAACATCTCCTCTTAAGGATGTGTGCCTCGGACTCATGTTCTGATATGACCAATCTCAAAGTGGAAGAAACAAATTCCTGTCACTTTATTTCAACTTTCACTGGGAACTGCTTCAGGCCTTCTCCCTGAGGTATTATGTCTGTATTTTTTGCTCAATTCCTGCTATTTTTTCCTCAGTTGTGCGGTGTGTGGTTAAGGTAAAACCAGCACGAAAACTCGTTTTTGAAGCGTGTCTGTAGTTTCTCTGCTGGTGCTGACTTCCAGAGACAATGAATCATTTGAATCTGGTGATTTGAACCAGAAAATTTCCTACCTGTACCTGAGTCAACCTTTCAGCCTACGACTGGTTGAGGGCCAGAAGCCAAGGCCCATCAGAGGGCTAACAATCACAACTAGAATTATGTACTGAACCAGTAAATGAGTTTACAATTTGTATGGTATTTGTGATTATTTTTCTTGAGGGTAATACATTTGTTATCATTCAGTGAGTGCTCTTCTACCAAAAGCCACTATTGTGCCCTCCGTGCCTGTCCTGAAGAAAACAACTCAACAAATCCTGGAAAGAATAAATGTACCAGCAAATCCTTCCTTTTATGTCTTCTGTAGAGAGCTTCTTTGTCAGAATATATTTTGGGAAAGGGTTTTATAGCAAATATAGTTTGAAAACTATTTATCTAGCCTAACCATCTCCAATTCTCAGGGACAGAGTTGAGCAGAGCTCTGTATCCTTAATATAGTAATTGATGTTAAAATGAGGCCCTACCACAGCAGGTGTGGCTCAGTGGATTGAATGTTGTCCCATGGACTGAGAGGTCCCGGTTAGATTCCTGGTCAGGGCACATGCCCAGGTTTCAGGCTCAGTCCCCAGTGGGGGGCATGCAAGAGGCAGCCAATTGATGTTTCTCTCTCACATTGATGTTTCTCGCTCTCCCTTCCTCTCTCTCTAAAAAAATCAATAAAAAGGTATTTAAAAATAAAAATGAGGCCCTATTTTTTACGTGGATAAAGCTTAAAGTTTTTGTGGGGCCTTGCTAAGAAATTACAGAAACCAACCTGGGAGTTGGCTTGCAATTTGTTCATTGTAGATAACTTAGTTCAGGGCTATTTGAAAAGGCTTCAGATATGCTGCCCCTTCTTGTCCCAGCACAGTAGGGATCATTTGTGTCCCTTCACTCATAAGGCCTTGCCATGTCACTGAAAAGCTTCCAGATACAGCTATCTATATGTAACTATTTCAAAGACAGCAACTAAGAGCACTTAATAAAATGCTAAACCTTAGAAAAACTTTGCCTTACATTTTCCCCCCCACCCAGCTGGAGCCCATGGGCCTTTGAAATTAACAGGGAACAGGTACTGGAGGGAATTTCGTAAACCATCAACCCAGTCCTATCTCCAAAGCAATGTGATTTCCTCACATCTGAATAAATAAGTTAAGCCCTGGCCGGTGTGCTCAGTGGTTAGAGTGTTGGCCCACACACCAAAGGGTCTCCGGTTCAAGTCCCAGACAAGGGCACATACCTGGGTTTCAAGCTCCATCCCTCAGCCCTGGTTGGGGTGCGATGTGAGAGACACATCGACGTTTCTCTCTCTTCCTCCCCATTCTCTCTAAAACCCAATGGAAAAAATATCCTCGGGTGAGGATTAACAAAAAAAATAAAATAAAAAATAAAAATAAGCAGCCCAGCCGGTATGGCCTAGTAGACTGTGCAATGTCCCATGCACCAAGAGGTTGCTGGTTCGATTCCCGGTCAGGGAGCATGCCCAGGTTGCAGGCTCAATCCCCAGAATGGGGTGTGCAGGAGGCAGCTGATTGATGTTTCTCTCTCATTGATGTTGCTCTCTTCCCCCTCTCCCTTCCTATTAAAAAAAAAAAATCAATAAAAATATATTAATAAGTTAAAAATGGCCCCTATTAAAAAAAATCAATAAAAATATATTAATAAATAAGTTTAAAATGGCCACTTCCTGGCAGTAAGGGCCTAATCAAGCCAGAACCCCTAATGTCCAGCTGCTTGTATTTGTATGAACAGACTGAAAATGTTTCCAGTCCTAACACAGCTCAACTTCACAGGACTCCTAAAACAGCAAGTTGTGGTAAAGAAAAACAATCTTCCACAGATGTCACAGACCTAATGCCGCTCTTAAGATGGAGTCATCACCTACCAACTAAAATCACTCCCTTCTGTGTAGCAATAGCCTGGCTGCTCAGAAATCCTACTTATATCTCACAGACACAAGATTTAAAACTAAAAGCCTTACCTCATGTGAACACTGATAATAGGGTAACTAAAAAGCCAGGACCTTCCTTGCAACCCCAAGATGGGTGTCGATTGTTTCAGCCTCTGGAGTATTTCCTTTCTACCTACAAGTCTGCCATATTTGCTTAAAAGACTTAAGTCTTCCTAAAATTGGTAGCAGGAAACCTTTAATGAAGGCTAACTTATCCAGCTTTAATTTTTTTTTTTAAAGAAAAACTTCAATTCACATGTGTTAATTGGGTTTCTGACCACAGCTAAAGCACAGCACAGCAGGCTTACACATTTAAATTCCTGAAAAGACATAAGAATCACATGGAGGGCTGCTGCTCAAAAAACTTTTTCCCTTTTAAAACCACCATTAATCTTTACAGTATCCTTTTGGGGCCTGGCAGGGGAGGGGGAATAGCCCAGAGAACAAATTTCTCATTAGCTCAATGTAGTTACCATCTTATTTCTATTTTATAGCCATAGAAAGCTTATATAATGGAGTTCTACTACACATTTATCACCTCCACCTAAGCCTAAGGCCTATAACATTTTTTTCTTTATTGATTTGAGAGAGGAAGGGAGAGGGGGAGAAATAGAAACATCGATGAGAGAGAACATCGATTGGCTGCCTCCTGCATGCCCCCCACTAGGGATTGGACCCACAACCTGGGCATGTGCCCTGACTGGGAATCGAACTGGCGACCTCTTGGTGCATGGGTCAATGCTCAACCACTGAGCCACACTGGCCAGGCAAGGCCCAGAACATTCTATAGCAACATCTTTGAACAAAATGAGCACTTATTAAGAACAGTATTTATCAGGTTAGGAATAAGAATCCAAAAGTTTCTCTGACATGCACCTCTGAGTATTCTTCTGCCATGCATAACAGTCGTAGACGTGTGAGAATTATACTCCAAGTACTGAATAGGCTAGTATACTATATTCCACAGAAACTTACTTCAGGGACTCACCCCCACTAACCTAGATGGTTATGGGCCACCTTTAACCCTAGATTAATTGAACAAATTTTAACTAACACAGAGTTCTCCAACAAATTTTATTTCGGGAGGAAAGGAATGGATTTTGAGGAAGAAAAACATAGGGCAGAGAGGTATGGAATAGAAAATAAATACAAATGTAAGCTGTTTGCTAATTGTTTTATAACCACAACAAATGAGTACAGAGAATGCCCTGTACAAAACAACACAATAAAGGTTCAAGATCAAGGTGTTCCTTTAGGCAAGGCTGAAGATTTCAGTCTCTGGTATTTGGAATTTAGGCTGCAATCCTTATTTTTGGATGGATCACTGGGTGTGTGGTACAGTCCATGCTTTTAACCAGATTTGAACAGAAGAATGGCCACTTGGCCCAGGTAGAAGTAGATGAAGTGTTTGGTTTCATGTGTCACGTAACTACCGAAGTTCCTCCCCACGATGCAGTGCCAGGTGGGGTTGTACTTCTTGTCAAACTCCTGGGGAGATGGAGGAGAGAGAAAAAGAACACTAGAATTTTAATTCTAAACCAGAGGTCAGAGCCTGCCCAGGCAGAAAGGAGGAACGTTAGCATCTGCAAATTCTTAGAATGAAAGAATGTTCCCCAGTTCCAAGTCGCCTACATAGTGCATTAATGCAAACATACTTGCAGTCTGAGCTAAGCTGGGAAAGGGGGCTGGGATGTAAAAAGCAAAAAGGGCAGCCTCAAAGACAGGGCACTTTGTTATGGTAATTCCACCTTCATAACTTCTGTAATATTCACTTAGCAGGTGACATCAACAGTTCTAGTTTATCATGTTCTTATGCATAAACAGGACTAAACAATCCTCCTACTCTATGTCATGCACCCCCAAATCCAAGAAAATGGTAAATATTTAGCCCTAAATACCCCACTCATTCCTTAACTGCACTCCAGTATCCTTGATAACTAACGACTTCCAAAAGGACAAAGTCTCAATTAGCATCTAAACCAATGTGGATCAAAATTTTAATTTAAAGAGACAAGACACTTAGTACTCCATGCTCCTATAAAAAGAATGCTGGAAGCAGAATCTAACAGCCACCTGGTCAAATTTTACCATTATAATTTCAATAGCCCTCCTTTTCACATCTATCTTGATGCTGACGTACCACTTGGTCCACAAGGGTAGCAAGTCGCAGGAACACTTTTCCCCTGTTTTCTCCACTCCAAGAGGCTTGGGGACTAACTAGAATGCCCGTGTTAATTTCTTCCCTAGGTGACTGCAGACAGGGGCCAACGCTAATCCTTATCCATAAAATTACTACAAGTCTGTGGTCTGGCTACTCTTATTGTATGCAGCATGAACATCTTTTAGATTAAGGAGAATAACATTCTTACTACATTTGTCAGAAAAAGGTATTTATTTATATTCCACCCGAAGTCTTTCATCTTCCCATTCTGCACTGGAACCCTCTCATGGCTTAGGCTGCCAGTTTCCTACAGACTGTCATTTACCAAGCCCCTACCCTAGCCCCCCAACCACCAAACTACCACCCACTGTCAACTGCCGACTAAACTCCCCACTGGAAGGCTGGCAAGATCTCCCTCTGGGCTGGCTGGATACACCCACGCAGCTCCCCCCTCCCGAACACCCAGATGGATCTTCCACGCAGGAATCGTGCAGAAGGGGGGAACCGCTGCTCCCAGATCCTAGAAACCGTTGCTAGGTGGCGCTTTCCCCCGCGGAGCTGGGTAATAAAAAAACTTGGGGCGCCGAGGTTCTGGTCTTCCCAAGAGGAGCGCAAAATTCACTTGCGTTCTTTCTGGAAACCTCTACACCCGAGCTACCTCGCGTGCCCTCAAGGATCTCCACCAGGCGCTCTGGGGATGCATGATCCGGGAGAAGTAACTAAGTTGTGACTCGCCCCAGCTCCGCGCAATCAGCCCGCGCCCCCGCCAGAGCCCCTTCCTTACCTTCTTAATATGGGCCGCAATATCCTTTTCTATGTTATACTTCTCCAACGCCTGAGTAGCACATTCCACGGAGTCCTGTTGCATCTCCTCCGACATATCGGCATTCTTGATCACCGCCTTTCGGTCGCACATGGTTACCTGGGGAACGAGGCCCAGGAAAGGGATGAGGAGTTGGGGTGTGGGCTGCGCCTGCGATGCGCCAGCTTCCCCAGCCCGCTACGCCCATCCCATCCCATCCCATCCCGGGATGACGCCCCCACCCCACTTCTTCTCAGGGAGGACGGCCCGCGCGGACCCAACGGCGGGAGAAGTCTGGCGGGGGACAAAACCAGGTAGCGAAGCCCCTCCGGAGCCCCCAAGTCTCTCACAGTGGAGGAGGAGCTGGCCGACTGCAACGGTCTCCTGGGGGAGGGGCTGGCGAGGCTCAGACCCAGCGAGGAAAGCCGTCGCTACCGAAGCCGTGGCGCATCTAAGGAGCCCCACACCAGCCGCCGCCGCCTAGCGCCTAGGCCCCGCCCTGTTCCCACCGGCCCCGCCCCCACCAAACAGTCCTATTGGCTTAACGCAGCCCCTAGGGCTCTCCCATTGGTCAATGAGCTCAATGGTTCCCTCAGGATCTTTCTCCCGCATTTTGTTGCAAACCACAATGCACTGCTTGTGGCGTCGGTTGCCCGGGCAATGGACTGCACGCGGTGAGGCCCACACACCCCGAAGGTGGAGCTGGGGCGCCCTATGGAGAACCACCCAGCGGCTAGAGGGGTGCTAGGGGAGCTTCTGCCCAAGCCAAGAGAAGTGATGCAAAATTTACTGAGGTTGTCCCAAGATTTGTCTCAAATAAGGATAGTCGGTCCACCCCTGGTCAGAAGTATTTACGGATTCTGAGGTGGCCAATCCCTTCACTGAAAGGTTATCTCAGAAGCAGGGCCGGCTACCTGGGCAAATGGCCAGTGCAGTGGCAGAAGATTGTTTGATTTAATGCCCTACTGTCTCATTCTTGAAAAAAAAAATTTAAACAACGGACCCCACATTTTCTGTTTTTGTTTGTTTGTCTGTTAATCCTCACCCGAGGATATTGTTCCATTGATTTTTTTTTTTTTTTTGATAGAGTGGAAGGGAGGGAGGGAAAGAAACATAGACTGGTTGCCTCCCCCATGACCTGACTAGGCTGGGAATCGAACCTGCAACCCAGGTACTTGCCCTTGACCAGAATCAAACGGTGACCCGTGGGTCAGGGGGCCAACTCTCTAACCGCTGTGTCAAACCAGCCAGAGCCCCCACATTCTCTTTTTGCATTGGGTCCTGCAAATTATGTAGCCTGTCCTTTGAAGTTGGGAGAGATTTCTTAGGAGTGGGAGAGGGTTTCCTTATTAATTAAGGGATTATCCACAAGACTGGGGTCTCCCTCCTTTAAGGGAGTGGGGGGCCCTCTGAGTAGATTTGGGTGTGTGTGCCCAGGGCGGGGCTTCTTGTTCCAACAAGGCCATCTCTTCTGTGTGGGAGTTCCTTGGTTGAGGATTTATCTTTAGGGCGGAGGTACCCTAATGATGAGAAAGGCATCCCTCAGAAGTTATTTCCTCAGGTTTAGGGAGGCTAACTTCACCACTAAGTGGTTTAAAAAGCAAGGTCTTGAGAGGTTAGGGAGCAGGGTTAGTTCTGGATTTAAATCCCAGCACTGTCATTTATTAGGTGTTTGAACCTAAGTTTTCTTACATGTAAAGGGGGATAAATATAAAAGGAAAACACGTTATAGGCATGTTGGGAATACTAAATGAACTAATGCCTTTGAAGTTCTCAGCACAATGTGTGGCATATAGTAAGTGCTCAATGATTCTCATCAATAACTATCAGTTTATGGAACTGTCCCAAAAGTCACAGCAAGGTTTTGAACCAACCCTTAAATGCCTATATGTTTTTGAACTTCCATAAATAAGTCATCAAGTTAATCACGTAACCAGAGCTTTCTGTTTACATTTCTGCATTTTTCTTCTTTAAAAAAAAATTTTTTTTCTTTATTGATTTTTAGAGAGAGAGGAAGGGAGAGGGAGAGACAGATAGAAACATCAATGAGACAGAACACTGACTGGCCACCTCCTACATGCCCCCCACTAGGAATTTGGCCCACAACCTAGGTATGTGCCCTAACCAGGAATCAAACTGGTAACCTCTTGGTACATGGGTCGATGCTCAACCACTGAGCCACGTCAGCAGGGCTGCATTTTTCTTCTTGACCACCTAGTCTCATAAACTCAAAGCCCCTTATACTTGGACCAAACAGAGGCACACAACTCCAAAAAGAAAAAAGTGGGAATAGCCCAGCTGGCGTGGCTCAGTGGTTGAGTGTCAACCCATGCACCAAGAGGTCACCAGTTCCATTGCCGGTCAGGGCACATGCCCAGGTTGTGGGCCAAATACCCAGTGGGGGGCATGCAGGAGGCAGCCAATTGATGTTCTCTCTCATCGATGTTTCTATCTCTCTCCCTCTCTCTCTCAAATCAATAAAGAAAAAAAATTTTTTAATAAAAAAATTTTTTTTTAAAAAAGAAGTGGGAATAATGAGAACCTCAGGTACAACATATGCATATCAATTAAATTAAGAAATTAAGAGACTTTTCCCAGCTACAGTTTTCCAATACTCAGATTATGGGTTTAAGGAGTTAAAATAGTTCTATATGGTGTCACTCCTGAGGAAGAAATTGGGAGTGAGGCTGAGTTAGTGCTTCTATCTGACTTGGGTGTATGATTCAGTGCTGTGGAATCTATTGATGACACCAGAACCTGAATATCTCTTGGGGACCTTTACTTGCCATACACACACACACACACACACACACACACACACACACATAAATTATATATATATATATCCCTCTGATCTACAGCTTGGCCAGCTTCTTGTTTGAACAGAACTTGCTGAGAGTAAAGTGGACAAGGTAATAAGAATAGCAGCTGTTTATTGAGTGGTTGCTTACCACTAAGTGCTTTGCATTCACTCAGTTATTCCTCACAACAGCTGTGCCTGGGACTCTTCCTCCTATCTCCCTCCTGGCATAGCTGTCTGCTTATTTAGATTTCAGTTCAAATGCCACCTTCCCTGAACTCCCACCTCTACTTGCCCTCTACCACCACCCTTTAGTTACTCTCTATAACACTTTCAGTTCCTCCATTGTACTTGCCTCATTTATTCCTTCAAAGGAATTATCTCCTGTATTTATTTGCTTGGCTATTGTCTATCTGCCCCTGCCTGTCTTGTTCACTATGCATCTTCAGCATCTAATTCTATGTCTGCCACATAGTATGCATTGAATTAAAAATATCAGGTCTCCTGGAATCACTATGTTGTTCACCTGAAACTAATATAATATTATATACCAACTATATTTTAATAAAATAAATAAATACATTTTAAGTTACTAAGATTTTTTTTAATAATTTAAAAAATTGAGTTGTTTGTATAGAAAAAATACCAGGTCTTATATGCCCATTTTACATATTAGGAAATTGACTTTCACCAGGTTTTGCTGTTAATAAATTAATAACTTCCAGGTCTAGATGAACCATATCCATTTTCTTAACTTCAGTACAGTACTACCTTAATACATTTAGCTGAGAAAACAGTATGCCTTTTTCTAATTCTTAACTTTCTAGAAAAGGAATTTGAAATGGGGTAATATTATGGTTTTCCAACAGATAATAAGATTTTGGAGCTGTGTAAAAAAGGTGAAGAGATTAAGAAGAAGAAAAAAAGCCAGCTCATAGACACAGACAACAGTATGGTGATAACCAAAGGGAAGGGGGGCATTGAGGGAGGAAGTGGAGGGAGGGACAAACAGTGATGGAAGGAGACTTGACTTGGGGTAGTGAACACACAATACAATTCACAGATAATGTTTTATAGAATTGTACATCCAAAATCTATGTCATTTTATTAACCAATGTCATCCCAATAAATGGAATAAAAAAGAAAAATAAGATTTTGTTTGCTTATAGGTTTTTCTCCATTTGTAGTACCTGCCTTCCCTAGTATTGTCTGTGTTTGAATTGCTCATCTAAACCAGCTCTTGCCCTAAATATTTTCTTTAAATGTGACAGAAGGGCACTAACAGACCCGTGTTTTCAGGCCTGTGTTTAACCCCCAAGACCATTTGAGGATATTGTTTCTAGGAACCAAAAATCTTTCAGGCTTTTTCATTCCTTTATCCCTTATCTCTGCAGAATAATTTCCCATTTCCTATCTATTCATCCAACAGGGAAGCAGGCAATAAATATCCCCTAATTACTATATGTAGTAAATGTACTATTCAACATTTGGATGCTTAAAATATATACCTAGAATCAGTTACAGTCCATCTCAAGGAACTTCTAGTCAACAGTAACCTAATTCTTCCAGTATCATAGGTTTTGGGGGGTTTGAAAGGACTTTAGAAATACAGGGGCCCAGCAGGTAACATTAATGAGTAAGGTGAGGTAGGTGGCAATAGGGAGTGGTGGGGACTGTAGCAAACAGAAAAGCCCTTTTATTTAATTAATTAATTTATTTATTTATTTATTTATCCTCGAGAATATTTTTTCCATTGATTTTTAGAGAGAGAGTAGAGGCAGGGAGGGAGGGAGAGAGAGACAAAGAGAGAGAAACATCGATATAAAAGAGACACATTGATAGGTTGCCTCCTGCACACACCCCAACCGAGGCTGGGGATTGAACCTGCAGCCCAAGTACATGCCCCTTGAGTGAGAATCAAACCCTTGTTCCTTTGGCACAAGGATCAAGCTCTAATGACTGAGCTACACCGGCCAGGGCAAAAATATGTGTGGTTCTAAAGGCAAATTTATATCATCACAATAAATGGAAACCCAGTCTCATTTGTCCTAAACAGAGGGTAACTATAAAATATAAATAAATAGTAGAATATAAAGCATTTTGAGGTCCTAGCTGGGTACCTCAGTTGGTTAGAGCGTTGTCCTGATACTCCAAGGTTGCAGGTTTGATCCCCTATCAGGGCACATACAAGAAGCAACCAGTAAATGCATAAATAAGTGGAACAACAAATTGATGTTTCTCTCTCTCTCTCTCTCTCTCTCTCTCTCTCTCTCTCTCTCTCTCATCAATAAGTAAAAATTTTAAAAAAACATTTTGTTTTCATATTGCTAAACTGATCTTGGACACCACTAGTGATATGTGTTCCACATTTGGGAAATGCTGCCCTATAGGAGGGCTCTTAAAGGGAGTCCACAGATGGATTTCAAAGGTTTCACAAGGCCCCTGGAATTATGCACAAAGTGTGTGTTGTACCTACAGGCATTTTTCCAGGGAGAGGATCTATAGCTTCCACCAGAATGCACTAAGGGATTCAGAACTGAAGGAGGATAAAGAATAATTGCTCTAGAGTAAGTCAAACTCCTGGAATGAATGTAAGACTCCCTCACCAGGTCCCACTGAATTGGCCCATCTGGGGTCCAAAGCATCACATATGTGGGCAACTCCCTCTCTTTCACTCCTAGTTGCAAAATTTGCTAGAACACCCTTCTGAGGCTGAAAACATGCACTTTCTATTCTTATCACAGGAAATCAAAATTAGAGGGAGGCAAAATTTCTGAGAGCATAGGCTTTAGAATCAGACAGACCTGGGAAAAGCCTAAGTGTGACTTCCTGCAAGTTAGTTAACCTCTCAGATTTTTAAATGCAGCTAATACCTTCATTATAGGCTGGTGGCCAGGATTATATTAAATAATGCATCTAAAGACCCAGCCAAGGTCCAAAAAAATGGTAGCTCTTGCTATTATCTATTGACACCTTACTATGTGCCAGGCTTTTAGGAAACATTCGCTCATTGACGTCTCACAAGTCTATGAGTTGTATTTCCAGAACTGGTGGTCTCTCTATTACACAGAGGAGGAAAATGAAATTCAGAGAGGTGAAGTCCCTTGCCTAAAGTCACTGCTAGGAAATAATAGAGCTGGGATTTAATTCTGGTCTGACTCCAGAGTCCCACATGGTAGATGGAACCTTTGAGTTGCCCTACCTCCCCAGACAAAGAGAGCTGATACCCTGGCGTCTGGCAGGAGCTCCCTAAATATACATCGAGTAGATGGATGGAAAGGTGGAAGAAAGGATGGGCATTTCAAAATAACTCAGTATTGTTTCCTCTCACACTTGACCCTGGATTGGTCCTTGACTGTCTTGAACTTCCTTGGACAAATTACCTTTGTACTTTAGCCATCAGGTTTTCCCACGGCCTTAAGAAAGTCCTTTGAGATTGTTCATAAGCAGGCTAAGGGATTCCTTGCGGGGCTTGGAGCTGTCCGCTCCTGCAAACAGGCTAGAAAGGACCACAGCCTGCTCCACCTCACCCCTGC
The DNA here is from genome assembly GCA_030848825.1 of Tadarida brasiliensis. NCBI lineage: Eukaryota > Metazoa > Chordata > Mammalia > Chiroptera > Molossidae > Tadarida > Tadarida brasiliensis. Next base: position 11,205,062 of record CM061277.1, on the reverse strand, counting down.
CACTAGCCCAGGACTGCACTGTTCCCAGCCCTGTCCGGCAATCACTTTTCAAGATTTTCTGAGACCTCAAGCCCTTTCTTGGACCATGAGTTCTGTCACCAACCTAGCAGCTCCAGCCCTCCCTCATCTGAAAGGAAATTTGAGATGTTACCTAGCAGCCCCTAGTGTTGACTCAAAGACCCCTGCCCAGAAAGGAGGGCCTCCATGGAAGAGTGCTCCTAGGTGTGAATTCAGAAGCTTCCTCCCAGTGGAGAGAGACTGGCACTAACCTGGGGCTGGCAGGAGAACTGAGCTTTGGAGCCAAGTACTGTACTGCAGTGCAGGGACAGTGAGGTCAGACAGGCTGGGACCACTCAGGGAAGAAAAATCTCCCTTCTGGCCAATAGCCAAGCCTCACCTGAGTGGACAGATACCTTTGAAGGCTCAGTGCTCAGCCTCCTGTCCATGGGGGCAGTGGGTAAATTCAGGCATATCCAGAGAGGCTAGTAGGCCTCCCTCAGCTCCCAATCAGTGGACAGACCAACCCAGAGCAGAGCCAAAAGTACAGACTTTGAGGCCAGGTAAACCTGGATCTGCATCTTGATTCTACCCTACTAAGGTGTGTGACCTTAGGTAAGTGAGTCCACCTCTCTGAGCCTCATTTTCCTCATTTGTACAATGGGTGTTGCAATAGTCCTTGTTTTTTCAGGGACAATTTAGAGACTGACATGGTGCACTTTGGCTCAGCGGTTAGAGCGTCAGCCCGTGGACCAAAGAGTCCCTGGTTGGATTCTGACCAAGGGCACGTACCTCAGTTGTGGTTTGTCCCTGGCCCTGGTTGGGGTCGTGCGGGAGGCAACCAGTTGGTATGTCTCTCTCACATTGATGTTTCTCTCTCTCTCTCTCTCTCTCTCTCTCTCTCTCTCTCTCTCTCTCTCTCTCTCTCTTCCTCCTCTCCTCCCTCCCACTCTATCTGAAGATAAATGGAAAAATATCCTCAGGTGAGGATTTTAAAAAATATATATAGTGCAGAACTTGGCACATGGCGAAAGTCAGTGATGCTAGAATGTTAAGCTACACAAGGATTTTTCAACCTTGGCACTAACATTTTGAACCAGAAATTTTTTGTGTTGGGGCAGGAAGGGGGGCATCCTGTGCATTGGAGGACGTTTAACAGCATCCCTAGCCTCTACTCACCAGATGCCAATTGCACTTCATGCCCAGTTGTCAACTAAAAATGTCTGCAGACAGCGCCAAATGTCCCCTGGAGGGTGAAATCACCCAGAGGTGAGAACCACTGCCCTAGATCATCTGGACTGAGTCTGAGTGTCATGGTTCCCAAACTCACAGCCCCAAGTAAAGACCACAAAGCAGGCAGACCTACTTACAAAAGAGATCCAACAGTTACAGAACAAGTTCCCTGGGGTGTGGACCAAGTGGCAGGACTTGAGTCTGCTCCAGGAGCCTACGAGCCCCCTCTGACTCACTAGGTGACCTCTGTGTCACTCTTTAATTACATGAAAAGTGGCCCTGAGTTAAATCTCAATTATTGTAGGGCCCCAGACAAAGGGACAGGTAGTCGGTATCTGATTTCCGGCATTCCCGTTCTTATTCACTGACTGGGAGAAAACCTGACTTTCAGAACTTAAGACTTCACTCTGACCTTCATTCATGATTGCTGAGAGATTTCTGAGAGAACTGTTCTGGGTGCTGGGACTGTGATATTGTGATTTATAATAATAAATATATATTTGGTCTTCGTCCCAGTTCCTGGCTCACAGCTCCCCAAACTATTGGAATTTCCTGAGCGATATGAACAATGAGAATATCTTTTGTCATAATATTTGGTCTCTTGTCCTCAGTCCCTGAAATCTCTTCAAAGTCATAAGGTGACATGGGTGTCTTACTATTTATAACAAGCTCCTTTCCACCACAATTGGGTTTGTGTTAATAAGGTGGCTTTTGGAAAGCACCTAAGGATAGGGGCTGGTCTCCAGTAAGGGGAGAGGGGCTGGAGGTTGAGTTCAATCACCAATGCCAATGATTTAATCAATTGTGCTGGCGTAATGAAGCCTTCACAAAAACCCAAAAAAGACAGAGCTCAGAGAGTTTCTGGGTTAGTGAACACATAGGGGTGGTGGGGAGGGACTGAGAAAGTGGTGTATCTGGAGAGGGCATGGAAGCTTTGGGCTCTTTCTCCATACCTTGCCCTGTGCATCTCTTCCATCTGGCTATTCCTGAGTTATATGTTTTTATAATAAATCAGTAATCTAGTATAATATAATTTTTTTTTTTTTTTTTGGTACGTGCCCCTAGCGGGAACCAAACCCGGGACTCTCTGGTCCACAAGTCGACGCTCCAACCGCTGAGCCAAACTGGCCAGGGCTAAATCAGTAATCTAGTAAGTAAAATGTTTCTCTGAGTTATGTGAGCTGCTCTAGCAAATTAATCAAGCCCGAGGAAGGGGTCATGGGAACCTCTGATTTATATAGGTATCTGAAGGGGGGTGGGTAGTCTCATAGGACTGAACCCTTAGCCTGAGGAATCTGATGCTATCTCTGGGTGTCAGAATTGAGCTGAAATTGTAGGACACCCAGCTGGTGTCTGGAGAATTGCTTATTACTGTGAGAGAAACCCTGCCCCTCTCCACACATAGTCATTGGTGACCAGAACCTTGTTAGGGATGCACAAAAGAACAAAACAGGCAAAGTACCTTCTTCATGGAACTCATATTCTATTAAGAGAATAAAGATAACAAGCAAAAATGTCAAACCCTGATAAGTACAACGGATAAAAATAAAGTAGATAAGAGACTAAGGGTGACAGGCAAGGGATTTTGTTTCAAATAGAGGTTTCTAGGCACGACTCTCTGAGAAGGTACCATTTGAGCCAAGATTTGATGTCCTGACTACTCGGCAGAGGATAGAATGTAGGAAAGCCAGTGGTAGCAGAGGGGCCAGGTAGAGGCTATTGCAACAGTCCAGGCAAAAGGTAATGGAGGCTTGAACCAGGCAGAGGTAGCATGAGAGGTGGTTGTATTCTGGATATATTCTGAACGTGAAGCTGACAGATTTGCTGATTAATTTAATACAAGGTATGATGGAAAGAGAGGAGTCAAACATGACTCCAAGTCTTGTAGCTTGAACAATGAGAATAGATTGGATTGGAGAATGCTTGCCAAAACAGAAACAAAATGTTGTTTTGGCTATGCTGTTTGAGATGCCTATTAAGCATCCCAAGTGGAGGTGTCAAATATGCAGTTGGGTATATGTGTTCTGGGAAGAGGTCCAGGCTAGAGCTATAATCTGGGGAGTCATCAGCTTATAGATGACATTTAAAGCCATGAAACTGGATGAGATCACCACCAAGGGAGGAGTACATACAGATAAAAGAGGTAATGCTTATTCAGCTAGCAATATTCTCTGAACTTGTATCTTTGGCCAGATCCTGAGCTAGATGCTAGATACAGAGATGTACATCCCTCAGCACCTACCCAAGAGACACTCCATTACTAATTTAATTTTTCCTACCTAAGTGCTTTGGCCACTTAAAGGATAAACACTGAGAGTTCCTGCCCTGCCTCTTACTCACCTATTCATTTTCTTTCAACGAATATTGAGCACCTACTTGGTAAAAGGCCCCATCTAGGCACTAGGGACATGAAAGGGAGAAAGTCAGATATAGCTCCTGTCCTAATAAGTTTAAATTTTGCATGTGGAGAAGGTGGGCATTGAAGATGCACATAATGATGTGATTATAGTTGTGACAAATACAATGACAGGGAAGGTAGGCTGTTATGAGAACTGTTAATGGGGCTCTGCCCTAGCCTGGGAGGCAAGGAGGCTTTCCTGGGAAGTCACATTTGAGCAGCAATCTAATGGAGCAGAAACTTAGGCTAAGGAGAAGTGTATGGAGCTTCTCAGATGAAAGGAATACCATGCTCAAAGGCCTGATCGCTGGAAGGAGGTTGACAACTGAAGGAAGGCCAACTTGGCTACAGAGAAGTGATCTGGGTGAATGGGAAAGATGAGGCTGGAAGGGTGGGCAGCAGCCAGACCACCGGGCCTTGTAAACCTGATTAAGACACATGGATTCCATCCTGAGGCCACCACTGGCCCCGAAAGACTACAGGTGGGGGCTCACATAATCAAAAGGAGAGTGGACCAGTGTGGCAGCTGGGACAACATATGAATTTTGGGAAATACATAAACATGCAGTCTATAGGAACCTCCAAATCTCTAGTCAGCCAGGAAGAGGTGTGGGTAGACTAAGAACCTCATTTGCAGCCAGTGTCTGAAGTGACAGTAAGTCTTGTGGGACTAAGCCTGAGGAGTTTACACTAACTATGGGCAGTGTCAGAATCAAATTGTTGGACACTGAGTTGGTTTTGGAAAATTGGTGTAAAAAAATGACACATTCGCTGTCAGAGGTGATGTCAAAAAAGACATCACAGGAAGTCACTGAGTATTAGCACAGTGCTAGATATATAGACTTCAATAAATATAAAAATAATAAGTCACAAATAGAAAAAAAATATGTGACTAAATGGAAAGTGATACCAAGCTGCTGGATGGGAAGGCCAAATATAGCAAGAATGAAAAAAATTTTCCCCATGTAAATTTATAGGTTTAACACCATTCCAATTAAAATACCGACAAGATGCCATACAGAACTTGATAAAGATTCTAGAATGTGCTTAGACAAATCAACCAACAAAAATACTGAGGGAATGAAAGAAGCACTAGGGGACAACTGGGCCTTACAGAGGTACAAACTGAGAGGAAAGTTCTAGACTTGGATTACACAGGTCATGGCACCACTGAGCACCAACTCACTAAATCAGGGACCTGAAGGCCAAGGAGGGTGTGGATAGGCAAAAGACTAGAGAGGCAGAGATGGAGAAATCAGTGTTCCAAGGAGAAGTAGCCCCTGCAAAGACATAGTACAGCCTTCAGACACAGCGGGTCCTAGTGAAGCTTGCAGAGAAGTACAGGGAGATGAGGAGAAGCTGGTGGAGGCAAATTATGAACGGCCAAGATTAGGGGGTAGAGATGGGGCTCTCCCCAGGGGGGCAGACACTTTGTCTCTTCCACTGCTCTGTCCCAAGCATCTAACACAGTGCACACGGGAGGCCATCCAGAAATAGCCTGGAGATCTTTTCATACCTGCGTATATATGGCCTTGGTCTTTTTAACATCTGCATGGTATTCAGAACTGCACATTTTCCCATGTTGCAAGATCCCTCTGGATGGACCTTGAGGTCCTTTCCAGTTTTAGGGGGAAATCATAGTTATTAATAAACATCCTAGCAGTTTGAATACAGCGCCTCCTGTGGCCCTTCTTCCTCAGGCCTGGGAGGAATCATTGAATTTTTGCTTAGTCCTGTTCTGCTTTCCTTCTGGCCTGCAAACAAACATCCTTTTGCTATTCACAGCTTCCCTAGGAGACTATGAGACTGTACTCACCTCAGGCTCTCCCCTCCCTCCAGCCTGAACATCTCATCCCCTTTACAATCATCCTATTCAGGGATATACAATAAATATTTGTATGGTAAAGGCAACTCACACTGATTTCCATTGAGCAGCTGAAATACTTAGGACTTACATGTATAATCTAACCCAGCCAGGCTCTGATCTACTTGAGGACATCTCACCCTAAGTCACTTGTGGCTGTTAGAGTGAGCAAGAACACCCCTCACTCTCACCCCATGTCCTAACTGTGCTGAGCTATTTAGCTTCCCCAAAGCACCAAGCTTTTCTCTGTTCTCCCAGCTTTCTTTGCACATGCTTTTTCTTCTGTCTGGAATACTTTTCTTTTCATCTCCTCATTTACCTAGCTAACACCAGTTGGTTTTTCAGATCTCAGCTTAGAAGCCACTCCCTCCAGGAAGTCTTCCCTGAACACCCCACTCCAGTCTGGGTTAAGAGATTCAGGAGCACCCTGTATTTCTCATAGCACATATTTCACTTCTTTGTAATTCTCTCTCCCTCTCCCTCCCTCCCTCTGTGTGTCTCTCTCTCCCTCTCTCTCTTTTTGTAATTGTCTTTTGAGTTGTCTGTGAATGGTGTGAGGGCAGAGTTTGGGTCTTGTTCACTGTTGTACCTGGCACCCAACACGGAGTAAGGCATCCTGCAGCTCAATAAAATTCCAATGAAAGAACAAATATTGAGTGGACAATAGTGGGGAAGCCACCAAAGTCCCAGATGTCAGGTAAGAAACTCTGGGCCCTTAGAGCTGAGGTTGAAACATTCAATGAGGGAGAAAATACCTGGGCTGCTGCAGGCTCCGTCAAGGAGTATGCCATGACAAGACGAACTAGCAGCCCACGAGAAGGAGGGAATAACAAAAGAAACTGGTCCCCAGCTGCCTAGCTGCAGGGAACGTTTGTCAATGTGACATTCACAGAAGCCCTGAACATGTGCAGCTGAGGGGGAGAGCCAGCCTCAGCCAGACAGAAGGAACTTCAGTTACTGTGCATGTGTTAACACTGAGGGATGTGTGGCTTACAAGCTTCTTGGCTCTCTGTTCTTTTTTTTTTTATTGATTTAGAGAGAGAGAGAGAGAGAGAGAGGAAGGGAAATAGAGAATGAGAGAGAGAGAGAGAGAGAGGCATTGATTTGTTGTTCCACTTATTTATGCATTCATTGGTTGATTCTTGTATGTGCCCTGACCCAGGATTGAACCCAAAACCTTGGTGTATCAGGACGATGTTCTAACCAACTGAGCTACCTGGCCAGGGCTTTATTATTTATTTATTTATTTATTTAACATTTAAAAAATCTCCAGATAGTTCCCATATTTGTTTTTTTATCTTTAACAAATGTGTTTATTTTTAAAGTGCCATTGCCAAATTATATTAACACAGTTCATTAAAAATCTTAGTACAAAATTGGTTTGAGTTCAAAAACATTAGGATTCTTTTTTTTTTTTTAATCCTCACCCGAGGAGGACATTTTTGCATTTATCCTCAGATAGCAGGAGGGAGAGAGGGGGGAAGAGAGAGAGAGAAAGATCGATGCGAGAGAGACACATCGATTGGTTGCCACCCACACGGGGCCGGGGACAACCTGCAACCGAGGTACAGGCCCCCCCAGTGGGAACCGAACCTGGGACTCTCTGGTCCGTGGGCTGACGCTCTAACCGCTGAGCCAAACTGGCCAGGGCCAAAAACATTAGGATTCTATTAAGACCTCCTCTTTCCAAAAAAACATGATTAGCACTGTCATTAATCTTTTCACACCCTTTCAAACCTTTGCTTGTGTTTCTGGTTTATTCTGCTGTAAAGTAAGTTTCCAAGGTATATGACAGAATGGAAAATATTTAGGGAAAAGATCTGGGTTGAGGGTAAAGAATGTGGGTCTTAGAAAATAAAACTTGGTGAACTTAAGGAGTACATTTGTCATTTTCTACCTCAGTTCCCTCTTTCTGGAGCTAGAGTACTAGTTATAAAAATCAACAGGTGTTGCCCAGTCGGTGTGGCTCAGTGGTTGAGGGTTGACCCATGCACCAGGAGGTCACTGGTTCGATTCCCAGTCAGGGCACATGCTCAGGTTGTGGGCCCGATCCACAATGAGGGGCATGCAGGAGGCAGCCAATCGATGTTCTCTCTCATCCATGTTTCTATCTCTCTCTCCCTCTAAAAATCAATAAAATATATATATATATATATATTTTAAAAAAATCAACAGGTGTTGCCCTGGCCAGTTTTGCTCAGTGGTTAGAGTATCGGCCCGCTGACCGAGGAGTCACAGGTTCTATTCCAGTCAAGGGCACATACCTCGGTTTCAGTTCGGTCCCTGGCCCTGGTCAGGGTCATGTGGGAGGCAACCAATCGATGTGTCTCTCTCACATCGATGTTTTTCTCTCTCTCCCTCCCCCTACCACTCCATCTCAAGATAAATGGAAAAGTATTCTTGGGTGTTTTTTTGTTTTTTGTTTTGTTTTTTAGCAGATAGAGCGGGAGGAAGAGTGGGAGGAAGAGAGAGAGAGAGAAACATCGATGTGAGAGAGACACATCGACTGGTTGCCACCCACACAACCCCAATTGGGGCCGGGGACAAACTGCAACCGAGGTACGTGCCCTTAGCGGGAACCGAACCTGGGCCTCTCTGGTCCACAGGCCCACGCTCTAACCATTGAGCCAAACCAGCCAGGTGTTTTTTAAGCACTTACTATGTGACAACACAAAAGGGCTGTAAAGGGAAGTGATTAGTCCCAGTGCAGGAGTTGGGGAGTGGGGGTGTGGTTCACACACCTTTGAGAATGATGAACTGCGCTGTCCTATATGGCAGCTGATACCCACATTTGGCTATTAAAATTAAAATTAATTGATTATAATGAATAGTTCAGTTTCTCAGATGCAGGAGGCACATTTTGAGTGTTTAATATCTACGTGCAGCAAATGGCTATCATATAGAATTCAGAAATAGAAAATTTTTATCATTACCCAAAGTTCTACTGGCTGTACTGCATGGATATTCTCCCAGAATAAAGAATTTCCTGCTCATATGCAATATTTTGGATCCAACTTTACAACTTGTACAACTTGCAGGGTTGGGATGGGGATTGGCTGTTCAGGCAGTGGTTCACTGATCCTTGAAATTCATGAATCCAAGGCAAAGAAGCCCTGATACGACAAGCTATATTCCATCTCAGAATATAGCAAGTTGGCAAAAATCGAGCAATGGAGCTGCTACAAACTCAGTATGGTCATGGCTTTACATGCGCCTCATATAAAACCAGGCCCTTATGTTACTACCTGTCTGGCCATATTAAAAAAAAAAAAATTCACTATCCAAAAATAATTTGAAAAAACAATGTTAAAGATTTTCTGCAGTCTCTTAAGAAAACACCAAAGGGGTATAATATTCACAACACACTGTAACTCTTCTGGCATTATCTTTCCCATCTTTCTCCTCTTTCATCCTCCCACACATGGCACTTGCTTCCCTAAAGCTCTCTGCACCCCCATTCCAAACTCTCTCCAACCTGCTAGCTCTGCTGCTGCTGCTCCCCTTCCTCCCCTGCATGGCAAGTTCTTTATTATGTAGCTCTCCAGAAGATGTTTTATTTTACTCCATCACACAATTATAGTGGCAAAGAACGACAGAGAGAACGCTCCCACGGTGCTGTGCCCAGGAACACATTCCACAGCGACCCAGCCCACAGATCTCCCTGCCAGCCTGGACTAGTTTCTCCGGGATGATTCATTTTCCCACTGATGGTCCACTCCCCATCACTTCCTCTTCTGCCCACTGCTCCCAAGAACCAAGGTCATGAATGAGCCTGACAGAGAAGAAATCGTTTTGCTGGGATGTCAGAGGAGACTGAAGTCATAGGGAAAGGAAGAAAACCAGATGGGCAGGTTCAGAGAATGTTTTATCTCCACTGTTAATTGTTTTATTATTATTATTTTTATAGGGCACTGCCCAACTCCCTACTACATTTAACTCTTAATAGTCTGCCAAAGTCAAAAGGCTTCTTTTCCAATCTAAAGATAAGCCCGTTGGTGCCATTCTTTATTTTATTTTATTTTTTTTATCCTCACCCAAGGATATTTTTCCATTTATCTTCAGATAGAGTGGGAGGGGGGTACAGAGAGAGAGAGAGAGAAAGAAATATCGATGTGAGAGAGACACAACCCTGACCAGGGCCAGGGACCGAACTGCAAGTCAGGTACATGCCCTTGACTGGAATCGAACCCGCAACTCTTTGGTACCAGGGCCGACGCTCTAACCGCTAAGCCAAACTGGCCAGGGCCTGTTGGTGTCATTCTTATCATCATATTAGGAATGATGAATTGCATTGAACTCCTTTCTATATTTAAAAAATTTTTTTTCTTTATTGATTTTAGAGAGAGAGGAAGGGAGAGGAAGAGATAGAAACATCCATGAGAGAGAACATCGATTGGCCACTTCCTGCATGCCCCCCCACTGGGAATTTGGCCCACAACCTGGGCATGTGCCCTGACTGGGAATCGAACCGGCAACCTCTTGGTGCATGGATCGACACTCAACCACTGAGTCACTTTGGCCAGGCTCCCTTACATATTTTTAAATTTTATTTATTGATTTTAGAGAAAGAAGAAGGGAAGGAGGAAGTGAGAGCAAGAGAGAGCAAGAGAGAGATGAATTGTTCCATTTATTTATGCATTCATTGGTTGATTCTTTTTTTTTTTTTAATCCTCACCCGAGGACATTTTTTGCATTTATCTTCAGATAGAGCAGGAGGGAGAGAGGGGGGAAGAGAGAGACAGAAACATCAATGTGAGAGAGACACATCGACTGGTTGCCACCCACACGACCCCAACTGGGGCAGGGACAAACTGCAACTGAAGTACATGCCCTTAGTGGGAACCGAACCCGGGACTCTCTGGTCCGCAGGCCGACACTCTAACCGTTGAGCCAAACCAGCCAGGGCCATTGGTTGATTCTTGTATATGCTCTGACAAGGGGGGAGGGGTAATTGAACCCACAACGTTGGTGTATAGGGACGATGCTCTAACCGACTGAGCTACCTTGCCAAGGCTGAACTCCCTTATATTTTAAGTGAAAGCTTGTCCCTGCAGGAAGGACACTCCTATCCCATTTATCTGACTCCAATGCCTCTCCACCATCATTAGGTCATGCACCTGGAATTCTGTTTTCAATGGAGGACACATAAAGCCTAGAGCCATCATACTTCTTATCCTTTCTTCTTATGTCCTCCACACATACCTGAACTCATCATCATCATCCATCCCCTGCTGATCATTTCCATCTGCTTTACTCCCCATCTCAGAATGCTACCACTGCCTATCCAGGTCCCCACGCCAGGAACCTGGAAATCAACCTGGACTCTACCTCCTTCCTTAGCCCTCATGTCCAATCTATGTCCAGGTCCTATGACTTCATTTCCTTGGGAAATCTAATCTCATTAGTATCTCTGTCTCTTATCACCTTACATCAGGTCACTGGCATCTCTTGCTTGGGTAATTGCAGTGGTCTCCTAGCTAGTCTCCCGGCACCCACTCCTTTGTTAGTTTCCTGTGTAACCTGCTTGTCAGTGGGCCAGCTGGGGACTCTCCCTGTTCTTACCTATATTCACCTTTAGGCTAATCTAAACATGGTGTATATCTTCCCAGAACAATAAGAATCCAACTCCAAAATTATTAATGGATAATGTCGTTTTTAACAAAGGAATCTATGAGGTCACAGGAGGGGGCTTATACTGCAATTAAACAGAAATACTTCCTACCATTGACCCCTTAATTATCTCTCCTTTTTCCCTAAGTTCCCCTATAATGCCCATAACAGCAGCTACGGCCACATCTCTCTCACTTCTTTCCCCTACTATCCTACAGCTGCCCTCTAGTCAAATTAGCTCTCGGTCTCCTCCCCAACTCCCATATTTCCAATCCCCTCAGTTGCCACTTCCTATGGAGGTCTCATCCCAACACAATTCCTTAAAATCCTTCAATGGTTATTCACTGCCCTAAATAGAGTCCAAATTCTATAATATGGTCCAGTAGGCCTTGAAGCCCCAGCCCCAGTCCCCCCCAACCCCCTTAAACTTGCCCTAGCCATACTGTAGGGCAGTGGAGATTGCCCCTGGTCTGCCACACTCTCTTCTATCCAGGCAATCACTCATGCAGTCATTTTTGCCTGAAAAGCCCTTCCCTTCTTCCCTATGGTTAACTCCCACTGGTCTTTCAGGGCTCAACCTAAACACTTACTTCCTGGAGGCCTTCCTTATAATCTCTAAGACTGCATTAGATGGTCTCACAGCAGTGGACTCTTATCACAATTGTGCTTTAAATGACTGTTTGAATAGCAATTTGAATATACACCTTGAGGACAGAATTATATTACTGCATGCCATGGGCCTCATACAGGGCCTAAATTATAGCATGCACTTGATGATGCTGAATAACTAGATGAGCAAAACCTCAGAGGGCCTCCCTGCCTAGGGCTTCTGGCCTTAGCAGAGAAAGGAGCCCATGGGCCCCTTGAGCACGAAGCAATAATTTTGGCCTTGTTTGTGTTCTAACCTGCAAAGGTTAGTACCTGGACTCATAGGAACAAAACCCACCTTTGGGGTTCCATGGATTATCATAACTGCCTCCTAGCAATTTAGCTGTGTTCCTTCTAATTCAGGAAGGCTGTACTTGCCACATTCCCATATTTGGGCACAACATGTTCTAGGCTAGGTATGACCCCCTTTGGTGACTACACGCTGCAAGATTTTGCACAATACAAGCTGAATCATTACTATTCATAAGCAGTCTTCCACCTAGAGTCCTATTAGGTCACTTAGCTGATTCCATTTATCTTTCTCCCTAGGAGACTACCCAATTGTCTCCAATAGCTTTTTTTCTTTCTTTCCTGGCATGTAGGAGTGGTAGAACTCAGAAGGTGCTGTTAATACACCTTCAAAATGAGGAGGCATATGGACTTTATGATGCCTTTAGGGTATGTAAGCTCCTATAAGGCTGTGTACTTAGACTCAAGATCACATTTGCCCTGGCCGGTTTGGCTCAGCGGTTAGAGCGTCGGCCTGCGGTCCAGAGAGACCCAGGTTCGGTTCCCGCTAAGGGCATGTACTTCGGTTGCAGTTTGTCCCCGGCCCTGGTTGGTCGTGCGGGTGGCAGCCACTCGATGTGTCACCTTCTCATCGATGTTTCTCTCTCTCTCTCTCTTCCTCTCTCTCCCTCCCACTCTATCTGAACAAAAAATGAAAAAGTGTCCTAAAAAAAAAAAAAGAAAGATCACATTTGACCTGGGCTCTTTCCTGCTTATCTTCTGAAGGCCAGCAAAGAACAACTAGAAGCTTTATACAATCAGAATACAACAGACAGTCCTGATTGTTTTTAGAAAAAATTTATTGTGTTTTATTCCAATTATAAAAGTAGTACTGCTAGTCACAGACAATTTGATAAATGCAGAAAAGCATAAGTAAATAAAAATATATAGAAATCATTTTTTTCAAGAGATATTTCCACAAACATTTGGAAGGTTATTATCTACCATGCTTTTTTGTTATACACAATGAATATATATATATATATATATATATATATATATATATATTAGAACTAGATAATAAAAATTTTATTCCTTTTTCATTTTTTAAACATAAAAATGAAACATAGGCCTGGCCACTGTGGCTCAGCGGTTGAGCATCGACCCATGCACCAAGAGGTCGCCAGTTTGATTCCTGGTCAGGACACAAGCCCAGGTTGTGGGCCCAATCCCCAGTGGGGGCCATGCAAGAGGCGGCCAATCGATGTTCTCTCTCATCGATGTTTCTATCTCTCTCCCTCTCCTTTCCTCTCTCTCTAAAATCAATAAAGAAAAAAAATTTTTTTTAAAAGAAACAGTTGTAATAATATAGTTTTAATAACAATCTTCAACTTTACAGAAATGTATGACATCTAAAGTGAAATTTCCCACAATTGCATTCTTTTTTTTTTTTTTTTAATCCTCACCTGAGGATATTTTCTATTTATCTTCGGAGAGAGAGGAAGAGAAAGGGAGAGAGAGAGAAACATCGACAGGAGAGGGACACATCGACTGGTTGCCTCCCACAGGACCCGGACCACAAATTTGCGCTTGGCTGGAATCAAACCCACAACTAATTGGTCCTCCGGCCACGCTCTACCGCTGAGCAAAACGGGCCAGGGCCACAATTGCATTCTTTAGGAACAACTGATGTCAACCAGTTTAATAGACGCCTCCAGAATACATACTTCTGTGTGTGTGTATATATATATATACATATTAAACACCATTTTGAATTCATTTTAATTATAACTAAATTAGCATGACCTTATTATCTTTCAAAACATCATTTAGTAAGTGTGTAACATTCATCCTCATTGCGTTGAACCACTCCCTTATTATATGGATTTTAATTTTTTTTAATTTCACAGAATTTGGGGCCCAGGGCAGGCTGCCCCCAAATATGCCACAATGTGAATTACTTTAAAATAGTTACTTGACAAGCAGCCAGTGCAACAAGGGCACGTTGACCGTTCCTTGTCCCCTTGAATGCTGGAATAAATCTTCTCCGAGAAAGGTGCCCTCCTTGCTGCAGCAGGGCTAAGAGAAACTCTGTCTCTAGAGTTACGGAAGCCAGGGCCCAAAGCTTGCATAAACAAACCTTGTTACTCCTTTACTAATCTACTACCCAAACCCAAACTTTCCTTAGATTCCTCAGTAGTAAGCATCCAAACCTAAGTGTCTTTGTCCTGTCATTTCTTCACAAGTTTACTGTTTGATTGTCCAAAAAGTACAAAAAGTTGGCTGGCTCATCATTTTGGGGAGCATCATCATTATTTATAATTTCCCATGTGCGCATATTTTTATGTATTTATTTATATCCTCACCAGAGGATATTTTTCCATTGATTTTTTTCAGATAGAGTGGGAGGGAGAGGGAAAGAAACATTCATCGGACTGGTTGCCTCCCACACGACCCCCACCGGGGCCTGGGTCGAACCCGCAACGTGTCCTTGACTGGGAATGGAACCCGCCACTCTTGGATCCGCGAATGGACGCTCTAACCGCTGAGCCAAACTGTCCAGGGTTGATATGACGAATCTTTTTAGATCAAGACTCTTTTGATACAAGGCTTCATTTTTGTAACGTCCCCAGATCCAATGCCCTGCACTATGAAATGTACCCTGGCCGGTCTGGCTCAGTGGTTAGAGCGTCCACCCACGGAACGAAGAGTCGCGGGTTCGATTCCGGTCAAGGGCACGTACCTCAGTTGCGGATTCCATCCAGGCCCCGGTGGGGGTCGTGTAAAAAAAAGAAATGCAAACGTGAAAAAGTGCCAAGGTAGGAGCCTACCTGAGCTCCTAAAGAACTCAGCACATAGGTTGCAAACCAGGCTCTGGGTCCTAACCCTGACCCACTATGAGACCTCAGTTTGCTCACCTGTAACATGGGAATCCCTCCCCCCTTGGTGAGGATTAAAAGCACAAATCCCGGGAAGCACTCTATAATGATAGTTGCCGTAGTTATGATTCTTTTATTCCCTCCCTGTCTCCAATGAACCTCAAGTCCAAGCTGCAGAGTCCATCTCGGGGCTCTTACATCCATCTTAGCCCATCTTACACCCTCAGTTCTAAGCAATTGTAAAATGGGGTCAGGGTGGCCCGGAGGTCTACTGACCTGAGGCTGAGGGCCGCGATGGCCCCGCCCAGCCCAGCCGTCAGGGACTCGTTCCGGCGCAGCGGGGTCAGCCTGCGGCCTGACTCCCTCCCTCCCTCTGAGGCCCCGCACGCAGTGACAGCCCGCGGGGCACACTCTGGGGAGAGCTCACAATCGTCTGTGAGGTAGCCGGCGCGACAGAGGCAGAAAACTGAGGCTCAGGGAGCCTGAGTCACTTGCCCACGTCCACGTAGCTAGTGAGTGAACTGCCTTCCGGAGCTGAACCCAATTAGCTGGACTCCACTACCTCCCTTTTGGCGCCCAGGGGCCCGCCAGCCCCCTAGGGGCTGCCGGCTTGCGCGCACGCGCAACCTTCCCAGCCGCGTCCCCTTTAAGGGATTCCTTTTGCTTCCTCCGACCCCTTCGCTTCCGCTCCGCGTTCCCATAATGCTGTGCGGCTGAGCGCCTCCGAGCCCGCGGGGACGCTGCGGGGGGACCCCGGCTAAGGAAGCGGCAGCAGCGGCGACGTGGGCTGCGGCGGGCCCGCGGCGTCGGGCGGTGCGGATGTCGGGCTGGGCGGACGAGCGCGGCGGCGAGGGCGACGGGCGCATCTACGTGGGGAACCTTCCTACCGACGTGCGCGAGAAGGACCTGGAGGACTTGTTCTACAAGTACGGCCGTATCCGCGAGATCGAGCTCAAGAACCGGCAGGGCCTCGTGCCCTTTGCCTTCGTGCGCTTCGAGGACCCCCGGTGAGGCCCCGCTCCACCCGCCGGCCTGAGGCCCTGGGCCCCCGCCTTTTCCCCTCCCCCTCCCCCTCCCCTCCCCCTCCCAGGCCTTCCCTCCGCCCTTTCCAAGACCTCCCCTCCCCCCTTCCCAAGGCCTCCCCTCCCCCCTCAGCGCAGACCCCTCACGGCGCCCCCGGGTGGAGACTGTGGCCACCTCTCACCGTAAGCTCCGGGCCGTCCTTTGCGCCGTCGTCACTTCCTTTATTATTATTTTTTTTTACTTTATTTCAAAACCCAAAAGCTGGGCCTTTGGAGGGCCCAAGGGCGCCTAAACCGGCCTCAGGAGTGGTACAAATGGTCCTTCTCGCCCTCGCGGCTGGAGAGGCACCCTGAAGGGGAAGCGGCCTGGGGCTTGGGAACCTTGTCCCTTGAACCAGCCCGGCGAGGGCTCGGTGAGGAGCAGGAGTGACCAGTCGCCCTCCCTGCCCGAAGTCGCAGTTAAGGGGGACACGGACTGCGGGGCTGTGGATGCCTTTGGCGGTCTCAGTGATGGAACAGATCTCAGTCCGCGCGCGCCCCGCCCCACGAGGCCAGGGCCTCGTCCTTGTAAAAGCATCAGGGACTTGGAAAAACTCCCAAAACAAATGAGGGGAGGGGTCTCTGATTTCACTCTCCTCCTCTGATGAGGGAGGCACCACTAGATGCCGAGGAACCCAAGGCTTTGGAAGTTCTGGATCCCTAAACCGGCTCGAAGGGGTCTTGGTGATTTTGCAAACATTTCCGGGCCAAGGGCCAGGAAAAGACTTAGGAACTTTCAAAACCGGGCTGGTGGTTCTTAGAGGCACCCCACTGTGCTGGTTACTGTACTGGGGGTAAATAAGAGCTCGCTCTCTTTTCCAGCGTTGTCTCTGGGAATGCTTTACCCAGTCTGTGCCCTGTAGGCTTCACTATAAGGACTGACTGTAGGTGTCTTGCCCATCTGGTGTGATGGTATGGGGCAGGAGAGCATTTGAGGATGGGAAGGCAGGAAGCACCCTGAGGCTTTGATTGCCATTTGTCCCCAAAATAGAACTAGGCATTTTCACACCTAAACCGGAGAAGGTTGCACCTGTATTAACTAGTAACAGTTCCGGTGTGTTTTTTGAGCAGTCCCTGTGCCCTGTACCATGCTATGTAGTATTTAGCATTTTCAACCCGTGAGGTAGGTATTGTTAATCACATTTGACAGATGAGGAAACTGAGGATTTAGAGAATTGATAAAAGAATGTAGTCAGGGATCAAGGTAGGACTTGAACCCCCTCTTCTTCCCTTTTAGAATACAAACTTATTGTATAATATGCTACATCATTATCTCTTCCCTCATTTCTTTAATAATAGAAAAGCTATCATTTGATATCACTACATGCCAAGTTTCAAGCAAAGCACTGCACACATAGTATCTTATTTAATCCTAAGAGTACCCTTGTGAGAAAACTTGACTACTTTCCCAGAGAGCTACTAGTAAAGAGCAGAAGAATGATTTGAATGCAAGTCAATATGTATTCAAAGTCTGCTTTAAACCTTAGTTCTGCCTCTCTCCCACCGCATTATAAATAGACCCAGGGTTGCACTAGATGTAGACCTCCTTTTAATCCTCTGGCTAAAATCTTGACAAGTGATCACGTGCCTGTGACAACTGAGTGATGCCTTCATTAATATATCCTCAGCTCCGCTTGTCCACCCAAGCTCTGAGGCCATTCTTTCTCCCATCCAATTCTGGAGAATCAACTTGGCATTCCTCGCTCTCCTAGAGCCCTAGGAAAGACTAAAAGTAACTTTCTTTTTTGGTGAAATTGTACCCAGATAGTGGTTTTGACAACTTCTCCAAATCATGCTGAAAACATGTGCTTATTATATTCCTCACGAAACACTAAATTTCATTTGTCCTTTGAGCCTTCTTTTTAAATGGGTTTTTCTTGCTATAGACCTGATGGTACTAGACCTTGTCGAAGAATATTAAAGGACTAATGAATGTGTGGTATGCATTTTGAGAAACTGCCCACCAAGGTTAGAGAAATACTTTTATTGGCAAAATCAGTCATCTGTTAATTTATTCCTTCTTTTTTTCTGAATTAGTCCTCCTATAAGTAATCTGTTTACCCATTCATTATCATTTCATACCTAGAAAGACCCATGTGTGACATGTAAACTTTAATTCCAATATCATGAAAGGTCTTCAAACCAAGGCAGTATTGTGGCAAGATCCTGTTTTTTGTTTTTATTTTTTTCTCACTCTAGGTTTTCCTTTGATACTCATGCCCCTCGCTGGGAGTCATTCAGCCTCCTGAGCAGCACTAACACCAAACTCTTCTTTGCAGAGATGCTGAAGATGCAATTTATGGAAGGAATGGTTATGATTATGGCCAGTGTCGGCTTCGTGTGGAGTTCCCCAGAACTTATGGAGGTCGGGGTGGGTGGCCCCGTGGTGGGAGGAATGGACCTCCTACAAGAAGATCTGATTTCCGAGTTCTTGTTTCAGGTATGTTCCTTTCAAACTGAATGAGATGATGCATGTAGGATACTTAGCACAGTCTGGCCTCCAAGAAATGTTAGCTGTTACTCTTCAGTGCATGGCATACATGGGGCTTTCTTTTCCATAACCTATGCACACTGACAGTCTGAAGTCCTGCCCTGTCCTGCCAGTGAGGCAGATGTCTTACAAATGAAATTGCACTGGTAGTGCAGCCTTGTTGGAGCATAAACTTGGTTTCTTATAAAGGAGTTTTCTAGTGTTGAAAGGGAAGATGATGGCAAAACCCCTTGAGCTGGAATTCTGAAGATGTTTTCTTCTGGAATGTACCATGGTATTGGACTTGATAGAAAAGACATTCCAGCCCAGCCAGTGTGGCTCAGTGGTTGAGCATCGACCCATGCACCAAAAGGTCGCCAGTTTGATTCCCAGTCAGGACACATGCCCAGATTGTGGGCCCAATCCCCAGTGGGAGGCATGCAGGAGGTGGCCAGTCAATGTTCTCTCTTATCATCGATGTTTCTGTCTTTCTCCTCCCTTTCTCTGTCTCTAAAATCAATAAAGAAAAAAAATATTTAAAAATAAAAAAGAAAGGAGGGTTCTATTTCTCTTTAAAAAAAGAAAAAGAAAAGACATTCCAGAAGCCAGATTTAAACAATTTACTTAGCCATGGATCCTAAAAAAGGGCAGGGTTTTTTGTTTTGTTTTGATTTTTAGAGAAAGTGGAAGGGAGGAGAAGGAGAGAGAGAGAGAAACATCTATGTAAGAGAGATACATCAGTTGGTTGCCTCCTGCCTGCACTGAGACATGTGCCAGGGGTTGAACCTGCAACCCAGGTATGTGCCCATGACCAGGAGCCAAACCCAAAACCCTCTGGTGCACGGTTCAACGCTGTAACCACTACGTCACACTAGCCAGGGCAAAAGGCCTGTTTTTGTGGTGGTTTTGGACTCATGTTAAAAAGAAAAAAGCAAGCTTGTTGTCTTATGGATTGTATTACAAAGTATAGAACAAAATATCTAGTATCAACAAGTAATGAAAGCTCTGAGGTTTATGCATCTTTTGAAATATTAACACACTGGTAAAGACCTGGGGGCTTTTGCACATTTCAGGGTGTTTAGGGCTCTGGTGGAGTGAAATGTCTTGAGCCTGGAACCTTTTTCGATGTGAATTATCACAATCACAGCTGACTCCTATTGGTGCTTAAGAGTGATACTGTCAGTATCCGCCTATCTTGTGTCCCTTCATAATTTTTTTTTAACCCCAGGACTCTACTCCCTCTTTCAAGATGTCATACATATCTTTTTTTCTCTCCATGCTGCTCTGAAATCCTGCTTAGAAAACTGTTAGGAAATGGCTGCAGTCCTGAGCTGTGAGCGGTAAACACAGCCTTTGAGAGCAGGAGCACATTTCCCTTTCATGACATCAGGTAGGGTTGTATGACTCCCGACTAGATTTAGCGTCTGAGTCTTACCTTTTCCCCCACTCTATTGAAGAATATTGGTGATTTTTTAAGAGGTACTTTGTCTAGTTTGTCAGTTAATCACGTCTATAAAAAAAACTTTAGATTTTTGTTGTTATCTTCTGCTACACTTTATCTCATTGGATGGCTTCAAATTCCCATGTCCTGGGAACCCAGTCAGGCAAGAAATCATTGGTACTGATAAATTTCACGTGGAATAAAAAAACTCATATTATTGGGAGTTTGGTATTAATTTTGAAGGACAATGAAAGAGGGGCTAAGAATTCTCACTAAACCTATAACGAGATGGATTTTTTGCTACGTTGGGAAAGGTTGTTCTGGAAGATTAGCCTAGGACTAGTTTCTTAAGGTGGTTTACCACACATACTTTAGTGTTCTTCTCTGGTTTCGTGTCCCTTACAAAGATTTGTGATTTGGGGACCCTTAAGATTTAAAAGCAGTGATTGATGGAGAAGGGACCCTAGGTATTGCTGGCTGTTAACAGGGCTGAAGGATGTGGCCTCTTCTCTTATGTTCTCCATACCTAGGACTTCCTCCCTCAGGAAGCTGGCAGGACCTGAAGGATCACATGAGAGAAGCTGGAGACGTCTGTTATGCAGATGTGCAGAAGGATGGAATGGGGATGGTTGAGTATCTCAGAAAAGAAGACATGGAATATGCCCTGCGTAAACTGGATGACACCAAATTCCGCTCTCATGAGGTGGGTCCCCACCTTCTGTTGAGGAGCTTGTACCCAGTCCACTCCACCTGAAGCTGACCTAGCAGAAGTAGCAACAGGCCATGCATTTGCCATTTGATGACCTCACAGTACCATTAGAGATCTATCTTAAGTGGACAAAGCCAAGGAACTCTTCATGCCTAAGCCCTGCAGGGTCATAACAGAGAGAAGTCTGCAGTCATAGTATTTTAACCTGGAGAGAATACTGGTGCAGTCTGTCATAATGTGGTGAGCTATTGTGATAACATCCTTTTCATAACTGGCTTAATCTACAATGTCTCTCTGTGAACCTAAATATTATGGCTGTCCCTCCTCTGGGTCTAGTCTGGGCTCTGCAAGCCAACCTCATCATCTCAGCCCTTCTAGGTACTGCTATTGGGGTTGAGTTGTCACTTCACTTTTCTTTCCCAAAGTAATACAGGATCCTTTTTGAAACCTGAGCCACCTTGTTATTTTCTTGTGGTTGATCACCTCACCCTCAAGGCTTAGTTCTCGATGTCCTTCTTGGATGTCCTTCCTTTCAAGAAGGCAGCTGCTGCTTTGGACATCCCAGTCTGATTCAGAGTGACTATACCTTTGATACCATTGAGACCATATACTAGACCACCAATTGGACGTTGTTGGTTTTTTTTCTGATGATCCTGCCTGACTTGCTTATGGGGTTTAGGGATGTCTGGGGACGTGAATATCTAGGCCCATTTCTTTTTCTAAGGATTCATAAAATTCCCTAATTTTATGGCTTGGAGGCTGTATGGTTTAACAATGCTTTTGCTCAGACTAACCCCTAGGACTTGAATTTGGAGCAGAAACAAAATGGCACCTGGTTAGATACACTGCAAAGCAGAGTCTGAGGGTAAATCCAATCACTGACTTCACTAGGGAAACAGCATCTGGCTTCTTTCATTTTAGCATCTTTAGATCTTCTGAGAATGCTGGCTGATAGCAAAAGGCCTAGAAAAAGGCCAGGCTGAACATGACTCTTGCTGCTTGTTGAGCTACACTCAACCCTGGTTCCTCATATGCAAAATAGTCACAATAGCACTGTCCTATAAGACTTGCTAGGAAGCTAAATTATGAAAATAACTAGAGCATCTAGCCCAGGTCCTGACACCTGGGAGATGCTGAATACAGGTTAACTCCTTTGATAGGTGCCCATCGAAAGATGCGTATGAGGAGGCAGGGGATTGAACTATACAGGGTGGGACAAAAGTAGGTTTACAATTGTGAGTATGTGAAAGTTTATTTTTGTATTATTATTTATTAATTGCTGTGTTTTCCATACCAACAACTGTAATCCTCTAGTTTTGCCCCACCCTATATATAAAAAAGCTCTGAGATCCTTTCCAGTTATTAGATTCTAGGGCAGCGGTTCTCAACCTGTGGGTTGCAACCCCTTTGGGGGTCAACGACCCTTTCACAGGGGTTGCCTAAGACCATCGGAAAATACATATTTCCGATGGTCTTAGGAACTGAGACACCGCTCCTCTATCCGTCTCCAGGCAGGTCTGCCCACATGCAGATATGCCCACATACAACAGGAACTGTATTAAAGGGTCGTGGCATTAGGAAGGTTGTGAACCACTGTTCTAGGGGTTAGTGGCAGTTATTAAGATATGTTAACAGTAGTGGCTAGTATTTGAGCATTTACCATATATTAAGTTGCCATTTATTTGTGTCACCTGGGGCAGATGATAGCATTCTTGATATGGGCTAGCAAGAATACCTACCTCATAGAATTGTGAGGGCTTGATGAGATAACATTGTGCCAGGCAAATAGTTAGTGCTCAATACTTAACCATTATTGATAGGCAACTATGCTAGGTGTTGGTAGGCTTTATTCTTCTGGGTCTCATTTTACCCTTATTGTTTGAATTTCAGGGTGAAACTTCTTACATCCGAGTTTATCCGGAGAGAAGCACCAGCTATGGCTACTCACGGTCTCGGTCTGGGTCAAGAGGCCGTGACTCTCCATACCAAAGCAGGGGTTCCCCACACTACTTCTCTCCTTTCAGGCCCTACTGAAACAGGTGATGGGAATTTTTTCTTTATTTTTTAGGCGAACTGAGCTGCTTTGTGCTCAGGATTTACATTCCAGATTGATGATTTAGTGTCTTAGGAAATTTTTTTAAATTTTTTTTAAGGAAATAAAATTACATAATTTCTACCAGGGCCATATTAGCAGTGAAGCATTTTCAACTGCAGAAGTTGTGGTTTTGGTTCAGAAACAAGTTGTATATTTTTCACCCCTGATTAAGGGGGAAAAAAATCAGTGCTGTGTCTTTGTGGGTTGCTCTGCTATGGAGATCAGCAGTTACTATGACTGGGTGGACCCATTCTGTTTAGAAATATATTTTAAACGTTTCATAATTGACATGTGTGGTTGTCCTTGATTAAATTCATAGATTTCACCAAACAGGCACACTGATAAAAAATAAAAAAAATCACTGAGTTGTGACAGCTTGTACTCAGTTGGTAAGGAGCAGGGGTGGATAAGTTTATTTAGGGGTAAAGCTAGTTGCTCTGATGGTGGTTTGAGAACTTCCATCCCAAGGGCAAGTTCAGGGTTTTCCTATAGCTCAAGACCAAGCTTGTAAATTATTTTTTTAAGGGAGCATTGTAGATAGGGGAAAGGAATGGGAAGAATAAGACCGACTTTTATAAATGGGCATACCATAAAGATCATTGGGAAATTCTTAGCCAAAACCAACTTTGGCAGTTTGACTAGGGAAAAAAAAAGATCTCTGAGTTCTGGTTCTATTACTTTTACTTCTAAATCTAATTTATCCTTGCTATCTAAGCTTTTTATATTTTTTATTTTTCAATTACAATTTACTTTTGATATTATTTTGTATTGGTTTTGAGTGTACAGCATAGTGGTTAGACAATCATATATTTTACAAAGTGTTACCCCCAACCCCCCGATATTTCCAGTACATCTGGCGCCATACAAAGTTATGGCAATATTAATTGACTATGCTGTACTTTACATCCCTGTGACTGTTTTGTAACTACCAACTAGGACTTCTCAATCCCTTTACCTTCTTCACTTAGTTCCCCAACCCTTATCCCCTCTGGCAACCACCAATCCATTCTCTGTATCTATGAGCTATGTGAGCTTTAAAAACAGACAAAACTGAAAAACAAAACCCCCACCATCTTGGATTCTGCTTAATTCAATAATCATGGGGGTTGACTATGTCCCAGGCCTGGGGCTATATTAAAAAAAAGCAAACACTTTATTGAAGTATGATTGACATGTACAAAATATATTTAATGTATACAACTTAATGAGTTTGGGGTTAAGTATATACCCATGAAACTACCACCATCAAGGCTATGAACATATCCATCCCACATGTGGTAAGACCATTTAACATAAGATCTACCCTCTCTGCAAATTTTTAATATACAATAAGTATTGTTAGCTATCTCAGAACTTTTTTTTTCTCCTCACCTGAGGACTGATTTTTAGAGAGTGGAAGGGAAGGAGTTGGGGGGAGAGAGAGAGAAACATCGATGTGAGAGACACACACATCAACTGACCACCTCCTGTTCCACCCCAACCAGAGCCAGGGGTGAAACCTGCAACCCAGGTATGTGCCCTTGACTGGGATTTGAATCTGTGACCCTTTGGTCTGCAGGCTGACGCTTTAACAACTGAGCCAAACTGGCCAGGGCTCAGGGATATTTTTATAAGTTCTTTTCAGAAAGAGAAACTGTAGGTGTGGCTAATATCCCTTTTGCATATACTCACTTTGTGAGATGGTGGCTGGTTCTAGGTCAGAAGTTCCAAAGCTGTAGTCTACTTTGAGCACCCTTCAGACCTTAGCAGAAAGTTAGCCCTCTGTTTGGAACAAAGTGGGTACCCAGGAACAAATTCAAGTGTGTTTGGTAAGGATAAAATGTTAAGGTCGATGGAAACGGCAATTAAAAAGGACAACTCAGGTTGTCACACAGTGATCAGATGCAATGTCTAACAGTTACATAAACAGAAAAATTCACTTAAGTACAGTTGGGTAGACAGTCTTTTTGGGAGGAGATAAAGGGGATAATGTCTTCCAAACTGAACATTTCCTTGGAAGTTGACAATACCTTTACTTCTATTAGCATCAGGAACACACTGCCATGTTTTTGCTAGATCTTTCCCAATTCTGTCTTCAAAAAAAGTTACTAAAAAACAAAACAAAAACTATCGAGTTTTTTTCAGGTTACTGAGGGAAGTGGGAACTTCAGTGTTCATAATAAAATACTATCGTGCTTCCATGTGTTCACAGGGTACCTCTTCCCAGAATAGCTACTCAGCTCTGTGAGAAGGGCTCTTGTTCATCCAGCTTTGGCAAAGAGATATTACCTGTTTGAAAACAATAATAAAAATGAATGTTATAGCTGAATCTGCTTCCCAGCTGGCTCTCCTGAGCTAACTTATCACGTGGTTTGTCATGGAAAATAAGCAAATAAATGTAGCTACTATCCTGTTTTTATAACTATGAGTATATGAAAGAATCACAGTTATAAGTGAAGCCTTACTAATGCACTTTTCAATAAGGAGCAGAGACAGGTTAATTAGCCATCTTATATGCATATAGGAGTGGAAGGAAGACTATGCCTGTGAACTCACTTTGTCCTAAGAAGCAAAGTGTGACATGAGGTTCTGTTTAGAAATAGCATGTGATCAATGGATATTTCTGCTGAAACTGACAACCATCAGGCTCTGAGATAGATTATGAAATATTTCTCTCCATAGTTAACTGAGGTGGTTTAGCGAATCAGAGGCATGATTTAAACTGGTTGGTCTTGATCACAGAGGTAACCCTGAGCTGGAGGGCTGATGTTTGTCTCAACACTGCTCAGAAAGGTTCTCTGCTGAGGGGATCTCCTGAACTTGAAGTTGGCACTTGGGAAGCTGTCTACCTGAGTGTTTAGGCTAGTCCCATCCCCAGATATCTAGAGGAGTACAGAAGCTCTGAGGACCCACTTATCTGCAAAGGAGATAAAAACAACTCAACCCACCCAAGGTTCTGGATTTTCTTTTTGGCCCAGAGTTATCTTAAAACTTCCACTTAAAATAGTTACAGTAAGTTTTAAAGATGCAAATCTTTATACCAGGGGTTGCAAACTGATGGCTCGAAGGATGCATCTGGCTTGCAGGTATGTTTTATTTGCATGGTCTTTTATTTTTTTAAATTTTGAATTAATTGTCTATATTTAAAATTTGGGAAGTATCACACACAATGCCAGATGTCCAGGTTCTCTGGGAAAATGGGCCCATGTTCCTGCCTGGCACTGAATGAGAAGCAGCAAATGCCAGTTGCCCCTTTAGGCAGAGTTTGAGCTCCAGATTTGCTACTATACACATTTCTCCCACCCTAATGCCGTTTTGTTTTTAAAAAATCCTTACCCAGCCCTGGCCAATTTGGCTCAGCGGTTGGAACGTCGGCCTGCGGTCCAGAGAGACCCGGTTCAGTTCCCGCTAGGGGCGTGTGCCTTGGTTGTGATTTGTCCCCGGCCCTGGTTGGTCGTGTGGGAGGTAGCCACTCGATGTGTCCCTTTCGCGTCAATGGTTCTCTCTCTCTCTCTCTCTCTCTCTCTCTCTCTCTCTCTCTCTCCCCCTCCCACTCTCTCTGAATAAAAAATGGAAAAGTGTCCTCGGGTGAGGATAAAAAAAAAAAAGAAATCCTTACCCAAAGATAAGTTTACTGATTTGAGAGAGAGAGAGAGAGAAACATCAATGTACGAGAGAAACATAAGCCTCCCATAAGCGTCCTGACCAGGGAACAAACCCACAACCTAGGTATGTTGCCCTGACTGGGAATTGAACCTGTGACCTTTTTTGGTACAGGACGATGCTCCGACCAACTCAGCCACCCAACCAGGGCTATTTTGCTCATTCTTGTTATCCACTGGCTCCTAGAGGTGAGCATGACCCTCAGACTCTACTGCTGCATTAATGCAACACCTATATGCACTTCACACTTTCTTAAACTTAATAAATGTTTTTAAATATTTTCCGTTTTATTGAGATAATTGACATAAAACACCGTATAAATTTAAGATGTACAACATAATGATTTGATGTATGTATATATTACAAAACAATTACCACAATAAGATTAGTTAACCCTGGCCAGGTAGCACAATTGGTTAGAGCATCATCCCCCCATATGCCAAGATTGTGGGTTTGATTCTCAGTCAGGACACATACAAGAATCAACCAGTGAATGCATAAATAAGGGGGACAACAAATTGATGTTTCTCTCTCTCTAAAATCAATAAATTTAGTCCTGGCCAATTTGCCTCAGCGATGAGAGAATTGAACCATGGACCAAAGGGTCTTGGGTTTGATTCCCGGTCAAGGGCACATACCTGGGTTGCAGGTCCAATCCCTGGCCCCCGTTGGGGTTGTGCAGGAGGCAGCCAGTCGATGTCTCTCTCTCACCAGTGTTTCTCCCGCTCCCTATCCCTCCCTTCCACTGTATCTAAAAATCAATGGAAAAATATCCTCAGCTGAGGATTAACCAAAAAAAGGTAATAAATTTTTTGAAAGATATAAAAAATTTTAAAAGATTAGTTAATATCTGTCATATCTCACATAGTTACAGGTTTGTGTGTTTTTAAGACATTATCTATTTGTTTAATATATGTATTTTTTTCTTTATTGATTTTAGAGAGAGAAGGAGAGATAGATGAGATAGAACATCGATTGGCTGCCTCCTGCATGCCCTGCACTGGGGATTGGGCCCACAACCTGGGCACGTGCCCTGACCGGGAATCAAATCGGCGACCTCTTGGTGCATGGGTCGACACTCAACCAGTGAGCCACACCGGCCAGGCTAGTTACAGGTTTTTTTTTCCCTTGTGAGAATTTTAAGATCTCTCTCAGCAACTTTCAGATACACATAACAATGTTGGGCTTTTTGTTTTGTTTTGAATTGATTTTAGAGAGGGAAAGAAAAACATTGATTTGTTGCTCCACCCATTTATGCATTCAGTTTTTTTTTTTATGTTAATCCTCACCCAAGGATATTTTTTTCCATTGATTTTTTTAGAGTGGGAGGGAGGGAGGGAGAGAGAGAAACATTGATGTGAGAGAGAGACATAAATTGGTTGCCTCCCGCACAACCCCAACTGGGGCCGGGGATAGAAGCTGCAACCAGGTACATTTCTTGACCGGGAATTAAAACCCATGACCCTTAGGTCTGAGGGCAGACGCACGAACCACTGAGCAAAACTGTCCAGGGCCATTGATTGATTCTTATATGTGCCCTGACTGGGGATTGAACCCGCAACCTTGGCTTGTCGAGACGATGCTCTAACCAACTGAGCTTTCTAGCCAGGGCCACAGTATTGTTAACTATAGTCATCATGTTGTACATTACATCCCCAGGACTTATCTTAAAACTGGAAATTTGCACCTTTTGACTACCTTCATCTAATTCACAGTTTATACTTTTTGGACTGCTTTCACATAGCAAATTTGGGCCTCACAATTCCTATGTTCTTAGTCTACTGTGGGACAAGCTTGTTAAACCACTTTGGGAAACATACCTGGCGGGGCCACGAAATACTCCTCCACAACCCGATGGGAGTTTTGTAGTAGTTCTTCAGCACAGTTGCCTTCTACCACATTGTCGGATCTCAAGTATAGACATCTACAAAACCAGAAGCTTAAGGTTATCTTTCAGAGAACAGGGCTTCTAAGGCATGGGTGGGGGTCAAGAATGGGAGAAGGGTGCAGCATATTCTTGAGTTCTGGGCACTGCTCAAAAGTGGAGGAGCTTTGGTCAACATTATATCAAATGACAGTCTACAGTTTATAGATTCTCCCAACAGCCCTGTGTGGTAAGTGGTTGTTATTCCTCGGGATTGATGTGTTTAAATGTTCTTGGATAATTACTATGGGTAAGTTGCTTTTGGTGGAGATAGGTAGTTAAAATACAATGTGTTAAATCTAACAGGTAAGCACAGCTTGTCAAGGGAGTAGAAAGGGACACCTGACCCTGCCTGGGTAAGGAACAAGTACTCAGACTAGGTGATGTCATTGCTAAAGGATGGGCAAAAAATAGCTGGATTGGGAGGATGGGAAATGGATTTCCTGGCAGGTAACTTGCTCAAGAGTGGTTATAAGTGACTTAAGGATACTAGCTCCTCAGTGATAGGACTGGGACCTGCGCCCAGTTCTGGTACTCCTAAGACAAATACTTTTTTCACTGTAGCCACCTTTGTAGAGATAAAAGTGCCTCCCTTTGCAAGATGTACTACAAACATAGCTCAGGAACCTCCCACTGTTCTCTGGGCTTAGTGACTTCATTAAAGTATCCAAATGACAAACTAGTGAAACCAAACAGGAGTTGAACACCTATGGGCTTCACTACTGTTTCAAGGTTGAAGACTGCATGACAGGAGGTCTGAGCCTGCTTACAGATACTTGGGGTTTGAGCTAGGCATACACCTAGGGCTAAACCTAATGGGACAGAGAGGCAAGGATGTGACATGAACATCATCTGGACAGAGGCTGCCTAGAGGGTTAAGTTGTAAAGTTCTGTTAGGAAAGGACTAGTTCTTTTTGTGACACCCAGCCTAAGGTTTAGACAGAGTAAACACTTATTCATACTAAGGAGTGGACAGCTGGAGTCTATTCCAGGATTTGGCACTGTCTTAACTGTGGTGTTAAACAAATGTGATCTTTCCAGACCTTAAGTTTCTTGCTAAAAAAGTGGAGGTTGCACTAGTGATTTGTTTTTTTTGTTTGTTTTTTTTTGTTTTGTTTTGTTACTCATAGAATTATGTGTTTATTTAAGAAAACTTGGAGAACAAAAATAAAAATCATCCATAAAGGTGACCATTGGACTGTCTGGAGTTTATATTTCTGTTGGGCAGTAGAACAAAATGGCTAAGAGCTTGAGCTCCTGAATCACAGGTGAATTCAAATCCCAGTGATGAGTGTTTTTTCCACCATAGCCACCTTCATGAGGCATGTGCGCAAATCACTTATCCTCTCCATGTATCAGTTTCCTTATTTGTAGAATGCTTCACAGAGTTGCTGGGAAGATTAAATGAAATTATGTTAAGTCTGATAATGCTGGACTGTATTCTCATGTCAGTAAGAGATGGATACTGAATAGCACCTGCTCCTTTTAGAAAGAGTAGCCCCACGTACACCTCAGTCCCCACCACTCATTCAGAGTATAACTGTTCGCTTAACCTGCCTAGTCCCTACCAACTGGAGGGGTGCTAATTGTTCCTGGGCACTTGGAGATTTTGATGAAGACTCTACTACCACTAACAGGTTAAAAGCTACTGTTTCCCAATAGTTGATCTAATAGCAACTGATTTATTCATTAATTTGGTAACCAGGTTTTCTGTGTAAGTGACTTTTCCAGAAAAACAAAATTCACCCCTTTATTATTTATTTTTTTTTAGAGAGAGGAAGGGAGAGAGAGATACATCTATCGGCTGCCTCCTGCACGCCCACCACTGGGGATCAAGTCTGCAACCCGGGCATGTGCCCTGACCTGGAATTGAACCGGGACCTCTCAGTCCACCAAAGGATGCTCAATCCACTGAGCCACACCGACTAGGCCGAAAATTCACCCCTTTAAATATCACATATTTCTACCTGATTACTGTTTATTATGAAGTTGTTTCTAGAATAAACCCACACCTCCCTGTTTTCTTCATAGGCTACTGAGCCCAGGGTCTCTATGAGAATGGCATTCCAAGCAGACCCTTCACTTGGCAAGTCTCGTAACTTTTCTTAACCTCAGAACAGGATGAGTTCTTTAGGTGCCTGTGAATCACTGACTGACTTAATATCAGTCCAAGCTCTACAAGAGAATTAGCCCAGGTACTGTAGGATTAATCCACCCCCCCCCCCCACCTTTTTTTTTTTGGTTAATCCTTACCCAGAGATATTTAAAAAAAGTTTTTTTTCTTTATTGATTTTAGAGAGGAAGGGAGAGGGAGAGAAAAACAGAAACATCGATGAGAGAGAACATTGATTGGCCGCCTCCTGTATGCCCCTCACTGGGGATTGGGCCCACAACCTGGGTATGTGCCCTGACTGGGAATCTTTGGTGCATGGGTGGATGCTTAACCACTGAGCCACACCAGCTGGATACCCAAGGATATGTTTTCCATTGATTGGGGCGGGGGGCAGAGACATTCATTGGTTGCCTCCCACACGACTCCAGCTGGGGCCAGGGTTCAAACCTGCAACCCAGGTATGTGCCCTTGACCCGGAATCAAACCCGAGACCCTTCAGTCTACAGGCCAACACTCTAACCACTGAGCCAAACCAGCTACAGCTAGGGTGGCCATTTTGATAACCAATTTCTATATATCTGGGCTAATAGTAGTTATGAACCATCCTTGGGAGAACTGAAAAGAGTCACTTGGATCTGTGTTCTGGTTCAGATGAAAAACCCAGATTGAGAAAGGCTTCAACTGTGAACTTGAAATCCCTGCCTTCTAAAGCTCATAGACAGGTATTTAAACCAGTAACTGTGGAAAATGCAAATAAAAAGCATTTAATTTAATGGAAAGCAGTATAGCAGCATGGAGGAAGGAGAAGTGGCTCTGCTGGCCCTTGGACTGACAATAGGACAGTTCTGCTGTTTCGGTTTCTGCCCTTCCCTGGTATCAGGCTGCCAGGAGTCATTTCTCTGGTTATCACCCTACTTCCATTATTTACAAGCCTCTTCCTCCCTCCTAATTTATTCCTAGTTTGAAGCAGACTGGAAAGAAAGCTAATAATTTTGGCTAAGTTTTTGGTTCAAATAAGGCTGAGGGACATCCTAAGCATTAAAGTATTTGGCTGCAGTCAGAGGTGTCATCTGAGTCAGTCTCTGGATTTGAGATAAGAGAATCCAGTTTCTAGGGGTTGACTTTAAATGGCATATCTAAAGCAGTAAGGCTGAGTTCCAAACCCTGACATCTCTTCTTATTTCCAGTGAAACTTTGGGACATGTTACATAACCTTTCTGAGCCTCAGTTTCGTTTCTTTTTCTTTTTATTAATCCTCACCTGAGGATATTTTTCCATTGACTTTTAGGTAGAGTAGAAGGGAGGGAGGGAGAGAGAGAGAAACATCAATGTGAGAGAGATTGGTTGCCTCCTGCACAACCCCTACCAGGGCTAGGGATCAAACCTGCGACCCTTCGGTCCACGGGCCAATGCTCTAATCTCTGAGCCAAACTGGGCAGGGCCTGAGCCTCAGTTTCTTAATCTATAAAAGAGATAATAGTATTTTCCTTCAGGGTTGTATGTGATAACTGAGCTAATGCATACAAATATCAGTACCTGTCATGTAAGCATGCTAATGCTTTTTAGCTCTTTTTTTTTTATCCTCACCCAAGGTCATTTTTCCATTTTTTGTTCAGATAGAGTGGGAGGGAGAGAGAGAAACATCGACGTGAAAGGGACACATCGAGTGGCTGCCTCCTGCACGACCAACCTGGGCTGGGGACAAATTGCAACCGAGGTACATGCCCCTAGTGGGAACCGAACCCGGTTCTCTCTGGACTGCAGGCCGACACTCTAACCGCTGAGCCAAAGCAGCTAGCGCAATGATTATTATATTAATGTGCTATAAGATTTCTATTAGCCAGTGTCAAACAGCAAACAAGTCTGCTTTTCATAAACAAGCATTTTCTTTCTTTTTTTATCCTCACCCGAGAATATTTTTTCATATATCTTCAGATAGAGATATATCTCTATATATATCTCTGTCTACAGGCCGATGCTCTACTCACTGAGCCAAACCGGCCAGAGCAACAAGCATTTTCTTTTTAAAATGTATTAAGATTTGGCAACAATTGGTAGAGATGGGTGGAGGCTGTGTCCTTTTAGTATTCACAAGCTAATTTGTCAAAGACCCCACCCCTCCCTATTGCATTACACTACACTTCACTACTTGTGTTATTACTCTGCCCCCCTTGGCATGTGTGTTTTTGGCCCTTGGTATAAAATGAAAAGTTAAAACTTTCTTCATTCCCACTTTCTTTAAAACTAACTTAACAGTTCTTTTTGCATGCCTTTTCAGGGAACAAAAGGAAACTCAATGCATACATCAGAATATGTAAAATAGATTACACATAAAGTATCAGTAATACCATACACAATGTTCTGAATTTTGCCTTTTTTAAATTAAATATATCTTAAGAGATTTTTCCATATCAGCATATATAGTTATTTGTTTCATTATTTTTAGCAACTGCCGAATAGTCAATTGTATAGTGATGTATCTAGCCATGAAGGACACTTAGATTATCTGTTTCTGGGGTGTTTGTTTGTTAATATGAATAGATTCGCATACCCTGGATACTTGTGCACACATCTTGGTGCACTTTCACAGATATTTCCATAGAGAACCTCTAGGTGAGAAAATACGTACATTTAAAATTTTGAGAAAGCAAGTCAGATATGAACTCATTCTAATAAGAGACATAAAACAAAAATAAGTTAAGAAAAATATCTGAAGTGGAGGAGGGGTGGGTGGAGGTGGAAGAGGGCATAGAGGGTATAAATGGTGTTGGAAAAAATAGATTAAAAAAGAAAAGTATCTGAAGAAAGCAGCATAAGGAAGGGGAGATAGGATTTGGACTGGTCAGGCCCTTTGGAGGAGATAAACTAAGACCTGCCAGAGATACAGAATGAAAAAAAAAGGAATAGCAAGCGCAAAGATTCTAGAGAGAGAACTAATTTGGCATGTTGGAGAAACAGTAATGAAGCCGATGTGGCTGGACTGGAAAGAGTGGTATGTCCGAGTGGTAGGTAGGAGGGGCTCGGTGAAGGATAGCCTCGAAGATGATTAGCAGGTTCGGATTTTCCTAGTTACACTGGGAGGCCTTGAGGAATTTAAACGAGAGCGATAGGACCCGCGGGGCGATCGTGGGCAAGTTCCCGCATCTCGCCTAAGACTCTTTCTTCCTCTGAAACGAGACACTAATGGCTGCAAAGGCGCTACAGGCAAGGCTTCGTGGCCGCAGCCGCGGGTTTACCTGTCCTCCAGCACCGACTCCATGGGCTCCACCCCGTCTGTGTCCACAGCGCGGAGCCGATCGGCAAAGGCGATGGCTTTCTCCAGACGTGCCACGGCCTCTTGGCTTCCGAAGTCCACGAGCGCTAGACGTTCTAGGTGCTCGATCACATCGGCGGTGATTCGCCCACTTCCCTGGGGAGGGGTGTGGGTGAGGGAGGGTGTGGGTCATGGCTGCGGCCTGCTCCGCCTCCCAACCCGCGTAGACCCCCTCATCTGCGAGCCTTTACCTGAGGATCTGCCTTGGAAGTGAAACCCCGGCGCCCGCCCACCGGGGCTCGGAGGACCAGCCGCACAGCCCGCGCCCACATTTCTCCTCTTCTCGGCTTCCGTACTACGCCCTTGCGTAAAGCTGAGCGACGTGTCTAAAAGTGATGACATCAGAGTGCGCCGCCACCGCAGCCGCCATGAACAGTGTCGGGGAGGGGTGCACCGACATGAAGCGCGAGTATGATCAGTGCTTTAATCGCTGGTTTGCCGAGAAGTTCCTCAAGGGGGACAGCTCCGGGGACCCGTGCACCGACCTTTTCAAGCGCTACCAGCAGTGTGTTCAGGTGAGCTGCGGCCCTCGCCTCTACCCACAGGCCCCGTGTTCTCTGGGGTGTCCCTGACCTCACGCCTTATTTTGCGGGGGTTGGGACCGGGAGGGTAGAGAAAAGCCTTGTCAGTGAGGCCAGTGGCACTTCTCTCTCCTGCCGTCACCACCAAAGGCTGTCTGCTATCTCTCCAGATGACGAAGGTAAATATTTTTGTTTACATTTTATGGAGCACAGTAACATTGTTTGGTTCACTTGTTCATCTTAAACTTGCAAAGTGGGCGTAGTTCTTCGTATTGGAAAAATGGAACAGTCACGCCCAGAAATAAGTGATTGAGCCAAGTTCACTAGATTCAAGTTGCCTTGATTTTTGCGGTGGTGCACTTTCCCACTGTTACTGTTCGGGGGGCAAGGCTGGGTGTTAGCCTCTCTCTGGCCTGTTAGACATTGTAGAGGGTTTTATTTTTTATTATAATCCCCTCATTGGCCTGTTTTCTCTCCCTCCCTGCAGTTGTTACTGTCTTTATCCCATTTGCAGACAAGAAAAGTGAGGCTTGCTCAAAGCCAATAAGCTTCATATTGACCTTTACAATGTGTTTTCTCTTCCCATCAGAAAGCAATAAAGGAGAAGGAGATTCCCATTGAAGGACTGGAGTTCATGGGCCATGGCAGAGAAAAGCCTGAAAGCTCTTCTTGACCTTGACAATCACCTTGAAAATAGACTCCTCAAATCAGGAAATTGAGCACTCTGGATTTTGTCAATTAAGGCTGTGAAGATAGCCATCAGTTTAATGAGGAGTTTAGGGGGGAATTTTTTCCCTCCCTCTAGATGTTTTCCTCTCACTTGTAACAGATGATGAATCATCACTTTTTACTTTGGGATGATTTCTCACTTGCTCTGGCATCTTACAGGAACTCGCTGTGCTTAAAACTGAATGATTTCTTGGGATTATGGTTGCAATATTTCATCTGGAATGAGCTTTACATATATCTTGTACGTAAATACTGATAAACTTGTCAGGATGATCATGGTTGCCTGACCTCTTGAGTTATGTTTCAGTGGACATTAAGTATACTGTACTGGGGTCATTGTTCATGGAAGCAATTGGTTAGGACCTCTTTTCTCTCAGGGAGCTAATGCTCTGAAAAGGGATCCCAGCACAACTGTTTCAGCCAATGCTTGGGAGCTGTTTTATTTTTATATAGTAACTTAACTGTTAAGATTGCTGGTGGACTGGGTTAGCCGAGGAAGCTTTTAATAGTTCCCTGCCTTAACAAGGTGTCAGATCTCAGTTTAAGATGTGAAAGCTTCGAGAATGTTAGATTGAACACCATTTCAGAGCTCACAGTATAGTTCAGTCATTAAGACCTTTGGAGTATGCTATGGAGGAAGATCCTAAATTGCAAAGATTTGCTGTTGCCATCTTTCAACCTAAGTCAATGAATTAAGTCAACTTGTATATCATGAAAATGCCAAAATACTGTATCTGGTTAAATAGGGGGAGAAAGGAGTTTG
Organism: Tadarida brasiliensis; assembly: GCA_030848825.1. Taxonomy (NCBI): domain Eukaryota; kingdom Metazoa; phylum Chordata; class Mammalia; order Chiroptera; family Molossidae; genus Tadarida; species Tadarida brasiliensis. The sequence continues at coordinate 11,169,424 of CM061277.1, read as the reverse complement.
CTTTATTTGCCTTGTTTACCCACTCTGCCATGTCTGTAATCATGAAGATGGAATAAATTGTAACATTTAGTTTCTATCATTATTTGCCCCTTGGAACTCTGTGCACTTTATAAAACAGCTATTACCCTGTTACCCCACATATCCCATATATACATTGGGGGGGAGGGGGGGAGTTTATGTTTTATAATTTAAAGGTGAGGAAAAAGTGAAGATTTTTACCTAAGGTAGTATGGTATAGCAATTTAGAAACCTCACTGACTTTTAAAATTTATTTCCACAGTAGGCTACACAAGTATCTTAAAATGTTTACATAATGGCACAAAAAGTCAGGATCAGGTGAGCACTTATATACTTTAGAATGTCATGTGGTTCACATAACTGCTTATCTTGAGTAATTTGGTTCAATAGTATGGAACTTGATTTAAAGAAGGCCTAAATTCTATTCTCTCCACTGTACCAATTACTGCTTCATATTTAATGTGACCAGTCCTTAATGTCATTTCGAACCATTCTGCATTTATGTTTTGACTGTTTAAGGTCCATTCTACAAGGATGATAAGAGATGCTTGGAGCCCAGCTGAGGGAGTCCAGATAGCAAGTTGAAGATAAGTACATCTGTCCTGAGCTCAGACTGGCCACAAACACAGCAGCTCTACAGGGAAGCACAAGCTATGGCTAGATCACGAAATGGCAAAGATAACAGGGATTCTTTTTTCTTAAATGTAAATGGTGTTCACACCCCACCCATGTTTCTATGTGCCTCACCTTTGCGCAGTACCAGTTTACTGTATGTGCTAACACCAAAACCTTGTAGCTTCTTGCATCTTGCCACAAAACTGTCTGGTTGAGCCTTAAGAATAAAATCAGCTCCAAGCCAACCATGTTCTTTTATTGTAATTGCCACTGAGAGAATAATTTTTTTATTGTTCCTCATGCTATTTTGACTTCATCCTCCAACTACCTCAGCTACTTCAAAGATACTGCCTTTATTTCTCCAAAGATTTTTGACCCTAACAACCTTCAGGGTGCTGAGAGATGAACCCATGGTGAGAACTTGACAACTCCAGAAAAAGTGACTATAGGGAGTATTCTGCAGCAAATGCTGATGGAATGGGACAGGAAAAAGCTGAGACACAGAGGAAGCACTTCCTCTCAAGAATCACAGAAACCTCTTTTCAATGAAACTGTAGCCACTCTGCTGGCCATTCAATGTCTGTCAAGACCCAATCCTGATACTTAGCTCCATTCTCTTTACTTTACATACCCCAGCACAAGGAACCAAGGATAGGCCTGTTATAAACCCTGTTCTTCAGAGGCCTCACTGCAGAAACAGAAATAACATTAATGCTAATTTCTGAAGGAAAAACACCACTAAAGAATGCAACTCTCAGCTCGTGACCAATCTAATTTATTTAAGCCATCTCCTGCCATAAGCAAAGAGACAGAAGATCAGTATGTTCTAATCATTTTATACTAGGAAAGAAGGTCAGCTTAAGGTCCCATGTACTTTTCTGGTCCGTGTGCAGAGTAATGGTCCAAACCAGTGCTGTGGTCCCCATGGGTAGTGGTCCAGATTCTCTTTATTCATCTTCATAGCCGGTTGGAAGCGGATTCAGATGAGGATTATGGAATAGAGTATGGTTACCATCTCCCCAAGGAAAGGGCTGTGGAGTGAAGATGTCAATTAGGACATTCCAGAACAGTTCAGAAACAGCACTGCCATGAACTGTTTAAAACAGACAGGGTAAGTGATAGATAACACATTAAACAAAATGGAAATTAGTCCTTTAACTACTAGCATATTTCAGCCTTCCCATTATTTAAGGGAGCTCTTAAAACTTCCAGGAGAGTTCTTAAAGTAGATAACGGGAAAAGCAAGCTCACATTTGTAATTCCTAAGCCTCTCCCTGGTAAGTGGTATATCAGTTTATGAAAGTGTAATCCTCAAATCACCTGTATCAGAACCTCAGAGGTGGGTATGGGGGAGAAGACACTCTCAAGCTACCTTTGAAAAGCATTGCTCTTGGGCAGTGGTTTCCAACCCAGGATGACTTTGCCCCTCCAGGAACACTGGGCAATATCTGGAGGCACCTGGGGCAGGGTAGGGTACTACTGGCATCTAGTGGGTAGAGGTCAAGGTTGCTGCTAAACATCCTACAACTGACAGGACAGCAGCCCTCACAAGAATTATCCAGCTCCAAATGTCAACAGTACTGAGGTTGAGAAACCTTGCTGTATGGCTTTTAATTGTACTGTACAAGGGTGGGAGTAGGGCTCAAAGACTCAAATTCTGAATCTAAGAATCTAGCTTAAATTTCTAAGAGGCCAGTCCTACATGGACTAAGTATGCAATAGTTATTAAACAACCAGAAGAGGCTCTTGTTAAGAATACAGCAAACAATGGAAAACAAATGATTATAATATCTACATCAACAGCCAAAGGACAAAATAGTCGAGAAGATATATAGCCTAGAAAAGAACAGAAAGTGTCAATCTCTTCATTATGCTGCTAGTACCTGCCAGGTGCGCAGGTCCTAGAAAGGGGAACCATGTTCCGTCTTTGCCAGTCTAAGAAAGTTTCCCAAACCTCCAAGTTTTATATAACCGACAACTGTTTCAGAACAGTATCGGAGAGCAGAAGGTGGGCTGCATTAGAAAAGGAAAACTGAAGGGCACTTATTGTATGACTTTGAAGAAGAAACTGAGAAGTGACACCCCCTTTCCCCTCCCCGTCTCAGGTTCCCGTCCGTAAAACCGGAGAAAATAAAAACTGGTGATTATTAAATGAGAAACTGTACACGCTTTTGGAGAATTAAGAACTTGGACGAGAGCATTTGGAATGAAGGGAGAACGGACACTCCAACAGAACGCAAGTGCGTACCTTGGACCTGATGCGGAGATGGGGATAGGCGATGAACTCGGGCCTCTCGTGCTCTCCGTGGCGCGACTTCAGAAAGACGTTCAGCATGCTCACCCCCACCCCGGGGAGCGCCACGAAGTAGGTGAGGGCCTTCCACATGCGAGCTGCGGAGGGGCACGACGACTCAGGCCTGCGGTGGGGGCCGCCCGGGTCTCATCCCCCTCCCCCAGGCCTCAGGCCAAGGTCACGGCGCCGCGCCGCCTCGCGGGAGTCGGCCGGAGGCCCGCCCACCGGCCGCAGCCCCAGTACCTGAGCCCTCCTCGCCGTGGGCACCACTCGACATGAGCCGCGCCAGCTGTGGCCGGAACCGACCTAGGAGCTTAGAACCCCGGGAAGCAGCCGCTGCCGCCATTTTTGACCAGGACTCCGCAACGCCGGAAACGGAAGCAGAACGCTGGGCTGTGGAGGCGGGACCCCAACCTCAAAGGAAGTTCCTATTGGGCCGTGCCTTTTAACCGAGGAGCCTGCGCACTCTCCTCCTGGAAGACTGTCCTTGTCAAAAAGCTCGGAGCCAAGGAGCAGAAGGGAGCATGCGTTCTACACCTCCCGTGTGCGCTCCCCCCTCCCTACCGTCCCCGTCCTGGTGAAGCTTAGCGCAAAAGCAAGGTTTATGGAGGGCACCCTGGCATCCGTGATCGCTCCCTTCGTTGGAGTCCATGGACCACGTTGGGGCACAGACCACCTATTTAAAATGCCATCCCCCCTCCTCTTCATTCTCTGACCCAGCGTTATTTTCTCACGGCATCTGACATAATCGTCGTCATCATTATTTTGTCTGTTTCCCTTCATAGACTATAAACTCTGATGCCAAGAGTTTGCCCCACTTAAGCATTCCCAGGCTCTAGAATGGTGCCCGGAATGTAGCAGGTGCTCAACAAAAATTTGCTGAATGAGTGAGTGAGTGAATGAATGAATGAATGAGTGAGTGAATGAATAGCAACGGGAAACAAATTGGCGTCGGCTATATTTTGGCTCGACACCAACTACCCATCATTTCTTCCTTCCTTTTTCTTTCTTCTACTCATCTAAAAACAGTTTTAAAAATAAAAAATTAGCCCTGGCTGGTTTGGCTCAGCGGTTAGAGTGTCGGCCTGCGGTCCAGAGAGACCCGGGTTCGGTTCCTGCTAAGGGCAGGTACCTCGGTTGCAGTTTGTCCCCGGCACTGGTTGGTCGTGCGGGAGGCTGCCACTCGATGTGTTCCTTTCACGTCGATGTTTCTCTCTCTCTCTCTCTCTCTCTCTTTCTCTCTCTCTCTCCCTCCCACTCTATCTGAACAAAAAATGGAAAAATGTCCTCAGGTGAGGATTAAAAATAATAATAATAATAATAATAAAATAAAATAAAAATTTACAAAAATAGATACATAAGATAAAAGTAAACTTTTTTTTTTTTTTTTTTTTTTTTTAATCATAGGCACCTTTAAGAATATAATGAAAGCCCGGCCGGTGTGGCTCAGTAGTTGAGCATCGACTCATGCACCGGGAGGTTGCCGGTTCAATTCCTGGTCAGGGCACATGCCCAGGTTGCAGGCCAAATCCCCAGTGGGGGGCATGCAGGAGGTGGCCATCAATGTTCTCTCTCATCGATGTTCTCTCTCTCTCTCTCTCTCAAGTCAATAAAGAAAAAATTAAAAAAAAAAAAAAGAATATAATGAAAGCTATGAACCCTTTCCCCCCAAAATGCACCTGTTCCTAAGCACACACACGGTTTAGCAGACAATATTGGGGGAAGAAGTTACCATAAAGTACATCCGGAGACCCCTTAAGAGTCCTTGTGCCCCAGGTCAAGAACCCCTGAGTAGGGAAACAAACAAGGACACTGATGTGGGAAGACTGGATTCACATCTTGTTTCCTTCCCTTACAGTCTGTGTGACCTTGGGCAAATTAGATAAAACGAATACTTTAAGGTCATGCATTTCATGAAGACAAAAATTTAGGATCATGTTACTAGAGCTTCACAATCTGATCAAGCATTAGATCTTTCTATGAGTAGCCTGGGGTTTTGCACGTTATGGTGTAATCAGGGTCATCAAATCCCTATTCGGCTTCAAACACAGCCAGAGGTGTGTGAGGCCCCACAGTGTGACCATGGAAGGGGTCCAAGCTCAGGCATCAGGAAATCCTGGGTTTAGATCTCTCATCTGCCACCTGCTGTTTCCTCTTCTCTAAAATGGAAATGTAATACTCATTTTTATCCAACAAATATTTATTAAAACTCAGCTCTACCTTGGGAAGTTATTCAACCTCCATCTACAACAATGAAGTTTCATTTTAATAAATATTAACTAATATTCCCACTATGATCCAGGTGTGTGCAGTAGTACACAGAGCTATAAGATCTCTCTCATGCAGCCTACATTCTAGTGGTGGAGACAGGACTAAATGAAAAATGCTCAGTGCCTGAAATATGTTAAAAATTCAACAAATGTTCATTTTCTCACAGGGCTTTTTTTTTTTTTTTTAATCCTCACCCAAGGACATTTTTGCATTTATCTTCAGATAGAGCAGGAGGGAGAGGGGGAGAAGAGAGAGAGAGAGAAACATCAATGAGAGAGAGACACATTGACTGGTTGCCACCCACACGACCCCAACTGGGGCCGGGAACAAACCGCAACTGAGGTACATGCCCCTAGAGGGAACCGAACCCAGGACTCTCTGGTCTGCGGGCCAACACTCTAACCGCTGAGCCAAACTGGCCAGGGCTCATAGGGCTTTCTTACACCATGTAGGGTAGTACTGCTAAGTAAATATTCTGTCTATGGTGCTTGGCACAGAGTACATGCTCAGGCATAATGCCTATGGTGTTATTGCCAGGTATGCTCAACATTGGCAAAGCCTTGGGTCACTGAGTTTAGACAACTCAGGAAATTAAAATCATCAATTCAAAGAATAACTAATATATATATATATTTTTTATCCTCACCCGAGGACATTTTTGCATTTATCTTCAGATAGACCGGGAGGGAGAGAGGTGGGAAGAGAGAGAAAGAGAGAAACATCAACGTAAGAGAGACACATCGAGCAGTTGCCACCCACACGGCCCCGGGCCGGGGACAAACTGCAACCGAGGTATGTGCCCTTAGCGGGAACTGAACCCGGGTCTCTCTGGACCGCAGGCCAATGATCTAACCGCTGAGCCAAACTGGCCAGGGCAGAATAACTAATATTTATTGAGCACTTATTTTGTGCCCAATTGTCTTCCCCACTTCAGTAAATGGCCACTCCAAAGGGATTCTTTAAAACCTGTCAGATTATCCTCTTCTGCTCAAAATCTTCCAATGGTTCCCATTTCCTTCAAAGTAAATGTCAAAGTCCTTAGAGTGGGCTACCAGGCCCTACACACCCTGCCCCCAGCCACCTCTCTGACATCATCCCTTCTACCAGCCCCCTTACCCACTTTACTCCAGCTACCTTAGCCTTCTTGCCTTTCCTTGAACAGTCCGGGTGCTCCCCTGCCTCAGGACATTGACACATGCTCATTTCTCTGTCTGGACGAGTTCTCCCCCAGATAGCCCCATGAATTGCTTCCTTATTTCAACCAGAGGTCTACTCAGAAGTCATCTTATCAGAATGGCCTTCCAAGACTATCCCAAAGTGAAATAACTCCTCCCAACCCTGATACGTTATCCTATTTACTGTGCCTTATCTGTCTTCATAGCACTTACTAATATCTGACATAGTCAATATTTATTGGTTTATTGTCTATCTTCCTTCAGGTACTATGTTTTGTTCACTGGTGTGACCATACACTTGGCACATGATAGACACTCACTGAAAATACGTTAATCCCAACCATAATCTTGTGAGCTAGATACTATTCTCCCCATTTTTCAGATAGGGAAACTAAGACTCTGAGATGTGCAGGAAGTTGCTTGAGGTCACAAAGTTTTAGGTAAGTGGTGGATCCGAGCATTCTGGGACTCAAGCCAATTCTTTTAACCTCAAAGCCATACAGACTTTGCTTTAGGTAGAACAATACCAACTCCAGGAGGCCACCCTCTCAAGCTCATGCTGATCGAATGCTCTGAATAGGGATTAGCAAGAAAAGAAAAGCTATTTAATTTCTGACTTCAGTGGATTTGCAAAGAAAAATATTCCAAGTCATGGGATCCTTGATAATGGACTGAACCATCACATGTGTCCTCAGGGTACTGAGCTGGCAGTTCCCAGCTTGTGCTGCCCCTCCCTCTCTATGGTTCCAGGGCGTTAGGCCTCTCTGTGCAGGGAGCTGCCCCAAGGCCATGGCCAGCCAGCCCTAGATTTGACGTCATCCTCTCTGGCAGCTGGTGATATTTACATTTGTTCTGAACCCACTAAGGCTCTCTCTGACGCTCGATTTCCTTGAAACAGGGAGCTGGTAGGTGGGCACCTCAATACTACGGACAGCTGCTGATGGGGGAGGCATTGGAGCGAGACGGGGGGAGGCTTCCTAGCCAAGGACAGGGCTTGCTTAAGGGAAAGCTTATCTGGGGCATCCTGTCTGCTACTTCTACTGTGGTTTCTCTCAGCTAAGAGCACCTGCAGGTCCTGGACCAGTAAATATTTGTTCACCAAGAGACGAATCCTAGGAGAAGACAGCGAGGCATTTTTCCATGCAGGCTGCAAGAGAAGCCAGGATGTTGTGACCACCACCTCAACCCTCTAAATAACTTGTCTGAGCTGCTCAGCATCGTTAATTCATTCAATTAGGGTCTCAAATGTGTCACTGGGCTGCCGTGACAAGATAGCAGTGACCTTCATGTGACCTTCATGGAACACTCAGCCTAGAGGGGGAGACTGACAAGTAAACAGCTATGACAACCCAGGATGATGGGTTCTGCAATGGGAGGCAGTACAGCATGGGCCTTGGCATCGAGTTCAAGTCCAAGGTCTGCTACTTAGCTATGTAATCATGGGCAAGTCAAGTTGCCTCTTAGAGTTTTGCTTATGAATTGAAGTTATCACAAGGATTCAACAGGATAATAGATATTAGCTAACATTTACATTTATTAAGCACTTACTATGTACTGGGCCCTTCTTGTGCATTAATTTTTTTCATTACAACACTTGTATGAGATAGATGGTATTCTTTTCTTTTCTTTTTTTTTTTTTTTATCCTCACCTGAGGATATTTTTCCATTTATCTTCAGATAGAGTGGGAGGGGGGAGAGAGAGAGAAACATCCATGTGAGAGAGACACATCAACTGGCTGCCTCCTGCACGACCCCGACCAAGGCCGGGGACAAACCGCAACTGAGGTACGTGTCCTTGACAGGAATTGAACCCATGACTCATTGGTCCTTGGGGTGACACTCTAACTGCTGAGCCAAACCAGCCAGGGTGATAGATGGTATTCTTTTTTTTTTTTAATCCTCACCCGAGGACATTTTTCATTTTTGTTCAGATAGAGTGGGAGGGGGAGAGAGAAACATTGACGTGAAAGGGCCACATCGAGTGGCTGCCTCCCGCACGACCCCAGCCAGGGCCAGGGATAAACTGCAACCGAGGTACGTGCCCTTAGTGGGAACCGAACTGGACCGCAGGCCGACACTCTAGCCACTGAGCCAAACTGGCCAGGGCAATAGATGGCATTCTTATTCCCATTTTACAGATGAGAAAACTGAGGCACAAGAAAAAGTTATGTCATTTGCCTAAGTTTCACAGCCCTTTAAGTGATCAATCCAAGATTCAAATCCAGGAAATTGGCCTCAAAGCTTGCACATTTAACCACTATGCAATACTGCTTCAATAACTAAAGGGGCCTTAGCACCGTGCCTGGCACAAAGTGCTACACGGTCTGTAGAAGCAGAGCAGAGGGGCATATGGCTGGACTTTGGTGGGGCAGTCAAGGAAGGCTTCCTGTAGAGCAGCGGTTCTCAACCTGTAGGTCATGACCCCTTTAGGGGCCAAACGACCCTTTCACAGGGGTCACCTAAGACCATCGGAAAACACATATTTCCCATGGTGATTCATAACAGTAGCAAAATTACAGTTATGAAGTAGCAACGAAAATAATTTTATGATTGGAGGTCACCACAACGTGAGGAACTGTATTAAAAGGTCGCGGCGCCCTGGCCGATTTGGCTCAGCGGTTAGAGCGTCGGCCCATGGTCCAGAGAGACCCAGGTTTGGTTCCCGCTAGGGGCACGTACCTCGGTTGCAGTTTGTCCCCGGCCCTGGTTGGGTTGTGCGGGAGGCAGCCACTCGATGTGTCCCTTTCACGTCGATGTCTCTCTCTCTCTCTCTCTCTCTCTCTCTCTCTCTCTCTTCCTCTCTCTCCCTCCCACTCTATCTGAACAAAAAATGAAAAAATGTCCTAGGGTGAAGATAAAAAAAAAAAAAGGTCGTGGCATTAGGAAGGTTCAGAACCACTGCTGTAGAAGGTGATATCTAAGTCATGGGCCTCTCTCTCCTATAAATATGAGTGAGTCAGGGACAAGTTTGGGTTGGAAGGGAGATGTGTTTTCCAGGCAGATATCACCACAGAGAAAAGATATGAGTACTGCATCAAGAATCCCAAACAGTGCCTTAAAGCTGGAGGTGTGAGGGGAGGGAGAAAGCAAGAAGTTAAAGGGCCCTGTGTGTCATGCTGAGTTAGGATTTTATCCTCAGGGTCTGGGGAGCTTTAGTTTTAAGCAAGAAGAGAGGTGATCAGCTTTGCAGTTTAGAAAGATCCCTGACTACAGCACACCTAGAGGCTTGCATAGAGGGCCTGGGTGTGATAGTCTGTTTCTTTCTTTCTTTTTTTCTTTATTGATTTTTAGAGAGAGAAGAAGGGAGAGGGAGAGAGCGATAGAAACATCGGTGAGAAAGAATATCGATTGGCCACCTCCTGCATGCCCTCCACTGGGGATTTGGCCCACAACCTGGGCATGTGTCCTGATCAGGATTCGAACCGGCGACCTCTTGGGGCATGGGTTGATGCTCAGCCACTGAGCCACACCGGGCAACAGTCTGTTTCTTTGGGGCGGGAGCGGGGCATTCAGGGCAGGCACAATAGTGTAGCTGTGCAGGGTAGAACACTGGACTTGGATGCTGAGCCCTCCCTACACAGAGCACTTGGACCAAGCCATTTTCTGAGCTTTCCTCTTCATTTATAAATGAGACTCATAACTGCCAATCCTCCAGGAATGTTGTGAGTATAAAGGCGATAGTATAGGTAGAGAACCCAGCATGTGAGGGGTGCATAATGAAGGGTAACTATTATTTATTGCTACGGTTCCCCCACAACCTTCCGCCTAGCTGTCAGCTTTTGGAGGGCAGACCACAAGTATCATCCATCTATCTAACACCATAGAACTTGATGCTTGATTATTTTTCCCTTCTGGTTTCTGTTTATGCTCACACACTTGTCTAGACCCGAGGCTTTGCTCAGGCTGGCCCCTCTTGGCTGGAAATGCCCTTCCTACCCTGTTGCCCATCTTGGTCTGCACACCTCCCCCCCAATCCTCACCTCCTACAGGCAGCCTTTCCTGGTTACACTATGTCCCCTTGCCTGTGGGCCCCTGGTGATGTTTAAGACCTCTGTACCTTGTATGAGGATTATTCTTTTTTTTTCTTTCTATTTCTACTCTGAGCTCCAGGAGAGTCCTCCGCCCCTCCTTTTTTCCCAGATTTCCCTGAATTCTCATGCAGCCCGGCACAGAGCAGGCATAACAAATGATTAAGAACTCAGGTTCTCAGACAAAGCTGAATTAAAATGCTGCCTCTGCTACTTTTGCTAGACAAATCACTTACCTTTCTGTGCCTTAGTCTCTTCATCTGCAGAATGGATGTATAAATATAGATGTGAACAAAACTAACTCCATCTTTGTGTTCCCAGATTTCTTCCATCTTTAAGTTCTCATGCTGTGACCTTTGAGCAACCTCACTGTCATTAGCAAACATATGAAAGCTTTCTAGTTGATCATTATCTGTGTTCCATAAAATGTAGCCATAAATATTTTTGTTAGTAATGGGGGACTGGCATGACAATTGAGATAAATATCAAATGAGTGATAGTATTGATTATAACCATCCATCACAAGACCACCAGGGGGTATGGCACCTGGCATGTACTGCATTCTTAGTCCCTTGGTGTTGTCAATCATTAATATACTATAAAAAATATCTATATTGTAACAGGGGTCTGGTAGCGGAAAATAATTTGTGCAGAATTGCTGGGCGTCAGTCCGCTCCAACCCTACATTCCTGTAGGTAAATTGCCGTATAATAAATTGTTATATCCTATGGAGTTGCCTGCATGGTTTTTCTGAATGAAGATACTTTTAGACCTTTGCCCCACCATCAGACAATGAGGAAAATCATAGCACCTACCTAATAAACTTGCTGGGAGAACTGAATGTGATGATGTGTGTAAAAACACTTAGCACCTTGCAATTCAAATCATATTAATATTCATCATTGCTTGTGTTAGGAACAAAAGCATTCACCAAAAAGCAGATTATGAAGTTACTACCAGCACTTCTGTTGCTGGTATTCGTCGCATTAGACTGTAAGCCCCATCAGGGCAGGGTCCCCTTCAGCCTGGAGCAGAGAAGGCTCTGAGTCAACATTGACAGAAAGGTGACTGGATGGGGGCTTCTCTGGCGCCCGCGCCTGCAGTACCGATCTCTCCCTGTGGGTGGCAGGCTCCACATGTGCGGGCGCCGCCCACGAGTCTGGCCAGAGATGAGTCGTGCCTGCGACCTTCAACGTGGCTATCTGGTCTCAGGATCCTTGAAGGAAGGAGGGCGGTGGAACCTGCGAGAGTGATAGAGGGAGAGAGGCGAGCTCCTTGTTAAGGCCTTGCCTCTGAGATTGCTCCTGAATCTTCCCTGGATTAGAACAAGAAAACTTCTCTTCTTAGAAACACCACCCCCCCACCTTACTCCTCCCCACCCCCAACCCCAGTGGGAAGCAGAAAGAAGAGACTGAAAGGCCCCCTAGGCCTGGGAGACAAAGAGAGAGAGGCCATCCTGAAAATATTTATCTTCATAACAACTCACAGGGCAATGCACTTGGCATTGACCAACTGCCCCCACCCAATAGCTCTTTGATTTGGGGAGGGAGGTGTGTTAGCATTCCATTTTGCAGAGGAGAGCCATTGTGGCTTAGAGAGGTAGTACCTGCTTAGAGAGACAGATCTCAGCTGTCTGATTCCAAACCCCTTCCCTTGACCCACCCCTGTGTATCCAGCTAAGACCTCCTTGGAGGGTGTGCTCATCTAACTGGCCATTATTAATTATTAATACTAATAGCACCTATTTAGCCTATCCTTATTGCAGTGGTGGAACTTGACATGTAGTATCTCATTTAAACCTTCCAGTCTGGCTGGTGTGGCTCAGTGGTTGAGCATCGACCCATGCACCAAGAGGTCGCCGGTTCGATTCCTGGTCAGGACACATGCCCAGGTTGTGGGCCCAGTCCCCAGTGGGGGGCATGCAGGAGGCGGCCAATCGATGTTCTCGCTCATCAGTGTTTCTATTTCTCTCTCCCTCTCACTTCCTCTCTCTCTAAAATCAATAAAGGAAAAAAATAAAATAAACCTTCCAACAACCCACAAAGTTATCCCATTGTACTGATGAGCAAACCGAGTCCCAGAGAAGCACTAATTGACACAGCTAGAGACAAGCCTGATGGAGCCAAGATTCAAATGCACATTGAATGACCCCAGTCTTTGCTTTCAACCAGTACTTTTTTTTTTCATAATAATTGTTTAAGTGTTGAAGTATTGACTAGGTAATACATCTATATGATTTGAATTACTCTGTGTGTGTGTGTGTGTGTGTGTGTGTGTGTGTGTGTGTAGAGAGAGAGAGAGAGAGAGAGCTAGAGAGAGAGAAAAGCAAAAGCCTCCCAATCCCTATCCTCTGGCCACCCAGTTTCACTCCAAAGATTACCATACTAGAGTTTTCGACTGAACCTTCTAGAGATATTCATTGCAGAGACGAATACCTATTTTACTGCCTCTCAAACACTCACCACAGATTTTCTAAAATATAGGAAGGACCAAGTTCTCTTCTTCTAGAACCGAAGTAATTTCTCTTCACCAACTCCTTGGATTGGCATGTAGGGCCTTCCAGGGGCACCTTCACCCACTTTACATGTCAACTACATAGGTCTTCCCCAAGCTCCTTATCATGTGTCATCTTCCTAGTCTCCTTGTCTCAGCTCTCCAACTGCCCCATCTACTGTGATCTTTTACCCTTTGAGGCTCCCCAGCCAGAATCTACGCCTCCCCCTCCCTGCCCCCAGAGGCCCTGCCAGCATCTCCCTTTTAGCACATTTCATTGTACCCTGTGAGATGGATGGTTGTCTCCATGCCTGGCTCGCCTACTGGATTATTAATTTCAGGCATCTCTTGTCATTGGGTAGGAAGCCTTAAAATAGTGCTACCACCCACCCAGTCCCCAAGCTAACAAACAAGGAGTCCGTTTTTCTTATTGTCTCCTTTTTCATTCTCACATTCAATCAAGCACCAAGTGGATTTTACCTTTAAATGTCTCCTTAATCTTCTCCATCCTTGCTCAGTCATGGGCACTATTCTCTCCCCAATGGAAGACTGTAGTAGCCTCTGGGCTGGTCTCTCTCCTTACGTCTTCATCGTCTCCAACCTATTCTCCACACAGCAGCCAGGTGATCCTTCTAAAGTGCAAATCTGCCCCTACCACCACTCCTCACTGCAAACCACCAATGGCTGCCTGTTCCCTTAGGATAAAACCCAAACACCTTACTCTTGACTGCTAACATCCTAAAGGATACAATCACTGCCCATCTCCACCATTTTTTATAAGGATGCCTCATTCATCCTTTGCGCTGGTCTTCTGTTTCTGAAATACGCCAAGCCCCTTCCAACCTCAAGGCCTTTGCTCATGCTGTTCCCTCCTGAGTGCTCTTCCCACTCCTCATTTCATTAACTTAAAAAAAAAAATTGATTTGAGAGAGAGAGAAACATCGATTTGTTGTTCCACTTATTTGTGCATTCATCGGTTGCTTCTTTTTTTTTATCCTCACCCGAGGATATTTTTGTATTTATCTTCAGATAGAGCAGGAGGGAGAGAGGGAGGAAGAGAGAGAGAAACATAGATGTGAGATAGACACATCGACTGGTTGCCACCCGCACGACCCCAACCGGGGCCGGGGATGAACTGCAACCGAGGTATGTGCCCCTAGAGGGAACCGAACCTGGGTCTCTCTAGTCCATGGGCCAACGCTCTAACCTCTGAGTCAAACCGGCCAGGGCAATTGGTTGCTTCTTGTATGTGCCCTGACTGGGGATCAAACCCACATGCAGCCTTGGCTATAGGGATGATGCTTTAGCCAACTGAGTTACCCAGCCAGAGCGGTTCACATGACTCTGGTGGAGAGGAGGCCTATTAAAAGTTTTCCAGTGATGGAGGCTGCTCTCGTGCTTAAATCAGACTTTAGGTCTTCATTCAAGTTTGTGAACATTGAATGAACTTGAACCCTGATGCGAAATGGTGAAATTAAAACATTTGATAAAATTTGTGGTCAGACAAACCCAGGTTCAGATCTTGCCTCCAACAGTTCCTGTGTGCCATTGGGCAAGTCATTTGTTTTCCCGGGGCCTCCTTTCTTCTGTATAATGGTGACAATGTCCGGCTGGTGTGGCTCAGTGGATTGAGTGTCATCCCATGGACTGAGAGGTCCTGGTTTGATTACCAGTCTGGGCACATGCCTGGGTTTCGGGCTTCATCCTAAGTAGAGGGCCATGCAGGAGGCAGCCAATCTCTCTCACATAGCTGTTTCTATCTCTCTCTCCCTTCCTCTCTCTCTCTCTTTTTTTTTTTTTATCCTCACCCGAGGACATTTTTTCATTTTTTGTTCAGATAGAGTGGGAGGGAGAGAGAGGAAGAGAGAGAGAGAGAAACATCAACGTGAAAGGGACACATCGAGTGGCTGCCACCCGCACGACCAACCAGGGCCGGGGACAAACTGCAACCGAGGTACGGGCCCTTAGCGGGAACCAAACCCGGGTCTCTCTGGACTGCAGGCCAACGCTCTAACCGCTGAGCCAAACCGGCCAGGGCCTCTCTCTCTTTTTTAAAAAAATATTTTTAAGTTGATTTTAGAGAGAGAAGAAGGGAGAGGGAGAGAGATAGAAACATCGAAGAGAGAGAGAACATCGACTGGCTGCCTCCTGCATGCCCCCACCGGGAATCAGGCCCACAACCTGGGCATGTATCCTAACCAAGAATTGAACCGGCGACCTCTTGGTGCATGGGTCGACACTCAACCGCTGAGTTACACCCGACGGGCGCTCCCTTTCTCTCGCTTTATAAAATCAATAAAAACATATTTAAAAAATAAAATAAAATAAAATGATGACAGCAAGGATAGTATCACACTCCAGTTCCTTGAGCAAACCAACCTCATTCCCACCCCAGGGTCTTTGCAACTGCTGTGCCCTCTGTCTGGAACCCTCTCCACCCCCCCCCACCCCCCCTCCTGTCACATATTGTGCCTCCCCTTAAATATCAGCCTTCTCAGAGAGGCTTTCCTTGGTCACGATCTCTAAAGGAACCCTTCTTCCTTTATAGCAACTATCATATTTTCTAATAGCACAAATCATAATCCATGTTGTTATTTCTCTTTAATTCACTTTGTTATTCATCTCTCTCATTAAAGTATAAATTCCATGAGAACATTTAACTTCTGTTTTGTTGTATCTTCAACACTTTGCACTCTTCCTGGGGTCTGAATAATACCCAACTTTTTTTTTTTTTCTGCAAAAAGTTTTACTGTTTCCATTTGATCCAATGCATGGGAGAGAGCTCCAGGGTGGTTAAAAGATGCTGAGTGATTTCAGGGAGAGGCTCAGGCAAAAGCCAGACACCAGGGGGATGCAGAGGGGCCCCTCAAAGACCTCTGGGTTGCCCCGCCAGTGTGTCTGGTTGAGTGTCAACCCATGCACCAAGAGGTCGCCAGTTTGATTCCCGGTCAGGGCACATGCCCAGGTTTTGGGCCAAATCCCCAGTGGGGGGCATGCAGGAGGTGGCCAATCAATGTTCTTTCTCATCGATGTTTCTATCTCTCTCTCCTTCTCCCTTCCTCTCTCTCTAAAATCAATAAAGAAAAAATATTTTAAAAAAAAAGATATCTGGGTTCCAAAGGCTCCTAGTGGTGCTTGAGGGTGGAAGAGATACTAACTAGCCCAGGCTGGGGCCGGCCAGCCTGTGGAGATGAGTCAGGTGGTCATACCCAACATTTTCTGTAGTCCTACTGTGTGCCAGGCACTGTTCTAAACATTTTTTTTTAATCCTCACCCAAGGACACTTTTGCATTTATCTTCAGATAGAGCGGGAGGGAGAGAAGGAGGAAGAGAGAGAGAGAGAAACATTGATGTGAGAGAGACACATCGACTGGTTGCCACCCACACGACCCCAACAGGGGCTGGGGATAAACTGCAACCAAAGTACATGTCCCTAGTGGGAACAGAACCCGGGACTCTCTGGTCCGCGGGCCGACGCTCCAACCACTGAGCCAAACCAGCCAGGGCTCTTCTAAACATTTAATAGGAAAAGTTATTCCATTCTCAAAACAGCTCTTGGGGTATAGTAGGTACTATTATTAGCCTCTTTTGTCAGAGGAGGAAATTGAGGCATTGGAAGGCCACAGAAAGTGACTGGGAGGTGATTTGAATCCTGGCTAGCCAGGGCCAGAGTCCTACTACCCCCTAAGAATGAGTCACCAGTGGTGGCCTGAGGGTTATTCCCAGAAGGAAGAGCCCCTGAGATCCCTCTGTGAAAGGGTGGATCTAAGGAAGCAGGTGTTCTCGGGTCCCATTACAAAGGAATTCTCCACTTATTCAAATGTCACCATTTACTGCTGGCACTAAGGACTCTAGATAGAAGGACTTAGTTCAAACAAACAAAGGCTTAGCATTGACAATGGAGGTGAAAACAGCAACCAGATTAGAGGAGGGAGGATTGGGCTTCCGCCCACCATTAGTCGGCTGATAAGAGGCTTCTAACGTCCTGGGAGACCACACCTCCTCCTGGCCAGCCCTGCTTCCCTTCCATACCCATTCTCTTCAGCCATTCTCTTCATCCAGCCTGGGATGAAGCCGAAGCTGGTATCTGAGAAAGCACTGGAAAACTCGGAGTCACCCCTGATTCCTCAGCCTGTGTCAGGAGCCTCTTCCATTCCCACAGCCCCTGGGCACATCATTCTGCTTTGCTGCTCCCCCCTCCTCTCACCCCTCTGTGCCCCCCCCCCCACACACACACACAGTGAAACTCCTTAAGGGCAGAGAGTGGCTTCATCCTGGCTGTGTCTCTTCCCCTTCTCCTTGGCCTGTTCACTCCTACTCACACCTCAGGTCTCATCTTAAAGGTCACCTCTTCCAAGAAGCCTTCCCTGGCAACCCCCATAACCTGTATAGAACACTTTTTCTCCGTATAATAATTGCTTGTTTGCTTGTCTAGGCCACCTCACCCTCCATCCAGGGGTTCCCATACCTCTGAGAACACACCCAGTGTCTATAAATCACCTGGGGAGCTGGTAAGAGGCAGATTCCCAGGCTTCAACCTCAGAGAGTCTGATTCTGAGTCTGGAGTAGGGCCTGAGCATCTGTATTGTAACAGCTCACACCACGAATCTAGTGCCCCAGCGGAATGCCTTCTGATGTAGGAGTCATCACAGGAACGATGCCATAAATGAGGCTGCCTGAAAGCAAGGGCCATGGTCATCATGAGTCCCTGTCAACCAGTCCGTGCCTGGCGCATTGAAGGTGTTCAAACATGATTGTTCAATGAATGTTTGAATGAACGAATGGTTGCCAGCATTATAATACGTTCTCCAAATACAGCAACTTGAGTTTGGCCTTGAAAGAGCCACATGGAGGTCATATGATTACACTTCCCTGGAATGAAGGAGGGAGAGTGTGGGAGTTCTGGTGTCCACCGGGCTCAGTTGGAAACCAAGGACCCTACTTTCTGGCTGTGTGACCTGAGCAAGTTTAGTTTCTCTAAACCTCAATGTCTTCATCTGCAAAACAGAGATGATAATAATAATAATGGCTGCATCATAGGGCTGTGACAATGAGGTAAAGCTCTTAGCGTGGTGCCTGGTCCAGAGTCAACATCCAAAAACTTCTGGATCCTATTATTATCGTTGTTGTTGTTAGCATTACAACTATTAACATCAGAGCTGGAAGAGACCTCAGGTCCTTGAATTTAGGGATCCCCACTCAGGATTTCATGGATCACCTTCTGCTAAGGAATCTATAGTGGGCGTTCAGAAAGGATGGTCTAATGCTCGGCCGGTGTGGTTCAGTGGATTGAGCTTGGACCCATTCACCAAGAGGTCACTGGTTCGATTCACGATCAGGGTACATGCCCAGGTTGTGGGCCAAATCCCCAGTGGGGGGCATGCAGGAGGCGGCCAATCAATGTTCTCTCTCATCGATGTTTCTGTCTCTCTCCCTCACCCTTCCTCTCTCTCTCTAAAAATTAATAAAGAAAAAAAAACATGAAAAAAACAAAAGGATAGTCTATGGACATCTGGAAATAGAATATAAGAGTATATGCCTGGCCAGTGTGGCTCAGTGGATTGAGCATCGCCCCATGGACTGAGAGGTCGGGTTTGATTGGTTTGATTCCCGGTCAGGGCACATACCCGGGTTTCGGGCTCAATCCCCAGTAGGGGGTGTGCAGGAGGCAGCCAATTGATGTTTCTTTCTTTTTTCTTTTTTTTGTTTGTTCAGATAGAGTGGGAGGGAGAGCGAGGAAGGGAGAGAGAGAAAAACATCAATGCGAGAGAGACACATCAACTGGTTGCCTGAGGGCCAGGGACGAACCGCAACCAAGGTACATGCCCTTGACCTGAATCGAACCACTGACTCATTGGTCCAGCGGCTGACGCTCTAAATGCTAAGCCAAACCGGCCAGGGCTTACATCAATGTTTCTATCTCTCTCTCCCTAAAAAATCAATTAAAACATATTTTAAAAATTATGTATGTTGGTCTATTTTCCTAAGGAGGAGAATGTTAGCCTTCAACTACTTAAAAATGGGGAAACTGAGTCCAGAGAGAGAAGGGGCCTGACTCCACGTTTCTCACTTCATTCATTTATGTGTTCGTTTACCTCTCATTTCCTCAACCAGCACCAACCATTTCCTGGGGGCCTGCTGTGCACCAGGATCCACACGAACCAGACACAGTCCATCTAGTCTCTATGCCTCACTCCTAACTCCTGCCCCAAGGCACCTCCTCCTCAACCGGTCAGGGCTTGTGCTTTTACTCCCATTCCTTTGCTAACACAGTGCCCTGGGGGTAGTTACGCACTTCATCAAGTAAATCAAAGTTCTTGCCCCAGCTAAATGCCTTCTGGGTAGCTTTACTTGAAGCCTTTATTTCCTTTCTCTGAGCCTCAGTTTCCCAACCTGGAGAATGAGGGTAATGATGCCTACTGCCCACAGTTGTTGTGAGAACGAAAGGAAATAAATAGACTCGAAAGTGCTTTATAAACTGAAAAGTGCTGTGCTAATAGTAGATACAATTGGCTGGAGAGAGAGATGAAGTAGAAATCAATAAATAATTAAGAATGGCACCATCCCCTTCCTGTTTTCAATTAAAAAGAAATCTATAGTAGGAGCTTTCTTATCCAATCTGATTAGATGAGTAGTTGGTAAGTTTATTGAAAAAGTCCACTGTAGCAGGAAATGATTTTAAAAAATAAACCTTTAAATATTCTTTTTAAAAGAGTGTCAGATGGGTAATGTGCCAATGTCCTAACAAGGTTTGAGGGAGGCACATCTCACATAAGAGTGTGAACACCCAATCGTCACCCTTATGAACTACAAAAGGATCTAAATAGTCTTTTTTTAACTTAAAAACCTATTGCTCTATATTAATTCACCAATCTTTTGATGTAGGGCCAAAGCCTTTTCTTTGAGCCTGATCTGAGTCAGCTGGTTGGCGTTCCCCCACATCTTTCTTGCATGAACCACTCCCCTGAGTTCTAGTTTGGGCTTTTTAAAAGTTGATGTAGATCTGATGGCCCTAGTTGTCCAGATTATTAGAATTTTACCTTCATTCCTACCCAATAATATTTAGTTGTCCAGGCCACTAACTCCTCCTACCCCCAGTGGCTTATGACAAAAGTTTATTCGTTGGTTCATAGGATACGGCCATCATGGGGCTTTGCTCTATCCACAATTCTCTCTCTCTCTCTAATTGATTTTACTTTTTAGAGCAGTTTTAGATCCACAGCAACATTAACAAGAGGTACACAGATTTCTCATATACCTGGCACCCTCACACATGCATAGCCTCCCCCATTCTCAACACCCTCCACCAGAGTGGTACGTTTGTTACAATGAACCAATCACACGGACACATCATTATCACCCCAAGTCCACAGCGCACATGAGGGTTCACTTTTGGTGTTGTCCATTCTGTGGGTTTGGACAAATTTATGATGACACGTACCACCTCACTTTTTAAGAGTCTTTCCAAAGCATTCAACTGCGTTTATAGAAACATCGGTTTCCTTTTCCACTTCCATGTCATCAGTTTGTCATATACAATTGTATGATTTAAAAATAAGAGTAATTGCCTGGCCGGTGTGGCTCAGTGGTTGAGCGTCGACCCAAGCACCAAGAGGTCGCCGGTTCGATCCCTGGTCAGGGCACATGCCCAGGTTGTAGGCTCGATCCCCAGTGGGGGGCATGCAGGAGGCGGCCAGTTGATGTTCTCTCTCATCAATATTTCTGTCTCTCTCTCCCTCTCCCTTCCTCTCTCTCTAAAATCAATAAAGAAAAACGAAACAAAACAAAAAACAGTAATTGATGGAGAACCAACTCAGCTGACTCTTGGGAAACACAGTCATACCATTACGTCAGCAGGAATTAGTGAATGGTCATACTATAAACGTAAGTCCACCAGCTGCTGTGGGCACCACATCTTTCTGGGTTTTTGCAGTAGGCAAGGCAAGTATTGATTAATCTAATGAGCCAGTGACTTCTTTTAAATCCTCAACCGAAGATAGTTTTCCTTTTTTTTTTTTCTTTATTCTCACCCGAGGACATTTTTGTATTTATCTTCAGATAGAGCGGGAGGGAGAGAGGGAGGAAGAGAGAGAGAAACATTGATGTGAGAGAGAAAATTGAGTGGTCACCACTCACACGACCCCAACCAGGGCCGGGGACAAACTGCAACCGAGGTACGTGCCCTTAGCGGGAACCGAACCCAGGACTATCTGGTTCACGGGCCGACGCTCTAACCACTGAGCCAAAACGTCCAGGGCTAGTTTTCCATTTTTTATTTTCAGACAGAGTGGGAGGGAGAGAGAGAAACATCGACGTGAGAGAGATACATCGACTGGTTGCCTCCTGCACAACCCGGACCTGGGCCAAGTACCAAACCGCAACCGAGGTACGTGCCCTTGACCGGAATCAAACCCACGACTCTTTGGTCCGAGGGCCAACGCTCTAACCACTGAGCCAAACCAGCCAGGGCACCAGTGACTTCTTAATCCAGTGAGTTAGTTAATCCAGAAAGCTTCTACTATACAATCATGTCTAACAAAAAGCCATCTCTCTGAGTAACTGGTGAGGCCAGAGCTAATTCTGTCCTTCTTTCTGCTCATTTATAGTTTCTAGTTATTTTTTGCACCTTTAAAATGGCCGAAAGTATATGTGCCAAGTGCTAAATGAACTATACTAGACTTCAAATTCTTTGAATTGAGCCTATTGTAATAGGCTGGACGTGACATAACATGCCTAATTGGGATGATGACAGTGGAGAAATTTGGGTGTTAGGCTGTGGTTCTCAAAGTGTGCTCCAGGACCAGCAGCAGTAACGTCACCTGGGAACTTGTTAGTAATGCAAATTTTCGCCCAGCCGGTGTGGCTCAGTGGTTGAGTGTCAACCCATGCACTAAGAGGTCACTAGTTCAATTCCCGGTCAGGGCACGTGCCCAGGTTGTGGGCCAAATCCCCAGTGGGGGGCATGCAGGAAGCGGCTAATCGATGTTCTCTCTCATCGATTTTTCTACCTCTCTCCCCCTCTCCCTTCCTCTCTCTCTAAAATCAGTAAAGAAAAAACATTTACAAAATGAAGAAATGCAAATTTTCGGACTCCACTCCAGACTTGCTGCACCAGCAACTTAGGGGTGGGGCCCAGCAGTCTGCCTTTGAACAAGCCCTCCAGGGGATTATGGTGCTTCCTCAAGTCGACAGATGCTTCACATCCTAGGTTTACCACTTAGAGGCTGTGTGATCTCAGATAAGTCACTGCATCTCTCTGAACCTGTTTCCTCTCTGGAAAACAGGAATAATAACAAACCTACCTTACAAGGTTATTGTGAAGATCAAGTGAGCTAATACATGTAAAGTATGCCCTGGCCTGTTTGGCTCAGCGGTTAGAGCATCGGCCTGTGGACCAGTGAGTCCCAGGTTCGGTTCCTGCTAAGGGCATGTACCTCGGTTGCAGTTTGTCCCCGGCCCCGGGTGGGGTCGTGTGGGTAGCAACCAGTCGATGTGTCTCTCTCACATCGATGTTTCTCTCTCTCTCTTCCCCCCTCTCTCCCTCTCACTCTATCTGAAGATAAATGCAAAAATGTCCTCAGGTGAGGATGAAAAATAAAAAATGAAAACACATGTAAAGTACACAGGACGCCCTGGCCGGTTTGGCTCAGCGGTTAGAGCTTCGGTCTGCAGTCCAGAGAGACCTGGGTTCGGTTCCCGCTAGGAGCGCGTACCTCAGTTGCAATTTGTCCCCGGCCCTGGTTGGTCGTGCGGGAGGCAGCCACTCGATGTGTTCCTTTCACGTCGATGTTTCTCTCTCTCTCTCTTCCTCTCTCTCCCTCTCTCTTCCTCTCTCTCCTTCCCACTCTATCTGAACAAAAAATGGAAAAATGTCCTCGGGTGAGGATAAAAAAAAAAAAGTACACAGGACAGTGCCTGACACATAGCAGGCGCCCAATAAACATTAGGAATAGTTAATATTATTATTAGGAACTCAAGAGTGGCAGCTCTAATTAGGGTGAAAACATTTGGGAGAAAAGGGAAAAGGTGTTAGGTGGGTAACACTTTTTCTGAGCAGCTACACAATAGTAGGCACTTTGACCTCGTATGTCCCTTTGCCTTCCTAATAAATGTGTTGAAGTAGGTATAATTACACTCCCTACCCACTGCACAGATGTGGAGACTGAGGCTTGGTGAGGCTAAATGACAGCTAAGAAGTAGAAGAGCTGGGGACCTGACCATATCCTTGTGCTGGACGTGTCTCACCCCACCCCCCAGTCTCAAACAGATGCAGGCAGATTGCCAGCTCCCAGTCCCGCCCGCACCGCCCCCCAAACCATCTGCCCTCAAGAGTCTGGCTGTTCTCCTCCGGGCCCTCCTGCCCCTTGCAGGAGGGCGCTTGGATTTCCTGCAGAGGTCACAGCAGGATTGTTTTCTTCATGCTCTAGAAGTCAGGCCTTTCAACTCATCTCTGCTGCATAGGGATTTCCTGGTTCTGTCCCCTGGCCCCTTTCTGTTGCTTCGGACCCTCACCTAGCTCCAGCCAACACCAGCATGATTCAGTTTTGAACCTCAGACCAGAACTAATAAATGCATTAATTCATTATTCACCAGATATTCCCCCTGCTATGTACCAGGCACTGGTAGTACAGAGATGAGCAAAACAGACACAGGTCCTGCTGTGGAGAACTTGAATATTCACGTGAAGGACGTGCAGAACCAGACAAATACTATACAGTTTGGCTCTGAGAGCCCAGAAGAGGCTCCTGATCCAATCTGGAAGTGGGAAGGAATCTGGGAGGCTTCCTGGAGGAGGTGACTTCTGAGCTAATTGGGAGAAGTTTGCCCTAGTGTTTCATCAATTTCTCATTTTATAGCTGGAGAAATAGATCCAGAGAGAATTATTTAGCTCATTCATTCACTTAAGTAAGCAAACACTTCCTCAGTATCTACATTTCCCCAGTCTCAGGCCCAAGCCCGAGGATACAGAGGTGAATTAAGGAGACAGCCTTGCTACAGGAAAGGACACAGAGAGGCCACAAGCACCCAGGGGATCTCACCCACTCATTGCCCATTAGTGTCTTAAGGTTTTTGTTTTTTAGTATGTATTTTACAATATTTTACCTTAAAAAATATATTTTTTCCTTTATTAATTTTTAGAGAGAGAAGAAGGGAGAGGGAGAGACAGAAACATCAATGAGAGAGAACATCAACTGGCCGCCTCCTGCATGCCCCCCACTGGGGATCAGACCCACAACCTGGGCATGTGCCCTGACCAGGAATCGAACCGGTGACCTCCTGATGGTCGATGCTCAACCAGTGAGCCACACTGGCCGGGCAATATTTTACCTTTTTAAAGTCAAGGTTATGGCAAGATAGATGCTTTACATAGAGTAAAATTCTCCCTTTTTGGATTCCAGTCCTACAGTCCTATGACAAATACATACACAGTCCCGTAACCAGTCATAATAGAGACAGAGAACATCATTTGCATCTTCTGCTCATCCATTTCCTGAGTCCATGCTTCCCCCTCGTTCACTGTGGGACCTTGGGCAGGTCTGCCCCTCCCTGAACCTCAGCTTCTTCATCTATAAAATAGGGACCCTCACGTGTCTCTCACAGGGGTGATGCCTGGCACACAGTAAGCGCTCAATAAACACCAGCTGTTAGGCCGTCCCTGGTTTAGGCTCCTTCCCTGCTCTCTCTCTCTCTCTCTCTCTCTCTCTCTCTCTCTCTCTCACACACACACACACACACACACACACACACACACACACAAAGACATTTTTGAAGCCTCTTGTTTCTCAGAGAGGTTTTATTTATAGGCCGCTCCTCATTGCGAATGTGAAAAGGAGAAAGCCCAGGCCCTCCGTAGACCTTTCATGTGTAAATCAGCCCGGGCCCGGAGCACCGGGGTCACCAGGAGGAGGATTTCACTCTTAATTACTCCTGGAGAAAGCCGGCGGGCGGGGGGAGCGGGGCGCAGACTCCACCCGGTGGGAGGGAGGCCTCGCTGGAGCCCCGCGCGGGCCGGGCCCTGGGCCCCTCGCTCCCCGGCCGGGCGGGCTGGGCCGGGCGGGTGCTCCCTCGGCCTGGCCTTGATTTCTGCTGAACCTCGGCCAGGGCACAGGCGCAGGTGCCTCCGGGGAGCAGGGCCCCCGGTGGGTTTCTCTGAGGGCAAGATGTGTGCACGTGGAAAGAGGGCACACAGCTGGGTGGAGTGGGAGGTAGGGAGGGATGGCCTGCGAGAGTGCCAGGGAAGGCTTTAAATGAACAACAACAAAACTTTTCTGAAAAAGGTCTTTCACTAATTATTTCTTCTCCGGTGTCAAAATCACATGCTCTAGAATAAAGTATGGAAGTAGTCTCGGCAGACCTTGAACATTGTTTACCTAAGGGATTGAATTTGGAGGAGAGGGACATTATTAACATTTTTGTATAACATTTATTTTTGACTAATTACGATGACTGTGTATGGCCTTCTGTAATTAAAAAAAGATGGTTTTCATAATATCTATAATATTGTTTTCTGAGTGGAAAAGAAATTCATATTCAGTGTAAAACACTGAGAAAATAAAGTATAAAACCACCATGATCCCACCCAAAGAAAGTCACTTTTAATATTTAGGTATATGGCTTTTGATGGTTTATTTCTATACAAAGGTTTTCACTTTTATTTTTGTGTTTGTGTTTTTGTTTTTGGTTTGTTTGCGGCACAACTTAACTACTAAGGTTTTCTTTCATTTGTCTTTCTGTTCATGTGTTTTAAATACAGATATATTCATGTGACTGTATAGCAATAACTTGGAACTTAAAATACACAAACCTGTGGGCCCCTGCAACTCTACATCTAAAATTCGATTCCACGATTCACTCACATGACTGGAAAAGGTAAATAGTATAAACAAATATGTTCATTGTAGCAGTGTTTATGAAAGCAAAAGCTAGCCAACAACCTTGATATTCATCATCAACATTGATGGTCATCAGTAAGGGATAATTAAATAAATCATCATTTAACATTACAGTGGAAAAGTTTTATAGTAACTATAAGAGAATATCAGCCCTGGCCGGTGTCGCTCAGTGGTTGAGCATCGACCCATGCACCAAGAAGAGGTCACCAGTTTGATTCCTGGTCAGAGCACATGCCCAGGTTGTGGGCCTGATCCCCAGTGGGGGGCATGCAGGAGGCAGCCAATCAATGTTCTCTTCCATCGATGTTTCCATCTCTCTCTCCCTCTCCCTTCCTCTCTCTCTAAAATCAATAAAGAAAAAATTAAATGGGCTAAACCCCAAGAATTTTAACAAAAGAGAGAGAGAGAGAGAGAGAATATCATACATGCAAAGATACCTCAAAATCATTGAATAACAAAGCAAGTTTGAGAATCATTTATATTGTGTGAATCTCAATCTCTCTCTCTCTGTCTCCCTCACCCCCACCCCCTATATAATCATATCTAAGTGGATATGCACAGAAAATTTCTGGAGGGACATACATGAAACTGGTAACAGTTACTTTGGGAAAGGAGGCTGAGGGGTAAAGAGGAGTCAAGAACTTTTACTTTTCATCGTATACCTTTGTATTACTGATTGAAATTTTCTTTTAATGTGAGCATGTCATTTTTGCAATTTTTTAAAAACTAACTAATAATAGTGTAGTTTAGCTATATATATGTTCATTAAAGGAAATACAGTGTTCACTAAATAAATGCAAAACCCATTAAAAAAATACAGTGGTGATGAAAGAAAATATAATCCTCTATACCATCCAAAGACAACCACTCTTAATATTTGGGTTTACTTCCTTCTAGTTTTATTTCTAAATATATTTTTAACTTGAAAATATACTAACAAAAAATATATACACAAATGATATATTTGTAGAAAAGTTAGAAAATAAATACCACTTAAACCCTACGATTCAGAAATAACCACTGTTTACATTTTAGCATATAAACTTTGAATGCTTCTCTGCAGTGTTTTCTTTGGGGAGTGGTTTTGTTTTTTTTACACCATTCTTTCTATGTATGTAAATTTGTGTTTTCCTTTTATTCATTCGATTATTTTCAGATGCCTTTCCGTGTTATTATAAACGGTTTACAAATAAACAAAATAGCCTTCATTCAAACATTCCCCTCTTAAATGACTGCTAAGTTGTTTCCAAGCTTTTGTGATTACAAAGGACCCAGATGAACACTTTATACTTACATCTTTCCACTGTATCAAATAATGTCCTCCTATCTCAGCAGTGGCATTATTGGGCTAAAGGGTATGCCTATTTTTCAGGCTCTTAAAAAACACGGTCAAGTCATTTCTCAAGTGTTACCCCTCTTTACATCCCCACCCACAATCTACAAGATGTCCTGTCCATTTCACTATGTGTGATGGGCACAGGAATTCTGTAGGAGGAGAAAAGATTCCAAGGGGAGGATTTGGCTTGGCAAGATTGGGTGAGAACACCTGGAAACTTGAATATATATCTCTCTGCCTGTCTGCTGCCAGCTCTCCCCCTTTATCTCTCCTTTCTAACATTGCAGTAACACCAGTTACTGAACTTTTACTTTGTGCTTTGCACTCTCCGGACATTGTCTCATTTACATCTCAAAAGAATCCTATGAGATGGCTGGTTTTATCATCCCCATTTTACAGATGAGAAATTGAGTCTTAGAAAGGTAAGTGTCTTTCTCAAAGTCACATAGCTGGCAAGTGGTGTGGCTGAGATGTGAACCAGTCAATCTAATTCCCTTTGCATGAATGTATAGACTGATCGAGCTCTCATTTTGCAGCTAGAAAAACTAAAGCAGAAAAGGGATGGGAGAGAAATTTACACAAAGTCAGAGAAAGCCCAGCCCAGACTGCTGGAATTTTTCCCACTCTGCTCCACTGTCTGGTCCCAGGGCTCTAATCCAGGGAGTTGGGGCTATAGAAGCTCCAAGATTCTTTGCCTTAGAAAATCTTCCTGTGGGGCTTTGGGGTTCCAACAAGACTCAGAGTCTCTCAGAACCACAGCTGTGCGTCTCACCCCCAGGGCTGGGTGCTGCCGGTCCCTCATTTTAAAAAAGGAAATAGCAGTTAAGCACCCACATGCCCAGACAGGGAGGAAATCGGGCAGCCCCGGTGCATGTTCAGCCATGGCCATTCCATGGTTAGGAGTGTGAAGTATTAAGATGAACAGAAAAGCAATGAGAGAGGAGAAGAAAAATGCCCAAGGAATGATAACATTCTGGGGGAAGGCAGCAGGAACAGGCAGTGGAGAAGGAGGTGGTGCCTGGAAGAAGTGAATTGGAAATGGGGTGGTCCCCGGAGGTGAAGGAGAACTAAATGCCCTAGCCTGAGTTTCCACTTCAAAGAATTGCAAGGTGTCTGGCCTTGAAGTTCCAGGCACTGCATTTTACAGGCGAGAGGCCTCTGGAGGGGAGAGAGGGAGAGAGAGAGAGAGAGAGAGAGAGAGAGAGAGAGAGAGAGAGAGAGAGAGAGAGAGAGAGAGAGAGGGAGAGAGAGAGAGAGAGAGAGAGAGAGAGAGAGATTCTCCCCAGGCCAGCCACAGAGATGGCAGGCCTGGGACTCTGCCATTGCCTCTGAGGTCTCCTTCCGTTACATTGTCCCATCATCTCTAGGCTAAGGGTCAGAGCCCCAGGAGGTGAAAATTTAGATTTGTCTTCCTTGCTTGGGGCTGGGCCGTGCTCCCTGTTTGCGTGGACCTAGATATTCTGATGCCAAGGATGGGAGGCAACCAGTAGGATGGAAAATTTCAGGCAGGTTACGACATCAGGTATCCATCCATCCATCCATCCATCCATCCATCCATCCATCCATCCATGTATTCATCCATTCATATAGCCATCGATTTATCCATTCATTTGCCAGTCCTTTCTCTTCATCCACCCATCCTTCTGTCCATCCATGAATATCCATCATCCACATTAACACTAACCACTAACCACAGGAGCATCCTTGTCATGACGGAGTCTGCAACCAGACTCTTCAAGTTAGAATACTGGTTCCACCACCTACAAACTGTGTGACCTTAGGCAAATTACCTAGCCTCTCTGTGTCTTAGTTTCCTCCTCTATGAAGTGCAC
The DNA here is from genome assembly GCA_030848825.1 of Tadarida brasiliensis. Taxonomy (NCBI): domain Eukaryota; kingdom Metazoa; phylum Chordata; class Mammalia; order Chiroptera; family Molossidae; genus Tadarida; species Tadarida brasiliensis. The sequence goes on along the minus strand of CM061277.1, from coordinate 11,140,470 downwards.
ACAACAATATTATGTCCACCTCACAGCGTTGTTGTGTAAATGAGTTAATCCATTTAAAGTACTTAGAACTAGCTCATACCCACTGAGCGAATGTGTTCATGTCAGCATCATGTATTATTTAAGGAGGTACTAAATGGGTCCTGAGGCTTGAACAGGGTACTGTGAAATAGAAGCAAAAGTGAGCAGCTTGGCCAGAGGGCCAGTCAGGGAGAGATGAGGCTCCTGTTTCTCGATTCACTATCTCTGGGGTCCTTGTTTGGAGTCCAGAGATGAGAGAAGGCGACACTGGACGCCCTGCCCCCCGGCTGTGGTCTAGGGGGCTGTGTAGCAAAGGCCTCGGTGCACTGCCCAGTCGTCCCTTCAGGACTGAGACATGCGTTTCCCAGCTGTCGGAGGTGTTGATGGCTGACAGCTCACAGCTGAGACCCTCTCTGTGGCTTTCCCACAGTTAAAGGGAGCCATGGCACCAAGGTCATGCCCTCTTCTCAGGGCAACTCATATCCTTCGACTGGTCAACACAGATAAATATACTCAGCCTCCGTGTGTCAACTCAGGACCACGCTGATGGACCAACTCAGCTTCAGAGCTCTCAGTAAGGTTGGCTGAGGCCAATGAGGCTGCATTACAGGCCAACTCTTCCCTCCACCCGTTTCTGCTTTCTTCCAGTCCTTTCCACAGGTGCTGACCCCAAGCGCATCCCTAATAAAGTCTGCGTGCTGTTCTCCACCTCTGCGTCTGCTTCCTGGAGAACCTGACTTGCTTTTGTTTTGTTTAAATATAGTTGACATACAATATTATATTAGTTTCAGGTGTACAACATGGTGTGATTCGACATTTATTAATATATACCTTGTGATGCGATCACCACGTAATTCTAATAACAGTCTGTCGCGGTACAAAGTTATTACGGTATTATCAACTATATTCCCTGTGCTGTATCTCTTGTGACTTATTTATTTTATAACTGGAAGTTTATACTTCTTACTCCCACCCCTCTCCCCCCTCCCCTCTGGGAACCATCAGTTTCTTTTCTGTATCTATGAGTCTATTTCTGTTTTTTTTGTTTGTTCTTTTGTTTTGTTTTTAGATTCCACGTATAAGTGAGATGATGCAGTATATATCTTTCTCTGTCTAACTTATTTCACTTGGCATAGGTCCATCCATATTGTCACAAATGGCATGATTTCATTCTTTTTTATTGCTGAGTAACAGAACCAGACTTGTTGGATAAAAGATACATCTCTTAAAGGCTGTTCACATGTGCCTTATATATATATAATTCCTGACAAGATGCTCAGAGAGTAGATACTATTTATTACTCCCATTTGCAGATGGGGACATTGAGGCACAGAAAAGTGAGAGGATTTGCTCAAAGTCAAACAACTGGTGTGGGACAGAACCAGGAATCAAACCGAGCATTCAGGAGCCAGAGTCTGCGCACTTGACCACTACACACACCGCCTAATGAGGTTTAGACCGAGCCCAGGAAGTCACCCAGGAGGTGGGTGGGTCTTGGTGGTGGGAGTGTGTGAGTGGCGGGATGCATGTGGGGCCACGCATGTGCACCCTGTGAGTGTACTGCATGAGTGCATGCCCATGTAAGCATGTGCTCTGTTGGCATAAGGGTGACCATGCAAGGCTTGTGGGGATGTATGTGCACATGGAGACCATGCTCAGGTCCCACAGGACCCATCACCCTGGTTTCTCCTCTTTCCCCTTCCCACACAGGAAGTGTGAGTGTGTGTACGGGGTAGGGCAGAGGCAGGATTTGAATTCCGAAGCTGAATCGTCCTTATTCCCACCATGCCTCTCAAAAGTAGGTTAGGTCTGAACTGTTGGAACACCGAGCTCTCTGTAGAGTTGGTAAACCAGGCAGGGAAGTCAGAGAACGATGTGGTTTGCATCAAAGGCAGCAATCCCAGCCTCTGGCCCTGCCTGGCCTCCAGTGGGGGTGACTGGCATCTATTACCTCAGTGGGGGCCATGTAGTTATGGGGAGGAGAAGGCTGCGGAGTGCAGCTGTGGTGTTCGAATCCCAGCTTAGCCTCTTAGCTGTGTGCTTTCAGCAACTTGTCCTCTCTGATCCTCTACTTTCTCCCCTGTAAAGTGGGAGTCTAATTCACAGGGTTTGTTGTAAGGCTAAATACCACTTGAAATAACGCTGAGCCTGTAGAAAGCCCTCGATAAATGCCAGTTTTATTATTCTTTTGAACCCACGCTAGACAAGTAAAGGGCAGAGAAGGTGCTTTTCCAGAGGAAAGTGCTTTTGTCAAGTCGCTGTTATCCAACATTGTGAAGCAAGTACTAACACGCCCATTTTATAGATGAGGAAACTGAGGCTCAGCAAGATAAAGTCACTTACCCCAGGTCACACAGCAAGTGAGTGACAAAGCCAGATTTCCAACCTCGGTAATTCCAGTGCTCTCCCTGCCACCCCACAGCTGCCTCCTTGTTGGGCCCAGAAACTTCCGAGTTGTGACAACTTGTCCTGTAAACTCTGTTCAACGCAGCTCTTTTGCTGCCTATGTGTTTTCCTCTCATGTTGCCTACTCACAAGAGAATACGTAGGGATTTGCAGGTGGTCAGACTTTATTTTTTCAAAAGACATTTCCCTTTGTGCAGAAAGAAACACAACTAAGAAAGAAATGCAAGCAAGACAGTTGAGACAGTGGAGCTGGGAGCTCTTAGAGGGAAATGGGAGGTTCAAAAGGCAATTAATGCTTCTCTCCGAAACCGTAAACAGATAGTTACCGGCTCTGACACCACCAGCACACAGACAAAAGGCAGACGGAGACAGCGCACCACAAGGAAGCTGGGACAGACTACGCCCAGGGTGGAAATTAAATGTTTTCCTGAAAGCAGAAAGGAAAACCATGGTTAAAGCCAAGCCATGACTCGAAGTCTGTGACTCCATGGCAGTATAAGTTTAGTGAGTTAAAGGCCCATAATTTGTACCTAGGTGTTGTGAATCTTGAAGTCTTACTGGACATTCTCTCTTGACCTAAGTTTGTAAAGCAAAAGTAATAATTAGAAGTGAGTCTTCAATGCACACTGTCATTTTAATCAAAGATATATATGCACATATATATGTGCATGCATATATATATATGTGTGTGTGTGTGTGTGTGTGTATAAACAGAGAGAGAGAATATCACTGGCATATTTAGTCAGAACTATTCTTGGCCATAAGCAACAGAGAACTCAACTCAAACAGATGCAAACAAAAGAATTAATAGTTAATACTAATTATTACTTAGTGGCTTGCAGCTGGATCCAGGCAGTCAAAGGTTTCAATTGTGTCCTGCCATGTCTTGGTTCTGCTTCTCCTGTGGCTTCGTTCTCAGGAAGACACACTCCGTGCCAGGCTGACAAGATGGTCCTCAGAAGCTCCAGTCTTGCGCTCTTTGAGTGGGAAAGAGATTGCCTCTGTCCAGCTAAAATCTCAGGGTTCCCTCTGATTGGCTCTCATTGGGTCACATGCCCATATTCAACCAATCCTGTGGCCAGGCTTGATCACAGGGGCTGAGTAAGCTCCACCCAAGGCAGAGTACTGATATTGGTGGAGGGAGAGTTCCTCAGGAAAATTGGGGTGCTGTTTCCAGAAGAAGACACATGTTCACCATCTGGTCTTTCCTTCTTCTCTTAACAAAGCTTAAGGAGAGGCTGTCACCAGGAATAACAATAATAATAATAATAATAATAATAATAATAATAATAAATAACAATGATAATAGCTAACTTTTATTGAGCACTCACTGTGAGTCAGGCATTATATACTGAATGGTTTATATGCATTATCTTATTTACTTCTCACATGTATTCCTTAACTTCATCAATGGGCAAACTGATGTTTAGAGTATTTAAGGAACTGGCCCGAGTTCCTACAGATAGTAAGAGTGAAACCACAAATCCTGTGCTCTTGGCTTCTCTGGGAACTACATTTAGAACTGGTCTCAGAATTTCCAGTTTTGTGCCAAAGGGAAAGCTCTGAGCCTTCTAAAGGGCTAACTTGCAAAGGTTACCCACTGTGGGACCGTAAATAGCATGATTCTCAGCAGGCTTGTCCTGGGCAGTGCCATGGACCCAGTGCTCTGGACATTGAGAGGTTTGGCAAGGGGAGTCCAATCCAAGGCTCACTGGGGGTTTAAGAGCCTGGATTCCATGGTGCCTCAGCCTTCCTACCCATTAGGAGCGTTGGCAAAAAAGTGTGCCATAGAAGGATGCACTCAGATTGAACCTCTCTTTTGCCACTAGCCAGCTGTATGTGCCTTCTAATCATCTCCCTTAATCTCTTTGAGCCTCAGTTCCCACATCCACAAAATGGGCATAGCACCTTCCTCCAAGGGTCGTGCAGACTGCTCTGCATGCAGAATAATGCCTTCTTGTCACCCAGCTGGTGCTCCAAGAAGTTAGTTTTCTCCACATTTGCCCCTTCTTCTCACTCTGGAAATTTAACAAGGTACAGCAAGGAGAGAAAGAAAAGCACCTCCCACCTCTCCTGGCCAACCTGCTGGGCTCTCTTCCCCTCCACCTCCTCTGTCCACCATGGCTCCCAGGTTCGAATCCCAGCTCAGTTGTCCTCTTCCTAGCATTGTGACCTTGGGTAAGTCCCTGTCACCCTCCTCAGCTGAAGAACACACCTCCCTCATGAGGTCCGATGAAAGCCTCCTCTGGAAATGAGCCTGGCCCGCGGAGTGTTTGTTCTCTGGGTCGGAACCAGTGAGAGGGGCAGAGCTGGGTGGTTAGGCTGCTTGGGGCAGGGCCTGAGATGTCTGGTCAGCAGAGGGGCCCTCTCCACTTCACTTCCCCTCTCCTGAATAATTCATGACAAACAAAATGGCTGGCTCAGACTCGGGTGCTCCCTCCTCCTGGCTGGGGAAGGGAGAAAAGTTTCTAATTACAGGTCGGCCGCCTGGCTCCCCGGGGCCCCTGGGCGCTGCACACAGGGGGTATTTATGGGAAGAGACAGGAGGGGAGGGGCTCGGTCCCAGCCCCTTTCCAGAAGGAACTCAACTCCTTTGGAAATTGTAGCCTGGGCCTGCCAAGGCCTGAGGAGGGACTGGGGAAAGAAACTTAGAATGTGCAGGAAGAGAGGACTCTGCTGAGGGGTCAGAGAGGAGAAGTGTCCAGAAAAACGGCAGGTCAGGGTGGGGAACACACTTCTGAAAGCCCACGAAGAGTGTGGCCAAACTGGTCTCCCAAAGGAGGGTCTCCTGATTCCCAAACCATAGCCTCTCAGCTACTTTGCAATTTCCTCTCCTGCAAAATGGGGAGAAACACAGAACCTACCTTACAGCCACATTGGGGAATTATGAATTAATATTGTGAAGTGCTTAGAATACTGCCTGGCGCAAAACTCAAAAAATATATATTAGCAATAGTATAAGTTGTAAAAAAAATTTTTTTTTCCTTTATTGAATTTAGAGAGAAAGCAAGAAAGAGGGAGAGAGATAGAAACATCGATGAGAGAGAACATTGATTGGCTGCCTCCTGCATGCCCCCCACTAAGGATCGGGCCCACAACCTGGGCATGTGCCTTGACTGGGAATCGAACAGGTGACCTCTTGGTGCATGGGTCGACGCTCAACCACTGAGCCACACCAGCTGGGCTAAGTTGTTATTTTTCACATTACTCTGCCACCATGGGAGGTCAGTAAAGGATGAGGGTGACAAAAAGAGATTGTGAAAAAGGAGAACAATGACTTGTGAAGGAGTTTAGTACAGTGATTAAGTGTAGAGACTCATATATTTTGCCATAAGAGTAATTTTTTAAAAGTAAGGACCCCAGCCCTGGTCGGTTTGGCTCAGTGGTTAGAGTGTCAGCCTGCGGACCAGAGAGTCCTGGGTTCGGTTCCCACTAAGGGCACATACCTCGGTTGTAGTTTGTCCCTGGCCCCAGTTGGGGTCGTGTGGGTGGCAACCAGTCAATGTGTCTCTCTCACATCGATGTTTCTCTGTCTCTCTTCCTCCCTCTCTCCCTCCTGCTCTATCTGAAGATAAATGCAAAAATGTCCTCCGGTGAGGATAAAAAGAAAAGGACCCTAGGACTAGGCTGCCTGGGTTCAATCCCAACTCTGCCTCTTACTAACTTTGTGATCTTGGGCAAGTGCTGTACCTCTCTGAGCCTCTGATTCACCATCTGTGATAGCCACTGCCATTGGTGGAGTGTGATGAACAAAACGGATAAGGTCTCTGTCCTCATGGAGTTTACAGTCTAGCAGAGAGGTTATGCTAATCAAGAGCATTTATTGAGTGTCCACTGTGTGCAGATCTCGTGTCTACCACCTCATGGAGTTGGCAGTCTACCAGAAAAGCTATACTGATCTAGAACATTTATTGTGTACCTGCTGTGTGCAGGTCCTGTGTCCTCTGTAGACATTCTCTCCACTAAACCTCATAGCATTCACCCCCATTTTATAGATAAAGGAGCTGAAGATCAAGGTCAGAAGCAGAGGAGGGATTTGAAACAGAGATTGGTCAACAGCATGAATGAATGTTGAGTAGAAAAAGCCAGACACAAAAAGGTACACAGTGGATGATTTCATTTATATGAAATTCTAGAAAAATGCAAACTAACCTATAGTGACAGAAAGCAGATCAGTGGTTGCCTGGGAACCGGGAGGGAGGGCGGGCATTGACTGCAAAGGGGCACAGGGGAACTTTTTGGGGAGATGAAAATGTTTTATATCTGACAGTGATGTTAGTTACACGGGTGCATTCATTTGTCAATGCTCATTGAACTGAACACTTAAAATGGGTGCGTTTCACTGCATGTAAATTATATCTCAATGAAGTTGACTTGTAAAAAGAGGGGGAAACTGTGAACCAAACTCCAGAGCCCTGTCACCCTTCTTATATTATTTGAGTGTCTGATTTCAAGCTCATTAGTGGGGAGAAACTGTATCAGATCATCTTTAGGTCCTCCCTCCACTTCCCAACTCCAGGGCCTACCAAAATGTTCTCAAACCCAGTAGTTCAGATCAGCAAATACACTTGGGCACCTTCTTTGTGTTGGGTGCCGAGGTCACAGAGCAATCAGTCTGGTAGGGAAAATGGGCAAATAAACACAATAATACAGTGAGGTAAGTGTTCTGAAGGGTAAGTGAGGCATTGAGTGTGCAGCTGCTGGGACACAGTAATGACTCCTGCAAAGAGCCTGGAACTTGAGGCGGCGAGGGTCCCAGTGTTCCAATCCCCACTCTGCCACTTGCTAGCTGTATAATCTTGGGTGACCGCCTTCATATACCAAGCTTCAGCTTCCATCTCTGGGAAATGGAAATCGTGGCAGCTCCAACCTAGGGAGCTGTTGTGAGAATCAAAGAAGATGGGGAATGCTTAGCACAGCAGGCATAGGTGCGTAGTGAGTGTTCAATAATTGTTAGCTGTTTCTATCACGATTGAAGAGTAGGAAGCTGGAGGACACAGTGGGGACCGGGGGAGGGGGGCTCCCTACCCAACCTGGGGGTGGGAGACAGGTCAGGCATCCTTTCCCAGAGAGGTAATACTTGGAGGAAGAGTTGGCCTGTTTAAGTGGCCATGGGGGCAGGAGAGAGTGGGAACAGCTTGGGGCAAATGCTCAATAAATATTTGCTCAATAAAAAATAAAGACTGTGCAAGGCCTGCCTGTAACCAGGGGGATAGAGAAGGCCTGCCAGGGCAGCTGAGGGGTCCTCAGGAGGCCAGATCTGGATGGCTGGCCCCAGTGGCAGACTCCACACCTTTCTGGAATACAGGACCCTCCCTGGCCTGGCCCTACCCCAACCTGTTCCCCTGAAGGGATCTAGGCACCCCCAGACCTGAGACCTGCAGCCCACAGGAGAGGGAACAGTGGAGCAGGCTAGCGGGAGGGGGTTCCCCCGGACCTTCTCCCCCTAATGAGAATAGGCCAAGTCCCTGCGAGGCTCCTTGGGCGCCCCCGTTGTCCGAGCCACAAAGGACCGGGATCAATGGAAGGCGGGAGCGGCAGAGGGGCCTCCTCTTTGTGCGGCTGTCTCAGGCCTGTTTGCGCCGCCGTCTCTGCGCCCCCATTGATCAGGCATGTGGAAAGATTCCGCCTCCCGGGCTCCCTTTGTGGCCGCGTTGCCAGGCTGCGCCCGGCGTGACTGCACCGCGCAGGGCGCTCCCGCCTGCGGTGGGCACCGGGCTTCGAGACGGGGCGGGGTCCCGAGAGGGTAGAGAGGGTAGGATTGCCAGATTTGGCAAATGAAAATACAGGGCGCTCAATTAAATTTGAATTGCGGATAAACAACAAATGAAAGCAAAAAAATATTTTTAGTGTAAGTATGTCCCAAATATTGCATGGGATATACTTATACTAAAATATATATATTTTTTAAATCGGAAATTCAAGTTTAACTAGGAGTCCTGTATTTTATCTAGCACCCTAAGAGAAGGAAAGCCAAAAAGAATTCCTTTCCCCAGTACTTAGTCTGCTACTTCTCCAGACTTCAATCAGTGGAGTGTTTTTTGCTTTTGCCTTTTGGCCATGTCTGCATCCTCCTTGAACTACTATTTAGATACTATTTTTCTTGAAATGAATTTATCTTTTTTTTAACTTAAATTCTCAACGGTGATTTACTGATGCATGCATTACATACATTCGCTTGAACTAATATTAAGTGCACCTTTAGATACATTTGTACCGACACCCACGTGACTGCACCCAGGCCAAGATATAGACTGGTGCCATCACCCCAGAGGGTTCCCTTGGATGGCTTCCCTGTCAGGACTCTGCCCCATTGGCAGCCACTGTTCTGACTTCCTCCACCATAGATTCCTTTTAGTTGTTCTTGAACTTCACATAAATGGAACCGTATACACGTAGTATGTGCTCTCTTGAGACTGGTTTCTTTCGCTCAGTGTTATGTCGGTGAGACTCGTCCACGCTGTGGCTTGGATCAGTAGTTTGTTCCGTTTCACTGCCAGCCGAGGAGGAGTATTCCATTGTACGCCTGTACGGTTTGAGCATCCATTCTCTCACTGATGGATGTCTCAGCTGTTTGCAGTTTTTGGCTGCTATGAACAAAGCTGCTAGGGTCGGACTTGTACTAGTCATTACATAGGCTTTAATATCTTTAACCTAAGCAATACCATTTGTGGATCTGTAGACTTGAAATGCTAGTTTTGTTTTTTTCTCCTGCACATTAAATATGTAATTATTACACATGTTTATGTGAGCACCTTCATATCGACCAAGCCCACCTTCTGCACGGTCAGTGCCAAACTGTGGAATAGAACCTAAGAGAACAGGCCAGCTCTGGGTGGATCCTGGGTGAGTGAGTTAGTCCCTTTGAGCCCCGGTTTCTTCATCTGTCAAATGGGAGTGATAATGCTCTCACAGGATGGTTGAAAGGCAAACTGGGATGATGCTGTGTGAAAGGACCCAGCATGGGGCTGGCATGTAGTGGGTGCTCCACAGGAGAGCTACTATCAAGCGCTGGACCGACAGTAACAATTGGTGAACTGGGCATTTTAGATGCCCGCTCTCATTCCATCCTCGTTTCAGTCCTTTGAGGTAGGTCCTGTTATTATCAACCTGTTTGACAGATGAGGAAACTGAGGCCCCGAGAGGCAAAGTCACTTGCTCATGGTGGCATAGTTAGTAAATGGCAAAGCTACCATCCAGTATCATTTGCAGAGCTGGGGGCCAGGAGGGACCCAAGAAGGATGGGGGCCTGGAAATGAGAATGGACTGTAAGGAGGAGCAGGGTACCTTCTTCCAGCCTCTGTGTCCCCCAGCAGCACCCAACCCAAAGGCAAACAGCTGGCTTGGGACCTGGTTTCTCTTTGGAGAGTGGAAGGAGCTGGGCTGAACATTTCTAGGAGAGGCCAAACCTCCAAGCCATGGGGCAGGTGGGTGGACAGGCAGGGCGAGTCTGACGGGGTAGGTGGTGGTGGGGGGCAGGAAGCAGGAGGAGAAGCCCAGCCCTCTTGCAGAACTGCAGCCACAGCCGCTGGGCAGAGCCCTGCATCGCTACCTGCCATCTGAAGGGCACGGGAACTGCTGATCTCAGGCGATTAGCATAACAATCCCCGATCCAGCATCCTCGGGGCCCAAAGCTGGGTCTGCACAATCCCATTTCAAGCCAGCTCTTTCTTTAGCAGGCTAATTATGGGGGGGGGGGGGAGCAAGGGGGGGGGTCATGATCTTCTTAAAGGGCCCCTGCACCCAGGGCCAAGGCTGGAACTGGGAGCAAGAAAGGGCCTTGACAATACCTTCAGCTCTGACAAAGTATGAATGTCACCACCCCAGGCCATAGGGAAAACAACTCTCCTCACCTAGGATTTCACTGCGCTTCCTGTTTCTATTCTCCTTGGCCCTATTCGTACCTGTTCACAGCTGTATCCCAGTGCTTGGCACACAGTAGGTGCTCAAATAACTAAAGAACAGAGCCTGTGGCTTCAGAAATCAAGACTGTCTCTATTGATATAATAAGGCCGAGGCTGGGTGCTAATGAGGGCACCGAGGCAGCCTCCTCAGTTCCTAAGGGTCCTCCTTCTGCCCATTCCCACCCTCAGGGTTCTGAATCCCTCCTTGCCTCTTCAGCCTCCTAGCACCGGAAGTCAGAAGAGGGCACATGGGTTAGAATAAGCAGAGAGACGGGTTCCAATCCTAACTCTGCTGCTTATCACCTGTGTGATCTTGGGTAAGTCTCTCAACTGTAAGAGGCTCAGTTTTCTCGTCTGTAAAATGGGGATTATCGAACCGTGCTTCAAACATTATTGTATTTATATAAGCATTTGCTAAAATGAGGGTGTCTGTCACATGGCTGGGGCTCAGAGAATGGGAGTCCTTTCTCCGCCTTCTTTAGAAACATCTACTGCATTACTACCAGTGTGTCACTTTGTGCTCAGTGCTCAGATTCTCTCTTCAATTCTCATAACACCCCTGCGAGGTGGTTTCAGTACTTTTTGAAGAAGAGGACAGTACGGTCAGAGAGGCAAAGTAACTTGCCCAAGGTCATTCAGCTTGAATATTTCAAAGGGAGGCATGAGCCCAGGTGACCCTGAAAACAACGGCTCCAGGAGCCCAGAAGTGACAAGCATTATTTCATCACTACCCCTTTCCCACTCAGCCAGCCAGCCAGTCTCAGGTCTTTTGATCATCTCCTGTGTGTCAAGCATTATGCTGAGCGCTGGGGATATTGCTGAGCACAAGATTGTCTGTTATTCTGCTCTCCTGAAGTTGGAATCTGACAATAGTCAAGTAACTTCTGTGAGTGACAAATGCCTTGAAGACAGTGAAACAGGGTGATAGACTAGAGTCGTGGTGGTTCAAGAAGTCTTCTCTTGAGAAAGTGATCCTTGAGAAGATGGGATAGGGGCAAGAGAACATACAGGTAAAAGAAAGAGCAAGTGCAAAGACCCTGGGGCAGGATCCAGCTTGGAATATCTGAGGATAGAATGGCAGCCAGTGTAGCTGGAGCACTGCCAGAGGGTGGGGAGGGGTTAGGGAGGGACAGAGGGCCCTAACCAGGCAGAGCTGTTTTGGCACCTGGTAAGAAATGAGGATTTCCTTCCTTCCTTCCTTCCTTCCTTCCTTCCTTCCTTCCTTCCTTCCTTCCTTCCTTCCTTCCTTCCTTCCTTCCTTCCTTCCTTCCTTCCTTCCTTCCTCCCTCCCTCCCTCTTCCCTCCTTCCCTCTTCCCTCCTTCCCGCCCGCCATCTCTCCCTTCCTCTCTCTCTTCCTCTCTTCCTCCCTCCTTTCCGTCCGTGCCTACTATTTTCCAGGCACTGGGCCAGGGGCTGAGGGCCTATGAGTTTCACCCTGCTTCTCCCTCTCTTCCCATGTTCCCTCCTCTCCCCTCCCCCTCCTTTCTGAACAGCTGCCCCACCCCCACTGGTCCAGCTCTTCCCCCTCCACCCCACACCAGCCCCTCCCCCTGACAATAAGAACGAACTCTGAGCCCAGCTCTCCACAGTATTGTCCCTTTAAGGAATCCCTAAATCCGAACACCCCTCTCCTCCCCCACCTGAGAACCAATTAGGGTTCCCGAATTCAAGTAGAGGCTTTTGTGTGTCACGTGTTTGGGGAACAAAGCCCTCTCCGGCAGGAATAAAAGCTTCTATTCAGGAGCCAGTTTGTTCCCATTCTAATCGTTTCCACTCCAGCCTCGCCTCCTTCCCGGGTTCCCAGGGCCGCCCAGCTGGCCTCACCTTCCCACCTTAGCACCCCACATTAGAGCCCTACCCAAAAGCAGGTGGCCACAGACCCAGAGCTCGGCCCACCTTTTCTTCTGGAAACATCATATGATGTCAGCTGACTCTGAACTGGGTCCTGTGCTCAGTGCCTCAGTCAGGAGCATCACCCTGTAGGATTGTCACTATCCCCAATGCAGCCGAGGAAACTGAGGCTCAGAGGGGTTAGGGAACTTGCCTGAGGTCACACAGCTAGTAAGAGGAGGAGTCTAGACTCTTGAGCATTATTCTTTAGCACTCTCAGCTGGGCCTAGAGGAGGACAGAGTGAGTAGCTGTCATTTTCACAAAGCCCAAGGGGCCAGGCACCTGCTGGGTATTAGAGACTCCTCACAATGCCATGTGAAGAAACAACAATTGAGGTCAAAGTCACAGACAAGTCTATGGCAGAACAGGAGTTGGAACTCAGGACTCTGAGGACGGAGAGATGGGGAAAGTGCGCGACTTTCCTATAATGGAGCCAGTGAGAAGAATGTGTTGATATAGAATGGTCATTGATATATTGCCAAGAGAAAAAAAGGCAGTATGCTGGGCCTAATATAATCCCATTTGTGTAATAGAAAAAGGAAATATCAACACACACGCGTATTGCACACTTCTATAAGTATAGAAAACATTTGAAGAAGAATACATACATAAATTGTAGTATCTGTTTATTTCCTTTGGGGAGTGGAAATGGGGAGTGGGAAGAGATCACTTAGTACCATACTGTTTGAAGGAAATATTATCTTATCATGATCATGTATTTCTTTTATAATAATTAATTTTGTTTTATTGAGCTTAACAACTATTTTATTATTTTCTATGTTTTTATTGATTTGTTAGAGAGAGAGGAAGGGAGAGAGAGATAGAAACATCGATGTGAGAGAGAAACATCTATCGGCTGCCTCCTGCACACCCCCCTACTGGGGTCCAGCCTGTAACCGGGCATGTGTCCTGACCTGGAATTGAACTGGGACCTCTCAGTCCATGGGATGAAGCTCAATCCACTGAGCCACACCAGCCAGGCGCCTAACAACCATTTTAAAATGTACAATTCAGTTGCATTTAGTCCGTTCACAATATTGTACAACCATCACTTCTGTCTAGTTCCAAAACATATTCATCACCCCAAAGACAAGCCCCATACTCCTTAAGCAGTTACTTCCCTTTCCTTCCTCCCCTGTCCCCTAGCAACCTCTAACCTGCTTTCTGTCTCTATGGATTTGCCTATTCCGAATATTTCATATAAATGGAATAATAAAATATGTGACCCTTTGTGTCTGGTTTCTTTTGCTCAGCATGTTTTTGAAGTTCTTCCATGGTATAGGATGTATAAGTGCTTTATTCCTTTTTAAGGCTGAAACATATTCCTTTGTATAGGTACACCATGTTTTGTTTATCCATTCATCACATGATGGACATTTGGGTCGTTCCCGTCTTTTGGCGATTATGAATGGTACCGCTGTGATCATTCATGTACAAGTTTTTGTTTGAATACCTGTATTCAGTTCTTTCAGGTAAATACCCAGGAGCTGGGTCATATGGTAATTTCATGTTTAAGTTTTTTGAGGTATCACCAAAGTGTTTCCCATAGCACTGCACCATTTTACATACCCACCAGCAATGTACAGAAGGTTCCAATTTTTCTACGTTCTTGCCGACACTTGTAATTCTCTTTAAAAAAAATTTTTTTTCTATTATAGCTGTCCTGGTGGATGTGAAGCAATATTTCATTGTGGCTTTGATTTGCATCTCTCTTATGGCTAATGACGTTGAGCATCTTTTCATGTGCTTATTGGCCATTTGTATATCCTCTTTGGAGAAATATCTAGTCAAGTCTTTTGCTCATTTTTTAATTGGTTTATTTGTCTTTATTATTGAATTCTAAGAGTTCTTTATATATTCTGGGTACTAGATCCTTATCAGATGTATAATTTGCAAATATTTTCTCCCATTCTGTAGGTTTTTTCACTTTCTTGATAGTGAAAAGCTTTTGATGCACAAAAGTTTAAAATTTTTATGAAGTCCAATTAATCTTTTTTCTTTTGTTGTTTGTGCTCTGGTGATGTAACTAAGAATCATTGCCAAACCCAAGGTCATGATTTACCCCATGTTCTCTACTAAGAGTTTTTTTTTGTTTGTTTGTTTTAGAGAGAGAGGGAGAGAAAGAGAGAGAGAGAGAGAGAGAGAGAGAGAGAGAGACATTGATGTGAGAGAGAAACATCAATGGGCTGCCTCCTGCACCCCTCCCACTGGGGATCGAGCTCGCAACCCAGGCATGTGCCCTGACCAGGAATTGAACTGGGATCTCTCAGTCCACTGAACCACAGGAGCTAGGCTCTGCTAAGAGTTTATAGTTTTAAGTCTTTGATCCATTTTGAGTCAGTTTCTGAATGTGGGGTGAGGCAGGGGCCTCACTTCACTCTTTTGTATGTAGATATTTTGTAATAATTGTTTTTGTCCTTGCCCTTACTGCCTTAACCAGTGAGCTCCAAATTTCTGTGATCATACATTCATAAGAGGAAACCATCTTTGAGCTCATATCTCTAATAGATGTAGATTTATTATATATATTATATAATTATACTGATATAATAATATCTTTGTTATAAAACATACACACAAGAATTTTTTAGAGGACGAGAGAGAAAAAAATGCATCTAAAAAACCTGATGTTTTCTTGGTGGGTCAGCTTGAGTGTTCCCAGGGCTCTGGCGCCCCTGGAACCTGCTGGTCCTGATGGCAAAGCAAGGTCAGCAGTCCTTCCAAAGGGACAGCGGGACCACTGCTGTGCAGCATGGGAGTGAACTCTCCAGACTGGATGTAACTTTCCTCCTCTGAGTCACAAAGTCTGAGGTCAGAGGACATGTTTAAAGCCCGGCTCTATCTAATCCCTAGTTGTGTCACCTCAGGCGAGTGGCTTCGCCTTTCTGAACCTCAGATCATAGTCCTGACTTCACAGGGTAATGGTGAGGGCTCTGTGAGGTGATACCAGTGAGGGCAGTACTGGTACCTGGTAATCTCTTGGTAAACAGTAACGATGATCACAAGGAGCCAGGTCCTGACAGACCTTCTGATCCACTCTGTTAGCTAAAGGATTCGAGGTGGGAATCCCTCATTGGAGGAAGTGCAGAAAGGGACAGGGGAGGGAAGCAGGGAGAATGAGCTGGTTCTGCTCCCTGAGAGGCAGTGTCTTCCATGATGGTGAGACATGCCTGGAGCGCAGAGAGGGGCCTGGATTAAAGTTCTGCTCTTACTCTAATCAGCCATACGACCTGGGCCAAGTGGTAACACTTCTCTGAACCTCAGTCCTCATCTGTAAAATGGAGATAATAATAATTATACATGCATCATAGTTATCTAATGAGTAAATGAAATAGCTCAGAAGTGCTTGCCCTGCAATAAGAACTCATAAACAACAGTGATTATTATTATTACTTGAGGCCCAATGTGTCTACCACATTATTTACCTAATTGTTCATTCCACCAAGATTCATAAAGTGCCTACTATGTGCCAGCCATATAGTAGGGAACAAGAAGAAAACAGTCCTTACTTTTAAGAAGCTTATGACCTAGAGATACACAGACGTTAACCAAGCAACACACACACACACACACACACACACACACACACGGTGGCAAGTGCTGCAGGTGGGAAAAAAAATGAGGAAAAGGCAAAGGAATAAAGAACCAGAGAAGTGATCAGGGAAGGTCTCACGGGGAAGTGACATTTGTGCTGAAATCTGAATGATAAGGAAGTGACCAGGCACAGAAGGGACAGCGGGATGTACCAGTCAGGGAAGCATGATCGGGCTGGGGAAGGCTGCCCAGCCTAAGATGAATGTTCTCTAGGATAAGAAAGGATGCCGCAGGCTGGGCTAAGGGCAGGGTGCTAAGGACCGATGAGAGTGCTCTGGGCAGAGGAAAGAGTGCTCCAAGCTGCAGGATTGTTGTTCCAGGCTAAAGGAAGCCCCCAGTTGAGAAAAAGAGTGATGCTTTCCAGTCTCTAAAAGGCCAGTTGATCAGAGGGAAGAAGGGAGGTAAGGCACGGGGAGATGAGGCTGGAGAGGCAGGGACCAGGTCATGCAGGGCTTGTAGGCCACTGTAAGGGTTTGGATTTTGTTCTACCGGTGCAGGGAAGTCATTGCAGGGTTATTATCTGGGGCAGAGGGCAACAGCAGCTTCTGGAAGATCAGGTATTACACACATCTTGCTGAGGAAGTGGTGCCCAGACTTGGGTGGTGGACAAGAAGATGAAAATAAGTGATCGGATCCCAGAATGGTTTAGAATTTGCCTGTGTTCAAATCCCACCTTCCTAGTTTTTTGCTGTGTGGCCTTGGGATGTTATATGTCCTCTCTGAGTTTCCTCTTCTGTCAAGTGAAGATAATAAATGTAACCTACCTCAGTTTTGGGGGAGAAGACTAAATGAGTCAATTAATGTAAATTGCTTAGCAAAGCACCTGGCATATTGTAAACATGCAATAAATGGTAATTATAGCTCCTACTCCTACTGTTATTGTTCTATTATGTCAGGTAGAGAGAGGTGGACCTGGTGACAGTTACTATATTTGACTCAAGTCCCAGGTAAAGCATTTAGTGCTATGCATGGAACATAATAGGCATTTAGTAAATATTTGTTGAATGAATTAATACCCCTTTCACTTTCTATTTTTGATGATGGGGTTCCATCCTGCATCAGTCAATCAACAGTGGTTGAGCCTTAATGTAGACCCAGCACCATGCCAGGCAGTAGAGGTAGGGCAATTGTTGGGTAGATGGGAAATACACAATTTGGCTGACATGGGTGCCCACTGGCTCTCCTTTGGGGAGTGCCCACTCCTCTATTTCTGCTTTCTAATCCAGTTGAAATGCCAGTCTTCCTTTTCCTCTCCAACCTGCTGTACTCTCCCCCTCCCCTGAGCCTCCAAAGGTCTCCTAAGGTCCACAATACTTGGCTTGATATAATTTGTCCCTTTACTGGAGCGTAAACTACTCAAGAACTGGCAGCAAGTCTTGTTCAGGTTTAGACACCGCCAAAGTACCTGACACGGTGGCAAAGGCACACTTGATTCATTCAGTGGAAAGTGAAGATGCAGAGATGGAGTCGCCGAGTACTAGCTGTGTGACCTTGGGCAAGACACCTCTCTGTTTGGATCTCTTACGTTTCTCCACCTGTAAAGCAAGAAGGGGACATCGGAGGCTCTCCATGGCAGCTGTTCTCAACCTTTTGGAAATTGGGACACTCCTAATGGAATGACATTCCCATGTGACGCGCTTCCATGGGCATTCAGATAAGATAGCCTGAAGCTCTATATAACCCCAGCTCTCCTCTCCCTAGTCAGGAGAGCATGTCTGAAAGTCCGGGAGCAAGTGATGTTATTTATAGATATAACTTTAAATCCATTCTTCCTCATTTGTTTATTTCTTCTTCTTCTTTAATGAATTAATTTGTTTATTCATGTATTTATTATTATTATTTTATCCTCACCCAAGAACATTTTTGCATTTATCTTCAGATAGAGCAGGAGGGAGAGAGGGAGGAAGAGAGAGAGAGAGAGAAACAGCGATGTGAGAAAGACACATCGACTGGCTGCCACCCACACAACCCCAACCAGGGCCGGGGACAAATTGCAACCAAGGAACCAAACCTGGTCTCTCTGGTCCATGGGCCGACGCTCTAACGGCTGAGCCAAACTGGTCAAGGCTATTTATTTATTTTTAAAGCAAGTAAAGCATTTCTAGCTTCAGTAGAAGTAGTGGTTAAGAATACCAGGCCAGAAGCCAGGGAGACCTTTGTTGAAATTCCTTCTTTGCCACTTCTGAGTGGACCTTGAGCAAACTACTGAGCCTCAGTTTCCAGATCTTCAAAATGGGAGGATCATAATTGAAACAACCTCAGAGGGCTGTGGAAAGGACGAAACGAGATTATGCAGGAAAGTTCTTAGCATCATCCTGAGCAAATGACAAGGGTTCAGTCGAGTTGTCAATATCTACTTTTATTATTATTATTATTTTTTATCCTCACCCGAGGACCCTTTTGCATTTATCTTCAGATAGAGCGGGAGGGAGAGAGGAAGGAAGAGAGAGAGAGAAACATCAACGTGAGAGAGACACATCGACTGGTTGCCACCCACACGACCCCAACCGGGGCTGGGGACAAACTGCAGCCGAAGTACATGCCCTTAGCGGGAACCGAACCCGGGACTCTCTGGTCCGCGGGCCGACGCTCCAACCGCTGAGCCAAACCAGCCAGGGCTACTTTTACTATTACTAGTGACATGTCACATGTAACACTAGGAAATTAGGATAGAATGCTGAAAACTGAAAACTAAGCTCTGGATTTGCTTCCAAAAAAGTTGATCTTTCCTGGCCCAGCCTTGGGGGTCCTGAGTGTGGACAGATTTCCCTGCAAACATGGTCAATAGATTCATAATGTAGCTTCTTTTCTTTGCCTGGTTACTCTAGCCCCACTCTCTCATCCTATCCCCCCTTTAAATTTTGTTATTTTGCCCGGCTGTTGTGGCTCAGTGGTTGGGCATCGACCCATGCACCAAGAGGTCATCGATTCAATTCCTTGTCAAGGCACATGCCCAGGTTGTGGACCTGATCCCCAGTGCGGGGCATGCAGGAGGCAGCCAATCGATGTTCTCTCTCATCGATGTTTCTATCTCTCTCCCCCTCTCCATCTCTAAAATCAGTAAAGAAAAAAATTTAAAACTTTTTTTATTTTGCCTTTTTAGTAAAGTATTATTCTTTTTAAAATTAAGCTATAGTTGCCCGGCTGGTGTGGCTCAGTGGTTGAGCATCGACCCATGCACCAAGAGGTTACCGGTTCGATTCCTGGTCAGGGCACATGCCCGAGTTCTTGGCCAAATCTCCAGTGGCAGGCATGCAGTAGGCGACCAGTTGATGTTCTCACTCATCAGTGTTTCTATCTCTCTCTCCTTCCCCCTTCCTCTCTTTCTAAAATCAATAAAAAATAATAATAAATTAAGCTATAGTTTACATAAAGTAGAATGCACACATTTTAGGTGTACATACAGCTTGATGTATTTTTATATATAACAACAACTCAGATTAAGTAAGGTACAGACCTGTGATGTCTACTACAGGACCACTCACCACATGTGGCTACTGAATACTTGAAATGTGGCCAGTCTGGCCTAAGAAGTACCATAAGCACAAAATATACATTGGATATCAATGAATGCAAAAAAAAATGAATGTAAAATATATCATTAATAATCTTATAATGAGTCCATGTTGAAATCTAATATTTTGAATATATTACTAACAAATTTTACCTGTTTCCTTTTTTTAAACTTTTTTTTCTTTATTGATTTTAGAGAGAGAGGGAGGGAGAGGGAAAGAGGGATAAAAACATCCATGAGAGAGAACATCAATTGATTGGCCACCTCCTACATGCCCCTCACTGGGGATCAGGTCCACAACCTGGGCATGTGCCCTGACCGGGAATCGAACCGGCAACCTCTTGGTGCATGGGTCGATGCTCAACCACTGAGTCACACCAGCCGGGCTCCTTTTACTTTTTAAAAATGTGGCTACTAGAACATTTTAAATTATATAGATGATTTGAAGCTGTGCATTGCATCTTACTTCTATTGGACAGCGCTGGTATAGAACATTTTTATCTTCCAGAAAATTCTCTCTTGCTTCCCAGTCAATATCTGCTCCCTTTTTCCCAAAGATAAACACTATTCTGAGTTCTCCCCCCACAGATTGATTTTGTCTATTCCAGAACTTCATATCAATGGAATCATACAGTATGTGTGGTTTTTGGTATCTGGCTTCTTTTGCTCAGCATAATGTTTTTGAAATTCATTCGTGTATTGGTCTTATGTTCCTTTTTATTTTTGCGTAGTATTCCATTGCATAACTATATCATAGTTCATTCATTCTCTCATTGATGGACATTTGGATTGTTTCCCATTTCTATTATGAATAATGCTGCTATGACTCTTCCTGAAAAAGTCCTTAAATAGTCTTGTTCAACTTATTTTTACTGTTTTTTTTTTTTAATTGTTAAGATGAATCCATCCTCACCGAAAATATCCACACCCATACTAACACACAATATACACCCCACCCCTGCCATGTTAATGGTTTGATGTTAAAGCTTTATGGTTTAATCCTTCCATACCTGTACTCCATATACAGAATCATGTATTAATACTATTAATAAAATGGTCACTTTGGTGGTTCCTCCCTTGGCTGCCTGACCCCTGGGGATGGCTGCGTAGCTCTTGATCCTTGCCCTTCTTGTTCTCAAGTCTCTAGAAGACCAAAACTGGAAAAGATGTAGGGATAACCTAGGGAGGGCAAATATTACCGGGGTCCTTTCACTAGTCCCTGATTACCTATAACCATGGCAGACATTGCTAATCAATCACAGCTTTCTATCCTTGCCCAGCCCCAGTCACTACTAATCAATAGAAAAACTGAAACCAATTTCCCATCTCTGAAATAGTCTGGCCACCTTCCATTTTGCTGATGAATAAACTAGGGCTCAGAGAGGGGAAGAGCATGCTTCAAGGTCAGAGATGGAGCCCCAGGCTCCAGACTCCCTCTCTAATGTTTTTTTCCTATTACATTCACTGACTCAAAAAAAAAAAAAAGATTTCCCTGGGATCCCTGAAAACCTGGTGTCTAGGAAGAAGATGTTTTGTTTCCCAGACAAGGCTCAGCGATGGGACCCTCCTGGAGCAAGCCCCTCATCTTTATGCCCTGCCTGAATGTAACTAGAAGCCCCTGCCAACAGCCTGGCATCCCCTCCCCCATAGTCACCACTGACAGACCTGCGGTTTCTGTTCTCCAGGTCTGCAGTTTCAGTTTCCCAAAATAAACACTTAAAAAAATAAAAAATAAAGGAGGCATGCTCTTAGCATCTTTGTCTTCAGCCCCAGAATTGTGGAGTTATTCATTGACCAGACTAAATCAAATAGTTAATTACAGCAAAGAAGCGACTTCAGATGCTGAAACCATAAAACTCCTAAAGCATCCCCCTTTCACCAACACGTCAAACCGACTCTGGCTGTCATTGGAAGCGACAGTGAGAAAGTGGGAGAGTCAGCAGGTCTGAACAGACTGTGGGTGTTCTCAGCTGGGCAAGCAGGATAGTTTATTTAATTCCCTCCCTGCCAGGGCAGGGGGGTAAACGCGGGGGTGGGGGGCAATGTAGCACGATGTCTGAATGAGGTGGAGCTGGGTTCTTAGACCAGCTCCACACACTTGCTAGCTGAGTGACCTTGGACATGTCATTTCAGGTGTCTGAGTCTCAGTTTCTTCATCTGTGAAAAGATATATATATATATATATATATATATATATATATATATACACACACACACACACACACACACATATACATATATAAAATATATATATTTAAAATATATATAAAATATATATTTAAAAATATATATATATTTAAAATATATGTGTGTGTGTGTATATATATATATATATATATATATATATATATATATATACATTTTTTAATCCTCACCCAAGGATATTTTTACATTTATCTAGAGCAGGAGGGAGAGAAGGAGGAAGAGAGAGAGAGAGAGAGAAACATCGGTGTGAGAGAGACATATCAATTGGCTGCCACCCCAACCAGGGCTGGGTACGAACCGCAACCGAGGTACGTGCCCTTGGCCGGAATCGAACCAAACCAGTGCCTATGCATCAAAATGATTTTACTTTCTTTTCTCTTTGGTCCCCGGGCCGACGCTCTAACTGCTGAGCCAAACTGGCCAGGGCTGTCAAAAGGTATATTAATAAAACTTACTACATTGGATTATTGAAGTGATCAAAATGACTTGGTTAAAAAGATGTACATAAAACTCTTTCGAATATTTGTCCCTAGACTGTAAGCTCTGTGAGAGTGGGGAGAGCCGTCTGTCTCATTCACCATTGCGTCCTCCTAGCACAGTGGCTCGTTCTAGGCAAGTATCTAATAAGCAACTGCTGAGCACCCAGTGTTAGATATGGTCTTAAGATTGGGATGGTGGTGGAGGAGATGGCAAAGAGGCTTAGCACAGGGACCTTGCCCTTAAATAGCTCTCTATTCCAACATGACAGTCCAGAACCATCTATAATAATAAATGGATTGTTATGCATTAAATATGTAGAGACAGTCATGTAGTGATTCATGGTGGAGATTCTGGCATCAGACTTGAGTTCAAATCTCATCTCCCCCACTAGCTACCATTCTGATCTTTATTAGCAAGTTATCACTCAACGCTTCTATTTCCAGATCTGGAAAATAGGGACCTACCTTCTAGAGTTGTAAGAATTGAATGAGTTTCCTGAAGCGGTGCTTAGTACAGTGCCTGGAACATAGTAATTGTTCAATAAGTCTTAGCTATTACCTTTCCCATTTACTGTGACTTTAGACAAATTACTTATATTCCCTAAGACTTGTTTTCCTGGTCAGTAAAATAAAAATATAATAGTTTCTACCTTGAAGAATTGATGGAAAAATGAAATGGGAAAATCCCTGAAAAGTGCTTAGCACAGTATCTGTTCTTTGGAAAGTACTTAACAATTTCTAGATGATGATGATACTAAAGTTAAAAACAAGATGATATAGGAGCCCTGGTTGGTTTGGCTTAGCGGTTAGAGCATCAGCCCACGGTCCAGAGAGACCCAGGTTCGGTTCCCGCTGGGGGCTCGTGCCTCGGTTGCAGTTTGTCCCTGGCCTTGGTTGGGGTTGTGTGGGTGGCAACCTCTGGACGTGTCTGTCTCACATTGATGTTTCTCTCTCTCTCTTCCTCCCTCTTTCCCTCTCGGTCTGTCTGAAGATAAATGCAAAAATGTCTTCTGGTGAGGATAAAACAACAACAAGATGATATGGGAGAAAAGAAAGTAAATTCATTTTGATGCATAGGCACTGGGATCAGAGAAGGGTTTATAATAGACAAGTGATTTTTTTTTTTTTAATCCTCACCTGAGGATATTTTTCTATTTATCTTCAGGTAGAGAGAGAGGGAGAGACAGGGAGAGAGAGAGAAACATCAACGTGAGAGGACCACATCGACTGGTTGCCTCCCACACAACCCTGACCAGGGCCAGGGACGAACCGCAACCGAGGTATGTGACCTTGGCTGGAATCAAACCCAGGACTCATTGGTCCGCGGGCTGATACTCTACCGCTGAGCCAAACCAGCCAGGGCTAGACAAGTGATATTTTGGTAACAACTTGAGATGTAGTTCACTTACCATACAATTTATCCATTTAAAGTGTATAATTTAGTAGTTTTTGTATATTCACAGAATTGTGCAACCATCACCATAATAGATTTTAGAATATTTTCATCACTCCAAATAGAAAATTGTACCCATTTCTCCCCAGATCTCCCCTAATTCTCTCAACCCCAGAACCTAGGCAATCACCAGTTTACTTCCTGTTTCTGTGGATTTGCCTGCTGTGAACATCCATGTAAAGGAATCATACGATATGTGACCTTCTGTTTCTGGCTTCTTTCACTTAGCACAATGTTTTCAAGATTCATCTGTGTTGTGTCATGTGTCAGTAATGCATTCCTTTTTATGGCCAAATAATATTCCATTGTATAAATTGATACACATTCGGGTTGTTTCCACTTTTTGGCTATTATGAATAATTTTGCTGTTCACCTTCATGTACAAGTTTTTGTGTGGATGTATGTTCCCATTTCTCTGGAGTATATACCTAGGAGTGGAATTGCTAGGTTATATGGTAATTCTGTTTAAATTTTTGAGGACCTGTTTTTCCAGACTGTTTTCCATAGCACTGCACCATTTTACATCCCATCAGCACGTACAAAGCTTCCAATTTCTCCACATCCTTACCAACCTTTGTTATTATCTATCTTTTTTTGTTGTTGTTAATCTTCACCCAAGGATATTTTTCCATTGATTTTTAGATAGAGTGGAAGGGAGGGAGAGAGAGAGAGAGAGAGAGAGAGAGAGAGAGAGAGAGAGAGAAACACCGATTGGTTGCCTCCCACAGGACCCTGACCAGGGCCAGGGATCAAACCTGCAACCCAGGTACATGCCCTTGACTAGGAATAGAACCTGTGACCTTTTGGTCTGTGGGCTAATGCTCTAACCGATGAGCCAAACTGGTCAGGGCTACCTATCTTTTTTATTATAACATAGCCATCCTAGTAGGTATAGAGTAGTATCTCATTGTGGTTTTGATTTGCACCTCCTTACAACTAATAATTTTGAGCATTTTTTTTCATGTGCTTATTGGCCATTTATATATCTTCTTTTGAAAAATGTCTTTTAGATCCTTTGCGCATTTTTAATTGGATAATTTATCATTTTTATTATTGAGTTGTACAACTTTTTTATATCTTCTAGATATAAGCCCCTTATCAAATATATGCTTGCAAAATTTTCCTTCTATTCTGTGGGTTGTTTTCACTTTCTTGATAGTGTCCTTTGAAGCACAAAAGTTTTTAATTTTAAAGATGTATGATTGATCTATCTTTTTATAGTTTTAGCTCTTACATTTAGATCTTGGACCCATTTTGAGTTGGTGTCTGTATACGGTGTGAGGTAGAGATATAACTTGATTCTTTTGCATGTGGATATCCAGTTGTCCCAACAGGATTTATTGAAGGGACTGGTTTATTTTTTGGACTCTCAATTCTATTCTATTGATCTATACATATCTCTTTATGCCAGTATCACACTGTCTTGAAGGTAAATGAACTTGAACTGGACCAAATTAACCAGATCTGTGAATGCACAATCACAGGGCTTCTTTCCCTTTCCATAGTGCTTTAGAGATCTTAAGGTGCTTTCATATACATGATCTACTCAAGTCTTGCAGCAACTCTGACAGTAAATGGAAGCTCAGAAGGTTGAGTGGCATATCCCTACACTCAACCGGAAACTGTGGTGGTTCCAGGACCCACCGGTGAATCTTTTGACTCTTGGTCAAGTGCTCTCATGACCTCAGCCATTCACCTGCTGGATGAGTCCAGAAATTTGGGAAAAGGAAAAAGTATATATATATATATATATATATATATATATAAAGTAGGGCAAATAAAGGGGGAAGGGTGAAAACAGACTGATTATAGTAAATGTTTGGCTCCTAACCAGCTAATGATAAATTTCCCCTTCTCCTGCTTGGACAAGAAATGGAATGCTCTGGGTAATCCAGGGTTTTGCTCAAAGAATGAGAACACAGTGAAATACTCTCAACAATAAAACCACAAGGACTATAATTTAATCTTTAATTTTGTTGTTGTTGTCATTCTAGAAGGCTCTTTAGTTTATTTTAGAGCAATGTTTCTTTAAGAGTGGTCCAAGGGAAACCTCAGCTATCAGCATCATCTCATAGAGGTGCTTGTTTTTAAAAATGCAGTTTTCAGAGCCCCCACCCACCCCGTGTCTGCTGAAAATCACTGGGTGATATTTTAAGCACATTAAGGTTTGGAACCCATTGTTTTTAGAGCAGTGAAAGTCAAATTGGGAATATCAATTAGCCTTGCACTCAAGAGATGAAGACATTCTGCTTATGTGAGAGTTCTGGATAGTACAGTAGATTAATGTACCTCATTTCCTTTAAGTCTTTGTTAAAACATCACCCCTTCCTATGAGAACTTTTCTGATTTAAAATTGCATATCACCCTCTCCCCAACACCTCCCACCCTCCCTACCCCCTTCCTTCTCCACAGCATTTACCAACATATGACATCTTATTTATTTGTCCATCTATCTATTATTTATTATTTGACCCCTGTCTCTAGAGAGTACGCTTCACAAAGGTAGGTGCTAGGAATATAGCGCTTAAGACAGTGCCTGCTGGGTAGCAGGTGTTCAGTAAATATTTGTGGAGGGAATGAATGTGCCATGTTGCATCTTAGTGCTTGGGCATTATGCCATTTGCCCTCTGTCTTTCTTGAAAGAATTTTTTTTTATAACTATAAAGCAAATTACTCTTTAATTCTCTGAGTGATGCTCAGTGTATGTTGTACTAGAGAGAAAGGGCTGGAACCACATCCTCTAATCTCCTAATTCTGGAGTCTGGGCCAGTTGCTCTGAAGATCAGTTTTCCTTAATGCTGCCGAGATCCTCAATTTACGATGAGGATCATGCATTTACAGCTGCATTGTCCTGTGAGGGCTACCCCTAGGAGGACTCCTTGCTCCTAGGTGAATAAAGTGGACTGGAGCAGCGAGGCTGAGATGAACCTGCAGTTGGAGGCGACTTCTGTGAGTCTAACCCACACTACTGTGCTTCAAACCAGGGGGTGACAAGTATACACTTCCTCCTCTGAGGTCCTGAATGAGGACAATAATAAATGAATCCTATCTCAATCTACTACTCACATAGGTTTGGCTGGCTCCTACCCTCCAAGCCACCTGCCCTCCAGCACCAGCACACAAATCAATGCTCATGGACTTGGGGTTCTCCCCTCCCTGCACCTTCCCATTGGCCCCATTTTACACATAAGGAACTTGAGGTTTAGACCTAGGAATAGTCAGTTCCCTAACACTGAAGGAACTACCACGGACCTTCATTTGTATCTCTTCCAGCACACACCTGATGTTCCAGTTTGTATTGACACCATGAGAAATGCTCTGTGTGGGGTGCCCCCAAACCAGTTCCGAGGAGTCTGAGAAACTGTGGGGCCAGTAGGAAGACAAAAACAGGAAAAAGCAAGTTGGTTTCTCCTGTCATACACACAGGGTGGCAGGATATACCTGCTGAGTGTTCCCAGAAGGTCCGGAGGAAACCATTAACTTGAGTCTCTCACGTTCTTATATGTGGTGGTGGTTGGGGTAGGGGGAGGGAAGGTGTACTAAGAGGAGGGGGATGGGCACCCTTCCAGAGGTCAGGATTATGATGCCCAGAGCTGCTGCACACAGGAATAAAAGGTGGCTGGCTGTAGAATGGATGTCAAGGTGAGAAGCAAGAGGATGTCATCAAGGGTTGTCACTGGGTTACACGCAGTAGATTTAAGGTAGAGAGCCGGGGAAGGAGTGGGAGGTGAGTTGGGAGAGAGGGGCTTGTGTGGCGCTGAGACCCCCAGCAGGGATGGGAATTTGGAGGAGGGAGGGAGTGGCTGGTCGTCTTAGCCTCCTGATCTGACCCTTTCTGGGTTGGGAAATTAAGGAGAGGATATGGATAGGGAGGGCCACCCCTGGCTTCCAAGGTGATTCAGCATGGACTTGCCCAGGGTCCCCAGGTTGGAAGGAGGGAGTTTTCCCCGTCGGTGAGATGGCCCCCAGGAGCCCTTAGCGAAGTTCTGGGGAATTTCAGAGACCCGGGAGATGGGGAATGGGGAGGCATAAGGGGAACTGAAGGCGTTTGTCTTCGTGGGCAGTATCTCAAATGGAGACGGACCGAGAGAAGTAACTCCAAACCAAGTGGGTAGGCAGTTAGGTTCTTCCAGTCCAGTGGGGGTGGGGCTTAGAAGGGGGTCATCCAGAGGGGGAAGGTGCACAGCTGGGCCACTGGGCTCCTAAACTGGAAAAGGGAGTCTCTAAGTGGCACTGACCTTTCCCCCAGACTGGGTGGGGAGGGGGCGGTGAGCGGCTGGAACCGACTTTACCGAATCTAGACATAAGTCTAAGTGGGGCTGACAAGAGCCAGGGAGTGAGAGAAACAGTGGAGATTCCTCATACTGGGGGTGGGGGTGGTAGCAAACTGGGAACACAGGCTTGGGGCAGGGGGGCT
Source organism: Tadarida brasiliensis (assembly GCA_030848825.1). Lineage (NCBI taxonomy): Eukaryota > Metazoa > Chordata > Mammalia > Chiroptera > Molossidae > Tadarida > Tadarida brasiliensis. The sequence goes on along the minus strand of CM061277.1, from coordinate 11,112,588 downwards.
TCTGTGGACGGAAGGGATTTGGGAGAGCAGAGGGGGATTCTCATTCGGGACAGCAAGTGCTGAGGAAGGCTTGGGGAAACTGACACGGTTTCTAATGGGGTGCTGATGGAGGCTCTCCACTCGGGACGCGAGGCACTGAGAAGGTTCCCCAAATTGGATATAGGGGATATGGGACACTGAGAGTCGATTGAGGGCCAATGGTGGGGTGCCCTAAATTAGGTTCTGAGGCAACTGGGGGCTCGGAGGGCGGCTTCCCGCTCCGACTGGGGGAATGGAAGGATTCTCACCAGTTGGAACCGTGGAGGGATTAGGGAGCAAGGGGCTTTCTCCTTCCCGACCCAGGGAGATTGAGGATCTCTTAGATTGTGGGCAACGGGGCCCTGAGAGGGAGGACTGGGGGGTTCCCGATCCGGAACCGAGCTACCTTGAAGGCACCGGGAAGCGCTTCGTTCCGGGAGGGCGTTCCCGCGGCCCGGCCCCCGCGCTGGGGTAGGTGGGGGGTGCGGCCGCGCCCTGGTCCCGGCCCGCATCGAAATTCGGGGTCTCTCTCGCCCTCGGGAACCCGGGAACCCGGCGGGAGCGGGGTCCGGGCGCCGCCGCCTCCGCGGGCGCCCGGACGCGCCGGCGAGCGCGGGGCTTTATGCGCGCAGGGCGGCGGGGGGAGGAGCCGGCAGGTCGGCCCCCGGCGGGCCCTCCCCTCGGCCGTCCCCGCCCGCCCGCCCGAGCGGGGTCGGGGGAGGGGGCAGCATGGCCTGTCCGTCCGGCCCCCTTCGCCGCGCACCTCATCTGCCCCGCGCCGAGCGCTGCCGCCGCCGCCGCCGCCGCCGCTCCGCTGCCCGCGCCGCCCGCGGCTCCCGATGGAGACTGACGCGCCCCAGCCCGGCCTCGCCTCCCCGGACTCGCCGCACGACCCCTGGTACGGCCCGGCCCGGCCCGGCCCGGCCTGCCCGGCCCGCGCCCGCCCCGGCCCCGCCAACATGGCCGATCCGGGTCGGGCCGGGCCTCCCCGGGGCCCGGGCCCGCGCCCCCTGCGCCCCGGCTCCCGGCGCTCACGCGGGCCCTTTGTGTCTCTCCTCCTCCCGCAGCAAGATGTTCATCGGGGGACTCAGTTGGCAGACTACGCAGGGTGAGCGAGCCTGGGAGCGCCCGCCGGCCCGGCAGGGCACCCCGGACCCCCCGGCGCCCCGGAACCGGACACCCCAGCTCGGCCCTGCGCCCTACTGACCCCGGGCGCCTCTGCGCTCTCTTTCGCGCCCCGCCCGGGGACCCCGAGAGTGCAGGGCAATCGGCAAGCGCGCACGGCCCAGCGGGTGGAGGGAAGGAGATGAGGGGTTCAGGGGGCATCAGGGGGTGGGCCGGGCCCCCGGGACCCGCCGGCGGCAGCGCCAACTCCGCTCGCACCTGCGGCTCAAACTTTTGTAAGGCGGCTCCCGGAGCGGCGGGAACCCGGCCGGAGCCGTCCCCCCTCCAGCCCAGCTCAGCCCTTGGCTTCCTGGGGCCCCTGTGGGCGCCAGGAGGCTCCACGAGAGCCGGGTGAGGGCGAGAGGGTGGGGGACAGTACAGAAGCGCTCAGGCTGCTGGGCGCGGGGGCGGCGGGGCCGCGCCAGGGTCACAGGGGGCAAAGGACGGGGGAGGGGGGAAGGGCGCAGGGCCCGAGCTGGTCCGAAGGCGGGTATGTGGTTACAGAAGGGCTGCGCGAATACTTCGGCCAGTTCGGGGAGGTGAAGGAGTGTCTGGTGATGCGGGACCCCCTGACCAAGAGATCCAGGTGAGCCCCTCACCCCTTCCTCCTGCTCCCGGCTCGCCCCCCTTCACCGCCACTCACTGCCTTGTAACCATCTGCCTTTCCCTCACTACCGCGAGCAGGGGTTTCGGCTTCGTCACTTTCATGGACCAGGCGGGGGTGGATAAAGTGCTGGCGCAATCTCGGCACGAGCTCGACTCCAAAACAGTGAGTGGCCCTCAGGGCTTCGGGGGTCCTTTGGGAGAGGGAGGCCGCCGGAGGAGAGGGTCAGGACAAGACTCTCCCCGGGGGACAGTTGGACGGGGTCCTTAAGGAAGGAGGGAGTTTTCTGAGTAGAAGGGCTGCCAGGCTCTGAAACTTTGTCACTAGAGTTGAGGGCAGAGGGAGGAGAAAAAATCCAGGCCTGCCATGAGATGCTACATCTCCCAACCCCTCCAGGATAGGTGAGGGAAGAATCAGCTACCACCCCCTCCCCATACCTGCTAATCTTAATGCCTCAGAGAGGAGGTTGGGGTGGGGCTAGGTCCCTCCCCTAACCCAAATTGGGTGAGTCAGGTCTACAGTGACCCACCCTGTGGCTTCTGTGAACTGCGACTAGTATTTGGCTCTGCGACACCCCCTCATTCCAGACCAATGGCAAAGCATCACTAACCACCACCCCCCAACCTCCCCTGACTTTTGGTCAATGAGCTCCTTGCTTTGTGTGGAAGACCCAGAATTGCTTTGCCCAGGAAGGGATTTATGAGAAGGGAGCTAGCTTGCCTGGAAAAACCGTTCCGAGGGCTAGATCTTAGCTGCTTGTTTGGTATTCAAACTCCTGGAACATTTTGCTGTTGTCCCACTGCTCCCCAGTGTCTTGGGCCCTGCAGGGGGCGCTGGCCCAGGCCCTGGCTCAAGGGGAGAGGGAAAAAGAGAAAGTCATAGGAGGGTTTACTCTGTGATGGGGGTGACCTGTGATTGGGGAGACCATCTGCCAAGGGGCCGGGACAGTGTGATCTCTCTCCACACTCCCCCACTCTCCTCCAGCCCTGGGCCTCCCTGCTTGGGTCAGTCACTGGCTCCTGTTTACCTGCAACAATAGCTGGTTGTGCCCAAGAATTTGTTAAATTACCGCCTGTCCCCAGCTCCTGTTATCTCTGCCCAGTGGCTCCCACTCCTGCTCCCAGTAATGAGCAAATGAGGCCAGGCCTCAACTTTGCCGGCTCTGAAAGGATCTTCTTGGCTCAGACTGAGTGACCCAAGCTGGGAATGGAGAGACAGTGGCCTATTGTTTTTGGTGATTATCTGCCATCAAGCTGCCTGTTCTCCTACCATCCCCTGTCCTCAGAATGCACTGATGACTTCTGCAGCGCTCAGGAAGCTGAGATTTAGGGGCTGGGGCTGGGGGGTGGGGGAATGGAAGATCGATAAGGGGAAGAAGAGCGAGGGGAGGAAGGAAGGTGAGATGGGCATCCTTCTGAGATTTGGAACTCAAGGGCAAAGGCTTTGTGTTTGGCACTCTCTGGCCTGAGTTAGGGGTGGTGGGAGGGAGGTTTATTGTGGGGAGTCTATTTTGGGTTCTGACTTTCACCTTTTATTTACTTGTTGGATTTTATTTATGTTGTGGGCTATGAGTCAGAGTGGAGGTGGGTTGTATCAGGGATAGGGTGTGTGTGGTTCTGCTGCACGTGGTTTGGGTACCATCTCCCCATTAGGGGACTGTTTGAGGTGTGTTCTGGTGGCTAGGGAGGCTGCTTTCAGGAGAAATAGAAGGACGGAAATGTCCGTAGATGTACAAACTCACACCTTCAGACAGGGAAAATGGACAGCTTTGATTTTCCCTGGAGCCTCGTGGGACTTTGGGAGAGAGGAAGCACTGCCCTAGCACGGATTTTGGAGGTTCTTTCTCTGTGGGCAAGTTCCAGTGGGGGAGCCTGGAGGAATTCTGTCGCCTAGAACAAGGCTGAGTTTTGAAGGGAAGGAACTTGGGGAGAAGACAGATCTTGCCTATGATTGGCTGGTGAACTTTTGAGTGGTGTCCACCCATGTGGGTGCCAAGAAACTCTGGAATGATCAAGCCTCATAGGTCCTGCATTGATCACAGTATCTCATGCCCTGCTTTTTGCTGTTTCTAAGCATAGGTAGAGTACCTGGAATACCCAGATGCATGCTGCTTTTCCCTTCTGGTTTGGTTGTTCATAGCCAAGGGCAAAGGTAGCCCACTGGTAATAGCACCTTTGTTTGTGCAATGAAGGGCAGTTCACAAAGGACCGCTTTCACCCATGTTATCTCATTTGATTTCCCCCAGCTGCCTCTGGGAAAAGTGGGTGTGATTGTCCCCACTTTGCAGATGAGGGGACTGAGGCCCAGAGGGGCCAGGCAAGTTCCCAAGATCACAGGCTTGGCCAGGGGCCCAGAATTTGAGTCCAAGTCCCATGCCCTTGCACGTCACCAAAGCCTGGGCTCTGCTTCACCCCAAGCCTAGCTGCATTCTCAGAAAGCTGTTTGTTTGCACCCTCAAGGAGAGCTGTTAGCTGTCGATAATATCGGGGAAATAGAACCGAGTCCATTCCTGGTGGCTTATGAACTCTTATCTTGAAGCAAAGACTTTCCATTCGCAAGGCTTCAAAAGTCTGAATTGCATGCCTCACCTGGACTGGTATCTGTGTGAAGTCAGTTAAGCTGGGAAGGCCCTCAATATACCTGGTGCTTAAAGGAATAAGACTTTGCTTACTTTTTTGGGTTCTCGCTGTAAGCTAGACACCACGCCAAGTGCTTTGTAAGCTTTATCTTATAAAATCTGCAGATGACTCCTTGAGGTGGGTGTTACTATTTGCCCATTTTACAAGTGAGCTTGACCCTGAAGCTCAGAGAGTTTCAGTAACTTGCCTAAGGTCACACAGCTGGGAAGCAGTGTCAGTGGGATTCAAATCCAGTAACCTGGCTCTAGGGCCTAAATGCTTAACCACTACACTTTTCTGTGGTGGTTTCTGTCACCTCTGTGTCCTGGGATGATAGAGGTCTTCAGGGCTGAAGGCTCTGTGGTCACCCATCTGAAATGTGATAACCAAGGCTCCTTCTCTTCCAGATTGATCCCAAGGTGGCCTTTCCACGGCGAGCACAGCCTAAGGTAGGTGTGTCTCTGTCTGGGAGGAGCTCTGTTACGGAGGACAGTGATATTCCCAGCATTCCTTTCTGTGAAAGATGCTTCTGCTACTTCTGGGTGGACTGGGATGGGAGGGAGGGAGGATTCTCAATATCCTTGTTCTTTGGATTGAAGACACTATGTATCATCTTTCCATCTGTGCTCTGGGGTAGACTGGGAAGGGGGCTGCATGTGTTGGGAGAATGGGAACCCCTCAGGGGACTCATTGTCCTATATTTGAAGCCTATATGGTTTAGACCCTGAGTGGAATTCTGACCTCAGAGATCACAGCCTCTGTTCCCAGTGCCTCTGGGGGTCAAATCCAGGACAGACTTACCCCCTGAGGCTGAGCTAGAGTTGGGCCAGGGAGCTACCTCTGACCCCAGTCACCCTCCTGCCTCCTGAGTGTAATTGGGCTTGAGGAGGGGGAAGGGACCATGGAGTCTGTCACCTGTTGTCTTTCAACTTGGGTGACTGTGGCTGCCCTCTCAAGTGCTCTCTTTCCCTGTTGCTGTGGCAAATTTTTCTGGGTGTGCAGAAAACAGATTTCTAAGCACTTGAGCTATATAGCACTCAAAACTTTTGGTCCAGGGCAGAGGCCTAAGATTCTATTCCAGGCCCCAGGGCAACTAGGCAGATCTTAATTTTTAAGCAGTTGAATATAGGGGACAAACAGGAAGGCTGATTACAGAACAGGGAGCAGGATCCCTGTGTCTGCTGACTTATCAAGTGTCCTAGCACCAGGTCCCTCTTCCAGGAGATCTTAGTTTCTCCTTTGCAAGAGGGTTGGTGGGAACTAAGATGCTTTAGGATTTTGAGCCATGGTGCCCAGCTCCTGCCACAGCGAAGGGAGAGGGGCAACTTTTAAGAGACAGGAAAGGGCATCTCTGGAAAGATCCAGCAGAGGGCCTGAAAGCAATTATGGAGCAGGTATTCGAAGGAAGCCGCACCAGGGAGCACATGGTCGGAATTGGGTTAATTCCATTAAGCAGTTTGGTGACAGAAGGTGCTTTAGTGTTAGGATGGGGCTGGGAATTGCCTTGGATTAGCCATGCGCTCCTGGGGTAATTAGGACCATGTGTTCTTCCTAAAACAGGACTGGGGCCACAGGGCTGCCAGAGGTTGGGTTGGGAGGAGGCTGATGAAGAAAATGTCGGCATGGAGTTTAGGGGGACCCTGTGATGGGCCTTGGCCTCTCCCAAGGGGGTCTTTAAGTTAGGCTGTAGGTCCGGGTCACTCACCCACCACCTTCTCTGTGGTGGTCTCTAGGAAAGGCATTTTCCCCACACAGACCCCAAGGAGGGAAGCAGGAGGGAGGCACACTGGAGCCAGCCAGGGTGTGGGGTGCACAGCTGCCTGTGACAGGCCTAGAGGCGGGGGTCCAAGGGGGAGCTCAGGGGGGGCCTTCCAAGTAGCTGGGGCCACAGAGCTTGTCAGCTGGCGCCCTGGCAGGAGGGCTCGAGCCCCTGCTGGTGGCAGTAGGCCACAGGACTCAGATGCCCACTTTCTCATTCTCTCCCCCTAACAGATGGTGACTCGAACGAAGAAGATCTTTGTGGGGGGGCTATCAGTGAACACCACGGTGGAGGACGTGAAGCAATATTTTGAGCAGTTCGGGAAGGTGGGTTAAATCTGGGGAGCTTGCTGGGGGTGTGAAAGGCCTGTGGAATTGGTCAGTAGGGAGTGGAGTCCAGCCAGGTCATTCCAGTTCCTGCAAAAGATGAAAGAGGGGTGAGTCCTTCTGTGGGTGAGGCCAGGCCAACCCACCCTTCAGGCTCCCGGACTATCTATGGGCCTCACACTCTGGACACATCCCCAGGGGCAGAAGCCACACAGTAGCTCTCTCTGTTGTTGCCCTTTCCCTGTGTTTTTCTCTTACTTATCTTCCTTCTCCCGAGGGAGGGTGCTCTCCTATAGCCAGTTCAATCCAGTCACCCCCTTGGCCTCCTGGGAGTTTGCACCTGTCCAGGCCTTGGGCGGTTGCACCTTCCCCCACTCCTTCCTGGTGAGGATGATAAGGAGGCAATAAATAGGACTCCCAATTGCACTCAGCCTGCTGCTTGCACAGGTGGGAGCTTGGGGCAGGAGCTGGTAGAGGGGGCTGATTCCCTACCTATTGCGAGGGGTGGGGAGGTGAAGATCAGGCCCAGAGCATTGGCTCTCAGCTCTGAGATGCATCCAGCTTAAATTTCTGGGCTGTTTGTGAAGTAGGATTTGTAGCGACATCAGACAGTAGGATGTCCCCAGAAAGGTGAGCAGTGTCAACGTCAAGGTTCCAGGGAGAGATGGCAAAGAGGGGACCAAGTTTTAATCTGAGGATGAAGTAGGACTGCTGTGCTTAGTGCTGGGGTCCCTGGCCTAATCTTCCGTGAGACAGGCTACAGGCTGGGTCTCTACTTTCCCATGGAGGCATTTTCAGTTCCCTGTTAGGCAAAGGCCAAAGAAGGTGGCTTGGGAAATAGGATGTGAGTTGGCAACTGGGTGGGATTCCAGCCCCCTGTCTCTAGGGTAGAAGGGGAGAGGGTGGGAGGTCCCCTGGCCAGCGGATGCTGGCGGCATGAGGGCCAGAGGCCGACGCTCAGGCGCCTCCGTGGGGACCCGGGTCCAGGACGGAGGGCAGGTCGGCGGCCTGGGCCCCAGAGGGAAGGACGCTCCTGGGAAGCAGCAGGCCCCGCTCGCTCCGGCGGGGTGTCTTTGTGTCTGAGCGCCGAGCATTAGAGCTCGCACTAATCTGATCCAGCAGCTGTGATTGGAGGCCGCCTGCCCCCGGGGCCGGCGTTGCCATGGCAACCGGGCCCCAGGAGAAGCCGTCAGCGGCCGCGTCTTTTGTTCGGGCCTAAATCGGCGTTGGCATGTGAAACCGGCCCGGGGAGGCCAGGGGGAGCCGGAGAATAGGCTGCCAGGGAGCGAGGGGGACAGCCGGGAATGCCAAGGGCCCTGCGGCTGGGGGCCCCCCGCCCGGATCGAGGGGCCGCCGCCGAGGGGGGAACAATGGTCAGCCGCCATGGCTGCCACTCAGGCTTAGAGGCCGCCGAACTTGGCTCCCACTGGTCAGCAGGCCCCGGCCGCCTCCCCTCCTCCCCTCCCCCCCAACCCCCCTGCCCTCGGGTTCCCATGGAGACCAAAGCCTATTAAGGACACCGGGCTGGGAGCCTCCTTCCCCTCAGCTGGCCCCAGGAGGGGACACCAGTGGGGGTCCCCTGGACCCCCAGCCACTTTCCTTGCTCCCTGCCCTGGCCTCGACCCCATTGCCCCACTAGGGGTCTGTCCAGCCTTAGCTCAGGTTGAAGGGTCTTGGGGGCCAGGGATGGTGGATTGGAAGATTGGGCAGAGGAAGGCGAAAAGGGCTGTGGATTGAGGCTGAAATCAATTTGTGGGTCAGGCAGGAACTCAAAGCTATAGTATTAGAGGGCTGGTTTTTAGTTCATTCATTCATTCATTCAAAAAATAATTATTGAGTACAAGTCAAGCTGCTCTGTAAGTTGGTTATGGTAATAGCTGACACCGGCACTGTTCTCATGAAACCTTCAAAGGCAGTGGTGTTGGGCTGCTCTCTCCAGCATTGCCCCTCTCCCCCATGTGACTGGGCAAGCCCCTCCATAATAAGGTAATAACAACAGTCATTATTTATTAAGCACTTACTGCATCCCAGGTACTATGAGTTAAGAGTGTTACGTGCACTGTCTCATTTAACTCCTCCCTATAAGACATCCTTACACCAATTTTACAGATGAGTAGCCTGAGTCGTGGAGACTCAGACAGAGCCACTTGCCCAAGATTACCCACCAGCAGATGCAGGACCTAGATTTCAATTCAAAGCCTGTATTTTTATCACAACCCTCCTTTATGAGTTTCTCTTTCCGGTTGGTTAAGGGGGTGGGGAAGATGTGCTGAGCCTGAAGTGTCCATCTAGTTTGGATGATCAAGCAGATTTGGGATTGGAACTCAGAATGGGTCTTTAAGGATGGGAATGAGGGTGACACTCCCTTGCAGGGCACTGGGGCAGGAAGCTTCTTGGGGAGGGAGATGTCATTTCCTTCTAGATTTTCCAGGACCCAGCTGCCTCCTGGCTCAGTGGGGTCTGGTTCTCCCAGGGGGAAGTCAGAGGCCCTGTTCAGCTGGCGCCTGTGAGAGCCGGAGGACCACCCTGTTCAGGGGCTGCCCTTTCCTTCACGGAGGCGGGTGACAGGCCTGGAAAGAGTGAAGGAGAGTGAGGGAGAGGCTGTACCCCACAGCTTCCAGAAGTTTTCCTTCATCCCTTGGGTGCGTGACCATTTGTGGGAGGGTCAGCAGCTGGAGTGCAATGGAGGGGGTATCAGAGGTAACCCTTGATTTCCACCAAGGATGAATCAGACCTTAGCTTAACCCCGTGAGTTAGCTGACTGGCTGAAGAATTAAAGAGGGCCAGGAGGACGCACCAGATAGAGACAAAAGGAAAGAGGTGGGACTGTGGGAGGGAAGCTAAGGTCTTTGATTGTCCATGTATCCAAGGGGATGCCTTGAGGGAGAAGCAAGAAGAGAAATCTGGGGTCCAAGGGAGGGGGGATAGTGTAGACACCCCCCTTTCCTCAGCCCCGTTGTCCCCTCCCCCAGTCAGTGGGAGGCAAGCAGCTCAGGCACTGAACTCTACTTGCTTTAATTACAGCCTCTAGCAAAAGGAAACCTCAATTAGAGGAAAAGATGTGTACCAGGAGAGGGGAGTTGAGACTGGCTGGAGTGGCTGCTGTCCTCCTGGCCTTCTGCAAAAAGGGAAGAGGCTTTTGCTTCCCCATCTCAGGTCTTGATCTTATATTTCCTCCTCTAGTGCTCACTCAGTGCCTCCTCCTCCTAGACTTGATCTCTTAGGATTTGCTGTGTGACCTTGGGAAGGTGACTTCACCTCTCTGAGCCCATTTCCTTATCTACAAAATGAGGCTCTTACCATGCAGGGAATGTGGAGAGGACTATAGGACAAAGTGCCAGGCACATATTTGGTGCTTAATATTTGCAGACCGCTCTATTGAGAATCTGGTGGTTGAAAGGGGGTTGCTGTGGCATCTGGTTGAGGTTGCAGATGGAAAGTTGCCCCGGCACGGGAAGCAGGTTTAAGATAAAGCCTGGGCTTTTTATATATAGGGGAAGGGGTGTGGGAGCCCCTGCTCCTGGGTTGTGGTGGGTCCCCTGGTATCTGGTGGGTCCTCCAACAACAAAATGGCTCTGTTTCAGGTGGATGATGCTATGCTGATGTTTGACAAAACTACCAACCGGCACCGAGGTGAGTGTGGCCCCTCCCCCTTTCCAGGCCAGGCTGGGGGCCTGTGGTCAGCCAGGGGGCTGCAGGTCACAGCTGCCCTTTCATCTCTCCTCCTGACATCCTATCCCTGAGGATCTGCATCCTCTCCAGGGCCTGGCCTTACAGAAGGCTTTTGTCCCGCCGTTTCCTGTGCTAGAAACTTGCAGAATTGCAGACACCCGAGAGGAGCAGAGGAGCAGACTCTCCCCCAACTGAGCCCTCCACCCCCACCCGACCTGATGTCTGCCCAACCAGTGTCTATGCTGAGGCTTACCTTGTCCCTGGTAACCAGAGCTCAGGCCAGGCTGCCCCAGGGTCAGGCTGACTTGCTGACTCAAAGCCCCAGGCAGTCTGCTTCAGCCACTGCCCTCCACCCCCACCCTCAGGCTGAGCCCAGCCCCCAGCCCCCTTGCCCCTGAACCTGTGAGCATCTGGGCCACAGTGTTTGCACAGCCTGGTTGTTTTTTTCCCAAAGGCCTTGCCTTCCGAGAATCCCATTCCAGTCCCTGGGGCACACCCCGGAGGAGGCAGGGCTATATCTCCAGTTGCTTCAGGTCTTTTGGTCTTTTAACCTGTTCTGGGAGTGGGGTATGTGCCGTTGTGTGTGTATACCTGCATGTAAGGGTGTCAGTATCTGAATATTTGTGTATGTCTGTTGCCTCAGGGTGACTGTGTACATGTACACAGGGGTCTTTATGTTTTTCGGAGCACCAGTGAGTTGTGCGTGTGATATGTGTGTGTGTATGTGTGTGTGTGTTCTACATACATGAGTGTGACCGTGTACAAATGTATGTTTGAGTGTGTACACCTTTGTGTTAAGTTTAAATAAGTGTTTGTGTGTGTTCTTCCTTCCCTCGTTGGAAAGCATCTGAGGAAGGGAAAGGGCGTGTTGAGTGAAATTTCATCATAGCTCTGCCACTTTCTAACTTGCTGTGTGATCTTGAGCAAGTCACTTCACTCTCCTGAGCCTTGGTTTTCACATCTGTAATTTGGAGCTAGAAACCCCGTCTCAGCAGGTAGTTGAGAGGTCCTTGGGCTGTGGGCAGAGCCTTTCGTTACCTCTCAGGCACTCACCTGCGAGAGGGTAGTGGTGGCATTGGTATGACGCGGGGCAGGGTTTTGAGCATGAGCTGGTTCTGACCCTGCATTTGCCCTCTAGGGTTTGGATTTGTCACGTTTGAGAGTGAAGACATCGTGGAGAAAGTGTGTGAAATCCATTTTCATGAAATCAACAACAAAATGGTGAGCTGGGGTTGGGGGTGCAGAGAGAGACTTAGGCTCCTGGCTAAGCCAGCCAGGGATGCTCAGAGGTTCTGGAGGCAGGCAGAGGGGCCTCAGTCGGTGGAGTAGAGTCAGTTCTCCCATGCCCTGAAGATCTGGATAGCAAGGCAGTGTCCTGTGGCAGCTAAAAGGCATTGGTTGGGGGGGAAAAGCATGGATTGAAATCCTCACTCCACTACTTGCTAGTCTGGTCATTGGGCAGACAATTTCCCCTTTCTGAGCCTCAGTTTCCTCATCAGTCAAATGGGAGTAACAATAGTACCTTCATCATTAGATTAGTGTAAGCATTCATGAACTATTGCATGGAAAGTTGTTTACACAGTGCCTAGCTCATAGTGAGCACTCTGCAAATTAACAATAAAGACGTCTGCCAGGGAACAGGAGGGTGGGTGACCTAGGACTGTAGGAGGAACTGACCACCAGGTCTCATTGCAGGTGGAATGTAAGAAAGCTCAGCCAAAAGAGGTGATGTCGCCGACGGGCTCAGCCCGGGGGAGGTCTCGAGTCATGCCCTATGGAATGGATGCCTTCATGCTGGGCATCGGCATGCTAGGTATGTGCCAGGCCTGCACCTGCAGCTTCTTCCTGCCCAGAACTGTGCCCAGGGCTACCAGGGGCTGCATGGGTGTTGTATCTCCTCTGTGGTCTGCCCTCCTATCTGAGTCATTGGGTGGGAGCGGGGACCAAGAATCTCAAGTCTGGCAGACCTACCAAAGGTGGGCAGTTTGTTGTAGGGTACTGCCCTCTGGTGGTGGCTAAAAGAATGGTCCAGCTGCTCATTACTTGGTCTTGTCCATCCATCCATTCATTCATCCAGTAAATAGTTATTGAGCAACTATAAATGCCAGGCACTGTGCCAAGAAGTACAACAGTGACTATCCTTGGACCTTTATGGTCTGGCAGGGAAAACAAATCAGTAAGAACATAAATAAATAGGTTTAGGATGGAGAAGTGTAGGGTGCCAAGGGAGTGTGGGTCATAGGGAGATTGACCAAGACTTGGGGAAGCTGGAAGGGAAGATAAATTTAAGCTGAGTCTGTGGGTCGAGTCGGAGCTAGTTATGGGAGGTCAGAGGAAAAGGGAAGGGAAAAGTGTTCCAGGTAGAGGGAATAGCATTTACAAAAACCCAAAGGCCTTTGGGAAGGCAAAAATAAGGCTGCTTCTTTTTTTTTTTCATTCAACTAATATATATTTTTGTTGTTGTTAATCCTCACCCAAGGATATTTTTTCCATTGGTTTTTAGCAAGAGTGGAGGGGAGGGAGGGAGAGAGAAGCATTAATGTCAGAGAGACACATCAGTTGGCTGCCTCCTGCACAACCCTGACCGGGGCTGGGGATCAAACCTGCAACCCAGGTATGTGCCCTTGATTGGGAATCGAACCCGTGACCTTTGGGTCCGAGGGCCAATGCTCTAACAGCTGAGCCAAACCGGTCAGGGTGAGAAGGCCACTTCTTGTTCATTCAACTAATATTAATTGAGCAGCTTTTGAGAGGCAGCACCTGCCCTCATGGGGTTTCCCATCAAGTGGGAGACAGGAGTGAATTGTCAATGTCACCACAGAGAGATTGGAGGCTATGGGAGCCCAAAGAGATACCTAAACCCACCTGGGTGTCGGGGAGGCCCCCTGGAGGAGGTGAAGTTGAACCTTCACCTTGGAAGTTGAACAGGATCAGCAACACTTGGGGCCCACAACTGAGGGTGGAAAATCTGAGCTGGGCCCCCAGGAAACTCACAGTCTCTCTGGAGAGACAAGATGTACAGACACAGAAAGAGACTAGTACAAGGGGGTCTTTATGCCAGGAATGGGGGAGGAGTACTCTGAGAATTCAGAGGAGGGAGGCATAGTATGGGCTAGAGGGTCAGGTTTGGGGTCACAGATAGGGTGGGTGAGGACAGCATCCTCCAAGTGGTGCATGGTCTTCTCTTGAAGTTTTAGGGTATTTTTTGACTTTTTATACGGAAGTAATTTCAAACTTTAAGGAGAGTTGAAAACATAAAGTAGCACACAGAACATCCATATACCCTTTACCAGAGTCACCTATATTAACATTATACCCCACTTTCTCACACACACACACACACATATGTGTATACACATACACACACACACACAGTACACTTGTGATTTTTCCCTGAATCATTTGAGAGTAAATTACATGCATTATGGCCCCTTACCCTTAAATACTTCACTGTGTATTTCCTAAGATTAGGGATATTTTTTCATGAAACCATACAATAGTTGTCAACTTTATACATTTATATTGATTGATACAACATTAAAAAAATTTTTTTTCCTTATTAATTTGAGAGAGAAAGGGAGAGGGAGAGATAGAAACATAAATGAGAGAGAAACATCAATTGGCCACCTCCTGCATGCCCCCTACTGGGGATCGGGCCCACAACCTGGGCATGTGCCCTGACCAGGAATCGAACCAGCGACCTCTTGGTGCATGGGTTGACGCTCAACCACTGAGCCACACTGGCCGGGCTTGCTATAACATTTTAATCTAATCTTTCTATTTCTGATTTTATCAGTTGACCTAGTACTGTTCTCCAGAGCATATTTTTGCCCTCCAGAACAAGATCCAGGCTAGAATCATGTCTTGCATTTAGTTGTCCTGTCTCTTTATTATTTTTATTTTTTAATGTTTTTATTGATTTCAGAGAGAGGAAGGGAGAGGGAGAGAGAGGTAGAAACATCGATGAGAGATGTTTCGGCTGCCTCCTGCATGCCCCCTACTGGGGATAGAGCCCACAACCCAGGCATGTGCCCTGACCAGGAGTTGAACTGCGACCTCCTGGTGCATGGAACTACGCTCCTTCCACTGAGCCACACCGGCCAGGCTGTCCCGTCTCTTTAGCCTCCTTTGATCTGGAACACCGAGAAAGTTTTCTTTTTAAGGTGATTCATTTTTCACCCCATTTAAAGAGTGAAAACAGAAAAAGAAGTCCTCTGACAAATAGTGAGAATGGTGGTTAAGTGACTTGGAACCGGTCAAATCTAAATTTTTTTTTATTTAATTTTTTCCTTTATTGATTTTAGAGAGAAAGGAAGTAAGAGGGAGAGAGAGGTAGAAACATCGATGAGACAGACATCGATTGGCTGCCTCCTGCATGCCCCCCTCTGGGGATCTGGCCCACAATCTGGGCATATGTCCTGACTGGGAATCGAACCAGCGACGTGCATGGGTCGATGCTCAACCACTGAGCCACACTGGCTGGACTCAAATCTGAATTTGAATTCCATTTACACCATTATTAGTCACTACATGATTTTTTTTTTTTTATCCCCACCCGAGGACACTTTTTTCCACTTTTTGTTCAGATAGAGTGGGAGGGAGAGAGAGAGAGAGAAACATCGACGTGAAAGGGACACATCGAGTGGCTGCCTCCCGCATGACCCAACCAGGGCCGGGGACAAACTGCAACCGAGGTACGTGCCCTTAGCGGGAACCGAACCCGGGTCTCTCTGGACCACAGGCTGACGCTCTAACCGCTGAGCCAAACCGGCCAGGGCATGATTTTTTTTTTTAATCCTCACCTGAGGATATTTTTCTATTTATCATCAAATAGAGTGGGAGGGAGGGAGAGAGAGAAAGGGAGAGAGAGAAACATTGATGCGAGAGAGACACATTGACTGGCTGCCTCTCGCACGACCTAACCAGGGCCAGGGACAAACCACAACTGAGGTACATGCCTTTGACCAGAATCGAACCCACGACTCATTGGTCCACGGGTCGATGCTCCAACCGCTGAGCCAAACTGGCCAGGGCTCACTATATGGTTTTTATTTCACAGCTATGAATACTTATTAGATGCATACTAAGTAGCAGGCACCGTGCTGGTGCTGGAGATACAGAAATAAAAGATGGGGAAAACAGAAAATTAGCACTTAAAGAAATCCTGAAATAAATTCAGATAGTGATCATCAGGGATATGAAAGGGGAAAACCAAGGTGATATGATAAATATTGTAACTAATGGGAGGGAGGACTCTTGTGGGATGACCTCTCTGAGGAGGTGACATTTGAGCTGAGACTTGCACAGTGAAAAGGACCCAGCCATGTGAAAACCTGGGGAGACGAGTGTTCCAGGCAGAGGGAACGGCATATGCAAAGGTCCTGAGGTGGAAAGGAACTTGGTGAATTTGAGAAACAGCAAGATCAGTGTGGCTGGAGCAGAGTGACCATGGGCAGAATGTAGGTGAGGATAGGAGGGAGGCAGGAACCAGAGCATGGAGGGCCTTGGCAAGTGTTTGAATTATTCTTAGCCAATAAGTGTCACCTCTCTGAGCCTCAGTTTTCTGATCTGTAAAATAGGGCTCCTAATAGTAACAATTGCTAAGCGTTCTTATGAGGTTTAAGGAGAAAATAAATTGTGCAGTGGGCTTAGCGCAGGGCTTAGTATGTGGAAGGTATTTGGTACATGTGACACTGTTACTAATGAGACGAGATGGGGAGGGACATGAGCGGCTCAGAGTGCCCTGCTAATCAGGGTTGGAGCTGCAGGTGGGGCGTCTGACAATAGCCCCCTTGCCCCTTCAGGTTACCCTGGTTTCCAAGCCACGACCTATGCCAGCCGGAGTTATACAGGCCTCGCTCCTGGCTACACCTACCAGTTCCCCGGTAAGTCCCGTTCAGTGTCTCTCTGTTGCCAGCATGTCCCGGGTTCCCAGGCAGTCTGGCTCCTCAGGGTGGTGTCTGGGGGTGCATGGCTGGGTTTGGGGGGCTGCCTGCTGGAAGCTTGGAAGGAAGGGCATGTCTGAGGAAGGAGCGCCTCTCCCCACCCATCCCCTCCTCACCCCCTCCCCAAGCTGGGGGTGGGAGCTCCAGCGTGGCCCTGCATGGCACCGTTCACTCCCAGGCCGCTCTCTGCCTGCCTCCTGTCTTTCTCTCCTCCCCTCCCCACTCCAGGGTTGCCACTTCCACCAAAGAGGGCACTGGGCTCGTGTCAGAGGGCACATTGGTTGCGTCTTTCTGGACACACGTATAGTAACCACGTGCTCCGCTGAGCCTTCCAAGGCCAACAGGACCATTTGAGACCCTGAATGCTGAAAAGCAATTTAAAAGCCTGATGATCAGGGCCCTCATTTGTAATTCAAAATAAAAATAACAGTAGGCCTTCAAATAAGTGGCAGGAAGCCCAACAAAGTTCTGAACTCTCCCGTGATGACTATTCAATGTTGTTTTCTTTGAAATATCAAATATCAAATTTTTGCAAGGCTTCTTTTTTTTTTAGTCTTATTTTTTAGAGGGTCCCTAAACACGGGCATCATTTGCCTCTTGGGCTGCCCCGCTTGGAATCCTGTGTACACATTATGTTGTCTCGTCCTGACAACAGTCTCATGGCGGGAGGCTGAGGATCCCCAGTTTATAGGTGGGGAAACGGGCTCAGAAGGGTGAGGTGACTTGCTAAAATGACTCAACTAGAAAGTGCTGGAGCTGGGAACCCAACCTGAGCCTGACCTGCTCTAGGCTCATCGATTTTCATGAATGCTGCTTCCCCGCCGACCCCTGCCTCCTGCAAAAATAGGAGAAGAGGAGGATTCTGGGGGATGTTTTGGTGCAAACTCAAGCCTCTTAAGAAACACCGGGAATGGTAGTTCCAGCTTGCCCGTGCCCAGGGTATAGGTGGCAACTCTGCTCACTCTTTCTGTGTCTGTCTCTCCTCTCTGTGTCTGTGTCTCCTCCCCCACCCTTGCCTGCTGGGGACCATGCTCTCCCCATCCCCAGCTCTTGGGTCCTGTGCATGGCCTGTCCCCCTTCCCAGTGTCCCTGTGGGTGCATTTGTCCTCCCCAGGCCATGCCTGAGGGGCCTCCCCTGCATCTTCCTAAGCTGTTTTACGTTTCATTTTAGAATTCCGTGTAGAGCGGACCCCTCTCCCGAGCGCCCCAGTCCTCCCCGAGCTTACAGGTCAGTTGCTCGGATTTCATACACCTCACAGGCCACATGGGGAGAAAGAAGGACTCAGGGACCTTCCCCCAGGGAAAGCTAGTTGGGACCTTTTCTCCTGCCCGTCAGCCCTCCAGTTGTGGGGATACAGCAGACTCTGCCTGGGCACTGGCCAGTCTATGTAGCTACATGGCCCTTAGGGTGGGACATAGGGCCAAGCCCAGCAGAGGGAGGCAACATCACTCATTCATCCATTTGGCAAATGTTTATCTAGCACCCCCTATGTGCCATGTACCATGTAAGCTCTGAGACCCAGCGGTGAAGAAGCTAGGGTCTCAGACCCAGAGCACAGTGGGCCAGTTGGGGACTTCGGCAGACTGGAGTGGGCATGCCTCTCCAAGGACAGAGCTGGCCCTTGCCTGGAGGGGATGCAGACCCAGGACATTCAGATCTCATTTTCCAAGGGAAGCCAGAAACATGGCTGTTGCTTTCAAATGCACTTTTCAATTATTTTCAAGTGTTGGCAACAATCCAAATTTACCACTGCGGCCCAAACGAGACCTATTCAAAGGGCACATCCCCCCCTCTGGCTGCCCGTTTGGGATTTCTGGGCAAATGGCATGAAGGTGCTTGGCCGCTGGAGCCATTTCTCCAACTGGAGCTGTCACGTGGGCCAATCAGCTCAGCTCTGACCTGGCGGTGAGGCGAGGCGAGGTGGGGGGGGCCCTTACAGATGAGGGGGGCTGCAAGGGGTTTCTCTGTTCAACCTGCTTCTTCCCCACCCCACCCCACACTCTCCCCACCCCCCCAACCTGGCCGTGTGTGGAGGATGGATGCTGCTTTAGATGAGACCTTCCTTCCAAGGGGTGCTCAGGGGTCCCTCAAGGTGGAGAAGGGGGAAGAGAAACATGGGGTAAAGAAAGGGGAGGGAGTAGAGAGCCCTGGAGATGGGGTGATAGAGGCTCTTCCCTGAGTAGACTTGGGGAGACAGAAAGGGGGTCTTTTCTACTCATTGAAGAACTCTGTGTTGAGGACCTACTGTGTGGGACACTCTGCCAGGCCCTGCTGTCACAGAACTTGCAGTCTAGAGAGGGAAACAGATGTTTATTATACAAAGGAGTTTGTATACAGTTGTGATAAGCACATGCTCGGATTGGCCACGCTGACTTTGCTTTGTGGAAATGCCTAAAGGTGTCTAAAGACAGACCCCAGAGCCCAGCCACAGCCCTTGAAGAACTGAGGGAAGAAATGTCCCCTCAGCAGATGTCTTGGCAGGGGAGGAGGTCTGTCCTAGAAGTCTGGGGCCTGAACTTTCCTCTTGCCTTCAGGAGATGTGGGTGTTTCCATCATGCATTTAGTAGAGATTGATCATGCCAGCTGCTGTTCCAAGCAGTGGAGATACAGCAGTGAGTGAGATAGAGAAGGTCCCTGCCCACCTGGGGCTGATAGTCTAGTGGAGGGAGACAGCAATAAGCAAGTAAATAAGGTACTTTCAGAGGGTGAGAAATTCCATAAGGAAAATAAAACAGAGATGTGGTGAGGTATTAGGATTAGGGGCAGGAGAGTGCCTTAGTGAGAGTGGTCAGGGAAGGCTTCTCAGAGGAGGTGACATCTGAGTGAGAAGAAGCCAACTGTATGAAGCTCTTCAGCAAGCCTCCTTTACTGTGCAGGAACCGCTGTGTTCTAGACCTCAATCCCCAGCTCAATGGCCATGCCGAGGATTTTCAGGGGCCTTTTCTGGGGTCCCTAGCCCCAGGTCCAGTTCCAGTTCAGGGTCAGGGTGACTCAAACAGCCTCAAGGGGCGCATCTTGGGATGGGAGACTGATGTTCCTGAGGGCAAATGCCAACTCTGCAGACCCTGGCTTTGGGCAGAGTTGCAGCCTCTCGGGAGCTGCAGTGTTAGAGCCAAACAGTAGGGGGTGCTCACCCACCAGCCCCAGGGAGCTCTAGGCTCAAGCCAACCTGTCATTTAAGCAGAGGTCCCTTTTATTCCTTCAGCGGGCATTTATTAAACACCTACTGTGTACCAGGCAAGGTGCTAGATGCTGTGGAGGTAGAAAGTCAACAAGGGAATAGCACGATCCCTGTGTCTGAAGAGGGAATCAGAGAAAGGGGGCTAAGAGGATTTGTGGGGAGGGATTGGTTATTTCTGGCTGGTGGCCGGGGGCCCCTGAGGCAGGGCATTAGATGCACACAAGCTGTTGAGGACATGCTCTCAGGAGAAGGGAGCGAGGCGAGCAGTCCAGGCAGCAGAAGGAGCAAAGCCAAACCGCGGCCTCCCCTGCAGTCTGCCTTCAGCCGATCGATAGCAGGGAGCTCTGGGGCCTGAGCTGCACCTCCGAGTCGGTTGTACCTTGAAGCAAAGGGCCTGGCTTTGGGGCCCGTGGCAGCCAGTCACTGGCTCCATTTGACTGGGGTTGGGCAGAGGGACATACCCTCCCGTTACCTGTGAGCTAGGTGCAGGCAGTACTCAGAGCAACTCAGGGTGAGGTGCCCCACCATCACCCTCTGTGAGTTTTGGGTTGTTCAAGTGTGTCCCTTGAGTCCAGGGGGGAAACTGAGGCTGAGTCAAGGGCTGGGAAGCCATCGTCTCTCCTGTCTTCATCCAGTCCACGGGTCAGGGCACGGATGGTGGCCTAAGGGAGCTCTTTCTGCCTTGACCGTGGGGCTGCACTGACCCCTCTGCAGTGGGGTGAGGCTCTGCCCAGAGGGGGCCTCCATCATCCACTCTGTCCCTTCACCTGCCACTCTGAAGTGCCCATACCTTTCCTTTCAGCCATTCCTCTCACCGCTTATGGACCAATGGCGGCGGCGGCAGCAGCGGCAGCTGTGGTTCGAGGGACAGGTGAGGCCTTCTGGGGCGCAGGCAGCGAGGGACGGGGTGCAGGCAGTGGGGGACAGGGTGCAGGGGGCAGAGAGGTCTAGAGGGGAGGGGAGGTAGCCACCACCCTCCCTTTACAGAGGGACTTATGTATTCATTCACTCAGCAAGTGTTAACCGAGCACCTGGCAAGCCCGCCAGGAAGAAGACTGGCATGGTCTCTGCCCTCCAGAGCTTAAAGGCTGGTGGGGACATCAGGTATTAGAAAGGCAATAATTCTGAAGGATGATACTGCTCCTCTGGGGGAAGGCAGGTACCAGAGGGGCTCACAGGACTCTGGGGAAGGCATCCAGGAGGAAGGACTTCATTTTCAATTTGAAGGCGAAGAGGAGGAAAAGAATTCCTGGCAGAGGGACTAGCATGTGCAAAGGCTTGGTGGCCAGTTAGCATGGGTGGAGTGCAGGAATGAGGTGCGGGAGAAAGAGCTAGGAGGAACCGGGTCCTGGGGAGACACAGCATTTTAAGCAGTGGAGGGATGTGGAATTTAGAAAATGCACACAGCTGCAGCATGGGGAAAGGTTTGAAGGGGCTCAGGAGGGGAAGCCTAGAGATCAGTGAGGAGGCCGTGGAGTTGTTAGACAGGAGATGATGGGGGCCTGGGCTGGGGCTGGTGGAGTGGATGGACTTGGAGGGATCTCCAGGAGGCGGGCCCACAGGCCCTGATGGGATGAGGCAGAGGGAGGGGTCAAGGTCAGGGTGGGTAGAACAGGTTTGAAGGCTCCGGGGCTATCACCTTCTTCTTTCTGGGTTGTCAGGCTCTCACCCCTGGACGATGGCTCCCCCTCCAGGTTCGACTCCCAGCCGTACAGGGGGCTTCCTGGGGACCACCAGCCCCGGCCCCATGGCTGAGCTCTATGGGGCAGCCAACCAGGACTCGGGGGTCAGCAGTTACATCAGTGCTGCCAGCCCCGCCCCCAGCACCGGCTTCGGCCACAGTCTTGGGGTGAGTGGCTGGTCCTGGAGGACCCCCAAAGTTGGAGGAGGGGAAAGGCCTTGTCTGTCTGTGGGGCAGAGGGAGGTGAGGGATAATGAATGGAGAAAGAGTGTCACCAAGAGGGAGGACAGGAGTCCTCATTCATTCAGTGGGGATTTAATGATCGCCCCCTGTGTGCCGGGCACTAGGTGGGCTCTGGGGATATTGTGCAAATGAGACTCACCATCTCTGCTCCAATGGAGGCTAGATTCTAGCTTGGGGCGGGGGCTAATTTTAACAAGGATACTGATTATATGCAGGTCCCCGGCCCTACCCTGGAGAATCTTTCAGTGGGTCTGCAGTAGGAGTGATATGGGCAGGACCAGAGAAGGGTCTGTGCCTCACCTCAGGTGTCCTGCAGGAGAAAAGGAGCCCCTGAGTCTAGGAGTCAAATTATTTTCTTTCCAGGGCCCCTTGATTGCCACAGCTTTCACCAATGGGTACCACTGAAGCAGGAGACAGGTGGCAGGAGGTGAGGAGGTGGGCAGCAGCCTTGGGGTAGGGATGACACTGGGGAGGCTGGTACTGGGAGCCCAGTCTGGGACATGATCCCTGTCCTTGCCTTCATGGAACCCATTGCCCAGTGGAGACAGACCTTCATACCAGCAATGGTCAATGAACATGAAAAGCTGCTCAACCTGCTACATAAAAAATGTGAATGAAAACTATAAGGCAGCACGTTCCACCTGTCAGGCGAAGATTTTTTTAAAATATGTTTTTATTGCTTTTTTAGAGAGAGAGGAAGGGAAAGATAGAAACATCAATGTGAGAGAGAAACGTCGATCAGCCACCTCCTGCACACCCCCCACCGGGGATCTAGCCCACAACCCAGGCATGTGCCCCGACTGGGAATCGAACCGGGATCTCTCAGTCCATGGGACCATGCTCAATCCACTGAGCCACACCGGCTGGGCAAGGCAAAGATTTTTTTAGATTGCTAATGCCCAGCATTGATGAGGGTGTAGGAGAAACTGTGCATCTAGGCTCGGGGTTTCCAAAAGGCAGTCTGGCAGTGTCTCTCCAGATTTTCAACATTCATCCCCTGGACCCAACGATTCCACTTCTAGGCATTTATTTTTAAAACTGCAATTAACTGAAATGCCCATCCAAAGGAGAGTGGTTAAATCTGTGAGAGTATGCATACAATGGAATATTACACAGCTATTAAAGCAGATACTGTTGACAGGTATACACAGAGAGAGAAAGAGGAAAACCCTGTGCACAGCCATCATGCAGTGTCTAGCCAGACGGTGGGTACCATGTGAACCAGTGACTTTTCATTTTTTTATTCATTCATTCAAACAACTATTTGTCGAGCAGTGTTCCAGGAACGAGGGGTGTATAAGACAAGCTTTCTCTCTCATTCTGTAGACAAAAGTCAAGTGAAACCTGGCGGGGTGGCTCAGTTGGTTGGAGCATCATCCCGTACACCAAAAGGTTGCGGGTTTGATTCCTGGTCAGGGGCCATACCTAGGTTGCGGGTTTGATCCCGGTCGGAGCGCATACGGGAGGCAACCAATGGATGTTGCTCTCACATCGATGTTTCTCTCTCTCCCTCCTTCACTCTCTCTCTCTCAAATCAATAAACATATCCTCGGTGAGGATTAAAAAAAGGGGGGGGGGCTTAAAACCCTAAAACAAGTTCATATTTTTTTTAAAAAAATCAAGTGAGATAATTCTAAATTGTGTGTGAGGGGTCCACTTTAGGGATTCAGAGAAGGCGTCCCTGAGAAGGTGACATTTGAATAAATCCAGCCTTTTCAAATCCCGGGAAAGAGCTTTCAAAACTGGAACCGAAAGTGCGAAGCATGTGAACGAAGCTCATCTAGGAGGGGGTTAGGGAGAGGGGGCTGTGCGGGGGGGGGGGGGGGGGGGGGGGGGGGTGTGTTCTGGGGCCCCAAAGAGCGGGAGGCAGAAGGTTATGGGGGCAGGACACCGGGGGCACCTGTAAACCACCCCTCTGTGTTGCAGCGCCCTAGCCTGCAGCTGACTGAGGACCAGGAGTGAGCCAGCGAGGGGGCGGGGACACCTCAGCCGCAGCCGCCGCCCCTCCCCCGCAGCGACTCGGCCGGCTACTGCCTGCCCCCCACTCCCGCCCGGCCCCTGCCCTGCTGCCCCTGGACAACGTCTGGCTCCCCTACTAACCTCCCCCTCTTCCACCCCTGGCCCGCTCCCCCACCTACCCGCTTTTATTTATTTTGGATTAGCCGGTTGCCCCCCACCGCCCCCTGATTCTCCCCTCTGGGGTCTGCGCCCCTCCTTCTCTGCCGCGCCCCAAAGGACCCACCCCCAGAAGGCTTTTGTATCTGTTCATAGCTAGAGTGAGGGCGGAGGGGGCCTGCTCCAGGCTGCAGCCCCAACCCGGGTTTTTTATTCTGATTTTTCCTCCTTTAATCTTTCTTTCTTTCTTTTTTTTTTTTTAAAGAAACTGTTTTTTAAACTATTTCTAGGTTTGTGAATGTGAAGCCCCAGGCCGCAGGGGGCAAGGGGCCAGGTGCCCCCCACCAGCTGAGAACAAAATGTCTATGTGGGTGTGGGCCCCTGGCCACCTCTCTCCAGCCCTGGAGAGGAGGACAGGGCTGCGTAGGCCAGGCCGAGCCCCTGGAACCATCCCGTCCTGTATCATATGTAAATACTGTGAGGTGAAGCCCCCACCCTGTGTAAGACCCCTTGGGGGTGAGGGCATCGCCTGGCCCCACCCTGTGAAGGTCTCCCTCCTGTGTTTCTGTCCCTTCCTCAGACACCGTTACTGTAAGCTTGCAGGCCTCATCTGTGGCCAAGGCAGGCCCACTCTCTCAGGCCCTAGGGGTCAAGGCCTTGGGCCTGCTCACCCCGAAAACCCAGTGTGGGGGCAAGGGGCGAGGGAAGAGAAGGGCTCGCCCGGAGCCACTGCTGGAAAGGAATTAACTCTCCAAAGGTCTCCCCCTTCCCCCTAGCTAGGTCAGGCTTTCGTGGTTTCTGCTCTGAGCCCCACCATGAGTGGGCATCAGGGGGCACTTGGGAAAGGGTGGACCCCAGGGGAAAGCAAAGGGCTTCTCAGGGAACCCCCACATTCTCTCACTGAAGTATCCCACCAGGATGGTCCCATGGCCAGAGCCCCTTGGCAGCCCCTCACCCCTGAGCCCCCTTCAAAGGAAAAAGAGGCTCAGGGTCTGACTTCATGAACAGCTAGTGACCTGGCTGGTGTGGCAGGACTGAGGCCCACCTATCGCCCCCTCTATGTCCCTCTCCCCCAGATCTGAGGCTGGGGACCTAAGCTCCCTTCCTTATCACAGTCCCCGATTTAAAACCCCTTTGGAGAGTTAATTGTCTGTGTGAGGTGCTTAACCTATTAGCCCTGAGAACACAAAGCAATAATCTTTGTTACTGAGATATGCGGCTGTTCGTGTTTTTTTTTTGGTTGTTTTTTTTTTTAAATGTTTCCTAATAAAAGAGAAGCTGCATTTTATTGGTTTTTATTTTTAATTTTCTACACATTTGAGCTGAGTCATGAGAGACTTAGCTTCTCCCTCCTCCCTTCCTGTGACCACCCCCACCCCCACCCCATTGGGCCCACCCATGGGCTCAGGGCCCTGGAATTCCGTTTTCTGATTTGTTTGGGGAATTTTTAAAAAAGATGTTACATGGTGTTTTGAAGCCAGCAAGTTACCACCCTCCGGTGTCTCTTCTCTCCACATCTGTAACTTCTTTTTCCAGGTTTTATTTTCAGTTTTAAATTCCTAATAAATTATTTGAAAACGGTGCTAGGCTTGGGAGTGTTTTGTGTCTCTGTGTGCATTCGGGTCTAGGTACAACAATGACAGCCTGGCCCGGCCAGTGTGGCTCTGTGATTGAGCATTGACCCATGCACCAAGAGGTCTCCAGTTCGATTCCCGGTCAGGGCACATGCCCAGGTTGTGGGCCCGATTCCCAGTGGGGGGCATGCAGGAGTCAGCCAATCGATGTTCTCTCTCATTGATGTTTCTATCTCTCTCTCCCTCTCCCTTCCTCTCTTTCTAAAATCAATAAAGAAAAAAAAAAAAAACAATGACAGCCTGTTGTCTCTTACCTTCTCTTATTTTCCTCCTGGAACAATATTTGATTCACACGTAAGAAAACATGCCCTGGGGCCAGGTGGCTCAGTTGGTTGGAGCATCATCCCATACACTGAAAGGTCTCAGGTTCCATTTCCGGTCAGGGCACATACCCAGGTTGCAGGTTCCGTCCCGAATACGGGAGGCAACTGATCTATGTTTCTCTCTCACATCGATGTCTGTCCGTCTCTCTTTCTCTCTCTCCCTCTCCCTTCCTCTCTAAAAATCAAAACATATCCTTGGGTGATGATTTAAAAAAGAAAAAAAAATGTAGCTTATTTGGATATGATTTGGAAAAACTAAAAAAGATGTTTTGAGACAAAGTCCTCTGAAAATGGTCTTATTTTTGTTAGGTATGATCATGGCGTTGCAGTCATATATATATATATATATATATATATATATATTTTATCCTCACCCGAGGACATTTTTGCATTTATCTTCAGATAGAGTGGGAGGGAGAGGAGGAAGAGAGAGAAACATCGATGTGAGAGAGACACACCGACTGGTTGCCTCCCACACGACCCCAACCGGGGCCAGGGACAAACTGCAACCGAGGTACGTGCCCTTAGCAGGAACCAAACCCGGGACTCTCTGGTCCACGGGTCAACGCTCTAACCACTGAGCCAAACCGGCCAGGCCTGCAGTCATATTTTTTAAAAAGTCCTACTGAAAGCTTTTTCTCTCAAATCAGAAGCAAGGCAAGGATGCCCAGTCTGGCCACTTCAATTCAACATAGTATTGGAAGTCTTACCCAGAGCAATTAGGCAAGAAAAAAATAAAAGCCATTCAAATTGGAAAGGAGGAAGTAAAATTATCGGTTTGCAGATGACATGATCCTATATGTAAAAAAACAACAAAAAAATGAACAAATATTCTACACACACAGAACTAATAAAAGAATCCAGCAAAGTTGCAGGATACAGAATCACACACAGCCCTGACCGGTTTGCTCAGCGGTTAGAGCACCGGCCTGCTGATGGAAGGGTCGTGGTTTTGATTCCTAGTCAAAGGCACATAACCTGGAACCCAGGTACATGCCCTTGACCAGGAATCGAACCCGAGACCCTTCGGTCCAAGGGCCAATGCTCTAACTGCTGAGCCAAACTGGCCAGTGCCAAGCTGTGTGACTTGAAGCAACTTACTTAAGCTCTCTGAACCTGTTTTATCATCTGTAAAAAGGGGAAGATGATGAAACAATAATAGCTATTCCAGAAGACTGTGGTTAGGCTGAAAAACAACGTATACGAAGCCCTTAGCGCCGTGCCAAGCATATAGAAGCACTCCACATGGTAGCTGCTTCTAAGCTTTTCCTGGAAGCAGGAGTCTTGTCTTCTAGAGGCTGCGTCAGCATGACCTTGCTGGAGTGTGGGTATGCCGTCACCTGAAGGAGCCAAGGAGCTATTTTTTCCACTGGAGAGTGTGTTTTTCCCAGGCTGGGAGGAGCTTTGCCATACACACCTGTGCATGGAATCTGGGGCAGCAGAAGGTCACGGTACAAGGAGTGTAGGGGCTTGGTGGGCTCCCCAGGGACCTGCTGGGTCCCTTCCTCTGCCACCTCTGTGTTCCCTGCAGAGGTTTGGATTGTCACATTTAGCAGGTCTCTTTCCAGGAAGAGAGAGTTCTAGTAGCAGCCTGACCCTCCCCCCACCAGGTGCTCTGCCTAAGCCCCAGCTCCAATCGAATGTGGGAATTTGTGCAGCCTGCCTTTATGGAAAGCCTCCAGCTGGCTGGGGGAGGGGGAGAGAAGGAGGGAAGTGGACAGGAACAAACCTCCTCTGGCCTCCAGGGACTTTCCACGCGCCCACTCACTACTACAATTCCTTGTCATGAGGTGGTATTGTGGTATAAGCACCAGATCCAACTCGTGTCTTGGTCCTGCTGTGTGACATTGAGGGCAGTTCCTTAACCTCTCTGAGCCTCAATCGTCTTTGTAAAATGGAGTTTGCAATTGGACCTACCTCAGAGGTTTGTGCCAAGTTCTTAGCATGGGACCTGAAATCGAGTTAGCATTCAGTAAAAATGGTAGTTAATACTCTTAGCCTTAGAGGATTTTGTAGCAGGAGCTAAGCCTTCTTTCTCACACCGTCCCCAACAAGAGCAGTGCCTAGTCCTGTTTCATTCTGACCCCAAAGGACCCACATAAGAGGAACTTAGCATTTTGCTGGCCAAGCCTTCCCTTTCCTGAGGCAGCCTTCACTCATTCAGGAGGCAGAAGAGGTAGAACCAGTCATTGTGCTGACGTGGGATTCTGAGCTAGCCTAGTCTCCCTGCAGTAACCCTCACAGCCCCCACCTGCCTCTGTGCTGGCACCAAGACAGCTCTGTGACATCCTGAACTGCTGTCCAGCAGAACCTTCTGTGATGATGAAAACATTCTGTATCTGCGCTGTCCGATACAACAGCCCCTAGCCACATACGGGCAGCTACGGAACGCTTGAAATGCGGCTCGTGTAACTGAGAAACCAATTTTTAATATTATCTCATTGCAAGGAACTGAAATAGCCCCTTGTGGCTAATGGCTACCATACTGGACAGATGTAGAGACATGTGGCATGAGAAAAACATGGGTCAAATGGGGGCAGGATCAGGCCTAAGCAAATCACTTGCCTCCCTTTTGAGGGTCTCAGTTTCCCCATCTGCTTACTAAATGCTGTTTGGTGTTATCTCGTTGCTGAAGGACCTTTCCTGGGACTTGTGGACTTGAGATGAAAAAGGGAAGCCGTTCCAGATGGTTTTCTTCTTTCTCGACCCTGGTCCATGTTCAAGGGAAACATACAGAGATGGAATCCTGGAGCAAGCAAGCAGAGGCCAACTGATTCTGCGCCGATGCACACACCATATAACCTTGCCCAGGATGGAGAGAAGTGGTTCCGTGGGAAGTGGCAGGTGTGGGTTCAGGTCTGGGCATGGCCATTTCTGGTTCTACCTCGGCTGAGCCTCGGTGTCCTCATCTGGAAGGTGGCCAAGGTGCATCCAGGCTAAGAGATGATTGGACATAACGTGGCCAGGTGATGAAAATGGCACTTTACCTCTGTGACCTTCCTCCCCCAAACCCATACCCCCCCCCAGCCTAATCATGAGTCAAACGTCAGACACTTTCCAGTAGAGGGGTCTCCCCCGCTACACCTGACTGTCCTCAGACTGTCAAGGTCAACGACAAGGGAGCCTCAGAAACTGCCACAAGCCAAGCGGGGCCGGCGGAGACGCGTTATCTTGGATTAGATGCTGGAACAGGAAAAGAACATTTCATAAAAACTAGGGAAACACAAATAAGCCATGGGTTTGAGTTTATTAATACTACACTTGATAACAATAATATATCAATATTAGTTCATTAATCATAACAAATGTACGATACTAAGATAAAATATTAGTAATAGGTGAAACTAGGAGGAGGAAGGGGAAGGGTGGATTGAAGGGTATGTGGGAATTCTGCTCAAGAAAAATAAGTAAATGAATAGATAAATAAAATAAAAACACAGGGCTGCTGCAGAGATCACATGGGAACTCAGTGGGAAAGCACCAAGTAAACCAATGATGAAATGTTACATATTATGTGAAATATCCAGAACAGGTAAATCGATAGAGGCAAAAAGCAGGTTGTGGTTGCCTGGGGAGGATGAAAATGTTCTGGAACTAGACAGAGGTGATGGTTGCCCCACACCGTGAATGTACTCAATGCCGCTGAATTGTTCATTTTAAAATAAAATGGTTCATTTTATGCTATGTGAATTTCACCCCCCAAAATGTTATATAGACATTTGATAGGACAGTTCTGAAACCCTTTTCTATTCTGTAAGTCTTTGGGAGGTTTTTCTTACAAACTCACAGTGGAAAATGTGGGAGGAGGCTAGTATTGATATAGTGCGGGGTGGGGAATAAAACATGTGCCTTAGAATCAAACATAACTAAGTTTGAGTCCCTATGCTGCCATTTGCTAGCTGTGTGACCTAGAGCAAATTACTTCACCTCTCTGAACCTGTTTCCTCACCTGCAAAGTGTGTGATTGATGGCACCATTCATTGGGACCCACAACTCAGAACCAGGCACGTGAGAAGATACGGAGGCAGTGGTCATTTCCTCCCTGTCCTCCTTCTCCAAGTTGTTCAACCCCCCAACAATGAAGCTGGGCTGAGTGTCAAGGGGTGGGTATGAGGGTCAAGATCTCAAGCTGTGTGACTCCAGAAATAACCCCTTTTGTTACAAAGTGTTGATGACCAACACATACACTTCTTCCATGACCTCTCGCTGGCAGGGCTTACTTGACGTCACCCAAAGCAGACAGACTCAAGGACAACCCAAAGTCAGCAGGGAGCAAAGCAAACACTACACCTTATCTTGGGACCTCAGGGTGACTATAAGGAGGGAGGCCTCAGTTGCTGTCAGTCCTTTCTCACTCACAAACTTCAGGACAGGATGAAACTCCTTGTGCTGGCCGTTTTGCTCACAGGTAGGCGAGTCCTTTCTGCTCCACCCACTTCTTGGGCTAAGATCTCACTCCTCTGGAATGGGGGCTACAGGTCACAGGGCTGGCCAGACCTGGAGTCTTTATTCAGAGCTCCCTGTGGGGCTTAAAAGCTCCCATATTAGGATTCCCTCAAATTCCGCCACTCCCCTTCCCCAGCTTGCACCTTTCAAACTTCAGATCTGAACTCAGATATCCCCTCTCAAAAAGGCCCACCCACCCTGCCCATCCAGGCTGAGAGACCCCTCTTCTTTTTATCTACCATGTTGCCTTGGTACAAGGTCCCATCTTCCAGCACCCATCTTTGTTTGCAATTTGTATCTTGTTGATTCTTTTTTTTTACCCCACCCCACCCACATGGGCTCCATGAGAGCAGAGATAGTGCTGTTTGCACCACTGATTGAATGAATAAATGGAATCAGATACATTGGAATTCAAATCCCACCTCATTCATCCATCGTTCATTCATTCATTCAACATTGATGGTATCAGAGCCACCAAGGTATCAGGCTCCGGGGTTGAGACTGAGAACTAAGATGCTCTCTGTCCGAGGAATACACACATAGTCGCTTTATGTAGGTCTGGCCTCTGCAAAGACTGAGCTGGTAGAATCAGAGAGAGAGAAAGCAGGGAAGCAGGGGTGGGGTCTGGAGACGGGCCATGAGAGCCAGGCCACTCCCATCTGAGCAGGCTCCAGGTCTCTGCTCCTGGACACAGCCTCTGTCGGCTGCCATGAGGCTGTTTGTAGGGGAGAGTGACCAGCTGCCGCCCTTCCTTTGCCCCGGGGTTTAAGCACATGGAACGACTCCAGTGTCACAGACCACGGAAAGAAAGGGCAAGGCAGGGGGCAAAGAGACAACAGTAGTGGTTGATTGAAACCGGACCTATCTTCTCTTTAGGACACCAAATCTCACAGGGTAAGGCTCCACCAATGCGATGAAGGGATCCTGCTTCCCTGCATCTGGGGTACCAAACCATGTGCTTGGTTTGGGCAATCACCCAAGGACATTTTTCCATTTTTTGTTCAGATAGAATGGGAGGGAGAGAGAGGAAGAGAGAGAGAGAGAGAGAAACATCGACGTGAAAGAGACACATCGAGTGGCTGCCTCCGGCACGACCAACCAGGGCCAGGGACAAATCGCAACCGAGGTACATGCCCTTAGCGGGAACCGAACCCGGCTCTCTCGGGACCGCAGGCCGATGTTCTAACCCAAACCGGCCAGGGCCAGAGGCAGACTTTAAAATTTTTCTTTAATAGATACTTACTGAGCACCTAACTATGTGCCAAGAACTTTAATTCACGTACTGATGATTTCATTCATTTAACTCATCATATATTTATTGTCTACTGTCAGGCCCTGGGGAATAAAACTCTGAGGCCTGTCCTTGAGCTTCTGGTCCTATGAGAAGGAAGCATTAAATAAATAGATTGTGGGAGGTACTATGAAACAAAGAACAGGAAGAAAAGTGATAGCAGAGGAGACACTTAGATTGGATGGTCAGGAAGGGCCTTTTTGAGAAGGTGCTTTTTAAACCAAGATCTTCCAGCCTTTTTTTTTTTTATCCTCACCCGAGGACATTTTTCCATTTTTTGCTCCACCTCAACTCCACCACCCCCCACTCAACCCTTAATTTAATTTAATTTTTTATTTGTTTTAAATTATTTTTATTAATTTGTTTTTGTTAGGATTCATACTTATTCTTTCTTTCTTTTTTTTAATCCTCACCTGAGGACATTCTTGCATTTATCTTCAGATAGAGCGGGAGGGAGAGAGGGAGGAAGAGAGAGAGAGAAACATCGATGCGAGAGAGACACATTGAGTGGTTGCCACCCACACGACTCCAACTGGGGCCAGGGACAAACTGCAACCACGGTACGTGCCCTTATCAAACCCCTATTTTAGATTCTTCTTACCCTGCTCCAATTTTTCCACCCTCTAATACAATATCTGATCTCCTTTTTTTAAATTTATTGCTTATTGGTTTTCTTCCCCACTAAGATCTAAGCTCAATGAGGTTATAGATTTTTTATTCGTTCACTGATGTATCTCAAGCTCCTAGGTCAGTCACTGGCCCATCGTCGGTGCTCAATCTATGTTTATTGAATAAATAGTGGAGATAGTTTAAAACCATCCCCACTGAAAACATATGTTCACACAAAAACTAGTACACAAATGTTAATAGCAGCACTATTTAGAAGAGTGAAAAAGTGGAAACATTCCAAATGTCCATCAACTGATGAATGAACAAAATGTGGCCTATCTGTACAGTGCAATATAATTCGGCTATGAAAGGGAAAGAAGTACTAATACATGTTATAACATAAATGAACCTCAAAAACATGATGCTAAGTAAAAGAAGCCAGTCACAGAGGTCACATATGGTATGATTCCATTTATATGAAGTGTTCAGAATAGGCAAATCCATAGAGACAGAAAGCAGAATCGTGGTTGCCAGAAGGGAGCAGGGGAAAGAGGAGCTTTCGGTAATTGATACAGGGTGTTCTTTTGGGGATGATAAAAATGTTCTGGAATTAGTGGTGATATTTGCACAACTCTGTGCATTTATTAAAAACCACTGAATTGTACACTTTAACTGGCTAAAATAGTGATTTGTATGTTGAGAGAGAGAAAGAAGCATCAATTTTTTTTTTGTTCCACTTATTTATGCATTCATTGGTTGATTCCTGTATGTACCCTGACCAGGGATGGAAATCGCAACCTTAGCATATGAGGACATGCTCTAACCAAATGAGCTACCTGGCCAGGGCCTGTTATGTGGATTTAAAATATTAAAGTTTTCACTAAAAGCCCATCGTCACCCTGGCCGGTTTAGCTCAGCGTTTAAAGCATTGGCCCACAGACCAGAGAGTCCTGGTTTGCTAAGGGTGCGTACCTCGGTTGCAGTCTGTCCCCTACCCGGGTTGGGGTCATGTGGGAGGCAGCCACTTGATGTGTCTCTCTCCCATCGATGTTTCTCTCTCTCTCTTCCTCCCTCTCTCCCTCCTCTCTGTCTGAAGATAAATGCAAAAATGTTCTCAGGTGAGGATAGAAAAAAAGTCCATAGTCACTTGCCAGGTTTGTGCGTCCAGCTCTCTTCCTAGGAGGCAGCTGCTGGCGGTCAGAGGGGTCAGGTGGGGCCTGAGAGAGCAGGCAGGCAGTGGGGCCCCTGAGACGCTGGGAATTTGAACTCTGGCTGTGTCTTTGAACTCTGGCTGTGTCTTCTTGCAGCGTGTGCCGCGGAGGGCGGCTTTAACACGCGGGCAGTGTGGCAGTTCCGCAACATGATCAAGTGCACGATCCCCGACAGCGACCCCCTGAAAGATTACAACAACTACGGCTGCTACTGTGGCCTGGGTGGATCCGGTACCCCTGTGGATGAACTGGACAAGTGAGTGATTGATCCGCAGGGAGAGTGGAGGGCCGGTGAATGGGGGGATGGCACGAGCCAAGGATCTCAGGAGGAGGCTCAGAAAGGGGATTTGTATATTTGCTAAGGGTAACCTATTTTCACCTCTGGTCTTGTAAACGTGTTCCAAGAGGACTGAATCCAAAGCTCCCTAATTAGGGTGGAAAGCGGAACGTCGCAGATGTGAGGTAGTGGATACTGCTGCCCTCTAGAGGCAGAACATTGCAACACAAAACATCACAGCAATGACTCAATGGTCATCTTCAGAATATGTATGATCGTACTGTATTCCTGCAACCATTTTTAAAATCGCCTTCAATAAACATGATAAGAGGACTTAAACTTCTTCAAGCCACAAAACCAAAATCTCCCGGAGCATGTCAGCTAAAACATCCCCACCTGTTCCTGAGATTGCAGGTGCAGGCTGCCCTGCTGCCCTGGCACCTGCTCCTGCCTCAGCTGTTTGCCCCCCCTCCCCAGGTGCTGCCAGACACACGACCGATGCTACGATGAAGCCAAGAAGCTGGACAGTTGCAAATTCCTCCTGGACAACCCCTACACCAAAAGCTACTCATACACGTGCTCTGGCTCGGAGATTACCTGCAACAGTATGTTTACCCCTTTGTTGTCTTGTAGGCCCTCACTAGGCAGGAGGGGGCATAATATTAACAATAGCTACCACTTATTAATCATTCTCTTGGTGCCAGGAAGTGTACCATTATTATCCCCATTTTACAGATGAGGAAACTAAGGCTCAGGAGGCTGAGCCATTTGCCCAAGGGCACACAACTCGTAAATGGTGGTGTTTGGTTTTTGAACACAGGTCTGTATGACTCCAAAGCCTCTGCTCTTAACTGCCATGTTATACTGCTTTATTATTTCATAAAAAGAGCTCAGGTCTAGCATTTATTAGGTTCTTATTACATGTCAGGTACTAGGTGAGGTGTGGGTGTGAGGTAGGTTTTATTAACCCCATTTTACAGGTTAGGGAGCTGAGGCTCAACAATAGTCACTTGCCTCAAATCACAGAGTTTATGAGTGACAGGGCCAGCATTTGAACTCAATTGCTTCTAACTGCAAAGTCTCTGGTTTTAACCAGTAAGTTATGCAGCACTCACGGTGAAGTGCGTCCCTCCATGAAGGCAGTTCTGAAGAGCAGACAAGTCAGAGAGATGAAGGAAGGGTATTGTTGCAACTGTACAAACAACATCAGAATAACCATAATTCAAGTCCAGAAGTGCCAAGACAAAAGTTATCCGGAATCCTACCACCATAAGAAATAAACAGCATCATGCCTCCGTGTTCATTTTTGCTCTTCCCCTTGGAATAAGGTTTATATCATTTGAATTGTGGCTAGGCACATGCCCCTAACCTTCACCGCAAGTCCTTCGTTCCTTCTGCATGAAACATTTCCCAGCTGTGGGTCACACCCTCATTCTAGGTCATTCTTCAGATGTCGCTTTCTCAGTGAGGTCTTCCCTCACCACATTCTTTTTTTTTTTTTTGCTTTATTGATTTTTAGAGAGAGAGGAAGGGAGGAGAGAAAGATAGAAACATTGATGAGCAAGAAAATCAATTGGCCGCCTCCTGCATGCCCCCCACTGGGAATCGGGCCCACAACCTGGGCATGTGTCTTGATAGGGAATCGAACAGGCAACTTCTTGGTGCATGGGTCGATGCTCAACCACTGACCCACACCGGCTGGGCTCACCACCTTCTTTTAAATCACATACATACTCTCTCCATCTCTCCACCATTCTCTATCTTCTCTCTCTGCTTTATTTTCTCCACAACATTTATCAAAATCTGATATAGTTAAGTTTCTTCTTTGTTTTCTATTTCTGCAATAGAAAGTAGGATCCAGCCCTGGCCAGGTAGCTCAGTTGATTATAGCATCATCCTCATATGCCACAGTTGCAGTTTTGATCCCTGGCCAGGGCACATATAAGAATCAACCAGTGAATGCATAAATAAGTGAAACAACAAATCAATGTCTCTCTCTAGTATACACACACACATACAGTAGCATCTGTAGGAACAGGGATTGCTGTCTGTTTCCTTGACTTCTATATCCCCAGAATCTAGAGCAGTGCCTGGCATACAGCAGGTGCTCAGTAAATACTTGATGAATGTAGAGTCCAGATACAATCTTGCATTCTGTTTTTTCTCACTTACTACTATGTCACGACCATTTTCCTGTATTGCCTCATAGTCTTCATTTTTATTCCCTTGATTGCTGCATAAAGTGGTTTGTTTTGCTTGCACAGTGCCCTGATAATAGATAGTTGGGTCGTGCTTCACGTTGGAAAGTCAAATATATGGGAAATCACATTATTGCACTACAACTTGATTAGCAAGGTTTCCTTGCTATGGATTCCAGACTCCTTTACAAGTCTAATGAAAGCTATAGAGCCTCTCTCCAGGGGAAACACACACACACACACACACACACACACACACACATTTTTGCAAATAATTTCTTTTTAATGTACCTGCCCTCCCTTCCCAACCAGGTTAAGAAGCTTGTGTCACAGGGTGTTTATTTATATTAATTGACAATAACTTGCTAAATAATGCACTTTATTATCTAATCGCTAATTTATGCTTTAATGGATATTCACTGGGCAAGGAAAACATTTGTGGTTTTTAAAAGAAAGGAGCAGAGCCCTGGCTGGTTTGGCTCAGCGGTTAGAGCGTTGGCCCGCGGACCCGAGAGTCCTGGGTTTGGTTCCCACTAAGGACACGTACCTCGGTTGCAGTTTGTCCCCGGCCCTGGTTGGGGTCGTGTGGGTGGTAACCATGCGATGTGTCTCTCTCACGTCGATGTTTCTCTCTCTTCCTCCCTCTCTCCCTCCCACTCTGTCTGAAGATAAATGCAAAAATGTCCTCGGGTGAGGATAAAAAAAAAAAAAGGAGCAGAGCCCAGCCGGTGTGGCTCAGTGGTTGAATGTCAACCCATGCACTAAGAGGTCGCTGGTTCAATTCCTGGTCAGGGCACATGCCCAGGTTGTGGACCTGATCCCCAGTGAGGGGCATGTAGGAGGCAGCCAATCAATCGATGTTCTCTCTCATCGATGTTTCTCTCTCTCTCTCCCTCTTAAATATGTGCTTTAAAGTAGAGAAATTGGCTCACTAAACTTCACTAAGTTGAAATATAAAATACATACGGTTTATAATTGCTTGTCTATGTTATCAGAGTTCTGTAGCTATATGGGTTTTTTAAGCAGTGAGCTTGCCCTGGCCAGTTTGGCTCAACGGTTGGAGCGTTGGCCTGAGGACCAGAGAATCCCAGGTTCGGTTCCCGCTAGGGGCATGTACCAAAAAAAAAACAAAAACAAAAAAACACATAAAGCAGTGAGCTCATTTAGGGGTACAAAATAGATATGACTTTCCAAAAGACAGCGCTCACACCTAGGATTGCCAGATAAAACACAGTTGTCCAGTTAAATTTAACTTTCAGATAGACAACGAACAATTTTTTAGTCTATGTCCCAAACATTGCATTCGCTGTTTATCTGAGATGCTGGTATTTTAATTGTTTAATTTGTCAGCCCTAAATTTGCACCGATGGAATGGCCACTGAATTATTACAGTTAAATGTTCCTGCCCCTGGGTTGTACAAAGCAGGATCCACTTTGGCTCAGTCCTCTCCTCTTGCTCTTTTCCAGGCAAAAACAAACCCTGCCAGGCCTTTATCTGCAACTGTGACCGCAATGCTGCCATCTGCTTTTCAAAGGCCCCATACAACAAGGAGCACAAGAACCTGGACACCAAGAAGTACTGTTAAGACTCAATATTGCCTCTATAAAAGCATCAACCCTACAGCTTTCTCCTTACACTGTGCCCTCCAGTAAAGCACCTTGTTGAAAGGCCTCACGTTTGGAGATTGTTTTATTCTCTATCTACTGAACATGACTAAGTCTCTTCCTAGTCCTTTGTGAGCATTATTCCTTCCAGCCTTGGAAGTTGAATCACATGGATATTTCCAGGAAGTGAGCACCATGAGACCTAAGTAGTAATTAACAACCACTGATGATTTACTCTGTGCCAGGACTTCGTGTCTCAAAATTCTCTGATCAACCCTATTTGGTTTTGACACTATTAGCAAATCCTACTTTTCTAAGCAGAGGCTCAATAGGAGAGGTCACTTGCCCAGTGCTATGCATCTAGTAACAGAACACACACTCTTAGCCACTGTTCTACCCTGCCTGAAGCAGTGAGCTCTTGTTTCAATTTGAGCCAGGTTTCTCCTCCTCTCATTTCTCTGCCTCCATTTCCAACTACGTAAAACCATTTTTCCTACAACTCTCTTCTTTTCTAAGTCTTTCAAAGACTTCACCACACTTCTACAAGCTCATTTTTACATTGCAGTCATCAAATATCACAAAGAATAACAGCTTCTACTTCTAGAGCATTTACTGCATATCACTCTGTGCTAAGGACTTTTCCCATCTCATCTCATTAAATATTCAAACAAGCTCTGTGAGGTCGATATTACTGCCCCTATTTTATGAATGAGAAACTAAAAACTCAGAGAAGTCACTTGCCTGTGATCAAACAAATAGCATAGTCAGGATTTGACTAGATCTGCCTGGTGATGATGCCTGAGCCCTTAACCACTAAGCTACTCTACTAATTTTCTCTACTAGGATTTATGACTACACTGGCACTGAAATTCACCACAGAGTGGGGAGGGGAAGAGAACAGAACTGGAGTAGAAAAGCAAAGATGAGAAAGGACACTGCAGACTATGAGAAGCCACCACTAAGCAGTTTTAAACCACTGGAGGCTGACAGAACAGCAGCCACTGCTGGGTGTATGGTGGGCAGCAAAAAAGTGTGTGTGGATTTGTCTTTTGGCACAATTTCTCCCTCATTTCATTCATCCATTCAATGGAAAAACACTGAAAGCACCCCCCTCCTCACCCCCGGGTTTGGATGGAAGAAAGGTAAGATTTTTGGGAGACATGCTTAGTCCCACTTTTTTTTTTTTTTTTTTTTTAATAATAAAACAACAGAGGGAACAGAGTCACCTGAGTACTCAAGCTGGGCTCTAAAAATATCCTCTTGCTCTCTTCCCGAAAGCCACCAGAGGTGACCTCGGAAAATGGTTCACTATTCACTTGACCCAGAAAAACCCCACAAAATCACGCAAATCAAGAGGTTTAAATCTTCGTACTCACTTTAAGAACACTCTTGAAACTGCCCAGCCATCAAAGGTGTGCATATCTGAAAAGCCATCAAGTATCTGAGGACGTCACTTTACAGAAGCAATGTGTGCCTTTCCGTCGTTACAATGGTGGAATTGGTAGGTGTGCCCAGGCGAAACAGTGGGGCTGGACACAGGGTCGGTGGCCCAAAAAGAGTGCTGAGTTTTTGCTGCACATGCTTAAAAATGCAGAGAGCAACGCTGAACTTGAGGCTTTAGATGTAGATTCTCTGGTCATTGAGCACATCCAGGTGAACAAAGCTCCCAAGATGGGCGTAGAGCAGATTAACCCCCGCATGAGCTCTCCTTGCCACACTGAGAGGATCCTACTGAAAAACAGCAGACTGTTCCTAAACCAGAAGGAGGTTGCACAGAAGAGAAAGATATCCCAGAAGAAACAAAAACGTATGGTCCAGGAGTAATTCAGCATAAAGACCAATAAAAGTTAAAAAAATATATATATATATTCTCTGTCGTTAAAACCTTCTCCCCTTTTTTTTCATTATCCCAAGGGTTAGAGGAGAGTGAGAGAGGACAAATGAAAAAGTTAAAGGTAATCTTTTCATGAGCATCTGCTGGGGCTCATTACAGGAAACAGAATATGGGAAACACTAGAACAATGGCTGGGATGATTTAAATGAAATAAATACACTGGACTGAGAGTAATTTGAAGTCAGGATTATATCAGAGTGTTAGATAGCAGTCACAGTGCTCAGCATATCTTACACGTTCATTAAATAATTGCTTAATGAAGATACAGTGTGGAGCAACGATGTCGCCGCAGATCCAGGGGAAGAAAACCTCATGGCCGTATTTACCTTTTCGAATCACGTGATCCTCCGCGCCCAACCCTGTCTATCCGGGGGCCACACTCCAGGGAGGGATTTCGGGATAGAAAACGTAATTGGGCGTTTTGTGAGCACGTGACTCCCCGTTCCTCTCTTCTATTGGTGAACAGAGGCCTCGCTTCCGGCCTACTCCCCGCCTCCCAGGCTCAGGTCCCGCCTCCCTGGGGTGTAGAGCCCGAGCCGGCTCAGGCACAGTGTTTGATAAGGGTCGGTTGAGGAGGCGTCCTAGGGAGGTAAGGCCCGCGAAGGACAGAGTGGGCGGGTTGAGTAGGAAAAGAAGGAGAACATTAGTGCGTGCGACGTTTCGTCCAACTTTCCAGCCGTGTTCCTCCCTCTCTGGTTTCTCATCCACTGTGCACACGCCCCTCCTCCCCCAGCTCCCCTTGCCAGTTTCCGGTTGGTAACGCCTACATTGCTTTTACCCCGAGGACACGGGGGGCGAAATTAGGGTGCTGGGAATCAAAGTGGGGCGAGAAGGAAGAACAGCCCGGGAGAGAGGAGAGTGAGTTTTAGGCGGCGCCAAGGGACACTTGAATCCCCAACCCCACCTTCAAGGGTTTAAAATAAAGGCGAAGGAATTTGCAGGTTTGATCTCCATGCTTTTGCATTTGTTCTTTCCATTTGGGATGCTCCCCCTTTTCCCGCCTGGGGAATGCCTATTCATCTGACCTAGCTTGGGTCACTTCTGGAAGTTTCTTGAGCCTTGCCCTTCTTCTCTCCCAAAGTACAGTTGCTCAGTTACCCCACCGGGTTTCTACAGCATTAATGAGGGGAAAGCGAGCTCGGAGCTGGGAGGACCTGGTCACCCTGGGTGACCTTTGGGCAAGTTGCATAAGCTTCAGGATCGTCATCTTTCAGAAGAAATAATAGTGCGTAGGATCATAGATAGAGTTGGTTGTAGGGATTAGGTGAATCAGTGCGTTGTAAAATGCTTCCTACAGTGTTTGTTGCATAGTTAATGTTTAACAAATATTCTTTTCCCAAAGGAATGGATAAGTAAGGATAATGACTTTTTATTTTCTCTAGAAAGGCTTTATTACACCAAGCAAGGCTTTTGTAATTTATAAAAACAAACAGGTACAGAGAAAGATGTGGCTCTGGGGAAGATTTCCGGGTCTAGTTAAAGGAGTAAATAGGACGGAAGGTTTGGCAGGTGTGATGGCTTCCCTTTCCACCATCCTGCCCTCCTCCTAGATCCTAATTACAATGGCTGACATTTGTTTACTGTGTGCCAGGCACTGCTGTGAGCTTCACACGCATCATTACCCTGTTTAATCTTCATAACAACCCAATGACATAGCTACAATTATCCTCACTTATAAAAAGACTGAAGATTAGATAAAACAACTTGCCCAAGTTCGCCTAACTAGTAGCAAGAAATGGGTGGAAATCCAAGTCTGTACCGTAAAAGTTTTAATTCCATGCTGTATTCCTTTCCTAATAAATGGAGAGGAAAAGAAAAAACATTCTTCTTTCTTGGATGAGTTTAATTTATTTTTTCTTCATGAAGTAGAATTTATCTGTTTTGTGAGGAAAAATATTAAATAAAAAGTTTGGATCTTAGTCTGGCCGGTGTGGCTCAGTGGTTGAGTATCAACCCATGCACCAAGAGGTCACCGGTTCAATTTCCAGTCAGGGCACATGCCCAGGTTGGGGGCCAAATCCCCAGTGGGGAGCATGCAGGAGGCAGCCAATTGATGTTCTTTCTCATCGATGTTTCTCTCTCCCTTCCTCTCTCTCTAAAAATCAATAAAGAGAAAAAAATAATAATAATAATTTTTGCCCTGGCCGGTTTGGCTCAGCATTTAGAGCATCGGCCTTCAGACCAGAGAGTCCCGGGTTCGGTTCCCGATAAGGGCATGTACCTTGGTTGCAGTTTGTCCCTGGCCCTGATTGGGGTTGTGTGGGTGGCATCCACTTGATGTGTCTCTCTCACATCGATGTTTCTCTCTCTCTCTTCCCCCCTCTCTCCCTCCCGCTCTATCTGAAGATAAATGCCAAAAAAAAAATGTCCTCGGGTGAGGATAAAAAATAAAAAAAATAATAAAAAAATTGTTTTAATCTGGATCTTAGAGCACCATCTTGAATTTCAACAAGAATAATATGTCAGGAATTAACTAATATCTGGTGGCAGGCTGTTCCTAGTGACCAACTCATCCTGGTTTGAGCACTGAAATTCCTATATCTCAGGAAACCCCTCAGGACAGTTGATCACTGGACTTAGGAGTGGTGAATTTCTTTCTTTCTTTTTTTTTCTTCTCCTTTATTGATTTTAGAGAGAGAGGAAGGGAGAGGGAGAGAGAGATGGAAACATCGATGAGAGAACATCGATTAGCCGCTTCCTGCATGCCCCCCACTGGGGATTTGGCCCCCAACTTGGGCATGTGCCCTGACCGGGAATCCAACCAGCGACCTCTTGGTGCATGGGTCAACACTCAACCACTGAGGCACACCGGCCAGGCAAGGAGTGGTGAATTTCTTATTGGTCCTTCCTTTGATCCTCTCAGAAAAAGTTCAGTATTCACTAAGACTAACCTTTATTCACACCCAAGCATCTTCTGTGAGGTTAATTCTTACTGAGCTAATGTATTGTAAAATGCTTCACACGGTGCTTGGGATATAGTGTGCTCAGTAATGCTGTTATTTAGGGAAGAGGCAAGAGAAGGATATTCAATTTATGACTGCATAAGAAAGAAAAAGAGTTAGTGGGAAGGAGGTTTCAAGTGTTATGTACCTGTTTGCCTTTGTGACTCCTACTTACTAAAACTGATAGCAGCGCAGGACTGGGAACAACCGAGGGAGAGTCTGACCAAAAGTCGTCCAAAGCTGGGCTTAAGCAGTAGAACCATGTAACCAGGGTGGTGACAGCTGATAGTGCTCACTAGACGATGTTTGTTGTTCCAACCAAGGGCACTTATGGTGGGCTAGGAACTGCCATGTTGGCGGAAAGTTAAAGCTGTAAAGTAAGGAGATGTGAGAACCATCAACCTCAGGAAATATCAAGTTCCTCTTGAGTCAAATTTTTTGGAGAGAACTCCATCTCAGGAGGAAATATGAACAAAAGGAACATTCCTGAGGCCCTCAAAACTTGGTTTCATGAATTGTGCCAACATAAGGTGATGAAAGAGCCTGCCTTCTCCCTGGCAACCTCACCTACTCTCTCCACTGTCCACATTTAACCATTCCTGGTCTCCCTGGCCAGGTGTAACCCTGACTTCTGCTCCTATTCAGGCTGACTTCCTTCTAACCATAATCTGCAAATGAGAGGCATTGTTGTTTAAAAAGAAAAGAACTGGGAGAAAAATCTACTTGGATTCTAGTCTTGGCTCTGAAACTACATACTGTGGCCGTAGATGAGTCTGGATCGTAATTTCCTCAAAAAGGAATGGAGGATCACCCTGGCCGGTTTGGCTCAGCGGTTAGAGCGCTGGCCTGCGGACCAGAGAGTCGTCCCGGTTCTGTTCCCGCTAAAGGCACGTACCTCAGTTGCAGTTTGTCCCCACCCCGGTTGGGGGTGGCAACCAGTCGACGTGTCTCTCTCACATCGATGTTTCTCTCTCTCTCCTCCCCCCTCTCTCCCTCCCGCTCTATCTGAAGATAAATGCAAAAATGTCCTCGGATGAGGATTAAAAAAAAGGAATGGAGGATGGACTAAATTTTCTCTTCTGTCATTCCATGTAATTCTGTGTCATTTTTGGGTAGAGAATAAGGGTGGGGGAAATAGCACATCCTTGGTGAGCCACTTGAGGGTAAGAGACTATCTTTGTA
Source organism: Tadarida brasiliensis (assembly GCA_030848825.1). Taxonomy (NCBI): domain Eukaryota; kingdom Metazoa; phylum Chordata; class Mammalia; order Chiroptera; family Molossidae; genus Tadarida; species Tadarida brasiliensis. The sequence continues at coordinate 11,069,649 of CM061277.1, read as the reverse complement.
GCCTTAGTACCTTAATATAATGTCTGTCAGTAACCATTTATGAGATTTGTGGGTGAGAATGGCTTGAGATTCAAAAGACCCACATTGAATACAATTAGTGGTACTGTACTGAGTTTGGATAATTGAGCAAATCTGGTTCAAAATACCATAGGATCTCCACTGCAAAAAAGCTGGAATGAGATTTACAACAACCTTACACCTCTTCAGAATTAATTAATGGCTTTGGGCAAACCTACAGTTGTGCAGGTGAAAAGAACTCTCTGTGTTTTCAAGATCTTGGGTTATCCCAGTTAACGGAACTGTGCTTCCTAGGCGGGTGCAGGATGAACGTGTATTGCTTGCCCTAATTGTAGACAAAAGACTACCCAGAATAGGCTGTGATTCTTTCATCCGCTTCACTTTTTGATGAGATTGTGCAGAAAGCTTAGCCTGGTACAATGATTCTTTCTGGCTAACGCAGTAATCAAACAAGTCTTGCTGCTTTCCCCAGCAGAAACAAATCAATTTAATATCCCACTTGGGAATTCACCGTTTCCTCTCTACAGACCAGGTTCAAGGCAGGTGTCTCATTCTGGCTGAAATGAAGCAGAAATCCGTAGAGAACCATGTCATAAAGTTGCATTTACTTTGAGCTGATTAAAAAATATAAACGTGGCCCTGGCCGGTTTGGCTCAGCAGTTAGAATGTCGGCTTGCGAACCGTAGTGTCACGGGTTCGATTCCCAGTCAAGGGTACATACCTGGGTTGCAGGTTTGATCCCCAGCTCCAGTTGGGGTCATTCAGGAAGCAACCAATTGATGTGTCTCTTTCATATCGATGTTTCTCTCTCTCTAAAAATCAATGGAAAAATATCCTTGGCTGAGGATTAACAACAACAACAAAAATACATATATATAAACATACAGCCCACATACCTGGTGTGCTATTAAAAAATGATTTCTTTATTCCTTGGTTAATAAAACATTCATTCATAGCATAGTTCATCTTTTCAAAAAATTCCAAAATGGTTCAATTAAAGACATTTAACCATTTAGAATTATAAATTAAGTCATTTCCTTCTCCCATTACTCTCCCCCCCCCACACACACACACACACACATTAGTGAGATCCCTGGGTTAGTACTCCAGAGACCATTCTGACCTACATATTTCTTGGGCCATTTCTTCTGCCTGATGAGATAAAAAGGAAGTGAAAGCAGTTTTCTTATCAGGAGAAACTACTGCTTTGAAAAAGTCTTTCTTCAGGGGCAAATCTCATCAGCCTAAAGATTTTAACTCCTTGGCTCTGAAGCTTGCCCAGTTCCGAAATAGGCTGGCAGAGAGATGTTGGTTTGCTGCTCTCTACAGGCTGAACTCAGTGAACTTCGATTAGTTAAAGGGAGAAGGGATGAATCCTTAGGGATCTGAAAAGAAATGAAACAAATCAATGCCAAAATAAGCCAAGAGTGGAGTGGGGGAAATGACTGGGAACATCAGCCTACCATTCAAAAAAATCACAGCATTGAGGACAGGTAAATATGGCTACTATATAATAGGGTATAATAGAACACTATGATTCAATATTTGTAAAAACAGATTTAGTTATACCAAAATGTTAAACTTTGGTTATCTCTGTGGTGGGATTATGGGTAATTTGTATTATATTCTTTTTTGGGGGGCGGAGAAAGAGAAACATCGACGTGAAAGGGACACATCGAGTGACTGCCTCCCGCACGACCCCAACCAGGGCCAGGGACAAACCGCAACTGAGGTACGTGCCCTTGACCGGAATCGAACCCTCGCTCATTGGTCCGCGGGCCGATGTTCTAACTACTGAGCCAAACCGGCCAGGGCTGTGGGCTGTATTATATTCTTATCTGCATCATCTAAACTTCTATAATAAATATGTGTTATTCTAGTAATAAACTAGTTAAAAAGTGCTTGTGCCACGGGGGCATTTTGGGTGCTAGTTCAGTTAAAAGTTTTTTAAAAGTGGTTGTTAAAAGGGTAACTCTCATTCATTGTTGGTGGCAATGCAAATGGTACGGCCACTTTGGAAGACAGTTTGGCAGTTTCTTACATAAGGAAACATACTTTTATCATTCGATCCAACAGTCTCACTCCTTGGTATTTACTCAAATGAGTTGAAAATTTATGTCCACACAAAAACCTGAATACGGATGTTTGTAGCAGCTTCATTTATAATCGACAAGAACTTGGATGCAACCAAGATGTCCTTCAGTAGGTGATAGATAAATGCTGTGTGAGTGTACAGGGCAAGTAGTGTATGGGAACTCATCACTTTCTGCTCAATTCTGTGAACCTAAAACTGCCCTATAAAATAAAGTCGTTATTTAAAAATAAAGGTTGTACTCTTCTAGGAATATAATAAAAACGAATTGTATACATTAAATGAGTGAAATGTATGATATGTGATTGTCTCAATAAAGCTGTATGTATATATTTTTTGTTTGTTTGTTTGTTTTGGTACGTGCCCCTAGCGGGAACCGAACCCGGGACTCTCTGGCCCGCAGGCTGATGCTCCAACCGCTGAGCCAAACCGGCCAGGGCCTGTTTATATTTTTAACTGGTTTTATTCACAGATTAAGTACTCACACGTGCTACCATATTGATGAACCTTGAAAACATAAAATGGAAAAGCCAGACACAAAAGGCTATATGAAATGTCTAGACTAGGCAGAAACAGAAAGATTAGTTGTTGCCAGGAATGGGGCGGGGGGGGGGGGGGGATGGGTATTGAACTGCTAATGGGCACAAGGTTTCTTCTTGGGATGATGAAAATGTTCTGAAATTAGGTAGTGGTGATTAATGTACAACTTTGTGAATGTACTTTAAAAAAATTTAATTGTATACTTTTAAAGGGTGAGATGTATGTGAATTATATCTCAATAAAGCTGTTATTTTTCACAAACAGAAAAAGTCATGGTGGATTTTGGAACATTGTTTTAAATAGCTATGTGCCTAAAATTTGAAAAACCACAGCCTTTCAAACAATATAGCTTATTGTACATTAAAAAATAAGTTAAGCCTGGCCAGTTTGGCTCAGCGGTTAGAGCATCGGCCTGCAGACCAGAGAGTCCTGGGTTCGGTGCCCACTAAGGGCACGTACCTCAGTTGTCCCCGGCCCTGGTTGGGGTCGTGGGGAGGCAACCACTCGATGTGTCTCTCTCACATCGATGTTTCTCTCTCTCTCTCTTCCTCCCTTTCTCCCTCCCGCTCTATCTGAACATAAATGCAAAAATGTGTCCTCGGGTGAGGATAAAAAAATAATAATAAGTTAAGCCCTGGCCAGTTTGGCTCAGCGATAGACCATCAGCCCGAGGACCAGTGAGTCGCGGATTTGATTCCAGTCAAGGGCACGTACCTTCCTTGCGTTTTGTCCCCGGCCCTGGTTGGGTCATGTGGGAGGCAACCAGTCGATGTGGCTCTATCACATCGATGTTTCTCTCTCTCTCTCCCCCCCTCCCTCCCACTCTATCTGATGATAAATGGAAAAAAAATCCTCGAGTGAGGAATAAATAAATAAGTTAAGAATGGCCATACATGCCCTGGCTCGTGTGGCTCGGTTGGTGAGTGTCATCCTGTGTATTGAAAAGTGGCCCATTCGATCCCCAGTTGGGGCAAGTATGGGAGACAATCGATCAATGTTTCTCTCTTGTCTCTCCTCCCTTCCTGTCTCTCTAAAATCAATTTAAAACTTAAAAAAAAAAAAGAATGGCCACACATTAAGAAGCCTAGAACCTCCTATATTTTGTCAGTGCTCTCAGATGAATGGGAACTGGAACTGGTATCTGAGAAGGCGTTTACCTTTAGCAGCAGGATGCAAGTGAAAGCCCCAGCTTCTGGCTCAGGAACATCAGGCTGTGGTCAGTGTGGGTCTATTAAAGGCAGCAACTCCCCACAACGAGAATCCAGTTTCAGACATGCCAAGTTATCCGACCGAGTGGGCCCAATGTTCAGTATTGCAATTGGTAACTTCTTCTCCCGGGCAGTGAGGATAAACCTGTAACCTGAGTACACCTGTGTAAGGAGAAGGCCCTGGTAAGAGACTCTAGATGCAGGAAGAGAGAAACCAAACAGGGAGCCCCAGAGAGGCTTGCAAAAGGGACAGTGGCCACCCTGACCAAGTCAGATACCTGTAAGGACGATCCCACCACCAAGAGAGAGTCGGCTTCTTTGACGCGCCTGTGCACAAAGTCGACCTTGTCGGAGTTCACTGTGTCCCCAAAGAAAACTACATCTGGTTTCAGGGGGCCTCCACATCGAGCACAGGATGCGACCTGAAAGCTCTGCACCTGCTCCTCGGTAAGGAAGACATCGCCGTCGGGAGCCAGGCCGTGGGCCTCTGCACTCCAGGTGGGGTTCAGGACTTCAAAACGCTCCTGCAGCACCCCACGGGGAGTCTGTTCACCACAATCCAAGCAGAGGACCCTGAAATCAAAGAGGAGGCCGGCTGAACGGTCTGTCCTGGGGAGGCACATGCTTCCAAAGAAGGTTCCTCCCCAACTGTACTTAGTCCCTCCACCATCACTTCCTTTTCCCATCACCCAGTTTTAGGAATGTCTTTTCATGACCTCTTTAGCTACCACCGTTTCTCACCTTCCTTCCACTGTCAACCTCCTGGGACAAGTAATGTACATCTGTTTCCTTACCAAACACTCCCTGCTTAACCTTCTGCCTGCTCATTTCTATCCTTAACACGACTGCAAATTCTTTACCACATGATTTCCTTAGTGCCAAAACCAGTTTTTCCCTCCATTCCCTGCTGTCCTCATCTCCTGGAATTGTCGCTATCCATCACCATCCTTTCTTTAAAGTACTTTGTCCCCTTGATGTCTGTGACATGGTGCCTTCTGGTTCTCTTGTCACCTCTTTCATCACCAGAACATGAGCTCCATGAGGTCAAGAATTTCGAGTCTTGCCCTCTTTTGGTAAGACCAGTGCTCTGTGCCCACCGCCCACTAAATAGTTGTTGAAAGAAAGAACAAAAGGTTGTTAAGCTGGGTCCTCCTCTGCTCAGTCCTTCAGCTTGTTTTCTTTCTACGTTCCCTACCTTAGGGACTCTGTTTTCACACCTCAGTGCCTCTGTGCTAATGGTTTCCTCCTCTGCATAGGACTCCACTCCTGCTCTCTCTCCCAAACTGGAGTCCACTTCCAAATCCTGACTGACCGACCTGTCGAGTTTACCTTCTGTCTTCAACCACATGTGCCCCCACCCCAACTTCTCCATCACTATCATTTCTCCAGTTACTTGGACTGAAACCCTTGGGAAAAACTTGTTATTCCTTTCACGCTATCTAGTCAACCATCAGATTATGTTGGTTTTTTTGTTGTTGTTATTTGAAAGGCACCCTCTGCAATCATAAGAAGTCTTGGATTTGTTTTAAAATGTTTCAGAAGAGCCCTGGCCGGTTTGGCTCAGCGGTTGGAGTGTCGGCCTGCGGACCAGAGAGTCCCGGGTTCAGTTCCCGCTAAGGGCATGTACCAAAAAATAATAATAAAAAAAATAAAATGTTTCAGAAGAGACAGGGAGAGAAGGGATAAGGTAGACATGATAAAATCTTTGAATCTGGGTAATGGTATATGGGAGTTCATTTTACTGTTTACTTTTGTAGATGTTTGACATTAAAAAAAACCAAAACAACTTTTTAAATGGACCCATAGCCATCATTGGTTCTCTCATTCCCCTGCCGTCACCTTAGTCTGGGTCCTTGAGGTTGACCCTGAGCTAGTCTTTCTAATCCTGTCTCGCCTTCCTCAAATGCTATTTTTATCATGTTGCTTTCTTGCTCAGAAACCACTAATAGTCCCCTTTGGTCTCACAACAGACCCAAATTGCACTGCATGATTTTCAGATGCACCCGTGAGTTGGGTCTAGCCTTCCCAGACATCTGATTTCATACTAGTCTCCCCAGAGGCCAGACTAGTCTCTTCTAGGATCTACAAACTCCTTTCATTTAGAAAACTCTCTTTCTGCCCTGGCCAGTTTGGCTCAGTTGTTAGAGCGTCGGCCTGCGGACCAGAGAGTCCCAGGTTCAGTTCCTGCTAAGGGCACTACCTTGGTTGCAGTTTGTCCCCAGCCCCGGTTGGGGTCGTGTGGGTGGCAACCACTCAGATGTGTCTCTCTCACATCGGTGTTTCTCTCTCTCTCTTCCTATCTCTCTCCCTCCTGCTCTATCTGAAGATAAATGCAAGAATGTGAGGATTTAAAAAAAACAACAAAAAACTCTTTCCCCTCCTTTGCCTAATCAAATCTCAGCCAGTCTCAAGCTCCACCTTACTCATAAAAGCTTTCCTGATTTCTCTAATCCTTACTATATCTGTTTCTCCAAACTTGTAAAGTATGTCTGTCCAGGACCACCCAATTTAATAATCACGTGTGGAGTCGTCATTAAACATTATTTTTGGGCCTCCCCCAAACAGATTACAAAGTTCTCACGTATAAAGTAGGCCAAGTTTTATAGTTTGGTTTTGATCCCTCCACACCAAGTAGCACATCAGTACACACCACAGGTTGTAGGCACCCAATAAATATTTTACGACTGGCAGGAGGATCTCCGGGGCTTAAAGATGAGGCAGTGGTCTCCAATTAGCTACCAGTTATTGCCGGGGCTGCATGTATTCGTTCCAGCAATATTTATTGGGTTCTGACTATATGCCAGGCTATGCTGTGTTCTATGTGTCTACGGACCAAACATGCAGCAGTTTGTGGCATATGCTGTTGGCGCTCTGCTCAAAGCCCTCAGGACAGCTGGAGGCCACTGCACACAGTTCTCTTTTAAGCAACTTCCTGTGGTAGAGGAAGCCCTCTCTGGAGAAGCAAATCAGTATTAGGGAGTTAATTCCCCAAGAGTGATCTTTGACCAGTGAGGGGTGGGAGATGGTGGATACACACCCCAGCTTCCTTGACTTTCAGTGACAATTCGGAAGCATGCTCTAGACAGTCAGAGGGCCCCTCACTAGATTGAGCTCCAGCTGCCCAAAGCAGTAACCCATTCATTAACCTATCCTTTTTGGCTTTCCTCCCTTCCCCATTTCAGTTCCCCACTCCCTCACTGAGTTTGCTGGGATCAACTCCAAATTAAACAACTTGCTCCCAAATCCTTTTCTCAAGGTCTAATGAAGACAGCGGTGATCAAGACAGCCAAGGTCCCTGCCCTTCCGAAGCACACTTTTCTGCACCTGTGCATGCTTCCGTGGAGCTCCGTTAGGCGCTGACTCCCTGCCTTGGTGTGCAAGGCATCCACATTTTGGGTCACCAACCAGTACAGCTTTCCAAGTCTCTCCCAGTTGCTCAAAGCCCAGTGTGCAGGGTTAGGCTGATGAGAGGAGAACTGAGGCCAGCCCACAAAGTTTCTCGCCCAGTACCGCTGGCGGATTGAAGCACTCCGTACAAAATCCCCATGCTGGATGGGCCTCCGGTCAGTGCGGGCATAAAGTCCCACCTTTTCTGACCTGTAGTCTGGGATCCCTGACTCAGTGGAGATTCCTGCCCCGGTCATCACTAGGAGTCTCTTGGAAAGGGTGATGAAGCGCTGTAATTCTTTGACCTTCTCAGGGTCCACGGGAGGACTTGGTGGCACAAATAACCCAATGGATCCACGTGAGCACTGTTGGCTGAGGTTCACCGTCCAGCAGCCTTTTGCTGCCCTGAAAGTCAACCCAAAGTTCATCCTCATTCTAGAGAGAAAGAAACCTCATGTGAAAAACTGACCTATGTATGTATGTATAATCAATATATAACATATTAGTTCCAGGTGTACAACATATATTGTGAAATGATCACGATAGTTTAGTTGCATCTGTCACCACACATAGTTACCATTTTATTTTTTTGTGATGAGGAATTTTAAGATCTACTCTGTCAGCAATTTTCAAATATGCAATACACTATTATTAACTATAATCACTATGTAGAACATTATATCCCCATGACTTACTTATTTCATAACTGGATTTTATACCTTTTGACTACCTTTACCCATTCCTCCCTCTTCCCCCTGCCTTTGGCAACCACCAATCTGTTCCCTGTATCTGTGAGCTTCTGGGAGATGAGGGTTGTTTGTTTGTGCTTGTTTGTTTGTTTGTTTTATCCTCACCCCAGGACATCCTTGGATTTATCTTCATATAGAGCGAGAGGGCCCTGGCCGGTTTGGCTCAGCGGTTAGAGCATCGGCCTGCAAACCGGAGAGACCTGGGTTCGGTTCCCACTGGGGGCGCGTGCCTCGGTTGCAGTTTGTCCCCGGCCCGGTTGGGGTCGTGTGGGTGGCAACCACTCGATGTGTCTCTCTCACGTCGATGTTTCTCTCTCTCTCTCTTCCTCCTGTTCTATCTGATGATAAATACAAAAAAAAAAATTTTAACAAAAAAACAAACAAACAGAGCGAGAGGGAGGGAGATAGGGAGGAAGAGAGAGAGAGAAACATGATGTGAGAGAGACACACCGACTGGCTGCCACCCACACAATCCCAACCAGGGCCAGGGACAAACCGCAACTGAGGCACATGCCCTTAGTGGGAACTGAACCCAGGTCTCTCCCGACCACAGGCTGGCGCTCTAACTGCTGAGCCAAACCAGCCAGGGCAGGTTGTTTGTTTTTTAGAAACTTGTTGTTGTTTGGTTTTGTTTTTTCAGTTTTTCTTTTTTTAAACAAAGGTAATACATCAACTGATGAACGGATAAACAAAATGTGGTCTGTCCACACACTGGAATATTATTCAGCTATAAAAATGAATGAAATTCTGATATATGGTACAATATGAAAAAATTATGCTAGCTATAAGAAGCCAATCACAAAAGGACAAATATCATATGATTCCACTTATATGAAATGTCCAGAATTTGCAAATCTATAGTGACAGAAAGTAGATTAGTAGTTGCCAGAAGCTGGAGGAAGGAAGAATGTATCAGAACTCCATTCATTTTTATAGCTGAAAAACAACGGTAGGAGCTAGGCACTGAGCATCAACATTTCAAAAGAGAGAACCAGAATTATGAGACTCTTGGAAGAGCACCCTCATCCCCAAGATGTGGTGTTGGCAGAAAAACTGAACTTGACTCTGATCTAGTCTATAGAGCTTAATGATTATAGGAAGTAAAGATACCATTTGTCAATCAGCAAAGTCCAGACTTTGGGAACCTCTATAGGACAGACAAATCAGTTTCTCCCAACACATAAATTGCAAGAGATAGAGATACAGAGATACAAAGGGGGAATTATATAGATTAAAAGAAATTTAAAGACCAACTGGTTATAATATGTGGGCCTTATTTGAATCCTGATCCAAACAAACTTAACATAAGACAATTAGAAAATTAAACATTAACTGGATGTTTGATATTAAGAAATTACTACTGATTTTTTCATATATGATGAATAGTATTTAAAAAATCCTCATCTGCCCTGGCCAATTTGGCTCAGCGGTTAGAGCATAGGCCCTCAGACCGAAGGGTCTTGGGTTTGATTCCCGGTTAAGTGCACATACCTGGGTTGCGATACCCCGACCCGGCCTGGGTTGTGCAGGAGGCAACCAATCCATGTCTCTCTCTCTCACATCAATGTTTCTCTCTTTCTTTCCCTCCTTCCCTATTCCACTCTATCTCAAATAAAATCAATGGAAAAATATCAAGTAAGGATTAACAAAAAATAAAAAGTCCTCATCCTACAGTTACATATTGCAATATTTGGATGAAATGATATATCTAGGAAGATTTGCTTCAAAATAATGTGTGTGTGGGGGGGGTGGAGTAGATAGGAGTATATAAATGAAACAAGATTAACCAAGAGTTGTTAATTATTGAAGCTGGTGATGGGTCCATGGAATAGAAAAATAAAGGAGGGAGGATAAAGTAAAAATTGATAAAGCAGCATAACCTAAAGCCTATTGTATCCCAGTAACACCTAGCTGTTCAGAACTGAAATCCTTATAAACTTCCAGAGGTTAATGGCTCACCCCAATATCCTTTAAATCCCTTAATACCTCATTGTTACTCCATCTATGACTACATCTAAAGATGTCTCTATCAGAGGAATATATATTTTAGTTAATACCATCCCTTGGGAAATTGTGTTCCATAAACCTACATCCCATTTTATAAATTAGAATTATCTTATTTCTTCATATGTGAAGGAAAGCACATTTGAATTCTAGTATGCCAGGTTGATCAAGTTGTTGCTCAGGCTTTTCAGGCTTTTAGTTTTGCTAATATAATTAAGCACACAGACACCTTTTATTTTTCATTGTCCCCATATTCTTTTAGTTCACTGTCAACTGCAAACTGCTACTTGCACAAGGCAGAGTAGTGAGACCTGGCAAGACGTTCACCCCTGCGTGTCTGCTTTTCTAGCTGTAAAAACAAGGCATTGGCATTATTTCATAGAAAGCAGAAGTTCTCCAGTGACACGCACCCCATATGTAAACATTATTATTTTGTTGTTGTTAACCCTCACCCAAGAATACTTTTTCCTTTGATTTTTTAGAGAGTGGAGGGGGAGGGGGGAGGGAGAGAGAGAAACATCCATGTGAGAAAGGCAGCGATTGGTTGCCTCCTGCACACACCCCAACCGGGGCCAGGGATAGAACCTGCAACCCAGGTACGTGCCCTTGACCAGGAATCAAACCCAAGACCCTTCGGTGCTCAGGCCGACACTCTAAACCCGGAGCCACGACGGCCTGGGCTGTGAACATTACTTTATGCTTGGGTTTCCAGATCTGGGTTCAGGACCCCGACTTCTCCTTGACATGCCTCAGCAACATGTGAACAGCTAAACAAATACAGAGTCCTAATTCCTGAGACCAAAGGGCTTGGGAAACCCTGTTGAAAACACACTGTATTAGACCAGCTGCTCTCTCCCAGGTCCCACCAAAGAGCAAAGAGGAGAAACGTAATCCCTTACAAGAAACCCACAACTTCTAGAAACCTCGCAGCCCTCACTGAGCACACTTACCTTTCAGAGCTTAAGGGACACTTCAAGTCCGGCAGTGGGACTGACCGGCTACATTTGCATTTTGGGAAATGTAGTTTACCAAGCTTGAATAACGCAAAAAAACTACAAGTCCCACAATTCTCTAGGTTTCACAGTTGCGATGACCAGATTGTCCAGTTGCGCCCCCTGTCTGCTCTTCTTGGTCAGAGGTTTTGAACCTGGTCTGCAATGTGTTGGTGTCACCTAAGCCAATACATGGTCAGATTCTCTAAGAAGTATTTAGAACGTCCCACCAATGTCCTGAGTGCAAAATCGTCCATCCAAACAGCGCTAACTTAGGAACTCATTGTCTCCCAAGATAGAAAACGTAATAATGGTGTTAGGTTTGATTCCCCCTCAACATCACTGTGTATAATCCTTTCCACTCTCCGTGACAGAATCAAGTTCCCACCTTGCTGTGGGTTGTCAAGAAGTACATTCACAAGTACCTGAAAATCTGATGTTTTTACTTAGGAATGAACAATTAAAGCCAAATCTAATATACAGAGACTAATGTGTTTACCCACTTGGCTTCTCCAATTTTATTTTTTATCTTGTGTTTTTATTAAATTAACCGACGCAATGCCTGGTTCTCACTTTAGAGATTGATTTAATTGGTCTGGGGAAACTCCTGGGCATCAAGTCGATTTACAAATTTCCCAGTTGTTTCAAATGTGTAGCCTATGAGAACTGCTGCTCTATAGCATCACCTAAATAAGATACCAATCACTTTTGTTTTAGGACACGATTAAGGGCATCTAGCAGGGACCTTGAAGAGCACATAAGGAACCACTTCCCCCAGTTTAGGATGAACCAAAGCCCAGAGGAATAGTATGGAAGCTGGCTGGAGTCAGAGTTTGACTCCTGGTCCTCTCATTGCATATACAGAGGTAAATATTGGTAAAGTAACAGAGTTTAGTAGTTTGGGAGCAGAGCTTCCAGTAACAGTTGGGATAGATCACTAAGCTGAATCACCTGACATGACAGCCTTTTGCGTCTTCCTTAACCTGTCCACACTGGCTAAGAGAAAGGAACAAAATACAGACTGGAAATGTTTACTAAGTCAAAACAACTGTAACCCAGAACGTTTTTTGCACGCATGGGTATTTGATTAAACCATGGAATTGCCCCAAAAGTGACATTCCTCCTGCCCTAGCCAGATTTTATTATGAAAGATTTGAAACCTCATTTCTTTTCTTCAGTTCTCCAACCGGAATGAGCATCATTAATAGAGATGCTAGGAATGCACAACTATTGTGCTTTTAGGCCCCAAAAAATCATGTTCTGAGAAGTTAGCTGTTTTCCATTTTTCTCATAGTGCTGGAAAGTCATCTGAGGAGGATGAAGTCATCCAAGACAGCTGGTGAAACACACAATTTCCCTTGATAGCTACTGACAGGATGTAATGAGCCACCCAATCAAGACATTCTCAAGGGCTGAGTTCTTTGAATAACCCTAGTCTTTTCATTTTTATTTCTCACAACTCCACCACACCAGGAATTAAAGGCTAGTTCTTGATCTAAATTATTTTATTTTTATTCCTCACCCGAGGATATTTTTCTACTTATTATCAGATAGAGTGGGAGGGAGGGAGGAAGAGAGACGGAGAGAAACATCAATGTGATAGAGCCACATCAACCGGTTGCCTCCTGCACAACCCGACCAGGGCCGGAGACTAACCGCAACTGAGGCACATGCCCTTGACCAGAATCTAACCTGGAACTCATTGGTCCGAGGGCGTACGCTCTAACCGCTGAGCCAAACCAGCCCAGGCAAATTCATCTAAATTAATCGGATTGTTAGTTTTTTTTTTTTTTTTTCTCTGCTGGTTTTTCTTACCCTCGCACTTATGGCTGGGGAAAAAAATTAACTACACATCAGCATCATGCAGGCCTTTTAAAGATGTCCCTTTTTAACCAGGCCGGTGTGGCTTGGTGGTTGAGCATCAACCCATGCACCAGGAGGTCGCCAGTTCAATTCCCCAGTGGGGGGCATGCAGGAGGTGGCCAATCAATATTCTCTCTCATTGATGTTTCTAGCTCTCTCCCTCTCCCTTCCTCTCTCTCTAAAATCAATTTAAAAAGATGTTCCTTTTTGCATCTAGATGCCAACTGTATGAATATTCACTGAGCAATACTTTAAAATGTCTCATGTTTGAAAATTTTTATAATAAAATGTTGAGGAGAATGTCACTTTCTCAGAGACTACTATTTGCGTCTTCGTGAGTAGCAAAAACCAAAAGTATTTTGGAGAATATAGTTCAGGGAGGAAACAAATCCAGACAGTGGTTTCTAACAGCTTTCCACTTGCACAGGGAAAACAGGCAATGAAAGTTACTTCAGACTTCATGAACTGTGAACCTTTCCGTGGCAATAGCTTCTTTCAGCCTCTCTCTTCCAAACTAAGATGTCCACAGAAAACTCTTTCGTATTAAACTTAGAAGTAGTATATGATCCAGAAATTCCACTTCTAGGTATATATTAATACACAAAAGAATTGAAAACAGGGACTCAAACCGCTACTTGTATGCCAGTGTTTATAGGAGCATTATTCACAATAGTGCAAACGTAGAAGCAATGCATGCATGCCTACTGTAGAATGAATGGATAATAACATTCCATATATTAGAATACTAGTCAGTCATAAAAAGGGATGAAATTCTGAAATATACTACAACATAGATGGACCTTAAAAACATTATGATATGAAACAAGCCAGACACAAAAGGTCAAATATTGGCTGATTCTGCTTATATGAGGTGCTTAGAATAATCAAATTCATAGAGACAGAAAGTACAATAGAGGTTGCCAGGGGCTGGGGGAAGGAGCAATGGAGAGTTAGCGTTTAATGGGTACAGAGTTTCAGTCTGGGATGATGGAAAAGTTCTGTAGATATATATATAGCAGTGATGGTTGCAAACAATGTAAGTATGATTGATGCTACTGAACTGTACACTTAAAAATGGTTAAAATGGTAATTTTTATGTTATGTATACTTTACCACAATAAAAAAATTATTTTGGAGAGGATAGTTGCACTGTCAATCGGGAGTCAAGTGAACAGTACCCTGACATTGAGCCCATTTCTCATCCGCCCCAATTCATACTCTGCGTTAGGTTACTAGCATGTTCCCTCCCATAATGCTTTGCTTCATTCTCCACCCAAATGTAGTTAACTGAAATGAAGCAAGAAAATCTTCAGAAACTGCCTATGCATTTTCGAGAGATCTTAATATGGTTGTATGATTTTCAACCGAACAATAATGAAAGGTTTTCCCATGAGACTCAAACTCGCCTTTTTGAATTAGGAACCTTGCTTATTGGGGATGGTGAGCATGGGGCGTGTTCGGTAGCTTTGCGCAGTGGCAGTATCGTAGCCAATGAGGTTTATCCGAGGCGCGATTATTGCTAATTGAAAACTTTTCCCAATACCCCGCCGTGACGACTTGAAATATAGTCGGCATTGGCAATTTTTGACGGTCTCTACGGAGACTGAATATTCCAGTTGAAAAGGACAGAAATTTTTTTCGTTTTTGTGCATCCATGGGCAGTTACAGATGCCGTCTCCGGTAAGCTTTTACAAACTTATACTTCCGTAAGTTCGTTTGTAAGCTCTTAACTGGGTAGTTTGATTTCGCCAAGTGTTCATACATGGAAAATGCTTTCTTGTTAAAGCTTTCCTGTTTTGTCCATGTTGCCTCTTGTTCTTGCCACGCTCACATTTGAGGTTTATCTTCTGTGGAAAGGCTCCCTCTAGCCTCTGCCCCAGGCATGTGCACCCGCATCCGTTGCTACTTGTTGCTGTTTCGGTTCGCCCTCGCGCTGCCTTCCCACCGCTCAGTTTCTCACTCAAAATTCGAGTCCGTACCGTCACCTCTGTGACGTTATGGTGATTTGCATAAAATTCCCCAGCATCCCCAGCGAATGTACGCTCACTTCCAAAATCTGAACCTTCCAGGCGAGATGGTCCCAAAACAAGAAGCTTCCCATGCATACGGGCCTGAAATGTAACTGCTCCAAGGGGAACGCGTCAGATCCACGAACTCGCTGGCAGTCGCTCACCCTCAGTGTAAAAGCCGTTGCCATCTTCGGGGAGCGTGGGTCGTGATAATGGCACCCAGCTTTGCGCAGTGGCAGTATCGTAGCCAATGAGGTTTATCCGAGGCGCGATTATTGCTAATTGAAAACTTTTCCCAATACCCCGCCATGACGACTTGAAATATAGTCGGCATTGGCAATTTTTGACAGTCTCTACGGAGACTGACTCATATTCGTCTTAAAGAGAGTAAGTGTTTTAGTACTCAAAAGCGTTTTTTAATTCTGAAATCATTTCTTGACTAGTAATGTGCCTTTGGCTTTCTTCTGTTTTTCGCTTATCAGTTTTAGGAGTTATTGAGTCAGTCTCTCCGGGGTTTTGCGGAGTAGGTGGGTGTGGCGTTTATTGTTTTAAGGGTCACGCACCGTCTCCTGTACCTGGCAGTACAGCTCCGAGACCCTCTTTCTCAGCAGGTAGTGTGCATTTGGCTGTGACAATTTCATGTACATCCCAAAACCCAGCTAATGGCAGCGTCCACTAATATTCCATCCCCATTGTATAGGTAGGCAACCCCTTCCCGAAAGAGTCAAGTGGAAGGGAATCTGAAAGCATCGCATCCAAATGCATTGCCGATCTAACAAACGAACAAAGATTACAATTTTGATTCATTCACACCGGATGGCGATTGTTGTGTTGGCTGTTATCATTTTTTAAATTTAGCAATCTAAGGGAAAAGAGGTCAGTGCTCCGACCAAATAGGTATTGCATGTTTTAAAAATTCTATGACACACCAGTGTGCCCGCCGCAGCACACCGGTTGAAAATTGCTGTTTTATAATCTAAACAAGTCCACCTACCCTTTTTCTTTCCTCCATGACATTGACTTCTTTTGGAGTCCAAGGCAGTTATCTTGTAGAATGTCGTCTCACATTGTGGCTTCATCTGATTATGTCCCCTGTGGTGTTAACATGTTCCTTTGACCCTCGTACTTCCTGTAAAGTAGAAGTTAGACTTGGAAGCTTGATTAGATTCAAGAGAACTTCAGAGGTAAGCTTTGTGAACTTTGTACGGTATCTTCCACTATTAGTGATGCTGAGTTTAAGCACCTGGTTAAGGCAGTAACTGCTCTCTCTCTTTAGTGTAAACTAATAGAGTTCCTCATGTTGTAGTGACCCCCAACCATAAAATTATTTTCGTTGCTACTTCATAACTGTAATTTTGCTACTGTTATGTCTTAGGCGACCCCTGTGAAAAGGTCGTTCGACCCCCAAAGGGGTCGCAACCCACAGGTCAAGAACCACTGGAAGGGTATTTTTTCCTTATTAATCAATAATCCACAGATGAACAGCCCTGATATAAGGACCATTTGGCACTCATATCCCTTTTCTTTTTTTCACAGCCCACTACCCTGAACCACTTTCTAATCAGGCACCAAGATGTCACGGCTGAGTAAGATAAATTAACGTCACTTCTTCTCTGGAACCCAGGGTAGGTTTCCTAGGATCAGGGCCTGTGTTCCCAGGAAGTCAAGGATCCCCTGACAAGCCAATGTGTCAGAACCCAGCAAATGTGATGAACAGAAGGAGTCAGTAATAACTACTGAAAGGGGCATCCTGAAGACTCCACATTGATTATGGCACCTGCAAGAGTTGCCAGTATGTGCCACCCAGAGTCTGAAGTTTTAAGGAGCTATAAATAGCCTTGACAGTGTGGTCTGATAATGTACTCCAACCATTTCTTTCCACTTTAGCTGCTAACCTGGGTGTCAAAGCAGGCCTGATGAAATAGAAGATGGGTGCTTCCTCCCCTGGCAACTTTTGTATGGATCAGTAAGTCACATGGGCCCTGGCCGGTGTGGCTCAGTTGGTTAAGTGTTGTCCCATGCACCAAAAAGGTCGCAGGCTTGATTCCCAGTTAGAGCACTTGACCAGGTTGCAGGCTCATCCCCAGTAGAGGGTGTGCAGGAGGCAGCCAATAGATATTTCTCAGGTCAATGTTTCTTTCTCTCTCTCTCTCAATCTCTCTCCTTCTCCCCTGTTCCCTAAAATCAATTAAAAATATATATTTTAAAAAAGAAAAGAAAAAAGTCAGGTGGTGGTCTGGCAAACATTGACCCATGTGATTTTCTTAGAATTTATAACAAGTAAGTAAAATAATGACTAATTTGTAAGCAAACACAAGAAAGAAAGGATGGAAAAAACACCAAGAAAGATGACCAAATAGCTTAAGGAAAGCAAAACAATATTTAAAAAAAAAACAGGCAAAATTTATGGAACATGCATGTGATATTTTACTCAGCTCTCTATTGGAATCTCCCTTTGGCTGGGTAGTTTGAGTTCCAATTACTTTTTTCAATGAAGTAAAATTCACATAACATAAAATTAACCATTTAAAAATATGTTTTTATTGATTTTTTTAGAGAGAGAGGAAGGGAGAGATAGAAACATCAATGTGAGAGAAATATGGATTGGCTGCCTCCTGCACGCCCCCTACTGGGGATCAAGCCCGAAACTTGGGCATGTGCCCTGACAATGGAACCAGGACCTCTCAGTCCATGGGAGGATGCTCAATCCGCTGAGCCACACTGGCCAGGCTAAAATTAACCATTTTAAAGTGGGTCCATGTGATTGTTTTTTTAATCCTCACCCAAGGATATTTTTCTATTTATCTTCAGATAGAGTAGTAGAGTGGGAGAGAGGGTGGAAGGGAGACAGAGAGAAACATTGACGTGAGAGGGACACATTGACTGGTTGCCTCCTGCACAACCCCGACCAGGGCCAGGGACAAACCGCAACCGAGGTTCTTGCCCTTGACTGGAATCAAACCTGCCAGTCACTGGTCCACAGGCCGACCAAACCGGCCAGGGCAGTCCATGTGATTTTTACATAGTATTGTTTTGTGTTTCACAACTTAATTATTTTTCTGGTTACAAAGTTACCGAATGTTTGTATATAAAATCTAAACATTGCATATAAAGACCCCACTGAAATTCCACCTCCACCGGAGAGGAGATAGCCACAGGTAGGGGAGATTATTCCTCCAAATTGCTCTATTTGTCGCCATAAGAAATGTCCAAACCTGTAGAGAATTTTTACAAGAGTTTATTTGAGCCAAACCAACGATATATGCCGGCGAGTCTCAAATGCTCTGCAGAATAACAGTTTTGCAGCTTCTTCTTCTTCTTTGTTTTAAATCCTCACCGGAGGAGCCTGGCCAGTGTGGCTCAGTGATTGAGCGTTGACCCATGCACCAAGAGGTCACTGGTGAGGGCACATGCCCAGGTTGTGATCCAGGTCTCCAGTGGGGGGCATGCAAGAGGCGGCCAATCGATGTTCTCTCTCATTGATGTTTCTCTCTCTCTCTCCCTCCCCCTTCTTCTCTCTAAAATCAGTAAAGAAAAAGAAAATTTAAATCCTCACTGGAGGATACTTTTTCCATTTATCTTGGAAAAGGGAGGTGGAGAGAGAAAGGGAAACATTGACTGATTGCCTCCCACACAACCCCCGACCAGGGCTGGGAACGAAACTGCAACCAAGGTACATGCCCTTGACTGGAATTGAACCCTCATTTCTTTGGTCCATGGGCCAACACTCTAACCACTGAGCCAAACCGGCCAGGGCTTGCAGCTTCTTTTTATGCATTTGAGATTAAGGAGAGAACTAAGGAAGGTGACATGAAGGTGGGAGGAAGCAACTCAGGGATGGGAATTCAGGAGAGTTAAGATTATGTGCTTTCTTGGGAGGTCTGAAAGGGGGCATTTCAAAGGTGTGTTAACCTAGATGTACAGAAACAATGGACAGGGTTTGCTTAAAACCTTTCACTAAAAAAGTTATAGGCCTGGGACATGACTACCTACCATGACCTGCCCAGTTAGGAATTTATGTTTAGATCACACTGTGAGGTTACTTTCTATAGAACCCCTTTTTTCGTCCACATGTTCATATGTCAACATAATTCTGAACCAGCATTGGATTATCCTCTACATATAGTTCTACTACTTTCTTTTTGTTTCTGCTAAATAATATATTATGGATATATTTCCATGTCAGCACACAGCTCCCCTCTTCCTGTATGGCTGTATCCCACTGCAGCTGACCAATCCCCTACGGATGAACATTTGAGTTGTGTCCAGTTTTTTCTGATTGTAAGCAATGCTGATAAACATCCTTGGATGTGCATCTTTGCCTACTCATGGGATACTTCCAGGGCAATTTTGCTTACTTGTGGATATTTCTAGGGGAAATGTTTATAGGTGAGATCGCCTACACAAAAGCCATGCGTATTTTGCATTGTAAGAGATGTCCCCCCGCCATGCTCACTTCGACAGCACATATACTAAAATTGGAACAATACAGAGAAGATTAGCATGGCCCCTGCACAAGGATGGCAGGAAAATTTGTGAAGCAGCCCAGCCGGTGTGGCTCAGTGGTTGAGCATCGACCCATGCACCAAGAGGTCACTGGTTCAATTCCCAGTCAGGGCACATGCCCAGGTTGTGGGCCCAATCCCAGTGGGGGGCATGCAGGAGGCGGCCAATCGATGTTCTCTCTCATCGATGTTTCTATATCTCCCTTTCCCTTCCTCTCTCTCTAAAAATCAATAAAGAAAAAAAATTTTAAAAAAAAGTTCATGAAGCATTCCATATTTCTGAGAACAGACTGTGATAGTAGATGGGGGACAGGGGGTTGAGGGGCTGGGTGAAAGAGGTGAAGGGATTAAGAAGTACAAATTGATGGTTACAAAATAGTCATGGGGATGTAAAGAACAACATAGAGAATATAGTAAATAATATTGTAATAACTATGTATGCCAGGGGGGTACTGGAAATATACTTTGTAAATTATACGATTATCTAACCACTGTGCTGTACACCTGAAACTAATACAAATAATATTAAATGTCAACTGTAATTAAAAAATAAAAAGAAAAGAGGTGCCCCCAAGTTGGCCCTCCCAGGAGCATCTGGAGAATGTTCGCTGTGTATGTTTGGACGTGCTCTGCAGTTTTCACAGGACTCTCCCTGTTAGGGAGGGGGAGAGGGAGGAGGGTGAACTCATATCCAGTTCCAACACTTGTTTGTTCTCCAGCCCCTTCCCAGGCAGATAGCAGGGAGAAGGGGCTGGATTGGGTGAGGTAATCCTGACCCTCTCCCCTTCCTCCATGTAAGGAAATATCCTTGGAACCATCAGCCCCTGATGGAGCCGACCCCCACCCAACTCTCCCACCCTGTGGCCTGAGCCAGCCTGGACCCACTGGCTCCAGGGGTTGGAAAAGGGGGACCCCAAGGACTATTTCAGCAGGAAAAGGTTCCACCAGTCCCCAAACAATCATCTTAGTGTTGAAGTCACTGCAGGATGTCTGCAAGAATCACTAACTTCTCTAGGTTAAAAATATCCCATGCCCGAGGGGCCCTCAGTATCCATCTCAGAAGAGAGCTGGCTCACAGCTTTCTATCACTGGGAAAATTAACTGAGGCCAGTTTTTTCCCCACCGCGAAGCTTTGAAGCTAGACTTTCTGGGTTCAAATCCTCTCCACTATTCACTAGCTACGTGACCCTAGGCCACTTATTTAACTTCTCTGTGCCTCAGTGTCCCTGGCTGTAAAAGCAGTGCCAGGATCATATCTATCTCAGAGGCCATGGGTCTCCACCCTGGCTGTGCATGAGAATCACCTGGGGAGCTTTGAAAAATTCTGATGCCCAGGCTGCATTCCAGGCCAATTAAATTAGAATTTCTGAAGATTAGTCCTGGGCAATGTGTGTGTGTGTGTGTGTGTGTGTGTGTGTGTATATATATATATATATATATATATATATATATATATATATATATAATCTTCCTAGGTGATCCCATGTGCCACCAAGGAAGAGGCTTCTTGCCATAGAGAGTTTATGGGTGTCAAATGAGATACTATAGGACAAGTGCTTCCAGTGGTACCTGACACAGAGTTAAATGCTTTAGTGGGGGTTATGGGACCAAGTATCCAAGACTGGGAGGTGGTCAGGGAAGGCTTCCTGGAGGAGGGGGTGCCTGACCTGTGAACTGAAGGAGGAAAGGAGGAAAGAGGACAGGATGCATTTCAGCAGGAGCAACAGCACCTGCAGGGGTCTGAAGCCAGGAGGATGTGGCCCTTTGCAGAAACTGAAAATCATTCCCTGTGACTAGAGCTGAGAAAGGAAAAAAGGAGAGCTGGGGAGAAGCCACATTGCACTGGTTCCTCTAATGAGGTCAGAGGTCATGAAAAATCACTGGGCTTTATTATGGTGTCATGAAAGTTTTAAGCAGGGCAATAAATGACCTAGACAGGGACCCCCCCCTCCCCAACACCACCAAATTCAGAAGCCGCAAAGCCTTTTCAAGGCACGTGTCCAAGCCAGATGGGAAACTTGAACTTACTAAGAGGCTGTGAAACAACCCCCACACGCCCTTCATGAGCCAGCACATGCACTCTGGAGTCAGACGGTCCTGGGTTTGAATCCTGACTTTGCCACTTTGTACATGTGTGGCCTTGGGCAGGTGACTATTTATGAATCTCAGTTGCTTAGCCTGTAAAAGAGTCATAACCCCCACATTGGATCTTTGCAAGGATTAAATGAGATAATAATGTAAAAGATTATTCTAATATAGTTATTATGTAATAATTATTAATATTATTACTACTATTCATGACCTTGATTTTGCAACCCTCTGATGGTTGGATAAATGCCCAAATCTAGCCTTTGCTCTCCTAGCCCTAAAGTTTCACTTGGGTTCTCGCAGCCCTGGGTTCTCAGCCCTTTTCCTGCATTTTGGTTATAGTTGTTGCATCCACGTAACAACCTTGAGAGGTATATGTTTTATTATCCAGATTTTACAGTTAAGGTAACTGAGGCTCAGTGTGGTTAAGCCACTTGTCCCAAATCACCCAGCTGCGTATCAGACCTGTAGAACCTTATGCCCATTGTACTGATGAGAAAGCGGAGGCTCAGAAAGATGAGGTATCATGCCCAAGGCTGCAGAGTTAACAGGTGGCAGAGTTGGGATTTGAACCCTTGTTTGTCTTGGGACTCCTGGACCCTAAAGGGTTTCCCCCAGAGGGCTGCAGTGCCTGCTAGGACCCACTCTTTGGGTCAATTGGCTCATCCTTGAGATAAGTAGAGGAGGCTGGAAACTTTCAGTCTTGCTGTCCCTATTCTGGGGCCCTCAGCATACATTTCTGATCACTAACCCCTCCTTCTGGAATGCCCTTCCCATGGCCTCCTATTCTCCAAAAATCGGGTCAGAGTTAGCTCTGTTCCAGGAAACCTTTTCCAAGCCTCATTTGATTCATGTTAATGTCTGCAGTGTCATTTTTACAATGCAGTTGTATTTTATTTTGAAAATATTAATTCATTCTGGGAATAGGTACAATTGCATATGTGGTTCAAAATTCAAAAGATCCCACAGGGTATTTAGTGAAATCTCCTTCCCACTCCTGACCCCCAGCCACACCGTTCCCCCACCCCACCCCACCCCCACCCCTTGCTGGGTGACACTAGAGTTTATTTATTCTTCCAGAGATGCTCCAGCGTGTATAAGTATCTCAACCAAATGCATTATTTCCCATTTTTCTCCACAAAGATACACATTACATGCCCTGGCCGGTTTGGCTCAGTGGTTAGAGCATTGGCCTGCGGTCCAGAGAGACCCGGGTTTGGTTCCCGCTAAGGGCACATACCTCGGTTGCAGTTTGTCCCCAGCCCTGGTTGGGTCGTGCAGGAGGCAGCCACTCGATGTGTCCCTTTCACGTCGATGTTTCTTTCTCTCTCTCTCTTCCTCTCTTTCCCTCCCACTCTATCTGAACAAAAAATGGAAAAATGTCCTCAGGTGAGGATTAAAAAAAAAAAAAAAAGGTACACATTACACACCCTGTTCAGTTTTTGGGTTTGTTTTTTAGATCTTAGAACTGTTTCATGTCAGTACATAATGAGTTTCCTCCATCTCTTCTGTGGCTACATAGTTTTCCATTGTACAACTGTATGTAATTTATTTTAACCAATCTCCCATTGACGGACATTTGGGTCGTTTCCAGTTCTTTGCTCTTAAAAACAGCACTATAGCTAAGAACCCTGTACTTGAGTCTTGTCATCCTAGAAAGCTCTGTGAATGGCCTGCGATAAAAGAAAGAGGATTGGGCTGGGTGCCAGGATACTGGGGTTCTCATCCTGATCCTCCAGCTAATTCCACAGCCCAGTCCACTCATCTCTTTGTACCTTGGTGTCCCCAGCCTTTCATTCTTTCAAAAAAAAAAAAAAAATATATATATATATATATATATATATATATATATATTTAAACTTAAAAAAAAAACTGATTTTAGAGAGAAAGAGGAAGGGAAAGAGAGCTCAAATTTTTTTAAATACAAATTTTATTTCTTTATTGATTTTTTTTTTCTTTATTGATTTTAGAGAGAGAGGAAGGGAGAGGAAGAGAGAGATAGAAACATCAATGAGAGAGGCCGTCGATTGGCCGCCTCCTGCATGCCCCCCACTGGGGATCGGGCCCACAACCTGGGCATGTGCCCTGGCCGGGAATCAAACTGGTGACCTCTTGGTGCATGGGTCGATGCTCAACCACTGAGCCACACCAGCTGGGTGAGATCAATTTGTTGTTTCATTTATTTATGCATTCATGGTTGATTCTTTTTTTTTTTTTCTTTCCATTGGTTGATTCTTGTATGTGTCCTGACCCAACCCACAACTTTGGTCTATCAGGACAATGCTCTAACCAACTGAGAGCTACCCAGCCAGGGCCTTCAAACAATATTTACTGAATGCCCTCCATTCACTGGTGAAAAGCACTGAACAAGGTAGGCAGTCTCTCACCTCAGAGTGCTGACATTTTAATGGAGGAGGGAGAGACAAATAATAAATAATAATAAACAGGTAAATAAATAAATACTGAACATAATGTCAGAAGGTGAAAGTAAATAAGTCAGGATAAAAGGATAGGGTCTGATGGGGGACGCAAAGAGTTTAGAGAAAATGTTTCGGACCTGCAGAGATGATGTGTGAACTGAGACCTCAATGATGAGCAGGAACAGCCGTGCCAAGATCTGAGAAGAACATTTCAGACAGGGGCTCACAGCTGCGAAGGCTCCAAAGTCAGAATGACATTGCTGTGCTCGAGGGACATAGTGAAGGCCAGTGTGGAATGTAATGACCAGGGGAGGCTGGAAAAAGACAAAATCCGAGGTGTGGCCTCAGAGACCCTGTAAAGAGTCTGGATTTTATTCCAAGGGCAACAGGAAACCACTGGAATGTTTAAGCAGGGGAATGAGGATGAGACTTAATATACATTTTAAAAACATTACATGTGACTCTGTCATTCTACTCCTAAGTATGTATCTAGGAGAAATGAAAACATATGTCCAGACAAAGACTTCTATGTGAATGTTCATGGCAACTTCATTCATAGTGGCCAATACTGGAGAAATAACCTAAATATCCATCAACGGGACAATGGAAAAACAAACAGTGGTACAGCCATACAGTGGAGTACTACTCACTCATGAAAAGGAGCAAATTCTTGAAACATACAACAACATTGATGGATTTCATGAACATGCCAAGCCAAAGAAGCCAGACCTCCCCATGCCCTGCAAAAAAAAGAAAATAACACATGTATAATTCCATTTATATAAATGCAAACTAATCTATAGTGACAGAAAGCAAATCAGTGGTTACCTGGGGCCAGTGGGTGGGGAGATCAACTTGAAGAGGCATGGAGGAATGATGGAATGTTCTGGATCTTGATTGAAGTTGTAGTTATATGTGTGTATACATCTGTCAAATCTCACAGAACTAGTCTATTTGAATGGTGCATTTTACTGGATATAAATTATACATCAATAAAGTTGATTTTTAAAAAGGATAACATTGCTCCATAGTTGATGAGATTGTTTTATCTCCCTGTAAAACTCTACCTATCCAGAATGGTCTATCATTGGCTGCCTTTAAAATCTTTCTTCTTCCTCTTTTCTTTAAGTAATGGGGCTCAGTTATACCCAAAGCTCACCCTACAGACTATTTCCTCAGTACCTTGCAAAAACACCAAACAAAAATACCATTTCAAAAGAGGTGTATTTTTTTTTCCTTTTAAAATGTAAGCTCCTCAAGAGCAGGGACAGTGTTTTCTTGTATGTTCTATTGTGCCTAGTACACTGTAAATGATCAATAAATATTGATGGGAAAAATAAAAATTAAAAAAAGGATAACATTGGCTTCTGGTGGCAAATAGAGTCTGGGGGCCTCGTTTGGAGGTTAGTGCAGTAGTCCAGGTGGTGGCTTGGCTGCCACTATAGAGATGACAGGAGTGGTGGAAATAGGGGAGAGTTGCAGGTTATGCGTGGCAGGTTGGTGGGCAGGACAGGCTATGGAGGGTGAGAATAGGGAGGACTCAGAGATGGCATCCAGGTGGGGGGCCCTTAACTGACCTGGGGGAGACTGAAGGGAGAGCAGCTTTGGAGGGAAATCCAGCTCCCTTCACCCCCATTAGGGCTGGATAATCTCTTGGGATCCCTCTGACCCAACAATTCTTTGTGCATAAGCCCTCCCTTACCAAGTAGGTATGAAATGTCAGTTATTGAGAAGAATCCTCAGCATTCTCACCTCATGGATGAGAAAGCTGGGACTTCAAGGGG
Organism: Tadarida brasiliensis; assembly: GCA_030848825.1. Classification (NCBI taxonomy): domain Eukaryota; kingdom Metazoa; phylum Chordata; class Mammalia; order Chiroptera; family Molossidae; genus Tadarida; species Tadarida brasiliensis. The sequence continues at coordinate 11,043,990 of CM061277.1, read as the reverse complement.
TTCATTTACTTTCCTGGAATCCTCTGACTGGTAACTGAGAATAGCGGGGTTCCAGTTCAGCTCTCATTTTCTGCTATATTCTTTCATTTTTCCTGAGTGTTTCTCTGCTCCAGCTCAACTTCTTTGACTACACAAGACTTTGGGGGACTACACACATCAAGAAGTGTCGCAGACTCCAGCCATGATTTTTGCTGTAACTGAGAATCCACTGTATTATAACTTACTTAATGTTTTTCTATAAACAACCCAATTTTTTTTTTTTACTTAATTTCATCCTAAACCATATATTGGTTTATGTGCTGATTAAGTATTTTTCTAACATACATAAATACCAACTATTAAAGTAAGAAATCTTTGTCCATATACCATTTACATGTCTCTCATTTCACTGGTGGCCCTTGTAACACATTTGGGGGAATTCTTCATGGGGTCACCTTAAAGTATTATGTGTGAGTCAGTGTGCATGAAATGTCTAGTATATATTTATCTAGATACAGTTGTTATGGACAGCGCTTTGTCAGCACCCAGCAAAAGGACCGACAGTGCACTTAACCTCTGATGCAGCTCTTCTGCTTCTAGGAATTGATCTTCAGGAAACAACTAAGGATGTGCTCCAAGATTTAACTACAAGGATGTTCTTCTCAGCATTGCTAATTATAGCGAAATCTTGGAGATAACTAAATTTAACAAGGGAACTGGTAAACGCTGGTACAGTTATACAATAGAATGTTATTTTGCCTCCAAAAATGATGTTTTAGAAAAATATTGAATGCCCTGGTTTCAGCAGTGTGAAATATGCATATAAAAATGCATATTTAAACATTTTATGTATACAGTATAGATATTTATGTGTGTGTGTGTATGTGTAAAAGAATGATCTAGAAGACTGTATAACTGGGCATTCAGTTTTTTGGATTATGGACAGTTTTAATTTTCATCTCTTAGTTTATTTATTTATTTATTTATTTATTTTCCTTTCTAAATATCTTCCTACAAGGAACAACTATTGCTTTTGTAAAGAAAATGTCCACATTTATATTCTAAGCTCTGGAATTTATTCTTCTAAATCCTTTATTTAAATTTTTTTCTTTATTGATTTTTTTTTTAGAGAGAGAGGAAGGGAGAGGGAGAGATAGACAGACACATCTATGAGAGAGACACTGACTGGCTGCCTCCTGCATGCCCCCCACTGGAGATTTGGCCCACAACCTGGGCATGTGCCCTGACTGGGTATGGAACGGGCTACCTTTTGGTGCATGGGTGGATGCTCTACCACTGAACCACACTGGACTGTAGTTTTCCTTTTAATATCTATGATGGAGTCCCTTCTGCTCCATGCAGAGGTTTGGAAGTCTCCTTCTGGGAAGAGTGGACATGTGGAAGATGAAGGGATATATAACTTCCAAAGTACTGAATCTGGCCCCAAAGGCTGGGCTGCGAGTTACACTGCCATAGGCTCATAGGGCAACCCGAGGAAAGGTCCTCCAAAGGTTCCTGGCCTTGCCTGATACTGATTTAGTGTTCTCCTGGGAGGTGATGTACTGGGACACAGGAGGACAAATCTGACTCTCCGCGGGACAGACATGTGATGAGTAAGTGACTGATGTATGGACAGACACAGGTCAGACTGAGATAGCAAGACAGGCAGATGGATCTGTCAGCCCGATGGTCAGGCATGTGACTTTGAGATGGACAGAAAGACTGACAGGAGGGCCTGGAGGCCTGGGAGCCACCCACCTGCCCGCTGGGCCGCGAGGGGGCGCCGCCGCCCCGCCCAACGTCGCCCACCGTCCAGGCTGAGAGCCCGCTCGCGGACAGCGGAGGGGGCGGGGCTGGCGTGCGCACGGGGCGGGACCAAGATGCTCGCGGGGGCGACCGTGGGCGGGGCGCGCGTGCTCGCGGGGACGCCGGGGGCGGGGCGCGCGGGGGGCGCGGGCGCGCGCGGCGGCGGCGCGTTCCGTTTCGGGCCGAGGCTCACGGCGGAAAAGTTGCGGGGCTGAGAGGAGCGGCCCCGGGACGGGCAGCGAGCGCGACGTCGAGCCGGTTCCCGGAGCCCACGGCCCCGCCATGGACGACCTCGGTGAGTGAGCGGGAGGCCGAGGGAGGAGGCAGCGAAGGGCGCGCGGCCCCGAGCCCGGCGGGCGCGAGCGAGCGAGCAGCGGGGCCGCGGGATCCCACCCTTGGTGGCCTGGGTCCCCGCTTCGTCCCTGCCGGCCGGGGCTCCGCGGGGCTGGGATCTCGGGCTGGGCCTGAGTCCCGGACCAGGCGGGCCCCGTCGCTGTCCTCACAGCCGCCACCCCCAGCCTCGGGGACAACCCCTCCTCTGGACCCCGGACCTCGGGAACCCACCCCCATCTCCCAGACCAGCCCCAGGGACCAGCGTGCACCCCAGGGACCCACCCCGTCCACTGCCTGGACCAGACCACCTCCCCAGCTGTGGGACCTTCACTTCACAGACCGCTCCCCCATCTCCACCTCACAAATTGACCACCCAATTCGGGGAGCAGCTAGTCCCTCAATTCCAGGACGTGCTCCCACCCCTTCGAGGACCGCTCCCACTTCAGGGATACCCTCTGGGAGCCCACCCCTTTCATGTCACTAGTCAGATTCACAAGTTAGAGATGGGCCTCACCTCTACAAAGCCAAGCTCCCCATGTGCCCCACAAACCCCCCACTTCAGGTCTGGTCACCGAGTTTCATGGACTGGCCACTCCGTTTCACTGACTGCTCTCTCCTCTCTGTGTACCGCGGTCCCCTTATATCATAGACCAGCCTGATCTTAGAAGAGTAAGCTGGGGAGACAGGATTCTCACCCCACTCCCAGACGCTGGTGAAATGCCAGGGGAATAAGGAGGGAAGTGGGCCTCAAGGTATGGCCATCTTTGAACTTGTCCTGGCTGGCAGAGTCCCTCCACCCCGCCCAGCATCAGACCTTGCTGGAAGCCACACAGGAAAGGAGGACAAGATGCCTGGAACAGAGTTTTACTGTTTTCATGTTATTGGAGCTCCCAAACTACTCTTTTCACTCCAGTCTTGATTTGCTGTTAGGGCAGGAGAAAGTGTCTCCTGGAACCAGACACTAAACCCAAGGGGGTTGGTGCCAGGGTTCTAGGAATGCCTTGAGTGGCCTGAACCCTGGGGTGGGAGGATTCACTCTTCTTCCCCTTCATGGCTGTAGCTGGAAGGCCTCTGAGCTGGGGAGGTGAGGAGGGGGGAAAAGTTTCTTCTCTGTAGGAGCCTTGTCTCGCCTCTGTGGACTGTGGGTGCCTTGTATGACCACTGATGCTTTCTCTGTCTCAGGCTCTGAGGAGTGGATTCATCCACTCCTGAACTGATGAGCCTCCCCAAGTGCACAGGGCACTAAGTTAAGACTGGCTGTTTGTAGGCACTGGACTTCCAAAGGGACAGGGAGGAGGACTGGGACTTCACTGCTTCCTGGCAGCTTCTTTTGGGATCATTACCCCCCACCCCATCCTGGAGTTGGGGGTGGTGTACAATCCTGCCTGTTTTGCGGAGTGCGATGGCTGCCAAGCATAGTTCTGCCTTTGGGTCAGGCTTGGCACCCATTTTTCCAACACACTCAAGGTTGGCATGGCTTCCAGGCAGGTATTTTTTTCACATAAAAATAAGTAAGCTTAAAGGAGGCTGGGGGATAGTTTTTAAATAAGGATCTGAAAGTCTCAAGGCTTTCCCAGTGAGAACTGAGGAGCAGTTACAGTTTCTAAAATGCTGATGTGCTTCTGTTCTATACAGTCCCGGTGCTGTTTGAAGGACTGAGAAAGTCTTTGTAGAGTTTGCAGTCGAAGTCCTGAATTCCTGTCTTCCGACAGTCTTCCATGTAGGGCCAGGAAACTGAGGTAGTCTCTGAAAGGAAAGAGAGTGTACTGGCAGAGGGGATTATGGGACTTTAAATTTGCTGTTTATGGAGTTCTTCCCCATACTTCAACTTCCCATCCTCACAGCAACCCTTTATAAGAACTCCTTAGGGCCACTGCTATCATTACTACCTGCCTTTTACAGATTGAGAAAATTGAGACTAAGAGAGGTTGATTCACTTGCCCAAGGCTGCACAGCCACAAAATGACAAAACCAGGACTAGAAGCCCAGTCCTTAGCTTGTAGATCTGCAGCTCATGTGTACCCAGAGGCCTTTCTTCCTGAGGAGGGGGTGAGCTGCACTCGAAGGAAGGGTCGCAACAGGGTGATGGCTGCCACCTGTAACTTCTGCTGCTTTCCACCCCAGACTCCCCAGTTGTTTGGATCCTGACTGCCCGACTTCCTTGGCCTAAGCTCCCAGGGGGCCAGCCACGCCTGGCTGACCAGAGCCTGGGGTGGGAGGAATGGGGCGTGCAGGAGGGGAGAGGAATTTGCCTCTGTGCTCAGGCCCCATCAGCTGTCTGGCTGACTGCTCAGCACCCTGCCCGTCAGCTGTTTTCCTTAGTTAGGGTAGACACAAAGGCCAGGCCTCTTGTTTTTATTTTTCTCCCGAGTGCCCTCAGCTGTGAACCTCCTGGTCCCTGAAGCAGGGGAGAGCTTATAGTCCGTCCTGTGGCAAGCTTTGAGGGGAAAAGAGTCTGTGCTGTGACTTTGTTTTTCAGACTTAAAAAAATTGGGGAACTCTCCCTTCCCCATAGCTGCTAGCGACAGACTCTCCATGTGCTATTTAATAAGTTACAAATTTATAGCTCTTTGGGCAGAAAAACATAAACACAGCCTTTCCCTGTGTGTTCTCTCTGCTTTGTGCTTTCGGGTGGCTGCTGGTGGCTTTTCTCATTACTGTTTAGACGCTGGTTTGGCTGGGAGTTCGCCCTGTTCTCTGGCCGGAGTTTCCTGGACAGAGTTCCCACAGCACCGAGGTGCACTCTGATTACGTTTTCTGACCTGACTCCTTGCTCTCCCCTGCTTCCCATTCCTAGTGTGCTCGGGGGGGCCTGTGACCACAGTTGTGGTACGCTAAAGATCACTCCTGCTTGATGGGAGACAGGCACCGAACTCAGCACTTTATGAGTTTCATCACAGCCATTCCAAGTGGGAGGTGTTTTATCTCCGCTTTACAGATGTGGAAACCTGAGCTCCGGGAAAAGTTCACTGGGGGAGCTGGGATTGGAACCTAGGCTGATCCGATTCTAGTCATTTTAATCATAATGAGGTAATAAGTGATTGGTGACTGACCAGGGGGATGAGCCATGGGGCCTGTTGGATGACTGCTAGTTACCTTTAAAATTTCTGCCCTGGAGGCCATCCCCAGGACACGGCCTCTGTGGCAGAGGGTGGGTCTAGTTCAGGCCTTGATAGCTTTGCCTTCCCCCTCTCCCAGGGGGAGCAGCCAGCTGTTGGCAATGCCCAGTTGCCGCTGGAATCTGGACATGTCTTCTTTCAGCTTCTCAGCAGTCTTGACCCTCTGGAAAACAGTGCCTCATTGTCCTTGGAGGGGTACTGGGGGGTGGGGCAGGGGAGTTGCCTGGGGCATTTGGGGCTATGGAGCCTCCCTGTTTCCATGGAAAGTCTGTCTGGACTTTGGGCTTGCCTGTCTGTAGTGCCTCTCTGTGTTAGGCCAGGGTCAGGGCACCCAGCTGCTGGGCCTGTGGCAGAGGTACTCCTGGAGTGATGTGTGCTCCTAGTGGGCTCTGCGTCAGTGCCGGAGCTTGTCCTGGGCTGTATGCTAGTGAGGGGCAGAGCTGGGATTCAAACCCTGGTGTGTCTGATTCGTAGCAGGTGCCCTTTCTGCTGTGCTGTCTGTTGCCTGGGCACCTGTGGTTGGGCTTCTGGAGGCCGTAGCCCCACAACTATGGATTTGAGTTCTTCTGAGGGAACATCTCAGTCTTCCTATCTTCCAGCTTCCCCAGTGTTCACCATGCGTTGGTGAGGCTGGGTGGGCCCTTAGCTAGAGGGGCCGATGGAAGGCCAGAGTTACTGCTGCTGTGCTGAGCAGCCCTCTTCCTCCATTGAGTCATCATGCGTGGAGCATGTTAACCCTCCAAAGGTTCCCTTAGGCCTTTACCTTATTCCAAGATCAGAGAGGTTGAAAGAACTTCCTCCCAGCTTCACTCTCATTCCAGCTCTCCCCTGGGTTGTTCTGGTCTCCTTGCCTCCATTAATGATAACAACCTCTGTAGAACACTTTTTTAAAAATCCTCACTGGAGGACATTTTTCCATTGACTTTTTTTCAGATAGAGTGAGAGGGAGGGACGGAGGTGGGGGAGGGAGAGAGAGAGAGAGACAGTGACATCGATTGGTCGCCTCCTGAATGACCCCGACCAGGGCCGGGGACTGAAACTGCAACCGAAGTATGTGCCCTTGACAGGGAATCGAGCCTGAGACCCCTCAGTCCATGGGCCGATGCTCCAACCACTGAGTCAAGCCGGTTAGGGCTCTTTTTTACAGTGTTCACAGAATTCTTTTCTATAATGTTTACTGAGCATTTACTATGTGCAGGCACTGTGCTGGACACCTTACATACATTGTTTTATTGAATCACATAGGCCACAAGAGGTGCAGATTCTATTATTATTACTACTACCCATTTTATAGATTATGAAATAGGCACAGAGAGAGTGGCCCACTGCTGAGTTCTTTAACTAGTGAATGCCAGGGCTGGGATTAAACCCAGGCTTGGGATTTTAATGCAGAGTCGAGCTTATAACCATTCTTTACACTTCAGTTCATGGTACTGGATCTGATCTTGGTTGCCTGTTGATCTGCTTGCTTTCCAGTCTCTGTTCAGTCTCCCACATCTGTCCTTTTCCCCTTCTCTGTGGCTTCTTCCTTCTCCTCCTGTGTTTGTTCTTGGGAACTCAGGATGTGACGCTGGGCCCCTGTAGCAGTGTCTCCTGCTCAGTGGAGGGCCCCACTTCTCTACCTGTCACCAGTCCAGTCACCTGTTACCCTCAAGACAGAGCTGCGAGCTTACTGCAGAGATGTGCAGGAGAACCTGGGACTGTCCTCCAAGGTCCCTGTTCTACTCCTGGAATTGGAAGCCTCTGTGTCCCCCGCCTCATGCACACACTCTCCTGTCTTTGTTCAGGTGTTTGTACATGGCTGCCATGTGGAGCCATCTCACTTCGAGGAGGAAATTGTTGACAACTTTTTCAGGTGGAGAACTGAGGAAGTCCTGTGGAAGGAAGAGAGGGAGAGGAAGAATTAGGAAGCCGAGTTTTCCAGAAATCTGGAGAAAGCAACTGAATGAAAGGGGCATCCAGGATCATCTCCTCACCTGGATGGGCCCGGAACCTCCACGGCCTCCTAGGCCCACTTTGCCTTTTCAGCTGTGGTCTTGTTGGGAGTCTTACATCTGGCCTCAAGCATGCATTCGCGTCTCGATAGGTCTTCCAGCTAACAACGAATTGATTGCCTAACCAGTAGGGCTCAGGGCTGGCCTCTCCAGGGAGGCCTTGGACGCCGAGCTAGTGGCAGGCCGACTGTGTGGTTGGCCAGGCCCGGCAGAGCCCCGGTGGCCAATTTCTCCCTTAAAGATGGCCTCTTAATGCTTATTTCTTGTGTGATTGTGGTATTGTGGTTTTATGGGAGAACATTGTTATTGTTAGGTGCATACTGAAGCATTTGGGAGTAAAATGTCATGATGTCTGCAACTTAGTTTTAAATAATGTAGTAACAAAAAGGAGCTGTGTGTGTGTGTGTGTGTGTGTGTGTGTGTGTGTGTGTGTAAAGTATATATGGGGGGGTGCACACATTTTTTATACAAAATGGCAAAATGATAACAGTTGAATCTAGATGAAGGGTATATGTGTACTTATTGTCATGTCTTTCGACTTCTGTATGTGTTTAGATATTTCCATGATAAAAAATTGGATAAAGCAAGAAAACCTTGCTTTTCCATAGTGGGCTTAGAGTCATTTGGCCAAGGGTGCCCCTTAGTGTCTACCTGTGGTTGACTTGAGTAACCGTCGGCGTCCTGTGACTCTGCTCGGGAGGTGTAAAGACTGGGTGGCCAGAGACAGGAGCCAAGTGGGCCTGGTATGATAGTGACTGGTGACTGTCAGCTAGAGATAGGGCTACACAGCCACCATGACCTAAGAAGAAAAGAGACAGGGCCAGTCGTGGCCAGAGAGCTCCCAGAGTGTGAAGGCAGGCTCCGGGTTATTTGGAGTGTGGTGACCAGGATCTGAGCAAGGGGGATGCTGGAGTTTGGAAGGGGTTGCCTGGGTGGGATGTAGAACAAGGCTTGACAAAAGGCAGAGAACAGCCTCTGGGCAGCTGGAGCCTGGGGGAGGGGATGAAATGCCATTCAGTCTACGTCAGGAGCCTCTTATCTGTGGCCGGGGAGCACCACTGGGCTGTGGGCAGCATGGGCCAGAGTGGCCCCAGGCTCTTGCTTACAGCTGAGATCCAGCCTCCAGTTCTCCAGACTCCAGGCTCCCTCTCCTGGAATCCCCACTCCTAGGTCCCTCTTGTCTTGTTTTGTGCCGACTCAAAGCCAGGTCACTTGGGTCTCCCATCTGTTTGAGAGAAATAGCTGGATTCTGACACCAGTGGCCCCCTTGGCTTTGAGGACCCTGGTGCCTACTAGAAACATTTTGGGCAGCCAGCAGGCCCTTATCGGGAGTGTATTTCATGCAGAGGTCTCTGAGCCACACATCTGTCCGTCAGCGTGCCAGGACGCAGAGGCTGGTCACTGGTAGGGATCACGGGAATCTTCCTGGTGTGATCTTGGAGTGGTGTGTCAGGGCCTTACTCTGCCTATTAGAAAAGCAGCATGATGTGTGTTTCATGGGGGGAGGGGTGGTGCTGGGAGGAAGCTTTATGTAATTCTTGGCTGGGACTCAGGTAATTGTTTTAATGAAATGGAATGCAGCTTATTCAGAACTCACTTGGCAGAAGCAGCCATGTTCTGTTCTGTTTTCTCATTGGGGAGAGCGAGGCACACATTTCCAGCTGTTTCGAATAGTAGAACCCTGGGTGAGCCAGAGCAAGGTGGGCGGAAGCCTCCGGGGAGCTCCTTTCAGTTAACTCAGGGATCCTCAGGCTCTCGATTCTCCTCTGGCCCTAAGTCTGTGTGTCTTTCTGAATGAGCTGTGGAGAATTGGGCCTCTTGCAACGATAGGGAAACCCTGATGAAAGCAGGCTGTACAATGGGTCCAAATCCTGCGGTGTCTAGCACACAGCAGACAGACCCTCCACGAGGCACTGTTTGTTCATTCACTCTTTACCCTCACATGTCTTTTTCCACCTCAAGACCTTTTATAAGTCCCAGTGCCCTCTTACCCCGTATCTCCCATCACTGCATCTGCAGGTTCCCTTGACCCCTTCTGGTTCTGTCTTTTTACCTTTCTGCTCTTCCTAACTTTTTCTTCTTTTTTTTTTAATATCTTGCTTTATTGATTTTTAGAGAGGAGGGGAGAGGGAGAGAGAGATAGAAACATCGATGAGAGAGAACATCGATCGGCTGCCCCCCACTGGAGATCAGCCCACAACCTGGGCATGTGTCCTGACCGGGAATCAAAGAGGGACCTCCTGGTGCATGGGTCGATGCTCAACCACTGAGCCACACTGGCCGGGCTTAACTTCTTTTGTTTGCTGCTTTTCTGTGTTGTTTGTTTGTTTTTATCCTCACCCGAGGACATTTTTCCATTTTTTGTTCAGATAGAGTGGGAGGGAGAGAGAGAGAGAAACATCGACGTGAAAGGGACATCAAGTGGTTGTCTCCCGCACGACCCACCGAGGGCCAGGGACAAACCACAACCGAGGTACATGGCCTTAGCGGGAACCGAACCCGGGTCTCTCTGGACCGCAGGCTGACGCTCTAACCGCTGAGCCAAACCGGCCAGGGTTCCTTTTCTGTTTTTAACACAGCCTGGGTCATTCTTTTCTTTTGCTATGTAGGCAAACCACCCACTCTTTAGTGGTCGTATTTCCCCCTCTCTTCCTTAAGATCTGCTTCTTTTGCATATTCCAAAAACTTTTGCTGGGCTCCCTGTTTTTCTCCCAGGTACCTAGGTCAGTTTATCTACTCGAGTGACCTCTTCTCTCACTGTGTGTTGGCAACTCCTAAGTTTATATTTCCACCTCTGACGTGGATGCTATTGTCCAGATTCTTCCGGTCTGCACGCCAGCAAAGACCCAACTCATTTCCTTCTCACTCTCTCCTCATGGCCTCATCTATTGTCTGTGCCCTCTGTGCTGTCCCTGCTCTTCCTTGGCCTGTGTGAAATCATGGGCACTTCCAGGTTTAAGCAACATTTTGATGTGCTTTGTTATTTATTTATTTATTTATATTAATTTGTTTTTGTTACAGATGTTTCTCCTTTTTCTATTTATTTATTTTTTATTGATTTTTTTAGAGAGAGAGATAGAAACGTCCATGTGAGAGAGATACATCCATCGGCTGCCTCCTGCACACCCCGTACTGGGGATCAAGCCTGCAACCATTGCTCGTGCCCTGAACAGGAATGGAACTGAGACCTCTCAGTCCATGGGACGACACTCACACTGAGCCACACAGGCTGGGCTGCTTTGTCATTTTTTGTATGTTTCTGACAACCCTTTGGGGCAGATGGTAGTTTTACAGATGAGGAAGGAAAACTGAAACCCAGGGGACTCAGGAAGGGGGCACACCCACTACCACCACAGATAAAGTTGCAAGAACCTTATCTTAGGTCTTTTGGCACCCAACCCATTCTCTCTTTGGTTCTTTTTTTTATTTATTATTATTTTTTTATCCTCACCCGAGGACATTTTTCCATTTTTGTTCAGATAGAGTGGGAGGGGGAGAGAGGAAGAGAGAGAGAGAGAGAAACATCGATGTGAAAGGGACACATCGAATGGCTACCTCCCGCACGACCCAACCAGGGCCGGGGACAAACTGCAACCAAGGTACGTGCCCTTAGTGGGAACCGAACCCGGGCCTCTCTGGACCGTTGGCCGACACTCTAACCACTGAGCCAAACCGGCCTGGGCTCTCTTTGGTTCTTCATACAGGACATCTTTAGGCAGAGATGGGAAATCAAGGTTGGGTTTGGCCTGCAAGACCTGTGTTGCTTGGCCTTCATGGTATTTATAAATATTCCGAATCAGTTGTCAACATTTAAAGCATCAGGAGATCACACCTATAAAATCTATATGTCTTTTTTTTTGAAAAGTCAGAGTTGGCTGCACGGGACGCCTGTCTTCCGTACACCACTTGATTGAGCTCATGGTTCCAGCCCTCGCATTGACTGTGGCCCGCAGAGGGCCCAGCTCCCTGGAGCATATTCCTACCTGGCCCTGATAAGGGAGGTGCTAAGAATGCTCTCTTTCTGCCCTATATTTACAGCAAACACACAGTTGCCAAGTCTGGGGATTTCTTGAACTCTATCCTCTGAGTTAGACTTGACTTCTGACTGCTTCAGACGCTTACCTCTGCCTGGGGTCTGGGTTTTTGTCCACGTTGCAGACAGTAGCCTCCTTCCCCGTCTATCTCCCCACCTCCCCTCACCCTCTGCCTTTACGATCTCAGGGGCAGCCTCCTTCTGCAGAAGACTTTTTCTGGTTAACACCTCCAACCTCTTGACCCTCCCACTGCAGTAAAACTTCACGGATTGATATAAATTGGGCTTCTTTCCTTTTGTCTCTCCCCAGTGCTGTAAGCCCCTTGAAGACAGGGATCTTAGCTGCCTTTCAAGTGTCTCTTTTTTTTTAATCCTTACCCGAGGATATTTTTCCATTGCTTTTTAGGCAGAGTGGAAGGGAGAGAGGGAGACAGAGAGAGAGAAACATTGATTCGAGAGAGACACATCAATTGGTTGCCTCGCGCGCGACCCCCATCGGGGCCAGGGATCAAACCTGCAACCCAGATACATGCCCTTGACCAGGAATCGAACCTGTGACCCTTTGGTCTGTGGGCTGCCGAGGCCTCTAGTGTCTCTTACCACCAAATATGGCTCTGTTCTCCCTGCAGTTGCTTAGTAAATATTTGATGGTGGTTGATGATGAAATGGGTATGAACCTAGGGACTTCCACTATGATGCCTAACCTCCAGCAGACCACTTCCTCCACTGAAGAATCGGAACGAGAAACTCTTTGGGTTCCAGGTGAGTGGAGGGCAGCATGGTGTCCCGGACAGAACACAGGCTCCGCCATCAGCCACTCCTGGGACTGTGTCGATGCTGCCCCTTGCTAACTGTGACCTTGGCAGATCACCTTACACCCTGAGACTCAGTCCCCTGATCTGTGAAACAGGTGCATTTCCTGAAATGCTTTAAGGTGCTCAGTGAAGGGTAACGGTTGTCATTATTATTCATCCTTGGAATAATCTAGATACTGCTCTGGGAGTTGGGCTTTCTCTGTCACCTCTCCACTTCACGAACCTGCTGTTTGCTGTGGCCTTGGTGGCGGCACTTAGTGCACATGAACCTGGTTGGCTGTTCAGCTGGGCCTGGGGAAGGAATCCGATCTTGGTTATCTCCAGGGAGAGTGTGATTTGGGACTCTTCACGGTCCTGTGGGATAGAGAGTGTTGGGGTTCCGATCTGCAGGTGAAACGGTCATACCCCAGGGCCTGGGGTGTCAGGGGTTTTGGTTTTGTGATGTTTCATTTCCCCTGAGCCTCTTTGGTGGCTTTCAGGAGGAAGTGGCTGGGGTGGGGGGGTTGTTCGGTGGCTTGGTTTATAGTAATTGCTCATGTAATACTAACATGAGAGCTGCCACAGAGGGCCACTCCAGGACCTGCTTCCAGGGCAGCACCAGCCTCTCCCCGAACCTCAGGCCTCCTGGGTTCGAGGCAGCTTGTGAAGGCTGCTCCGTGGCATCTGTGAAGCCTCACAGGGTGGGTGTAGGCCAGTGAGGCTCCTAGCAGCAGTAGAAAGAGGGAGAGACTGGTTTTCTGGACCATGAACTGTGGTTTTTGTCAGTTGAGTGGGCACAGCCATTAGCTAGAAGCCCACCCAGTGATGGGCTGCCCAGACACCTCTGACCCCTTCAGGCGCAGTTGATCTGTTGGGTCAGCCCTGCGCAAGAGTCCTGGCCAGGCTTTTCCTCGCTGTTTCCAGGAACGTTCCTCTTCCTTAGGTGGAAGTGGGAGTGTCCCATGGCCTGCCCTTGGTTTCCTCTGGATTTGTCATTTCCCCTTGAGTACTCCTGGCTCGGCTGGCCATCTGGGGTGCTTTCTCATCGCTGGTGAGCCCCAGGACATTGGAGTTGGGCTGGCTCCTTGAGGTGGGTGTGAAGGAGTGGCTGGGCACCTGGGACACTACACTGTGCCTCGGACGCCCGACCTGGTTGCCCTCCTGGGCTCACTTGGCCATGTGCTGCCCATCTTGGAAAGTCCTCTGTGCTCACAAGTGGCTGTGCCGTTTCCTCACCGCTCCTTACAGTGTCAGCATGGCTGCGTCTTCGGGGCGAGGTAGCTGTTGGGATGACTGGGTGGCCTCGTCTCCTCCCTGCCTTACCACCTCAGATGGCCTCTTCTGCTGTGTCTTGAACTTTCCATGAATTCCTCCTGCCCCTTCTCTCTCTTTGGGAGTCGGCACTTGAAGTCTTTTTAGAGCCTGGTCTGCTGAGATAGCCACACCGGAAACCAGCTGGGGGGAGACGAGGAGTATTACCTGGAGGTGGTTGTCATGGCTTCCTGTGGTCACTTCTGGTCATCTGCTTCCAAACATCCTGTTTGTGCCTCTGGAGCAGCAGGAACACTGACCTGGGGACAGCTGTTATCTGTCTGACCTCACCAGAGGTGTGGGGGCCCGGGCTGTCACAGTCTACCTGCCCCCGGGACTCTTGGCTTCCCGGTCACTGGCTATTGATGGCATTGCTGGTAGCAGCTCCTTTTGGTGTCGCTGGCTTGGGCTTCTCCCCAGCTCTGCCCTTTCTCTTCTCCCTGCTTCTACTGCCGGGGAGATTTTTCCTCTGAAAATTCTGTTCAGTGTGATCAGTCAACACTTCCTTGTCTGTGGTTCTGGTCTTATTCAGTCTTTCTTAGATTCCTACCCTTCTAGAGCTTGAAGGAGCTTTAGGGTGTCACCTACTCCTGTAGTTGGGGTGGAAGGTCCAGCCATCACCTTCTTCAGTCAGAGCTGCTCATGTTTTATCTGTTTATATATTGCGCTTCCGTTGAAGATTACAGTGGCAAAAGGGGTTTTGTGGCTTTTTAAAAATCTGAAAATAAAAAATTTGGAAATCACTTATGAGGTTCAGTTCACCCGTTTTCACCTGTTTTACAGATGAACAAACTAAAGCCCTCTGAGGCGAAAGCACTTGCCCAGGACACTTAGTAGCAGAGTAGGCCTGTGCTTTTCCTCTTTCTAGCCCCTTTTGGGGAATATCTGGGGTCCTCATTTTCCTCATTTCTAGAACTTACACATCTGCCACAATGTAGCCCCGAGCCTTGTTTTTTGTTCCTACTAGAGACTTTTTCATGTCATTTTGTATCTGATATTATTTACTTTTGTAAAGTCTTTATGTCAAAGAAGATACATGCTTAATTTAAGAAAAGAAAAAGGCACAGAAGTGAAAGTCCTTTCTTCCTTCCCCCGCCAGGGATAACTATTGTTAATGGTTAGGTGTGTATCTTTTCCAACCATTTGTTACACACTTATAAACACAGAAGCATGCCTATGATATCCATATCCTTCATTATTTTAACTAAGATGAAATTCACATAACGTACAGTGAACCATTTTAAAGTGTACAGTTCAGTGGCATTTAGTACATTCACAATCTGTGCGACCATCACCTCTAGTTCCAGGACATTTTCATCACCACTGAAGGAGACCCTGTACCCAGTAAGCAGTCTCTTCCCCTTACTCCTTCCCCCAGCCCCTGGCAACCACTAATCAGCTTTCTGTCTCTATGGATTTGCCTATTTTGGACATTTTATATAAATGGAATCGTACAATTTGTGGACTTTTGTGACTGGCTTTCAGTTAGTATGTTTTCAAGGTTCATCCATGTTGTAGCATGTCAGTACTTCATTCCTTTTTATGGCCACATAATATTCCATTGTGGAGATAGATCACATTTTGTTTATCCATTCATCTGTTGGTGGGCATTTGGGTTGTTTCTACCTTTTGGCTATTGGGACCAGTGCTACTGTGAATGTTCATGTTCAAACATTTATTTGAGCGCCTGTTTTCAGTCCTTTTGGGTTTATATCTTTTCATTATTTATAAAGTTTATTTTTCTATTACAAATGTCTGTTAAAAGGACTAATTATAGTCTGGCCGGTGTGGCTCAGTGGTTGAATGTCAACCCATACACCAAGAGGTTGCTGGTTCAATTTCAGGTCAGGGCACGTGCCCAGGTTGTGGGCCCGATCCCCAGTGGGGGGCATGCAGGAGGCGGCCAATCAGTGTTCTCTCTCATCGATGTTTCTATCTCTCTCTCCTTCTCACTTGCTCTCTCTCTAAAATCAATAAAGGGGGGAAAAATTTTTTTTAAAAGTAACTTAAGCCCTGGCTGGTTTGGCTCCGCGGTTAGAGCATTGGCCTGCGGACCAGAGACCGGGTTCGGTTCCCGCTAAGGGCACGTACCTCGGTTGCAGTTTGTCCCCAGCCCCGGTTGGGGTCATGTGCGTGGTAACTAGTTGATGTGTCTCTCTCACGTCAATGTTTCTCTCTCTGTCTTCCCCCCTCTTTCCCTCCTGCTCTATCTGAAGATAAATGCTAAAATGTCCTCGGGTGAGGATTAAAAAAAAAAAGTAACTTAAAAAACAACAACACTGTAAAAAAAATAAATAAATAAAGGACTAATCATATTCATGTTCCTTTTAATATTTAACTTTTTTTTTTTTTTAACTGATTATCAATGTTAAACATGTTCATTGTAGAGAATTTGAAAACTACAGAGGCGCCCAAAGAAGGACATAATAAAAAAGTCTTAGAGCTCATCATCCAGTCATAGCCACGATGAATATTTTAATGTATTTTTGTCAAATCTTTTTTGTACATATATATTTACGTATGTGATTGGAATAATAATTACCAGCATTGTATAGTTTACTCTGTGCTGGGCACTGTGCCAGGTGCCTCACTTGCATTACCTTTTTTAAAAAAATTAATTTTACATGCAGGGGGGAGAGAGAGAGAGAGGAGAGAGAGAGAGAGAGAGAGAAAGAAACACCAGTGTGAGAGAGAAACATCGATTGGTTGCCTTCCATGTGCTCCCCGACTGGAGATCAAACCCGCAACCCAGGTATGTGACCTGATGGGGAATTGAACTGCCAACCCTTTGGTGCATGGGATGATGCTTAATTTACGGAGCCACTCTGGCTGGGCGGCTGGGCACATTACCTTATTTTTTCCTCTCAACAATCCTATGAAGTAGGTATTCTTTTTTTTTTTTTTTTTTTGGGTACGTGCCCCTAGCGGGAACCGAACCCAGGACTCTTTGGTCCACAGGCCGATGCTCCAACCGCTGAGCTAAACTGGCCAGGGCTTTTTTTTTTTTTTTTTAATTGATAGAAGGAGAGAGAGAAGCAGAGGCAGAGAGACATCCATTTGTTGTTCCACTCATTTTTTTTTTTTTTTAATCCTCACCAGAGGATATTTTCTGTTTATCTGCAGATAGAGTGGGAAGGAGATAGAGGGAGAAAGGGAGAGAGAGAGAAACATCGACGTAAGGGGGACACATTGACTGGTTGCCTCCCGCATGACCCCAACCAGGGCTGGGGACGAACTGCAACTGAGGTATGTGTCCTTGGTCGGAATTGAACCCGAGACTCATTGATCTGCGGGCCTACGCTCTAACTGCTGAGCCAAACTGGCCAGGGCAATGTTCCACTCATTTATACATTCATTGGTTGATTCTTGTACGTGCCCTGATCAGGGATTGACCCACAACCTTGGTGTATCAGGACAACACTCTAACCAACAGAGCTGCCTGTCCAGGACCGTCTTGACTTTTGTATCATTATGAAATGTTCCTCTTTTTTATTATTTATTTATTTTTTTATCCTCACCCGAGGACACTTTTTTCATTTTTTGTTCAGATAGAGTAGGAGGGAGAGAGAGGAAGAGAGAGAGAGAGAGAAACACCGACGTGAAAGGGCCACATCGAGTGGCTGCCACCCGCACAACCCACCAGGGCCGGGGACAAACTGCAACCGAGGTACATGCCCTTAGCGGGAACCGAACCCGGGTCTCTCTGGACCGCAGGCCGACGCTCTAACCGCTGAGCAAACCAGCCAGGGCTGAAATGTTCCTCTTTATCTCCAGCAATACTCCTGTCTGGAAGTCTATCTTGTCTGATATTAACAGAATCACTCCAACTTTCTTGATATTAGTGTTAGTGTGGTCTATTTTTCTCCATTGTTTTACACATATCAAACCAGTAGGTACTATCTATCTGTGTCTTGATATTTAAAGTGTTTCTTATAGACAGCATATATTGATCCTGCATTTTTATCCAGTCTGACAATCTCTTTCTTTCTTTTTTTTTTTATTTTTTATTCCAATCTCTTTCTTTTTATTGAAGTATATAGACCTTCTAACATCTAGAGTCATTATCAGTGTGATTGGGTGTGTCTACCATCTTAAAATTTGTTTTCTACTTGTACCATCTGTTCTTTATTCTTTTTTCTTTTCCTACCTTCTTTTGGATTCATTCAATATTTTTTTAGGATTCCATTTTATCTCTACTATTGGCTTATTTAGCTATACTTCATTGGTTTAACTTTTTTAGTGGTTGCTATATGGTGTTTTTTAAAAAAAATTATTGAATTTATTGGGATGACCTTGGTTAATAAAATTATTTAGGTTTCAGGTATACAATTCTATAATACATTTTCTATATATTGTATTGTGTGTTCACCACCCCAAGTGGTTGCTGTATGGTTTACAGGTTTAACTTATCATAGTCTATCTTCAAATCATATACTATTTCATGTATAACGTAAGAACCTTGCAACAGTATACAGTCAAACCTTGGTTCTCAAACGTCTCCTATCTCGAACAATTTGGTTCTCAATCAAGTAGGTCACCAGCAAAAAATATCTCATTTGTTGAATGAAACGTTGGTTCTTGACCCGAAAGCCCATTCGTGCAGATACCTGTATGACCAGTCGCGTGTCTCTTAGGTGACAAACAAAGGAGAGAATGCACGTGTGAGTAGGAGTCAGTTTACCACTAAACCTCGCATTGTTAACATCTCAGGAAATTGTGCTGTGAATATTTTTGTGGGTTTTTTTTTTTTTTTGCTGCTTATTATTATTAAATACGTACAGTAAGTCACCATGGGTACTAAGAAGGTTAGTGATAGTAGCAAAGTGAAAAGGAAAGTTGTGAGAACAATGATAGAGCTTAAAAAAGAAATAATTACAAAGTGTGATAGAGATGTTTGTGCGTCTGATCTGGCTACTAGGTATGGCATGGCCAAATCAATGATTTGCACAATTTTTAATTTTTTTTTCTTTATTTATTTTAGAGAGAGTAAGGAGAGGAAGGGAGAGGGAGGGAGGGAGAGAGAGAGAGAGGGAGAGAGAGAGAGAAACATCGGTGTGAGAGAGACATATCAATTGGTTGCCTTCCGCACAACCCCCAACCAGGGCCGGGGATTGCTCTGCAACCAAAGTATATGCCCTTGACCGGAATCGAACCGGAGACTCTTTGGTCCATGGGCCAACACTCTAACCGCTGAGCCAAACCAGCCAGGGCGATTAGCACAATTTTTAAACATAAAGAGGCCATCTAGAGCGCTGATGTTGCTAAGGGTGTGAAAGTGCTCACAAAACAACGATCACAGGCGATTGAGAAAGGTTAAAACAGTGAATCATTTGGGGGTCTGGAACAGAATAATTTTTAATGGGAAAAAAAATGATTCGGTTTTCGAATAAATTGCTTCTCGAACAGCCTTCCAGAACGAATTGAGTTCAAGAACCGAGGTCCTACTGTATTTGCATTGACCCCTCCCGTCCTTTGTCATGTGGTCATAAATTTTATGTCTACATTTATTATAAAACCACACTACATTTTTAGTCTTTTATATTTACCCACAAATTTACTATTTCTGGTATTCTTTGTTCAAGAAATGAACAAAAAAGTTTGCAAAACATTATTTTCGCCCCCCTTCCTTTCCCTTTTCAGTTTCTCTTCCAAAATCTCGTTTTCCTCTTTCTTTCCCTGGCTAGTTTTCCCTGCCCATGAGCTTCCCTCAGCATCACTAATCTTCAGTGCATGCCTTGTGGTTCGGTTTGTCTCATCCTCGGCTTAGTCATGATAATCAATGATGCCATCAGCCACTCCCAGCGACAGAGCCCATGGCTGGTGTTGCTAACACATTCCAGTGACGCAGCATTCAGAAAAATCTGCACGTTCCAGCTCACGTCTCCTGCGCCCGCTGCCCCATGTGGAGAGGTGTGACAAAATGAGATGGCAAGACACCCGGCTAGCCATTCTCCCTGCTCTTGCGAATGCCCCTCCTCTGCCTCCTCCTCCAGCGCCAAGTGAAAGTGCCACCCAGTCCCAGGTCCTGACTCTGCCTGGGACCCAGACTCCCTCCTAGCGTCCTCACTCCTGTGAGCCTAGCCCACCTCACTGACTCACCCTCCCCCACCCACAGAGGAAGCCAGACAGGCCACACAGTGAGTTTAAACCTTAAGTACCCACAAGGGGCTGCTGTGCTGTGGCCACAAAGTCTTGTGGAGTGTTCCTTTGATTTTCTTTTAAAGACTAGGAGTGCTGCAGGCTGGGGAGGGGTGGTGGTAACTGGATCACAGCAGAGGGGAATTTCCTGGGTTAGAAGAGTAGGGAGGACTTGGGCCCTGTTCCTTCACATGTGTTGCTGTCCCCCGTTATGCTTTGCATGTGGTGAGCACTCCTGGAGACCAGAGGTGACATGGGCTGGAGTGGTGGGGCAGATCTCTGTAGCACATGGGCTTGGCTGAGTCAGTCATTCAGTAGTGACCCACGGAGCACCTTTTATGTGCTAGGCACTGCCCTGTGCGAGGAGGTGAAGATAGATAATAAAGCCACACTCCCTGCCCTTGCTGAGCTGTCACAGACTGGTGGGACATAGACACTTAGGCAGACAATTCCTGCCAGTTTGATAATGTGCTCTCAGAGGAAGTGCAGAGTACTTTGGAAACTCACAGGAGAGGTGTTTTGAACCCTGTTCAGGGAATGTGGCCAGGGAGGGCTTCCTGGAGGAAATGGTACCCTAAACTGACTCTCTGTTGTGTATCTTTTTTTTTTTTTTTAATTTTTCTCTTTCTTTATTATTTTAGAGAGAGGTGGAAACATCGATGAGAGAGAACATCGATTGGCTACCTCCTGCATGCCCCCCAC
Source organism: Tadarida brasiliensis (assembly GCA_030848825.1). NCBI lineage: Eukaryota > Metazoa > Chordata > Mammalia > Chiroptera > Molossidae > Tadarida > Tadarida brasiliensis. The sequence goes on along the minus strand of CM061277.1, from coordinate 11,023,781 downwards.
TGGGGATTTGTCCCACAACCTGGGCATGTACCCTGACCGGGAATTGAACCGATGACCTCTCAGCAGTGGTCAACGCTTAACCACTGAGCCACATTGGCTGGGCTCTGTTGTGCATCTTATTTGGAATCTTGACATTTAGAAAAAGCCCTAAATCTTCATCCTTTATATAGTTAATAAGAATTTCCATACTAAGATTTGGGATTCTCTAACAGAAGAGGCCCCTGGCATAAAAACGACACATTCTCTTTTTTTAAGTAGGCAAGGCAGATCTTTTTATCCTTATGTTGCAGAAGAGGAGGCTGAACTGTGATGAGTCTCAAGGGATAAGAAAGGATTTGGCCTGGTAAAGAAGATAGGAGGGTGGTCTAGGCAGAGGGAACTGGCACGTGCAAAGGCCCTGAGGGAGGAGGCTTTTGTGCGTGTTTGCTAAAAGTTCATTGGCTATGACTTGTTACCTTGTGTCCTCCCAATTGGATTTTATAATACAACTCAGCCTGAGCCCCAAGGCCAAGGACAGTCGCTAGCCTTTGCTTCCTCAGTGGAATGACCTTTTGGGGTGGCCTTGGTGTGACAGCTGAGGTAAAGCCAGCCTCTGGGGCTTCTGTTACCCTCCAATAGGATGTTGAGCTCTGTCTGTGCAAACTCTTCCTGGGCCCAGTGGGGTTGGGGCCCTGGGCCAGTTCTGAAGGGCATTTCCATGAGTTTGGGGCCTGAGATTGTGTCCCGGCCCTGTGTGAGCCCTGCAGGATAATGGGCTTGGCCTAACTCCTCTTCTGGAAGGAGGCGGACTTCAGCACTTAGCTGGAGAGGGCAGAGGGAGGGAATTCATGGTAATCCCTGTGCTCCGAGAATTCCTGGAGCTGGCAGCATGCAGTTTACAGCACCCCCCAGGCTGGGCTGGAAGAACTTGTTTTTAGAGGAAGAGCACACTGGAGTGGCAACCCTGTATCATTTCCCAAACCGCTGCTTTCTAGGCTCCTGAGAAATTCATAGGTGATGTGGTTAGGGGCAAAGAAAAGCATGCTCCAGCTTGTGTAGCCCGGTGGCGCTCTGCCTGACCTAAGTCGCTGCCCTTGCCACCCTGACCCTCCCGTATACCTTTTTTCCTGCTCCCTCCTGTCTTCTCTGTCTTATTGGGTGCATGCTCCCCCCTCTCACAGGAAGCAAATGTGGGCGGCACCTCCCTCGTTCTCCATAACCACTCAATTACCAGGTCTTGTTGATTTTACCTGGTTTTATTTAGAGCATTGTGACTCTTATTTTTATTTTTGTTAATCCTCACCCGAGGATATTTTTCCATTGATTTTTAGATAGACATAGAGTAGAAGGGAGGGAGAGAGGGAGAGAGCGAGAGAAACATCCATGTGAGAGAGACACATCAACTGGCTGCCTCCCGCATGACCCCTACCGGGGCCGGATATCAAACTTGCATCCCAGGTATGTGTTCTTGACTGGGAATTGAACCCATAACCCTTCAGTCTGTGTGCCAATGCTCTAACCACTGAGCCAGATTGGCCAGGGCATGACCCTTGGTCTTCCTCTGGCCGACCCCCGCCTTTCTCCAATCTGCGGCACAAACTGCCTGAGTGATCTAACACAGAAGCCTGGTCCTGCCGGCCGGCCGGCGGCTCTCTGGGGCTTGCCCATGTAAGTTCAGACTCTGAAGCAGGCCCTGGGTCCTTGACTCCTCTCCACCAAGTTGGAACTTGTTCCCTGAGCTCCATCCCCTTCTGCCCAAAGGCTACTTCTCACCTCTGCCTCTGCTCCTTCCTCTGCCCAGAAAGCCCTCCCTCCCTCCCGCTGCCCAGTTTATGACAGTCTCCCTAGTTAGTGCTTCCCAGGGAAGACACTGTTTTTGTCTCCTACATGCCCAGCATGGTGCCTGTGCCCAGTACTGTCGAGGCTGCCACTGGCAAAGATGATACAGCCCTAGAGAGAGAGGGTTGGAAGGACTGGAGGCTGCAGGTAGGACAGGGACAGGGACAGATATGCAGCACTTGCACTCTTCATCAGGATTGGCCTTGGATACCCAAGTGAGGCAGTGCCCACTCGCTGTGTGCGTTCTGAGTGGTGGCGGCTTTGCTGCAGAGGCGTGGGTGTGCTGCCTGGGTCAATGCCCAGCAGGGCCCATTCCAGAAATTTCCGTCACCGGGGATTGAGGCAGAGATGAGTCTGCTTCAGCCCCAAGTGATCAGACTTGTCTCCAGTGGACCCAACAGTGAAATGAGAAGTGCAGGGCGGCCACTGTTAGCTGTTACCTGGGCAGTAGTTTCATCTTTGCAGATTCCCAGTCCCTCTGGACCGTGAGCAATATGGACCGTCTCCCCAGAGCAATGTTGGAGGGACATGTGCACAGTGTTTGTTTGTTTTTTTAATATTTTTTCTTTATTGATTTTTAGAGAGAGAGGAAGGGAGAGAGAGAGATAGAAACATGAATGAGAGAGACCATCAATTGGCTACCTCCTGCACACCCCCCACTGGGGATCGGGCCCACAACCTGGGCATCTGCCCTGACCAGGAATCGAGCCAGCAACCTCTTGGTGCATGGGTTGATGCTCAACCACTGAGCCACACCAGCTGGGCTACACTGTTTTGTGTGACCTTTCAGGCGGCCCACACAGTCCCCAGAGGGTCATCTGTGGATGCCAGGTTCAGGCTTCTGGTGTAAGGTTGAGCTCCTTTGCTCTCTGCCTCTCTTGCTCTGGAAAGGGGGATGAGGAATCCTTTTGCCCATGGGTGGGGAGCTCAACTGAGTCAGCAGAGGGAGGGGGATTGCTTGACCAGGTGAAAGTGGGAGCTTGTTGTGTCTGACACTCAGGGTCTCTGGAGTAAGTCCAAGGTGGCCCGTGTCACTGCTGCCCCAAAGGCTGAACCCTCTGGCAGAGTTTGGAGTTAGACACCTCAGACGGGCAGGTGCAGCAAGGACTACCCTGGCCGCTTGCTGGACTCTATCCTCGGAGCTTGGATTGTCAGAACAGATGGCACTGTGGGCTGGGAGGTTGGCCTTTGGACCGGATTCCCGGGAGGATCAGCAGTGCCCTTCCTCCCACTGGCTTTGTGTACTGAGCTTCCCACACCCTGTGCACAGGGGCCTCTGGATGCTTCCGCTTGGCAAGTCTTTGAACTTGGGGAAGGCTATGAGGCAGGAGAGAGGGTTGGGTCCTGCACAGGCCTGTCAGCTTGTTACCCACAAATTCCTTGTGGGCAAAGACCAGTGATCCAGTCCTGGTACATTAACAAATGGAGCGGGGGGGGGGCAGAGTGGCAGAGTTGGGCTGCCCGCCTGACACCTTTCAGAGTGCTCTGTGCAGTTGCTCATGGCTTATCCTGGGTACTCTTTTACACCTGCTCAGGTGGGGCAGTCAGGGATGTCACCTGGTGTCACCTGACAAGGTAGGCCCCAATGATATGTATGGACCGTGTGCTTGTGATATGCCAGGCCTGCTTTATGTTCATTATCTTACTTGTTCCTCTAGATGGTTTGAGCGAGGCTTGGGAATCCCACCGTCCCTTTGATGTCAGGGGCTGTTATTACGCTGTTCTGTAGAGAAGGGAACTGAGCTCAAAGAGGTGCAGTGTTAGCAAGTTCAACTACCAAGTCCATGTTACATTTGGTTGCAAACTCTTGGACCTGCTGAGGCCAGGCTGGTGTTGTGAATGGATGAGGTGGGCCAAAAAAGAAAGGGACCTCGATATTCTGCTGCAGTCAGTGGTTGCCCTGAAGGGATTTACACCAGTATTGCTAGCTCTTCTGACCAGTCCTGGGAAGCTGGAAATCCTGGCTTTGGTGTGAAATCCCTTGATTTCTTAAGACTAACTCAAACATGTCCGTGTGGGGGTGGGGTGGGGTGGGGTGGGGGGTTCTGTCTGCAGGGCTCGGGCTGGTGACCTCTGCCCGGTGACTTCTTTCTATTGCCTCCCTTACACCCCTCCTCTGGTCCTGCTGCCTATAGAATCAGAGTTCATTGCTGAAAGAGGTGTTGGAAGATTTATCTGGGCCAACCCATAACCATTTACAATTCCTATTTCACCAAAAAGATAGGTAGGGTGGGAAGTTAAGGAACTGTAGAACCAGGCAGAAGGAGGAAAAAATGTGCACTTGGCTATCGCTGCTTACGGGCCTGAGCAGTCTGGGCTCTGTCACCAGCTCCCCAGGGGCACCTCTAGAGGCCGCTGGCACTTCCTGCTGTCTGCCACTCCACACTGAGCTGCCCTTGGCTCTAAGAGTGGCAGGCGGCCCCTGGGATCTTTCCTCAGAGGACCTGGACACTAGGGGACAGTGCTGTGACAGCTCTTGTGCCTGCGTTTTGAAACTTGTCCCCAGGAGTCATTGTTCACAGTCAGTGAGATTTGACTCAGATTATCCCAGATCCTACCTCACCTGGGTGTGGGGTAACACAGTGGAGGGGGCCAGGCATCCCATTTGCTTGCAGGCAACCCCTCTCAAGGGACAGTGCCCACGGAAGAAGATATTATAGTTTGGGGCACAGCAGGGAGTGGTGGACAGGGGCAGAGTCTTCCACTTTTAAAAAGGAGAAAGAGTGGTGTCAGAGGGGGCAGTAGCTGGTGGCGCTCGATCAGCTCGCTGACTTCTTGGTGACCACTTCCTGTCTGGATGTAGAGATAGGCAGGAGGAGAGGCAGCAGCCCCAGCTGGCAGTTTTGTTCAGATCACAGGTTGCCGAGGTAACCACAAGGCTCCCTGATTTTCTGTATAGTTGTTCGGGGACAGAAGCACAGGATTTCTGGTCCTGTCCATCCTTGGGAAGTTTGGACCAGTGGCACCCAGGGCAGCTGTGCCCGTCAGTGCACAGCACACTGCCAGGCACAGAGCAGGCGCTGTGAGTGCGGAATGATGGGGCTCAATGCTCCTGGCTTATGCGGGCCTGCCCCCTGCCCCGGATGGCCTTCCTTGGCCCCTCAGAGTGAGAAAGCATTCCATGCAAACACTACAGAACCTAGGGTCCAGTGGAAGTGACCCAAATCTACCCCTCTGAGCATTGCTTCTATTAGGAAAGTGTCCCCACCATTAAAAAATCTAACTTCCTAACAGATTTTTGGAATATTTTGTGCGTGTACATTAGGGGCTTCCTCTGATGTTTTTGGCATTATGGCTGGGCACTGCTCTTGCCATCTGTCCTGGCTCTGCTCCGGTGAATTCCCAGAGCTCCAGTGTCTCCTCCAATAAAATCCAAACCAGGACTGAGGTGGATACCTCCCCCCAATCAGTCTCCTGGTGAAACCGGCAGGCCATGGTGGAAGGAGGCCAGCACACCATGCCATGCCACGCCAAGCTGGAGCCTGGGGAGCCTCTGCCGCGTGAGTCCCAGGGCATAGGCCACCCATTCACTTCCCATGAGGCTTGCCATCTGCTCGTTTCTCTGCCTCAGCTCTGGGATTGGTGGGCTTCTTGCAGGTAGACTGCAGGGTCTTACTTTGGTTCTATTCCCACCCTGTCTTCTGCACTGTGAGCCCTGCCAGCGAGACTGACAGCCCAGGTCTCTCTAGATGCTTTTTGTTTTAGGAAAGTCTGTCTTTCCTCCTTTTTTTCTCTTGTGGTTTCCTAGTGTAACTCTGGTTAGCCAAGACCACGAGGACTGCGGCCTCCATCCGCTCCCTCCCTGTCCGGCAAGAGGCCGGCTTCCCTATGTGGAGAATGGGCAAGGATCTGGGCTTCGGGAAAAATGTGTCCTCAGGACAGTGGCTATAGGCATCCTTCCTTTGTAGATAAGCAACACCATCCTACCAGGGCCTTGGTTCAATCAGGCCTGCCGCCTGCCAGCATGGGGAGTGAGCGTGGGGAGCTCGGGAGGAACTGAGAGAAGGCTTGGGGCTCCTGTGCACACAGCGGGCCCTTCCTAGACCATCCCTGTCCCAGGAGGTGCCAACAGTGTCATGACAGCAACCATCATTTGGCCCCAGGAGAACTGTCTTGTCCAGAACTGAGCAGATTACTTCCAAACTTGTGAGGCTGAGAAGACCAGGGCTGGGTGGTGCCGATGCCTTTAGGGAAACGGAAGTGTCATTGAGGGTCAAATGTGGGATGCAGAGGGCATCTGGTTCCAACTTGTGTTCCATAGTGACATACCCCACAGATGATACTCGTGAGAGGTAAGGGTCATGCGCTGCCCATCCTTCTTCCTGAGGGCACACCTGGGGTTCTGGACACTTCCGAGCTGTTTCTCTCACACAAAGCATGTGGAGCACTTGTGTGTGGGGCTGATGATCATGGGGTACTCTTGAACCTGCTTCAGTCCATTTTCTAAAATTAAAATCAAATGAATCGCAGCCCGGCCGCTGTGGCTCAGTGGTTGAGCGTTGACCCATGCACCAGGAGGTCGCTGGTTCGATTCCTGGTCAAGGCACATGCCCAGGTTGTGGGTCCAGTCCCCAGTGGGGGGCACGCAGGAGGCAGCCAATCGATGTTCTCTCTCATCGATGTTTTTTTCTCTCTCTCCCTCTCCCTTCCTCTATCTCTAAAACCAATAAAGAAAAAAAAAAGCAAATGAATTGCAGATGTCAATACTTGGTGATTGTTAGCCGAGGACGGGTGGTGGCATACCTCATGGCTGATTGAAGGCACACCAGGCTCAGGATTCTCTGTCCCTCCCTTAGCTGGCTGTTTGGTGCTTTCAGTGGAGCCCTGACCTCCTGTCGCCTCTGCTGGTTTCTGAGAGGGCCAAGGAGCCACTGATCTCTCTATACCCAGGCCCCTCCCTCGTGCACATAAGAAGGCTGCCTGGTAGTAAGAGGGGGTGAAGGTCAGTGCCTGCGACAGCCCCATCTTGCATCATGCTGCCCCGATGAGGCCACTGGCCATATGACACAGGAAGGAAACACTCCTGCAAATCGACCTGTACAGCAGCAGGTTAGCCTGGAACATGGAGCTCCAGCCCTGTCTGAATTCTTGAGCTCCGTGTACCACCACTAGGGGCTCTGCCTCAGGCCGAGGGTGAAGAAGGGGAGGAGGGAGAAGAGAAAAGGACCCCTGAGGCAGGGGTGGAAAGGCACTTTCTTCGGATTGCTCTAGGGACTCCGGGGACTGGTGCTTTGAAAGCTGGAGAGTGGTGACAGGCAGAATGAGGGATGGCTGTTGATAGCCTCTCCCTGTGGGGTGTCATGGAGGAGAGTGGATGGGCTCTGCAGCCAGGCAGGACGTCCTCGAGGGGGACATCGCCTGCCTGCAGAGCGCACTCATGGGACATCCTCGAGCCTTCGTCCTTATCTATAAAGTGGGGGTGTGCGGCCAGGACCCTGTCCTGGTTGATGCTCAGTAAGGACCGTTCACTCTTCTCCCCGTTATCCTGTGTGAGCTTTCTGGCCGTGCAGCCCTGTCTTTGGGTCCCTTTGCAGCACTCTGCTGGGCTCGGAGCCTCCGTGGCAGGAGCAGAGGCTATTTTCTCCTGGGTTTGCTCCTCTGGGAGGGCAGAGGCTGAGAGCTTTCGTGGAGCTTGGGCAGCTCCTTCTATCGTTCTGATTCCAGGTTCAAAGCCACAGGGCTGTCAGACAGCTGTGACTTCCCAGTGGTAGGCAGAGAGCTGAGGTGGTGGTTGGGGCACACTAGAGCCCTGACACTTCTCTCTTGCCTCTGTCCTTACTCGGGAGTGAGTTGGAAGCTGCTGGGCTTAGCTGATGTTCTCCGAGAAGGACTTGGAATGAACCCGAGGCAGGGAAGGGTGAGGTCAGTGGTGTGCTCAGCAAGGAGGCCTGAGTTAGTGACAGGCCTGTCACAGCTCCCAAGATTTTTGGCCTCAGTCCCTGGCTCCACTTCCTCCTGCTCCTGTCCTTAAGGGAGATGAAAACCAGTGATAGGATTTATTTACCCAGAGTCTCCTCTGTGTCACAGTGAGGGGCAGAGGAGGCCCTCCCCAGCTTTCTTGGTGGCTTTCAAACACCTTTTTTTTTTTTAATCCTCACCTGAGAGAGGGAGGAAGAAAGAGAGAGAAACATCGATGTGAGAGAGACATATCGACTGGTTGCCACCCACACGACCCCAACTGGGGTCGGGAATGAACTGCAACCAAAGTACGTGCCCTTAGCGGGAACTGAACCTGGGACTCTCTGGTCCACAGGCTGACACTCTAACCGCTGAGCCAAACCAGCCAGGGCTCAAACACCTTTTCATCGATTACTCATTGTGTGCTCTATGAGGTTTCGTGGAGCTTGGGCAGCTCCTGAGTAACGAAAGCCCAGAATGGTCTAGTAAATTTCCACCCAGGCTAGTGAGTGGTGGACTTGAACCTGTCCGCCTCACTACTGGAGGCCAGTTCTTTCCACTCTACCACACTGCCATGCAGGATGGGGCCAGAAGGGTGTACATCTATGTTGCTGCCCCAGTTCCCAGCGCCACCAAAGCAGCCAACTCTGTGGTATGGACGAGGTGGCTTTTTGTGTGGACAGTGGTGGCTTTGTGGTGCTGCTTAAAATTGTTCACCAAAGTCCCCAAGTACATGTGCAAAAGGTTTCTTGGAAGCCTTACTTCTTATCTTACAATCCATTTGCATTTTGCATTTGATTCCATAACCTTGCTTGTTTTAATTTAACAAATTTAGCCTTGCTTTAATTTAAGGCAATGGTTTAAATTACTCCTGAGTAAATTTGATCCTCAGAAGGTATTCTGGGTTTATCCTGACGTGGTTCCTGTGCCCCTGGCCTTCATCTGTCCCCTGGGGGTATGGATATCCTGGGGTGGGGGCACACTCAATGTTGTGAATAAAGGCACACAGCTGGGAAAGGGAAGAGGAAGCCCATTTTGGTTGGAGAGGCAGGTTGCAGTGAGGGGCCCTGAGAAGAGAGGAAGAAGTAAAGGCTAGTTTGGGGCCATATTCTGAGAAGCTCCAGATTAGAATGCCAACCCCCGGGATTCCTTTCTTATCCTGTAGGCATCGAGGGCCACCAGTGGCTGAGTCTGTGACTCCTCCTTGCTCGGCACACGCCCATTTGCTGAATGAGAGGTCTGCGAGGGTGTTTGTGCTGGGGGTACAGTGAAGGGGAAGGAGGTCCCGGCCGCAGAGGGCATGCAGTCTAGTGGGAGAGGCAAGAGTGATGTGTGGATGCCCGCAAGAGTTGGGCTTCCAAGACATTCAAACTGCTGGTGTCTGCTTAAAAGGATCAGATAGGGAGAACCCAGAGTGTGGTGCTGCAGGCGAGTTTGAGAAAGGGCTGAGCGGGGATTCTGATGCCATTCCAAGTTGTCACCTGTCTGTTATGAAAAGAAAGGGAGGACAGTAATGGGGAGAGGCCTCATGAAGGAAGAATTGATGCGACTTGGTGACCAGTGAAATGTGGGAGCTCTCAGGGGTTCTATAGGGGAACTGGGTACGTCAGACAGGAAAAAGCTGAATTAGGGAAATGACCCAGCTGCCTGAGACCGGGAGCACCGACCCGTTCTGTGGCCACCTTGGGCTGTGTTCATTGGTCAGAACCTGACTGGCAAAGAGTGGGTAACTAGTACTGTGAAACAGACAAATATCGTGAAAAGACTTCAGCTCATTGCTGGAACAGGCACTTTTGAACTCTCTTTTCCTGTCTCTGTAGGGCGATGACTCACTTCTGAGCCCCTCCAAACCTCTGTTGGTGATTAGCTGGGGTGAGAGGCCCAAGGAGCCACCCCGCTTGCTCTGTAACAGACTGACTTGCTCTGAAGAGCCCAGATTGTAGGAGTGGATTGATTTGCAAGAGCTGAGAAAAGTTTCAGCATTTGAGCCTTCTGGGTTCCAGGCTGTCTATCTTTTTGTATGTAAATCTTTTTGTGCTTTACCCATTGAAGGAACTGTAGGATGGGCCTGGAGAGGTGCCCTAGACTTGACCTGAAAAAGTCTGGAGTCTCCGGGTGACCTGAAGAGGTAGAGGAAATTTGACCAATGAAATGCATTCGTGGTGTTCTGGGACCTCAGGGGGAGGGTGGGGCCCACTGATCTTAGACTGAGAGATGAGTTATTTACAATAGAGAAGAGACTGCTGTCTGCCAGCCTGGACCTGCTCCTGTGCCTGGGTGGGGGATGGAGGTGTACAGGGTAACCTCTGGAACCCCATCAGATTGGGAAGCCTGATCAGTGGGGGGCCCTGGGTGGGTGCCTGGCATGGTCGGGCTTCTTCACTCAGGGTGACCTCTGGAGTTGCCTTTCTGCCTTTGTTCCCTTGAGTCTGGTGGCTTGTGCTCTGTGATCTTGGGCACAAGCCAGGCACCCAATAAAGAAAGCCAGCTTGCTGGCACACTCATGTGTCAGCCCTGCAAGGAAGGCTCCTGAGCAACAGGAAACCACCTTCCCATGCCTGCGGGAAGCCCAGGCAAGACAAGGGCCACCTCCCACCTCTCCTGGCAGCAGAGTGGAAGACTTCAGCTTTCTCCCCTGGTTTCCTGTGTGTCACCCCAGCCCACACTTCCTTCAGGCTGTGAGAGCAGAATGGCAGTTCCTGTTGAGGGAGGCATGAGTCAGCTAAGGAGAATGGTGGCTGAGTCTCCATAATCTGCAGGCATGGTTATTAAATATTTAGATGACACTACATCATCAATCGGTTCTCATCCAGCCCCTCAGGGAGAGCATTTTCTGTCTGGGACAGCAGTAGATTGGATTTGGACGAACTCTGAAGAGCTCGAAGGTGCTGTCTACAGGGGTTGGCAAAAGTAGGTTTACAGTTGTGAGTACGGGAAGCACAGAGTTTATTCTTGTATTATTATTTATTGTTTGTATTACATCTGTAAACCTACTTTTGCCCACCCCTATAAATCTCACCCAGAATTGTATTATCTCCTCCCCAGAGCTTGCTACCAGCCATGGGGACAAATTGGGTTCTGCCCATTTTACAGATAAAGAAGGTGACCCAGAGAGGTGGTAGGACCGCTTGACAAGCACCCAGCAGGCTGGGCCTGGACTCGTAGCCTCCTGGCTATGGCTTGCACTGGCTGTGTGGTCAGCTCACTGCCCCTTCCCTGTCTTCCTCCTCCTCACGGTCGCTGTCAGTCCGCCATTCATTCTAGCTCCTGGGGATATGGCATGGAGCAAGGCCTCTGCTCTCTAGAGCTGAATTCTTGGAGAGGAGACAGTTGACAAGAACCCAAATTGGCAGGGAAGGCCCCTCCAGGAGATTGAGTTCCTAGTCAGTGTCCAGGCCCTGGGTCCCCGGGCTGGGTCGGGGAGAGCGGATCTGGCCTAATTGTGGATTGGCCCTTACTGGTCACAGATCTGCCTTTCCCTCCTAGGACAGTTCTAAGGATAAATATACCCAGCTCCCCATTCCTGGGGAGTTACTCACTGAGCAAAAGTACCCCACTGCTGCGGATTAGATTACCTCTGCTCTAACTGCTCATGTGCTCAGGGCTGGGGGAGGGGAGACCCGCCTTTTTGTTCTGCTCTCCTTCCTAATCTGGAAGAGTTTCAGGAAAGGGGCCGAGATGAGACTATCCGCAGGCTCTGGTCCTGCTGTTTACATAGCTCCTTCCTTAGGAAGGGCCCAGCCCTGCTCACTGCTTATCTGTAAGGAGGCTGGGCAGCTTCTCCTCTGACACTTGAGGCCACCAAGGCCCAGCAGGTGCTCAGCAGGGGGACCCCAAACCTCCCTTGTCCAGAGTTCTGAGCTGAGCAAGACAGGCTATAAGGCTTGGCCTCTCCAGGACCTGTGGGGAAGGGACTTGCTGAGCTGATGCTGCCTCTCTGAGAGTCCAGGCCTTGTATTAAATGGCAAGGATAGACAGCTGGCCCTGGGCTGTGGGGAAGGCCCTGGGGCTCTGGCAGCCCCTTGCTGCCTGCGCCGCAGCTCTCAGGGCACTGTTGCTGCTCCTTCCTCCTGCTTGTCAACCCCTAGGAAAACTTTGCCAACCCCTGCCTAGGGCGATGAGAGCTGTGTTAAACTGGCCTGCAGAAAGGTGAGTGACCGAGTCCCGTAAATATCTTGTTCTCTGCCCTCGCTGGTTTTGCTCAGTGGTTAGAGTGTCGGCCTGCAGATCAGAGTCTTGGGTTCGATTCCAGTCAAGGACACGTACCTCGGTTGTGGTCCGGTCCCCGGTCCTGGTTGGAGTTGTGCGGGAGGCAACTAGTCGATGTATCTCTCTCACGTCGATGTTTCTCTCTCTCTCTCCCCTTCCCTCCCACTATTTCTGAAGATAAATGGAAAAATAACTTCGAGTATTAAAAAAAAAAGAAAATATCTTGTTCTCACTGTGAGCAGAGCTCTCCTAGACCTGTTGAGGTGGGGTCTTCCTCATAGCCAGAGGACCCCATCTCTTCTAGTTCTGCCTGGGGCTGCTGGAGGGAGAAGTGTCGGGGGGTCCAGCCCTGGGGCAGGTATGGCTGTGTGGACTCTGGTACCCTATGGTGCCCCACATTTACCTGTCCCATCCGTGGAGACCTTCGGGGAGGCTTCTCCAGGGTGACTTTGGTTTCCCCAGAATGGTGCCCCTAACTACTGACCCAGGGTTGCAGCATCCTTCGCCCCCAGGAGTGGGATGAGATGGAGAGGCGTTTTCTCTTTCCCCTCCAGGGCTAACCACTTCTCTGGGAGGGAGCTCCTGTCTGCTTAGCAACTCCCAAGTGTTGAGCGTGTGCCCTAGTCCAGGACTGCGCTAAGTAAGCCAGCACTGCATAGCCATGGTCTTTCGTGACCCTTATTCCTCTGAGTAAGGGGGTGCAATTCCTATTGGACAGACAAGAAAACCGAGGCACAAGAACAGTTAAGCAGCCTGGCTGGGCAACTCAGCCACTAAGAGTCTGTGTGACTCAGAATCCATCCCCCCCCTCCCTGTGCTAGTTCTAACAGCTAGTGCGCTTAGAGCCTGGGAGGAGAGAATGGCTCAGAGCCCCCCCCCCCCCCCGCCCCCAACACACACACACACACTTGAGGGATCCTGGATAGACCTTTATCTCACTCTCCTGTTGTCTGTTCAGCTCTAGGCCTCTTGATAGTCTTATCACATGCTGAGAAGTGGCTAGGGCTTGGGTAAGAGGAAGCAGCTAGTTTTGTGAAAGAGCCCTGACTTGTTTTTATACACTAGCTGGGGTTAAAGGTGGAAAGAGTTAATTAATTCTCTAACTTATTGGGTACCATGTGTCAGTGGGTCAGCCTAAGTCCCCAGAGCCACAGTCTGGGGGGCATCCCCTACCTTGGGAGGATGAAGGGATTCCTGGGCTCCCTCCTCTGCCCTGCACCCCTGGGCTGGTTGGCCCTGGAATGCGGGCAGACCGGCCCCTGGGTCCCCTCCCTCCAGGGGCAGCAAGTGGGGAAGGGAAGCTTGTGTTTTTACTTAACCCTCTCGGGGCTGCAGATCCAGTGGCTCCCAATAGGTCCTCGGGGTTACGCTCTATGGCTCAGTGGCTGGCGCCGAGGTTAAGGCCTCTTCCTCTTGGCCTGGTTCAGGTGCTTCATGCCACCCAGCCACCTGCCCTGGGGTGGCCTCCCAGCCCTAAGCCGCTGCTGCTGGGAACATTGCTCGAGCCCAGGCATGGCCGGGGCACCTGCCTATGGGGCACCTGCCCATGGTGCATCTGCAGAGGGGGCGCTGGCAGGCAAGGCAAGCCTGTGTATTTCCAGAGCCCCCTGGGCTGCGTCACTCTTGGCTCATCACTCTTGGGTCACACCTTCAAATGATAGTGTGCCTCAGGCACAGGCCAGAGGGTTAGCACCCAGGCCACCTCATGCTCCTCCTTGGAGCCTGCTCTGTTCCTCTAGCTCAGCCGGGCTTCCCAGGTTAGCTCTGGTTACTCCCGCGGCGGGGAGCTGGTGGGCCAATAGCGCCCTCTGGTGGGAAGTGGTGGACAGTCTACACCCCTTCATTGCCAGGGTGTAGCTGAGTGGCCTTTGCTGGCGGGAGACTTGGCACTCAGCACCCTTGCCCCTCTTAGCCCCCAGTTTGGAGAGGAGACCCTCTTCCTCCATACACACATTGGAAGGGAAGTGCTTCAGCTGACCCAGAGAAGCAAAACGCTTTCAGAATCGAAGGTGGTTTCCTCCAGAAAGGGGCTGGGAAGCCCCAGGGAGAGCTTCCCTCTGCAGCATGACTGGGGCAGTCCTGGTGGCTCTGACCTGTCGGGAGGGTCTCAGGCCTGGAGAGAGGCTGAGGAAGTTTGAGGCCTTCCTTAGCCTGAATGAGCGAGCCCTGACCATTGCCATTACTGCCCCGGTGTTCCAGTCAGCCCCATTTTCTATGACATCTGTGGGGTATGAGTAGAAGGCATCTCTGAGCCTGTCTCTAGGGTATTTAGAGCTGGGTGCCAGGCAGTAGCTGTAGCTGAAAACTGGGGACCCCTCCTTCTGGGGCACTGCCTGCAAGTGGACTCCTCTGTGCAGTCCTCCCTCGGCCACCTCTGTTTACTCAAGCAGGGGAGGAGTTTGCTGAACTTGCAAGGAAACTTTGGCCGGTAACCACTGTGCAGCCGGGGGAGAGAGCAGGCGCCTGCACCACGGGATCCGCCGCGGTGGTCAGAGGACTGCCGCCTGTGTCCCTGGCTCTCTTCCCTGAGCTGTTTGTAGAAAGTTTTGGGGAACAGTGACACTAAGCCCTGTCTAGTCACTGGACAAAGACTAAGGGTGGAGAGAGAGCAGGAAGCTACACCCACCGCAGACCCTGTGACTGTGTATCCTCGCTGGGGTTCCTCTCTCTCATTCAGAAGTTTGGAAAATGATGTGCCTTCTCCCTGACATCCACACATGTTTCACTTTGATTGTCACTTTATTACTTTGCTTTTCTCTTCAAGGTCATCCTTTTCATGTCTTGCCCAGATTCTACCCATAGAAGACTTAGGAGAAGTCAGTATTTTGTATCCCACCCTGATTTCCTTGGAGGAAGACCTTTTTCTGAATTTCACAAAGCAAATAAGATCTGATGTTTGCAGCTTCCCATGTGCACTATAGCATCTATCTATCCCGTGTAAACCACCCCAGATGACTGGGGAAACTGAGGCTCAGGGAAGCTAAGTGATTTTGCTGTGTGGCCATGGATAATGGAAAGAGCAGCTGGGACTTGAACTCAGCTCTGGCTCGACTCCAGAACTTAAGATCTTTTGTCTCTGTACTCCGGGACTGCGCCTTCCGACCAACAGATGTATCCTTGTTGAAAGAGCCCATTGAAATAATAAACCAGAATCCAGTCCATAAACCAGTAAGCCAGACTTAGAGTCATAGCCTGAGTGACAGGGGAGGGTGTTTGATGCAGAGGGTAGTGGCATCCCTGACTCAAGGTTTGATAGGAAAGGTGAACCATCTGTCTTCTTCTGAGTGTTTGGGGCTCAAGAAACCCAAGTTCACATCCCAGCTGTGTCACTCCAGTTTGGCTTTGGCAGTGTGAGGTTGTGATTCCGCCTCTGAGCCTCAGTTTTACCATCTGAACTAGCGTCATTGTGAGGGAGGTGACACAGGTGAAGCTCCTGGCACATAGTGGGTGTTCAGGCACGGCAGCTGCTCCTGTTACCCCGACGAGGTTGCACTTGTCGCCTGCTCTGGGGGGCCCTGTGGGGTTTCCCGGCTGGCTCTGCCCAGATTGAAGAAGAAACCCCACTCTTGCTGGAGTGGGCCCAGAGGAAATGGGGACTCTGGATGAAGCCAGTGCAGCAGGTGTGGCTGTGGAGAGGCCGCTGGGATTGGCTCTGGACACTGGTTTCTTTTCTGCTGTTACCTAGACACACACTGACTTGGTCTAGTTCCGGTTTGCTAGAGACAGGAAGCCAGATCTCTTCCAAAGGACCTGGAGTGGGAGGAGGCTGCAGGAACTGACCTTTCTCAGAAGTCAGACCTGTCCTGGGCTCTGGAGCCCGGGATCCTGGGCCTTGGAACAAGCTTCCCCTCTGAACCACTGGGAAGGAGCCAGGGGTAGGTGTGGCTGGCCTTGGGGGAAGGAGACCAGGGCAGGCATCTGGGAGAAGGTGTGGGCCCACAGACGAAGGCCCTGGTGAGGGCCTTGCTTCCCTCTTACTTTCTCTGAGCTGGGGTGGGGTTGGGGACAGGGCCACAAGGAGGGATCAGACTGGCAGCCCTGAGAGCTTGGCCCGTCTGTCAGGAAGTTGTACCGTTTAAATATTGTCTAGTGATTACAGCAGCTTCTTGCCAGGTTTTGGGGCTTTGGGGCTTCTCAGGAGTCAGACCGTCCTGTCACTGGCTCTGATCTGGGGCGGGTCCCAACCACCTCTGGAAGCTGGTTTTCCTGTCTGTACCGGAAGAATCAGTTCCACCTCATGGGGTAGTAGGAGGATTAACTGAGACCGTGAATGCAAAGTGCCCGGCACTGTGCCTGGCGCTAGTAAATGGCAATAAATGCAGCCACTGCCTTCTTGTGATTTTACCCCAAGGGCCAGGGACTGTGTCCCCAGCAGGTCAGCAGAGAGGTGAGTGAGCAAGTCCCTGAGTGTGGCAGGAATGAGGGTGTGGCACGTGGGGCCAGGCTCTCTGGGTTGTGGGGCTGGTGAAGGTCCCTGGAGGGGAGGGATGAGGTAGGGGGAGGTCAGCGGTTTCTCCTCCTGCCCCTCCTACTGTACCCTTCTTGTCTGGAGGCTGGGGAGATCCAGGGCCCCTCTGTTGTCTGCCTAGTGCCAGAGTAATGGAAGCTTGCACTCGAGGGCCAGTTCAGCTCCCTTGCTGCTGGTAAAAGCAGAAGAGTGGGGCCCTGGAGCCTCTAGTGCCAGGCTGCTTGCCAGGCTTCCGCAGAAACAGCCTACAGGAGTAGTTCTGCCACCCCCTCCACCCTTACCCCCCCACCCCGGCTTGGCCGAGGAGGTAGGGAACACTGCAACACCCTAGTCCCAGCCCCCACCTCCCCACACACCGTACCCCATAGCCTGAAAGGAGCTCAGAGCCTGGGGTTCTGCTTCTAGCCTGTCAAGAAGACAGGTACCACCCCAGGGGCCCTTCCAGTGTGGGTGCTGAGAAGGCTTAAACTCTTGAAAATTAAGAGGGACCTGACCCTACTCAGCCCCTCCCCATGACGTGGGGCCCCTCCCACCCATTCTCTCCGCCTTGCCCTGCGGAGTCAGAGCACAGAGTTCTAGGCAGGCATTTCTGACTCCCAGCCAGCCAGCTGCACAGCCCTGCCCAGAGGGAACGAAGGTGCTGACTCCCAGAGGTAGGAGAGCCTCAAGGGCAGCCCCAGGAGCCTCCAGAGCACTTTATTCTGGGGCTGGGATGAAGAGATCAGCTTTGGGAGCTGGTTCTTAGCCAGGCTGGGCTGAGCTGGTATCTTTCTGACCTGAGGCTAGTCATTTCTTCCATGGGTGGGGCAGGTGCTCATATCATTAACTCTTGGGTACAGGCAGGGAGGCCACTGGTATTGGAGAGTCAGTTTCCAGAAGCCCTGCTTCTTACCCACTCCCCATGCCTTCTCTCTGCAGACGCCCTGCTGGAGGACTTGGAGTCCACCACCTCCCACATCTCTAAGCGGCCTGTGTTCTTGTCGGAGGAGACTCCCTACTCCTACCCAACTGGAAACCACACATACCAGGAGATTGCTGTGCCACCCCCTGTCCCTCCACCCCCGTCCAACGAGGCCCTCAATGGCGCACTGCTTGACCCCTTAGACCAGTGGCAGCCCAGTGCCTCCCGATTCATCCACCAGCAGGTAAGTGAAGACAGGGGCTGAAGCTCCCAGAGGCTTTGGGGCTAAAGGAGCTCGTCTGGCAGCGGCTTCTGGAGCCAGGGGAGGAATGGGCTCAGGGAAAGGGAGAGGGGCCAAGAAACCTCCAGCTCTCCCCACCAGACGCCACGTGAGGGGGGCAGTGACCAAGTGTTAATCACCTGTCTCCAGCCAGAGTGTGGAAATTCCCTGGTGAGACTGGCTGTGAGCAGCAGCCTCCTGGGGGTGACTCGGACTGTTCCTTTTCCTCTCCCCGGGAGGCTCTGAGCATTCTCCTTCCTGCAGCCTCAGTCCCTGCCGCCCGTGTACGGCTCCAGTGCCAAAACGTCCAGTGCCTCCATCCCCCAGGACGGCGTTGGCCCTCCGTGTCCCCGAGCTGGTGAGGAAGAACACGTCTACAGGTATTGCCCCAGCCCCTGCCTGCGCAGCTCTCCTTCCTGTTTGGCAATCCTGGGACTGGCCAGGGCTGGAGGCAGCTGAGGCCAGGGATCAGGCATGGCCATGGCCCCATGAAGGTTCTGCTTTGGGTCATTGGGCTAAACCATGGAAGGCCCGGGGCTCGTGGCCAGCTCATAATGCCTCTTGACTGGCCTGGTGGCCTTATCGCTGCCATCTCCATACTAACTCAGCTGTCACATCACTCCATGTAATTAAGGAACTGAGAGGCAGGACTTCCTTCCTCCCCTCTTCTTACCACATACTTTCCCCACTCTCCATCCTCTTGCTGCGGGAGACCTCGTGTCCCCTGTGCCTTATTCTCCTGGAGAATCGGGGTCGTCAAAGCCGGGGAGTGTCTGTCAATGTGGTCTTCTCTCTCTCTCTCAAAGCTTCCCCAACAAGCAGAAGTCGGCTGAGCCTTCACCCACTGTGATGAGCTCCTCCCTGGGCAGCAACCTTTCAGAACTTGACCGCCTGCTGCTGGAGCTGAACGCAGTGCAACATAACCCCCCAGGCTTCCCTGCAGGTGGGACTAGGGCAGGGGCCTCCCAACCCCCCCAAGGCCTACCTGCTGGCTCAGGGTTGAGTAGTCCTTCTCTCTCCCTCTCCCAAGATGAGGCCAACTCAAGCCCCCCGCTGCCTGGGGCTCTGAGCCCTCACTATGGCATCCCAGAGAATAACAGCCTGCTGGGGATCAAAGCTGGGCCCCCGATGAAAGAGAAGCCCAAGCGGAACGGGGCCCGGGGCCTGGAGGACGTGCGGCCCAGCGTGGAGAGTCTCCTGGATGAACTGGAGAGCTCCGTGCCCAGCCCCGTGTGAGTGTCCACTGGGCTCACCCAGACAGGGCGGTCTCGCTCAGTGCCCATGCTCTGGTATCTTTCCACTTAGCCCCCATGTCACCTGTTCCCTCCGTGAGTGCTTGTTGTCTGCCAGGCCCTGCACCAGGCTCGGGGAGTGGGGGGGGAGAGTGATGAGTCACACGGACACCATTCCTGCCACCATCCACCAGAAAAGGTAGACATCATGCATGCGAGGGCGCCTGTAGCTTAGTGGCTGTCAGCTCAGGGTTTGGAGCGACACAGTGGGGTTCAGACCTTGGCTCTGCCCTTACGAAGTGTCTCTTAAGCCTTAGTTTTTCCATCTGTAAAATGGGACTGGTGGTGTGGGATAATGGGGATAAGGCCACCTGCCTCAGTGGGGGTAGACCCAATCATGCACGTAGAGCACCTGGAATGGTTTTTGGCTCATAGCAGGTGATGTACATGGTGAGCGCTTTCTAAATGCCAGCTGTTGTCGGTGTGACCGTGTTGCTGGAATAGTCGCACATGTACTTGCAGTGCTGTGGAGGGTACACGGTGCTCGGGCTTGTTTAACAGGCACACTTGAACTTGGGCTGGAGGACTAGAGACGTCTTCCTGGGGAGACTGCTGTTTGAGTGGCCTTCTCTTCTCCCATGTCAGCTCTCAGAGCTCCGTCCCCCTGGCTGACAGCAGCCCCCTTCCCCAGAAGAGGTGGGGAGCTAGTGGGCTTCCCTGGGGTTGGGGGTGGTGGAACCCCAATGTCAGAGCTGACATGTTGGTCTCCTGAGGAGGGGTGGGCCGCTCTGGGGAAGCATGGGGCTGAACTTGGGGTTCCCGCTGACGTCATGCCTGCCCTGCAGCCCCGCCATCACTGTGAACCAGGGCGAGATGAGCAGCCCTCAGAGAGTCACCTCCAGCCAGCAGCAGACACGAATCTCGGCCTCCTCTGCCACCAGGGAGCTGGACGAGCTGATGGCCTCCCTGTCGGATTTTAAGGTGCCCCAAAACCCCTCTTCTTCCTTGCCCATGTCTCCCCCATTCTTCTCCTCCTGTACCTCAATGTGAGTAGCTGGAACTCGGCCCCTCCATTTGGGTGCCTTGGCCTGAGCCAAGGACCTTTCAGTGCCCTGGCCTTGCCAGGATATGGGGGAGGGAGGGCTCGGCCAGGCTGGTGGGGACTGAGCTGCCTCGAAGCCTGTGAAGGCAGAGAAGTGCTCGGCAGGGACATTCCTTCCTCCCGGGTGCTCCCAGCTCCCAGCACCCAGGGCAGAGATCAGGAGGCTGCAACAAAGGGCCCTTTGTTGATGTGCTCTTGCTGGGGGAGGGCATTCTCTGCTGGGCCATGCGGGACTTGGGATCTTGTGCCTGAGAGGTCATTTGTCCTGGAGCCCCATCTCCCACGCTGGCTGTCCTCAACACGTCCTCTTTCTTTGTGCCTCTGGCTTCTGAATCCACAGGCCTCCTTTGCCAGCCTCCTATCCTGCCCCCTCTTCCTCCACGGGCTTCTGAATCCCCACAAATTCTATCTATGGGAAACCTAACCTGTCAGGCTACTGGGCCAGTCCTGCATCCAGTGCCCCTTCTGCTCCCCTCTGGGCCTCCCCGGGCCTGCTGGGCCGGAGGTGTTGTACTGAGAAGATGCGGTGCCTCCACGGGGACTGGTGTTGACCGAACTCTGCAGCCTTGCTGACTGCACTTTTCCACGTGGGTTGACCTTTGGCACATGACTTAAGGAATCTGAGAAGGGGAGCAAGTGGTCCATGTGCTCTTGGCCTTGATGGTGCCTCCAAACCTCCCTTTAACTGAGGTTTTATGGTGGGGGCTGGGAGTGGGGCTGGGAGGGTGGGATGAGCTGCTGGCAGTTCTGAGCAGCCGAGGTCAGAAGCCAGTGTGTTGGACCCAGGCACTGGCCTAAGGGAGCCGTGCCCTAGCACCGGTGATGCTGCCTCCTGAGAGCCAGCGTTGTGTGTCCCGCGGGAAGCCGAGCTGGCTGTAGCTGTGTGCCTAGAGCAAGGTCTGGGGACATAGGGAAGCTGGGTTTGTCTGGGAGAGACCAAGCCGAGAATCGAACTGGGTTGGGGGAGGCAGAGCAGCTGCCTGGGCTGACCTCCCTGGTCACCTGTCTCTCACACCACCTCACCTTAGCTTTCCTCCCTCTTACCTGCTCTGACTGGGGTGACTCCACAGGCATTGCTCAGAGGCTGCTTCCTGCTGCCTGGGTTTGATGGGGGCCAAGGACGCGTTGCCCAGGAAAACCTTGTTGGGTGTCTGGGTCTCCCGCGAGGGCCAGGCCTCGTGCTTCAGCTTTGCAGCCACCCCAGTCAGTGTAGGTGGCGGCTCACAGAGCCCTACGGTCGAGCCCACCCCTTGCAGTTAGATTCTTTCCTCACCTCTCCTATTTCTGTCTCTTCTTCTCTCTGCCTTTTGTCTTTCTCCTCTTCCAGACCAGCTCCTCTACTGTGGCCTTGAACTCACTGTTGCCCAGCTCAGCTCCATCCTCACACCACACACTTCCTTCTCCTTCTCCTCCTCCTCCCAGGCCCTCTGTATTCTTGCCATCCATTGTTAAACCCTCCCCTCGAGGCCATGGTCACACTCCGGAGGTCCTTGGCAGTAAGGATAATGATAATGGACAGAGCCTTTTACCTCCTGTGGCTCCTAGCTGGCTTGATGTGGCTGGCCTTGGGGTCACACCTGACACCCCCAACTCTTCCTCTGTGGAGAGTTCTCTGGGGCCATCTGGTGCGGAGAGCCAGGCTCGAGTTTGGAGGGATGGACTAAACCTCACGAGTGAGCTCTCCAGGGCTCCCCCAGGCCACACTCTACCCCGAGCTGGGTATGCAGGTCCCCAGGAGCCTGAAGGCCCCCAAGGGCTGTCGGCCAACCCTGTGTACCCAGAGGAGGCCTTGGCTGCCACGTGGGAGCAGCCATGGGCTTTGGAGGCGCTCAGGCCCGAGACTCCGCGAGGAGCTACACCCAGCTTCCAGGAAGTAACCGAGCCAGCTGTCGTGGCCGTAGACCGTCAGATCATCTTCCCAGATACCTGGAGTCTCACGAAGGGACGTGGACAGCTGAAGGAGAGGGCAAGGCCAGAGCCAGCGGGGCCGGAGAGCAGCTGCCCTGCTCCAGTTGACAAGGAGCAGTTAGGTGGACAGATGCCCCTGAGGGGAAGCCTGGTCAGGCCAACCCGGGGACCCGAGATACCCAGGAAGCCAGAGGGCACCACTGAAGCCGCTGCTGAGGCCAAGAGGGAACAGCCGGAGCTTCCACAGGCCATGGTCATGGACACGCTCAATACCACCGAGAGGATTTCCACCTCTGGCCAGGCAGGCGGAAGCTTGCACGGCTGCTGGCCTGGTCCTCGCCCAGCTGAGTGTGGGCCACTCCTGGCTAACTGCATGCAACCTCCCACTCCACGCATGTCTGCTTGGGCAGCGAATTCTGGGATATCATGGCCTGTGACCCTGATGACCAGCTCTTGGCAATGGGCTCTGTGGGGCCAGTGGAGTGCCCTGGGGCTGGAAATCTCAGTGACAACCTGCTTCTTGCTTGTTTAAGGCTTTTTCCTTTAGATGAACTCCCCTGACATCCTGAGGTGATGTTCGCGAAATGGTTAAAAGCATGAGCTTTGGGACCAGATAGAACTGAATATAAACCCTGCCTCCAACACTTGCTACTTGCGTGACTTTGGGCAACCCTCTACCAGCCTCAGTTTTCTCATCTTTAGAATGGGGGTAAAAATAGACCTTCCCCCGAAAGGTTGTGCAGAGGATTAAATGAAATAATGCCTGGACTGTGCTCAGAATACAGCACACGGTCCTCAGGAAGCCATGACTGATGTTACTGTTAGTATCTGCTTCTTGCTTGACTGAAACTTCATACCTTTTCCCAAAACAAAAAACCAAGACTACTACAAACCAGTAAGTTGTAATATAAATGAGGAAAAAAATTGGTTAGAAGATTTGGAAGGAAAGACCACATTTTTTAATTACAAATCAAGAAGAAGCCTTACATCCTTTCAAGAATGCCCACTTACATCCTTGCAAGTAATTCTCATAATCACCCTGTAAGGCAGCCAAGAAAGTACTAACCCCCTTTCAAGGATGGAGGAGCTGAGGCCCTGGAAGTGAAGTGTCTTGCCCAAGGTCAGAGCTGAGAGCGCTGGGAGTCTGCTCTGCCCCTGCCTCCGCCCCACCTCAGCTTGGCTCTTCTCTGGCGGTTTTGTTCAGCCCTCTCTTGCCTGGGGCACCTGAGTGTGGCCTGAGCAGCATTGGCAGAGCCCAGAGTGAGGCCGTGACAGCTTCCTCCTCCCTCCTCAGATCCGCTCTGTGATCAGGAGGAGCCGAGAGACAGGCCACGCACACCCCATGTCCCGGGAGCCCTCCCCTCGCCGCCGGCTGGACCCCGCCACCTTGAGCAGGACCCCATCCCAGGAGCAGCTCATCGCAGAGCTGCAGGGTCGGCTGGGCATCCAGCCGGAGGCAGAGGAGGCTGCAGGGCCAGCGGGGCCCTCCACCGAAGACTGGATGACTGAGGGCGTCGTCATTACTGTGCAGCCTCGAGGGAGGCGGGCTGAGGGGCAGCTGGTAGAGAAGGTAGCAGGGAGATGCCCAGAGCTGGGCCAGGACCAGGGCAGCAGGCATCTTGATTCTTTCCCAGCTCTGGCCAGAGGGGAGCTTGGTGTGTGTGTGGGGAGGTCCTGCATCGTGTGGCCCTGGAGGGTCCAGTCAGAGTGGGAAGGCCCCGGGGAGCCTGGGGACATCGCGGCTCTGTGCCCTTGCTTGCTGAGCTGATGTTTCCTCCGTCTTCCTGATCTTTCTCCTTCCTTTCTTCTCCCCAGGTTGTTTTCCCTCCTGGCTCTCCCATTCCCCTGAGAAGAACCTTCTCTGTTCTGCCTTCTCCTCCTCCTCCTGTCCCTTTACTCCAGCATCACGGAGATGCCACGGCCACCAGCTCTTCTCCCCCATGCAGCCTGCCTGCCCACTCCACCCTGGGGCCCTCAGTTCTTCCCTGTGGGTCTCCTGGGGTCCAGAGTGCTGGGGCAGGGCCGCAGGAAGAAGATGTGCAGGGGCCCACCTCTCCCCTTTCTGCGCCCCACACTGTGAGGTCGGTGGGCTGCCAGACTGACGAGGACCCGATGTTCCCCCCGATGCAGGCAGGCCCCGGGGCCCCAGCGTGAGCCCTACCTGTCCCCACTCTGCACACACACCCTCTGTTCGTTCATCCACAAGGCCGGCACAGTACCACAGTCCTTCCTGAACCCCTTCTTAACCTGACGTCCACGCTCCCACCCTCCCTGGATGTCAGCTATCCTCTTGCTTGCCCACGGGGCTCCCTTCTGCCTGCCCCCTCCCATTGCCCCCCCCCCCCCCCTGTCTCCATCTGAGAAAGGACAGTCCCAGAAAGGAGACCAAAACCTATTCCCCACCCTGCGACCTCCAGGCCCAATACTTGGAAAGCCTCTCCTCTCTGGCCTCAGTCCCCTCCGCTTTCTGGGTCCCCTGCCTTGGTTGGCTCACCTTCTTCTCTTCTCTCCCTGGGACACTGTAGTCTTTTCTCCCTGATTTTGGTATTATCAGTGGGGGGGGATATTCTCTTATCCTAAATTTCCTTTTGTGAAATGATCCAATAACAAGGTCTCTTTTTCTTAATTAAAAAAATTTTTTTCTTATCCTCGTTTTCTCTCCTATTTAAGATCCAGGGCCTGGAACAAAGAGCGGATGGAGAGCTGTGCTGGGCGGCTGGCTGGCCTCCGAATGGCAGGCAGAGCAGTCCCGAAGGGCAGGACGAGGGAGGGGTCAGTGCCAGGGCTGGGGGCTCGGTGTCCTGCTTGCCGTGTTTCCCAGGCCTCGGTCGGGCCTGTGGTGCCATGAGCCCCTCTGACACCAGGATGTCTTGCGGATGTCATTCCCACCTCTAGGGCTCTTGAGGCCCCTGGAGGAGATGGCACTTCTTGCCTCCATCAGCCCGTGTCCAGGAGGGAGAAAAGCCCCCAGTCCTGACCTGCCCTCTCTCTGTTTCCACAGTTCATGGCCCAGGGGAAGACGGGGAGCAGCTCTCCCCCTGGGGGCCCCCCAAAGCCTGGGAGCCAGCTAGACAGCATGCTGGGGAGCCTGCAGTCCGACCTGAACAAACTGGGGGTTGCCACAGTCGCCAAAGGGGTCTGCGGGGCCTGCAAGAAGCCCATCGCCGGGCAGGTGATGAGGGGTGGGGGCGGGGCAGGGAAGAGAGCAGCAGGTGGGCACAGGGACCTTTGCTCCTCTGGAAAGGATGCTTTGTGGCAGGCTAGGGCCTTGAGCCACAATCTGCCTCCCTCCTCAGGTTGTGACGGCTATGGGGAGGACATGGCACCCCGAGCACTTCGTCTGCACCCACTGCCAGGAGGAGATCGGGTCCCGGAACTTCTTTGAGCGGGACGGACAGCCCTACTGTGAAAAGGACTATCACACCCTCTTCTCCCCGCGCTGCTACTACTGCAACGGTCCCATCCTGGATGTGAGTTCCCGGCATGGCGGGGAGCAGCAGCTCTGGCTCATTTCAGCTTCACTGTCACCCTCGGAGGGTGCAGGTGGTGCCATCTGAGGCTCAAAGAGGTCCCTTCACATGCACGAGCTCACACAGCTAGGAAACAGTGGGTCTGGGATTCAAACCCAGGCCCGATGCACAGCAGTCCTCATGTACATCAGGCCGCCCACGTTCCGTCTGCCTCCCGTCCCAGATTCCCTCTGTGGAGGCTCAGGGGTTAGGAGCCTGCCCAGATCAATGGAGTGAAGTACCAGCTCCTTCTCTCCCGCTGTGTGACGTTAGGGAAATGCCTGGCCTGAGCCTAAGTGTCTTCCCTTATAAAATGGGAGCCATAGTAGAACCTATGACCTCCACCGCATGTGAGCATTAAAGGAGACTGGCATGTCACCTCCTTCAGCAAATCAGACCTCGGTGGTGTTCAGAGCAGTCAGGAGAGACCCTGTCTTGGCAGCCTTTGCTCTTTCCTTGGCTGGGAGCTGGGGCTGGGGGTGGGCAGGACAGCCTGACCTGTGAGTCTCAGTTGTGGGGTCTGTCCAGTGGGATGTCAGCTTGGCTCTGACCCCACACTTTGCTTTCACAGAAAGTGGTGACAGCCCTGGACCGGACGTGGCACCCCGAGCACTTCTTCTGTGCCCAGTGTGGCGCCTTCTTTGGTCCTGAAGGTACTGACCAGCAGACTCATTGCTGTCCCTGGGAGCGTCGGGGAGGCGGGGGCTCCACCTCCAGAGGCCATAACTGCCCCCCACATCCCGCTCCTCAGGGTTCCACGAGAAAGATGGCAAGGCCTACTGCCGGAAGGATTACTTCGACATGTTTGCGCCCAAGTGTGGCGGCTGCGCCCGGGCCATCCTGGAGAACTACATCTCGGCCCTCAACACCCTCTGGCATCCCGAGTGCTTCGTGTGCCGGGTAAGGCGCCCCTGCCCCTGCAGCTGGAGGGCACCAGGCAGTGGGGAGAGAAGGGCCTCCCTCACTGTGTTCTCCGGATCCAATTTGGAGGCCTTCTTTGGGGGTACACTTCGTCAAGTCCAGTGGGTCCTTCCCAGGGCTTGTACTGAGGCGAGGAGAAACCAAGAGCAAGGCAGATGTGTCTCTAGCCTCATCCTGTGTGGTGGCCTGTCACGTTCAGGAAAAGGGCATGTAGGGATTAAATGAGATAATGCAAGCATTTTGCAGCCTCTGAGGAATTGGCCGTTGGTTTTCACACTGCAATCGGGGGGATAATGGGAGTCCACAGATGTTATTAGGGATCCAGCAAGGGTCCTCTGACCAAATAAGTTTACAAAACACTGTTCATTGCAGAACTTCTCAGGGCCTTTTATATCCAAGAGTGCATGTGAATCTCTACACAGGAACTTAGGATGCAGAGTTTGACCATGGAACCCTTTTTTCAGCGCTGGGGTTTTGGGGCACACCGGTACAGGCTCCCAGTTAAGTGCTCAGGAGTCAGACCTACGTTTAAATCCAAGCCGTGCAACTTAGTAGCTGCATGACCTTGGACAAGTCACTTAACTCCACACCCCAGTTGCCTCCTCTGTTGGGATTTCAGTTGTGTTTAGCACAGCATTTGGCATGTGGGAAGTGCTCAGCAAGTGGGAGTGTGACAACCATGACTGTCTCCTGCCCATCATACCTGGAGCTGCCTCAGCGCCCTGCCCCAGGCTGAGACCCCTTTCCTCGACCTCACCCCCTCTTCCGCCTGGCAGGAATGCTTCACGCCGTTCATTAATGGCAGCTTCTTCGAGCACGACGGGCAGCCCTACTGCGAGGTGCACTACCACGAGCGGCGCGGCTCGCTGTGCTCCGGCTGCCAGAAGCCCATCACGGGCCGCTGCATCACCGCCATGGCCAAGAAGTTCCACCCGGAGCACTTCGTCTGTGCCTTCTGCCTCAAGCAGCTCAACAAGGGCACCTTCAAGGAGCAGAACGACAAGCCTTACTGTCAGAACTGCTTCCTCAAGCTCTTCTGCTAGGCGCCCTCGTCCCTCCGTCTGCCCTGTCCCCTGGCCCAGCCTCCCCAACTGCTACTGTGACCCAGAGGCCTCGCCCAGGGCTGCAGGGCCAAGCCCGACTGAAACTGGAACCCGTGTCCTTGGCTGTGCAGGGTGGCAAGAGGGCCTCAGAGGGTCCCGCCTGCTTTTCTTCCTCTGCCAGAGCCTCTGGGCCTCCCCTCCTCCTGCAGCTGCCCCCAGGCTGCCAGCTCTTCATCCTCCCCGGAGATGGGGCTGGAGGACTCCACCCCACGAACCTGCCTGGCCAGGCCAGCACCCCACACTGGAGCCATCTCTTACTCATATCTTGGCAGTGGAGCCAGGGGGAGGGCAGGCAGTGTCAGATGGGGTCTCTTTTTATCTTTATTTCCGTCCGACTGAATTATCCTTGTTCCGAGAGTATTGGGGGACACCCGCTCCCTCCAGACAATGCCAGCATAAATCCATCCATCCAACGGTTGAAGTGCCCAGGGGCCACGGAAGGTTCCTTGTGCTCCTCCTGTCCTTCCAGTCTCCCCAGGCCTGGGTGACTGCCCCCTGCCCCCCATAACTGCTCTGATTCTACTGAGACAGACCTCTCCAGCAATAATGTTTTATAGTCACTTCCTCCATCTCCGGGGACGGCGTGAGGTGGGGCGTTTCACCTCGTGCCTGGACACTGTACCGACTTTGATAGATTTCTACACTGAGGTTTGAATTCGTATCGTCTGAGTTGCTTTTACTTCTCTATACAAAGTGATTTTGAAGAGATTTTAAAGACATCCACTTTTGTAATCTCCCCCTTGTCCACCGCCACTGGTCCTGTGGGTGATAGTGGCGTGGGACAGGGTTTGCCTTGTACTGAGGGCTTGGGGTAGGGAAGCCATTTGTATTTTATTTTTTCTTAGCATAAGCAGGTGAAGTGGGAGCAGCTCTGAGATTCCTCTTCTTTAACTTCATGGCTCACCAGGACTGTTTTATAAACTGCTGTATTTTTAAACCCCTTCCTTACCACCCAGGCCAGCAAGTTCTTAAGCGAAATTGGCCTAAGGGTGTCTTGGCCTTTTGGGCCTAGGATTCTGAACCTCATCCATCCTGTTCCCTAGGGAGGAGAAGGAGAAGTATGTTTTGGGGGTGCTGTTACCTGTCTTAGCCATTAGGAGCATCTGCTCCCCTGTGAACTCTTTGGTATCAAAAAGAACCCACTGAACATTCTCGGCCTCCTCACTGCTTCTCTGGGGCTCCTTCTGCCTCCTCAGGAAAGCTGGTATCTGATTTTGACCATTGGTTTTATTGATTCCACTGAGCTTATCATTTTCCCAAATGTCCTGCCCTCCTTGGAAACTGGCGGTCTGAGGAAAAGGGCCCAGGTTGTTGCAAGGGAGCCTGATAGGATTCTGGCAGAGGGACAGGATCCTGCTGAAGCCATGGAAAGTCTCCAGAGCTTTCTCCCCCAAGCATGAAACAGGAGCAGGCAGGCCTGGGGTTACTGGTCAGTAGAGAGGGGCCCCAATGGCGTCTAAAGTGAGTAAGATCCAGACCACTCTGCTAGCCTCATAGCAAAGGCTGAGTGTGCTGGGGTCAGACGAAGGTCCCTCCTTTGTGACAGGGCTGGGAGCAGCCAGGTCTGGAGAGGTTAGCCAGGCCCCCTCCAAAGGTCTGAGATCTCCACTTCCATACATAGGCCTTATTGCTCTGTTTACAGAGACCCGCCCCAGACCCCTCCCCTAGAGGGATGGGTTTCTGGGGTCCACCCTCTGGGTCAATGGTTATTTGATGAATTGATTTTAATTTTTTTCTCTGTAAACTTTTAACCTGGCTTTTCCTCATTTCGATTCCTGTGATTTATGCCAATAAAGTTTGCCATTATTTTGACCTGTGCTACTGTCCTTTCCTTGTGGTTTGATATAACAACTTAGTCCCAGAAGAGAGACCAAACCCTCCCAGACTCATAAGGACCACACTGAGGATAAATCATCCGTGTTACCTTACTTGAGGCAAAAAGCCCTGGGGATGGGACCCCTGCCTCACGAGACACTGGTCTGTGAGCACAAGTCCTCCTGGCTCCCTGTGTGAGTTTTGTAAGCAAGGGAAGGCTGGGGAGCAGCCCAGGCAAGGCCTGCACGAAGAATTTTGCCCTGGATTCCCCAAGGGCATCCTCACATGGGCCTGTGGGTGGTCTTATACTCATTTGCAGATGGGGAAGGAGGTTCAGAGAGGAGAGCCAACATGCAGAAGGCAGTGTGAGTGAGTGCAGAGACAGGATGTATGAACCCAAGGCTTGCCTCTGCCTGTGTTCCTGCATTGACCAGACACCCTCACCCCCACGTGCTGGCACAACATCTTGGGTGTAGAACCCTCCCAACTGAAGGGGGTGGACTAGTTGGCGATTGGTCTCTACTGCACCCCTGGTGGTCAGGTTCATATTTGCAGACTTTCTCCCTTTTGTCAGCCAGAACTTCAGTTCTGCTGGGGGAGGGGGGCACACCTCGCCTCCCCGATCCTGCCAACCCCACTCCCCGGCCTCCTCCACAGTTTCCTGGACAGCGTTGGTCCTCCTTGAGTTGTGCCTTCAGTTGCTCTGATGTTTGGAATGGCCCTCCTAAAGCCACATGTTGAATTCTAGCCTGAACCCTACCCGTTCCATAGTAAGCTCAGAAGTGAAAATTACCTTCAACCCTCACCAGAAGATAATTACTTGGTTTATTCTTCCAGGCCATGTAGGATTTATTTTATTTATAGAAATGGAGTTGGTACAATTCCTTGTAATTTGCTTCTTTACTCAAGTGCACTCTGAATATTTTCCCATGTCAATAAATATAGATCTGCATTTTTTTATTTTTTATCCTCACCCGAGGATATTTTTGCATTTTGATCTTCAGATAGAGCGGGAGGGAGAGAGGGAGGAAGAAAGAGAGCGAAACATCGATGTGAGAGAGACACATTGACTGGCTGCCACCCACACAACCCCAACTGGGGCCGGGGACAAACTGCAACCGAGGTATGTGCCCTTAGTGGGAACCGAACCCGGGACTCTTTGGTCTGCAGACCGATGCTCTAACCGCTGAGCTAAACCGGCCAGGGCAGATCTGCATCATTTTTAATGGTTTCATGGTATTCCATTATATTGACATACTACAATTAGAGATATTTATATCACCAGAGCCAGGATGTCCTTGGGAAGGTACCTGTGAGTATGTATATCCTTGGAAAAGTGTTTAGGGGGAGACAGTCTCAGGGTTTGGAAGGAACTATAGCATAGTGAGGCCCATGGGCTTTGAACTTTCTCCTAGATTTCAGTTCTGATGCCATCATTAACTGGCTGAATTGGGCAAATTATTTAACCTCTCTGAATTTTCTCATCAATAAAACAGAAATACTAAAATTGTGCCTCCTCTGGGGATTGTTGCAAAGATTAACAGTGATAATGTGCACAAAGTACCCAGCATAATGCTGGGCATGCAGTAATACCTTGTCATTAAAAAGGGATCTTAGCAGTAATGAACTCCAGCATTTTTCTAAACCGGCTCGTCACCAGAGGCACTAGGAGGTTTTAAAACAAAATATAGAGACTTCTAACTTGGTCAAGTGCAAAGGGAAAAGATGGGGAGAAACACCTCTTCTGCTGTAGGATCTAAGCTAGTTCATTAAAGAAATATATTTTTTTTATTTTTTAAAGGAAATTGTATTATTATTATTTTTAATCCTCACCCAAGGATATTTTTCTATTTACCTTCAGATGGGGGGGAGGGGTAGGGAGAGAAACATCGACGTGAGAGGGACACATTGACTGATTGCCTCCTGCGTGACCCCAACCAGGGCCTGGGACAAACTGCAACCGAGTTACGTGCCCTTGACCGGAATCGAACTCGAGACGCTTTGGTCTGAGGGCCTACGCTCTAACTGCTGAGCCAAACCGGTCAGGGACATTAAAGAAATATTTATCGATGTAGTACAATTGTTCAAATAAGTGTTGAATGAATGTACAATAAAAGAAGCTAACATTTGTAGTAACTTCCTCCTGCATTCCAGGAACTGTGTTAAGTCTTAACAAATATCTCGTGTAATCCTTATAACAACTCTAGAATGTGGATACTATTACCCCATTTATGATAAGGAATGAGAAACAGAATGTTAGCAAGGTGAAAGCACTTCCTAAGATGACAGCAACTAGCAGAACAAAGAGATCCAGGTCATCTGACTGCAAACCCTACATTCATGCATTCAACAAATATTTATTTATTTATTATTATTGTCATATTTTAATCCTCACCTGAGGAGAGGATATTTTTTCCATTGATTTTGGGATAGAGTGGAAGAATTGTGGGAGGGGAGAGAGAGAGAAACATCATCGATGTGATTGGTTGCCTCCCGCACAACCCAAACCAGATGGGGATTGAGCCCGCAACTCAGGTAGGTGCCCTTGACCAGGGGGCTGATGCTCTAACTGCTGAGCCAAACCTGCCAGGGCTCAACAAATATTTATGATGTGCCTACTATATGCTAGGCACAAGGCAAACATTTCTGCCTTGTGGAGCTTGCATTCCTGCAGGGAGAGACAGACAAATAACAATGTAATAAATAAATCATATAGTGTGTTAGAAAGCATAAGTGTTACCAAAAACAAACAAACAAACAAAAATAGAGTAAGGGGAGAATGGGAGTAGATTATTTTTATTTTTATTTTTATTGTAATTTTAAATAGGCAATCAGAGTAGGCCTGTTTGAGCAGGTGATATTTGACCCAAGCCTTAAGGGAGGTGTTACACATGTGAATATTGGCAAGGAATAGTTGGCGCTGGAGCCCTCAAGCAGGCACATCGTCTGGCTGGAAGGGATTGAGTCAGTAGGAAAATAGGAGATTCAATTTTAGGGGTAGAGGTGCAGAGCGGATGATGTAGGGCCTTGTAGGCCCCTTAAGTTTTAGGCTTTTTACTTTGTGGAAAATGGAAAGCCTTTGAAGAATTTTGAACAGATGAGGAAATGATCCTCTGTTTTGGTAGGGGGAAGTAGAAACTGTTGAGGGGACAGAGACCATTCTGTTTCTAAGGCATGTGCAACTATTTCTCGGCTCCACGTCATACTCTAGTTTGAGACATGGCCAGGTGGCGGGGGAAACTGGGGACTTGAGTCCACACATTCTCGCGCCTGCACAAGAGCAGCTCCAGCCCAGCAGAGGGAAGCAGCCCTGAGAAACCTCCTCCAACACAAAGCAGCTCTTTCTTAACTTCCTTACTTAAAGGCGGCTTCCCGTAGGCTGGAGTGGCAGCTATATCACCCAATGGCTGTCTGTGTCAGTTCTGCTTCGCCAGACAGGCGTCGGCGTCAGCCAATAGGTGGGGGCGCTGTCTGAGGCTTCTGATTGGCCGCTTCGTTCACATATAAAAGATGCACGCCGGCGCTCGGCCTTCCTCTCGCCAGGCGTCCTCGTGAGAGGTTGGTGGAGTTATGTCGTGGTGGCGGGGACTGGCGGCGGGAAGGCTGGGCGTCTTTGCCGAGAGAGTAGGAGGCCGCGGGGTCCAGACTTATGCGACCTGGGGCTTCGGCAGCGGCTCGCACTCTCCGAGTGGTGGCGGCGGCAGTCCAGCCAGGCCGGCGGGCGCTCACGCGTGGCCCGCTCCATATAGGCCTCTGGTTTCAGTCCGGCGGGGCGGTGGGGACGGGGTGTCTCAGTTCCTTCTCTCTCCTCAGTGACATCGTCTTTAAACCCTGCGTGGCAATCCCTGACGCACCGCCGTGATGCCCAGGGAAGACAGGGCGACCTGGAAGTCCAACTACTTCCTTAAGATCATCGTAAGTGCGGGCTTGGTCCCAGCCGCCCCTCATGCTGCCTCGGCCACCGGCTAATAGGACCATCGGCTCCCATGTGCTGAGCTGGGCCATTTTAGGCAAATTTCATTCAAAATTCAGAATTTCCAAAGATCTGCGTGCCGCCCCCACCTGTTGCAGATAAACTGGCTCAGGCAGTTTTAGTGGCTCCTAAGATAACTAAGTGACATTCATTCCCAGGTTTGTCTGGAATCCAAATAGTGCTCATCACACCTGAACTCCTCTGCTTCCATTTTTGGGAAGGTGTGAGGCAGTGAGCGGCTCATAAAAAGTCAAGTTGCTGCATATTTAGGTCTTGTTAGTCAAGAAATCCAATGTCCAAATGAATGTCACCTTTAGGAAGGCTTAAATTTTACAAGTAAGGTTTCATTGTATTTGCTTTACGTCATGTTTTGAATGTTGTAAATCCAGCCTTATGAGGAATGCTTTTTTCTTTTAAGCCATTTTAGTGAATCAGAAACATACCTCGTAATTGGGAAAAGTTAAAAATGAGAGCTAAAGTTAAAATTCTTGAATGTACCCACCCAGTTTTCACTATTCATGCTTAGCAAGCAAATCTTTGACAAATCTGGCAGTGCTACAACTCAGGTGGCTCCTAGTGGGAGGAGTTGGTCCAATCTCTGAGTCACTTCAGAAGCATAGATGAAAGGGAGTGAGGTGGAAACCAGCCATTGTGGGGTTTGGTTTCTCCTGATGTTTTTCCCCCCTTTTCTCCTCCTGTTAAACTTGGCTTGTTTCTGCCTGGTTTTTGTAGCAACTTCTGGATGATTATCCAAAATGCTTCATTGTGGGAGCCGACAATGTGGGCTCCAAGCAGATGCAGCAGATCCGCATGTCCCTCCGCGGGAAGGCTGTGGTGCTGATGGGCAAGAACACCATGATGCGCAAGGCCATCCGAGGACATCTGGAAAACAACCCAGCTCTGGAGAAGTCAGTTCATTCTCTGGGCATCTTTGTCTTTCCTCCTCTGTGCCCTTCTCCCTTTTCCTGGAGAAGAATGGTGCTGAAAGGTGACCGCCTGTCTGTAAACTTCTCTTTGTAGACTGTTGCCTCATATCCGGGGGAATGTGGGCTTTGTGTTCACCAAGGAGGACCTCACTGAGATCCGGGACATGCTCCTGGCCAATAAGGTAAGAGGAGAATCGGGTTGGCTCAAGAGACCTTATCAATTTTGGTTCCTTAAAAGCAAAATTGACCATTCTCAGGTTGTATCTGTGGAGGGAGAACTCACATTTCTTGTTTTTGTTCAGGTGCCAGCTGCTGCCCGTGCTGGTGCCATTGCCCCATGTGAAGTCACTGTGCCAGCCCAGAACACTGGTCTGGGGCCAGAGAAGACCTCTTTCTTCCAGGCTTTAGGCATCACCACTAAAATCTCCAGGGGCACCATTGAAATCCTGGTGAGTGGACCTGGCTTGCCAGTGTTAGCCAGGCCAGTAGTGGGGGCTCCTTTTGGTAGCTGTCAATCTGCTGGATGTTCTGGTGTTAACTTGTTGCTTTGTTCTGCAGAGTGATGTGCAGCTGATTAAGACTGGAGACAAAGTGGGAGCCAGTGAAGCCACACTGCTGAACATGCTGAACATCTCCCCCTTCTCCTTTGGGCTGATCATCCAGCAGGTGTTTGACAATGGCAGCATCTACAACCCGGAAGTGCTTGACATCACAGAGGAAACTCTGCATGCCCGATTCCTGGAGGTACGTGTTACCTATTTCAGGCCCTTCTAACATTAATGGTTGAGAGCATGTCTAGCTTCAGACTAAGTCTTGGCCATTCACTTGAAACCAAGTACAATTATTTAATCTGTCTGCCTGAGTTTCCTCATCTGTGAAATGGCATTAATGATATAAGATTGTTGAGGATGAATGAATTAGTGAGTATAAAGCCTTACAACAGTTCTGGGTACATAGTTAGGGCTATTCTAGGGCCTGCAATAACACATGATTAACTCTAGCTACTTTTTTGGAAGTCTCACTAGTGAATGAATAGTTCCCAGCTGGCATTATTTTAACATTTTTCTCTCATGAAACTCAACGGTTTTGTTAACAGTTTATATTGTTTAAAAAATAGTGGCTTTTGGCCTTGGCCGGTTTGGCTCAGCGGTTGGAGCGTCGGCCTGTGGACCAGAGAGTCCCAGGTTCGGTTCCCGCTAGGGGCACGTACCAAAAAAAAAAAAGTGGCTTTTGTAGTAATCTCCATCATGGTATAGGTAATACCCATGTTGAGAAAAAGGGTAAAAAGCATTTATTTATGAACTACTACGTCTGAATTGCCCTGCCAGAAGCATTTGGTGTTGGGTGAAGTATCCTGTGTGAGACTAAGATGCTAGCCCAGCGAGTCTTGTCTGCCATTGTGCTTTGCTTGGACTTCACTATCTGTTCTCTAAGATATCTCACCTAAAATGTTATCTTTCCCTCTGTCCACAGGGTGTCCGCAGTGTTGCCAGTGTATGTCTGCAGATTGGTTACCCAACTGTTGCATCAGTACCCCATTCTATCATCAATGGGTACAAGCGGGTTCTGGCTTTGTCTGTGGAGACTGATTACACCTTCCCACTTGCTGAAAAGGTAAAAAGAACCTACTGGGACTGTGATGGATCTGACAACAAGGGGATAAATGGCTGCCTGCTGAGTGAGCAGTTTCATGGTCGTATTTAACATAGCAGATAACATATTTTTAAAAGTATACTTGAGAGGTTGGGGGCAAGGGAGGTGTGTCCTTGACTTTAGAAATGACAAGAGACCCTAAGAGAGCTGGGGGTTAGTTAATGGGTAAGAAGAGCTGGGCCTAAGCTCACCAGGCCATGTTGAAGCGTTGTCCTGCCTCGTCACTTTCAGGAAGGCTTGGAAGTTCATGAAGCTAGAACTCTACAAAGGCTGATGGGTTATGGGTGACCATTTTGACTGAACTTTTCCCTTGGCTTCAGGTCAAGGCCTTCTTGGCTGATCCATCTGCTTTTGTGGCTGCTGCCCCTGTGGCCGCTGCCACCACTGCTGCTCCTGCTGCTGCCGCAGCCCCAGCCAAGGTTGAAGCAAAGGAAGAGTCGGAGGAGTCGGACGAGGATATGGGATTTGGTCTCTTTGACTAATCACCAAAAAGCAACCAGCTCTCAGCCAACTTTATTTGTGAAACAAGGAAATAAAGGCTTACTTCTCTTAAAAGTTTCTGGACTCTTCATTTTGTGTGTTTTGAGGTTTACAGTAATGTATGCTAGAAACTAAAACCATGGTAAAACCATAGAGCTGTATTTGGAGTTGACATTTGGGTGTCTTCTTTATAAGTGAAGTGCTGGTCTCCTAACATCCGATGCTTTTTCTAGGCCCAGCCAGCTTTAACTGTGTGTGTGTGTGTGGGACGGTTTTAAAGGAAATTAAATTTATTAGGGCATTTTTTTTTCTTTATTGATTTTAGAGAGAGAAACATCGATGAGAGAGAACATCGATTGGCCGCCTCCTGCATGCCCACCACTGGGGATCGGGCCCACCAACCTGGGCGTGTGTCCTGACCAGGGTCAAGGCTCGACCACTGAGCCACACCAGCCGTGTTTTTGGTTTTTTTTTTTGGTACTAGAATTATTTCCATGGTCATGGGCCACTAGTCTGGATTCCTCTGCAGCGGTTCTCAACCTGTGGGCCGCGACCCCTTTGGGGGCCAAACGACCCTTTCACAGGGGTCGCCTAAGATGTAACAGTAGCAAAATTACAGTTATGAAGTAGCAACGAAAATAATTTTATGGTTAGGGGTCACCACAATATGAGGAACTGTATTAAAGGGTCTGGCATTAGGAAGATTGAGAACCACTGCCTAAGGTTTTTGGAGTAGGTTTAATGTCAGTTAAGCACTCATTGATTGCTAGGGTTTTTCAAACTGGGTGGTGATTATTATTTTAAAGAGGTTATTGAAAGGGTAGGTGTGAATCCTATGTCGTTCTCTGGTCAAAAGTTTGAAAGCCATTGCTAAAGAGCCAATAACTAAGCTGCGCAGACCCTATTCACTAAACTGGTCTACGGAGTTGGCAGATCTGCACACAATAGAATTCAGACAGCTCTCAGAACCATGAGGCCCTAGCCTCCCGCCCTGTAGCTTGGCTTACGTGCCCAGCTTTGAGCTTTGCATTTAGCTTGGGCAGGCTCCTCTCAGCTCCTGATTCCTTCCCTGACCCCCAAATCCACCTTTGTTTTCTAACCCCTACGGCATCCACTTCTGGGCTACAAACTGAGGACAAGTCACTAGTTTCCTGTCTTCCTTTTACCTCGTTCAGTTCCTGCCATTTGGGAAACTTTCTCTAAAAAATGAGACGACTCAAGTGGATCGGAGGCTGCAGGGCGGTTTCACTGAGTTACAAATCCCCAAGAGGCTCGGCTCCCAGGAGGCCAGGCTGAGCGGGACCCCGGGACCCCGGGCTGAGGAGCGGGGCGTGGGGAGGAGGCCTTGATCGTCGGTGGGCCCGGGAACCGCATCCGTCTTCCTGACTCCCAAGGCCGCGCCGTGCAGCGACGACCGCCGTCCCGCCCGGGGGCGCCAGGCCGTGGCCCCAGCGGGCTCCTGGCCTCGCCCTGCCGCGTGGGCCCGCGCCGTGACCCGGAAGCGCTCCGGAAGCAGTTCCGGAGTCAGCGCCGGTAGGATGGCGGCGGACACGCAGGTGAGGCGGGCGGCCGCGGGGCCAACGCGGCCAGCGACTGGGCGCGGACGGCGGCCCCCGGGCGGGACCGCTCGTGTCGCTAGCCCAGGGGTCCGGGGGGAGTCGGCAGCGGAGGGCGCGGCCCTGGAGCCCCCTCGGGCCGGCTCCTCACGGCTCCGGGTCCGGCTCGGCCCCCGGCCCGGGCGGCGCAGACCGAACCCGGACTCGAGGAGTCAGGGGCTCCGGCCGCGGCTTGGGCAGCTGGACCCCGGCGGGGCCCCTCCCCGACCCTGAAGTAGCAGCAGTTCACCTTTCGGGGACTCTGCTCCATTTCTCAGACGCCCCCCGGCAGTGAGCCCCGCCAGTGCCAACTCTTCCTTAAACTTAACGTTCAGCAGATGTTTCCGGAGCACCTACTATGTGCAGGGACTTCAGCATAGTCTTCGGACTCATCTCAGACCGAGTTGGAGCCCCAGCTCGTCGGTTTCTGTGAGACGCTGGGCAAGTGACTTAACCCCGCCAAATCTCAGTCTTTTCATCTATCAAATGGGGTTAAAATAATACTGATCGTATAGGGTTGTTGTGAGGACTCGGTGAGATAAAGTAGAGCTCCTTATGTATTGGTTGTTATTATTAGGTTCAGGGTTAGATTTTTTAAAAAAAATTACCTAGGAAGAGTCTTGTCACCCTTGAGTGTTGTCAACTGTGGATACCTTGTAGTTCAGGGAAGGACTTAGGAAAACTTTTTTGTTTCACTCCAGCCTCCTTTGTAGTTGTGTTTTAGAGGGAAGAGACAATGTTAGGGTGAAACGAAGCAGGTTTCTAAAGGACAGCTTGGCTCACTTGGATCTCCCCGGTGAGGAAGTTAATCGATTAATGTATGGTGGCCCTGATGCTAGAGGGTGACCACTTAACCCAAACATTCAAAAGGTACTTATTGAGAGTCTCCTGTGCAAGGGGCAGGTAATTTTGTTTCAAGTTGAGTTATTTTGAAAGCTTCTTAATCTGTTGGGTACTTTTAAAGGGATTGGGGGAACACATTGAATGTTTAACATTCTCTAAAGTGCAAAAAAAAAAATCTCTCTAGAGCTGTATTGTTCAGTATGGTGGCCACTGGCCATGTGGCTAGTTAATAAAATTAATAAAATTAAAAATTCAGTTCTTTAGTTGTACTAGAGAACTAGTACAACTAAATTTCAATGCATGGGTAGCCATATATGGCTAGTGGCTACTGTATTGGACAGTGCAAAAGAACATGTCCATCATCACAGAATGTTCTAGTGGACAGCGCTGCACTGGAGAGGAACCTGTGAACTTCAAAGCTGTTTGCATTTGATCTCACCAGCCAATGACTTTTTGAAGGATCTTAGGGTGCCTTCATCAGTTTTGTTTTGACAGGGTTTGAAGTGGGTAACATTCATTTTCTGACTAAGAAAAGGGAGAGCCTTAAACCTGAAAATCTCTTTCATCTTTGTGAGAGAAACTATAGCCAGGAATTTAATATTGTCATAGAAAGACAGCTGTGTGGGAATTCTAGGATGGTTGTGAGGATTCAGTGAGATAAAGTAGAGCTCCTTGTATGTTGGTAGAGGGTAGATTGTATATATGCATGCATTTTTTGCTATTCAAACCTCACTAAAACTAGTAAGGGTTTAAAGAAAAAGTCCCACAAGGATTGGGGGAGTGGGGAGCACACAACAGCAGCTAACTTTGGGAAGCTAGAAAGTGATGAGGGAGAAAGGATTTAGCAGACCCAAGGAAAGTGAATACTAAGCCAATTTAGGAAAGCTGAGAACCAACCCGATTTACATTGCAGAATCTTTGACCTATGGAAATTGGAGGTATCAGCTAACCTCTGGAAGAGTGTGGGTGGGGGGTGGGGGGTGGGAGGGGCTAAATTAGGAGGATTGATTGACAGCCATTTTCAGATGCAGTCAGATACCCAGCTTTCTTTCTCTCCACCTTGGAAAAGACTGGAAGTTTTCTCTCTCGAGGGTGTAAAACAGGATCACTGGGAGAACTAGTGCAGGAGGTCCAATATCCAAGGAAATCATTAAGAAAGTAATTCAAGAAACCTTCCCTGAACTGAAAGATGTGTTCCAGACCAAAAATGCTCAACACAGTGGATGAATAGACTCACAGTAAAGCACATTTTTGTGAAATTTTAGAGTATTGCACAGAAAGAGAAGATCCTGAAAGTTTCCAGGGGGCAAAAATCAGGTCTTATACAAGGGATCCAGAATCATAATGGCATTGGACTTCACAACAACACGGAAAGCTAGAACTCAGTGGAGAAGTGTCCAATCTTCTAAAGGCAATGATTTCAACCTAGAATTCTGTATCCAGACAAACTTAAATCAAGTAGGAGGCTAGAACATTTTCAGACTGGCATGGACTTCACAAAATGGAGGCTGTGCTTCACCCAAACACAAGAAAGATTACATTTTCAGGGTTCCAACTCTAGAGGATCACTTGCCAGATTGGGGCAGGTTAGAAAGCTCTGGGCAAGCCTTCTTCAGGAAGATGGAATTTGGTAGAATACCTGATCTGGCCAAATGTATTGAGATTTAGGCCGTCGGCAAACCTTTGGGATGAATTACTTATTAGAATAGATAAAATGAGGCAAACTGAGGTGAGGTGAGAAAGGGCAATTACAAACGAGGGTTAATTTAAAAAGCTGTGCAGGACAATAAGCACAGTTTGTTAAATGGAAGTTAATGCTATTTATATACAATGTTAACACTGACTACTGAGCCCATATTATGAAACTGAGGAATTATATGGGGAATATGGGAAGGGTGTGTGTGGTGGGGTTGGAGAAGAAAAGAGAACTATGGTAGAAAGTCAGTAAAACTGAAAAATCAAGAAGTAGCAGCACAATCAAGTTGTTTAGAGATAAGGAGATAACTACCAAAATAATCAGCCAGAATGGGCGAGGTTGGCCTTGGGGGGTAAGAGCAGGGGACGTCTTTATAGCAAACCTCTGAGAACTCTTCGACTTAGACTCTTTAATTATATGCATATATGACTATAAAGACAAAAGACAGTATTCAAACCATAAATCATTTATGCACAAGACGATTTTGGACATAAGTTTATTCACTGCCAACGGAATTATAGCAAGGATAGAAGTATAAGGAAAACAGCATTATTTTATTTCTCTCTACCCTTCGTTATTTTACTAATAAGGCTAGTTTGTGAAATACACTTGAAAAGATGATGGCACCACTGTGTTAGTTACTTGGGTATTATGCCCCACTCTGTGACCTGCCCACTTTGTAGAACATTGCTCAGGAGCATATTGAGGAATATTTGCAAACCTCCCTCCTCTCTGAGTCTTAGGTTAATGTCCCTGTGCAGGGGATGCATTTACAGTAACTAGGATGAGGGTTGAAAGCTAATTTGTTAGCATCAGTTTATAGACCTGTTGGTTTCAGGTTTAGTTTCAAAAATGCAGGTGCTGTGGCTTTCAACTTCAGTTGAACAATGACTTCCTTCTTGGAGTTAGTTTTGCCACCTGTAAAATGGGGATGCTGCTGCTTACCTCGAAGGCTGGTTAGTAGTATTAGCCAGCTTTGTGCTCGGGATGGGAGTAAATGCTCTACATAATCTCACATCCATTACAGTCATGAGGTAGGTGCTATTACCTGCATTGTATGGATGGAAAAACTAAAGACCAAGGAGGTGACATCATTTAACTGAGTGTCTACAGCTAGTAAGAGGCAGAGCTGGGATTCAATCTTTTAACTTCTTCACCCTTTAGTCCCTGTGCTTACACCCCACTACTGACTTGCCAAGGTACTGACGTGCCCCTTTTGGGAGGTTTACATCAGATGGTATAAAGGAAACA
This sequence comes from Tadarida brasiliensis, assembly GCA_030848825.1. Lineage (NCBI taxonomy): Eukaryota > Metazoa > Chordata > Mammalia > Chiroptera > Molossidae > Tadarida > Tadarida brasiliensis. The sequence continues at coordinate 10,982,200 of CM061277.1, read as the reverse complement.
TACGTGGCACATGGTAGGTTTTCACTAGAATTTGCATGATTCTGAACAGATATTTTCTGTCTTTTGTCTTGCCTCTTTTTGTTCAAGTGTAGGTAAGTTATATTGACCAGTTGACTGGGTTAAAGCAGTACTTCTCAACTAGGGGTGATTTTGCTCCCCAGGAGACATTTGACAACGTCTGGAGGCAATTTGGATTGTTAGAACTGGGGCGGAAGGAGTGGACTGCTGTCACTGGGGTCTAGTGGGTGGAGGCCAGGTGTGCTGATAAAGAGAGCCCCCCACCACACAGAGTTATCCGGCCCAAAGTGTGGAAACTGAGAAACCCTGAGTTAGCTCTTCCCTGAATTCTGCACGTACCCACCCACTGTTTTGTAGTCTGACTGGTGAAACGTTCTCTGTGGACTTGGTCTTCACAGGTTTCTGAGACACTAAAGCGTTTTGCAGGGAAGGTGACAACAGCCAGTGTGAAGGAACGGAGAGAAATCCTCAGTGATCTGGGGAAATGTGTTGCTGGAAAAGGTATTTATTTTCCATCCATGGGGCCTAGAGATGATTCCATTTCAAAACTGTGTTCTCTGTTTAGAACCATGACCTTCTTTTCCCCTCCTTGTAATAACTTCTGCTTTGACTTTCTGTATTTGCTTGTTATAATATGCATTGAAACAGTTGGGTTAGTGGATAGTTTATCCATTTAGGTACCAAAGCTTTTTACAATTTTAACCATTTTGATTGGAAACAGTTCTAAAAGATACCAACGATCTTTCTTAAGTAATTTACCAGATGCAAAAACATTTTCTTTATGACTTGGGTCATCATTTTTCTCAAGTGGTGTTCTGTGGAACTCAGCGAGGTGGTAACAGGTGATTGGCCAGTAAAGGATTCCAAAATCAAATAAGTGTGGGAGATATCACATTTTCTAGTGCCCACTGGGAGATTCACAACATATTCCAGGAAGGTGTTTTAATTTTACGAAGCTTTCTTTGATCCTATATTTTCCTTGAACAGCCCCCCCCCCCTTTTTTCTTTTTGCAAACCTGTTCAGGGTCTGGGGAACACATTTTAGGAAATGCTAAGCACATACAGTCATCCTGATTCTGTACCATAACAGAGGGCTTTCTCTGCTACCTATTGGGGTGTGTAAGACTAGTTTGCCTTCATCCAATCAATCCTAATTAGTTTTTGAGTTTCCTTTGGTGGGTTTTGCAATACAGCAGTGGTTCTCAAAGTGTGGTCTCCAGGCCAAGAGCATCAGCATCACCTCAGAACTTGTTTGAGATGCAAATTCTCAGCTCCACCCCAGCAACACCAATTCAGAAATGTGGGTCAGGAGGGAGCCCAGCATCTGTGTTTTAGCAAGTCCTCACTGTGACTCCTGTGTTTGCGGTGTTCGGGAACCATTTTATGGAGTAAGGAGTTCGACGTGTGGGTGAAGTTTTTGAACTTCTAAGACCTCTTGGAGATTTTACTCTTCCAGTCATCCTGAAATTCTACAGTTTGGGTTGAATTATGTTTAAAAAAAAAATTTTTTTTTTTTTAATCCTCACCCGAAGATACTTTTCCATTTATCTTCAGATAGAGCAGGAGGGAGGGAGGGAGGAAGCGAGAGAGAGAGAAACATCAATGTGAGAGAGACACATCAACTGGTTGCCTCCCGCACAACCCCATGGCTGTAGAGGGCTGGGTCACCTTTCTGTCAGCTTTCACCTCTTACTAGTGAAGAGCCCACTTTCTACCACTCTTTCACCCAAGTTCTCATCTGCTGCTTCGTCTGCTGTCGTCTGGTAACATACCCAAGCTTGTTAAAGTGGTGTGTAAGTGAAGTAGATTGCTATTTGTGAGCTTCTAAGAGAGTCTCCCATGTCTTAATGCTTCAGTGTGTGACTTTTATGGCACCTTCAAAAGTCTTTCTGGTCACTTTTCCCATCAGGGTCCTAGTTAGAAAAGGCTGTCTTGTGACAGGTTACTACCTGTATATACCTTCTGAACCATAGTGGTTGCCCCCACTGCTAAATGACTGCTGAAGTCTACACTTCTGCCCATTTTATGGAGTAAGGAGTTCGACATGTGTGGGTGAAGTTTTTGAACTTCTAAGACCTCTCGGAGATTTTACTCTTCCAGGCATCCTGAAATTCTACAGTTTGGGGTGAATTATGTTTAAAAAAAAAATTTTTTTTTTTTAAATCCTCACCCGAAGATACTTTTCCATTTATCTTCAGATAGAGCAGGAGGGAGGGAGGGAGGAAGTGAGAGAAAGAGAAACATCAATGTGAGAGAGACACATCGACTGGTTGCCTCCCGCACAACCCCAACCAGGGCTGGGGACGAACTGCAACCGAGGTACGTGCCCATTGGCCGCAACTGAACCCAGGACTCTTTGGTCCGTGGGCCGATGCTCTAACTGCTGAGCCAAACCAGCCAGGGCTGTAAAATGTTTATAGCCTTTGATACGCAAGCTAATTGTGGGAAGTTAGTTACCCCCACCCCACCCCCCACTCAAAATTGTTCTCAATTTTTCAATTTTCTGAGTCTAAGCAGGAGCCATTGCATAGTGGTCATTATTCTGGCCTCTCCCTTTGTTAGGGTAGCAGGTAACCAAGTGAGTTAGCCAAAGATGGGATGAGATCATGTCCAGCCAGGCTGAGGAGTTGAAGACTTTCTCAGAGCAGTGTGACCCTAGATGCAGTTGGTCAGCATGGCTCAGCTCAGTCTGGCCCCCGAGGCCTCTCTGATGCTCACTTCAGTCCTGCTTCATGTACTTGAACCTGACCCTTGCTGATGCAGCATCTCCTGTGCCTGATCTTTCCAGTCATTGGCCTCTAGTGCAGCGTACAGTGATGAAGGGCTCAGCTTTGAGGTCAGAGGAGCTCCTGTTCTAGCCATGGCTCAGCCACTTACAGGTTGTGTGACCTGGTTCAAGGTACTCAACCTGTCTGAGCCTTGCTTTGAACATGGCAATAGCAGTAGAGCCTCCCTCACAGGGCTGGTGTGAGGAGTAAGTGAGAAGAACCTGTGTGGACGGTGTTTAACACAGTGCTATGGTAAACTCCGGTGTATATTAGCTATTATTACTGTTCTCGTAGCTACAACGTGTCTCTGACCCCAGTCACTCTTTTCTTCATTTACTGAAATAGCCCAAATCCCATGGACCAATACAGTGTTCTGGGTCTGGGGGAAGTGGGTCCCTGCCCCTTCTTCATTTCCCCTCCATCATGCATGTCCTTGAAGTGTGAGGCACTGTGCCAGCCCTTCGTGGACCTCCTGCCCTTGGTGCCTCCCACTTTCGTCTGTCTCACACTGCAGCTTACATTCCTCTCTTCTCACACCCTTCTTTTCGTCTGTATGCTTCAGTCTGGCATGCAGAACCTGTCACAGGTTGGCTTTCCATTACTGAGCAATATCGTTCAACCAAAGTTTCTCTTTTGCTCGGCTGGCCTTCTTGGTTTCCTGTGTCTTGGTTTCTTCATCTTAAAATGGGCTCAATCACAGTACCCATCTCATGGGGGTTAAATGGGTTAACATGTGGGAAGTGCACCTCTGAGCACTAATGAAGTGTTGGGTGTTATTATTTCCTCCTCCTGTGTCCTAAGCATTGTAATTCTTACCTCTGCGCTTTTGCTCATGTTAACACCACTCAGCACAGACGTCCCTTCCTTTCCATTTTTTCCATAGCCCCCTAATCTATTAAGCCAAGTGTTTGTGTCCTTAAAACCTTCTGAAACCAGTCCAGGTACAGGTGTTCTTCCCTCTCTGATCCTTCATAGTACTTTAATTTTTGTCCTAGGTTTTAAAACCGTTTATTAGAGTATACATAAAGAGAAGTGCACATAGCATAAGCGAACAGCTCACTGAATGATCGCAAACTAAACACACCCGCGTAACCAGCATCCAGATCGAGAGGCAGAATAGTCCCAGCATGCTAGCACCTCCACTTGATAGCATGGTAAATTTTGAGGCCACTTGTATTGCCTTAGTTTCATTTGTTTAACAAATGTCCACGCGAGAGCTTTTCTGTACCAGTTGTGTTCCTATTTTGTCATTGCTTTTTCCTCTTGGGAATTCTCTTTCAAATAAATGGGGAGTGTCCAGTGGGCAGAGATCGTGTCTTACAGAATGCTTGGCTCAAGCAGATGCCCACGAAGTAGTTTTTATTGACTGGTCTCTGTGTAATCTTTGGTTTCAGATCTGCCAGAGGGAGCAGTGAAAGGGCTCTGCAAGTTATTCTGCTTGACTCTGCATCGATACAGGTGAACCCCAGCCCAAGGCCCAGTGTCCAGAGCACTTTGCGTAGAGAGATGGTGGTGGATGGTAGTGGTTAGAGCCCAGGCTTTAGAGCCTGACTGCCTGGGTCCAATCTGGGTTGTGTCACATCCTAGCTGTTGGATCCTGGGCAAGTTACTTAACCTCTCTGTGCTTCAGTTTCCTCATCTGCTGACGGGATGATGCTATTACCTACCGCGTAGGTGGTGGTTAGAAAGTGTGAAGTGCCTGGAACAGTGCCTGCCAGCCACAAGTGCATCAGTCATGCATTGAAAGCCTTGGTGTAGTGAGGCCTATAGTGTTCCTTAAATGTAGGCGTTGCCCTTACAGCCTTAATGGCTCATTTGCCCTTATTAGCTACTTCCGGAATTCCTGGAGGAGGTAGATTTATCTAGTTATTTCCTTATCCCATCATCTGTGACCCTCTGGAATACAGTGCAACCTGACTTTTCCTGAGAAAGACCAGCGCTTGGCCTAAGCCGCCTTGCCCCTGCCCCATGTCCACATGCTCACTTATCCCCTTCATCCTTCCCCTTAGAGATGCAGCCTCCCGCAGGGCCCTGCAAGCAGCCATCCAGCAGCTGGCTGAGGCCCAGCCAGAAGCCACTGCCAAGAACCTTCTGCACTCCCTGCAGTCTTCAGGCATTGGCTCCAAAGCAGGTGTCCCCAGGTAAGTTTTAAAGTTGGTGACCCACAGGGTTGGTAGAGTCCTGCTCGGGAGAATCTGGTGCAGGTGAGCTGCATTGAGCAGGGGTGAGTGTGTCTGTCCCTTTCCCCTTTGCAGCTCTGAATGACCCCAGCAGGCTGCCTTCTGAATGGAGGGAGGAGCCAGGATGGCAGGAGGGGAAACCAGATGCCCACCAGGCAGTGAATAGGAGAAATCATCTTTTGGTTTTGTTTTATAGTTGTGAGTGCAAAAAGATGGTAGTTTGGCTGATGACGCCTGCACACTTGGTCCTGAATTATCACAGATGATTTTTGGGGAGCTGGTTTCAAGTTCTGCCCAGCTGTAGGTCAAGGGAGGGTCCTACATACCAAGCAGGACCTTGCGGTGACCATTCGTCCTAAGATGGAGGCTGCTGCTCTGCACTTACCTCGTCCTGCCTTCTCTTCCCCTCTGCAGTAAGAGCAGCGGCTCGGCCGCCCTGCTGGCCCTGTCCTGGACCTGCCTCCTGGTGCGCATTGTCTTTCCCTCGAGAGCCAAGCGGCAGGGGGACATTTGGAACAAACTGGTAGGTTCCTCGGGTCTTTGAGGTAGTGCTAGTCAGCTCTGCTCAGAGTTGGGGCATGTTTAAGCACATTCTCTGTGCCATGTGCTCTTCTTGGTGCTGGGTGACCAGGCACTTGGAATTGTCCTGAGGTGTGTGACTTTGGTGGGTGGGCATGAGAACAACATAATAACATTCATCTATTCGTCAGCTGCCTTTGAGCTGCTCTGTGTCAGGCATGGTGCTAGGCACTGGGAATACGGTAATGAGAAAGAGAAACGTGGCCCCTGCCTTTGTGGCATATGTGGAAGACATGTCTGGCTAGAGAGGGAAAGACAGCCAGAAAACAAGTGAACCAGTGACACACTGATGTAAATCATTTTGTTTTTTTCTGGCTAATCATTCCTTTCCCTGTGTTTGGATTTCAGTGTTGAATTGGCTCATGGAATGGAATTCTTGCCAAGTGTTTTGGTCTTTAATTTCTTTCCTCCCTTTCTATGCCTGCTCCTTCCACACTCCCTGTCTTGTCTTTCACTCACCAGAGATGGCCCAGTAGGCCAGGTTGGGCGGTTCTTTTGAATGTCTAGATCTGCTTAGCGGAGGGCAAGAGAAATGGTCTTATGGTTTAGTGAAAAGGAGTCTGAGGAGCATGGAGTGGATCTCGTTCTTGGCCATGAGATTCAGCCAAGTACTTAACTTCTGAGCTGCAAAATGGGGAGAAATACCACCCACCCCATCTACCTCAAAGTGTTGTCATGAAGATGGGCTCAGACCAGGTGTGAAAGGGCTGCGGAAACTTAGACAGGGCTGTGCAGGCAAATGAGGAGTGGCTTCAGAAAACCAAAAGCACCTCTCCCTGAAGCAGCCAGCCAGTAAGACATATTGATGGCCTTGTCCTTGGGAGCTTAACCCAGCACGCTTCTGGGATGACCATGGAATGGCCATTGGTAATGATTAAAGGATAAGAACACTGAAGCCTCTCGGGCAGTGGATATGCTGTTTTCATGAACAAAAGACCTCCTTATAAGATGGTTCATCACAGGCTCCCTCCTTGGCTCATCTGCAGTGAATTCTTATAACCTTGTCCGGGGTAAGTATGCCTGTGGGATAGTCAGTGGGAGGGGTTAACAAGAAAATGTGTTATGGACAGAATGCTTCAGGAGCTTGAGACCATGTTTAATTTTTCTGTGTCTTGAATCCTTTGCTCAGTGCTGATGTTGACAAATTGTAGTTTGTTCAGTTGCTCAAGTGCTTGTTGAGGGCCTCCTATCTGCCGGGCGCTTGGGCTACAGCAGGGAATGTGACAGAGGACCTTGCTCTCATTGAATTTCCGCTCTTGTGGAGAAGGTAGACAACAAATAAATGATGAGGCGTAAAGTCAGGCAGCAGAAAAGTGGGTAGGAGGAGAGAGTGTGGTGGGGGGTGATGGTGGGAGGAAGGCTCTCAGAAGAGGTGTCATTTGAGCAGATACCTGACGGCTATGAGAGAACAAACCAAGCCCAGGTCATGGTTAGAACATTCCAGGGAGAGGGAACAGCAATCTATTTATTTATTTATTTATTTTTATCCTCACCCGAGGACATTTTTTCATTTTTTGTTCAGATAGAGTGGGAGGGAGAGAGAGGAAGAGAGAAAGAGAGAAACATCGATGTGAAAGTGACACATCGAGTGGCTGCCACCCGCACGACCAACCAGGGCCGGGGACAAACTGCAACCGAAGTACATGCCCTTAGCGGGAACCGAACCCGGGTCTCTCTGGACCGCAGGCCGATGCTCTAACTGCTGAGCCAAACCGGCCAGGGCGGGAACAGCAATCTAGTTTGAATGTAATATCAGCAAGCTTATTACTTCAATTAAAAATTAAATTAAAATTGTTTCACATTAACAAAACAAACAGTTCAAAGTTCAACAAGCGTAGGATATACTGGTTTCATTCCCAGCTCTTCCCCTGCCACCTAGGACCCCCCTATGACAAGTTCCTTGTGTGCGTAGGTAAAGTCTCTGTATGTATGACCAAATTGATTTCATACCACTGATAATGTACTGTACATACCTTTTTCTTTCACTGTTTCTTTTCTTTAACTAGTCTTGGAATTTGTTTCAGAGTAGAACACACAGTTTTTGCATAAAGAGTTTTTTGTTCTGTGTGACTGTTGACTAATCCTTTGAGTGGATATAACGAGGCCCCTCTTAAATGGGCATTGTGTTGTTTTCATTCTTTTATTGTTATAAAAAACGTTTCAGTGAACAGCCTGTGCAGGTGCCATTTTGTGCGCATGCACACGGAGTTCGACACACTTCTTAGGTTTGCCCCTTTTCTCGGGGTGGCAGGTCGCACTGCTCATCAGTGCCCATGGCATTTGAGGCACATAAAGTCTGAGGGGTTTTCAGTTGCGTATGTATGATGTGCTTCATTCTGGATGGGACAGTGAGCTCCACACAGGCTGGGGTCATCTTACTGGTCAGCCTTCCTCCTCTGTATCCACAGTGCCTAGCATAGTGCCTGCTGTTTAGTCAGTGTTCAGTAAGTATTTGTGGAATTAACAAAGTAGAAGTTAAGGCAGATAAACAAATACAAGAAAGAAGACACCCTTTTCCTGCATGGCACTTTACCTCTCTGGAGTTATATATTCATTTGTGTGTTTAGTTGTTTAATATCCTTTTCTTCCTCTTGACTATAAGGTACATGAAAGCAGGGACCATGCCTGTCTTGGTCTCCATGTGTTTTCATTGTCTGACTCATAGTGGGTGCTCAGCAAATATTTTTTAAGGCAGTACTTGAGTGAACAGATGTAATTCCAGAGGGGTGGAGGACTGGAATCGAGTGGGAGAGGCTCAGTGGAGATGAATCCAGGATTTGGCAGGCCCGACAAAGGCCTTGGCCAAGCTGTGAGGGCCACGAGACCGCCACTTCCATTTCACATCCTGACCTGAGCTTCTCCTGGTCTTGGCAGGTGGAGGTGCAGTGCCTGCTTCTGCTGGAGGTGCTGGGTGGCTCCCACAAGCACGCCGTGGATGGTGCTGTGAAGAAGCTTACCAAGCTGTGGAAGGAGGTGACAGGAGGCAGCAGCGGGTGGTGGGCATTGCTTCTTCCATGCCACCCCCCAGTGCCTTCTGATACATCTGCTTTACACTGTCCTCCTCAGAACCCCGGCCTGGTGGAACAGTACTTATCAGCCATTCTCAGCCTAGAACCCAACCAGAACTATGCAGGCATGCTGGGGCTGCTGGTACAGTTCTGCACGAACCACAAGGAGTTGGACGTGGTCAACCAGCACAAGGCAAGTGGACTTACAGGAGGGGAGAAGGGGGAACTGGATTTGCCCGGTGGCCTCAGTTGCTGGCCTCATCTGGAGCTTGTTGGTTTTCTCACTTGGAACTCTGGCCTTTTGCCATGGTGTATGAACTTTGAGGAATTGGAAAGTTTTTTGCTCCAGCTCTGGCTTGGTGACTCCTGGCATGGTTTTGAGATGATAGCTTGTTCATGTGGTCAGTTATTCTCCTACAGCTGAGCAGTTGCCATGTGCAAACACTGTGCCAGATGTTGGGGATGCAGTAGTGAGCACGGGAGCTGTGATCCCTGCCCTGATTGTATCTGTGATAAACACTGCAAAGGAAAAATGCAAGGAGCCGTGATACTCTAACCAGGAACCTTAATTAGGTTATGGGTCAGGGAGGACATCTCTAGTGAAGGAACTTAAAGGGTGAATAGGCCTTAACAAGGTCAGGAGGTGAGAAAGAGCATTTTGGGCAGAGTAAGTAGGCTGTAGGAGGTGGCCAATGGGGTTGGAGTGTCTTGAGTGTGGTAGAGAGATGTGAGATGCAGCCAGTCGGGTGGCACACAGGCCTTGGCAGTCATGCCAAGGACTTTAGACTTGATCCCAGGAATGATGGAAAGCCGTGGAAGGTTTTTAAATGGGGAATGGCATGTCCAGTGGCACCTCTGTGCTTGACACTGAGATTTGCGGTGCTGATTTGTAATTTTTTGGAGACAGTCCCACTAGAGGGATCTCTTAGGCGAGGGATGAGGTACTTCAGAATGTCAGGTTCTAGCCAGGTCTTTGTATTCTCTAGAGTGCCCTGCTGGATTTTTATATGAAGAACATCCTGATGAGCAAAGTGAAGCCTCAGAAGTATCTGTTGGTGAGTGAGAGGCGGGGCTTACTCACCTGGACAAGCTCAGTCCCACTTTAAATTCTGTGATTCAGAACTGTCCTTTTTTCTTGGTCTGTGCCCGTGAGGGCTGGGTGCCTGACTCCTTTCTCTTTGTAGGATAGCTGTGCTCCTCTGCTCCGATACATGTCCCACTCGGAATTTAAGGATCTGATACTGCCAACCATTCAGAAGTCCTTACTGAGGAGTCCGGAGAATGTTACTGAAAGTAGGTTGCTGCCAAATGGGACAGTGGGGGAGACAGTTGCCTGATAAGCAGCATCCCTGATTCTTGGCAGCAGGAAGCACTGGGGGTGGGGATGGAGGCTGTGTTCACTGTTTACCTCATTGGGACTTTGGGAGAGAGATTAGAGGCCCTTTCAGAATATGTTGAAAATCCTGGGCCCTCTTCTAGAAGAATGCACAAAAGTATATCAGCTTAGAATACTGCATCAATTTTAGAGGTCCAGGAACCTTCTGGAGGCCATTTAAGTTAAGAACCTCTGCTCTACATTGGCCAGTCAAGGGCACATACCTAGGTTGTGGGTTTGATCCCCGGTCCTGGTCGGGCCGTGCAGGAGGCAACCAGTCTATGTATCTCTCTCACATTGATGTTTCTCTCTCTCTCCCTCCTTCCACTCTATCTGGGAAACAATGGAAAAATATCCTTGAGTGAGGATTAACAAAACAAAACTAAAAAGAACTTTTGCTCTAGATAGTTTGAACTTGGTGTGGAGGTAGCACTTGAAGCCATAGAATACAAAGGTTGAGTCTCTGTTTTTATTTATCCTGTTAAAAGGTGTAGGGGTGATGTTGGAGGGACACTGTTGCTGATTGGGATGGGGCAGTATACAGCTTTACAGCAGAGCTTTGGGACAAAGGTATGACCACTCATGTGGCCGTGTAGAGGTGAAGAGTGGTCATAGTTCTGTGTGTCTAGACAGCAGGCCTGATGGTATTTGTGGGGAGTGGGGCAAAAATGAGTGTTATATTTGAGATTGACACGGTCAGTACTTTCTGCCCCCTTAGCTATCGCCAGTCTGCTGGCATCAGTGACTCTCGACCTCAGCCAGTATGCCCTGGACATCGTGAAAGGACTGGCTAGTGAGTATCCGACCCCTCTCCAGCCCCTAGACTGGCACCTTGGGTGTTGTTTGTACTTGTCCCAGTTATTATAGAAAACGGGGAAGGCAACACCTCAGGTTAGAAATGAGGCTTTAACCTAAACTACATTTGCATAGTTTTTCCCTGAGATTCTTTATGAGAACTAGAGTTAGGATCAAAGAGTTGGGAACAAGCAAAAGACAAAGATAAAAGCCTGGATACTCAGCTCTTGGCAGTTTCTGAGCAGTGGCTGTCTGTGTCCAGGTCAGCTGAAGTCCAACAGTTCCCGCCTGATGGATGAGGCCGTGCTGGCGCTGCGGAACCTGGCCCACCAGTGCAGTGACTCCTCGGTGATGGAAGCCCTGACCAGGCACCTGTTTGCTATCCTCGGAGGTGAGCAAGCCTTTGTGGCCATGGGGATGGCTGCGGTGTGGCCCCCGACATTCCTCCTTCACTGTGACCTGCCTGGGACTCGGTGCTCCAAGTCTGCTCATGGCAAGGCTGTGTGGCCAGGAGGACGCTCGAGGTAGAATGTGAATGTGTGAAATAACAGAAGCATGTGCAGGGCAGTGCAGACGAGGGAATCAGTTTTATTTATTTATTTATTATTGTTTAGAAAGATTTATTTATTTATTTATTTATTTATTTTTGAGAGAGAGAGAGAGAGATCGACTTGTTCTTCCACTTACTGATGCATTCATTGGATGATTCCTGTATGTGCCCTGACTGGGATTGAACCTGCAACCTTGGCATATCAGGACGATGCTCTAACCAGCTGAGCTTCCCAGCCAGGGCCTCAGATTTATTTTTTTAAGTGTGTACACTATCTTATGCATGCATAATGGAAAAAAAATGGAGGGAAATATACCAAAATGTTGATAATGTCTTTGGGTAGTGGGAACATGGGTGATTTTTAAATGTTTTTCTTGATATTTTTTCTGTTTCTCAGACTTTCTCTAAGAACATACTACCGTTTTAGTCAGGGGAAAAAAAGCTAGTAAATATTATTTAAAACAGCTTCAGAATAGAAGGGCTACTTCTGGAAGCAGAAACTGTGTCTTGATGTCACACACGATACCCTTGGGAAATGTGGCAGATGTGAATTTTGAATCTTTGCCATCTCTCCTCTCAGGCTCAGAGGGAAAACTAACTATTGTAGCCCAGAAGATCAGCGTCCTCTCAGGTACAGAATTTCTCCACGGGTCCTGGGAAGTGTGGCAGATGAGCTGTAACATAACTAGTGGGTGAGGCGAGTCCTCCTTTGGATCTATACCCCTCTCACATCCTGAGATTTGGCAGGCGGGCCCTAGTGAAGTCTAGTGGGAGGCCTGGCTTCTGTAAAAGGCAAGATGTCTGGAGGGGGCATGGAAGGTGGGTCAATGAGGCCAGAGGAGAGGCATGGTGCTGAGGAGGAAGGCAGCTGCGGGAAGACTCGCGTGTTGGTGGCTTTGTGCTGATGAGGAATTGAGTGGGGGTCTCCTGCCTTCTAGGGATCGGGAGTGTCAGTCATCATGTGGTGTCTGGGCCTTCCAGTCAAGTCCTGAATGGGACTGTGGCTGAGCTGTTCATCCCATTCCTCCAGCAAGAAGGTAATTCTGTGCAGTATGGTGAGGATCGGCCTGGATCCATGCTTGACCCCGGTATTCACAGCTGGAGCCTGCCATGAACCCCTGCTGAAGGCACACCTGCCCCGAAGCATCACTGCTCCCGCTCCCTGTACTCCTGCTTGCTTTCTGTGAGGCTGGCTGTGATTTGATGCAGGTCTGAGATGTTGGACTGACTGGACTTCTGCTTCTTGCCCTAGTTCATGAAGGCACCTTGGTGCACGCTGTCTCTGTTCTGGCTCTCTGGTGTAATCGGTTCACCACGGAAGTGCCCAAGAAACTCACCGAATGGTTCAAGAAAGCCTTCAGCCTTAAAACCTCCACCTCCGCAGTAAGGCACGCCTACCTGCAGTGCATGCTGGCCTGCTTCCGAGGTGAGCTGCCCCGTCCCCAAAGAGGTGACTGAGTTTTTAGGGCATCATCACTGTTTCTGGCTTTCCCTTTCAGTTCAGCTTACATTTGCATTATTTCTTCCTGAGCCTCTGGGAGCATCGTCTTAGTCATCCATAAATCCCAGAATCAGAGCCCAGTTTTCATAACAAATTGTGGCTTCTCCCCCTTATTAGATCTTTAAAGGACAAAGTTTTATTCCGAGAGGACCAGAACCAGAACAGGACTTGACTCTAGGTTATCTGAAATCATGGAGGAATGATTCTGATAGGACTGCTTTATTTTTATTTTTTTTATTTTTTTTTGTTGTTTTTGGTACGTGCCCCTAGCGGGAACCAAACCCGGGACTCTCTGGTCCACAGGCCAACGCTCCAACCACTGAGCCAAACTGGCCAGGGCGTGATAGGACTGCTTTAAAAGGTCCAGTTTAAATTAAACTTTACTGTGGACCTACAACCACTGCCCCTGCTTCAGTGCTGACAAACCTGTCCTTTGGGCACAGGCATCCACCTCCTTCCCAAACAGCTCAGGGAAACTCAGATGTGTAGGAGCTTGATCTCAAGGTAGAAATCTCCAATGTTGATGTCCACCTCTGAGATAGGCTTGTATTTCTTCTTTGAAAAGTTTAAACTTAGGATGAGCTGTGTTTAAAGAAATGTCTGGGAGGTTCCGGAGCCGCCTGTAGCAAGGGACGTCCTCTGTGCAGTCCTATACTCGTGTCAGTTGTAGGTGACATGCTATTGATCAGCCTTATCTCAGATTGGGTTCTAGAGAGCAGGGACTTCGTTTAACCTAGTTTCTTCAGCTTTAGCTAGTTCTGCTCTATGCTTTTAAAGTAAACATAATATAAAATAAGCCTTTGAAATAAACATTTATTGGATTCCAATCCATGATATCATCTGGATGAAATACTTGTTTCATTATGAAATGTTCAGATATACCAGTTTAGTAATTACATGGGTTTAGCTATAGTTATAACAGGGTTTTACTAATTTTTTAATGGGTTTAGTTCATAGGTGAACAGATTGGTTCTGGTTTTGGAATTTGGGTCCAGAGGTCATCTGATATTGGGGAAGAGCCCCAGAAACAAATTGGTAGGCTTGAGGCTCTCTCTCAACTAACTGTGTGGCCTTGGGCAACTCAACCTCTGTCGGTCTGTTTCCTTATCCATCAAATGAATAGCTGCACTATTGGATTAGTAAGCCTCCTCCTAGCTCTAACTTGATGGTTGTAGAGTTTGATTTCCACCCCAAATTCTGATTCCAGTTCCTCTGACATTTCACAAGGTAGCTGAAGGGTTTTAGTCAGCCAGTTCAGACCTGGGTGGATAGCTCTTTTCTCAAGGAACTCTTTGCTCCCAGGATCAGGATGTTCTGTAAGGTGCTGGTACTCTCTCCACAGGTGACACGCTATTGCAGGCCCTGGACTTACTGCCCTTGCTCATCCAGACAGTGGAGAAGGCAGCCTCCCAAAGCACTCAGGTTCCTATAGTCACTGAAGGGGTCGCCGCAGCCTTGCTGCTCTCGAAGCTTTCGGTGGCTGACTCTCAGGCTGGTAAGAGTCAAGAGATGTCTGGGAATGTAGCATACAGGGGCCTCTTTCTGAGTCTTTGGGAGGAGTGTTACAATATTTAGGATTTTACAGGATCAGCTTGGCCACTTACTGAATTGGGTCAGCTACAGGGCAGCTTGTCATCTTCTGGGATGAGCCTGAGTCACATCGGGTGATGAGTATTTAGCCAGGGCCTCTGTCACTGTCCTACACCCTGTTGCTCCAGTGCTCTGGAACAGGGTCTGGTAGTTAATGCACAGGCTGACCTGGGTGTAGTACTGGGACTTATTTTTTTAGTTGGTTATACATTTATAGGGTGTACCATGAAGAGCTTCCCTTTAACCAGCCTGTTTTCCAGCCACTAAGTTCCCCTTCCTGGACAGTATTACCAGTTTTATCTCCAGAGATATTCAATTTGTCATTGATCAAACATGCTGGGTAATATACTATATATGCCATGTTGTGCACTGAACAGAACTTGGAAAAGATTCCAAATGACTACAACAAAAACAATCTCTCGTTCTTTTTTGTGCCTACATGGTAGTCTATGCTTTCTTTAGTCTTTTCATGTAGTATTGGGTGCCATCTGTGTATATGACAAGGCACTGGGCTACCTGGGGTAGGGGGGTGACCTCACAAATTTCAAGCTGCTTTACTCTAGTGGGAGAGACAGGATGCAAAAATATATCTGTTGTTTAAAGAAAAATGTGGTATGAATACAGTTTTTTTAAAAATCTTTACCTGAGGATATTTTTCCATTGGTTTTTAGATAGAGTGAGAAGGAGGGAGGGAGGGAGGGAGGGAGAGAAAAACATCGATATGAGAGAGACACATCAATTGGTTGCCTCCCACACTACCCCAACCAGGGCTGGGGATCAAATCGTAACCGAGGTACATGCCCTTGACTGGAATCGAACCCGAGACTCTTTGATCCACAGGCCGACACTCTTAACTGCTGAGCTAAACCGATCAGGGCATGAATGCAGTTTTTTTTGTTTTTTTTTTTAATTTTTTCTTTATTGATTTTTAGAGAGAAAGGGAAAAGGAGAGAGAGAAAGAAACATTGATGAGATAGAACATCGACTGGCCACCTCCTGCATGCCCCACACTGGGCATTTGGCCCACAACCTGGGCATGTGCCCTGACTGGGAATCGAACCAGGGACCTCTCGGTGCATGGGTCGATGCTCAACCACTGAGCCACACCATCTGGGCATGAATGCAGTTTTGAAGGAGGGATTGCTTTTAGTTTCGGGGCTGGGTATCAGGAAAGCCTTCATAAAGGAGGGAGCCTGGAAGGCCAGGAAGGATTTTACCAGCTGGAAGGGTTCAGACCAGCCCATCAGGGAAGGGCAGGGAAAGCACCATGTGTGAACCTCGTCTTTCAGCCTGGCATTGGACTAGGTGGGAATTCCAGATGGGAAGCAGCTTGCCTGGGCTCCTGTGGGCAACAGGGACCACTGAAGGTTTTTATGTGGGTGATGATACCGGAAGGACTGGTTAGTTCTCAGGCCAGGGAGGGCAGAGAGCCTTGTAGTGACCTGTCCCTGTGGTTGGAGGGCTTTTCAGCAAAGCCAGCCCCAGCAGCTTCAGTATGGAGGTTACCAGCCCTGGTGGCTGTGGTGAGTTATGTCATGGGGTGACCTTTTGTTTTTGGCAGAGGCCAAGCTGAGCAGTTTCTGGCAGCTGATTGTGGATGAGAAGAAGCAGATTTTCACTTCTGAGAAGTTCCTGCTCTTGGCTTCAGAGGATGGTGAGTTACTACCCCCTCAGTTGAACTCAAGGTTGGGACTAAATCTCATTGGAGGGTCTTCAGAGAAGACTCCTCCCTGACTGCCTGTTGTTTTGACCAGTCAGCTTTGCAAAAACCTGGACAAAGTGGACTGGCTAAGAGCTTGGCTGTCATGACAATGAATTCATTCCTGTGGGGTGTGGAAAGTTAGGGAAATAGGGGGAAGTGGGAGATCTGTAGAGACAGAGCGCTGATGGCTGTGGAACTGTGATATTAGGTGTAATTATAGCTGATTGGGTAATTGGTGCTGTCTTAGAAGTTTTCTTGTATTAAGAAGCAGCTGAGGCGCTCTGGTGGCGTGTGGTTGGCTTCTCTTCCCCTCCAGCAGACACAAAAACTACCGTTTTCTATTCTGGAAGAGAGGGAACAGTTGATCTTTAAGTGTATGTTTAAAATTCTGGGTAGCCTTGTGGGGTCTGCTGCTAACTGGTGATTTCAAAAGTCTTTTGACTCATAAATCACAACATCCTATTACTGAGCTACAATTTTTAGTCACTTCTTGTTAAAAAAAAAAAAGTTTTGTCTAGGAAATACATTCACATAATTAAAAAACAAAAGATCCAAGAGACACTGAAATTTATACTCCTGCTTTGCTCTCTGGCCATCCAGTTTCCTGGCCATAGAGAGAACTAATTTTATTAGCTTCTGTGCATCCTTGATATATTTTCTTTTAATACTTTTTTTTTTTTAATCCTCACCCGAGGGTATTTTTTCATTTATCTTCACATAGAGTGGGAGGGAGAGAGAGGAAGAGAAAGGGAGAGAGAGAAACATCGACGTGAAAGGGACTCCGTAGCTGCCTCCCACACAACCCTGACCAGGGCCGGGGATGAACTGCAACCGAGGCACGTGCCCTTGGCTGAAATCGAACCCGGGACTCCCTGGTCTGAGGGCTGACACTCTAACCACTGAGCCATACCGGCCAGGGCAGTAATTTTTCTTTTTTTTTTTTAATTTTTTTTTTTTTTTTAATCCTCACCGAGATCATTTTTGCATTTCTCTTCAGATAGAGTGGGAGGGACAGAGGGGGGAAGAGAGAGAGAGAAACATCGATGTGAGAGAGATACATCGACTGGTTGCCACCCACACGAAACTGAGGCCAGGGACAAACTGCAACCGTGGTACGTGCCCTTAGCGGGAACCAAACCCGGGACTCTCTGGTCCACGGGCCGATGCTCTAACCGCTGAGCCAAACCGGCCAGGGCAGTAATTTTTCATTAATTAAAACAAAGTGTATACTTTTCCTTATTCCACACATGTGTTCCAAGTAAGCAAAAATAAAGAAATTCTAATGAACTGTCACTCCACAGCTAATGATAATGACACTTACATTTGAGGGTTTATTTTCCAGTTCTTTCTGGATGTGTTCTCTATTTTAAAAACAATTCTGCTGCCCAGCCGGTGTGGCTCAGTGGTTGAGTGTCGGCCTATGCACCAAGATGTCTCTGGTTCGATTCCCGGTCAGGGCACATGCCCAGGTTGTGGGCCAAATGCCCAGTGGGGGGCATGCAGGAGGCGACCAATCGATGTTCTCTCCCATTGATGTTTCCATCTCTCTCTAAAATCAATAAAGAAAAATAAATAAATAAAAACAATTCTGCTGTTTCTCTTCCCCCCAGCCCTGTGTACCGTGTTGCATCTGACAGAGAGACTTTTTCTTGACCACCCACACAGACTTACCAGCAGCAAAGTTCAGTACGTGAGGCTTGCTTACCTTTCCCCTGAGCCAACCGAGGTGAACCTGGCAGGAGCCTGAGAAATGGGGTTGGGTCGGGGTAGGAGGGCTGGCTATGGAGAACCTTGCACTTGGCCTTCTGCCAGGACAGTCTATCCCTGTCCTTGCAGGCAGTACCACCGGGCTCTGGTGGCGGTGCTCCTGAGCCGCACCTGGCATGTGCGCAGGCAGGCCCAGCAGACAGTTCGGAAGCTGCTGTCCTCTCTCGGGGGCTTTAAGCTGGCATACGGGCTCCTGGAGGAGCTGAAGACTGTCCTCAGTTCTCACAAGGTGAGGGCATTTGGACTCCAGAGCTGGGACTCAGACCTGTTTCACCAACCCTGCTTATGCCATGGATTTTGGATGGCCTGCTCTTGGGCTGTTCTCCCTCACTCACTCAGACTCTGTGATGCCAGAATCTTCTCCCCTGCCCTTAAGCTCTAGGAACACCTTGTTCGTGTATACAGTTGACTCTTGAACAGGGTGGGGGTTGGGGATACTGACTGCCCTCACAATCAAGAATTCGAGTATAAATATAGTCAGCCCTCTGCATATGTGGGTTCCCATATGCAGAGTTGGCCCTTGAACAACTGAACAGTGTGGTTTGAACTGTCTGGGTTATTCGGACTGCTTGAGTCCAGTTGTGTATGAGTGGACCTGTGCAGTTCAAACCCATGATTCTCAAGGGTTGACTGTAAGTCCTTTTCCTTTCCAAAGACTCTTTCTTGCCATGCTTTTTGATATGTAGCTTAAACTTTTTATTCATTTTTTTTTAAGGTTAAAACAATTAACTGATGATTAGAGAGCGAGGAAGTGAGAGGAAGAGAGAGAAACATCGATGTGAGAGGGAAACATCACTTGTTTGCTTCCTGCACGCCCCTCTGTGGGGATTGAGCCTGCAGCCTGGGCATGTGCCTTGACCGGGAATAGAATCGGCAACCTTTCGGTACATGGGTCAGTGCCCAACCAACTGAGCCATACCGACCAGGGCAACTGTTTATTCTTGAGTAAATGAATAACACTTTATATTTTTAAAGTGTTTTATAATTTTTAAAGCATTTTCTACTTATTCTTTCTTTTGATTTTTCACAATGTCTTTAAAAGGCAGATAAGCTTGCTTGGCCGGTGTGGCTCAGTGAATTGAGCGTCGTCCCATGGACTGAGAGGTCCCATTTTGATTCCCAGTCAGGTCACATGCCTGGGTTTTGGGCTCCATCCCCAGTGGGGAGCGTGCAGGAGGCAGCCAATTGATGTTTCTCTCTCATATCAATGTTTCTGTCTCTTTCCTTTCCTCTCGCTCTAAAAAAAAAATTCAAGAAAAACATATTTAAAAGGCAGATAGGCTTACTGCCCTTTTTTTAAAAATATTTTTTCTTTATTGATTTTTTTAGAGAGAGGACGGGAGAGGGAGAGAGAGATAGAAATATGGATGAGCGAGAACATCGATTGGCCGCCTCCTACATGCCCCCCACTGGAGATCGGGTCCACAATCTGGGCATGTGCCCTGACTGGGAATCGAACCAGCGACCTCTTGGTGCATGGGTCGACGCTCAACCACTGACTCACACCGGCTGGGCATTACTGCCCTTTTTTTATATAAGTTGTCCAGGGTTCCAGGAGATGAACTGACTGGCATAGGGTCTCTCAGCCGGGTGAGTGACAGACCTGATTCCTAGTTCAGTACTCTTTGTGCCCTGCTTCCCTCCCTCCCTGAGCCTGCTAGAGGATGTGGGGCCGTGACAGATTTGTGGTCTCGGGTTGGGTCTCCTGGACCAATTTCTGTTGCCTTCTTCCCCCACCTCTGAGCTTTTTAGGTGCAAAGTCACAGGTGCTTCCTCCTTCCAGGCACATCTCACAGCCTGCAGGTCACAATGCAGGGAGCTGGTCATCAGTCTCCACTCTAGCGCGGACCCCTGAGAACAACATGAGTAAGAGGCAGCTGTGTCCCTGTGTGCCAGGCCTGCACAGGGCTCTGCACAGAGGGGCTCATCTGTTGTCTTCACGCAGGTGCTGCCCTTAGAGGCTCTAGTGACTGATGCTGGGGAGGTGACTGAGGCAGGCAAGGCCTACGTACCTCCACGGGTCCTGCAGGAGGCTCTGTGCATCATCTCTGGGGTGCCAGGGCTGGAGGGTGACATCACCAACACTGAACAGCTGGCCCAGGAGATGCTGATCATCTCCCATCACCCATCCTTAGGTCTGTGGCTGGCATGCGTATGGGAGGGGCTGGGCTCTGTTGAGCAGGGTATGAGCAACTGAGCAGAAGGCCTCAAATTGCTCCCCTCCTTTTCAGTGGCAGTACAGTCTGGACTCTGGCCAGCACTTCTAGCTAGAATGAAGATTGATCCCGAAGCCTTTATCACCAGGCACCTGGATCAGATCATTCCCAGGATCACCACACAGAGTCCCCTGAATCAGGTGATTGGCGCATGAGTTGGTTCTGACCTCAGGTCACAGGCAGGAAGTGAAATTTAAAGAAACGGGTGAAAGTGTGATGAAATGTGGGTTTGGACCCTTAGGTTGCTAATGATAGAAGATGCAAACTGGTTTGAGCACAAAAGGGAACTTACTACGTTGTTTAACTGTTATGTACCAAGATCTGACTGGACAGGGACTCAGACAGATGTCATTCTCAGGACTTTGTAGGTGGTGCCTCTTTTACCCTCTGTCTCTTTCATTTATGTCTTGCTTCTGCTTTCCATGATGTGGGCTCTATTCTCCAACAATTTCCTCTTTCTGGTAGCAGGACAGCTGCTGGAGTTCCAGGCTTACAGCATGTCCTCCATCAGCTCCAGTGGAAGGAGCTTGCATTTTTCAGTCATTTCAACTGGCATGGGGTCTCACTGCCCCAGTCGACGTGACTTGGGTCCTGTGCTCATCCCTGGGCTGGTCCTTTTGGTCAGGGTTACATGCTCACCCCTGGAAAGTAGTAAAAGTTTGCTGAGAAGGCAGGCACTTGCTGCAGCTCCCCACTCCAGTGGGTAACGCTCAGAAATAGTGGGCAGGGGCACTTAGGCAGGTGGGACCCCTTTTCAGTGCCAGCTTTGGTGCATACTAACTGTGTCTGTGTTTGTCTGGCAGTCTTCCATGAACGCCATGGGCTCCCTCTCTGTCCTGTCCCCGGACCGGGTCCTCCCGCAGCTCATCAGCACCATCATCGCTTCCGTGCAGAACCCCGCATTGCACCAGGTGACACGGGAGGAGTTTGCCATCATGCAGACCCCTGCTGGGGAGCTGTATGATAAATCCATCATCCAGAGGTGAGGCCCCACTTAGGCAGCAGCCTTAGTTTTCTTACCTAAAAGATGGAGGCAATACCTCCTTTTTAAGATTGTTGTGAGAAGTGAATGAAACTGTCTCTCCATTCGTGGACAAGTGCCTGCTCTGTTTCAGGCACGTGCTTTAGCAAGAGCATGTTGAGCATTCAGCACTTTCCCAGTGCATACTAAAAAGCTAGCTGAGATGTCATAGTTGGGAGGCTGATGGGACGGGTGGCTGTCCTGAAGCTGACTGATCACCTGCTCTGCTGTTTCAGTGCCCAGCAGGACAGCATTAAAAAGGCGAACATGAAGCGAGAGAATAAAGCTTATTCCTTCAAGGAGCAGATCATAGAGCTGGAGCTGAAGGAGGTGAGGCACAGAGGCATTGCACACAGGGTGCCGGCTGAGCTTGGTGGCCTCAGGCTTGTGGCATTTCCTGTTGCTCATATACTCTTCCCTTGGGTCACTCCAAAGCCCATGGCACACTCCTCTGAGGCCTCCTGCCCATTCTGGGTCCTCCTGCCCTACCCTTTCTCGGTACCTTTCTCCACTCCACACTCAAGGAAAAGAAATTTCTCTCCTCTGGGTGCCGGCAGCACTTCATACATTTTCTTCACAGAGTGGTGTTGCTTGAATTCATGCCTGTCCACACAGCTCCTTGAAGGCTGGGACCCGTCTTTACTCTTAGTAGCAGGCACCGGGCCTGGCACAGTGCCGCCTCTGGGAATCGTGATTCGATGGCTGTACTCAGCTTGTAACAGAACATGCGGTGTGCTTTCCTGTCTCAGAGCCTTTGCTTTTCCTTTGGACTCCACGAGTCTGGGTTCTTCTTGTCTTTCACATCTCAGCCCACATGTCCACATCTGCTTCTCAGAGAGGTGACTACCCTGCCCACCCTATCCAAAGTAGACTCTTCTCCTCTTCTTAGTTACTACATGTCATTCGTATTCTTTTTCTAACATTTGCCTGATCTGAAGTCATTTTGTTTACATATTTGGTTACGTATTCATTGTCTATCTTCACCCACTATGTTGTGTGCTCCGTGAGGGCAGGGACTTGGTCTTATCCCGCCCTGATATCCTCAGCATCTAGAACAGTGCCTGGCACAGTGTAGGTGCCCAATCCATACTTGTTGAATGAATGAGTGCTTTCTTAGCCTTTTCCAGCCTTAAGCTCTTACTGGAGGAGAGAGGGTCTGTAAGGAGGGGTGGAGCAGGAGGGAAGGCTAAAATTTTGGTTCTGAAGCTGTGTGGACCATAATGCCCTTTTCAGCACATTGAGGGACCTTTTCATTTCTCCAACATATAAAAAAGGCCTTCCTTGTGTTTGTCAGTAGAGAATCCAGTAAGAAATTGCTTCTCTACTGCTGTCTCTGTTCTGTAGGAACCAGGTGGCTGTGGACTTTGTGGGAGGTGGGGAGGCCACATGTGGGTTTGGGGGCCCAAGTCATAGACAGAGCTGACCTGGTGCTGACTGCGGAACCAAGCTCGCCCTCTGGTGGGGAGGAAGGTCTGTTCCCTGGAGATGGAATTGGTTTGCTCATTGTCTTCAGGAGATAAAGAAGAAGAAAGGCATCAAAGAGGAGGTGCAGCTGACCAGCAAGCAGAAGGAGATGCTGCAGGCCCAGTTGGACAAGGAGGCGCAGATCCGGAGGCGGCTGCAGGAGGTGAGTGGCTGCTGCAACCACACATCTGTGCGTGAGTGTGCTGGACGGCCAGGGCATGCTCCACGCTGCACTGGAGCAGGGCCCCGCTGACCTGCTTCCTGGGGCGGCTCTGTTTGCAGCTGGATGGTGAGCTGGAGGCCGCGCTAGGACTACTGGACACCATCCTGGCCAAGAACCCATCCGGCCTGACCCAGTACATCCCTGTTTTGGTCGACTCTTTCCTGCCCTTGCTGAAATCTCCCCTGGCTGCTCCCCGGATCAAGAACCCTTTTCTGTCCTTGGCTGCCTGTGTCATGCCTCCTCGGCTCAAGGCTCTGGGTCAGTCCTTGTTTGCTGGCTGTGAGCAAGGTCCCAGGCAGGTTGGGAGGTGGGTGGGGGATGCCCCTGAACACTGGTGGAGAGCCATGTGGTGACTTGGCTACTGACTTTTGTTTCCACGTGGAAGCTGCCTGGGGAACCTCTAGCTGCATACTCTTGGGAGTGACACAGTGCCTTTCTCTCCTGTTTTATGTCTGCTGTGCCTTCATTCTGAGGCCCAGGGTTTAGGTGTTAGTGTGATCTTTCTATAGCAGGTTTAAAACTTAGAAGTCAGAAATTCAGTGGCAGTAGGGGTGGTCTGGTGCCACGTGGCTGGTCAGTACAGCCCAGAGCTCCTGAGCAGCCATGTGGCAGAGATGAGAGGTCTCTGTGATTTTTAGCGTTCTGTTCACCGTGGTGAAACAAAGATCAGGTAGGGTGGCTGGGAATTGAGCAGACTTCCTTCCTAGCCTGAAGTGAATGTTCCCATGGGGGTGGCTGAACTCGGCACCATTCTGAGTGAAAATGTGTTCTGCAAAAAGGAGTCTGACAGAAAACAGACTGACGGTTGCCAGAGGGGAGGGGAGTTGGGGGCCTGGGTAAAAAGGTGAAGGGATTAAGAAGTACACATTGGTAGTTACAAAATAGACTCAGGGATGTAAAGAACAGCATAGGGAATATAGTCACTAACATTGCAATAACTATGTATGGTGCCATGAGGTACTGGAAATATCAGTGGGAGCGCCTTGTAAAGTATACGTGTGTAACCACTATGCTGTACCCCTGAAACTAATACAAAATCGTATTGAATGTAAACTATAATTGGAAAAGAAAATTGTTTAAATGAGTTTGGAAAACTGTTTGAGTCAGTGCAGATGGAGGCTGCCAGACTGTTACCTAGCGGGCTGGGCTTCTTGCTTGGAAGGTGGGAGCACCAGGTGGATAGAGCTTTGCTCTTGGCTGAATAACCCTTGGGTGGCTCACGCCTCCTCGAAGCATACTTTTTTTTTTTAATCCTCACCCAAGGATATTTTTCTATTTATCTTCAGGTAGAGTGGAAGGGAGGGAGGGGGAGAGAGAGAGAAACATGAATGTGAGAGAGACACATTGACTGTTACGTGCTCTTGACCGGAATCGAACCCGGGACTCACTGGTCCGAGGGCTGACACTCGCTGAGCCAAACTGGCCAGGGCTCTCAGCATACTTTAAATTTCTTAGTGTCAGGACAGCTTCTTGCCTGCTAACCTTTGGTGCTGTCATGAAGAGGAAATGAAAATTTAGGTCACGGATTTTTTGGCACAGCAGAATTGATTCCTGTATTAAGTCAGAGGGACGTGGCACCTCTGCACTGGGCCAGATTCTTCGTGTCTGTGTGGGTCATCCCCTGCTCTTTTCTTGGGTATAGGCACCTTGGTGAGCCATGTGACGCTGCGCCTGCTGAAGCCAGAGTGTGCCCTGGATAAGTCATGGTGCCAGGAAGAGCTGTCGGTGGCTGTGAAGAGGGCAGTGACGCTGCTGCACAGCCACACCATCACCAGCAGGGTGGGCAAGGGGGAGCCAGGTAAGGACGGCGCAAAAGACATGAGGTGGTATGGAAGTACATGAGCTACCTCACCCTCTGGGGCTTCTGGAGGCTGTGGCCATTGGCGAGTCTCCTCCCTCCTTGGCCTTGGTTTCCTCATCTGAAAAATGGTGGGGTTGAACCAGATGGAGGATTTCTGAGTCCAGTCCTATGAGTATCCTGTGAGTCACTGCAACCCCCATTGAGGGTTTACTTTTTGTAACTGCAATCTACTTGTCTGTTTTAACTCTCATTCTGGAGCTAGGCTGTGTTTGGGGTGGGAACAGGATTGCCTTTAGAACTGGGCTACCAGCTGTCATCCCTACTGTCATTCCATGGGTGTCAGAAAGGGTCTCCAGCCTTCCCCCCTGCACAGTTGCCCTGAGGATGGAAACTGAGGTAGCAGTGCCTGGTGCCCCGCCCTGCCTGCAGTATCTGTGTCTGCTTGTTGCTCACAGGTGCCACGCCCCTGTCCGCGCCAGCCTTTTCCTTAGTCTTCCCGTTTCTGAAGATGGTGCTGACTGAGATGCCCCACCACAGTGAGGAGGAGGAGGAGCGCATGGCCCAGATTCTTCAGATCCTCACTGTCCATGCCCAGCTGAGGGCCTCACCCAGCAACCTGCCTGGGCGCGTGGATGAGGTTGGCAGGGGATCTTAGCTGTCCCTTTGGCTGGAGGGGGGTCGGGAGGTGGGCTTTCGACACTTCCTGGCCCATCAGCAGTTCCGGTGAGACAGTGGAGCGTGTGTTTATACAGTAGCAGCCTTTGGTAGGAGAACCTAGATGTTCTCTCCAGTGCAGTTGTCAAGGCCTAAAGAAGCGTACAGATCTCTTGTGTTTGGAGTTTCTGACATGAAGAAGTTGAAGGATTTTGCATTAATTTATTGTGTTTGATTTATTTCTAACTCAGAAGACAGTACTGGCCACTCTCCCTTTGACTTGCTTATGATTATGAGATCAGATCTCATTTCATTGAGAGGTTTTCTCTTAATAGATTATGTTCTAAAAATTTGCCAAAATAATGCATGCATATTTTTGAAAATTCCAACAATACCGAAGCAAAAAAAGAAAACAAAAAAAGAGTGGCCACTTTCTAGAGGTAACGGTTGCTAACAGCTGGGTATATACCCTTGTGGGCCTTTCTTGATGCACACGCAGAACTCATACCCCCACATGGGGTAAAGCAACAATGGACTGCACTGCTTCTTTCATACGACTGTACTCTGGGTCTCCTGCCATGTCAGTGCCTGTGGATCTACTTTAGTGATTTTACTGGCTCCCTGGGATTTAGTGCTGTGGGTGCACCATGTTTTAGGTAACTACCCTGTGATGGATATTTTTAGATTGTTTCTAACTTTGCTTTATTTTGAACTGCTCAGTGGTATGCTCCCTTGTACATATATGCCCCTTGCACAGCCGTGTGAGCATTTCCTTAGGGACAGATTCTTAGACATAGAAGTGCTGGGTGATGTGGCGTGTTCTGAGCTCCACCCTCACTAGGAGTTAGTTCCTTTTTCTCCAAAGCGAGTGCAGATTCAGATAGTATTCATCTTGCCAACAATGAGTGAAAGAATGGTACCTCCTTTCGTTTTGCATTTCTTTATTTACTTGTAAAGTTAAGTGTCCATATGTTTATGGGTCAGTTGCATTTCATATCCTGTGAATTTCTAGCAGGTTTCAGAATTGATTTGTTTTTGAGTCCCTGAGGATCATGATTCACTGTGGTTGGCTAGTGTGGGTTTAGTTGTAAACCTGATGGGGTTTCTATAGTGGAGTTGGCTGTAAGACCCAGAATGCTCCACTGTGGGCGAGAAGATGCTGCTTCATGGGCCACAGGGCTTGGTTACAGCCCTTCCCCACAGCCTCACCTGACTTTTCTGCTCTTCTGTCCTAGAATGGCCCGGAGCTGCTGCCTCGTGTGGCCATGCTGCGCCTTCTGACTTGGGTGATCGGGACAGGCTCTCCCCGCCTGCAGGTGATCTGGTTTTCAGTTAATCGATTTAACTTTGAAGACCTACATGTGGCTGTTGCTGTGACTCTGTGACCCTGACCACAGGTCCCGGTATTTGGGGTTTAGGCCTAGTTCCCTTTCTCAGCCCTCTCTTTTGGACTTGAGCAGAAGGGCTGCATTTGAGAACCAGCCAGACTAATCTCAGCTAGTGAAGGGTTTTGCTTGGGTCCTGCCACTGGCCTTGACCTCGAGCTGGGGTCTTAGCTCTAGCTGGGCTGTGGGGTGGATGTTCTCAGTTCAAACCCCTCTCTGGGTCCCTAGCCCATCACCTGGCCTTCTGCCTGACTCCATAGTAGTAAATAGTTTGCCGAACTGAGCCCAGTGTATTGATGTTTTTCGTAGGTTCTGGCTTCAGATGCCCTGACCACCCTGTGTGCCAGTAGCAGTGGCAAGGATGGCTGTGCCTTCGCAGAGCAGGAGGAGGTGGACGTGCTGCTGTGTGCCTTGCAGTCTCCGTGTGACAGTGTGCGGGACACTGCGCTTCGGGTGCGTGCTCACTTCCTCACGGGGCCATCGTGGCATCCCTTGTGCAGGTGTTTGAGCTGGTGGGAGATGCCTCAAATTCGTACCAGTGTGTTTTGGAGGCACAGAGAAGAGGTCACATGGTGTGGGTCGGTGTCATTCTAGGAATTGGAGTGACTCAACAGTTTTGCTATATGGCTGTCTATTTTTCTTCACCTAATTTGTAAGCTGGAATGTGGATCTTGGTACTTTTATACGACAGCTATAATTCATAGGATTAGTTCATTTCTTCATTCCACTGCCTTGTACGTGCCTTTCCTTGGGATTTTTGAACTGGAAACTAAAGGATCCCTTTGGAGTACGGGACAGTGGTTCCTGAGTGCCAGTCTGTAGCTTCCTGCTATTGATCAGTGACAGAGTTTTCATTGGTCCTTGGTAGAATCTGGAAAACAGTGGCAGTCTGGTAAATTTTTCTTAAAACAAAGAGAATGTCCTTTTTTTGAGTTTTGTCTGTCTTGAATATTTAGAGTTAAATTTTTAAGTTTTACGTTAAAAGAGATTGTACCACCACATGCCATCATTTCACAAAAGAAAAAGTATTTAAAGAGACAGAGCAGCTAGTGAGTTGGGCTGATGGACGGCACTCCTGAGACCAGCGATGTCCAGTGGAACTTTCTGTGGTGATGGAAATACTTAAACCTGTGCTGTCCAAGGCGGTAGCCACTAGCCAACGTGCAGCTATTGGGCACTTGAAATGTGGTGCTAAAGAATTATAGTTCACTTTAATCGATTTAACTTTGAAGACCCACATGTGGCTGGTAGCTACATCTTGGAAAGCACAGCCCTAGAGGGAGGCAAGGAGGAAGTCGGGGCTCTTCTGAAAGGTTGTACCTCACCCAGTTCAATCTTATTCCCTTGCAGGGACTGATGGAACTCCACATGGTATTGCCAGCTCCTGATACCGACGAGAAGAATGGGCTGAATCTTCTGCGGAGGCTCTGGGTGGTTAAGTTTGACAAGGAGGAGGAGATCCGGAAGCTGGCTGAGAGGTGAGAGCCATCTTGGGAAATAACTGGACCCAGTGTACTCAGCCTACAGTGAGAGAAGGCCTGGGTGGTCGGGTTTGGCAGGGTGGGTACTATCGATGCTTGTTTGACCAGTTCCCACCCTTTGGTCTGTGGCAGGCTCTGGTCAACGATGGGCCTAGATCTGCAGCCGGACCTCTGCTCCTTGCTGATTGATGATGTCATCTATCATGAGGCAGCTGTGAGGCAGGCCGGGGCTGAAGCCCTCTCCCAGGCTGTGGCACGGTACCAGCGGCAGGCGGCCGAGGTTATGGGCAGGCTCATGGAGATTTATCAGGAGAAGCTCTATGTGAGTAGCCTGTGCACCCTGAGGCAGTCTGGGTGGTGTCAGGGTGGGTCGGACTCTGCTCAGCCTCTGACTTGCTCTAGGCAGGAGTCTTGGAGCTCATTGTGGCTCAGGGTGGCTGTGACTGGTCACAACCTCACACTCGGTCGCAGACTTGGTTGAGAGAATGTTGCAGCTATTTATCAACCTGTTTGTTGCAGCGGCCGCCCCCAGTGCTGGATGCTTTGGGACGAGTTATCTCAGAATCTCCTCCAGATCAGTGGGAAGCCAGGTATAACAGCTGTTGCAATCTTGTTCTACTCAGAGCTGCCTGAGAGGTAGCAAGTTGGCTGGGCTGGGTGATATGAGGAGGCAGCACAGATGAATTGAACAGTGGAAGGAGAGGATAAGACTCCCTTCTGAGTCAGAGAGACTGGAATGTAAGTGCTGGCTTCTCCCATGCTAACCAGGTGGCCTTGGGCATGTCTCTCCTTTCCTCCAGGCCTCTGTCCTCAGAGGTCTTTGACGACCTTCTTACTGCTCTGTAGCTAAAAAGAATAGTAGCACTTTGCCTTTGTAGAACATGTCCATTTCCGAGTGACTTCACGTCGATTCCTTTACCTCTCTTCTCCCACAACCTGCCTTGGAGGTAGAAGGGTAGGCATTGCACTCATGTGGGGAAACAGAGTCAGAGTTGGTCACTCTGTAGGAGGGAAACTTGGGCAGATGGCAGGTTTCTGTTTGACAAGCGGGCTGTTCCAGACCATTGTTGACCGGTGGGTAAGCACTGGGCAGTGGGATTTGCTTCACTCTGCCCTGAAAAGTGGTGTTTGCAGCTCTCTCCTTATGACTTATCCTAATAGATCCAGCAGCAGAGGAGGCCCCTGGCCGGTCCTTGTTCCCCTGACTCCCTCCCATTGCTTCCCAGGTGTGGCCTGGCTTTGGCCCTGAACAAGCTTTCCCAGTGTTTGGACAGCTCTCAGGTGAAGCCACTCTTTCAGTTTTTTGTCCCTGATGCCCTCAACGACCGAAACCCTGATGTCCGGAAGTGCATGTTAGATGCAGCCCTTGCCACACTCAACGCCCATGGGAAGGTAAAGATTTTAGCCACAGGGGGGCTAGGGAGAGGGTGAGCTGAGCAGTGGTTATATAGGGAGGCTGAGTGCTGGAAATGCTGGCACAGCACTTACCCCCATGGAAAATTCCTTTTGTATTTATTTTGAACCAAAAAGACCCCTAAAAGGAATTAAATTTTTATAAGTCTGCTGCAGTCCTGCCAGAAAACTGGAAAGCTGCTGGCATTCTTGGCGGGCCTATCAGGATAGCTGTCCCAGAGCAGATTTGGGCTTGTCCCACAGGCAGAGACTGTCATCCCCAGACATAGCCTATAGGGTTGATGTGAAGCCCTGGGTGCACTTGCTTTTAGGAAAACGTCAACTCACTGCTGCCAGTGTTCGAGGAGTTCCTGAAGAATGCACCCAACGATGCCAGCTATGATGCCGTGCGGCAGAGCGTGGTGGTTCTGATGGGCTCTTTGGCCAAACATCTGGACAAGAGTGACCCCAAAGTGAAGCCCATCGTTGCCAAGCTCATCGCTGCCCTCTCCACCCCCTCCCAGCAGGTACCTGCCACCTGAGGCCTGACTGTGGATAGGCAGTGGGATGCAGGGATGGAGTTGGGTATCAGGTCTCTGCAAGGATGTGTCCCCTTTCAGGTTTATAGTCAAGTGCACCCCCGAACAGGGAGTTATTTTGTTACTTTGTTCTGGTAGACCTAGATATTTTCTTTTTTTTTTTTTACTCGTTTTCTAACAGTCTTTTTTTGCATTTAGCATAAACTTGGCATTGGGGGGTATCTTTGTATAAAGGTTAAAAAAACAACAAAAAATGGCTAGCCGCCTCTTATGTCAATCTTTTTTCTGACTTTCTCTGTATGTTTGTTACGTTTCAGGAGCCTTTTAATGCAGTCTCCAGGCCACAGTGGAAGGATTTTTCTTTTTTGAAAAACACATTTACGTATATTTTCTGTGACTTGCATTTTGGACCATCCACAATGTCCTCATCAAATGCAGATTCACAAAATTGTGGTCAAATAAGTTGTCAGAAACCCTACCGGCAAGGGGTCTTGCCTGGGCCCCTGGTAGCATGATATGTTGCTGCTCTTGAGTTGGGCTTAATGAGCTGAGGCTGGAAGGCAAGATTGCTGGTGTCTTTTGGTACCACTCAATTTGGTGCTGGCTCTGTAAGGCCCATCCTGGTATCCCAGTGACTCTGACAAGTTTGAAAACTGGGAGATGAGGGCCATTTTTATGGAGGCACAGTAGCATGCTTTTTTCTGGATCTTACTCTGTGAGTGGGTTTTGTCTTCCTGGAGTTTCCCACCCACCCAGGCCTAGGTTCTCCCTTTAGACCAGAAATAGCACTGTAATGGTTGATGCTCTTGTCATTAACAGCTGTAGTGTGCACCCTGATGGGGTCCACGTCACCCGTGAGTGTGTAACATTGTTTACTTTTCTGATGCCCTGTGTTGTCCAACAGGCAGTGGCTGAGATGAGGCTTGGGGACATCTAGTGGGGAGGTGCTGTGTAGGACTGTGTCAGCCACCAGGAAAGGCTGTGATTCCTGATGGTGCAGGCCCCTCCCTTAGGTCCAGGAATCTGTGGCCAGTTGCTTGCCACCCCTCGTGCCAGCCATCAAGGAGGACGCAGGAGGGATGATCCAGAGGCTGATGCAGCAGCTGCTGGAGTCAGACAAGTATGCCGAGCGCAAAGGGGCCGCGTACGGGCTGGCGGGCCTGGTGAAGGGCCTGGGCATTCTGTCACTAAAGCAGCAGGAAATGATGGCAGCACTGACTGATGCCATCCAGGATAAGAAGAACTTCCGGCGGCGAGAGGGTGAGTGTCTCTGAGCTCGGTCCCCACGGCTGCCCAATGGAGGACTCTGGCCTTTCCTTCCCCTCTGAAGGGCTGGGTCTATGTGTGACTCATTTTATTTGGTCCTTGTTGATGTGGCCTGGACTTTCTAAGTCAGCAATATCCTTAGCTGAGCGAGGTTTTGCCTTTCTGGCTATTAGTGCCAAGAAGTGATACGTGCTCCCCATTGTCCTCCCCTTTCTGCTCAGCCATAGCCGTGCTGGTGGGGGAGGCAGAGGGTGCTGCTCCTTCATCGGGCAGCCACTTCAGTCCCACAGCTGCCCTGAGTATTTCCAGAAGGTGAGGAGGTGGCAGGGACGTTGTCCTAGTGGTCCCGCCTTCTCCTCCCCCAGGAGCCCTCTTTGCCTTTGAGATGCTCTGCACCATGCTGGGGAAGCTCTTTGAGCCGTACGTTGTTCACGTGCTGCCCCATCTGCTGCTGTGCTTTGGGGATGGGAACCAGTATGTACGTGAGGTAAGTCCTGAGGCTGTGCGGGAGACCTGCTGCCGCTGGTATGAGACTCAGCAGGCAGTCTGAGCTGGTGTAAGGAAGGACCCTGCTGCCAGAACCCCCGCCTGTACCTTGGGCCCCAGTTATTGGTATGGACTCCCCCGATTCCCAGTGAAATACCTAAGCTTTAGGAGATAAGAAACCTTGTCGCCCCTCCTTAGCCTGTATCTATAGGCCTCAGCGCAGGGTCTGGCACAGTAGACTCCTCAGTAAGTGCTGGTTGTTAGGGCAACAGATAGTCTAGAGTCAGGCCTTGACCCTTGCTTGGGCGAGGAGGCCCCTGAACGTCTTCTCTCCTCCCTTGAGGCTGCAGATGATTGTGCCAAAGCTGTGATGAGCAACCTGAGTGCTCATGGGGTGAAGCTGGTGCTCCCTTCTTTACTGGCTGCCCTGGAGGAGGAATCCTGGAGGACTAAAGCTGGTAAGGCCGCTCTCTTCTGTGCCTTTGTCTCAACTTCCTGTCCTGAAAACTGCCCTCAAGGTGTTCCAGGTAGCCACAGCTTTTGTCTCGTGTGTGTGCTCCCCAGCCAGGGATGCGGCCAAGACTCTGTGCCATTAGGCAGCCCAATCTGTCAGTAGTTTGTATTCTTTACTTACATGCAAAGAACAGGCCTCTGACAGGAAATCCCAGAGCTTTAAAGTTTTAAAACGAGCCTGTGGCTAGTTTCGTGACTTTTAAAGCTTTTTCCCCCATTAAACCCCTTTAAAAAGATGTAATCTTGCCCGGCTGGTGTGGCTCAATGGTTGAGCGTCGACCCATGCACCAAGCGATTCCCGGTCAGGGCACATGCCCAGGTTGTGGGCCAAATCCCCGTGGGGGGCATGCAGGAGGCGGCCAGTTGATGTTCTCTCTCATCAATGTTTCTATCTCTCTCTCCCTCTCCCTTCCTCTCTAAAATCCATAAAGATAAAATAAATATATATATATATAATCTTGCCTAGCCAGTGTGGCTTAGTGGATTGAGCGTCGACCCATGCACCAAGAGGTCGCTGGTTCAATTCTCGGTCAGAGCACATGCCCAGATTGTGGGCCAAATCCCCTGTGGGGGGCATGCAGGAGGCGGCCAGTCGATGTTCTCTGTCATCGATGTTTCTGTCTCTCCCTCTCCCTTCCTCTCTCTCTAGGGTCAGTAAAGAAAAAAAATTTTTTTTTAAATCAACAGGAACCTATTAAAAAAAAAAAAAAGTAATCTTGCCCTGGCCGGTTTGGCTCAGCAGTTAGAGCATCGGCCTGCGGTCTAGGGAGACCCGGATTCGGTTCCCGCTAAGGGCACGTGCCTTGGTTGCGGTTTGTCCCCGGCCCTCAGGGCCGTGCAGGAGGCGGCCACTCGATGTGTCCCTTTCACGTCGATGTTTGTCTCGCTCTCCTTCCCACTCTGAACAAAAAAAAAAAGGAAAAATGTCCTCAGGTGAGGATAAAAAAAAAAGTAATCTTATCTGGAATCCTAAGATGCAAAAGAGATACAAGCAGAGCTATTCTGGTTTGGGGAGGGTCCAGTTCTGGGGTCCTCCCACTTGGCTTCCCCTTGGATCCTTCAGGCTTCTCTGTATAGTTTGGAAAATCACATATCTAAATCAGTTTCTTCATTTGTAGATGAGGAGACTGAGGCCAGAGTAATTGAGTAAATTGGCTTTGGATCATGTCCAGGACTAAGCCAGGTCTCCTTGATTCTGGTCTTTTCTGGAGCTGGTCTGCAGAGGACCAGGCTGGTTGTCCCTTGCCTGGGCAGCCAGCCCAGGTGACTGTCGGCCTGTGCTGAGTGATTCCACACTGCATGTGTGTCTGCTATCTGCAGGGTCGGTGGAATTGCTTGGGGCAATGGCGTACTGTGCTCCCAAGCAGCTGTCGTCTTGTCTGCCCAACATCGTGCCCAAGCTCACGGAGGTGCTGACTGACTCTCACGTCAAAGTACAGAAGGCTGGACAGCAGGCGCTCAGGCAGATCGGCTCTGTCATCAGGAACCCGGAGATCCTTGGTATGCCTCTCCCACAGTGGGCAATGGCTTCAGCTTCTAGAACCTCCTGTTTCTGGACACTGCAGTGACCATGCATCCATTCAGTAAAGTTTGCCCTCTGAGGACAGATATGTTCACAGTAAAATAAACTCTAAATTCTGGGAAGCCTTTTTCCTAGAATAATGAAGAAAAAGTAGTTTGGAAGTGATGGGTTTTCCTGCTGGTCTAGAGCAGTTGTCATTGACTGGACAAGTAGGGAAACTAAGTCACTCACTGGCTCAGAAACACCTTGACTGAGAGAGCCCTGTGCACTAAGTTGAGCCCTGAGGTCAGCAGAATTGAATGACAAGCTCTGGACCATCTCAGCATCACCCGAAGTGTTAGGGTCTTTGAGAACTTTTCTGATCTCATTCCAGGAGACCTGTGATAGAGGGAAAGGTTAGGGACAGGTTATTCCCCTTAAATGTGCTGTTTAGTATAGTTCTTTCTTGAGTGATAGGAAGAAGTTGATTTTTAGAAACAAAACCTAGCCAGCCACGTTGACTAGGACTTCATGTGTAAAGTTTAAGCTTGAGCATGGAGCCTCAGTGCCCATTCAGCATAGTTCAGCCGGGTATTACTGGATTTTTTTTTCATTCAGAAAATGATGGGATTTTTTTTTTTGTTTTTGTTTTTTAAGGGATTGATAGGTATACTTGGGGTTTTTTGTTGTTTTTTATAATGTCTAACAGCCTTGGGGATAGCTAAGGCCCAGAACAATCTCATCTCTTCCAAATGGGTAGAAGTGCCTTCATTCTGAGAATTGAGCCTGGATTTTTTTTTTTAAATTGAGATATAATTTGCATAATGTAAAATTCA
This sequence comes from Tadarida brasiliensis, assembly GCA_030848825.1. NCBI lineage: Eukaryota > Metazoa > Chordata > Mammalia > Chiroptera > Molossidae > Tadarida > Tadarida brasiliensis. The sequence continues at coordinate 10,947,589 of CM061277.1, read as the reverse complement.
CTTTTTCAGAATGTATAATTCAGTGGTTTTTATATGTAAGCATCACCATTCTCTAGTTCCAGGGTATTTTCGTCACCCCCAAAAGAAACCCCATACATATTAGCATTTGCTCTTCATTTCCTCCCCGACCCCTAGCCCCTGACAAATCAATTTTTTGTCTGTGAGTTTGCCTATTCTGGACGTTTCATTTAAATCATACAATATGTGGCCTTTTGTATCTGGTTTCTTAGCCTAATGTTTTCAAGGTTCACCAATGTTGTAGCATGCATCAGTACTTTGTTCCTTTTTATGGCCCAGTAACATTCAATTGTACGTATAGACCACATTTTGTTTGTCTATTTATTCGTTCATGGACATTTGGATTGTTTCCTCTTTTTGGCTATTAAGAACAGTGCTGCTGTGAATGTTTGTGTACAAGTTTTTTTATAGACATGTTTTTAGTTCTTTTGGTTTAGATACCTAGGAATGGGATTGCTGGGTCCACTGGTAACTGTTTAACTTCTTGAATAACTGCTTTAGTGTTTTCCAAAGCAACTGTACCATCTGACATTCCCAGCAACAATGTATGAGAATTCCATTTGCCAGCACTGTTATTATCTGTAAAACCAGCACTCATTACAGCCATCTCAGTGGATATGAAGGGGCATCTCATTGTGGTTTTGATTTGCATTTTCCTAATGACTAGTGATGTTGAATGTCTTGTACTTATTGGCCATTTGCATATCTTCTTTAGAGAACTGTATGTGCAAATTCTCTGTCTATTTTTAAATTGGATTATTAGGGTTTTTTTTTAAATTGTTGACCCCCAGCATGGAGCTTTATTGTGGTTGAATTCCATGGGCTTGTAGAAGAAATAAACCAGGTCTGCCCTGGCTGGTTTGGCTCAGTGGTTGGAGCGTGAGCCCTCGTATCAAAGGGTTGTGGGTTTGATTCCTGGTCAAGGGCATGTACCTGGGTTGCAGGTTCCATCCCCGGCCCTGGTCTGAGTTGTACAGGAGGCAACCAATCGATGTGTCTCTCTCCCATCGATGTTTTTCTCTCTCTCCCTCCCACTCTATACAAAAATCAATGGAAAAATAGCCTTGGGTGAGGATTATCAACAACAAGAATAATAAAATAAACCAAGTTTTTCTCTTGGAATTCTTTCTGTGGGGGGCTGATGGTGCTGAATTTGAGAGCTCATTTTATCTGGGCTTAGCTGCTCTGGGCATGGTATGCTTCACTGCCATCACTGGTTCAAGTGCCTTTGGTGTCTTAAATTTTTTTCACAAAACCACTTTGGGTTGCTGCTTGCAGAATAGGGTCTATGGTGCCTGAGCAGCTCTCCTATGGAGGCCCAGCACTGTGACTGCAGCTCAGGGCCCATTGAAGCTAGCCTACAGGGACCCCGCCAGAATACAGCTTCACAGTGCAAAGAGGTGACAGCTGCTGCCTCCATACCAGTTCCTCCTGTTGGAGCAAGGACTGCTCTTTGCAGACAGGCTGGCTTCCTGAGCTGGTGACTTTTGAGGCTCCAGGTAGCAGTTGCCCCAGATTCCCTTCTTTTCTGATCCCTCTAGTGATGGGGACCTCCCCAGATTCCCTTCTTTTCTGATCCCTCTAGTGATGGGGACCTAGTGGCTTTGCCATTACCATAGACTCTCATAAACCAGCCTGTCTTCTGTTTGGACATGCAGCCATTGCGCCGGTCCTGCTGGATGCCCTGACAGACCCCTCCAGGAAGACCCAGAAGTGCTTGCAGACACTGCTGGACACCAAGTTTGTCCACTTCATTGATGCCCCGTCCCTGGCCCTCATCATGCCCATCGTCCAGAGAGCCTTCCAGGACCGTTCCACCGACACGCGGAAGATGGCAGCCCAGATTATTGGCAACATGTACTCCCTGACAGACCAGAAGGTAGCAACCCTGCTGGGGCGGGTGCAGCACAGACCAGTAGTTTAGGGCACAGAGTTCCTACACAGGAGACATGGGACAGGTGTGGGCATTCACTGGGTCTCTAATTATGTTTGGGAGCAGACACGGACTATTTTGGGGTGGAGGAGGGGAATGTAGGTCCTCTGGGCATCTTGTAGAGAAGTGTTTGAGTCCTTAGCTCAGGCCCCAGGTGAGGCCCCTTCCAGTGGCCCCTTTTACAGATTGAGGTGCAGGAAAGATCCAGCCGCACCTTTTGACCTTTCAGGAGTGTGGGGAAAGTGGCTGAGGCTTTGACTGTTTGCAGTGTTTTCTTGTTTTGAGCATTTGCTTCTGTAAGTCTCCCAGGAAGTTAGGGGACATTGACCTTGTTTGTTTGTTTACTTCCTACCAAGGCCTTGTGTGTGTGATCTCACTATGTACCTCAGCTCTGCTTAGCTCGCTGAGCTATGGGCACAATAAAGTGGGAAGGTATATCAGTCCTCAAAAGTTTGGAAAATTGAAAAACTGGAAAAACAAAAAGATTATCCATAGTTCTCCAGCACTCCCCATTAATATTTTTTACTGCATTTAAAAAATTATATTCCTGAATGTCAACTTACTTCCAACTTATAATGAGTTATTCTTAAAACTTATTTTTAATTGTGTAATATTTCAATAAGTTTATATACTGTAACTTATATAATCCTATCATTGGTCATATAGTATCCAGAGTTTTTTGCTATTTTAAATGTTGCTGCTGTGAACATAAGGCTTTTTCTATATTTAAAACTGTTTCCTAAGGCTGAATGCTATATCAAGAGACATTTTTAAGGTGAGGAAAGTGAAGACGATAATGCAGTTCTGAAGGGAAAATGCCAGAAATAGTTTCCTAAAGATTCCAGAGGCCAGGCAGGCCTTGGTCCTTAGAGAAGGGCAGGAGGGGTAAGAACACTGAACTGTGTAGCTAGTGGCTCTCTTGACCTCTTGAAGATGGGCCTTGGGTCCCACGTAGATTTCCCTGAGCAATTGCATGGGGCCTTCCAGGGACTAGCCAGATACCTTTCCCTGCTTTGTTCTGGGAGCCCCCTGCCAAGTGCTCCTCGTCAGCAGAATGGTGAGGTCAGGATCCACAGCAGAGTGGATCCCCGAGAAAGCAGGAGCCAGGCTTCCACCTGAGTCACCTCTTGTGTTGTCGCAGGACTTGGCTCCTTACCTGCCAAGCGTGACACCAGGCCTGAAAGCCTCTCTTTTGGACCCTGTACCTGAGGTGAGTTTGGGAAGAGAGGGGGCAGGAGCTCCTTATGTTAGCCCAGTCCCTAGAAAATTGATTCCTGTGAATTCCCTATAAGCAGCTTTTGTGTCTGTCTGGAAAAGGGAAGGAGACCTGAGGGACCCCTCAATGTTCCTGCCTGATCACCTAGTTTTGAGCCCTCAGCTCCTGCTGTCGGTTACCTGACAGGTGCGGACAGTGTCTGCTAAGGCCCTTGGGGCCATGGTGAAGGGCATGGGGGAGTCGTGCTTTGAGGACTTGCTGCCGTGGCTGATGGAGACGCTGACATATGAGCAGAGCTCCGTGGATCGCTCAGGCGCTGCACAAGGTGAGGCCAGGAAGCCCAGGGTCCTGTCCAGAAACGTCCTCTAGGGGTCAGATCCAAGGGTTCATTCTGTCTTTTTGTTGCAGGGTTGGCTGAGGTCATGGCTGGCTTGGGGGTGGAGAAGTTGGAGAAGCTGATGCCAGAAATTGTGGCTACAGCCAGCAAAGTGGACATTGCACCCCATGTCCGAGATGGCTACATCATGATGTTCAACTATCTGCCCATCACCTTTGGGGACAAGTTCACTCCTTATGTGGGGCCCATCATCCCCTGTATCCTCAAAGTAGGCACCGCTGACCAGGCTGAGGAGAGCGTTACTGAGGAGGGTGGGATGCATGTGCTCTCGTGGTGATCTAGCTGATTGGGGCTGGGTAGCAGAGGTTCTCTTCCTGCTGTCCGGGGAGTCCCATCTCCTTTTAGGTCTGGGTGCCTGCAGGAGGCAGCCCTGGCTGACCCACCTCTGTGCACAGGCTCTTGCTGATGAGAACGAGTTTGTGCGTGATACCGCGCTGCGTGCGGGCCAGCGAGTCATCTCCATGTATGCCGAGACAGCCATTGCCCTGCTGCTGCCCCAGCTGGAGCAAGGCCTCTTTGATGACCTCTGGAGAATAAGGTAAGAACTCGGGTGGAAAGACCCAGGGCCCCAGCTTTGGGAACCCTAAGAAATAAAGAGCAAAATGTTGCCAAGAACTCTCAACTTTCTCCAGACTCTCACTTTTAACCATTTTGTAACTCTCCAGTTTCCTGTAGCAATGTCTTCATTCTTTTTTTTTTCTTTATTGATTTTTAAAGAGAGGAAGGGAGAGGGAGAGAGAGATAGAAACACTGATGAGAGAGAACATTGATTGGCCGCCCCCCTGCATGCACTGGGGATCAGGCTCACAACCTGTAGCATGTGCCTTGACCGGGAATCAAAGTGGCAACCTCTTTTTTTCTTTTCTTTATTGATTTTAGAGACAGGAAGTGAGAGGGAGAGAGAGATAGAAACATCAATGAGAGAGAACATCGATTGGCCGCCTCCTGCATGCCCCCCACTGGGGAGTGGGCCCACAACCTGGGCATGTGCCCTGACCGGGAATCGAATCGGCGACCTTTTGGTACATGGGTTGACTCTCAACCACTGAGCCACACCGGCCGGGCTCTTCATTCTGATTCTCTTTTAAATAAAAGTCCTCTTTAGTCAGGCCTCTAATTGTATTACAATTTAAACATGGATACTTTCTAATCTGGAAATTTTACTTTTAGGATATTATTCCAATGACAGGTTTGGTCAAGTGCTTAAAGATGTAGATAGAAGGATGTCTGTTGCAGTATTATTTATAATTTGAGAAATTGTAGGTTGGTTTAAAAAAGTCACAACACATCTCCACTGTGTGAACTTATTAGCTGTTACTATAAGAGCCTTTATCAGCTGACACAGAAAGCTCTTCAACCTCTAGCTGATGTCATAGTGTAGGCTGTGGCCCAGCGCATGTGGTACCGGCTCACTTCCCACATTGTGTGGGGGAGAGTGTGTCTTTGTAGTGGGTGTCGTGTACAATAGTGTCACCCGAGTGTCAGGGCAGTTGCCTGAGTAGTGGGCGTTTGGGCAATTGTTTATACCCACTTTCTTTATGTTCTTCTGTATTTTTGAAATTTTACATTTGAATATGACTTTTATTTTTTATGATCATTAAAAACAATAAACCTTACTTAATTTGAAGAGAAATCAAGTTTATCCTTCCAGGCCTCTTCTGAAGTATTTATTCTTTTTCATTATTAAAGTTCGTTAGTAGAAAACTTGGCAAGAAAATATGTGGGAAAGTGTAAAGAAATGGAAATTGCCTGTAACTTGTCTCCCATTCTAGAATAACCACCTTGAATATTTCTGGTGCATTTCCTCAGTCTCTTTTCTGCCCAGTGCTTGTTTGAGCTGCAAGACTGCCCCTTGCAGCTGTGTGACTCTGTGCTTGGTGTCCCTCTCAGGTTCAGCTCTGTTCAGCTCCTGGGGGATCTCCTGTTCCACATCTCAGGAGTCACTGGAAAGATGACCACGGAGACTGCCTCTGAAGATGATAACTTCGGGACTGCCCAGTCCAACAAGGTGTGTGCCTTGTGTCAGTTTCCTTGCTCTGTGGATGGCAGGGACATACCCAGACACTCATGCTGTGGGGACTTCACCTTCCCATGTTCTCTGTTCCTCTGTGCTGGCTGCAGGCTATCATCACTGCCCTGGGGGTGGACCGGCGGAACCGGGTGTTGGCAGGGCTGTACATGGGCCGCTCGGACACCCAGCTGGTTGTGCGGCAAGCATCCCTGCATGTCTGGAAGATTGTCGTCTCCAATACCCCCCGCACCCTGCGTGAGATCCTGCCTACTCTCTTTGGGCTGCTGCTGGGTTTCCTGGCCAGCACCTGTGCAGATAAGAGAACGGTAAGTGTCCTGGGCCTTGCTTCTGACCCCGTGGCCCCTGATGGCTCCTTTCAGGGCCTAGAAAGTTGGGTCTGCAGAAACTGAGAGAGCTTCTAGTGGTCCCCTATATAACAGGGAACATTGATCTACTTAGTCATTCCACAGATGCTTATTAAGTATCTGTTCTGTGCTAAGCAGGGGCATAAGACCTGGGATATAATGGAGAAGAAAGGCAGCCTTATTCCATGTCCTCATGGAGCTGCAGTCTGGTAGAGGAGATGAATGTTAACCAAACAATCACATAAAGAGATGTAGGTGCAACTGTGGCAAGTGCTACATGGCACTGCAAATGCTAATAACGGGCATCAACCCAGCTAGGGGGTCAGGAAAGGCTTCTCAGAAGAAATGATGCTTGAAGATAAAAGATGAGTAAGCACTAACCAGGTGAGGAGATGATAAAGGATTATCCCAAACAGAGGAACCGTGCTTTAGATACAAGGACAGGATGAGTGAAGGCCCTGTGTTGGGCAGGAAAATGGCCAACAGTAGGGGCTGAGCAAAGGCCAGTGTGTCTAGAGTGAGAAGCAGGAAGGAACAAGCATAGTGTGACATATGGCTAATGTTCGGGGCTAGGGGGTGGTGTTCACGTTGGGAGGAGTGGCCCACCGTAACACTCCCATCCCTGGCTAACAAACTGAGTATTTGGCTCTAAAGAAGGGTGTGCATGAGGCCTCAGAGAAGATGGGTTTTTTCCTAAAGCATTTGATCCAAATTCAGCTCCTCTTGGGCAAGAGCACAGGGTTAAGTGACTTCTAGGCTCCAGTTTGCAATCCAGGGAAATTGGTCCTTGACCAGGCAGCATATGCTGAATTTCCTGTTCAAATGTGAGGTGCCAGCTCCTGCTCTAGGTTGTGTAGGTGTATGACACACAGAGATAATTTCATTGTGCAGTGTTGCAAGTACTCTGGGGGCTCTTCAGGGGTAAGAGCATTTGGGGAAATTAAGTCAGTGACTCAGATAGTCCAGGTGGTTCCAGGGACCTCGTTCGGGAGTTTGCAGGGAGTTGATATCTTGGCTCGATCTTTGCTGACAGATTGCAGCGAGGACACTAGGAGATCTCGTTCGGAAGTTAGGGGAGAAAATCCTACCCGAGATCATTCCCATCCTTGAGGAAGGCCTGAGGTCTCAGAAGAGCGATGAGAGGCAGGGCGTGTGCATTGGGCTGAGCGAGATCATGAAGTCCACCAGCCGGGACGCCGTGAGTATCTTCTAAGGGTCCTGAAGGCCTTACACCTGCAGGTGACCTGACTCAGAGGCTGCTGGGGAGGTTACAGGAGAAGCCGCACCACTAGGGACACTTCAACTTCACTCCACTCAAGTGAGGACATGTGAACCTCACTCCAGAGGGCACTGCTGGCCAGGGGGTGCTGGTGGGGCCACATGTGGACTGGTGTTTCTCTCCTCAACTTTCCTATCAGATTTTCTGGCTAAGAACTAAGTAATTTCGAGGCCTTAAGTGGCCTTTGGAAATTAGAGATTTTTTTCCCTCACCATTCTTGAGATTGCTCTAGATTAATCCCTTTTGTGTACTATATCAGTTTAGTTAAAATGTGTGGTGCCCTGAGCAGGGAACGGATGGCGTGCATGTGTGTCAGTGGTGGGGGCGGCGGGAGCAGGAGGGGTGTGCACTCATTCTTAGAAGGAGCAGACTAGATGAGAGTAAGTACTGGTGGGTGGAAACGTATTGTCTCTGGCAGTGGTACTGTTTCCATAGTAGCAACAACAATCAAGGGGTTTGGAGTCATTTTCACTGATCTTACTTTCTAAGGTAATCGATCCCTGAAACATTCCTGGGGAGTAGGTTGAGTGTATACAGGCTCTCTATTGGGAGGAAAGTACCATAGCAGTGAAGTGGGTGGCCAGTAAGCATGTGGCCAGTTGCTTGGGGCATCCTCATCAGATTTACTGGATCCTTCTCTTGTGTGTAGCAGTGTAACTATTACATTTGAGGTTTTTATATTTACATTTGGCAAAGAATACAAATCAAGTCTGGCCAGTGTGGCTCCAGTGGTTGAGCGTCGACCCATGCACCCAGAGGTCGCCGGTTTGATTCCCGGTCAGGGCACATGCCCAGGTTGTGGGCCAGGTTCCCATTGTGGGGCATGCAGGAGGCAGCCAGTCGATGTTCTCTCTCATCAATGTTTCTTTTCTCTCTCCCTCTCACTTTCTCTCTCTAAAATCAATAAAGGAAAAATAAAAAGAAAGAAAAGGATACAAATCAATTATGTCACCAGATAGAGTTGTGATTCATTGAGTAGCTACCGAGGCCCCCACAGGCTGAGGCCTTGCTGGTGGCATGGTCGATGTGTAACCAGCTCATAGGCTCATAGTGAGCTTTGCTTTGGTGGAATCGGTTACAAGGGGAACAGAGCTGTCCTTGGTCCTGTTGTAGCCCCAGGACTTCATAGAGGAGCAAGTATTTGAGTTGGACTTCAGAAACCTGGGGTTTTTTGAGAGGACAGACAAAGGAACGAGTTGGAGGAGGGGCAGGACCTCATTGTGGGAAGGAATTTGGAGTTCCTGTAGGAGATGGAGGAGTATCCGGAGAACTCATCTTAAAAATCAGGCTGCTGGCCCAGCTGGTGTGGCTCAGTGGTTGAGTGTCAACCCACGCACCGGGAGGTCGCCAGTTCGATTCCTGGTCAGGGCACATGCCCAGGTTGTGGGCCGAATCCCTAGTTGGGTGGAATCCCCTGTGGGGGGCATGCCAATTGATGTTTTCTCTCATCGGTGTTTCTATCTCTCCCTCTTCCTTCCTCTCTCTCGAAAAATCAATAAAGAAAAAATAAAAAAAATCAGGCTACTGATGGTTAAGTCTGGGTTTAGAGTCCTCGCAGGTAGATTACACATCCTCTTTGCTTTTGTAGACTTGCACATTTTCACAGAAAACAGATAAGTTAAAAGAAAAGTCAAGCCATCGGAGTGGTGGTGGCCTGGCTGGGCCAGAGGTCTTTGCCGTCCTCCCTCGCTTGTGTCTGTTCCCTCCTTGCCTCCACCATGTCAGGTACAGTGCCCGTGCTGTTGCAGGTGCTGTATTTCTCCGAGTCCCTTGTGCCCACGGCAAGAAAGGCTTTGTGTGACCCGCTGGAGGAGGTCAGAGAGGCGGCAGCCAAGACCTTTGAGCAGCTGCATTCCACCATCGGCCATCAGGCTCTGGAGGACATCCTCCCGTTTTTACTGAAGCAGCTGGTGAGTGGATCTGCCACACACCTACCAGTTTGGCTTTACTGTCTTTGTAGGAGCGAAACGCAGGGGGTTTATTATGCCACGGCAGCCGCAGTGTGGGCCCCGGGAAGGTGGGTGCAGTAGTGGCAGATTGGGCTCTGTGCTTCTCCTTGGACAGTCAGTGAATGTGGGTGCAGTGGGAGGAGGGAGGAGAGTGGAGAAGGAAGTTGGTGGTGGAAGACAGCAGAGGTGGGGACAGGAGCCAGCACCTCAGTGTCGCCCCCAATGGCTCTCTACAGGACGATGACAAGGTGTCAGAGTTCGCCTTGGACGGTCTGAAGCAAGTCATGGCCATCAAGAGTCGTGTTGTGCTGCCCTACCTTGTGCCCAAGGTAAATCCCGTCGCATGGCAAACCCCTCTGGCAGGTGGTGGGTGCAGGATGCCCTGGAGTGGATACTCAGCCCTGAACAGCGGGCATAGGCTCTCCCCGAGCCTAGTGCAGCCAGCACGGGCAGCATTCCTTGAGTTGACAGTGTTCATCATTCTACAGCTGACAACTCCGCCCGTCAATACCCGGGTGCTGGCCTTTCTGTCATCTGTGGCAGGCGATGCCCTGACCCGTCATCTTGGCGTGATCCTCCCGGCAGTCATGGTGGCCCTGAAGGAGAAGCTCGGAACTCCAGATGAGCAGCTGGTGAGTGTCATGATTACTCCTGTTGGCTTTCTAACTGCCGTCCTGTCCTGCCCTGGAGGAGCTGTGCTCAGCCCAGGTGAACCTTGTGATTTCAGGAGATGGCCAATTGTCAGGCTGTGATCCTCTCAGTAGAGGATGACATCGGGCACCGGATCATCATCGAAGATCTGTTGGAAGCCACCCGAAGCCCTGAGGTGGGCATGAGGCAGGCTGCTGCCATCATCCTCAACATCTACTGTTCCCGCTCAAAAGCAGACTACACCAGCCACCTGCGGAGCCTGGTCTCAGGCCTGATCCGCCTCTTCAACGATTCCAGCCCTGTGGTTCTGGAGGAGAGCTGGGATGCCCTGAATGCCATCACTAAGGTTAGGGGACTGCTGACCCCACAACCAGCTTTTGACTGTAGACAGTTCCAGACGATTATACGACTAGACTTAAAATAACCCCTATGTACCTGTCACCTTCTTTCAACATCAGTTCATTCATGGCTGATCTCATTTATATTCCCACCCACATTCTTTCCCCTGCTATAATATTTTGAAGCAGTCTTGAGAGGGCTGTACTTAGAACTCTGACAGCCTCTCTGCTTTTTTCTGACCTCCCTCAGAAGTTGGATGCTGGCAACCAGCTGGCACTAATCGAAGAACTCCACAAAGAAATCCGGTTCATAGGGAATGAGAGCAAAGGCGAGCATGTGCCCGGGTTCTGCCTCCCAAAGAAGGTAAGCAAGAGCTCACGTGCAAGGTGCCATGGGCACGCAGCTTTCCTCCACCTTCCCCCTCAGGCCCAGGTCTGCATAGGGCAGCTGGAGCAGCCGTGTGTCAATCTTACAGTGCTCCAGGTGCTATTCTGCACCTTCACAGACAGCGTGTTTCTTTCCCATGGTGGCCACGTGGGGACAGGGTTCATGCCACCTTCGGTTTAAGCTGTGGAGGTGAGTCACAAAGGTGACAGTAGTGTGTGTACCTGTGTGTTAGGCCTGTTGGGGCTCTTCAGGGCATTATCAAATCAAGACTTCCGCAGCCAACAACCTCTCAGGCTGTGATCCAGCAGTCTGAATCAGTCTCTCCCACGGAATTGTGGAGAGGGTGGCTGACAGGAGCACCTTGCCTGGGTCCAGTGTCTGGAGATTTGACTCTCACATGTGATTCTCTTGTCAGGGAGTAACCTCCATCCTTCCAGTGTTGCGGGAGGGAGTCCTGACTGGTAGCCCAGAACAGAAAGAGGAAGCAGCCAAAGCTTTAGGCTTGGTGATCCGCCTGACCTCAGCCGACGCCCTGAGACCCTCCGTGGTTAGCATCACTGGCCCTCTGATTCGAATCCTGGGGGACCGGTTCAGCTGGAATGTGAAGGCAGCTCTGCTTGAGACACTCAGCCTCTTGCTGGCCAAGGTAAGTACTGATGAGTTCATTGTCTTGATCCATTGGGATCTTAGAGAACAGATCTATCTGCAGGAAACTGGTCCAAGGTGTCATGTGGCAGAGAGTGACAGCTTATCATGGAGAAATGGCATAACCGAGGATGTTAAGACCTTGGACTCACAAACAATGCTCAATTACAGGTGCACCACTTAGTAGCTATATCGCCACAATGACCTTGGCAAAATCATGTAACCTGTGAGCCTGTTTCCTCACCTGTAATTTGGATGTACTAATACTTCCTGCCTCACATAGGGCTGTGAAATGTGGGTCTTAGATGAAATAACATTGGGCACAATGCCTGACACATTCTAAGCACGTGGTACACATTAATTGCTATTATTTTGAACTTTTGGTTCAAAGAAAAAAAAAATCCAGGTCCACGTAAATACAACTAAAACATTGTTTAAGTGTGTTTCACTGTTTATTATTCTTTCTTCACTCTTTCTCCTCAAAGGGAGATGCAAAGAATCTGATGAGAGAATGAAAAGGAATTCTGAGAGCAGCTGGAATAACTTCACTTTTTGCAAAAAGTGTAAGAAGCAAAGATCCAAAATATTAACAATTTCTGGTATTTTTTAGGGGCAATAAATAAGCCTGTTAGATTTTAAAAAGGATAAACTGAGCCACAATTTGTTGTTTTAAAAAACAAAGAATTCTTACTTGAGTCTTGAAAACAAAGGCAAGCTTAAAATTTTAGGGTTTTTTTTTTTCTTTCCTTTTTGAAGAAAGGTGTGGGGAGCAACTTCCCAGCTAAAAACGGGATTGTGAGCACCAGCCTCATTCTGTAGAAAATTAAGTCTTTTTAAAAAAAAATTAAGTGTCATCTTCACTTTGCTTGCTGTGCTGTTCTTTTCTGTGGTGATTTTGCAACTCGGTGTACAAATGGAGCCCTTCCCTCATAGAATTTGTCCCTTATGCCATGGGTCAGATGTCACCCATAGACAGGTGGTTCCCACCTCACAGATTTACCAGCCTTACTCCGGTGTGCCTCCTAGCAGGCTGCAAACTCCCGAGCTCAGTATTTCCAGACCTCCAGACAGGTACTCTGATTTTCCCATTTAGCAATGAGTAAATCCTTAGTCTTGGACCCGTCTGTATTTTATCACAAGTGTGCCTGTTTCCTGTGGATGTCAGGGATGAAACTGGATTTTTAATGGGAGGGGTGCACATGCATACAGGGATGACTTCCCGAGGTCACTTGTCTCAGGATTGTTCTGGGAGCTAAATGCCAAGTGCTCAGTAGATGTTATCTGCCCTTTACGCACCTAGTTCGTTTCCCTGTCTTGGCACTAGAACAGTTCTTCAGCGGTGCCGATAGCCGCCTGCCTGCCTGCCTGCTCTTTCATGTCTCTGGAGACAGAGGTTTTGAGTCCGTTGCCCATGTGGACAGGTCTCCAGCAAGCCAAGCTGACGGCTCCCTCAGTGGTGGTGCTTCTCTTCCCCCTCCCCCTTTCCCTGTGCAGTGAAGGATGCTGAAAACACAGAAGGAGGCTGAGCATGACCTGTCTGTGCTTGGCTCTCTTCTCTTACGGGATATCTGTTCCTAGTCTGTGTGAGAGCTGGGGCAGCTCATGGTGGTCTGCGATGGTCGGCGTTCATGCCTGTAGTACACTTGGACTCCACCTCAGCTATGCTTTTGGGTGTGGGTTTTTCTCACAGGTTGGGATTGCCCTGAAGCCCTTCCTGCCCCAGCTGCAGACCACTTTTACCAAAGCCCTGCAGGACTCCAACCGGGGAGTGCGCCTGAAGGCTGCTGATGCGTTGGGGAAGCTCATTTCCATCCACATCAAGGTGGATCCCCTCTTTACAGAGCTGCTGAATGGAATCCGTATCATGGAAGACCCGGGTGTCAGGTGAGGTGCTAGCAGGGGAGTGCTGTGGCTGAGAGAAGGCCAGGCAGCTGCTGAAGCAGCCCCTGGCTGGGCCATGCCTGTGTGGTGGGAGCAATAATGAAGGACAGCCAGGATCTAAGTTGGGTGCATTGGTTCTTTAGGGACACCATGCTGCAGGCCCTGAGGTTTGTGATTCAGGGAGCAGGGGCCAAAGTGGACGCGGTCATCCGGAAAAACATCGTCTCGCTCCTGCTGAGCATGCTGGGACATGACGAGGTACGGCTGCAGCTGGAGGGTGGGGCTGGTGGGCTCGTTTGTGGTTGGCTTCTCCGCTTTGTGGAAGAACTTGGTACAGCTGCCGACTGGTCAATAGTCCTAGTCATTCCTGACATTCATATAATTCTTTCTGGTTTACCGACGGTTGGTTGTGAGGGAGCAAGGCAGGTAATATTGATATTGATACTTTGTTTTATAGAAAAGGAAAATAAGGTTGAAAAGAAATTTTTTTCTTTACTGATTTTTGAGATAGAGGAAGGGAGAGGAAGAGAGAGGTAGAAATATGGATAAGAGAGAATATCGACTGGCCGCCTCTTCCATGCCCCCCACTGGGGATTGGGCCCACAACCCGGGCATGTGCCCTGACCAGGAATTGAACTGGTGGCCTCTTGGTGCATGGGTCGACGCTCAATCGCTGAGCCACACCGGGCTGGCAGAAAATAAGGTTTTTAAAGTCCCAGGGCTCTCATGAATTTGTTCTGTAATTTTAAGTGAGTCACTTTCCCTCTCTGCCCCTCATTTGTAAAATAAAGTTTTGTTTATTGGTATAGGAAATACTTGCTGAGCTGAAGGGCTGAGCCTAGAGGTGACTAAAGTGTGGTCACAGCCCTCAGGAAACTTAGTGTCTGGTGTCTGTCCCTTAGCACAGTTGGAGAGGGCGAGACTTGCCTGGTCCACACCTAGCCAGTGGTAGAGGCAGAAGCAGAATCGGAGCCGTGTGACTCCTGGCTCTGTCCCAGTTCCCTTAGTACAGCCCTTCCTCACCCCATCTGGGAGCAGTTGTTAGCTGTGGCAGGTCCAGTAGGCGCTGGGTCCGTGGATGAGAATTTTCCTTCCCCTACGACAGACAACCTTCTGTTGTGTGGCTAAACTTACATCTGTGGGGCTAATCTCTGGAGAGAGGTCTTTGGGGTCACTCGTCCACTGTGTGTGCCCCTGTACGGGTGGCCATTGTTGCTGCACCTATCTTGGCTCCTCGGGTCTGATCTAATCCCCAGCCACCTGCTCTCTGACTAATGCCCCGCCTTCTCAGATGGGAGACTACTTTCTTTTGGTCACAGTCTGTCGGGGCCAGAGACAGTGCAAGCAAAAGAGTATTGAAACCAATTTGCATTTCACCACAATGGAGCTTCAAATAGATCCTGTTGGAGAGAGTGGGTGTCAGAGAGCCATCTTTAGCCTTGCTGGACACCTGGGCTTCTGCTTGGAGCTCAGAGGCCCAAAGTGCTGGCAAACCACCCCTTTCCCCCTCAGAACTTCCCCTGATTGAAGGTGGCAATCCAGGGTGCCAGCTTGGCATTAGCTTCCCCATCCCATGGGTATTGAGTTGGTTGGTTGGTGTTTTGGGGGAGGCACATCAGGTTGGCACTTACTGATAATGTAGCTCAGAACCTAAAATCCACTCACTCAGTGTCCCATCCTTAGCTGACAGGGAGGGGCCGTTTGTGTATCTGGCTTGGATTTCAACAGAAAATACTTGGCCTTTGTCTGTCTTCCTCGAGTTGATCAGTGGCTTCAGTGTGACTTCCTATGACAGACCCTAATACAATGTAGGTGGCAGTGGCACACCGACACAGTAGAGGGATAGCAGGGAGTCACTCTGGACACACAAGATTGGTGTGGGGAGCTGGGTAGGCAGGAGCCTCCCTCTCTGTGTCCTCCCTGCCTCACAGGGCTGTTGATAGTAATTGAGATAATAGTGTAAAGCATTCAGACTTCCTAAGAAGAAAGGTGCTGTGGGAGTACAGTCCTTATTGCTATTATGGTGGTGATTACCATGTGCCCACGCTGGAGTTTTCTGTAATTAAGTGGAGTGCTAGGTGTATGGTTTTCACTCCGCATCAAGTGGCAGTTGTAGTGAATGGCAACCCCGGCCTGGAGAAAGGGCTGCAGTTTGAGTACCTGCCCTTCGTCCTGGGCACTGTCACCTGGTGACCATGGGGCTGGTGGGGTGGCTCGTACCACCTTTCAGTCCCTTCTCTGCTCTGTCAGGACAATACCCGCATCTCCTCAGCCGGATGCCTGGGGGAACTGTGTGCCTTTCTGACTGAAGAGGAGCTTAGCACTGTTCTTCAGCAGTGCTTGCTGGGTAGGTCTCTTTTGTGCATTGGAGACTTCCTGTTTGAGGTCACTCAGCCCTGGGGGAGAGCTGTGGGTGTCTGTTTCCCCTTCCCCTCAGAGGGTCTTCTGGCAGCTGGACTACCCTCTCCCTGGAACTCCAGCTGTTAAAACGAAATAGAGTTTCCAGTGCTCCTGTAGCCTGAGTGTCTCTGCTCAAAGGACACAGCTGCAAGTCTAAAGGGTTTGTGAGACCCTCTCCTAAACATGCAGCTTTGGGCAGGGAGGCCCATGTGCAGTGTGGACTGGGGTTTCTGCCAGGATGAGTTGGCACCCTAGTCTCAGAGGTGTGACCGGCCCATGAGTTTGGGGCGGCATGCTGTAAAGTGCAGGGTAACCCCAATGTGTCCTTCCATCCAGCGGACGTGTCCGGCATTGACTGGATGGTTCGGCATGGGCGGAGCCTGGCACTCTCCGTCGCTGTGAACGTGGCTCCCAGCAGACTCTGCGCAGGCAAATACAGCAGTGACGTTCAGGACATGATCCTCAGCAATGCCATGGCAGACAGGGTAAGGCTTTGGGGCAGCCAAACCAGGCCTTCCCCTCCCCTAGCCAAACTTCCTCTGCCAGAGTCTCGCTGACACAGCATGAGGTGGGGAGGGACCAGACTGGTAGTCAGAGGCATGGGTTCAAATTTTACCTTTTCTGGTAACTTTCAGTGCCCTTGGACCAGTACTTGTTCTTCCTGGTTCTCAGTTTCATCTAAACAGTGAGGAGTTTGGGTTGAAGCATCTAGAGGTTCCTTCTAGGGAGAAAGTCTCTGATCCCTTTTCCTGGAACCAGTGACGCAGCCTTTTGTTTGTCTGCCTCACAGCCAGGGCAGCCTGTCTGCAGGAGTGCTGTCGATGAGTCTTGGATGTGGGCTGGGGGGCTGATGGTGCAGAGCCAGGATCCCCGAGATTCCTGGGGAATGAGGTTGTGCCTGGCACCGCTGCTCCAAGGAAGGAGCTAGATGCTGCCCTGCCTAGCTCTCTGCTCCCTCCACAGATCCCCATTGCGGTGAGCGGGGTCCGGGGCATGGGCTTCCTGATGAAGTATCACATTGAAACGGGAGGAGGACAGTTGCCTGCCAAACTCTCCAGCCTGTTCATTAAGGTGAGTGGGGCCAGCCTGGCCTGTGAGAAGGCCCAGGACCAAAGAACACTGGAAGTGAGTGCTCAGGCTAGCTGTGTTCTAGTTCTCAATGGGGGGCTTGCGGGAGTGGTTCTGTGTGCATTTTTCTCTGGAAGAGTACGCAACTTTTTGTCAAGATTCTCAAATAGACCTATGACCCCAAATCAGGTTAAGAACTAGTGTTTTAAGTATTTTTTTTCTAGGCATCCTGATTTTGTAAAATTAGGGACAGACCTGGGTTCAAATTTTAATAAATCTCTTCCCTGCTTCCTTTTAGCTGGCATGGCACTTACTAGCATGGCTGTTGTGGGGCATATAAGCTAGGAAGCCAAACAGTGGGTCCCCCCATGGCCTATGTAATAAAGCATGCTTCTCCAACATGAGTGAATGTGCAAGTTAGAACCAGAACCTACATTTTAAGATGTGTGGCCAAACCTGAGACTCTGCCTTTGTGACCAGCTCCCAGGCGATATCAGTGCTGCTGGTGCACAGACCTCGCTTTGTAGTGAGGTTCCAAAGGGCGATGGCCCCATCCTGCAGACCCCTAGAACCCTGCTGAGAGTTTTCAGGCCCCGATTAGATTGAGCCTGTGTGCGGCATCACCCTGCACGCAGCTGTTCATCAGCATCTGTTTACTGAGGACCCCTGTGCACCCTTCTGGCCTGGCCCTGGAGGTGTAGAGATAAACCAGGCAGACAAGATCTCTGGAGATGCACAGAATGCCTGAGGGGCGGGTCCTGACTTCGATTGGGCCGTCAGGGAAGACCTCTGAAGGCTGACTTGAGCTGAGACCTGAAGGGTGGATGCAAACGAACCCACCAAGCGAGGATCCGGGGCAAGCATGTCCCAGGCAGTGGGATCAGCCAGTGCAGAGGCCCAAGGCAGGAAGGTGCTTGGTATGTTTGAGGAAGTGAAAGTTTGGTGTGGGCCAAGAGTAGTGAGCAGACGGGAGAGTGGCATGAGATGGAGTGGCAGTTATGCCCTGTCACCTTTTCGAGAGAGGGAAGGTGTCTAAAGGAAGCAGTGGATCAGTTTCCACGATGGAGAGAGTGTCAGGGCAGAAGTTTGGGCTTCTTTGAGAGACAGATGGGATGTGCCTGCCTAAAAAAGCTTGTGTTCCTCTTCATAGTGTCTGCAGAACCCATCCAGTGACATCAGGCTGGTGGCTGAGAAGATGATTTGGTGGGCAAACAAGGACCCGCTGCCTCCCCTGGACCCCCAAGCCATCAAACCCATCCTGAAGGCTCTTCTGGACAACACCAAGGATAAAAACACCGTCGTTAGGGCCTATAGCGACCAGGCGATTGTCAACCTCCTCAAGATGAGACAGGGTGAAGAGGTGTTTCAGGTGGGAGCCCAGGACTGGGGTGCCTCCCAGTAGGCGTTCGTCTTGCAGGTCTACTGTGTGACAGTATTAAACATCATACTCGTCCCTGCCATTCATGTGCCATGAGTGTGGAGGGGCAGATTGTGATCAGGGACTGGTCTAGTGCCTGAAAACAATCCTCTCTTCCTGTAGTGTTCAGACTTCTTTTGGCAATACAGTCCTTTCTTCCAATAAAATCTCCTGTGGCACCCAAACCTATGAAACATGCCAGTTGGGCTGCCTGTTGAAACCCCGATTCCCTGTTCAGTCAGTCCCTACCCCTGGGCAGCCCTACAGCACCGAAAACTCTCACCACTACCTTGCCACATGAAAAGCGCGATGAGTGGTTTTCTTGGCTTTCCCTGGATACCTCTGATCCTGCTTTGCCAGATTGTCCTCAGTGGTTCTAGTTCTGAGGTTAACACTCATTTTTGTCTTTGGTTGGAGAAACCTGAAGCCGTATTTTCTGACTGTCTCCTTGTTTCCATCTTTTTCAGTCTCTGTCCAAGATCCTGGATGTGGCCAGTTTAGAGGTGCTGAATGAGTGCAACCGAAGGTCACTGAAGAAGCTGACCAGCCAGGCCGACTCCACAGAGCAGGTCGATGACACCATTCTGACATGACGGGCCTGGGCCCTGCCTGCGGCTCCACATTAGCATTTTGGCTCCACCTCTCTGTTCAGTGTTTTCATTTTTGAAAATATTCTTGTTCCGATGGGGAGCTGAGGAGATGGCGTTCCCAGAAAGTATTTTAATATATCAACAGACCACAGCCAAAGCCTTAAATCAAACCCACACACAACTGAAGATTGCCTCCTCCATCTCTCACCCTTTTCTTTGGAGAAGAGAAGAAAAAGCACATGTGTGAGCCTCACCAGATGGTAGCCAAGAGCTGATCACCCAGCTTAGCATGGCCGGTCAGACTTCTGGCTCCTCTTCTGTGCCTGAGCTCTGGTTCCAGGGCCAGCGCTACCAACCTTTTGCCTAGATCCGAGTGGGGCACTGGACTGTGGAGGTGTGCCCGGTGTGGTGTGTTTTGGTGTGGCTTTTCAGTATGTGCGGCCTGGTTAGATCTGACCCCTGTCGGGTGAAAATGATACTCATGAGTTCTTGGCAGTTCACAGGTCAGGGGAGGGGGATAGGGTTAAAGACAGGTTGTTTGAAGGAGGAATGTTTAATAAAGGCTTTGATTTAATCTTGATATAAGCTGATTTTTAAAAATCTCCAAACACCCGTTAAACACGAAGCTTCCTAAATCAGGAGTAAGGCAGCGCTGGCAGCTGTTCATTAAGCACTGGCAATACTGGTTATGGGAGTCTCTCTCCAGCTCTCTGGAGTCTTATAGGTATCTGCAGACATTTCTGTCCTGTGCAGCCAGGCTTGTGCCCGCACCCCCCATGTGGAAGATGCAGGGGCCGAAGGAGCCACTTCCCTGCTCTGTCCCGACTCAAGAAGGTAGGGGCTTCTGTAGTCAAGCTTTAAAGAGCACTGCATCCCCTCTGTGGAGTGAGAACCACGTTCCTGCAGTCAGGACTCGCCAGAGGAAACCAGAGTGGTGGTTTAGCATCTGCCTCCTTTATGAGTGACTTCCTTCCTCCTGTTCTTAGAAGGCTCGTGATCCATGCGTCCTGTCTGATGGAGCACGCCCCTCTGGGCCCAGTGACGCAAGTTTTTCTGGACTGTTTCCCTGGTCACAATACGGAATAAACCTCTATCAAAATTACTGGTCAGAGTTGTAAAAAGAGGAAGAATTAAACGTGGTGGTAGCGAACTCCCTTTATAAAAGGTCTAAAGTGCTATACCAAGAAAAGCAAGGCTTTGCTTTTTAATAATGTGGCAGAAAGTAGCCTTGTGACTCAGCACTTCTGATGAATAAGACAAGGTAACCTCTAAGATATTTCTGATGAAACCCTTGCTGTCGACGCCTGAGCCTTCTATGTCACAGGACTTACTACTTTCTTGTAGCAGACATGGTCTCAGCTGGCTCAGTGTAACTGTAGAGTCCCAGGGCTGGAAGGGACCTTGAGAGGTCAGCTAAGTCAGTCTCTATAGCCAGAGTAGCCAACGGTTTCAGCTTTTGGTAGCCATGGTAACTGTAGCCATTCCCTGTTTCTGGGATCAGATGGTCACTGGCATCCTCCCTGCTGCCTGGGCAAGCAAGCTGTTTGCATATGTGGTCGCCTCTGCCAGTTAGCCATGGGGAGGCAGATCAAGTTTCTGGGTGAGGGTCTATAGACTGGGAACCTCTGTTAAGCCCCTTAGGTGGTCTTCAGTGTTTCTTCCGGGATCTTAGAGTTGATGCTTCTGTCCACCTCTGGTGTTCAGTCCACAGTCTGAAATTGGGAGGGGAACCTGAGGTCCTTAGAGGTGGAAGAAACTCAGCAAAATCTAAAGGAAAAACACCAGGTTCTAGTTCCAGAAACTGGAGGAGGATGAGATCTCTCTGTTCAGCATAGATGGGTGACTCAAAGGCTCCAGAGCATGTTGAATTACATTCCCTGAGTTTGGGAGGAGGGTGTGAGTTCCCAGGAAGTGAGCTTTGGAGGGCTGTCCCAGACATGACAGTGGAGCAGACCAAAAGGACCTGGTCAGCCCAGAGTCCTAGCCATCCTGGACACAGCAGCCCAGGCTGAACACCTGGAGGAGATGGCGCCTGGCAGCAGAGCAGCAAAGCTGGCGGCCCTGACGGTTGGTAGAGCTGTGTAGCTTTGGGCAAGTCATCCAACCTCTTTGGGCCAGCTTGCTCATCTGTGAAATGGGGAATTGTGAATGAAACTCTAAAACACGCTTGTTCTCAAAGGTATCCTTTAGGGATTAATAGTAATCATAACAGGTAACAATTTTTCATTTAGTCCTCTCAGCCTATGAGGTGGGTTCTCCTGTTTTTAGTTTTCCAGAGGAAATTGAGGCACAGAGAAGCACTTGCTAATAAACGTCAGCCCGTCCCTAGAGCTCAGAGTCTTAGCCTTTGTCTTCTGTGCTGGGTAGCGAGGCACAAGTGTTTTTCACTCTCAAACAGTGCCTCCAAACCTCCCACGTCCTGCACACAGGCAGCGCAGGTCCAGGGGCAGCACACCAGGTAAACGCGTCTGCAGCTCGGGTGACTGGCCCAGGGCTCTCCCCAGCCTAGGCCTGGCCCAGCTGCTCTGCGGCCTGATGAGTACCTCATCCCATTTACAGGACACTTGCTGGGAAAGTCTTTCAGAGAGATGCTTATCCTCAGACTTTTGGTGATCCTGTCTTTCTCTGCCATGTGCCTGAAAGGCAATGACAAGATTTGCCCCCTTAGCTAATCCAGGGGAAACGGAACAGCATTTTCAGTCCTTCAATGGACTCTTGGAACCTCTGGAGTCCTCAGCGTCAAGATTATATTAAAACGTGGGAGAGTGTGACATGTCCCATCCTTTCTGGGAACCAAATCTCCAGGTAAGTTCCCTCGTCACACTGCTGTGGTGCTAGAGGGCTCGGGAGAGTGGCAAGGGACCTGCAGGAGGGGGACTTTTTTTTTTTTTATCCTCACTCGAGGACATTTTTCCACTTTTTTGTTCAGATAGAGTGGGAGGAAGAGAGAGAGAGAGAAACATCGACGTGAAAGGGACACATCGAGTGGCTGCCTCCTGCACGACCAACCAGGGCCGGGGACAAACTGCAACCGAGGCACGTGCCCCTAGTGGGAACCGAACCCGGGTCTCTCTGTACCGCAGGCTGATGCTCCAGCCGCTGAGCCAAACCGGCCAGGGCAGGAGGGACACTTTTATTTGCAGGGATTTGGAGACATTTTACTGAGGGCAGATTTTGAAATAAGACTGGCAGTTAGGAATGTTTTTCTTCTAAGTATGGTTCTGTGTGGGCGTGTCTTAAATTGTCTTCAAGCCTGTCTAAATTAGAACAATAGGGAGAACAGGAAGCAGTAAGGACTAGGTTCTCAGTGTTTTTAAGGAAACGCAGATAGCGCTTTCAGGTTCGAGTGGAGTGGAGCTGCACAGACTTGGGAGGTCAGGCTTGAACCTTAACTTCACCGCTTAGTAATAAGCTAGGTGGCCGGGAGCATGTTCCCTAGCCTCTCGGAGCCTCATCTGCAGTCACAGGCCTGTCTGGAGTGAATGAGATAGTGCTCTGCACAGGCTGGGCACGCAGGAGGTGCTCATATGTGGCTGATGTGAATAGAAGGTGTCAGTGAAGAGGAACTGGACACTAGCGAGGTACCTATTACTGTCCAAGGTGTGTCACAAGGACAGTCCTCTCACATTCAGGAGGTAATTGCTGGGCCCAGGATTTGCAGATGTATTTATAACTTTTTGAACCTGAAGTTTGAAAAGTTAACAAAAACATTTCTTGTGAGGAATGACAATTATTCTGTTTGACTATCTGAAACACCAAATGAGAGCACCCAGGTGGGTCCTTACTGTGCCTGGGCAGGAAAGCACTTTACCATCATTGTTTGGTGCTTCTGGGAGGAGCTGGTTCTTATTTTCTGAGGAGTAAAGTAGAGGTACAGAGGAGAAGGAGAAACTCTAAGGTCACGCAGCCAGTTAGTTGGCTGCAGAACTAGAAAAAACTCATTATTTCTTGATACCCTGGTCACCAAGCCCCAGGGCCTTTCTATAACAATAAATTTGGAAGTTGAATTTAACAAAAGAAACTAATCAAGTTCTTGGCATGCAGCTCTGTGGAATGACTGGGTTTCACTTTTCAGAAGAGGTGGAGCCCAGTTACTTCACTGGGTGGTTCTGCGCTGGCCCTGGGTTCTGTTAGGAAGGTTCCCTGCAGCTTGCTGGGGTAGAAGGGTAGAGTTGGTGATGAAACTTAGGAAACTAGAAAAACTGGTCCTGGATTATTACCTCAGTGGGATTTCTGGGTGAGACTCCCGAGTGTGCCCATGTGGAATACACCAGTCACTTTCTGATACTGCTTGGAGATTTCTCTGATTGAGGTGGCAGTCTGGTCGTAAGCTATAGTAGATCCTTCTTACCATGTAGATTCCCATTAAAAAGGGAGGTGGGAAGCTGGGGTGTAGCAGTATCTAATCCAGCATTTCTAAATATTGGCCTTGAGACCCCTTTACACTTTGAAAAATTATTGAGGACCCCAAAGAGCTCTTGCTTATACGTACCTTACCCTTTACCACCTTAGACATCAAAACCAGTCAACTTTAAAAGTTTTATTAACTCACTTAAAAATAAGTCCATTACATGTTAGTACATATAACCATCCGTGACAAATATAACTAAGTTTTCCAAAACATGCCATTTTAGCCCTGGCCGGTTTGGCTCAGTGGTTAGAACATCGGCCCGTGGACTGGAGAGTCCCAGGTTCGGTTCCCGCTAAGGGCACGAACCTCGGTTGCAGTTTGTCCCCAGCCCTGGTTTGGGTCGTGTGGGTGGCAGCCACTCGATGTGTCTCTCTCACTTTGATGTTTCTCTCTCTCTCTCTTCCTTCCTCTCTCTCTCCTGCTCTATCTGAAGATAAATGCAAAAAAAATGTCCTCAGGTGAGGATAAAAAATAAATAAAACACGCCATTTTAGTGAGGAGAGTGGTGTGATTTTGCATTTTCGCAAGTCCGTTTAATGTCTGGATTCTCACATCTGCTTCTGCAGTGTCTTGCGGTATCATGTGTCGTGTAGGCTCTGGAAAACTCCACTGTACACTTGTAAGCAAGTGAGAGAGGAAAAGGCAAATACCATCTTAGTATGAATCAAGTTTGGACTTCACTGAGTCTCTGACAGGGTCTCAGGGAGCTTTGGGGTCCCCAGACCACACTTTGAGAATCATTGATCTAATCTAAAAGATGAGGGGACTAAAATCCTACTGAAGGGTTTGGTGGGATTGGGTGGGGGAGATTGACTGAGTTATAGTGAGAGACCCCAAATTTGGCCCATACTCCTCAAGCAAGCTGGAGAGAGGTAAACTATATATTATTTCTGATATTCCTTCTCTTTAAATTCTATGTGTGGCTTCACTTTAATTTAATAGACACTCAAGTGCTTACCACGTCACGTATTAGGCCCCAAAGGATACTAGGATGGTCCCTACAATCAAGGTACTTAACGTTCACTTGATTTTGAGGGCTACCTAAGGGCAGCGCAAGGCCATTGCCAAGTCTCGTGGTATGGCATCAGGCATGCAGGTATGCAGGTCTGGGATAAAGAGCCAATTTCCAGTTCCATCAAAGGGAGACCAGGTGCAATTTCCTATATTCCATCCCTCCTGGGCCTGCATGTTGGATGGTGCCCTATCTTGGTCCCTCATTTAAAGTTCCCGACACTCACTTTACGTGCCCTCTCTAAATTCCCATTTACACCCACTTCTACCTTCTTGCAACATGTGTTTCCTCCCTTGCTACTTATCTCAGCAACTTTAGAATCCACTGCTGAGAAGCCTGAGATCTGGATTTCATAGGTCCTTCCAGGCCTCTGCTATGCTAACCCTCATCTCTCCTACTGCTACCCTCGAGGCACTGCTGGCTCTGTTGCCAAGGCCTCTTCTTTACCTGCAGCCTCCCCACTGGTGACACTGTGCTTCCGGACTCTCCTCTTTGCCAGCTAAGCTCTTTAAAGTGCCCCTCACCCATCTTCAGTCCTTACCATTCACTGGCTGCTAATCCTCCACCTCTGCTATCCTGAAAAATACTTCATTCAACACCACTATTTTCACCACCCATTCTTTTGCTCTTTTCATTTACTGCCAAACTTCTTGAATGAATAATATATACCCACCACCTCCATAGTGTCACTGTCCCTGTAAACCTCTGGAAACTCCTGTCCCCCTTACTTTCCTTTATTTTTCTCTTTAGACATATTTATTTGCATTCTCTACCAGAACATAAGCTCCATGGAAGCACGAATTTTAGTTTTATTTACTGCTAGATCTCCAGCTCAGTGTCTGGCACACAGTAAGCCCTCAGATATTTGTTGAAGGAACCATAAGCGCCATGAGGATGGGGCTTTGTTTGGCTCGTGTTATATCCTCAGTGCCCAGCACAGTGCCTGGCACCTAGTAGACACACAATATTTACTGACTTAGTGAATGAATTGCTAGGTATGCGATTTTTTTAAATCCTGCTTTGGTTGATATTGTTTGCATATTGCCTTCTGCATCTGTCTCTTCCTGCTGTTACCTCACACCTGGGGTCCAGCAATAACCTCCTTAAAGCTTTGCAGCTGAAATCCATCTTGCATGCTTGCACAGATTACTTTCCTAAAATAGCATTTTGATATTGCTCCTCTGCTCAAAATGCCTCCCCAGTGTAGTTTCTAATGTACAAACAGGTGGTGGTGCAAAGTTCATCTGCAAGTTGGCTGTTCAGAACAGTGGAACCAAGTTTCCCATCAGTAGTACATACTGAATCTTACCTCAGGTCATGCAAGTTTATATATATAATGTCTATCTACCTATCAAAACATAGCTTCAATAATTGTAGTTTAAATAAATGTAAAATAGTGTTTCTACAGGAAATGTACTTAGAGTTTCACTTTGGGGACGTCAGGCACATATCCTGGCCTAGAGGGAATTCCCCCTCAAAGACAAAATTGATGATTCTCATAGGCTGTGACAATGGCTGTTTAAATACACCTGTCATTCAAAGCTCTCTAAATTCCATCAGGAAACATTTATGATGAAATCTCTTCCCTATCATCCTAGCTTAAAGTGATAGCGCTCCTCCTCTGAAGTCTAGACTGCTATTTTATCTATTGTATTATCTTGTATTTTGAATTCCTCATGAGTGTATCTTATTCTGATGAGACTGTAAGCTCCTGGAGGGAAAAGGCTCTATCTGTGGCACATAATATTATTAACAAATAGCACTCATTACATAATTAGTTATTAAATAAATGAATTAATGCCTATTGCTTTCAAGAAGACACATGCAGTCAAGTCAGGAATCTGGTCTTCATGATGGCCAGTTCTGCTCTACTTCTCAAAAGTATTCTGCAGCCCTGATGTTGGGAGGCTGCCTTGGAAATGTGTGCTAGAGTCTACAATAGGAAATGGCCAAAAGTGTGTGCATGAGTCAGTGTACAATGACCTTGGTTAACAGCATTAGTTACTGTTTACCACATGAATACAGGCATAACATGGAGACACTGCGGGTTCAGTTCCAGACCACCACAGTAAAGCCAGTCGCACAAATTTCTTGGTTTCCTAGTTTTACTAAGTGTTTGCACTACACTGTAGTCTGTTAAGAGTGCAATAAGCATTATGTCTAGAAAATGTAGTACGTTATTACTAAAAAATGCTAACAATCATCTGAGCCTTCAGTGAGTCGTAATCCTTTTGCTCATGGAGGATCTTGCCTTCCATTTGTAAAAAATGCAACATCTGTGAAGCGCAGTAAAACAAAGTATGCCTCTATGTCCTGGGTGATTTACAAACATAGTTCTAATCCTCACAACTATCCTGTGTAGAACCTAGGGTTCTGAGACACTGTGATGTGACTTATCCAAAAGCTCAAAGCTTTTAAGGGGTGGAGCCAGGATTTCAAAGCTAGCATTTGAACCAAAGTCTCTTTGACTCCAGAGCAGATTGCGAAGATGGTATGGTGATTGCCTGCCTCACTGGCTGGTCAGGGTTGAGTGTGCTTGCCTGGTGGCTACACTGAGGCTTCCTTCTTCCCTGATACTTCCTAAATAAAATGGCTGGATCAAAGGGGATCCCACTAACTTTTCCCAGAAGGACCATTTCTCAATGATCATCTGAGCAGCTCCTCTCCCAGGTATTACCTCCAGATTCCAAGCCCATGTTCTTTTGACATCACCATACTGATTCTCAGCTCCTGGAAAAACAACTCAAAGCCTGAGTCAGACATACCATGTGCTGTTCAAGGATCTTCCCTGCAACACTGTTATAACAAAAAATTATAAACAACAAGGAATGACTATCAACAGCAGAGTGGTTAAATTATAGTACAACCATATGGAGTACCATAAGGCAGCTGTTCAATAATAAAATGTCAAAGTATATTGTTAGCAGCTGTTCAGTAATAAAATGTCGAAGTATATTGTTAAAGAGAAAAGGCAATGTACGTACATGTGTTTGCATAGGCACAGAAAACTCATTGAGGGACATTTATATATTTGTTAAGCATTTTAAGGTATCCAAGAAACATTAAGAGGTTACCTGTGAGGAGTGGGTCTGAAGGAAAAGTAGTAACTTGTACTTTTTGGTAAACTTCTGTACATTTTTAAAAAAAACCATGAGCATTACTTAAAAAAAATTTTTTTTATTGATTGGAGAGAGAGAAACATTGATTTGTTGCTCCACTCATCCATGAGCATTACTTTTTTATAGTCAAGATTAAAAAAAATTTTTATTGATTTGAGAGAGAGGGAGAGGGAGAGAGAGAAACATGGATGAGAGAGAACATCAAATGGCTGCACCTGCATGCCCCCCACTGGGGATTGGGCCCACAACCTGGGCATGTGCCCTGAGCAGGAATCGAACTGGGGACCTCTTGGTGCATGGGTGGACGCTCAACCACTGAGCCACACCAGTCGGACAATAGTCAAGATTTTTTTTAAAAAGGAAGTGGAAACGTCCTACATGTACATGACTGGAAAGGGCCAGGGCTATACCGAACCTACAAACCTCTGCAATTCTATGAGGATGGCAATATTTTTAAGGAAGGTAGGAACTTATTCTAAAACTGGAAAAAAACGGGGCTGATGACAAAGCGAATAACACAAGTTCTGACGACCCAGGTCTTCCTAACCAGACTACTCTAAGCTGTGTGTGTATCTGTCGGTGGTGTGAAACTGAAGCCCAGGGAGCTGCTACCTTGGCCTCCGAGTTGTATTTTACACACTGGGTCATTCATCTTCCAGGCTCAGCGTCAACTTGGACGGGGCTCTGAATGTAACTACTCTCCCCATTTTACCATGATGGCAACTCAAGCTCCAAGAGTGTATTACAGGGCTGGGAAGTGATTTCGACCCAGAGCTGACCTCAAAGGCCACACTCCTCACCCATAAGCTCAGGCAGGCGACTCTTCTCCAGTAAAACTCGAGCAGCCGCCAACCGCTTCGGCGTCCAGCCCACAGGCTCTGGGCACGGTAAGGGGCCGGAGCCAGCGCCCCGGGGGCGGTGTCAATGCAGAAAGGGGGCGGGGCGTCCGCGTCCAGGTCTCGTGGAACGAGGAGCTTGGGGTAAGCCAGCTCCCACGGTCACTGCGCGCCTGTCTTTTCCTCTCCGCAGCGCTGGAGGGGCTTGAATTTGAAAGGGCGAGTCCGTCCCGGGCTAGGGCCGGTCTTCTCCAGCACTCTCGATTTCTTTCAGTTAGGGTTCTACAGCAGCTCAGCTTTCCGAGCCCAAAGGGCCGCGGGCAGCAGCAGCGACGTTCACCAAGGAGAAACCGGACATTCGGCCCGCGCCGGCGGGACGAGCGCATGCGCGGTGCGCGAGCGCGGAGAGGGCGCGGCTGGTCGCGGCTGCGGCTGCGCACAGGCGGTGCCAGGCGCTGCGCCTGCGCAGTGGCGGGGCGGGGCGGGAAACAGGGAGGCGGTGGCAGCGGCGGCGGCTGCTGAAGAGGAGGAGGAGGAGGGGGAGCGGAGGGAGGTGTTTCTGTCAGTTCCGGCTGTTTGTTCGGGAAGTGGATCCGCCGCTGCCGGAGCAGCCCGGAGGGAGCTGCGGAACGCGAGGCCAGCACCGACCCCGCCCGCCTGCCCGCGCCTCCCCCGCCCGCCATGGCCCGGGACTACGACCACCTCTTCAAGCTGCTCATCATCGGCGACAGCGGTGAGGGCCGAGGCGGCCGGAGGCGGCGTGGGCCCTGCCGGGCGCGGCCCGCGGGGACCTCGGGGCGGGCAGACGGGCGGGGAGGTGCCGGCCCGCGCGGGGCGGGCGGGCGGGGCTGTCCGGCGGCCGTCGGTCCCAGGGGCGCGCCGAGGGGCTCCGGGCCGCGCCAAGGAGAGGTTGGGGAGCCGGGCTGCGGAGCGGAGGAGCCGGGCGAGCAGGGCTCGCGGCTGGGGCGCCCGGTCCACTCACCGCGCCTACCGCTGCCTCACGTGTGACCTTGGTCAAGTCGCGCGATCCCTGGAGTTGGAGAGACCTGGGTTCGAGTCCTGGGACTACCAGCTTCCTCACTCTGTGACCTTGGGCAAGTTGTTTCGCTTTTCTGAGCCTTAGTTTCCTCATCTGAGAAGTGGGGACTTGCCTCTCTGGGTGGTGTGAGTAGTCGATGAGATAAAGCTGGAAAAGTGCTTAGCACCGACCTGTCGCAGACGTTTTCTATTGATAGGATGATTATCCGTATCCCTGTAAGCCTCAGTTTCTTCCTCTGCAAAGTGGGCATGTTCCCAGAACCTGCCTGGTGGGATTTCTGTGAGGTTTAAATAAGGTGAGGCAGGCAAAGTACTTTGCACAGGGCCTGGCTCATTCCTCCTGAGTTGCTTTTGCTCTATCTCTCTGTGGTTCGGTTTCCTCATCTGTAAAATGGAACAATAGGGTCTTCCTCACTGGCCTGATTGAGTGTTAGTGAGATAACGCACATAGTGTTTAGAACAGGGCCTTGCTCGTAGTCAGTGTTCAGTATTTGTTGGCTCTTATATGCTGTATGTGTATTAGACGGGTGTTGGAGGTGGGTCAGCCAGTATTACAGAAGTGCTCTGACCATATCCACACTCCTGGAGAGATCCTCGCTCCGTGCACTGCAACCTCTCCTGTGCCCAGTAGGTGCCTAACATATTTGCTGAATGAATGAATATTAAGTGTCCTTATAATCGGTAGGCTGGTTTTTCTGGGAAAGGGTGGAGAGTTTTGGAGGTGTTTGGAGTGTGGTAGGTAGCAGGTTTATGGGATGACCGAGAGAGGTCAGGGAGGCAGGCCTCAGGAGGTTTATGGGAGCATAACTGAGGCACTGGGATTATATGATGGGGTAGGAGGCTGGGGAGCATGCAGAATTTATAGACCAGACCAGACCAGAGTTGAATGTGGGTAAGAGGGGTTATGTGACTAGAGGCAGAGACCAGGTTGGTGGTAGAGCCCATGGATTGTTAAGGAAAGGGGGCCAAATCAAAGGGGTTGTAAGACCCTGATGTAGGAGTGTTGGGTGACAGTGTCATAGCTGGGCCAGGGAAGGGGTGGGTTTTGGTCTCACATGGAGCTGGATTGGGATGTGGTTGGTGGTTTGGATCAGGTGAAAGATGGCTGAGGTTTCCGTGGTTACTGGTGGAAGGGAGAGGTAAGAGGAAAAATTAGGGGTTAACTCCGGAGATGAAGAGTAGCTGTGGTTGGGGAAGGAGTTCGAAAGGAGGAGGTTGTGGTTTGAATGAAAGAAAACCAGAGAAGCTGTGTAGATTTGCTCTTGGAGATGGCTTCCAGCATTCCTCTGGGTCCGGAGGCTTATGCCTTTACAGGATTTGATTTCAGCCCTGGCCATGGTTTTGTGGGGCTGGCCCTAGGGTGATTTCTTTCCTTTCGGAGTTAAAGTCAGCCCACCATGGTCAGGGGCCCTTATCCCTCTGCAAGTCATCTAGGGCCTGTGTTGATATCCAGAAATGAAAAGCATAAACTCAGCAAGAAGATGCGGCTTGTTGGCTTTTCTTCTTTGTAAAACCCAGGGGATGGTTTTGGCCCCCTTTCTCTCAGTACATTTTGCATGGTGTATTGATTTTTCACTCAGAAGTCAGGTGTGGGAGAAGACTCACTGGGTCAAGATTTATGTGGTCTGGTTCCTAGTTCAGTCTGAGCATGGAGGACTACATTGTGTGGAGGAGACAAATGCTTTGCAGTTTAATTACTCCTGACAGTGAGCTGATACTCAAAGCTGAACCCTTAGGAGACTGGGAGATGGTAGCCGTGGAAGTTCAACTAAGCTTTGGCAACTGAGCAGGGAGACAAACATCATGCACTCCCCTGACCTGGGCTCCTTGTGTAGATGCTTCCTTAAGGTTTACCAAATGATTTCACAGACACTTTCTCATCTGGTTCTCACCCTGTGCCTGTGTAGTTTGTTAGATAAGCAAACTAAGGCTCAGAGGAGCTGACTGACTTGTCCAAAGCCACACAGCTCATTAGAGGCAAAGCCAGGAATTAACGCACATGGATTCGTGTGTGAGCAGCTGGTGTCAGGCCTGGTAAACAGTAGGCCCTCAGTGAATGTTAGTTTCTTTCTTTATAAATCTAGAGTTCTTCTTCCCACTCTGTCACATTGTACACGCTTCTGGAATACATTTCCTCAGCTTCTGTAGCTCTTCTTTATGCCTAAGGTTCTTCACTTTATCTTAGGTTCTGGCATTGGCTCTGATGAGGCTAGCCATCTTCATTCTTAGAACCCGGAGGCTGGAGTGGCCGTCAGAGAGCTAGTTAAAGCCTTTCACTTTACAGATGAGTGAATTGAGGCTCACAGAGGAGAAGTGACTTGTCTGAGGTTATACAGTGAATTAGTTACTGAGTTCAGATTTAAACTTGAGAACATTTTACTTGGAGGTCTAAAGGTCTTCAGC
The DNA here is from genome assembly GCA_030848825.1 of Tadarida brasiliensis. Classification (NCBI taxonomy): domain Eukaryota; kingdom Metazoa; phylum Chordata; class Mammalia; order Chiroptera; family Molossidae; genus Tadarida; species Tadarida brasiliensis. The sequence goes on along the minus strand of CM061277.1, from coordinate 10,916,224 downwards.
AGTCTAGAACTGAAGCAAAGAGGAGTGAGGGAACTAGAGCTCAAGGGAGGAGCAGGGCTGAGGGTGGGGACTTCTGTGGAGGCTTTTAGAGGGCCAGAGCGTCTGTGTAGCTCAAAAGGCAGAAAGCAAGGGAGAGAGGGAGTGTGATGCGGGGAGTAGGGTGATGACAGAATGGTGTGTGAAGTTTTTGCAGAATAAATCTGTCTCCTGGCTATCAAGAGGCAACGAGTGCTGGCCTCTCTGCTCCTTGCAAGGTAAAAGATGATGGGGCTGGACTGGTTGGGTTCCTTACTAGATACAGCCTTTGGGAAGCTGTTGACTTCAGCTGTGGTGAAGGTAGACTGGGATTTGTCACTTCCTCCCTAAGGCCAGTGCTGTGGGATGAATGGTAGCAGCATGTTTTCCCAAATAGGCCTCTTCCAGGGATGTTTAGGAGATGACATTTCTCAGGGTAGGTGTCTGTTCCATTTAAAAGGAAGAGCAATGCTGGAGGTTGGTGTCAGGCCCAAATTGAGGCTCGGAGGAGCTGTTGGTGTGGTGACTGTAGAGGTCTTTCTGCAGCCTAGTGGTTTTCAGAGGCTTTGCAGAGGAGTTTGTGGCTCAGTGAAGAGGACCCAGAGAGGCCAAGCTGGAGGGAGTGCTGCTGCTTCATTACTTCATGCAGAGAGAGCACCGCCCCCCCTTATCTGTTTTAGATATAGGAGAGTCAGATAAAATTTAATTTAAAAAAAGGATTTTGCCACCTCCCCCCCCCCCCCCAAGTTTGAAAAGCACTGCTTTGGCTCCTGTTAATGCTGCAGTCATAGTGTTAGATAGCATAGCTGTCAGTGTGATTGGCATCCGTTTAGTCATAATTCATTACACGGCGTTTTGTTGGCACCTACTAAGTGCTGGGCCTGCCTTCCAGCACATTGAATGTGCAGGGTAAGTGAGGTGAGAATCGCCTTCCTAGAGGAACTCACAGCCTAGTTGCCCAGACACAGCTTTTAGCTGAGTAAGCGGACCCAGAAGTCTTCAGGAGGAAGCAAAGGAGCCAGCAGGGCCAGTGGGGTGTTGGCGTTAGGCAGAGCGCCGTGAGGGACCCAGCCCAGGACTTGAGCTCTCCTTGGGCTCAGCAGGAAGCCTCGCAGAGGCAGCAATGAGGAAGTGGCTCTGAGCAAGTGTGCTGCAGACACGGGCTGAGTAGCAGGTACCCTGGGCGCAGCGCTCCCAGCTTGCCTTTGGGAAGGTCAGACCCAGGTTTACTCCATAAAACAAGTTCTCCTGGGCCTCCTTGGACAATGTACTCACCTGGAGAAGTCTCCAAACGAGATCATCAGAGAGGACTTCTGGATTAGTTAGGGTTAGAGAAGCACAGCTGGGATGGGGGCAGAGGTAGTGCCCTCTCTGAGAAGCTGCTGAATGCTATGGGCTCCTCCCTGCAAATATGCACATATACTCAAAAATTGCACTTAGTTGTGGGGCTTTCTGAGACCTTAGATTAAGATCTCTTCAAATCTAGCCTTGATAGCACTGCTGCTAAAAGTCGACCAGGAGTGAGATGCAAGAGCCACTTTGGGGTCTTTGTATTCAACTTCCTGAAACAGACACAAGAAGACTCCTGAGCAGTATGTTTTGGAACGAACTTTAGAGCTCTGGAGTAGATAGCCCTGGATTCAGATCTCCACTCACACTTTCTGTGGAGGCTCCTAAGCCAGCTGCTTAGCTTTTTGGAGCCTCAGTTGCAGTTGGAATTATAGGAGCATCAGAGTGCCCACCACACACAGCGCTCTATGCATGCTAATTCTTTCCTTCTGAGGTCAGTTGACCCAGCCAGCCTTAGGGGGGGCAGGGGTAGAGGATGGGACAGAAGGACACAGGACAGGTTGCGCCTGGCAGGCTAAAGCTGCTGTGTGTTAAGGTAAAGGAAAGCCAAGCTCACGAGAGTTTTGCCTGTGCGGGGAACAAGCGTGCCAGCAGATGCTCTGGCAAGTGAAATGCTCTGAGCACACGGGAACTGTTGGGCTGGTAGTGTATGGCAAACACCCGTCCTCACTGATCCAGCTGAGAGTGTCATAATGGGGGTAGGATGGCTGACAGTTGGACCTCAATTTCCTCGCCTGCAGAATAGCCCTGATGATCTCAGGGTTCTTTGCAGCTCTACAGGTCCTCGCCTCACACTGCATACTAACAAAAGCTGCACACAAAATGTGCAGTTTTCTTTTTTTTTTTTTTATCCTTACCCGAGGACATTTTTGCATTAATCTTCAGATCAAGTGGGAGGAAGAGAGGGGGGAAGAGAGAGAGAAACATCGATGTGAGAGAGACACATCGAGTGGTTGCCACCCACATGACCCCAACCGGGGCAGGGACAAACTGCAACCGAGGTACGTGCCCTTAGCGGAAACCGAACCCAGGACTCTCTGGTCCGCAGGCCGATGCTCTAACCGCTGAGCCAAACCGGCTAGGGCATGATGTGCAGTTTTCTAGGGACCACATTTTAGGCGCACTTTGGGGTCAGTATCTTTTGATTGACCTTCCTCTGCTCTATTTCTGTCATCTGGTACCTTCCTCTGGGTTGCTGGGACTAGCCCTCAGCATAGGACCTGGGCACAAGTCCCTTTCTCATCTCTTCCCTGGGCTTTGAGGGGCAGCTTGTCTTACACTCAGTCCTACTGAGGAAAACGTCAGAAATTGAGTTGGGAAAATGTTCTCGGTGTGTGGCTGCTTGAAATCAAAAGTAGCATTGAGGAGGGAGCTGGGTCCCACTGAGCTTAAGAGTTAGGACCTGGGTGTCATCTCCCTGAAGAAGGAAGGACTGAGTTGGAGGGAGGGGACCTGTGCCACCTCTCATTTCCTGCTCTCTCTTCTGCAGGTGTGGGCAAGAGCAGTTTGCTGTTACGTTTTGCAGACAACACTTTCTCAGGTGAGTGTGCCCCTGGGGTGCTGCTGGGGTGTTTTGGCTTTGAAATCCCTTTGCCTGATGCCAGAACACACCTGCCTCTGCCTCATGTTGGAAACCTTGTCACTCTGATTGCAGGCTTGGGGAAGGAGAAGCAGAGGGAGGCACAGGTTAGAAGTCTCTGTGGTCAGTCGTAATTTATCCGGTTTAGAAAAATCCTTTACAGGCCCATACTTGGGCCACGCTGGGTCTTTTTGTACCCCAACATTAAAAAAAAAAAAAGTTAACATATTACAAGTTAGTACAAGCCTATGTAAAATTTCAAACAGGAAGACTCAATAAAGTGAAAAATGAAAACTGTCCCTTCTCCTGCCCCCTCTGGTGCCCTGGCATCTTCTGTTCAGCATGGTTTCTATCTTTCTGACTTTTCTGCTCCACTACACATGTGGTGGGTCAGCAACTTGCCTTCCCCTCAGGGTATCAAGGATCACCCTTCCACGGCTACATACAGACCTCTGGTTCTTTTGAATGGCTCTGAAGTTTCCTGGGCTGTGCATGGATGCACGTGGTTCGTTAATAGTGCTCTTGATAGGTGCATGCTTTCTGGTAGCTTCTAGTTTCAGTGGCGCTACATTTCTTGAGATACATTGTATGTTTCTTCTTGTATAGAAGAGGATTCACGAGGTCAGGGAGTATATGCATTTAACTCTTTCATAGTACTCTGAACTTGAGCTTTCAAAGCTGTACTAAGTGAACTGACACTCCCACTGAGGGGGTTAAAGGGCCCATCAGTGCTGGGTTTTGGTCGTCATTTTTACTAAACCAATCAGCAAAAAGTGCTATCTTATTTAAGTTTGTATCTCCCTCTTCACTGGTGAAGTGGATGTGCTTTTGTGTGTTGAATACATCAGGTTCATCGCAGAGGCTTCGGGCTGGCTTGGCCTCTCTGATCAAGGATGAAATGTGACTGTCTTGTAGGGAATTCCCTATGATGTGGTTAGGGGGTGAGCTAAAACTAGGAAGTGTTTACATGGCTAGTGCCTCTCTTGGTGGAGAAGTAGGTTTCTCCCAGCAGTAGTCCTGCAGCACCACAGGTGGTGTGATATGGAAAGAGTTGTCTGTGTGACCACGAGCCTGACTAAGTCTCAGCTCATCTGTAAAGTGGGACTGATCATCATCCTTCCCACAAAGAGTTATTGTGAGGGTCACCTGTGATAGTGCAAGTCATAGTGCCTGGGACTCACTAGTAACCTTTCAGTACATACCAGTGGTTTATTGCTAGCACCTTCTGTTCAAGAATGGTCACTAAAGGGGCAGCTTCTCATTATGCTGAAAAATATTCCTTTTCCTCTTTATGACCCTCTGACTCCCCATCCTATTGGCTTCCACTCCTGGGAGGGCTCTCTTTTGCCATCTCGCTCCTCTTTCCATTTCTACTACCAGTGTCTTAGTTGGTTCTAGCCTGAAGCATTACAGCAGCTCTTACCCACCTGCATCAGACTGCTGAATTTATCTAGCTAGTATATGGCTCTACCAGGGGCTTGCCTCTGCTTCAAATCTCAGCGGTTCTTAGGTGAGCAGAGTTCATAGCAAGGCTTCTCCACCTGAACACTGTTGACACTCTGGGCCTTGCGATTCTGTGTTGTGGGGGCTGTTATGTAAAGGATGTGGAGCAAAATCCCTGGGCTCCACCCACCAGATACCAGTAGCATTGCCCCCCTTGCCTCATTTGTGACAACCAAAAATGACTCCAGACATTGCCCAGTGTCCTCTGCGGGGACACAGTCCTCCCTGTTGAAAACCACTGGTCTTCATAATCTGTTTTCAGCTCACCTTTCCAGCTTTCTTGCTCCTACTGTTTGTTCATTCTTTTGTTGTTTCACAAGCTCTCTTGCTCACTCATTCATTCAGCCACCAGCTGCTAGTGGAGTGCCTGCAGCAATAGGTGCTTGGGCCACGCTCCTTGATGTCATCCAGTGCTTGCTGAGTGCCAGGGCTGGCTTGTTTCTGGATGTTTTTCTCTGTGTTTTGCCTCCGCTCTTTTCCTCTGGGTGGGATGTCTTCCCCCCACCTAATCTCAACCTTTGATATTTTACCTATTCTTTCAAGCTAGGCTGAATGTGATTTCCTCACCAAAGCCTTCCTTGATCTCCATCCCACCTTGAACTTTGACCTTTCCTCTAGAGTTTTTGATACTTTACAGAGTCAGTTGTATGTGTACCCTGTCTGCAGCACTGTGTTACACTATAAACTCCAAACGGAGCGAAAACATGTTTTAGCATTTTGGGCCTTTGTAAGCCTGGACAGGACTGTTACTTTGGCCAAAAATTCTCTTCCACTCCATCTTTCGCAGGGATGCCCCAGGAGAGCTGTTTATAAAGCAGCTCATGCTCTGATGAAAACCTTTAGTGCCTTCCCGTCCCACACAACAGAAAAGTCCAAGCTCTCCAAATGGTGCAGATGCCCTGAGATCAGGCCTCTGCACCCCCTCCCTACTTGCCTCGGACTTTGTGCTTGACCTCACATGACCCCCTCCCCCCACTGCTATTTTTGCTACTGTCTCCTCTGCCTTGAGCATTGTTTTTCAAATTTCAGGTCATGACTTGTGTGTTAGGAAGTTAATTTTGAGGGTCATTAAAAATGTTTGGAATAGAATAGAGAAAGAAAAATGTAGAGTACATGATAGGCCTCCCACCATTCTCAAGCCATAGCTAACAAACAGTCCGGCCGCTCTAATTAAAGGAGGCTGTCCCTCCCCAGTCACATCCCTGGTTTTATTTCCTTTGTGGCACTCATCACTCTAGAAATTGTCTTTACCACTTTGTTTCATTGTATTGTGTCTGTTGCCCTCACCTTGACTGGGGGCTCCATGGGGCTCCATCACAGCAGGGACTATGTCCCTGGGACTTTGAATGTGCTGGGCCCAGAGTTGGTGCAGTTTAGTCTGACTGGGGCACCCGTGGGCCTTGCTAACGTGTGTGTGTGTGCAGGCAGCTACATCACCACGATCGGAGTGGATTTCAAGATTCGGACTGTGGAGATCAATGGGGAGAAAGTGAAGCTGCAGATCTGGGACACAGCTGGGCAGGAACGTTTCCGCACCATCACTTCCACGTGAGTCAGGGCGGCCCGCCCCCATTCTGATCCCTTGCCACCGACATTGGACACACTTGAGCGACTAGTCCAGGTCATGGTAGAAATGTCACTGGAGTGGACCCCTGACGTATTGGGAGATAAGTTTCTTGCTGGCTACAGTTGGTGATGTCAAGCTGAGCCCTCCTGTTCCTAAAGATGTGGGAGGAGGAGGGAATGAGGTGTGGCTGCTGCTCGTGGGCGGGCAGTGGCTGAGCACCCTGGCTCTGGGGGCTGGCAGGACTGTGCATGCCAGTCATCGTACCCTCTGGCCTTTGGTTCCTTTGTAAAATGGGATGAGAGTGATATTGGCTTCAGCTGGTGGTCAGACACTTAGTCAATGACAGTTATCTTGCTGGGGTGCCAGTTATGACAGCTATACAGCCTCTTGTCACCCACCCTGACTTCTAGGAGCTGGCTTCTCTCTGTTGGGAGGCCTGGAAGGAGTGCTGATGGCATAGGAGGCCGCCGAGAGGCCACTACTGGGCCTCCCCAAAGCTGGTTACTGGGAGCCTGGTTCACCCAGTGGGCTGCTCTCCTGTGCTGCCTCAGCACCTTTGTGACTTTTAGCTGCACAGTCAGAGGAGGAGAGCCCAGCTGGAGCTCCAGACAGCTGGAGTCCTGTGGACCAACTCTTGGTTCTTGGGCTGTTAATGGAACAGATTCCAGGAAAGAGCAGGGCTTTGAAGGCAAATGGTGCAGAATTTACATTTCTGTTCTACTGTGTGACCTTGGGCAAGCTGTCTAAATGTTCTGTGCTTCAGTTTCCCAGAGGGTTTATCTCTAGGCTTTGCTTTAATGCTGAGTCCTATGTGCCAGGTACTCTGTCTGTGCTGGGCTTCATGAGTATCTCATTGAGCCTTCTGCAGGAGGTACTATTATTGTCCTCATTTTACAGATGAGGCGACTTCTGAGAAGGATCCTGCTCCCAGTGGGTGGCAGAGCCTGGGCTGCACACCATGGTGTATACGCCAGAGTAGGAGCTGGGTCTGGCCCGTAGTAATTGCTTCTTCGGTAGGCCTCTCCTTTGTCTCCTCTCAGTGGTCCCTTTGTGAATGGGGGCTCTTGGGAGGGTGGGTGAGGAAGTTCTCTGACCAGAGATCCCTTTCCTCCCTTCAGCATGGACATGGGGCAGACTCGAGGCTGGCTGCAGGATCTTCTGAGGGTGGGAAGTGTGAGGGAGAAAGAGCCCCCACAGTGGTGGCTGGGAGTGTGGGGGACTCTCGGGGGTGCTAGCTGGGTGGTCTTGGTGAAGGGCTCGGATCCTGAGCAGTTTTTGTGGGTTTGTCACCCTATGGTGAGCACTTGTGTTCTGTGGTCCAAGATACCTCAGAACCCCAGAGGTCCCATCCTGGGGGCTGCCCAGTGCTGCTTTCTGTAGCTACTTGCTGATGAGCTGCCTTGTCTCAGTGACTGTTGGTGAGGCTCTAAGGAGGGCAGAGGTGCCTTGGGGGAGGATGGATGTCTTTGGGTGGCTTGTGTGTCCAGGCCCAAACAAGAACTCTTGGTCAGACCAAGGCACTGACCCCAGATGTCCTTACCCAGGGCTGGGACTCTCGCTAAGAACGTTACCTATTTCATTTTATTTAATTCTGATAAAAAGAGTCCTGTGATTATCTCCATTTTATGAACAAGAAAAGTGAGGCCCAGAGAGGGTGAAGTGACTTAGCTTGGTTGGTTAGTCAGGAATTGAATTGAGGGCTGATGCCAAAGCTCTTGCCTTTAACCAGTCCACAGGCCTGCTCTCTGCTGACCCCTCACCCTGGGGCTGAGGCAGATGGCAGATGCTCTAGTGCCTCCCGTGGGCTAAAACCAGTCTGGGAATTCAGGGCAGCTGAGATTATTGGGCCTGTGGACACAAGAAATGCTTCAGGCAGGGCAGTGGGTCGTGGGGTGCCCAGGCCTTTTTAGCAGAGAAGCGACAGCCCCTCCCCTGGCTGCCATGAGGTCAGCTTCTTTCAGGGCAGAGGGGAGGGGGTAAACAGCCTCCTTTATTCTGTTGGGGAGACTGGAGTTACTCAGTTGCCTGAGGGCTGTGTGTTTCTTTCAGGGTGCTGGAGAAGGGGACAACACTGCACCCTGGTGGCTGTGGGCACCAGCTCGGCCCCTGCTGGCTGTCCTGTGTGGGGAGGCTGAGGGTAGCTCCACTTCAGGGTCCCCAACTCTGCCCCTCACAAGGCAGGAGGCTCTGCAGGTCATGCTGAGGGGGCCGCAGAAAGATTCGCAACTCCGTAATGGTAGCTGGTGAAGGAAGGAGACTTGGAAGAGGTTGGGAGTTTGTTCTCTTTTCAGGGATTAGGGCAGTCAGGGTACAATAATGTGGCCTTTTCTGAATCAGGGCATTAAAAGAGAAACTAAAATTGCATCCTGTTAACCTGACAAGAAAGAGCCTGATTGTCATCCTCTCACAGTTTCTTGTCTCTTGGTAGCTGGGTTTTACTGACCAAGAGGTGTGGCTGGGGGCTTGGGTTTGGGGAGGAGTGAGTAGTGAGGTGTGAGATGAGAGGGAGAGGTGATGAGGAAGGGAAGCACCTTTGATACCTGGCCCTGGAGTTCAATCCAGGCGCCCTAACTTTGGTGGTGTGGCTTCATGCAGGTCATTCAGCCTCATGTCCTCACTGGTACAAAGGCAACCCTCCTGTCTGTCATACCAGGTTGTTGCAAACATTAATTAGGTAGTGGATATAAAGCGCTGGGTGCTGTGCCTGGCACAGAGCTAAGTTGTGGTGAGTGGAAGTGATTACTGATGGTGGTAACAGGTAGCCCAGAGGCACTAGTACTCTCCTCTCCAGAGCTCTGAGTTTCTCTGTCTCTGCTAAAGGCCCTTACCTGGGCCCCAAGGAGGGTGGAATTTCCCAGGGAGCAGCAGGGGTTTTGTGCTGGGGTCAGAGCTGTAGGTATTTCCTGGCATCTTTAATAGTCTTTAGCAAAGGAGAGTTTGGAAACACATTCTACTGCTCACACTTTGCTGGAAGGGGACAGTCATCTCTTCCCTTGAACCTTGGCCTGCACTTGTACTTGCTCAGGTGGGTGTCCATCAAGCTGAACTGGTAGTAACCTGGCGCTCTCAGCAGCAACTGCCGGAGGGCATGGGGGCAGGGCTGGTTCTGAGGGCATAGTGCTTGATTATTAGGGCTTCTCAAGGCAGGGGATGGCAAAGCTATGGGCACTGGTTCTTACCTCGTTGTTTTCAGAAGCCCCTGGTGAGTAGGAGTCTCTGTAGCTTTGGGCAGGGTGTCACCTGGCTGTTGGGTCCAGGAAGGCTCTCTAGGGAAGTGGAAGTATGAGGCCCTGTCATTTCTTCCTCCCCAGGTGATGTCCTCCATCTGTCCTACTGAACCATGTGAATGAATGGGGACATGGTGTCTGGAGGGGAATGTTTATACCCTCTTGCCTTCCAGACCTTCTAGTTGATCTCAGGTCATGGGGTCTGCACGTTTGGTTCACCCTCTTCCCAACTGTACCTGCATGCCCATACTGTTTCCATGCTCTCACTGCCACCAGCATGGAGGAGTGGCGGGATGGGAGGTGCCCACCTGTCCCCAGGGGAGGGAGTAGGGAGTTCAGACCTTGGCAGGGTTTCACAAATGGTGCATCTTCTTGGAATGGCATTTTAAGATTTGAGGAGAGAAACACTTTTGAATGTTAAAACAAGGATAGTGATAATGTCAAATGCAAGACCTGCCTGAATTTTAAATATAATACAAGAACTTCAAAGAAGTTTCAAGCTAGTGGCAGACTCTGAACAACCTAGCTTGGCCACCTTGGTGCCAAGCACTCCCTTCTCACTGGCCTTGGGGACAGCATGAAATTCAAGGCTGCTGAACATCCCTTCCTGCTGGCTGAGGCAGTGTGAGTACACCAGACGAGGCCAGGCAGAGAGGAGACTCTGGGTGTCTTGCTGGAAAGTGTTTGTCCCTCCCACTTCTCAGCTGCTCTCTGGACGTGGGCAGGCAGGTCTTGTGTAGGCTGAAGCTCTGATACAGACCCTGGCCCTACAGGTATTATCGGGGAACCCACGGGGTCATCGTGGTTTATGACGTCACCAGCGCCGAGTCCTTTGTCAACGTCAAACGGTGGCTTCACGAAATAAACCAGAACTGTGATGATGTGTGCCGAATATTAGGTGAGGTTGGGCTCATTGGGGTGGGGACAGTGGGATGGAGGGTGCCAGGGGGTGCCCCTGCAGGGCCAGCTGACTTTACTTTGCCTTGAAGTGGGGAATAAGAATGATGACCCTGAGCGGAAGGTGGTGGAGACAGAAGATGCCTACAAATTCGCCGGGCAGATGGGGATCCAGTTGTTTGAGACCAGTGCCAAGGAGAATGTCAACGTGGAAGAGGTGAGGCCGGAGTCGGAGCAGGGACGGGGAGGGAGTGGGGCCCAGCTCTGCTCCGCGACCATGGCCCTCCTCTCCCACTGCTAGCCTACCTAGGGCACCCAGGTGGCCGACAGAAAACACCCTATTAACTGCCAGGCTCTTTAAAGTGTTAGCTCATATGTCAACAGTCCTCTGAGGAAAATTATTCCCACGTTTCAAATGGGAAACTTAGGTTCCAACTTAAGGAATATTATCCTGCTCGTTAGAGACCGAGTCAAACTTTGACCTGTCCACACCATAGCCACTCAGTCATCTGCCTCCCTGTCCCCACTACTGTCACCTCTTCCTGCTCTCTGGCTTTCCCTGCGGCCTTGGCCTCCAGAGCGCAGGTGGCCCCTGCTGTGAGCTCACATTCCCTGCAGACGGCTGAGCCTTTGGCCCGGCAGCTTCCCTTCACTTTTGCGGGGCCTGCTGGAAAGCATTTGGGAGTCTGTGGGAGAAAAGCTGAGCCTTTTCCCACAAGCCCAGGTTGGCTGCACTCACAGCTTTGGGTGAGTCCTGCCCACAGTGTGTGGAGTCAAGGCCGAGGAAAGCCAGATCCCCAACTGTATCCTGGACACCTGCCACCTCAATCAGGCTAGGATCACAGTGTCGGCCTTTCCACTTGGGAGCCTGTGGTGGGGCCTGCTTGACCTTGGGCAGCGACTTAGATCCTTAGGCTCCGTGTCTTCCTCTGTAGATTTGGGTGAGGTGAGTCCCTGCCCTTGGGTTGTGAGGAAAAAGTGAAGTAAATTGTTAAGTGCTTGATGATACCTTTCCCAGTGGAGTGGAGGACAGGACTGTGGGTTGGGAGGTGGATCCTGGCATCCAAGGAAGTCTTAGGGTCTAGGGAAGGTTCTAGGCAGGACGTGCAGTGAGGTGGCATGGAGTGGGCAGGCTCTGGGTCCCTCTAGCCCATCACCAGAGCAGGGGCACCTTTATCTGTCTTGTCCGAAGATTCCAGTTGAAGGAAAGGGGTTCTTTGTCTCTTTAATAGACTGGAAAATCCTGAGATTGAATTCTGCAGGACACAGCTTGTTGGTCTTCGACGTTGCTCCTCTTTGACCTTTATATGTTACCACCTCCTTCTAGAAAGGATGTGAGGATATACATATTAAAAAAGTCATGAGTAGAAATAGAAAGCTGGGCCCTGGGAGGTGGGGAGGCGGCCGTGCTGGCCAGCAGAGGTATCGCAGCCAAGACGGGGCCTCCATGCAAGGTCTGAGGTGCGCCCTGCCTCCTTCATCCTCACAGATGTTCAACTGCATCACAGAGCTGGTCCTCCGAGCAAAGAAAGACAACTTAGCGAAACAGCAGCAGCAACAACAGAACGATGTGGTGAAGCTCACGAGGAATAGTAAACGAAAGAAACGCTGCTGCTAATGCCTCACCCAGCCCACTGCAGAGACTGCACTGCGGCCACTCCCTGGCCCGAGGCCCGCGGGGCTCCTCGGGGGACAGTCTCAGTTTCGTGCAGTTATTTAAGAATTCTCTCCACGTTTTTGTATCTGGAGGCGCCATCGGCACTTCCTCCCGTCCCCCTCGAGTACCAACAAGAAGGTGTTGGACAACCTGCCCTTCCCTTCTGGTGCCCCTGCCCTGGCCAAGGCGCCTGGGCTGGGCGAGGACGTTGCCAGCGAGCGGACTGATTAACCGATTTGTACATAATGTATATTGCTTTAACCGGCCGTTTCACCCTCGTCCTGCCCTGGCTTTGCCTCCCTAATGCCAGCCTGCTGCAACAGATCTCCCTCCCCATCCCATCTTACCGCCAGCAGCTTCCTGAGGAGACAGAATCGTGTTCTAGCCACATCTTTTGCCAACCTGGACTGTTGGAGTGGGCTCCACGTTACTCATTCTGTCCTGCAGGCCTTTGTGGACTTCTGTACCTGGCACGTAGGGTCTCACCCATCTCCAGAGCCTGTGCCGTCTGTTCCCAGCATAGCTCCCTGTCCTTCCCATCTCCTACCCCTAACCATTCTGGCAGCTGGGCAGGCCTGGCCTTGACATAGGCCTGGGGTTCCCATTAGAGGCCCTGCTCTCAGCTGGCCCAGCCCTTCAGTTCCACAGGAGTCACTCCTGCCCTTTGGCCAACAGATTTCTTGTCCTGCCTTCTAGACGCCTCTAAGCTGCAAACCCAGGGGAGCTGTGGCTTCTATTTATACCAACCTGTTTCAGTTCCAGCAGAAGGACAGGGTGTGTTCATGCAGGGATGGGGCTTAGGAGCATTATTTTAACAACTACGAAAATGAAGCCAAATCAAATGAATTAAGTCCTCACACTTTTTTTCTCTTCCTGAGGTTTGGTTGGCACAGCAGCAAAAGTTGTGGCCTCCCCCTTGGGTCCAGTGTTTTTAGAAAAAGTGAATGGCTTCCTGTCATTGTGGGGCCGGGCTCTTGGCAGAGCAGCTCTGCCTTCCTGGACGTTTCTCGGTGGGAAAGGAGAAGGGGCCTTTCATCCTTGTCTGTGGTCCTGGGTCTTTGATGTGGGGAGGGGTGCTGCTGGACTGTGGGGATGATGCCTCTGAGCTGGACGGCAGGTGGCCTCAGATCACTGACCGAACTGTTAGTACAAAGGTAGCAGGAGGAAGGCATGGCAGCTGGGGCTTGGAGCCAGTCAGCTTCGACCTAGTCTGGTCCCTTGGAGGAAAAACCAGGGTCATCTGCACTTGATTACTGTCCCCTTCCCTCCTCCTCGGGACATTTCATTCGCCTTTCCCCTAAAAGGATCACGTAACCTGGGAATAATTTATTTCAACACCATGATGTGTTTTATTAGATTTCCTTTCCTAGGCGATTTCCAGGTGAAGTTCTGACTGGACAATCAGATCACACTGCAGATTTTCCTCATTAACACTGGTGAGGGGTTTTTAATCAGAATGGGGAGTTTCCTTTGACCTGTTTCCCCACTTCCCCCAAATGCCAAAACACTGTGGTTCCATGTGACAGGCATTCACTTTGGAGCCGCAGGATGAGTTCTGTGGGCCTGGGAAGGCGGTGCTGTGGAGGGTGGCTGTGGGGCCAACCAGAAGGCAGCCTTGTCTGGTTGGGCCAGGAGCAAAAGCATGGTCTCTGTCCTCAGACTGTCCTGGCTGATCATGGGTCCTGGGTGGGCAGCACACTCCACTCTGAGCGTTAAGATGACGCCACTGTGGTGGTGCTCACAAATTCAAGCAATAAGAGGAGGGGGTCCTGGAATTTTCCAGCCCAGGCTAGAAACCCTCATGGCTTCTGGCAACTGGATATCCAGACCCAGGTGGCGGGGTGATTTTGGTGACAACTGTGCCTGTCCCACTGAGTGTTAGTACGCATGAATGGGGGGTGGGGGTGGGGGGCTCACAGGGCTGGGCCGATGTCCTGGTGGACCTGATGCGAAATCCTGTCAAACAACAAAACTTTTAAATGGTTTGCTAGGATTATTTCTGTATCGAAAGTTTCTAATTATGCTTTTTTTAAAAAAGTACTAAAAATAAAGGTTCAAGCTGCCAAATTTTCTTCCAGGGTCTGTTTCCTCTCCTCCAGCTGTGCTCTGGGTGGGCCTGGCTTCTTCCATCCACTGTGTCCAGCTCGTTTGTTCTTGTCCGAGTCCTGAACAGGTGCTTCCGAGGCCCAGGGACACTTTGAGAAGCCAAGTTCATTTTCTCCATGAAAGGTTGGTCCAGGTTGAGGTTCTCTGGTTTGACATGTTGGCTGAGAGCACACGTGGTATGATGCCAGGGGGAGCGCCTTGTTTATTCTAGCGCCTTGTTTATTCTCTGCATGCCGGAAGGATGCAGTGGAAGCTTTGCCTGCAGTGACTTTTCTGGCTTGAAGTTTGTGCCAGGCTGGAGGGCCTGCCTGTGGCTGGGCAAGTGCAACATTCACTGGCAGGGAGCCCAGGCCAGGGTGGGCATGGAGGCAGCGCCTTCAGCCACTGCTCCCAGATCAGCTGTCACTGACAGGATGCCTCCACCCTCCAGGGGAGGTGCTCCTTCCTGGCCGAATCCACTGGTTGGGTCCCAGTGGCTGAGGTGACCTCCCAGGTACGTTGTGGACTGCCTCTCGTGCCAGCCAGTGGCGTTCTGAAAGGTAAGCTGCGTTCCGACCAAACAACCCGTCCAGGCACCCAATGACTGAGGCGGGAAGCTCTGTAGAAATTCAATTTATTCTTAGACTATTTTCAAAAGAAGCAGTGGTGCGTTGTTTTTCTAAAAATATGCCTTTATAGATTTATATATAATATGTATATTATAAAATCCATACACGTATTTACATGATTGCTACATACAAAAGTACAGCACTGTGGTATGTACATATCTATAGATACATTCTTTCCGCTCATCCCTGCTGTGCTTTCCCCAGGTGAGGGAGGGAGACGATCCTTTGTGAAGCAGCCTGTGGGCTGGCTCAGCCCGGGTGCCTCTGAGTGAGGAGGTGCAGTGGCTGCTGAGGAAGCAGCAGAAGCAGCAGGTGGCAGGACTCATCCTTCTGCAAGCCTAGTGGGCAGTATCTGGAGGCATCCACCCCTGGTGACAATGCTGCCCTTGAGATGGAGGTGGCTGATCACGGACCCCTCTGGGGCCATTCTGTGGCCTGGACTTGCTTGGCTGAACCAAGAACTTGTATATGTGAAGGGAGCAGGGGGCTGGGAGGAGACCCCTTCCAGCCCTGGCCCCATGAAGGGGGAAAGGGCCGGATGGCTAAAGCCTGCAGAGGACCTGTGAGAAGACTGGCTGGCCAGGCCCTGCTGAGGGGGAAGGCCTGCACTGGCGGAGGCCAGGGAGGGAGAGCAGTGGCACCAGGGGGCAGGCCCTTCTTCCTTCTGGGCTCAGATGGCCTCAGCCAAACCATGGTAGAGCCCACTGTGGCTGAGTGCAAGAGGACAGCCCCAGCCGTCAGGGCCACAGGCTGGGTCTCCTGTCCACAGAGGTGCTCCTGGCAGAGGTGCATGCACATGGGTGAGGGGCCGCCTCCCCTTACTCCCTGGGCCTGGGGCTGGGGGAGGGATGGAGGCTCAGGCTTGGTGCCCTGCAGGACTAGGTCCCCTGCGGCTCAGGCCAGCTGGGGGCAGCAACAGCCTCCTGAGGCATGCAGAAAGGGCCTTTGTTTCTGTTCCCCAACTTCCACAACAGGAGGGCAGCAGCACCTGGGGTTGGGCTTGAGAGCCACTGAGGTGGGCGGGGTGGGCCGCTCTGAGGGCAGCCTGAGCCCTGCTCAACAGCAGCAGATCCTAGGGACACCCAGGAAGGGCTTGGCTGGGCAGTGGGGACAGGGCTCCTGCCTGTCCCTCTGTCAAGGGCAGCCTTCAGAAGCCAAGCAGCCCTCCTGGACGACTTGGCCCCAGTGCAGGTGGGCACTGCACTACGGAGCCTGGTCCAGGGAAGGCCCTTGCATGCAAACCCAGTGCACTGGGCCCTCACCTGCACCCCTTTCAGTTGCCTCCGGTCCACCCACCCTTTTTGGCCTGACTTCTCCCAACTTAAATTTTCCTGAAGAATGAGAAGAGCCGTTTGCCTTCAGTGGTGCTGGGCTCGACCCCACGCCCCGCGCCATGGGCCCTGGAGAGGGCAGCAGCAGGCCGGCTCCGTTCCTTCAGGTGCGTGTCCATCAGCTGCCGGTCAATGACCCTGTGCATGTCATCCTGCAGAGAACACAATGGAGGGGGCTGAGCAGGGCAGTGTCCTGGCACTGGGGGGTGAGCAGGGAGGGGACAAGACTGAAGGACTGAAGGACAGGAGATGATGTGAGATGACGATGGAGGATGAGATGAGTGAGCGGCTGCAGCCAGGGCTGCCCCAACCAAGAAAGCAGCAAGTGTAGATGCTGGGACACACAGGACCACACAGCACCTCATCTCAGGGCTGGGGCTGGCCTCTCCTTGACCGTGTTACCCCGCTGCTGACCCCACAGACGGTTGGTTTGTCCCAGGAGGCAGCTGGTACCTTCCTGTCTCTCTACACTGGCTGTCAGCTCCACGCCAGCGCTCAGCCTCGATTGTAACGGGCCCTCTCTGCCCTGCCTCCTATGTCCTTTGAGGCTGGGTGGGTGCCCGCCCCATCAGCAACCTGAGCTTGCCAGTTCCCTTTCCCCTTCTAATTATTACTGGCCGTCGCATGTGACAAGGACAGACTCCCTGGGTGCTACTCTTGCCTACCCACGACCACACTCCCCACTTTGCGAGGCCCCCCCCCGTGCCTGCGCATCACCACTTCAGGGCTTGTCTTGCTTCAACTTAGGCCCGTTTCCTTAGCCTCCTCACCGCGGCGGCACCTTTCCCTTTCCAATTTGTTCAAGTTGCCCAGAAAGTGGCCCCCTCACCCGACTCCACCTCACAGGACAGCAAGCTTGGACTCCACAGAGGAGCTGCTAGACAGAGCACGCCACTCGATTCTAGTTGGTAGATTCCAGTTCTGTGCACGACTCCCTTTGACAAAGGCATTCTGCCACTAACAGTATGAAAACGACTGGTTTAGAAATCTCAGCAGCCCTGTCAGTTCACTCAGCAGGAAACATAAGCATCTGCCTGATTCCTTCACCCTTGAACCCCGCGGGCTCTGGGATGTCCTGGTGAAAAGACACTGAGCTTTGGGCTAAACCCTGGGGTGAGCCCGCTGCTCGTGTCCCAGAAAGGTGAGGCCAGTGTCGGGTGGGAACTCCCCGAGCTCAGGGCAGCCACTCACTTGGCGAGGGCAGGAAGTGGGGCTGGCCAGCCACCCCTCTCCCTGAACAGTTTGTCCATCACCTCCTACGTGCTCATCCAAGCTCTCACCAGTGGGTGCCACGCAAATGTCTGCAGGTTTCAGTGTGAAACACTTTCTTAGCCATGTCACCAGATGGTGGCGGGTGAGGACCTCGTCCCCTTCTTTGCTCATGTCCTGTTCTCTCTCCCCATCTTTATCTCCTCCCCTCCCTGTCTTTCTTCATACTCATCGTCCTTCCTGCACTCCTCCTCCTCCCAGAAATAGGAGACATGCCCCCTACTGCAGCGTCCCCGTGTCCAATCCTCAGCACAGCGCCCTGGACAGGAGGCGCTCCATAGACCCTGTGGTCGAATGCAGCGTTAGGGATGGCGAGCAGCCGGTGTTTACACTGGCACTCGGCACACTGCGGTTTTTATACTTAAAAATTGGTCAAGGTAATCCCGTGGCATTATCACCTGAGAACATCGCACACACACGCATGAGCTGTTCATAATGCCATGCCTGCTGATATTTCTGTGGGTGAAGCAACCCATTGATGACAAGGTGGTACCAAAAAACCGGGGGTCAGCCTGTCAGTACTGGGCCACGTGCTGCCGCATTCACGGACGTGATGGTGATGGGAGGAGGGAGCCCGGGGCTTGATGGCATGGCACACCGCACAGAGATGATGCCAGACTCCAGCACACAGAACATGGTGGGCCATGAGGGAGGCGGGAGGGTGGGTGGGATGAGGGTCAATCTCACCTCAAAGGCAGGAGGGGTGTACAACTAAAGCTGTTGATACGGGAACTGAGAAAGGCCACTAGATCAGAAACCAAAGGAGCCAGATAGTAAAAAGCCCTGAGGAAGCAAACTGTAGCCAGGAGAGAAGAGAGAAGAACAGGACGGTAAGCCAGGGACCAGTTGGGGGGGGAAGGGGGGGAGGGTGAAGGCTCAGAAGGGCCCCTGGTGGAACAGTCACCGTAACCTGCCCTCCACAGCAGGGCTTGCCTGGTAAAGCCGCGGGGAGCTTTTCATCTGTCTGGTTAGGATTTCTTGGGGAGCAACATGAACGGTTACACCCACATCCTGAAATTGTACCACGCTAACCTCATTAACAAAAAGCAGTACAGCCCTGGCCCCATGGAGAGCCATGTTAGGCCTGAGATGGTAGGCTGCCCGGACTCGGAAAGCAGAGCTCCTGGAGAGGGCCACACTGACTCATTCTCCCCAGGCTCGCACCAGGACAGGACTCTTCGGAAAAAGGAAGCTGGCCTTTGAGAAAGGGAAGGGCAGCAGCTGCCAGCAACCTCAGGGTTGCTGAACTACGTCAGCCTGCGTGTTTTATTCAGTCGTATAGGGCTTCCTGGGCCCTCCACGCTAACAGCCGTTTCTTTCTAGTGAATTTAAACAAAGCAGCGGTGACCAGCTGAAGGAGGCCCCTGTTCCAAGCCTGGAGGTCACCACAGCCCCAAAAAGCACAGCCTGGGCTTCAGTGCTCTTGAGAATATCCTCAGGCATCCTTCCCCAGGGACTAGAGGAGCAGGAGCTCTGAATTTCAGCAGGTGAAGACTGGGGTTACTGCGCGTCCATGTACACTGGACCCTCCAGTACCAAACTCTCCTTCTTACATGCTCCCTGCGTTCAGACTCCTGGAGCCTTCCCTTCCCTCCCCTTACCTGCCAAGCCTCAAGCTGCTGTGAGAGGTTCAGTTTCTGCTGAATGGCATCCAGCAGCTGGCTGTTCAGAGACATCATGTCCATCTTGCACTTGGCGAGTTCCAGCTCCACAGCGTTCTTCCTGAAAACAGACAAGCCGGAGAGAGCATGGACACCTTGTGCCAGAAGGACCCGGTTCTTTACCTGGGGCACCCGGAGTCCACAGGGTGAGAAAACAGGCTCTGACCCTAAACGCACAACAAACAGGAACAGTAACTAGGATGTTCCTTGTAGAAGGCTGGAGAGTTTGCAACATGCTTTCACAGATGTTTTCTTAATTTTACTAACCAATCTGTAGGGGAAGAGATGATTATCATCGCCATCTCACAGATGAAGTGGATAGGAGCATGATACTTAAATCAGGACCAGAACCCACAGGAGATCAAAGGCCTCACACAGCACTAGGGAGCTGCTAATCCTTCCCCCCAAAAGGCCAGTCCCTGTGAAAGGTGGGGTTCCTTATCCTCCTGGTCCCCTCCTTTTCACTAGCAATACCCCTTTTAAGGGATCTAAGAGGGACACACATGTGCAAAGGTGGCCACAAAGTGGTGATCATCACAGCTTAGCTAATCATAGTAGCCAACAATTAGGGGACTGGTGATAAATTACTCACAATGTATTTGGGTCTGGGGGAGGAAAGCACCAAAAAAACAAGGTCTGATATACTCGCTTTGTAAAAGAAAAACTGCCTGTGTGTATTTGAAAGTCATTGGCAAAACTGTCTACTTGGTTATCTTTGGATGCTGATCATGGATGGGTAAGTGCTCTCACACTTCTGCATTTTCTAATTTCATTTTGAAATGTTACACACATCACTTTGTAAACCGTCCCCAACGCTGCTAAATTATAGTTCAATGGAAAAGACTATTAATAGGAGGAGCGGGAATAGGAATAAAAAATGCAGTAGACTAACTGGGCAGCCTCTGCAAAGGCCGCACTGGTTGTTTTGCTGCCAAAATGAGCATTATTTAGCCCTTGTCTTCATACCTTTTGCATTTGACACGACGAAAACTAGCAAAAGTGTCCTCGTTGCATAGGGCCAGAGACCAAAGTGCACGCCCAAGGACAGCTACCCGCCTACAGAGGCGGCCCAGCTCTGGCCTCAGGAACGCACCAGGCTAAGCATGGTTGGAAGGCGGGGCAGTTGGAGTAGAGCCTTCAGGCCACCACCGTGACCAGCATTTCCTCACTGGCCTCCAGTCCACTGAGCAGTTAGTCACCGCCCTTGACACCCCACTGCTCCAGACCGGCGCCCTGCCCACCCTCCTTAGAGAAGCTGCTCAGGACAGCCCGCCAGGCCTGGGATTGCCGCCCGCAATGCGGCTGCAGAGACCGGAGCTGGGTCTGTCCAATGAGCGGCCGCGTCAGACTCCGCAGGCTGCGTCACGCCCGCTGCCATTGGCCAGTGGCAAACAGCGGAAAATCCCGCATGGAGCCGGTTGCCATGGACGCCCAGCCTGTCAGATTGAATCTCTGGCGCCCCACCCCGCTGCAGCGTCGTGAGCTTCCAGGCGTCTCCCGGCAGGTGGCGCCATAAGCAACCTGGAACCCAGAATGTGCTGACTAATGCTGCCCAGGCGAAGAGGGAAGGTCCAGCAGCCGCTGGCACTCTCTGAGCTTGGAGGGGGAGCTCTTCTCCCAGAAAGCGCCTGCAGCAGGGCCTGCCTTGCCCACCCCCATATCCTGGTCTCGGACTGCACCCTCGGAACGTTTGTTCACTAGGGAATCTTGGTGCTTGACATTCAGGGGAAACCCCAGACCAGGAAAGCAAAGTTGCAGAAACCACTAATCAATATATTAATCAGAGTTTTTAAAAGGAATATTTCAAGGGGCTAGAAGAATTTCTTATTTAAATGAAAACACTAGTAACTGACTCCTTTTTGTTTTTATAAGGCAGATTGCTAGCCCCAGATTTTTGTTTGTTTTAGTGAGGGCCTTTCATCTGCAAGGAGATAAAATTATTACCTAACTTTTCCGAAACGTATCTATTGTATAGGATAAGGAACACTGTAAGATTCTAGCGGCCCGGTGAAGAGAGGGAAGTTATTTTTCTTGGGGTTTCTCACCCCTGACTACACATTAGAATCATGGGGTGGGTCAGGGGACGGTTTTGTTTTGTTTTTTAATCTTCACCCGAGGATATTTTTCCATTTATCTTCAGATAGAGTGGGAGGGAGAGAGAAACATCAACGTGAGAGGGACACATCGAGTGGCTGCCTCCCGCATGACCCCAACCAGGGTCGGGAGCGAACTGCAACTGAGGTACGTGCCCTTGGCCGGAATCGAACCCGCCACTCATTGGTCCATGGGCTGATGCTCTACCAATGAGCTAAACCGGCCAGGGCAGGGGGACATTTTTAAGAAGCAGCTCTAAACCCAGAGAGTCAGGCTGAATTTTCTGGAGACAGTTCTGGCGTCCGCGGAGTTCCCCACGTGCTTCTAAAGGGCAGCCAGGATGATGTATATGAAAGCATCATGTAAGACTTTTTTCCTTTAATATTCCCTTCATATATATATATATATATATATATATATATATATATGT
Organism: Tadarida brasiliensis; assembly: GCA_030848825.1. Classification (NCBI taxonomy): domain Eukaryota; kingdom Metazoa; phylum Chordata; class Mammalia; order Chiroptera; family Molossidae; genus Tadarida; species Tadarida brasiliensis. The sequence continues at coordinate 10,894,930 of CM061277.1, read as the reverse complement.
GTATATATATATATTTAATTGAATTTATTGCGGTGACATTGGTTAATAAAATTGTATACGTTTCAGGAGTATAATTCTATAATACATCATCTGCCATCTTGTAAAACTATTAAGGTCCCATACAAATGTGGTGTGACTCCCCCAACAAATTTAAAATGATTCCTTAGGATGCCTGGCCGGTGTGGCTCAATGGTTGAGTGTCAACTCATGCACCAAGAGGTCGCCGGTTCGATTCCCGGTCAGGGCACATGCCCAGGTTGTGGGCCCGATCCCCAGTGGGGGGCATGGAGGAGGCGGCCAGTCGATGTTTTCGCTCATCGATGTTTTCTTTCATCGATGTTTCCATCTCTCTCTCCCTCTCCCTTCCTCTCTCTCTAAAAATCAATAAGGAAAAAAATTTTTTTTAATGATTCCTTAGGTCTATTGTCTCAGTTCTTGTATACCAAGAATTTAATTTCTAAGGCACAGAAAAAGAACTATCCTGGGGTGATCTAACAACTCCCCTGAGGTCTAGCCCTGTTCTATAGGGTCCAGGAAGGACAGGGGCCACAATGCAGAGTCCCCCCTACTCAGCGAGGAGAATCTGTAAACCTGCCCAGACTCCAGGTTACCTGGGCAAGGAACAGCAGGTATTTCGAGGTTTCAGGGGGATTTGGTGGCTTCCTCTGTCACCCAGGTGTCCTGGCAAGGTCCCACTTACTTTAAGGGAGAGGGACTTGTCTCTTCTCTCCTGCACCCTGGCACTTTCTCCGGGTGTATCTCCCACGCTGACGACAGAATATGGTCAGAGCCTGATGTTTGGCTCTTCCACTTGCCTAGCTGAGAAGAGGTGACCAGCAGTCTCTGCTAACTTCATTCTGCTCTGTTCCCAGGGCTTCCACAACTAGCACCTTCACTTTACCATTCTACTCCCTAATTGTATGACAATTTCACCCTTTGTTATTTATTCGTAAGTCAGCTCCCACTCCAAATGATCACACTGCCATTCAAGTATTCACTAATTGAATCTACCAGGCAAAGAAGCTGAGGAAAGGGTGAAGGTAGGGAATATAGTAAATGGAGTCACTTTCACCAAGCTGCTAAAACTATTAACAGTTTGAAGGTCCAGGCATGAGGACGGACTCTATTCTTTTTTACTAGCCTGAGAACAGAAACCTTTCAACTTTCCAGTCCCTTGTCAATGCCTGGATATACAGGGTACGGCAAAAGTAGGTTCACAGTTATGAGTATATGAGACAGAGTTTATTCTTGTATTATTATTTATTAATTATTGTATAATTTTCCATACAAACAACTATAAACCCACCTTTGCCCCACCCTGTACATGTGGACATACACCAGACCTCCAGATAACCCTGGTTATCTCCCTGAAGGACTCGCTTATCCAGACCACGCGACAGCCATTAGCCAGACCACTGATGTGAACAGACCTTCTGGTCTCTAGACAACCTGGCATCCTTCATCCAGAATACCTCACATCTGACTGATACCCGTCCTGTGCCAGTCCCAGGGCTGAGATTGCAGGACTTTAAGAACTCCTAACTCTCCTTTCTTCTTTGGAACCCTTCTGGGTTTTAGTCTGTGTTGCCAGCCCGAAAACTCTCAAACCCTTGAACAAATATCATTTATTTTTAGCTGAAGCCTCCAGACTTTTTGAGTTAATTCAACAACACACAGGTTTGCGAGCCTCACTGAGCATAAAATTCCTAAATGAACTGATAAGGGGTTCTGATCAGATAGAAAAGGGACCCAAAGGAAAAAACTAAGAAATGGAGAGGATGAAAATGATTCCAGAGAACAGAAGGGCGGGGACAAGCGGATGTGGAAGTGAGAAGGGGAAGGTGTGGGGGGTTTTAAGGTCAGAAATTAAAACGTATCCTATAATTTTTTTTAAAAAGGCATGTAGTATCTAATTACAAATTGTTTCCAATGAGCTCCTTTCAGCTTCCTGACAAGCAGCAGGGTGGTAAGGGGAAAAAATGTAGGGGACAGGAGGCAGAGACCCAAGGTGAGGGCCAGCAATCACCACTGGCTGTGATCCTGGGGAAAGAATCTGTTTCCTCATCTGTAAAATTGGGATTGAAAATATGTACCTCTGCCCTGGCCGGTTTGGCTCAGCAGTTAGAACGTCGGCCTGTGGACCAGAGAGACCCGGGTTCAGTTCCCACTAAGGGCACGTACCTCGGCTGCAGTTTGTCCCCGCTCCAGTAGGGGTCGTGTGGGAGGCAACCAGTCGATGTGTCTCTCTCACATCGATGTTTCTCTCTCTCTCTCTTCCCCCCTCTCTACCTCCCGCTCTATCTGAAGATAAATGCAAAATGTCCTCGGGTGAGGATTAAAAAAAAAAAAAGAAAATGTGTACCTCTTCCTGTGGCTGGGAGGATTAAAGGACAAAAGTGTTCTGTAAACAGTAAAGTGATGCACAGATGTTGTTATTAATGTGTTTAAAGCACCCTAAAAGCAGATACATTTCTAGTACTTTTAATCTCCTCCCACTCAATGAATAGGGTAGACCGAGTACATGGGGAATAGGTAAATATGTTTTTTTGTTTATGTACTTCCAAATTTTTTAATGTAAGAGAATGCATTTATGCATTTCTTCTCTACTAAAGAAAACCCAAAACATTAAAAAAATCACCCACTTTCCTGGAAATACAGGGGAAAGAAAAAAACGTGCAACCACACTGGGGACGCACTCACACTCAGAACGTAGGAACACTCTGAAACACACAGTCCAGTTTCTTCGATACGTAAATGCAACATGAAAGAGAGGGGAAGACGCTGGGGACTTCTCAAGGAAATGGAGCGTGTGGACTGTGGAGTCTGAGTCTCATCAATTATAAAAAGACATTTATGGGACAACTGGGGAAATCCGAACCCCGGACACCAGATGACCTAAGAACTGTTACAAGTTTTCTCAAGAGCGCTGTCTTGGTGGTCGGGTGTTTCACAGAAAGCGCTTTTTTCTGGTCAAGATCCACACCGAAGTGTTCACAGATGAGCAATTAGGCTGTGTTGAGACTTTCTTTAACCCCGTCTAGTGGGAGGTGGAGAAAGTGGGCGAGGACAGCGATGTAAAACGCCGGCCATATGCCGATCACTGCTGAAGCGAGAGATGGGTAAGAAGGGATCCAGCGTATGTCCCTACTTGTGTGTGTGCTTGAAGATGTCCATAATGAAAGTAAAAAAAAAGCAACCCTAAAAATAAAAATGTCGAGGTAGATATAATGAAATTGGCAGGCTCTCTGAGATGTACACGGGGGAGAAAAACAAGACACGTGGCGCATCACCCATTGATGCTTTAAAAAGCGCACGCCTACACGGCCCAGACGCCTGCGCGTGCCCAGGAGAAGGCCGCAGACAGCGCACATCCAAGTCCCCACAGTGTCTGTCTGCGGAGAAGAACGGGACTGGGGGGGGGGGGACGCTCACTCTCACTTTTATATTCTTCTGTACGATTTAACTTCATTTATTTGTTTGCTTATTTATTTATATTAATCCTCACCTGAGAATATTTTTCCATTGATTTTTAGACCGGGGGGGTGGGTGGTGGAACATGGATGTGAGAGAGAGACACTGATTGGTTGCCTCCTGCACAACTCCGACTGGGGCTGGAGATGGAACCTGCAACCCAGATGCGTGCCCTTGACCCGGAATCGAACCCTCGACCCTTTGGTCCTCGAGCCAAACCAGCCAGGGCTGTATGATTTAACTTCGAACATTGAGAATATACGCAGGTTACTTGTCATCCAAGTAAAATGAAACAAGCCACGCTCACTCACTTTGCAATGGCCTCATCCCGGTCCCTGATGGCCTTCTGAAGCTGCTCCTTTGGTTCCTTGTCCTCAGATGTCACTCTGAGTCGGTCTCTCTCCTCCTTCAGTGCAGTCATCTCCACACTCAGCAGTGTCACCTAAGGGGAGGCCAAAGGGATGAAGTGATGACACCACGGCTGCTGGCCTGGTATTTCTCCCCACCAAGAGGGAGAAAGGAGCGAGAAGCCACAGGCCGACTGGTAACGTCCCGCGGCCCTCTGCTCCGAGGGAGGCCCCTCTCCCCCGGGGAAAGGAAGCCACACGCTAGGCTGGAGCGCCACGGCCCTGGACTGCAGCCACGGAACCAGATCCCCTCCGGACACAGCACACCACACCGCCTCCTTTATGTCAAGGCAATCCCAGGGAACTAACGAATGAAGGCCACACATGCATCAGGGCTCTGAAACACATTTTTGGGGGTAGAAACTCAAGTTTTGTTTCTACGCAACAAGGAGCACCGTTACCCCCCGGAGCCCTGGCTGGTTAAAGCCTGGCACCCGGTTCCCATCTCTGTGACAGCAGGTGACGCAGCCTGGGCCCACCACCTTCACCCTCCTGCCCCGGTCACGGCCACATGCAATTTAGACGCCTAACTGATGCTGTCACCTTTCACTTCAAGCCTGTCACCTTTTCTGTGCTCCGTGCCTCGGTGAATAGCCCCACAGCCCGTCCTCTGGCAAGGAGGCTCCCTTGTGACCACGGCTCACCCCACTCACTGTAACCCTGACACCCTGAGCTGTGTGGTGGCAGAAAGCGTGTCCTGTCTATCTGTGCACCTCGGAGCCCGTCTCTGGACGACGCTTAATCCCAAAATGCTTGTGCAGTGAGTGGACAGCTGTGATTTTTTTGGCTAGTCATCATCCGAAACCCCTTCCTATTCTGGGGGCATCCCTGGTTTCGTGAGCCTTGGTGGGAGACAGGACATGTTCTACCCCCACTAGGGGAGTCCAAAAGCGAGAGACATATTTCCGGGGCACCTGGGCTTGCATCCTGGACTTGCCAGTCACCCCTCCCCCCAACTTGGGACTGCAGCCCGTCAGGGGACAGCAGAGCCACAGGCCGCTGGGAAATCACTACATGGCCAGTAGACTGTCGTCCCACTTCCAGGCTCCTTCCTGTTTGGAGCTCAGTTCTCCAACCTTCCAGTTGATTCTGAAAGCTAGCAGATTTGATTCCCACACGCTCTCTTTCCGCCTACGTTGAGCTGAAGGAGTTGCTGTGGTCCGCAAGCAGAAGACCTGATCGGGAGAGCGTCCAATACGTACCTGTGGCATGACGGGAAGGGTGGAGCCCCTTCTCACAGTCGACAGGATCAGACTGGAGTCAGGATGCCTGACCTGCCCTCTTGTTAAATATTACACACACTTCTGACATTTTTCCAAGGGAGGATCCATCCCCACAAGTCTGTCTCGCCCACTAGGGGGGGAAACGTCACCTTTCGGTCTCCTCTCCCTTCCAGTCCCGGGCCTACCATCCTCAGACAGAACAGCACTGAGAGAGGCCCCGGACTAAGGCTGCAGATAGTTTCCCTGCGGACACTCCGGACCCCCAGACTAAGACAGGAGAGGTGCCAGCTCCTGGGGAAGTAGCCACTCAGGAGGAAGTCAGAGGGAGGACACCCCACAAAGAAGAGGGTGTAGGACGATTTCCTGTCTCTATGGGCAATGGACTTTGTCACCTTGGGTGCCTGGGAGGGAACATGAGAACGTCAGTACCTGCCGCTCCGTGCTTTCGGGTGGAGACAGTTCTGGGGAGCAGGGCTAGCGGCCTCGGAGAAGGACAGGCTGGGGCACCTGCAGAGGCCGTGACGCGTGGGCGCTAACCCTGGGGCGGACTGGGCAGCAGGGAGAAGCCAGCCTCGCCCTAGTCGTTGGCAGGTCCCACAGCTTGGCAGCCCAGGACTCCAGGCCCAGAAAGCACCCGGCAGAGACAGCCAGGCCGCCAAAAGACCAAATGAGCCCTGGCGTGACCTCGGGCCAACCGCGGGCCAGACAGGCGCCCTGCTCGCTGAGTGAGCGACAGGATGGAAGCACACGCTAGGCAGGAAATGCCAACATTTAATAGGCTCGAGATAAAACTCAACAAGAACTTTTTGCTTTGACCTGGAAAACCTAGTCAAGATAGACACTCCGGGCCACCTGCCTCCGGAGTGACAAGGGGCTTACCCTCTCTGAGTCACACACACTTTTCATAAAAAGCAGGAATACACGTAACTATTTTCCACGATCGAGCTGTTGTGAGAGTCAAATAAGATGAACGACATCCAGGACCCAGCTCGGTGCCTGACTTGGGGTTGTGAGCTCCACTCCCTTCTCCTGCCCCTGCCCCCCGCACCGGGCGGCCTGCTGATGGCCGATCTGGCTTCTTTATACATCGACAGGCCCCAGCCACCCCTAAATCCACTTTTCCCAAATAAAGTGGGGGTCCTCGTGACTGAACAGCGTCCAAGAAAACACCCTGCAGTTCCGCATCGGGGGCGCCGCCCGCCCTGCTGTCTGACGCTGCTCTGAGCGCGGCTCTGGGCCGGCGCTGTGCTACACACTTGAGATGAAAGGCAGTCAGACCGCGAGCCGTCTGTCTGCGTGGGGGTCTCAGGTTTGACTGGGGAGAGGAGATGTGAGCGAGGGCAAGCGTGACCAAGCAGGGCAGTGCCGCTCCACGAGGAAGGGAGTCAAGAGTTTCCAGGAGGAAGAGAAACCTGATCAGAAACTTGATGGATGAGGAGGGTTGAGATTACGTGCAGGTGGCAGGGAGAGTCTGCCGGGTGGACAAGCCGGAGAAAAGATCCAGACGTGGGAAAGCACGGGGGCCGTGTGCCCTTTAAGAGCCTATGTTCAAGCCCTGGCCGGGTAGCTCAGGTGGTCAGAGCATCCTCCCGGTACATCCAGGTTGTGGGCTCGATCCTCGGTCAGGCACATCCAAGAACCAGTGAGTGGAACAACAAATTGATGTTTCTCTCTCCCTCTCTCTCTCTCTCTCTCTCTCTCATCAATAAACATTTTTTTTAAAGAAGTTCACACAGGCCCTGGCCGGTTTGGCTCAGCGGTTAGAGCGTCGGCCTGTGGACCAGAGAGTCCCGGGTTCGGTTCCCGCTAAGGGCACGTGCCTCGGTTGCAGTTAGTCCCCGGCCCCAGTTGGGGTCGTGTGGGTGGCAACCACTAGATGTGTCTCTCTCACGTCGATGTTTCTCTCTCTCTCTTCCCCCCTCTCTCCCTCCCACTCTATCTGAAGATAAATGCAAAAAAAAAAAAAGTCCTCAGATGAGGATAAAAAAAAAAAAAAAAGAATATAGATGTCCTTTCTGCAGTGTTCTCGGGAGAGATGAAATCACAGTCCATAGGGGAAGAGCAGCATAAGTGCCCCGAAAGCTGAAAAACAGGCTGGCCAAGGTGATGACGCTTACAGAGAGGAGACCTGCAAAGATCAATCCTTGGCTTCCAAACTTCCCTGCTCAAAAGCTGCTGGAAAAACATCCCTAAGTGTCCTGGAGCTGAGGCACCTGACACTGTCAGAATCTGAGGAAACAGAGGGTCGGAGAGTCTTATCCCTGACAATGACTTTGAGCTAAACCAGGGGACTGGCTTCTTCTCTTGAAGACACCCAGCTTCAGGTCACTGCCCTCTGAGGATCTGTCAGAGGAAATAGACGTGCGAGAGGGAAACTCACAAGGGTCCCGGGAGCGTCCGGGGACACCACATACTCCCTGTGCCGGACGGAGGGCCGGGGTGCTCACCTGGCTGTGGAGTCGCTGCAGCTCTTCTAGGCTTTGCCTCAGTTTACCCCTCTCTCCCTCCATGAGTTCCCTTAGGGCTCTCGAATCCTCACTGGTCTGCCTTATCTGTTCTTCTAAAGAGTCATCGTCAATTCTCCGGGAGCTCTGACAGCACAAGAGCGAGCCAGCCGACCAGAGATGGAGAGATGGGGAGCGGGAAGATGGAGAGATGGAGAGCGGGAAGATGGAGAGATGGAGAGCGGGAAGATGGAGAGGAGGAGAGAGGACAGAGTTGGGGAGGGGAGGGGAGCGGAGAGATGGTTTCGTTCATGGGAGAGTAAGACAGGAGATGAGACGGGAGCAGGAAGGAGAGAAAGGAGGGAGACAAAGGAGGGAAGAAAGATTAGAGGAGAGAGATTCTCTTGCTCAATTTCCATCAGCCAACAGCAGCTCGACATTTGCATTTTTTGTCTCCGGCTTCAGGGCAGGGAAAGGGTGTGGCATGAACAGCACCCTCCCTCCCACAGCGCCCCTTCCCCACGACGACGTGGCCTCCATACTGCAACCTGTTCCACAGACCCACACGGCATGTTCAGATAAGGACAACCTCCCTTCATCTGGCATGGGTGAAAGACCACCATTCTGCGGGAGGGTGACCCTGGGCGGGAAACAGCCTGAGCGTGGAGGGTGAGGCCAGAGGAAGGCCAGTCTTCCGGGGGCCCCTGGGCACGTTCCTCTCCTCCACAGAGCTGCATCTGGAACCCTAAAAGGCCCCTGCTAATCATCTCAACTCCCTCATTTATATACTTTTAGCAGAAGCCCCAGATCTTCTCAGTGGGCCTGTCCAGCTACCACAGGACCAATGGGCTACAGAAAAGGAACCTGCACTGTTTACCTGGATCCAAAGTTCTATACTCAAAGCTTCCGAGGAAAGCCCTTCAACGCGAGACCACCAGGGCCCGTACGCACACGGAGAAAGGACTCCACGTGCCCTGGGGTCTGCAGGAGGCGGCCTGTGGAGACCCCGTTCCCGGGCACTCGGCCCCTCTGCTCCGTCACCAGGACTCCCTGCTCTCAGAGAACTGAGCTCAGAAGAACCCTGCAGATTTCATAAGGTTCCCGGTCCAGCGTGAGCCCCACTCTGCGCGCGGTTTCAAGCTCCCGCCAGCCGGGCCCTGTAAGGCACGGAGCTGCCCAGCCGGCCTCTTACCGTGGGCTCCATGCCGTCCACGATGCTCTGTATCAGCCTCTTGAGCTCGCTGAGGGCGGTGCGCAAGCTGCCGGCCGGCACGTCCTTGGCAGACGAGGTTTCTGAGGACTCGTCCATGGAGGAGTCCGTGGACACGGCCGAGTCAGCGCTGTCGTTCCCGCGCAGGTGTGAGCAGAGATAGCGCACCTGGCAGTAGGCTTCCCAGAGCTGCAGTCTCAGCTGCCCCAGGAAAGAATGCTCCTTGACCATGGGCTCTAGAGAACACCGCCACCCGGTCGTCTTTCTACTGTACGAACCCAAGCGTCTAAGACACTATCCTAGGAGAACGTTGTCGTTGTTTTTTAATCACCCGTTCCAAGAAATACTGATAGTTATAGGGACCCAGGACATCTATACTGACTCCCAGTTCTTATTTCCCTGTCCTCTGGCCCCTCCCCTTTGCCAAATAAAGCCCTTCTGTATAGAGTCAGCTCCTGTGGTGGGAGCCAGTGCATGACGAGGGGAATGAGTGGTTATGCGTAGCATGAAAAGAACCCAAGTGGATGGATCACGAATGACCTAGAACCCTGTCACTATAAGAGATATGAGGCTAATGACTAGTTAGCAAGGTTTCCCAAGAGGCACCGGGGCGACAACGAGCCAGGGACACGCGTCCGTCCGGGCCTGCTCATGACTCTCGCGCCAGCAGGCCCAGGGGCTTGCACAGGCTGACGCAGTAGGCACCGGGCACCAGGGGCACTGACGGGCTCCTGCAGTCCCTGGGGTCCCCAGGCAACCTCACATGCCAGAGTGACAGGGGTGTCAGCACCTGCTCCCTCTCCTGCTCCAGCTCCTCGGCCTCCATGCTCTGCTCGATCTCGGACAGGAGGGACGTGCTGGCGGCGGCCGAGCTCTGCAGACTCCTCTCCTCGGTGAGCTCTTCCACCTTCACCTGCAGCTGCCGGAAGGACAGCCGCACCTCCTGGAGCTCCAGCTGGCTCTGGTGCAGCTTTCAGAGACAGCAAGTGGGAGGGAGGCTTGTGAGAACCAGGACAGACAGGGAACACTGACCCGGACCTGATGGTGCTTCCAGGTCCCACCACCCGTTTACAGAAGAATACAGACGAGGGAGAAGCATGCCAACTAGGCCAGGGGATCCAGTCGGCGAAATCCACATTTGGGGGATTCTACAGGACAAGCAGCTCAGTTCCCTCCACAGATAAACTTCAAGGAAAATAAAAAAGGTATAGGGGGAACCTACAGATTAAAAGAGATTTAAGAGACACCAGCCGACGGCAATGTGGAGGCCTACTTTAATTTGTACCTAGATTCAAATGAAAAATGTGAAAAGCAATTACGACATTTATAAGACCACAGAAAATTTGAACACTGACTAGATATTTGATGATATTAAGGAACTATTGCTAATGTTTTAGGTATAATAGTCCTGTGGTTATATTTCTGAGGTTCTTATCATTTAGAGCAGTGGTTCTCAACCTGTGGGTCGCGACCCCTTTGGGGGTTGAATGACCCTTTCACAGGGGTCGCCTATGACCATCGGAAAACACATTATTTCCGATGGTCTTAGGAACTGAGACATGGCTCCTCTATCCGTCTCCAGGCGGGTCTGCCCACATACAACATGAGGAACTGTATTAAAGGGTCATGGCATTAGGAAGGTTGAGAACCACTGATTTAGAGGTATTTGTTATTTGCAGATGAAATAATAAAAATTCTGGGATTGACTTTATCTTTTTATATAATTTTTCTTTATTGATTTTAGAGAGAGAGGAAGGGAGAGGGAGAGAGAGATAGAAACATCGATGAGAGAGAACATCGATTGGCTGCCTCCTGAATGTCATCCCCGGGGATCGGGCCTACGACCTGGGCATGTGCCCTGACTGGGAATCGAACCAGCAACCTCTTGGTGCATGAGTCAATGCTCAGCTACTGAGCCACACCGGCCGGGCTGGGATTGACTTGAGAGAGGAGCAAGTGGCTGTAATGAGGACTGGTTAGGGGTCGATGGTTTGTAGAGCTGGGAGTAGGGGACATGGGGCATGACTGCACTATTCTGTTTCTGAGTTTGCCTGAAAGTCCCCATAATAAAAAAATCCCCCCCCACACACACGTAAGATACCATTAGAGTCTCACCAAAACATGGCTAAAACAAACAAATAACAAATTAACAACATCAAATGTTGATGAAGACGTGGAACGGGGGTGGGAGGTGAACCGCCGTCTTGGAAAACCGTCTAATGAGTGGAATCCACACCTATCCCGTGACCAGCAGTCCCCCCTGAAGGCGCAGACCCAACAGAAATATGTGCACGAAAGACAAACAAGGTGTTCACAGCAGCGCTATTCCTCAGAGCCACAAAGGGAAACAATCCAAACGCCAGCAGAAACAGGACGGACAGTCACGAGCTGGAACGCTATACTGCAGGAAACAGTACACACCGCGACTACGTGTCACGACACGGAAGAATCTCACACACAAAGTTGAGCAAAAGCCAGGCATAAAACAATATATAATGCATGATTCCACTCGTAAAACGTGCCCAAATTTCATTGCGATAGGAGAGACGAAAGAACAGATTTATTTTTGAGGAAGTGGCAGGGTGCTGCCTGGGAGGGGCGCTCGTGGGTGCTGATAAGAGACCACGTGTTGAGCTGGGTGGTGGTTACACAGGTGTATGTATTTATGTGTAAACATTCATTGGGCTGTCTGCTTGAGATGTGCACTCTTTACTCGTGTGTGTTGTGTTTTCATGAAAAAGTTGAGGCTGTTTGGAAAAGAGCTAGGGGTGGGATTTGGAGTAACACCTGGGTAGTAACACCAAGAGTTTCCAAACCCCTGGGAAAAGCAGTCTGCCTTCCGGCATACCTCGCGGTTCACGGCCAAAGGCCTAGTCCTGGGAGGGGCTTCTCTCTCACACTGATGTTTGTTTCTCTCTCTTTTTCTCTCCACCCGTCTTCCCCTCTCTCTAAAAACCAATGAGCATGTCCTCGGGTGAGGATTAATAAAGTGGAGCAGACACTGCACCGCTTCTCCCAGACTGCTGGCCGGGGGGCTCGTGGCCCAGCAGAGGTGGGGAGACCAGGGGCGGCAGGCAGCAACTCCGAGCTCCGTAGGCCCAGGACGGAGCAAGCAGCCTTGCAGAACCTTCGGTCAGTTTTTTTTTCCTCTGTTAATCCTCACCTGAGGATATTTTTCCATTGATTTTTAGAGAGAGTGGAAGGGAGGGAGGGAGGGAGAGAGAGAGAGAGAGGGAAGAACATCGATGTGAGAGAGACACATCGATTGGTTGCCTCCCACACGACCCAGACCAGGGCCAGGGATCGAACCTGCAACCCAGGTACATGCCCTTGACTGGAATCAAACCCACAACCTTCGGCCCACAGGCTGACGCTCTAACTGCTGAACCAAACTTGCCAGGGCAAAGCCAGCCAAGTCTTAGGTGCCCCGAGAGCCCCACCTCTGCGGGTCAGTGTGGGCCAGCAGCAGGCTACGGCAGCCCTGGGCCAGAGGAGCCCTAAGCAGGAAGGTCTGGAACAGGCGGCTCAGGACGAAAAGGAGCTGACAGCTTCCTCTGCACGGTCCCCGTGGATCAGCAATACCGGCTGGTCCAGCGGGAACTCCTCCAGCCCCAGTTTGGAGGAAACTCAGAAAAAAATAAATAAATTAGGGTTAAAAAAAAAAAGAGGAAAGAAAAAAGAAATTCCTAGGAAGCATTTGGCACGGTTACAAACGGCATACTGAATTGGCAAAGTGCTTCACAATTATTTTCTAGACATCTCCACATACATCTCAGCAGGAGAAGTTCAGCACGGACAAGTACGAGTGCTCCTGCACCGGACAAAATTAGTTCAATTACTCATGCACACTCGAAGGTGCTTAATTAATTATAACAGCGAGAGAACAAGAGACCGGGACAGGTCTGCCCTCTCTGTGGATCAATAACTGATCCACAGACTTATGCAGGAAAAACAAACCACACCAGGGAAGTCGATTAAATAGAAGAACCCTCTAACGTGAGAAATATCATCCTTTATATAACAAAGATGACTCTAAACATATTTATATGTATCAACAAGGAAGACCCCAAACGCCTTGTGTTTATATAGTATCACAAGTTCAAGCTCACATTACTCATGCCCCTAACGTGGGCAGAAGTGGGGGGCACTCTCCCCATTTCAGAGGGAACTGAGACGGTGCGATGTGACGTGACCCAGCAGCACACGCTCAGCGTCAGAGCGAGGGCCGGACTCCACGTCACCCGCTTTCTGGGTTGCCCACAGTGGGTTGTGCGCTCCCGGTTGAGGAAATATGCCCACTCACTGGGACGAGGCCCCTGCACACATCTGTGAGATGCCCAGCTGGGTATGAAACAGGGCAGCAATGTAGCCTTCCAAGGGACAATAGCCTTTACTGAGTATTAAGAGGTTTAGCAAAATGCTTGAATTTTTTAAATGTATTGAGTCCTCGATGAATAATACTTTTTATCTCTATTCTCAGCCTGAAAAAAATCCGATTTGGATTTGATCAGTGGTTTACAAAATCGGTGTTTGAGCCCTGGCCGGTTTGGCTCAGCAGTTAGAGTGTTGGCCGGTGGACCAGAGAGACCTGGGTTCGGTTCCTGCTAAGGGCACGTACCTCGGTTGCAGTGTGTCCCTGGCCCCAGTTGGGGTCGTGTGGGTGGCAACCACTCGATGTGTCTCTCTCACATCGATGTTTCTCTCTCTCTCTTCCTCCCTCTCTCCCTCCCACTCTATCTGAAGATAAATGCAAAAATGTCCTCGGGTGAGGATAAAAAAAATTAAAAAAAAAAAATCGGTGTTTGACAGTAGAACCCCAGTGACACAGTGAACCAGATCAGGGGTGGGGGGCCACTCCGGCTGTGGCAGGCCTGCTCAGCCTTCTCTCCTCCCTGTCTGACTACGATTAAAACCACGGCATTATATCCATTCCAAGGCCACTGGCTCTCCAGTTCACAGATCTGATTTAGGGCCACTCAGCCACTACCTGAGTGAGCTGGAACTGTTATTTCCGTATCATACGGGCCATTTCAGCAACAGAAAGGGTTTGTGGGGGACACTGGTCACCAGCAGCAGCGGAAGGAGTTGCTCGTGAACCGAAGAAGGAGAACTACAAATAGCTGGAAAGACGAGAATTCAGCCCGTGAATGCAGATTTTCCACATCAAAGCGGGAAGCGCCTGGCTGGCTGAGGCCCCGGGGCGAGGGACGCTCTCCTTGAAGAGGCCCGATCAGATGACAGTGAACGTGCTGTGACTTGGGGGACCCACAGCTCACTGCGCCAGCCAGGCACCAGAAGGTCCACACTGGTCCTGGCTCTTCCCCACCCCCAAGTCCTCAGCTCTTGATTTGAAATAAGGACATTTCATTTGTGAATTCATGCCAGACTGCAAGTTCCTTTCAGTTTTTCTGTACTTCCTCTCTGTCCTCTACCTCGGCAACCCTCAGGAGAGGGTGCTCGATGGGGTGACAGTGCTGGTGAAACACCCAGGGGCTGGAACTTAGCCCCAGCGCCAGGTGAGGCAGGTGGCGAAGGGTTCTACCAGGCCTCACTAAGCTACCGTGGACACACAATTCACCATTTCTCAGCCTCAGTTTTAGAATGTACGCAGACGTACTTTGCTCCCTGTAAAGAAACATACAAACGTTCACCGCTGTTAATGTCATCAACCTTACAGTATGAGCAAACTCCTCCCAGCACTGTTTTCTATTCAACATTAACGGAGGCCCCGCTATGGGCAAAGTTCCAAGCTGAAGGTACACAAAAACATGGAGGGAGGAAAATGGCTAATTCGCCTTTAAAGAGGTTCGTCAGCCAGAGGGTAGCTCAGCCGATGGTGTAACAGGTGATCTTCACCTAAACTGTCCTTAGCCCACATCCCAGGGCTTTCCTCAACAGCTAACCACCAAGCCCAGGGGGCCTTCCGGGGCCTGGCCTTTGGGCAGGGGCCCACCTGGTGCTCGAGCACCCCCGGCTGACCACCTGCACACAGACGGCACTGCTGCAAGCCATGCCACTCCCTGGCATGCCCCGAGGATGCCCAAGGGGAAGCCATGCATTCAGCCACCGGCCCGGGTGCTCCCAGGACAGCTCGGCAAAGCTTTCTTGGTAGCAGACGCTACACTCTATTTCTGGGGACGCTGGGAGTGACGATCTTGTTTAGGGGGTTGTCTCTTGTTAAGCGTGAGCTTGGGGATTCAGCTGAGGCCTGGTGGCAGCTCCCAAATAAGGACAGATAGGGCCATGAAGCAATTTCCTTGAGTGAGAAAAAAAGAGGCCAATTTGGCTCACAAAGGGGTCAGCCTGTGTCGTTGCTGGCAACTGGCAGAAGCAGGATATAAGTCTTGCCGTGTTCAGTGGGCAGGTTCTTGGCTCCTGCCAACTACAGCCGACAGCCCGGGGAAGCAGCAGCAGAGACCCTGAGAGCCAGAGCCAAGCACAGAGCTGCGGGCTCCGGAGACCTCGGCAGGTTCCTCCCCCTCAGGAGGCAGAATGACACGCTCGCTCAGGGTCCCAGCCGCGCCAACGGCCCAGAAAGAACTGCGAAGCTGCTCCAGGGGCTGGCGGCTCAGAACGAAACGGAAGGGTGACCTGGGGTGGTGATGCGTTTCTCTGGGCAGAGCCAGACCAGCCGACTTAGTGAGTGCCCCAGAACTGCGACCCCGCCCGCAGGGAGGCTTCCCCTCCTCCTGGCCTCCCAGCCTTTCCTTCTAGCTGGGCCTGTATCCCGCCCAGTCCCACAGAACAGCCCCTCCGCCGGGCAGTACCTGCAGGTCTTTGTCATGGCCCTGCCTCTCCAGGATCAGCACCCGGTCCTGGAGCTCCTCCACGGTGCCCTGCAGCAGGTCATTCTCCTCCAAGGTGGCGCTGAGACGATGCTCCAGCTCCCGTTTCCGATCCGACAGCATCTTGATCTGAAAGGGTGGAGAGCCAGGGGGTGGCGAGGAGTTACATCCGGGCTGAAGAGTAGGGAGGGAGGGACGAGCCCCCCAATGTGAACGCCGGTGACTCTCCGAGTGCTCTGGCCAGGGGCCCGGTGACCCCATCTCTGAGACAACAGCTGCGAACTCCTAGGCTGAAGAGAAAACCCCTCCCCCCTCTAGAAACCTGTGTGGGAAAGGGTGGGAGTGGAGCTTTGGGGAGGCTGGAATGTGGGGTGCCAGGCGGAGGAAGGGAAGCTTCGTGTTCTGGAATTTCCACAGATAAGACAGAGAAGAGCCCCACCTTGCCTGCCCCCGACTTGACTTCAACCCCACGATTTATGAGGGTGGGGAACCTAACCCGCCGTCCCCTTCTTCCTTCTTCTCAAGGCGTGAGCACAGGAGAGCACCCGAGCTAGCCCCTGGAACCGCTGCATTTCTGTGCTCTGGGGCTCTGTCTTCCCCACGGCTGGCAGGCCTGGCGCCAGAGGTCCCGGTTCCGACCCGAGTTAACGGGGCAGTGGGCAGGGCACAGAAAACAACGCAGGGCCTGCCAGCCTGTGTCCTGGGAGGGAACGGGGCACGGACCCAAGGGACAGACCGACTTCAAGGTCTTCTTCCTCCTGAGCAATTTCTCTCCTTTTACTAAACAGGCTGGTATGTTTGTGCACTGACTATCTAGCCGGTCTTCAGAGAGATATAAATCTTTTAGGAAGGCCTGTCTGGTCTCTTTACTTTCACTTGGAAAACAGAGGAAAGAGATGCCAAGTGTTCTCTGGCCTCGAGGTTTGCAGGGTGAGCAGCTGCGCCAGCACTCCCCAGGGCCAGCGATGCCTCACCCAGAACACCGCTCAGGGCTATGGAAGCCTTCCCAGTCTCCCCCATCATCGCCAGTGGCCTTGGGGGGCTTTTGCAGTTCCTGCAGGTCCCCTGGCTCCTCCTACTTATCAGTTCCCTGCTGGGCTGATTTCCTACCCAGTGTCTTGCTTATAAATAGTCTCCTGACGTGGGCAGGAGGTTCTCCATGCTCTCCAGTCTAGAGTAGATAACAATTCACTAAAGGGACCGGCCTCAGACCTTTCCCACCTTTCCCTCTGCTTTTCGGCTGTTCTCACTCTCCGCGCTAGGATTCTGTTCACAGGGCACAGATCTCCATGGCTACCCATCAATCAGATAGGATGCCGTCCTGGGGAAATGAAGTATGTGGCCTTTGTCCAGAGAGATCAGGTGTCTGGCCCAACAAAGAAAAGACTGTCTCTCAACTATGCACCTGGGTAAGGGCCCAAAAGGAGCAGGCCCCTTTTGTGAATGGGCCCACTATTCCCGACACGGGAGCAACGTAACCCACGCGAAGGGAATTCTCACTCTGGCTGATTTTCCCTTAAACACCCTCCGGCCTTGACATTTTCCTTCCCGTGGATCCTCTTTGCTCCCCAAGTTGCACTCAGGGAAGCAACGAGGTAATAGGGTTCTGAGGCACAACCCCGGCCCCAGGAAGTCACTTACTGGAAGTGAACAATGTCGCAGCTCGGGGTTTTAACAGCAGCGCTGCTGGAAGCAAGGCATGAGGGGGCCAACTCCCTCACCCCCCCACCCCGACACTTGTGACAAAATCTGGCAACAGACTTTCCTGAGAAGGACCCTGTGTCGCAAGGGTCTAGAGATAGTGGGTGGGGCAAGGGGCTGTGTGGAGAGAAGACTGGCGCAGCTGAATGACAGTCATGCACACGAATGCAGCAGCGGACACAGGCATGCCAAACCCACCGGAGCCATCTACTTACTTCAAGAACCTGCTGCTCGGTCCCAGCAGGAGGTCCAAGGGAAGGAAGGACGAGAGGGAATGGAGGCAGGAGAAAAGAGAACAGAGTGACAGACTTTAGGGAAACGTCTTCAGGTCATTCAGGAAGCAGAGGGGCAGCCAGCTTCTCTGGGCCTGGCCACACGGGCTGATTCCCCAACCACAGTGGGGTGTGATCCATCCGGCCCTCGTGTGTCCTTCAGAGGGTAACTCAGCTGAAGGGCGCTTGGCCGAGGGGTCCTCAGGGGCAGATCAGGGAGAAGCCTCCCCAGGAGACCCTCCCCTTCTTACCTCCCACACCTGGATTCTCACAGTGTTGTCTCCTACATTGTTCTTCTCCCTCGGCCCACGCAGGGCCAGAGACCCTGACTGCCTCGCGTACATTTCTTTTTTTTTTTTTTTTTTTATCCTCACCCGAGGACATTTTTGCATTTATCTTCAGATAGAGCAGGAGGGGGAGAGAGAGACATCGATGTGAGAGAGACACATCGACTGGTTGCCACCCACACGACCCCAACCAGGGCCGGGGACAAACTGCAACCAAGGTACGTGCCCTTAGCGGGAACTGAACCCGGGTCTCTCTGGTCCACAGGCCAGTGTTCTAACTGCTGAGCCAAACCGGCCAGGGCTCGCGTACACTTTCAATGACATTACAACCACCACACCAAGCACTCTCCATGCCCTAACTTAGCAAATCCTCACAACCACCCCATGAAGTAGACACCCTGCTACTCCTCTCACAGGGGACCACAGGCCCTGTTCAGGTGAACTGAACGGGAACCACATGGAGTGGAGAAAGGGAAGGCTCTCTCTCCCATCTTCGGTTTAGGATTGGCGAGAAGGTTTTTGGAGGAATCAACACATGCCGTAAAAAGTAGGCCACTCATGATTTCAAAAACAGTCAGCAGTAACTCTGAGCAACCTCATTTTCCCAGACAACAGACCACCCAGAGGAGCGTGGATCACGTTCCCCAGGCAGCTCCTCACAGATCTGTCCCTTGGAGACTTTGGAGGGAGGTGTTTGTGTCCGCGTTCAGAGGGCCCCTTATCCGAAAGGCCCGCTGCAGCGCCTGCCACGAGCAGAGCCCGTCTCCGAGCTGCGCGGCTCACCTCGGCCTGCAGGCTTTCCAGGCGGATGATGTGCTGACTGGTGGAGGAGTTCTTCTCCCGAAAGTCTTCTCTGAGGGCGTGCACTTGCATGGAGAGCTGCCTCTCAACTTCCGATGCCTGCGAGCAGAGGAGACCTTCAGAGCGGAGTCAGAGGCCATGCAAAGGGAGTGTGTTCAGGTTTCTGCCTTCCATTCCTCAAGCACGTCTTTGCGACTCCCTGTTCTACAAGCAGTACACCCCTGGGTCCAGCTGTTCCCCAGCACCCACATGAGACAAACCCCTACCCCTACCTCCACCATGAACGGCTCTGTCTAGGTCCAAGCCCGCTTGGCTGATCAGAGGAGACAGGTCTAGAAAATACTAATAAGCTCTGAAACGAAATGTTAGTTATCATCATTACTCTGCACACTGCAGAAACTCAGCCAAGATCCAAATTGAGAGGCTGTCTCAGCGCATCACACAAAAGAATAAGACGGATGTACCTACGACCACAGAAGGTCCTGTATGTCACGCGCCCACCTCCTCAGTGGGGCCCAGGGAAATCGTCGTCCACGCTGCTCACTCCCACTCATCGTGGGCACTATTTAAAACTCCCTGTCGTGTCTGTTAAGATGTTTGCCTTCCATTCCTCAAGGACATCATTTTGCAACTTCTAATTCTCCGGGGAGTGCTGGCTGGGGAGCTCCTGTCCCACCCTAATGCTAAAACACGGCGAACACAGAGCATCCTCACTGTATCAGTACCTGCTCTCGAACATGCAGGAGAGTGTTTTAAAAAAATGCTGCCTGGGTGAGACGCGGGCCAAGTCCTCCTCTCGAGGGCCTAGCCCAGCCCCCACTGAGGAGCACCCTGGGCACTGCCCAGTAGAGAGGACAGCCTCTGGACAGGGTGGTAACTGCCTCAGTGCTTTTCTGAGGCCAAATGGGGTCAGTAAGCTTTATGGGTTCTCGGGAGAGATCACCGTGTGCTGAAGTGGTTAGGAAAGGCTTTCAAGAGAAGGTGGGATGGTAATAATGTTGCAATGGTAGGCGAGCTGTTCAATGAGGCTTTCACAGTAATGACTACATGTTCGATAGATCTTTTATCTTCAAGTGCTGTATAATCAATTGTCCATCTTTTTTTTGGTCCCGCAGATTAGACAAATGTTGCCCCCAGACTAGTTAGGCACTAGAACTAACCTATAGATCTAATTTCAAAATAACAATTACAGCCCTGGCCAGTGCAGATCAGCGGTTAGAGCACCGGCCTACAGACCAATGAGTCTCGGGTTTGATTCTGGTCAAGGGCATGTACCTCGGTCATGGTTCATCCCCGACCCTGGTTGGGGTCGTGCGGGAGGCAGTCACTCGATGTGTCCCTTTCACGTCGATGTTTCTCTCTCTCTCTCTCTCTTCCTCCCACTCTATCTGAACAAAAAAATGGAAAAATGTCCTCGGGTGAGGATAAAAAAAAAAGTTGAGATTAAAAATATTTAAATAAATAAACAATTACAGCTCTGGCTGGTATGGCTCAGTTGGCTGGGCGTCGTCCCATGCACCGAAAGGTTGCTGGTTTAATTCCTGGCCAGGGCACATGCCGAGGTTTCAGGCTCGATCCCCGGTAGGGGCATGCGTGAGGCAGCCAATTGATATTTTGCTCTCACATTGATGTTTCTCTCTCTCTAAAAATCAATTAAAAAAAAAAAAAAAAGGACAAAACAGAATCAAACCATCTCTTTTTCCTTCACATTCCAAATTTAACTTCAGACACCACCAGCTTGTTTTAGACTTCTTAACCACTTAGAGATACATTAGTCATAGTTGCCTAAAAATAACAGTAATATTTACTGAGTGCTTACTATGTGCCAAGAACCATGTTAAATGCTTTAAACGCTTTATCTCAATTGTCAAAACCACAGTTTATTACCGAGGGAACAGGCTCAGGGAAGTGAAGACACTTGCCCAACATCTCAGTAAGTGATGACATCAGAACGGTAAACTCTGGGCCCTGACCGGGTGGCTCAGTTGGTTACAGTGTCATCCCGATACGCCAAGGTTGCGGGTTCCAGCCCTGGTCAGGGCACACACAAGAATCAATCGATGAACGCGCAAGGAAGTGGAACAACAAATCGATCTTTCTCTCTCAAATCAATAAAAATTAAAAAAAAAAAAAAAAAAAGGCAAACTTTGAGTCATCTTATGCCAAAATTAGGACTGCAAAACTGCCTTCATCTTGAAATAGTTTTCCCCATTTCTATCGCTCACTATCGAAACCAAACTTCACGAGTCCAATTTAGCTAGGATTTTTTTCTTTCTTCTTTTTTTTTTTTAACACGAAGCAATTTTATTTAAGACTCTTGAAATTTCTTCTAATAGAACGGAGGGCCCATGAGGAAAATTCCATCCCTAAGAGCTGCAGTTTGATTGCCTGAACTGAATTCAGTCAATTATCAGGGTTTCTAATAGGTTTAGATTTGCAAAGCACTGGGTAATTCAGGCAGCTGACCTATTCTGAGCATCACCACCTTGACGTCAATCACAAGACAACCAGGCCACAGAGATGCACCCAAGGCGACAAATCGAGCCCAGGTGGTATCAGACACGCTCCTGGAGACTTGTCTTCTCTCAAAGCGATCTTCCTAGAAATAAAACCTGGCTCTTCCCACCAGGAGGCCTGACTCCAGCATCTGAGCTCCTAACCACTAAGCTACAATGTCTCCGTTAATGTCTGACTCGTCAGCTGTGCCAAGGGACGTACTGTACTATTCACAAGGGCCCTTCATCGGCACCTCTCATGTGAACCTCCACCGGCCCTACGAAGCAGGAATCGCTGGCCTTGCTTTGCAGACAAGGAGATGGAAGCCGAAATGGGGAGTGGTCATTGGCCTACGGGTTCTGTGCTCTCCCACCTCCAACCAGGTGGCCTGTGATGATGACGGAGGGGAACCAACCAGACGGATACATCCACCATTGGCAAGGAACGACCGGCACATTTCGGAATCCGGCTTAGATCTTTAGACCTGACTGACAGAATGAATATTATCTATTTCTGAACATAAATTAAATAACACAACCGTAATGTTCTAAATGCTTTCTGATCCAAGCATCAGGAAGCTTACAAAGCCAGTTTTAGCTCCATGAGGAATTTCACAGCGTCTCTGAAGTTCTTCAAGTAGGAGAGTTAGCCAGGGTAAGAGTGGTCTTTCTGAAGGGACCCACTCCGCTCCTGCGGAGACGGTATGATGGAGAGAGAGAGTCAGATGGTCAGGGTTAGAGTGCCTGTTCTACCATCTATATGTGCACGCGTTCGATGTCATTTCACTTCTCCGAATCTCACTTTTCCAAATTATGGAGCTATTTCTCCTTTACGTAGTAACACGGAAAGGGCAGGTCTAACTAAAGGAACGCCCAAATTTCCCTATTTCTAATTCAGGACTTCGTGGGATTCAGCCAAAGGGCCGAAGTCTAGGGAAAGAAAAAGAAAGAAATATTGCACTGCGACGAATGCAGGGCAACTGTGTGAAATAATCAAATATCCAAGGATCAGTTGTTTTTCTTAAAAAATGGGTGCTGAGAACACCTTATTCTGAGCATCACCACCGTGACACGAATCACGTATGTTACACAGTCCACTTCAGGGTCTGCACGGGAACAGCCTCTTAAGTGACTCAGCCAACATCATGAAGGTGGTGAGTCAAGCTAGAAAATATGGGGAAATACAGAAACATTTAGCACCCGCAACTTTCAGTTCTGGTCTCCTGGGACCTTTCAAAGCTATTCCATAGCCAGCCCATCGCCAGGAGCCATCCTTCTGGAGATAAAAATGTTCCTAGCTGGGTTTGGGGCAGCAGTCATGGACCTTGGAAATAAGAATTTTTCTACCTCTAGGTTTTGGGGGCGGGGGTGTGATATTAGGACAATTCATCCTGACAGCAGAAAAGGGCAGGCATGGGACTTAGCAGTTTACTTCTCAAAATGGTGAGTTTTGCCTGATTTAAGCAGGTGGTAACAGCTGTGGCAAAATTGTGGCAAAGAATGCCATCTGTAATCAATAACATAAAAAAGATGGTATGATTTTATTTTTACTTTTTTGAATTTTTTTAAAAAGTGTTTTTATTGATTTTTTTTTTTTAGAGAGAGGAAGGGAGAGAGAGATAGAAACATCGATGTGCGAGAGAAACCCCCTACTGGGGATCAAGCCTAAAACCCAGGCATGTGCCCTGACCGGGAATTGAACCGGGACTTCTCAGTCCATGGGACAATGCTCAATCCACTGAGCCACACCAGCCAAAGGACTGAAATATAAGTTCAAGTTATCTCTCGTCACCAGTGCCACTCTCCAGTGATAGCTCTAACATCACCCACATGGGAGATGTTTCTTAGGATTCCTTCTTGAAATTGTCTATGTATGTCCATCCATCAAAAACATTACTAAAAATTTTGGCTTTAAAAGGACATATATTGTAATAATATCTTTCCATGTCAATATGTAGATCTACCTTATTCTTTTTCACAATTGTCTGGTAGTTAGTTATACAAATATACCATCATTTATTTAACTAGTCCCTACTTACGAGCATTTAGAGTGTTTCAATTCTTTGCTGCAAAAAATCCTTGCCTACCCTTCTTTGTGCTTGTGGGAGACTATCCTATAAGTGAATAAATGCGTATAAGTGGAATCATTAGGTAAAAGGATACACATATTCATTTTGATAGGCATTGCCCAACTGTCCCCCCAACAGGCTGCCTCAATTTGTACCCCTACCAATAGAGTACAAAGGTGCCTGCTTCCCAATACCTTGCCACCACTGGGTATTAGGCAACATTTTCATCTTTTGATACTTATTTCTAAATATTCTCAAAATGTCTCTTCTACTTTCATTACACACAGATTGGATGATTATTAAAACAAGACATCTGAGGAATAACTAACTCTGTTAAAGAATGCTGAAGAGGCCCTGGCCGGTTTGGCTCAGCGGTTAGAGCGTTGGCCCACGGACCAGAGAGTCCCGGGTTCGGTTCCTGCTAAGGGCATGTGCCTCGGTTGCAGTTCGTCCCCAGCGCTGGTTGGGGTCGTGTGGGTGGCAGCCACTCGATGTGTCTCTCTCACCTCGATGTCTCTCTCTCTCTCTTCCTCCCTCCCGCTCTATCTGAAGATGAATACAAAAACCTCCTTAGGTGAGGATAAAAAAAAAAGAGAGAAAGAATGCTGAAGAGTTTAACACTTAAGTAGTCCCTGAACTATCTGAACGAACTCCTTTTATAATCTGAGTGCGTGGGTTATTATTAGTCAATCTTCACATTGGCAAAACAAACAGACGGTGTGTTCCTTTTTCCCACATGTGTGATTTGGTCAGAGGGCCACCTTGGATAGATCACTTTCTCCCCACTGAGCAGAGCTGTTCCCTGATTACTCTTCTCCTTGACATGATTAACAACCTACGAACATTTCCCCAAAATGGAACATTTAGATTAAATTTGTTTAAACTGGCCAAAGAAGAACTGTTAACTATATACTTTCTTGTTAAAAATAAGAAAGGGCCCTGGCTGGTTTGGCTTAGCGGTTAGAGCATCGGCCCATGGACCTAAGGGTTGAGGGTTTGATTCCTGGTCAGGGGCACGTGCCTAGGTTGCAGGTTTGATCCCTGGCCCCCATCGGGGTCGTGCGGGAGGCAACCAATCGATGTGTCTCTCTCACATAGATGTCTTTCTCTCTCTTTTCCCCTCCCTCCCTTTTCCACACTCTCTAAAAAAATATCCTCAGGTAAGGATTAACAAAAAAATAAAAAATAAAAGACAAGGGCAAATTATTTAAGACCATTTGTATTTAACTGAAGTTGAACACTGTTGCTTTAAAACACTACTTTCCAAATAATTAAATCTGTTTCTCAATTTAAATGTGGCAGAACCCCACTGCAGAATGTGGGTATGCTTTAAAATATTGTTAGCATTTTAGCCCGGCCAGTGTGTGGCTCAGTGGTTGAGCATCGACCCATGCACCAAGAGGTCGCCGGTTCGATTCCCAGTCAGGACACATGCCCAGGTTGTGGGCCAGATCCCCAGTGGGGGGCATGCAGGAGGCAGCTGACTGGTATTCTCTCTCAACGATGTTTCTATCTCTCTCTCTCTCTCTCTCTCTCCCTTCCTCTCTAAATTCAATAAAGAAAAGATATTTAAATACATAAAATATTGTTAGCATTTTGTTGACCCCCCCCCACCAGTCTTTCTACACGTGTGTACAATTAGTTATGATCATATCGTTCATATACCGGGGTGGCCCAACAGTAGGTTTACAGTTGTGAGTATGTGAAACAGTTTATTCTTGTATTATTATTTATTAATTATTCATTATTTTCCATAAAACAACTGTAAACCTACTGTTGCCCCAGCCCGTATATAGACAAATGGACAGACTGATGTCTGGTTGTGAGCATGTTAGTGTAGTGTATACACACTTACTTCCTCTCTGGGGCCTCTGGACAATGCTCTAACCAACTGAGCTACCCGGCCAGGGCTCATAACCACTTTTAAAATAAAGACAAAAACAGATAGCCACATACTGGACAATTTTCAGGGATGCCCAAAACTCAGGCCGTAAGAAAGCCACGACGGTGTTTGTTACTCGAGTGCGGGGACGCCTGTGAGGCCACTGCATTCTCGGGGTCCTGCTCACACGACGTATTTGTAGAAGCTGCTCTTTGACATTTAGAAAATGTACACCCACTAAATAGGGACGTCTGATTTTGTTTTATTGGAACTAACTTTAAAATAAGAGCACAAGAATCGTTTTATTATCGTCCTTTAAATCACTGTCACAAATGTAACCCCTCAGCATCGACGACCAGCAACTCTGGCACCACGGGCTTTAATTGGAAAAGAAAAAAGGACAGGCCCTAGACAGTCCCAGTATACCGTATTCACAATCAGAGCTTTTGATTCACTCAGCCTTTTACTTCTGTATTTTTAACCAAAACGACACACCCTCCTCTGTGTTCACCGGACGGCCTGGCCTTCGCACTAATTCCCACATGGCTGGGACGCTTGCCTTCCATGCTCTGAACCGAGGGCACAGCGACTGTGCGAAAATGTCTTCCAAACTCAAGGTCAGAAAAAAAGTCTTCCTTCTCCACCGGTTACTTCACTGCTTAACTACCTGTGCCTTGTTTCCTCACCTGTAAAACGAGGATCAGTGGTAGCTACCTCCAAAGGGTGTTGAGAAGAGGAAATAAATGACTACGTGGAAAGAGCTTAGAACGGGGTCTGGTACACTAAGTACACTGCACGCTGGCTGCTGCTGTTTTTGTCACCTTCGTCACTACAGTACGCTAGCTCTAATCATCTCACAGATGAACCCTGATTTAACATCTGATGTTTGCCCTGACCAGGTAGCTCGGCTGGTTAGAGCGTCATCCTGATACTCCAGGGTTGCGGGTTCCATCCCCGGTCAGGGCGCCTACAAGGGGCAACCAAGGAATGCATGAATATTGGGGACAACAAACCGATGTTTCCCTCTCAAGTCAATTGTAAAATCTGATGTTCCAGTCACGGGCAGAGAAATGTGTAAAAGATTGAATGTAACCGAGGGCAGATCTTGAGGAGCGGAAGAAAACGTGGCCTAGGGGTGGATGGGGGATGCTCACCGAGGCCGAGCTGCAGAGGATTCGGGCCCTCTCCTGCACGCGTGGATGGCGGTAGGGTGACAACAGAGAGACCTTGAAAGGTCTTGGGGGCAAAGGCGGGAGTGGACAGGGAAATGCAGGCCAGCTAAAAGAATCACTATTCGGTTACACCGAGGCCCTGCACTGTCCCCAAGAACGTGCCTGTCTTGGAACCGGCCTCTTGTCTCAGGGTTGAAAATACTGAGTACGGTGGGACTTCCTGGAGTGGAAACGTTCATGCTTTGAAGAAACTGAGAACCCTTTCAGAATCAGCAGGAGGGTGAGGGGAAGACAGTTGTGTGAATGGCATTCCACTTAGTAAATTTTCATTTAGGACAGTGACGGGAATGAGCTGTGGGAGCACGTAGGAGTTCTTCCATGAAGACAAATGGTGTCACAGGGACACATTCGGGAGTCCCTCAGAAAACACCGGTCATGTCTAATCCTAATAAACAAAATTCTAGTACTTTCTTCCCCCTCCCCTCTCTTTTGGTCTTATGACTCACCAGGGGACTCAGCTAGACCTCAAAAGAAGGTTAAGAAGTTCAGATGTTCTCCTTTGGAGCTGGAGAAGGATTAGGGAAAAACGGCTTCCAACGTGGTGGTCACTACTTCTTCCCACCACTGTAAACACAAAACGATTAATCCAATTATGCCTTTTCCTTCTTTCCCTGAACGTGCCTCCGGGGTTTTGCTTATTGGAATATCTTTCCTTGAAAATGTTCACCTAATAAATCCTTAACCTTAACAGCCTAGGTTTTTCAGAGGTGACCACTACTGCTTTCATAATCTCCCAGGAGAAAACTACTACATTATTTGCAGCCCTATAATACTCTTGAGTATCACACACTCTATTGTGTGTGTTTGCCACACACTGTTTTATTTATTTGTTTACATGTCTGTTTTCTCTCTTACACTGTGAAGGGCTTAAGGACAGGAACTGTACCTCCTATTTGTCTTTGTTCCCCTAAAAAAGTCCATGGCACACAATAGGTGCTCAAATGTTTATTGTATGAGATAAAATCTGAATACCTTGTATGAGTACTTTTTGGGAGGTTCAAGTTATGACTGTAGAACACAGAAGGCGAATTAAGCTAAACCCCAGGAATGTCCCTTTAGCAAAGTTCCAGCATGATCATCAGGGAATTAATGACATAATTCCCTTTGATTTAAATAGCCCATCCCCAGGAGAGGGCATTAGTTCCTGTTAG